>BSYR01000033.1:1359000-2718000 GCA_030270665.1 Hibiscus trionum | reverse complement strand
ATCAATTTAGTCATAATTTTAATTTTAAAAATAAATTAATTATTCAATTAAGTATTAAAGAAGGAAAAATTGGAAGCAAAACAAATAAGGCTAGAAGGATTCAAACCCACGTCCGTAAGGATGAAAGTGTGTGCTTACCATTGGGACAACCACATTTTTATGATATATTGTACACCCTTTATTATATGTTTTAGATGTTTGTTAATGCCCGAAAAAAAAAACACAATATATGCCCAAGACAGTTCAAACCAAGGTCTTTCAAGAGAGAGGGTCACTGGTTAACCAACTAATCCAAGAGCACCTTTGTGTCTTAGAATATGAAATATATTATATATATTCAATTGTTGTTAATGGCAGGAAAAAAAAATATAGATTAAGAGAACTTGAACATGACACACTTCAGACACATAAAAATATCTAAATCACCAAAAATAAATATAATTATTAAATTAAAGTTGACACACTTGTATTTTTAAAATAAATTTAATATATTTTTTCTTTTTACAATTATTTTTTATAAATTCATTTAAATAATCATAAAAATATAATAAAATATAAACTATAATTGTGGAAAGAAAAAATATACTAAATTTATTTTAAAAATACAAGTGTGTCAACTTTAATTTAATTATTAAATTTTTTGTGATTTAGAAGTTTTTATGTGTCCCAAGCGTGTTATGTTTGAGTCCCCTTAATTTATATTTTTTTCCTGCCATTAACAACAATTGAATATATAATATATTACATGCTCAAAGACATAAAGGTGCTCTTGGGTCGGTGGTAAACCAACGCCCCTCTCTCTTGAGAAACTTTGGTTATTATGTTTTCTTTTATTTTTCTGTGCATTAACAAACATTTAAAATATATATTAAAAAATATAGTTGTCCTAGTAGTAAGCACACACTAATTATACCAATTTATTTAACAGTTACGTTAGTCTCACCGTTATTTTTTAACTGTAGGTGACCTAATTGGAACCAATTAAATAATTTAGTGCTATATTTGCCAAAATTAAAAGTATAGTGGTCATATCGACACCAACTCTATAGTTAGGTGGTCATTTATGTAGTTTACCATTTTTATATTAACTTCTAAAATTTTCTTTTATTTTTTAAAGGATAACTACTGAAATGACCACCTAACTGTAAGATTGGTTTCGATATGACCAACATATTTTCAAGTCACTTGCCCTTAAAACCTAACAGAAAGAAAACATAGCAATTAATAGAAATTTGTAAAATTACATATTTAGTCCTCGTTACTTAAATGTTTTATTAATTTGGTTAAATTTAAATTTCCATGGCGCCTCCAAATCTTTTTACCAAATTGAGGGAAAAATGTCAAGTTCAATTGGTCATTAACATATTGGCCAATAAATAAATAAATAAATAAAATCCATATAAAATGGTTATAAAAATACAAACACATTACTTGTAATTGTAATTATAAAGTTAAAAAATCACAACAAAAAACGTTAACAAAGACAACGCAAAACTATTAAATATTTAACGGTAAATTACACAGATGACCACCTAATTATAGGGCTAGTCTCGATATGACTACTATACTTTTAATTTCAGCAAATATACTATTAAACTATATAATTGATTTCAATCAAGCAACCAACAGTTAAAACCTAACGTGGCTAAAATTGGTATAATTGCACATTTAGTCTCTATTATTATATAATTTATCAATTTAATCTTAATTTTAATTTAATAAAATAAATTTATTATTTAATTAGGTAGTGACCCTAAAGATGGAGAAAATAAAATGCCTTTGCCACTTAGCCAATAGCAACTTTGTGATAACCAATACAAAATTACTTATATGCCTTTGTCACAAACAGTTTCAAGCCTCCAACAATGGTAGGAGGGGCTCAAAGTAAATGGGTTCACGTTTTCCTGAATAAGGATAGCAAACACTATGAAATAGATGAAATCTGCAGAGCCTTGAGGATTTGTATCCATCATTCCGGTACCGATTTCTTCGAACCTTTGGTTGTTTCAAATCCAGTGTTGGTGTTAATATTAAGACAAAAATTTGATATCCCTACAAGCAGGCTTGAAGAAGGAATACTACATTGATGCTGGAAATGGTAAGAGGCCTAATAGTTACAGACCACAGAAACTAAAAGAAACAGGAAGAGACCACTGGCAACGATAACAACAAATGGTTGTTTAATCAATAAATGAAACGAAACGACGACCTTTAACACACTAGCAAAATATTGTTCATACCTGGATTGAGAGGGCAGGGCAGGTAAGGGATCATCCATTCGCCATCCCTCGTTGAATGAAGCAATTGGCTTTCCCTAGCACGAGAGTTTTCATCGCGCAGCATAAATTTGCAGAAACCGCAAAAGCATATATCATGCTGATCAGAACATATGCATGTAAAAACAAATATAAGGATACCAATATTCAAGACTAGGGTCGGATGATATGTCCTCCTCTGAAAGCTATGCAATTGCAGTTAGTCCCACTCAATACCTTCAAGGTAATAACAAGACCATTAAAAGGAAATGATCAACCTGCAGTCTCTTCATATGATAAACTCGTATGAACCTTAATACAAATAGACGATAAGTTTAGTTTGTTACATGCTGCTATTTAGCATGAATTGATAATTCTTAATATAAATAAATAAATAAGCAGTTAATCATAGTAGTAGAAATTTGGCGCCTTTAGGTCGGTATGCCGAGAGCAGATCGTAGGCAAACATTCTAGCATCTTCTAGTTCCATTATTTTTCGTTCATCAACCGGATACCAACGAGGAAGGCGACGGTTAATCACGATGCTCTCGAGATTCGGTGCAACGAGAGATAAGAAATAAACGAGAGTAGTATCTGATGAAGCCCCAACAAAGCCAACTATTTCCACCTCCCGCAGCATCATGGGTTGTTCCATCCCAAGTAATTTAAGCTCAAAACTCAGGCGATAACCTGCCAAGATTATCATCTGAAACTCCTCTACTTCAGTCAGTATATGTGCTTCCACTGCTTCCAGCTGACAACACGTTATATTTTAAAAATTAAGCTTCATAAATATGATAACAATTGGAAGCGAAACAAGATTTACTTGGATCATGCATGCCTATCCAATCTTACTAGCTATTTTAGTTGATTAAATGCACCCATCACCTATGCTATGAAACATAGTGTATTAACCCAAATGAAACATCAGAGTAACTAAGAAAACAGAATTAATTTTGCATAATTCCAGCCTAACAGACTGAAAACCCCCAATATATATTCACTCCCAAGTGACAATAAGTAGAGTTAAAACATTTACCTCAACGTTAAATTTGTCCAACAAAGGCATATATGTCATCAGTTTGCAGTAATCTACTAATAGCGCTGTAAATTGAATTGGAAGACGAAGCTTCGGGAATTCTAATGTCAAGCATCGAAGGTTTGAAAAATGTGGATGGTTTGGCGTGATGTCCTTCAAATCGAATTAGCAAACAACCAACATTACTTGTACCATAAAATCAAATCAAAGCAGGATATATAGGTAGATACACATATCAACCTGCTAATTAGATTAGCTTACCCCACGCAGATCTGGAATCTGTAGCAACAGATTCACCAATTGGGAAGTTGCTAGACTGCTGGGAATGCATTTACGCAAGGCAGGAACCCAACGTGAAGCCCATTGTCCAGCATAAGATAAATCACAAAGCTGAGGTACATACTTGAGATCTATGTGCACTGCTATATGTTCCTCTCCTCTATATTCAAAAGAAACCAGATTTGGTGCATAAACCACAATGCTTTTGACACACTTGCAGAAGGATACATACAAGTGTTTCAGCCTCAGTGATGAGCCACAGACACTTATATGAGTAAGCTCTTTCGAGTGAGAGACATGCAATGTTTCAAGCAAGGGACAATTCGAAAGGAAAGACTCCAGAATACGACCGCTTACATCCACATGTTTCAAGCAAAGACCGGTTAGGAACCTAGTTTCAGATGATAATTTCCACTGTCCCTCCGATGATTCAATCTGCATGGTTCGAAATCCAATTCCAGTCTTTCACACTTCTTCATTAGTGCAATCTCGATCCATCTATCGATATACCGCTTATGTTGTTGGGTTAAATCAAAACAAACCCTCAACTCATCCATAGTTCCAGCTTTATGTGAGTTAAGAAATCGATTAATCGATTCTACATAACCATCCCTTTCTTTTAGCAGCTTCTTGGGATCCGACATTAATGTCTTTGAAGCATCAAAGTTTAGACTCCCACTGAAAAACTGACATAAATCTCGCCATTTTCGTGAAAGAACACAGGTTCTTAGTGCTTCTTTCAGCGATAGAAGACATAAAATCCGAACAAGCAGATCTTCAGGCAATCCACTTAATCGATCAATCAAATTGCCATCATGTTCCTTCCACACACACACAAAACAGAATCTTCAAAATTCAAGGAATGAAAGCATATAATGCTTAAACACATACTTAATTTGCATACAGACAGGCAAAGCAGGCAAATTTCTATCGAATTGAACAATGTATATCTTGAAGAAGAAAAACCGGTTAAAAGAATTCAGAGTTTGATGAACTTACTGCAATCACATAAATGAAGAAAATAATTTTATGATATTTCACAATTATTACAGGATAAAAGCACAAACAAAGCTTTGATTCTCACCGAATTGTATAAATGTTTCCTGAATTTTTTCTTTGGCATGCGTTCAACGGTTGACGGCAGCACCATGTTTGCGGCCCTAAGAGAGAGAAGTTAAAGCCTCCAGAGGAAGGATGTTTACTTGTTAGGGTTTAAACTTTTGAGTCTGTCCTTTTTTTCTTATTATTTATACACCGAGTTCACGAAACAAATAGGGTTAAACGCAAACGGTTATATCCGGCTGTAACAATTTGAAGTTCAAAGCAAACTTTAAGACTAAATTCAATTTGAATTTAATGCCTTAAAAGCTCCAAAAACTTTAAATCCGGCTGTTAAATACCCAATTAACAGTCCATTAAAATATTTTAAATTTCCGAGTTCGAAATGGAAATATCTTTCATAGTTTAAAAAACACAAGAGTAAATGCCAACTATTATGGGATTATATGCCTTGCTCCCTTTAACATTATCGACAAGAATTATGATTTAAATTGTAGGGTTATAGATTTAGATTTTAAGTTTTAGAGTTAGACTAAATATTTTGATTAGAAAAAAGTTGTTCACTCACTATGCATCAAATATTAACTCTATTTTTTTGATTCAAAGAAGAAAATACTACAATCACTTGTTTTGTTAAAAATCACTCTAATCCTAAATAAAAAAAAATGAGTACGTGATCGGTGTCCATCACATGTTTCGATAAACCCCCCTATCAGTCCACCACCACCTTCTTTCCTTTTTCTATTCCTCTATCTGCTATAATTCGTCCGTACCGAGCTCTCAAAAAATTCGCCATACGATTAGTGTCCTTGGGAAAAAAATCCTGGAGGATTCTTGCCCAATTGTCACCGTGGATTTTGTACACAGCTAAGAGAAGCCTATCCTCCGCAGTAGTCCAAGGTTGTCCTCTGGCAGGAATAGAAGCAGAGGAGGAGCTGGCAGCAGCAGCAGTCGCTGGGGAGCAGGGACGATAGAGCGAGCAACCCGACGGGGTCGTCACTGTACGGCGGGATAAGGTGAGGGGGCAGGAGATCAGAGGTGCGTCCAAAAGATGCAGAGAAGAGGGTAAGAGCTTCAGCGACTTCGACATTGGGAGAAGAAGGAGGAAGAGCGGATGCATCGGCGACAACGGGAAGAACCTCAGTAGGAGGAGGAGGAGGGGCGGGTGCATCCACGACAGCAATAAGAGCCTCAATAGGAGGAGGAGGAGGAGAAACGTCCGCAGGAGTCTCAAAATTTTGACTTGTTATTTTTATTTCCCCATTTGGGTTATTAAGGGAACCAAATACTATGGTTGAACTGTTTAAATCCCCTTCTGTTTTTTTGATGCAAGGGTTGATCTCTGATTTTACTACTAATATGAAATCAGATTGTTATGTAAATGGTTAAACAAGACAAGTTAGGAATTTTGTTCATAATCTGGTTCCTCTATATTCTTTCTTCTTGAAACTGATTCCCAATTGGGGAATCTTCTGCAGCGAGGTATCTTAAAATTGTGGAATCAGAACATAAGAGGATAAAGGTAAAGAGTAAAGACCCATCTCTTGTGCTTTGTCTTATTTTTTATGTTGATTTTCTTGGTCAAGTATTTTACCAGTTCTGATATTAAATAATGTTGTTGTTTTTTTTCTTGAAGGAGCCCGAATTTTCTGATGTTGGAAGGAGCTGGCTGGTGCGTTCTGCAACGCTGCCTGTGATTGTGAGGTTAGGAGACTTCTTTAATAAAACACACATCGTGCACATATAGTACTCGAACTCGAACTTGGGTCGTGTTTTGTTGATGGTGTATTTAATTAACATTTCATTTTGGAATGAATGCTTTCTTGTACTGTACTTTTGGAATGAATGCTTACTCTGTTATTGGTATTCGGTAGCTTAGCTACTCTGAATCATCGGGGGACCAGGCCATGCCCTTGCAAAGGGTAATTTCTATTTTCTACTTTTTGGGTACAAGATTCTTCCCCGTGACTCGTAAGCTCAGAGTTGGCATGGAGAGTTTCAAAGCTCTTATTTTTGTTGGCCACCATGAGATTGTAAGAAGAAAACAAAAATAAATGGAGAGTTCCAAAGTACACATGGCCCCCTTTTACTGTGATACTATTTGGACTACACTTTCCTATTAAAATGTTACAGCGACTAATTGTATCTCTTTATTTATTGACATTCCCGGAGGTGATAAATGAGTTATTAGGTTCAAGTTTGGGTTTAATTGTATTCTGTTTGAGTTTGGTTCATTTTAGTTTGGGTTTGATTGTATTCGGTTTGAGTTAAGTTGGTTTATGTTCGGGTCAATGGTGGCATTGAATCGGGTATTGGGTCGATTCAATTGATTGTCGGGCTGGATGACTTTTGGTTCGATTTATACCGGGTCGGGTAATTTAGGGTTAATGAGAAATCATTCGGTTTCATTAGGTTTTCAGGTCAAGCTAAGTTTTTACACTCTATATATGGCTTTATATAGCTCGTATATTTGACTTTTTGGTGAGTTGTACGACAGTTCACTTCTCATCTTTCTTTATTTATTTTAATATTTTCTTTATTTTATGTTGCCTTCAGTTTGAGTTGTTTTTGGTTCGAGTAAAATCGGTTCGGGTCTATTCGGTTCGATTGAAAATCAGTTCTAGTCCATTTAGTTTGGTTGAAAATCAATTCGGGTCTATTTTCGGTTAAACAAAATTTATTTTGGTTTTCGGGTCGGTTCGGTTTATTTCACATTCGAATGAAGTTTTGGTCAACATGTTCTGTTTCCATTCTCGGGTCAATTTTGCCAGGTTTGCACGATTTATTTGGGGTAGAGGCATTAAGCCCGGGTGATTTAAACAATACGATAATGTCTTGTAGTTATTTAAATTAGTATATGTTGTTTCATTCCAATGTTCCGGTCAATACTAATTTACCTCAAATCTTATCGTCTGACCAGAAGTTTCTTTTTACAATTTCTGGATAGAAATTGAAGCTGAATTTCTAGGCACCAAGTTAGTAAATATATCTTTTGATAATTATATGGTAAATGATATGTATCGCAATGTATCACTATTTATATATACCGTCGTGTACTATTAATTGTTTTAATTAGTTTTAAAATTTTAGGAACTAAAAGTGTTATTATCCCTTTTAAAATAAAATTTCAAAAATAATTTTTATATGGGTAAACTACGTAAATGACCACCTAACTATGAGATTGGTGTCGATATGACCATTATACTTTTAATTTTGACGAATATACCACTAAAATATTTATTTAGTTCTAATCATGCCACCAACCGTTAAAAAATAACGGAGAGACTGACGTGGCTGTTAAATAAATTAGTATAACTACACATTTGGTCATCGTTATTTACACAAGCTATCAATTTGGTCCTAATTTTAATTTTAAAAATAAATTAATTATTCAATTAGGTATTGAAGAAAGAAAAATTGGAAGCAAAACAAATAAGGCTGGAAGGATTCAAACCCACGTCCATAAAGATGGAAGTGGTGTGCTTACCACTGGGACAACCACATTTTTATGATATATCGTAAACCAGTGACCCTCTCTCTCTTGAAAGACCTTGGTTTGAACCATCTTGGGCATATATTATGTTTTCTTTTATTTTTCCGTGCATTAACAAACATTTAAAACATATATTAAAAGTTGTACCATATATTATAAAAATGTGGTTGTCCTAATGGTAAGCACACACCAATTATACCAATTTATTTAACATCTACGCTAGTTTCACCGTTATTTTTTAACTGTAGGTGACCTAATTGAAACCAATTAAATAATTTAGTGGTATATTTGTCAAAATTAAAAGTATAGTGGTCATATCAACACCAACTCTATAGTTAGGTGGCGGTCATTTATGTAGTTTACCATTTTTATATTAACTTTTAAATTTTCTTTTATTTTTTAGAGGATAACTACTGAAATGACCACCTTATAAGATTGGTTTCGATATGACCAGCATATTTTCAAGTCATTTGCCGTTAAAACTTAACGGAAAGATATTTAATTTAATTGAATTTACTTTTTTTTTAATTCAAGAAATTTAATTTAAGCTCATCCCCTTGTGTCCTGGTGGCAAAGGTAGATGTTTATCATCCCTTGGGATCTGAGTTCGAGCATCAGTAATGCCATGTTGTGTGTGCCGTCTTTGAAAAGACTAAGAAAGTTGAACAGATGTTACCTGGGAAAAATGTCAAAAGTTCAATTGGTCATTAACATATTGGCCAATAAATAAAGGATATTAATCCATAAATAAATAAAATCCATATAAAATGGTTATAAAAATACAAACACATTACTTGTAATTGTAATTGTAAAGCTAAAAAATCACAACAAAAAAACGTGAACAAAGACAACGCAAAACTATTAAATATTTAAGAGTAAATTACATAGATGACCACCTAACTATAGGGCTAGTCTCGATATGACTATTACACTTTTAATTTCGGCAAATATACTATTAAACTATATAATTGGTTTCAATCAGGCCACCAACCGTTAAAACCTAACGCAGAGGCTAACGTGGCTAAAATTGGTATAATTATACATTTAGTCCCTATCATTTATATAATTTATCGATTTAGTCTTAGTTTTAATTTAATAAAATAAATTTATTATTTAATTAGGTGGTGACACTAAAGATGGAGAAAATAGAATGCCTTTGCCACTTAGCCAATAGCAACTTTGTGATAACCAATACAAAATTACTTATATGCCTTTGTCACAAACAGTTTCAAGCCTCCAACTGTAACCCCTTATTTTGACCTAAGGTTTTGAAATAAATTGAATTTGGCGAATTGGAAACTTTCCCCTCAAGTAAGATCATTTATGAAAAACTGTACCAAAACTATTATTCAATTATAATAGTTATCGTTTACTGTTTCGTTTTAAAACAAGCGTACTCAAAATAGTTATCAAATCCCAATAGTAATAAATGTCCAAAGTCCACGTTTACAATCAAATACTGAAAATACTTAAATAATTAAGTAAGTCCGAAACGAAACATACTGAGAAAAATATCAAATACTGATCGTACGTAGTCCTCCAAGTACCGTAACCTAAGTCTGGAATCTGAAACAGATACTAAGGGGGAGTCAGCTAAAAAGCTCAGTGTGTCTCTAAAGTGCAACTAAAAACAAAACAAAACTGTTTTTATTTTCTGATAAAGACTTTTCTGAAAACACAACAAAAACTGGATCACAATGATATGATGTCTGATGCACATGAATAATAATACCCATATCCGATACACCAAAAAGTAAGGTTCCCCAGAACCTACTTTCTCCATCGTCACCATCCAAAGTGGAACTCAGCCCGAAGGGTGGAACCACTAATCCGAAGCGGAATTCAGCCCGAAGGGTGAAACCACTTATCCGAAGCGAAGTTCAACCCGAAGGATGAAGTCGCTGAGCTTCCTCCGTACAATACTAATCCGAAGCAGAATTCAGCCCGAAGGGTGAAACCACTGATCCGAAGCGAAGTTCAACCCGAAGGATGAAGTCGCTGAGCTTCCTCCGTACAATATACCAACCCAATGATATGACATGTAATCCGATTTCAAAGTCCGAATGCAATCTTGTTATATAACTAAGATGCATGTACATAATAATCCGATTCTGATGTGTTACATAACATGATCATAAAATCCGAGTATACATTATTTATCAAATAACAAAGCAGGATGACATACCAATGAGTCATGCAATATTTATCATACAAATCACAAAATCATGTAACACATAAAAATGTAGCACAAAACAGAGAACACACCTTAGGCAGCTAAATAGTCAACGTCGATAGTGACGTCTCCCACGGTCAGCTCTAGCGGAAGGTCGGACAGAATCAGCTCCTAAAAATACAGGACACTATATGAGATTTCCTACTATGCCACATTCGAATAAATTACGCTTAATAAATATCTTACTAGCAGATCTCGAAGATTGTGCCACCGGAGGTCTGCTTGGCGGTGGAGGAGGTAAAATCTTTGGGTCAGAGTCCACGTCACCTGAACACGAAAATATCTGAGTCAAATTCTGATGTCACACTTTACTAAAATCTGATCTCAACATATAAACTTGACCCAAATCGGTATTTCGGGTTCGAATTTGAAGAAACGGACAGTGGCAACGGAACCAAAACGTCGAAAAACATAAAGGTGGACTCGGTCAAAAAGTCAACCCAAAAGTCAACGCTAACGTCATCGTTGACGTCATCATTGACTGTGATGACGTCATCGCTGACGTCAGCCTGCATCAGCATTGTAACAGCTGATGACGTCATCATTGCATTAGCATTGCACCAGCAGATGACGTCATCGCTGACGTCATCCCATTCAGCCAACCGACCGGTTCGCTCTCCATCCGGTTCAGATCCAACAACTGGTTCGGTTCAGCTCAGATTAAACCAACCCTAAATCCCCAAATTTTATAAAACCCTAATCCTAACAAACCCTAACCCTAACTCTCCCCGGCGACGCTCGACCACACAACACTTCCTCGCAAGACCAACGACGGCCACGGCCCGACAGCCACAGGCCGGCGACGGCGCACCCGAAGCTCGACCGACCCTCGACAGTCACTCACCTAGCTCGACGGCAGCGGCGGCGGAAGGTTTGAACGATTCGACCTCTCCCCCTTCGGCAGAAACGACGGCGACGATGCGCGAGTGGCCGACACAGCTGAGCTCGGGTTGCGACGACGAACCCGTCGGTACTGGCGGTGTCGCACACCGTTCGACGGTGGTGTAAATCGGGGAGGGTGGCCGGTTGGTTTGGAATGAGAGAAGAAATTTTTTTTTATCGGGGGTGTTCTCCAACATTGGGAAATAATTCATCCCCATTTAATCAGATTCGATAGTGGGGTGGTTGAGATATTTTTATTATTTAATTATTATATTAATTTCGGATCTTAATAAAAATCAATTGGGTTGATTCTAAACCAAGAGCTTACCTAGCTCAATTGGCTGGGCATCCAGTTGAAAATACAGGAGGTTGTGGGTTCGATTCCCACAACTCTCACGCCATCCTTTCTTTCTTTCTTTCTTTTTTATTTAGGGGTGTTACAATTCTCCCTCCCTTAAAAGAAATTTCGTCCTCGAAATTTATCAGAGTTGGGGAAAAGCATAAACTACTCTTTCATCAATTCTTGTACTGAAACTTACCCAATAGAGTACCAATGTTTCTCCGGACTCGCAAACAATCACGGATCAATCTGGGAGTGTCCTTAGTCGCTCAGCTATTCTTTAAACGCAATGTCATACTATCATACAACTCATACGAATTAATCATATTACGGTATTTGAATGCATACAGAACTTTGTACGAAGCCAAACGAACACTTTTCTTGCAGCTTTCATTATATGTGGTCTCAGTCAGGGATGCGGAACCCTTCCAACAATCACGGAAATAATCATACCTCATAGAAGCATCTCCTCTAGGATATGAGTTAATCTACCGAGTCAACCATCAATTTACGGATGAGAATCTGTACCTGAAATCCAAGCATGTAATCTAAGCTTCCAACAGAGCCTCCCAAAGTTAAGACGTAACACTGAATTTCAGTCAAGGATGATATGTATGACTATACACCATGCATATTTCCAGTGAATTCGTCCTCTAAGCCAATCCGACATAATCAAAGTTTTAAATGATTTGCACTTACCTTCAACGTAAAGGTCATACAATTGTTTTCTTTGTTTTTTTTAACGGAGTAACAACCGAGTTTACTCTTTCGCTGGGTTCATAGTTACCTCTCTCTTAGATTCATACTGCATTTATCATCATTTTTTTTGGATATTTTCGAGCATATCATTATCACCGAGCTAACTTACATGCAGTCTTATATCGGTTACCCCATATGATCAAACATTTATTCTTAACCTGATTCAGATCTTCAATTTCATATGCATAGACCATCTCAAGTTCTCTATCCAGATTCAAATTCATTAAGTTAAACAAATTCATAGACAAACATTACCGATATTCATTCCCAGTACAGATCAAGCTATTATGGATAGAAGGTTTAGATGTACTTATTTCAGAAAAAGAAATAATCACAGTCATAATCCTTAAGAAGTTTCAACCAGCGACGTTGTCTCAGATTCAACTCTTTCTGCGTAAGGAGGTATTTTAGACTCTTGTGATAGGTGAAGATATATCACTTCTTTCCGTAGAGATAGTGTCTCCGTAAAGGTAGTTGCAACCAAAACTATTCGAACTAACATATCCCAACCGTGCATTACTAACCAACCCTTTGAATGTATTCTACCGTATCGTATATTTGAACGATTGCTTTCATATTTCACCATCGGACTTGCCGCGAAGTAGTCAAACTTATACTCTTGTGCGGAAAAACTTCCATCCTCATATTAATATCACGAGGGATTGATTTACCAGAGTCATGCTTCACCCTTGAGGGCATTCCAGTCATTTCCAACTTTATTGACATTTCCAAAAATTTTATCAGAGGTAATTTTTTTTTTCAAATCATGGGGGTATTTCGGTCATTTCGATGTTCGAGATATCCATCATTACTGTCAATTGAACCATTTGTAGAATTTCAATCATTTAAGTACTCATGGGTGTTTCAGCCATTTCAGAAATTTCGGTACCTCCAACCACTTCATTCATTTCAGAACTCAAGGTTTTATCCATTCTTCCAGTTAATTCGCAAGCCTCGGTGTCCGAGGATACTTCAGCCCTTTTTATCAATACGATCATTCCGAATAATTTAACCATGACAGTATTTCCAATACTTTTAGTCATTACGATCAATTCAGTATTTGAGCCACTTGATTAATTCAGAGGTATGAGTAGTTCCCCGTAAATCTATACTTGGAAATTCATTCCCAATTCAAGGAAACCTAACACCTTACAATCTCGAAGGTTTAAATCTTGTTACCATAATTTTCCAAGTAGATCGAGGTTTTTAGATGAATCGGGTTGTTTTACCATATCCAGTGCAGATTCCTAGATTGCTTCCAAATCCAAGGTTATTTTAGTCATTCTCATACCATAAAGCATTTTCGTAATTTCATATCAAAATATTTTTAGCATTGATCATTTGACACTGATGATCAAATTTGGAGATTAGCTACCTTGTTACTTAATTAATTGAACTCCATGTCCTTACATTTGTTAACTTTCTAGGTCGAGCATTTCGATCATATCTAGGTTATCATACTCAATTTCATATCTGCTTTGACTTGAGCAGGACTAACAACACTCCTCATCATATTCATGCATGCATTAACCGAATATCAACATGTTCATAAAGCATACTAGAGGTAGTAGTGTATTACCTTTAATACTTGTTATATCAGTTGACCATGATACTCCGTTCGATCACTCTCGAACCCAAATGCGACATCCTCAACATCCCGAATACAAGGAACTTTGAATACCTTCAATCGCGCAAATTCCAATTTCAGTCCTTATTCACATTGCCATAGAGACAGGAGCTGTACCCGGATATACATCTATGCCAAACTCAACCTCGTCACGTTTTGGCGGTACCCCTGGCAATTCCTCCGAAAAACATCTAGAAAAATTCCTAACCACCCGGATCTTATCCAAACCAGAATCTGACTACCTCAAGTAAAAAATATAAGCAAGATAGGCAATAGCTCCATGTCGAATCATCTTTTCTGCTTTGAGAGCCAAACAACATTGGACAAGTAACCTCTACGCTCTCCCACCATAATCACCTCGTACCCATTTGAGATTTTCAGAGTCACCCTTTTCTTTTCACAATCCAAACGGACTCGATGAGCGAATAACCAATCCATTCCGAGAATAAGGTCGAACTCTCTGAAAGGTAACTCCATCAAATCAACAAAGAATATTTTTCCCTTGAATTTCCAAAGGGAAATTCTTGTACATCTTAGAAATCTTGACATGATTACCCACTCGGAGCATGTCTACCTTTACTAGCAGTACTAGAAGCAACTGACCTGAACTGCCTTCTACCTCGGTGAGGTGTCTGAATTGATGCATGACTCTGAACGGATGAACCAGTAGCTGAACGTGACAAATTCTTTTTTTTTTAAGAAGTGATCCTGAGAACCACATCTGAGACACGTTCTGTTCATCCACCTGCACTCCCCGTTATGCTTGTTGTTGTAAAAACCACATACAGAAATAGGCCGACAGACTTTTGGACTACCCTGCCTGCCAGAAAAAACTGTCGATACTGCAAGTCTTACATTTTGATAACTCTGAGGAATAAACTCATCCCTAGATCTCTTTCCCAACGAGCATACAAAACTTTGTCGTACAAATGTGTCCGGTTACTTTCCGACTTGATCAAATTCTAAAGTTCCTTTTTTTTCCATTTGTGAAATTTATCCTCTCAGAAGTTTTAACCCGATCAACCATGTTGCTGAATACTTTATCATAATGTGTTGCAACATCTCTTTGAATCGATAGTCGAAGTTTCTAAAAAAAAATCTTACTTATCTTTCTCAGTCACAACTAACTCAAGAGCATACTTGACCAACCTCTGAAACTTTATCTCATAAACATTCACTGTCTAGCTATTCTGATTCAAATTTATAAAATAATCTTAACACTTCGATACGAGCTCGGCTCCTACATATCAGTCAGTGTTCACAATATCAAGTGAGTTATCACTTCCGATCCGATATCCTCCTAACGAATGGTTCTCTTCAACATGTAACTTATTCTGAATTTCTGCTTGGCCAACAGAATGCGAGTGACCACTACCAGAAGTAGTAGTACGGGCTCGATCACGACATCGAACAAACAATAGATTAAAACTCCTACACCGTGGCATAATAGTCTATCTACAAAGAAGAGTCCTAAAGTCAACATTGGTACTTGGAGACTTTAATTAAATCATATCACTTCTTTAAAATCCGGACATTTATCTGAAAATCTCATAATTTCCGAAAACATTTATGATGCTTGCAATTTTTTTTTTGAAAACTTTAAAAATCAAATTTCCATTGAGCCTCACAGGCCGAGGGGTGTAACCTAAGCTCTGATACCACTAAATGTAACCCCTTATTTTGACCTAGGGTTTTGAAATAAATTGAATTTGGCGAATTGGAAACTTTCCCCTCAAGTAAGATCATTTATGAAAAACTGTACCAAAACTATTATTCAATTATAATAGTTATCATTTACTGTTTCGTTTTAAAACAAGCGTACTCAAAATAGTTATCAAATCCCAATAGTAATAAATGTCCAAAGTCCACGTTTACAATCAAATACTGAAAATACTTAAATAATTAAGTAAGTCCGAAACGAAACATACTGAGAAAAATATCAAATACTGATCGTACGTAGTCCTTCAAGTACCGTAACCTAAGTCTGGAATCTGAAACAGATACTAAGGGGGAGTCAGCTAAAAAGCTCAGTGTGTCTCTAAAGTGCAACTAAAAACAAAACAAAACTGTTTTTATTTCCTGATAAAGACTTTTCTGAAAACACAACAAAAACTGGATCACAATGATATGATGTCTGATGCACATGAATAATAATACCCATCTCCGATACACCAAAAAGTAAGGTTCCCCAGAACCTACTTTCTCCATCGTCACCATCCAAAGTGGAACTCAGCCCGAAGGGTGGAACCACTAATCCGAAGCGGAATTCAGCCCGAAGGGTGAAACCACTGATCCAAAGCAAAGTTCAACCCGAAGGATGAAGTCGCTGAGCTTCCTCCGTACAATACTAATCCGAAGCGGAATTCAGCCCGAAGGGTGAAACCACTGATCCGAAGCGAAGTTCAACCCGAAGGATGAAGTCGCTGACCTTCCTCCGTACAATATACCAACCCAATGATATGACATGTAATCCGATTTCAAAGTCCGAATGCAATCTTGTTATATAACTAAGATGCATGTACATAATAATCCGATTCTGATGTGTTACATAACATGATCATAAAATCCGAGTATACATTATTTATCAAATAACAAAGCAGGATGACATACCAATGAGTCATGCAATATTTATCATACAAATCACAAAATCATTTCTTACTATGCCACATTCTAAATGTAACCCCTTATTTTGACCTAGGGTTTTGAAATAAATTGAATTTGGCGAATTGGAAACTTTCCCCTCAAGTAAGATCATTTATGAAAAACTGTACCAAAACTATTATTCAATTATAATAGTTATTATTTACTGTTTCGTTTTAAAACAAGCGTACTCAAAATAGTTATCAAATCCCAATAGTAATAAATGTCCAAAGTCCACGTTTACAATCAAATACTGAAAATACTTAAATAATTAAGTAAGTCCGAAACGAAACATACTGAGAAAAATATCAAATACTGATCATACGTAGTCCTCCAAGTACCGTAACCTAAGTCTGGAATCTGAAACAGATACTAAGGGGGAGTCAGCTAAAAAGCTCAGTGTGTCTCTAAAGTGCAACTAAAAACAAAACAAAACTGTTTTTATTTTCTGATAAAGACTTTTTCTGAAAACACAACAAAAACTGGATCACAATGATATGATGTCTGATGCACATGAATAATAATACCCATCTCCGATACACCAAAAAGTAAGGTTCCCCAGAACCTACTTTCTCCATCGTCACCATCCAAAGTGGAACTCAGCCCGAAGGGTGGAACCACTAATCCGAAGCGGAATTCAGCCCGAAGGGTGAAACCACTGATCCGAAGCGAAGTTCAACCCGAAGGATGAAGTCGCTGAGCTTCCTCCGTACAATACTAATCTGAAGCGGAATTCAGCCCGAAGGGTGAAACCACTGATCCGAAGCGAAGTTCAACCCGAAGGATGAAGTCGCTGAGCTTCCTCCGTACAATATACCAACCCAATGATATGACATGTAATCCGATTTCAAAGTCCGAATGCAATCTTGTTATATAACTAAGATGCATGTACATAATAATCCGATTCCGATGTGTTACATAACATGATCATAAAATCCGAGTATACATTATTTATCAAATAACAAAGCAAGATGACATACCAATGAGTCATGCAATATTTATCATACAAATCACAAAATCATTTCTTACTATGCCACATTCTAAATGTAACCCCTTATTTTGACCTAGGGTTTTGAAATAAATTGAATTTGGCGAATTGGAAACTTTCCCCTCAAGTAAGATCATTTATGAAAAACTGTACCAAAACTATTATTCAATTATAATAGTTATCGTTTACTGTTTCGTTTTAAAACAAGCGTACTCAAAATAGTTATCAAATCCCAATAGTAATAAATGTCCAAAGTCCACGTTTACAATCAAATACTGAAAATACTTAAATAATTAAGTAAGTCCGAAACGAAACATACTGAGAAAAATATCAAATACTGATCGTACGTAGTCCTCCAAGTACCGTAACCTAAGTCTGGAATCTGAAACAGATACTAAGGGGGAGTCAGCTAAAAAGCTCAGTGTGTCTCTAAAGTGCAACTAAAAACAAAACAAAACTGTTTTTATTTTCTGATAAAGACTTTTCTGAAAACACAACAAAAACTGGATCACAATGATATGATGTCTGATGCACATGAATAATAATACCCATCTCCGATACACCAAAAAGTAAGGTTCCCCAGAACCTACTTTCTCCATCGTCACCATCCAAAGTGGAACTCAGCCCGAAGGGTGGAACCACTAATCCGAAGCGGAATTCAGCCCGAAGGGTGAAACCACTGATCCGAAGCGAAGTTCAACCCGAAGGATGAAGTCGCTGAGCTTCCTCCGTACAATACTAATCCGAAGCGGAATTCAGCCCGAAGGGTGAAACCACTGATCCGAAGCGAAGTTCAACCCGAAGGATGAAGTCGCTGAGCTTCCTCCGTACAATATACCAACCCAATGATATGACATGTAATCCGATTTCAAAGTCCGAATGCAATCTTGTTATATAACTAAGATGCATGTACATAATAATCCGATTCCGATGTGTTACATAACATGATCATAAAATCCGAGTATACATTATTTATCAAATAACAAAGCAGGATGACATACCAATGAGTCATGCAATATTTATCATACAAATCACAAAATCATGTAACACATAAAAATGTAGCACAAAACAGAGAACACACCTTAGGCAGCTAAATACTCAACGTCGATAGTGACGTCTCCCACGGTCAGCTCTAGCGGAAGGTCGGACAGAATCAGCTCCTAAAAATACAGGACACTATATGAGATTTCCTACTATGCCACATTCGAATAAATTACGCTTAATAAATATCTTACTAGCAGATCTCGAAGATTGTGCCACCGGAGGTCTGCTTGGCGGTGGAGGAGGTAAAATCTTTGGGTCAGAGTCCACGTCACCTGAACACGAAAATATCTGAGTCAAATTCTGATGCACACTTTACTAAAATCTGATCTCAACATATAAACTTGATCCAAATCGGTATTTCGGGTTCGAATTTGAAGAAACGGACAGTGGCAACGGAACCAAAACGTCGAAAAACATAAAGGTGGACTCGGTCGAAAAGTCAACCCAAAAGTCAACGCTAACGTCATCGTTGACGTCATCATTGACTGTGATGACGTCATCGCTGACGTCAGCCTGCATCAGCATTGTAACAGCTGATGACGTCATCATTGCATTAGCATTGCACCAGCAGATGACGTCATCGCTGACGTCATCCCATTCAGCCAACCGACCGGTTCGCTCTCCATCCGGTTCAGATCCAACAACTGGTTCGGTTCAGCTCAGATTAAACCAACCCTAAATCCCCAAATTTTATAAAACCCTAATCCTAACAAACCCTAACCCTAACTCTCCCCGGCGGCGCTCGACCATACAACACTTCCTCGCAAGACCAACGACGGCCACGGCCCGACAGCCACAGGCCGGCGACGGCGCACCCGAAGCTCGACCGACCCTCGACAGTCACTCACCTAGCTCGACGGCAGCGGCGGCGGAAGGTTTGAACGATTCGACCTCTCCCCCTTCGGCAGAAACGACGGCGACGATGCGCGAGTGGCCGGCACAGCTGAGCTCAGGTTGCGACGACGAACCCGTCGGTACTGGCGGTGTCGCACACCGTTCGACGGTGGTGTAAATCGGGGAGGGTGGCCGGTTGGTTTGGAATGAGAGAAGAAATTTTTTTTTATCGGGGGTGTTCTCCAACATTGGGAAATAATTGATCCCCATTTAATCAGATTCGATAGTGGGGTGGTTGAGATATTTTTATTATTTAATTATTATATTAATTTCAGATCTTAATAAAAATCAATTGGGTTGATTCTAAACCAAGAGCTTACCTAGCTCAATTGGCTGGGCATCCAGCTGAAAATACAGGAGGTTGTGGGTTCGATTCCCACAACTCTCACTCCATCCTTTCTTTCTTTCTTTTTTATTTAGGGGTGTTACACCAACAATGGTAGGAGGGGCTCAAAGTAAATGGGTTCACGTTTTCCTGAATAAGGATAGCAAACAGACAAACACTATCAAATAGATGAAATCTGCAGAGCCTTGAGGATTTGAATCCATCATTCCGGTACCGATTTCTTCGAACCTTTGGTTGTTTCAAATCCAGTGTTGGTGTTAATATTAAGACAAAAATTTGATATCCCTGCAAGCAGGCTTGAAGAAGGAATACTACATTGATGCTAGAAATGGTAAGAGGCCTAATAGTTCCAGCGTTGTTGGAGTTCTGTCAGCTTGTCCTAAAAGAAACGGGATGAGACCACCGACAACGATAACAACAAATGGTTGTTTAATCAATAAATGAAACGACGCCCTTTAACACACTAGCAAAATATAGTTCATACCTGGATTGAGAGGGCAGGGCAGGTAAGGTATCATCCATTCGTCATCCCTCGTTGAATGAAGCAATTGGCTTTCCCTAGCACGAGAGTTTTCATCTCACAGTATAAATTTGCAGAAACTGCAAAAGCATATATCATGCTGATCAGAACATATGCAAGTAAACACTATGGGAACCGACTTCGTATTTTAGGCTGATGAATTTGCTGATCTGATCAGGCAGCAGAATCTCCATGTAGCTTCATTCATTCTGAATATGTTTGACAAAAGGGTCCTACAAAACTTACTTTGGTAAACTTAAAATAGAGCTTCAAGGGACTCTTCCCATACATCGGCACTTCCATTTGAGGCATCTTCGACATCTTCTTCCATTGAAAGCCTGATATACTCCCTATGTGCAAACCGATCCCACTCTGTCAAAGTTGGATCCTCATGTTCCTGCTCTCATACACACCAACAAAAAGACAGTTATTGTCATCCCAAAGAACTAAACTAGCATCAATGTAGGGCTCAATATCTAATAATACAATCACTGACCTGCCGAATAAGGAATGGATCACGGGTTTCGAATGCCATAAACTTATGAAGATTAAAGAGGATGTTAAAAACATTTTCAGAAAGTTTGCTCCCTTTCAAGTCCTGTTGTGTGATGCAATCTTCTCTCTGCAAAATATCAGAAGTTGAATCATCTTTACATGCAACAAACAAGTAAAACGAAATCATGATTATTATAAAGAAAGTAGCTTCAACCTCGGGTGCAATCATGTCAATTATTTGACATAATATGTCCTCAAAGAGCACAAGCTCTAGGGCCATGGAGTGAGCACACCATTTCCATCCATATCTATGCACTTGACCCTATAAAGATAACTAATCATATGTGGAAAGCTAATCCAGTAGATCAAGGAAAAGTCTTTGACGGTAAAAAGCACAAAAGGAAGGTTATATGTTGTTCTTGCAAACAAATGCTACTTCGATATGAACCACGGAGAATTTCGCAGCAGAACTGGAAAACATAAATTAAAACTCTCCAAATGTCAACCTAAGACTAGGAGGAGTGACAAACAAGGAGTGTTTTTGACTTGTAAATGCATGGACAACAAGAATTCAACTCACTTCAGATAAGCAAAAATCTGTAGTGTAATTTATTTTGGAAATGGGAGATATAAAAACAAATATAAGGATACCAATATTCAAGACTAGGGTCGGATGATATGTCCTCCTCTGAAAGCATGAAGTAAGCAAAGTCTCCATAACCCATCTTCCTTTCTACATAGCTTGTAAACTTCTGAGGAGCCTGAGCAAGCATTTGCGATTACAGCGAAAGCAACATCATATACAGGAAAAGGTTTATAGTATTTGAAAATAGTCTAATTGATTCAGAAATTTAGATAAAATAACTGAGAACCAGGGCAAACAAACCTGTGAAAAACTCCTATAGACAATCATGTAGGTAAGGGCATGATTGCCATATGTGATGAAACTGCCAGCACTCACAGTATATAACATAGAAGTGTTCATACGAGAAGTACCTAAAAGAAGAAGAAAAAAAGATGTATAATTTACAGCATCAGTAATTCACATGACAACAATTTGATAAACCCAGCTCTCCACAATGTCCAATTGTTAACTGACCATTCAGGAGAGTAAGGGGAACTAAATTCCTTACTTTTTAGCAGCCAACTAAAAACAGTAGACCGATATTGAAGTCTCGGTTTTACATAATTACTGTTTGGTGTGCAAGGATTGGTATGTTGCTGCTTTCAATAATAAAATAAAGCACATATATTGTAAAGAAGTTCACTGAGATACCAACCTAAGGACTTTGTTAATAATGTCCTCTTCCTCATCTGCATGTTCCACGGCCGAAATTAGATCTCCATGTTTGAGCTCCCTGAGGGTAAGACGGCCATTTCCTGATCTATTCACGTTATGAAAGATTCTGTATATGACAGTTTAAGATGAAACATTAACAAAGAAATTTACATTGTCCAGTATCAGTTGTGCAGTACTGAAAGAGTTATTTTGACATAAGCAAGATTACTTCAACTAAGTACACAATTTAAGTCTAAAACAACCATTCAATTAAACAAATGAGAGAACTTCAAGAAAAGACTTTGAATTCCTATGTGGACATAAGTTATGCAATTGCAGTTACTCCCACTCAATACCTCCAAGGTAATAACAAGACCATTAAAAGGAAATGATCAACCTGCAGTCTCTTCATATGATAAACTCGTATGAACCTTAATACAAATAGACGATAAGTTTAGTTTGTTACATACTGCTATTTAGTATGAATTTATAATTCTTAATATAAATAAATAAATAAATAAGCAGTTAATCATAGTAGTAGAAATTTGGCGTCTTTAGGTCGGTATGTCGAGAGCAGATCGTAGGCAAACATTCTAGCATCTTCTAGTTCCATTATTTTTCGTTCATCAACCGGATACCAACGAGGAAGGCGACGGTTAATCACGATGCTCTCGAGATTCGGTGCAACGAGAGATAAGAAATAAACGAGAGTAGTATCTGATGAAGCCCCAACAAAGCCAACTATTTCCACCTCCCGCAGCATCATGGGTTGTTCCATCCCAAGTAATTTAAGCTCAAAACTCAGGCGATAACCTACCAAGATTATCCTCTGAAACTCCTCTACTTCAGTCAGTATATGTGCTTCCACTGCTTCCAGCTGACAACACGTTATATTTTAAAAATTAAGCTTCATAAATATGATAACAATTGGAAGCGAAACAAGATTTACTTGGATCATGCATGCCTATCCAATCTTACTAGCTATTTTAGTTGATTAAATGCACCCATCACCCATGCTATGAAACGTAAATTTGATGGAGTATAGTTTATTAACCCAAATGAAACATCAGAGTAACTAAGAAAACAGAATTAATTTTGCATAATTCCAGCCTAACAGACTGAAAACCCCCAATAAATATTCACTCCCAAGTGACAATAAGTAGAGTTAAAACATTTACCTCAACATTAAATTTGTCCAACAAAGGCATATATGTCATCAGTTTGCAGTAATCTACTAATAGCGCTGTAAATTGAATTGGAAGACGAAGCTTCGGGAATTCTAATGTCAAGCATCGAAGTTTTGAAAAATGTGGATGGTTTGGCGTGATGTCCTTCAAATTGAATTAGCAAACAACCAACATTACTTGTACCATAAAATCAAATCAAAGCAGGATATATAGGTAGATACACATATCAACCTGCTAATTAGATTAGCTTACCCCACGCAGATCCGGAATCTGTAGCGACAGATTCACCAATTGGGAAGTTGCTAGACTGCTGGGAATGCATTTACGCAAGGCAGGAACCCAACGTGAAGCCCATTGTCCAGCATAAGATAAATCATAAAGCTGAGGTACATACTTGAGATCTATGTGCACTGCTATATGTTCCTCTCCTCTATATTCAAAAGAAACCAGATTTGGTGCATAAACCACAATGCTTTTGACACACTTGCAGAAGGATACATGCAAGTGTTTCAGCCTCAGTGATGAGCCACAGAAACTTATATGAGTAAGCTCTTTCGAGTGAGAGACATGCAATGTTTCAAGCAAGGGACAATTCGAAAGGAAAGACTCCAAAATACGACCGCTTACATCCACATGTTTCAAGCAAAGACCGGTTAGGAACCTAGTTTCAGATGAACTGGAAAAATTATGTCCAAGCCGGTAATTTCCACTGTCCCTCCGATGATTCAATCTGCATGGTTCGAAATCCAATTCCAGTCTTTCACACTTCTTCATTAGTGCAATCTCGATCCATCTATCGATATACCGCTTATGTTGTTGGGTTAAATCAAAACAAACCCTCAACTCATCTATAGTTCCAGCTTTATGTGAGTTAAGAAATAGATTAATCGATTCTACATAACCATCCCTTTCTTTTAGCAGCTTCTTGGGATCCGACATTAATGTCTTTGAAGCATCAAAGTTTAGACTCCCACTGAAAAACTGACATAAATCTCGCCATTTTCGTGAAAGAACACAGGTTCTTAGTGCTTCTTTCAGCGATAGAAGACATAAAATCTGAACAAGCAGATCTTCAGGCAATCCACTTAATCGATCAATCAAATTGAGTAGGAGGAGGAGGAGGAGGAGGGGCGGGTGCGTCCTCAGTAGGTGGAGGAGAAGGAGGAGCGGCGGATGCGTGGACGACATCAGTAAGAGCCTCAATAGGAGGAGGAGGAGGAGGAGGAGAAGGAGGAGAGATGTCAACCGCCGGAGTCTCAAAATTTGTGAGTTTCACAAACACATAGGTATGCGGTCCACAAATGTGGGTATGTGATATGCTACCAATAGTCAAATCCTGCAATGAATTAAAAAAAATGTTAAACAGTATTGTAAAAATAAAACAACTTAAAAAACAAAAAAGGAAAATTAATACCTTAAAAATTTGGTTCAAATTTATTTTTTCTCGGCAGTTGCATTTGAAGATTCCAAGCTCGAGGTCGCCGGTATCAGACATGCTAAAAACTACAAGAAAAGAAGGTAAAAGAAAAGTTAACCCAGAAGAATACGAATTTCTTGGAAAATTAACATGATACATACATGCCTTTATCAAGAAATGCAAACAAAAACGAGAATAATGTGTTTATTTATGCAAACGAAAATTAACTTAATGCACAACGATAGACGGTGTATAAATTTATACATATAAATAAAGTTTGATTGTGAATATGACATATGGTTAAATTCGACCAGTTCACGGTTCTAATAAAGCTTGGATTTGAATCCCAATGTTGTTACTTATACTACTTTGGTTAGAGGGTTTTGCATGAAGCAAGATATTGATGAAGCCCTGGCTGTTTTCCAAGAGATGAACTGTTAAGGCTTGAAACCGAATAAGGTAACTTATAATACTTAAGTTAAAGGGCTCTCTGAGGTGCAAAAGTATGATAAGATAAAAGAAATTTTGGAGGGAATGGGAGGAGATGGAAGATTTACTCCGGATACATGCAGTTTCAACACACTAATAAATGCACACTGCAATGCTGGAAACATAGATGAAGCTTTGATTGTGTTCCAAAGGATGTCAGAATTGGAGGTACAATCAGATTCTGCTACTAATAGTGTTGATGTTTATTGATTTGCATGGACTAGTTCCTATTTGCATTGATATTCAGGCTGAGTATAAAGAAAGCTTTAAAAGAATACTGAAAACCTAGAATCTGTTTGTTCTTTGATATCGATGAATCAAAATCAAATGCAATCTAGCTTTCGATTCAATGAAGAAAACTGGAAACGCAAAAGGATAAATAAATGCAGAGAAAATACCTCGGAAAACAAGAACTAGCTCAAATCTTTCTTCAGGTGGAGAAAAAGAGAGAGATGGGAGAAGACTGGTTGGCTGTCGAAGAATCAAAATATAATGACCAAAACTACAAGAAAAGAAGGTAAAAGAGAAGTTAATCCAGAAGAATATGAATTTCTTGGAAAATTAACGTGATGCCTTTATCAAAAAATGCAAACGAAAACGAATCAATTAACGAAGAACAGGCTGAGTATAACAAAAAAACTTTAAAAAAATATTGAAAAACTAGAATCTGTTTGTTCTTTGATATCGATGAATCAAAATCAAATGCAATCTAGCTTTCGATTCAATGAAGAAAACTGGAAACGCAAAAGGATAAATAAATGCAGAGAGAGAGAGCAGAGAAAATACCTCGGAAAACAAGAACTCGCTCAAATCTTTCTTTCAGGTGGAGAAAAAGAGAGAGATGGGAGAAGACTAGTTGGCTGTCGAAGAATCAAAATATAGTGACCAAAACTACAAGAAAAGAAGGTAAAAGAGAAGTTAATCCAGAAGAATATGAATTTCTTGAAAAATTAACGTGATGCCTTTATCAAAAAATGCAAACGAAAACGAATCAATTAACGAAGAACAGGCTGAGTATAACAAAAAACTTTAAAAAAATATTGAAAAACTAGAATCTGTTTGTTCTTTGATATCGATGAATCAAAATCAAATGCAATCTAGCTTTCGATTCAATGAAGAAAACTGGAAATGCAAAAGGATAAATAAATGCAGAGAGAGAGCAGAGAAAATACCTCGGAAAACAAGAACTCGCTCAAATCTTTCTTCAGGTGGAGAAAAAGAGAGAGATGGGAGAAGACTAGTTGGCTGTCGAAGAATCAAAATATATTGACCAAAACTACAAGAAAAGAAGGTAAAAGAGAAGTTAATCCAGAAGAATATGAATTTCTTGGAAAATTAACGTGATGCCTTTATCAAAAAATGCAAACGAAAAGAAATCAATTAACGAAGAACAGGCTGAGTATAACAAAAAACTTTAAAAGAATATTGAAAAAATAGAATCTGTTTGTTCTTTGATATCGACGATTCAAAATCAAATGCAATCTAGCTTTCGATTCAATGAAGAAAACTGGAAACGCAAAAGGATGAAATAACTACAGAGAGAGAGAGCAGAGAAAATACCTCGGAAAACAAGAACTCGCTCAAATCTTTCTTCAGGTGGAGAAAAAGAGAGAGATGGGAGAAGACTAGTTTGCTGTCGAAGAATCAAAATATAGTGACCAAAACTACAAGAAAAGAAGGTAAAAGAGAAGTTAATCCAGAAGAATATGAATTTCTTGGAAAATTAACGTGATGCCTTTATCAAGAAATGCAAACGAAAACTAATCAATTAACTAAGAACATGCTGAGTATAAAAAAAAACTTTAAAAGAATATTGAAAAACTAGAATCGGTTTGTTCTTTGATATCGATGATTCAAAATCAAATGCAATCTAGCTTTCAATTCAATGAAGAAAACTGGAAACGCAAAAGGATGAAATAACTACAGAGAGAGAGAGCAGAGAAAAGACCTCTGAAAACAAGAACTCGCTCAAATCTTTCTTCAGGTGGAGAAAAGGAGAGAGATGAGATTTAAAGAGGGATTTTATAGTGAAGCTAAGGAGGATCTTTGATCAAAAGAAGAAGAAGAAGCTAAGGATCGTCTCTGTTTTCAGCTTACATTCCCGCCTGAACTTGAAAAGTCCCCAGGGATTCAAGGTAGTTAACTTATATGAGTGGACACGTGTTTTCCTTCTATTTGTCAATCTTTATATGAATTATTTTTCTGTTTGATCGGTTGTAATTCTGTTGAGGTTGGTTGCAGCTGTATACAGATGGTTTTTTAGATGAATAATAACAAATCATTTATCAAGAAAAAATTAAAGTTGAATTGAGTTTATTCGTGATCAGTAGTGATTTGATAAAAAAATTGAGTATAAAATAAGTGTTTAAATAGTATTTAAATATCAAATTGTCAACTACCGTTAAAAAATTCTGTGGTCTAACTACACTGTGACATATTTATTAATTCTTTTAAAGTAAATCCCTAACCTTATTCAAATCCAAATCTTATATGTCATCATCAATTTAGCGACTATAGTCAATCTATTCAGTCGTCGAACTCTTGCTCGTCGATCGTGTCCCCTTACAGCCGCACGAAATGCTGTCATTCACCCAGTCGCTACCTCGCTTCGTTGTCCACCCTCAAACCCTTGCTTCATCGTTCATCCAACCGTTGCTGCCCAATGGTTCTTCATCGTCGACTGAATCGAACCGATAAATCTCGTCATTTAAATCTTTGGTCGCTTGAGTATATTTAGAGTTTAGAGTAATTTTGTGAGAAATTAGAAGTTCTAAAAGATATTTTTAATTTTAGGGAGTTTGCAAAAATGATTGGTGTAACTGTAGCAAAGTTTTAGAACTTCTTCCTTGCATAAACGCTGAAGGAGCAGTGTTAGGATTGTCAATCCATTTAACTGCGAGTGTACTGTCAGAATCGATCCTGCCAACTTTGACTGCACAATCAGCCAACAAGCATGAAGGATCGCTTGTAATTCCGGCCCGTAGGATCACTTATCCCATAAGCACTTAATTTTTTTTTAATAATTTAGAGATTTAAATAAAATTTTTCAAAAAATAATTGAGAGTTTAATTAATTTTTTTATATTTTTGAGAGATTTAATAAAAAAATTAAAAATAGAGAAAATTTAATTAAAATATTTTAAAATTTAAAATTTAATATAATTTTTTAAAAATCCTGAAGGGACTAAACTAAAATTTTCAAAAAAAATTGGGGGCCCGTACTAGTCCCTCAAAGAATATGTCATGTTTTGTATGCAGGGATGACAATGGGTTGGCTTTTGGTTGATCCACACTCGATTGGAATATATATATATAGGGAGAGATAGGGGGAGAGAGAGAGAAGGATTATATCAATTATACCTACATATTTAGAATAAAATTAAACTATTCTTTCGGGTCGTATTTTTAACCTTAAACTAAAATCCAAACTCGATTTGAACTCGATTTTTTTTAAACATTTAATCTTATAAGGCAGGATCAGGTCAAAACCCATTAATAAATACAAAAGATCTAATACCACTTTAATAATATTAGCTCTATTTCTAAACCTAGACCTAACAAACTTGACCCGAGACCCAAACCTATTTACCCGATCCAAGACCTGAAATTGACCCAAATACGATGACTCAAATTTGATCCAAAAATCGAAATAAATGAACCAAACTGGAATTGAACCAAATTTCGGTTGAATTGAAAATGGACCAAAACTAATTTCAACCGAACCGAACTTAAACTGAATGTAGTCAGACCCGAAATGAATCGAACTGAAACCGAACTGAATGACCCGTTTGCTACCATAATCTAAACCCAACAAGTGATCCCAATAAAAAAGCAAATGATGTCCATCATAGAAAACATAGGTTCAATTGTTTTATCTGCCAATATATGTGCTTTGTCAAAGAATTAAAAATATATATGAACATATATTACATTATAATCACATTTTAACTATTAAAAAACATTAGCTCTATTTCTCCATTAATATTGACATGTAATGTAATAAAACTTTCAAGGTAAAATGATATACCTCTCTAATCATAATCCGATACATGAAAAGAATGGGAGCCAGTGAACATAGTTTCTAGCCCCTCCGCGTTTTATCAGTTTTTTTTAGGGGTTTCCGTTTCTTGAAATCGCAACTTCGGTCCCCATAGTTTTAAACCGGCTTTTAATCTCGTCCCTGTCATTGACCGATTGAATTTCGTTCGGGGTTTATCCTTTCCGCGGTCCCTCGAGGTTTTCAAAACCTTACAATTTCATCATCATTTCAGTTTTGAAATTAAACACACGATGGTCAAATCTCACTCGTGGACCCTAGAACTTCGTGAGTTCTTTAAATTTCGTCTCTGTTTTCCAGTTTTAAACTAGTTCCTTTTTAATTCAACCCCTCCATAGCTTCTTCTTTTACGACGTGGTCCTAATTTCAGTGACAAAAAAGGAAAACAAAAAAACAACAATGAAATTAAAAAACGTTAACTTTCCTTTTTCATCCATATATGTTCGTTTAGCATGTTTTTGTGTAATCTTTTTTATTCATTTACCCACCTGATGTTTAACTTGCAATGAGATAATATTTGTTTCCCTATAATATGGCTTAGGTACAGGTCTTTGTTGCTAAGTGCGTGTATTTTAATACGTATTTTCTTTCATTCATATATTCAAATGTCATGTTTAATTTATTGTCTATTTACTTAGTACTTGTGGTCTCGATATCCTCGTAAGAGCGTTATCATGAGTATTTGGGTGTCGTCTCCTTAGGTGTCGTGGGCCATAAATTAGCTCGCAAACTCGTATGATCATGCATCCATGCATTCTAGGGGAAATTAAATTTTTCTTAAAAAATGCGATTCGAACCCTTTAGGTACCAAATTTTGGGCACGTCGAGGGTGCTAACCATTCATCGCGTGTAACCGACTCTCGGACCCATTTTTAGAAAGAATCTCTGGTTTGTCTTCGTGGTGTCCGGTCTACCCTTTTAAAACGGCCGGTGGCGACTCCATCTTTGTTTTCAAAAAAATAAATAAAAGGGTTTTAAAAAAAATAAAAAAATAATAATCCTATTTTAAACAAACAAAATAGTTCTAAAAAATAAAATAAATGTGGGCAATTTTGTATTCATTTAACAAGGTTTTCATACACCCACACCTACACTCGAATTAGGGACTTATAGGGACTTACTTATGTCATATATTTTCTGCAACGGATAATACCAAATTGAGATTAGGATTATGAGGGACAAGATAACATAATTATAATTGATGGATTAAAATAAAATGTTAAATTATTTCTAATTAAAAATAAGGTTAAATTAAAATAATGGGAGTTAAATTTATTATTTTTTGAATTAAGACTAAATTATTTTAATGTGTAAACATATAAAATTAAATATGGTATTATATAAAATTGTCTATATCTTGGTTCTCAAATTAGGATAATAATATATTGTTATATATGTCATTTATTGTAAAATTATTCATATCTCTCGGTTATATGTATAAGTAATATTAATTATTATGTACAACCTCCATTGGTCATGTTAAAACATGACATGAACTCACAGATTTATCTTTTATCTTTTATTTTTTCTTTAAAATATTATAAAGTCAAAGCATATATATGGAAAGCTTATGGAAATTTCCTCTGTGATAACCCCTTTTACTATTACATCATCGTTTTCATGTCCACGTCATTAGCTAATTTTTAAATTTTGACTAGCACTGGAAAAGCAGTAGGAACCAGGGATGGACCGAGGGGTGCTGGTTGGGGCAACCGCCCCCTAAAATTTTAAAAATCATATATGATTTAGAAAAATTTTAAAATTTTTCTATGTATTTTCTATTAAAAATTTATTTTCGCCCCCCTAAACTTTTATAAGTTCGCCCCCTAGAAATTTATAGGCTCGCCCCTAACCTAAAGTCCTAGGTCTGTCCCTAGTAGTAACCCTGCTGGAAGTTATAAGAAAACTTCCAACCAATGTAATGGCAGTTGGAAAATTATTACTAATTTTCTTGATTGACTTGCATTATTTCAGGTCTTCTTTATTTGTTCGATTTGTTTATATCTAAGATTACTCTCCCTTTGCCAATAATCACTTTCATTTCAAGCTCCTTCAATGGCGCCACCATCCCCAAAGGAGTTCATAGAAGCAGCTCTTTTCGCCGCCGGCCCTTATGCTCTATCTTATTCCGACTCCAAACAGAAATGGCTTATTCTAAGACACCTCCTTTCATTGCTTCAAGAATTCCCCGGCTTCAAGCTCTCGACCGATATATACACGCACAACGATGGGACCGAGGTCAACCTTTTATGTGCCACAGGGTTCATCCATGTCGCCAATAATTCAACTTCCCCTGTTCCCCTAGTCATTTGGCTACATGAAAACTATCCTCAAAAGCCACCTTTAGTCTTTGTTTCGATCGACGGCACGACCCCGATTCATCGCCATCATCCGTTCGTCGACAACACCTCCGGCGCCACATCCCCGCCTTATCTCATAACATGGAGACACCCTTCGTGTAACCTCACCGATCTATTGAGGAACCTCGTTCATCTCTTTAGCATCGATCATCCTTTCTCGTATGCACCGTCGACGACGACGACAACGACGAAGACCAAGTGTTTCGCTTACCCTTCTCTCGTTTCTCATAAGGAAGCTCTCGATAGACTCGTCGGCATGCTTCACTATGACATGGTTGCTTTGCAGGCCGGCACGTTTGAAGAAATTGAGTGGTTGTCTTTGTTGCAAGAGGAATTAAAGCGGCGTGATTCGTTTACCACGAGTATGATTAACGAGATGGATATGGAAAGGAAGAGTTTGAAAGAGAGAGCCAAAGATTGGGCTGAGGAAACGGATCGGCTGGTGAACTGGTTGAGGGTTAACGATGGACGAGCCGTAATGGGGTTGGATACGGGCGATATCGGAGTCGAGGATGTATTCGAAATGGATGAGACGTCGAGGGAAAGACTCGAAACCTCGGCGGCGGACTTGGCCATCGAAGATGTGCTGTATAAGTTGGACAAGGCACTTGAACTGGAAGCAGTGAGCTTCGATTCGTATATTAAGCAGGTGAGGAGCTTGGCCAGAGAACAGTTCTTCCATAGGCATAAAGAAATGGACCTCGATAGATCTACGAATATGCTTCGGCGATCCATTGACGATGTATAAATTTATACATATAAATAAAGTTTGATTGTGAATATGACATATGGTTAAATTCGACCAGTTCACGGTTCTAATAATTGAGTATACAAAAGGATAAGATTTGCATGATCAACAAGTTCCTATTTGTATTTATATTCAGGCTAATTTTGGGTGTGAGATCGTAGAAATAGCAAACTTTTAGTTACCAAACAATAAAGTGTTTCACTTGTTTTGTTTTGTTGTGGTTCACTTCACTGTTATGGGAAAAGGACTGATTGTCTCTTGTTACTATGGGGTTCATTTTCGGACATCGGATCGAATCCGAATTGAAAATTTGGATATCCAAAATTTTGGATCAGTAAAATAGTGATCGTATCTGATATGGAAAAAAATCGGATATTTGGATATCGGATACTCGGATCGGTTATTTGGGTATCCGATTATCCGAATATATAATTTGATTTAATTATTTTTTCAAATTTGACGGTGATAACTATAAAAATTTTGAATTTTCAAATACAAAAATTAACAAATTGTCAAATTTAACAAGATTAACATCTATAAAAATATTTTTTTCTCGAATTTACGATATAACAAGCATTAAATTACTAAATACAACAAGATTTATACCTATAAAAATTTAATTTTTTGGATAATTTGGATTTTCGGATAGTCCGAAACTTGATATATTGTGATCCGTATCCGATCCAAAAAAATAAAAAATGGGATCGAATATCCGATCCGAAAATAAAAATCGGATCGGATCAATGAATAATCGAATCGAATCGGTCAGATTGGATATTTTTGAACACCCCTACTTGTTACTGTACTTTTTTTTTTGTTTGAGAAATGTAATTTTTAATGTTTTGAAATTTAATCCTTTGTTTGTTCGATTTAAAATTAGAACCCAAATAATAACATTATCGGATCGAGAAGATAATATGTATGTCTATAGATAATAGAATGATCAAATTAGTGGATTTTCAACACTTTCAAACAATCATCTTTGAAGTTGCAAGAATAGATGTTCAACGTTTACTTGATTGTAATTTTGTTTCTTTCCAAACCCATAGGGTAAGACTGTGTTTTTGGTTGAATTTAGCAACCTAAACGAATATTTATCCAACTTTTTCTTACCAAACTGCCAGCGGTTGGCCACTGAACGGATATTTACTGACAGCTGAAATTTTCAGCTTCTAGAAACGACCGTTGCAGTCTTAATGGAAGTTTGAGTGCAACAACTCAAAACGGAGCCTAAGTCTTCTTTCATTAAAAATATTAGCAAATAACATGTATTAGAATAAAACTAAAATTAAGTAATAATATTGTCAATTATTTTTTTAATTCAAATAAATGAAAATAATTAAAATTTTGAACCAACAATTAATTGGTCTAGTGAGACAAGACATTAGATCCATTAAGTAAGATTAGGGGTTCAGGTGTTGAACGTTGAGAATAAAGAAAATTAGGTTAAGGGGATTGTCCTCATAATAAACTTTACATTACTAGATTAGATACCGGTGGTTAAACCAAATTAAAAACGGGTAATCTTCACCAGTGGTCCCTTTTGTTTAGGGTGTGTTTTAATTTGGTCACGAAAATTCAAAAAAGATTAATCTGGTCACTTACGTTTAGAATCGTTGAGAGCAACCGAGGAGCCCCACCCAGGTGCACTCGGGACAACCGAGGCAAAATGAAATGCCTTGGGCATTTTAAGGCCAAGGATGATCCAAGGAAGGATCTAGAACGGCCTAGAGAGCCCCACACTTATCCACACGAGTCCAGGGGGTTCCACAACGTTCCACACTCATCTAGGCTCATCTGGAGGAACCTAGAAGACCCGGGAATGCTCGAGAAGGATCGGGACAAGTCCGAAAAGCTCGGGACAACTTCGGACATCTCCAGAACAATCTAGAATACTTAAGAGTATTAGAGATGTGTGTAGATAAGTATAGACTTATCTAAAAAAGTGTAGGTGTTGTAGATATTTTAGGAGGCAAAATGCCAATCGTTGGATAAAATCAATCTCCATCGTCTATTGAGTAGGTTAGAAACTATAAATAAGCTAGCTAGGTCATTTGTAATCCATCCTACAAAACTCATAAGTGTAGCTCTCTTGTAAGCTCTCAAGTTTTCTTAATAAAGCTTTCCTTTCTAAGTTCCTTGCCTTCTCTACTTTGTGTGCATTTGCCATAGCGTTTGCGTGAGAAAGGCTTACTAGGATTGTGTCGGGAGTGCTATGCCACACAGATTGAGTTTGAGAAAAATAAGTCTGTGACATGTTGCACACAAATTTCATAAACTAAATTAATCGAGAACTATGTTCTAAAACTTAAATTATCCTATCACCTATTTACTAATATTTTTTATATAATATATAGATATATATTTAAGTTTTGATTCACATAATACTTTAGCATTTAATTATAAATTTAAAAATTAATTTAAGACACGATTATAAACTAATAAATCAATATGACATATGGGATTATATGCCTTGCTCCATTTAACATTATCGACAAGAATTATGATTTAAATTGTAGGGTTATGAATTTAGACTTTAAGTTTTAGAGTTAGACTAAATATTTTTATTAGAAAAAAATTGTTCATTCACTATGCATCAAATATTAACTCTATTTTTTTATTCAAAGAAGAAAATACTACAATCACATGTTTTGTTAAAAATCACTCTAATCCTAAATAGAAAAAAATGAGTACGTGATCGGTGTCCACCACATGTTTCGATAAACCCCCTATCAGTCCACCACTACCTCATTTCCTTTTCCTTTTCCTCTATCTGCTATAATTCTTCTGTACCGAGCTCCCAAAGAATTCGCCGTACGATTGGTGTCCTTGGGAAAAAAATCCTGGAGGATTCTTGCCCAATTGTCACCGTGGATTTCGTACCCAGCTAAGAGAAGTCTATCCCCGCAGGAGTCCAAGGTTGTCCTCGGGGAGCAGGGATGATAGAGCGAGCAACCCGACGGGTCGTCACTGTACGGCGGGGATAAGCTGAGGGGGCAGGAGATCAGAGGTGCATCCAAAAGATGCAGAGAGGAGGGTAAGAGCTTCAGCGACTTCGACACTGGGAGAAGGAGGAGGAGAAACGTCAACCGCCGAAGTCTCAAAATTTGTGAGTTTCACAAACACATAGGTATGCAATCCACATTTGTGGGTATGTGATATGCTACTAATAGTAAAATCCTGCAATGAATTAAAAAAATGTTAAACGGTATTGTTAAAATAAAATAACTTAATGAACAAAAAAGGAAAATTAATACCTTAAAAATTTGGTTCAAATTTATTTTTTCACCGCAATTGCAATGGAAGATTCCAATCTCGAGGTCACCGGTAGCAGACATGCTAAAAACTACAAGAAAAGAAGGTAAAAGAAAAGTTAACCCAGAAGAATACGAATTTCTTGGAAAATTAACATGATACATACATGCCTTTATCAAGAAATGCAAACAAAAACGAGAATAATGTGTTTATTTATGCAAACGAAAATTAATTTAATGCACAACGATAGACGGTGTATAAATTTATACATATAAATAAAGTTTGATTGTGAATATGACATATGGTTAAATTCGACCAGTTCACGGTTCTAATAAAGCTTGGATTTGAATCCCAATGTTGTTACTTATACTACTTTGGTTAGAGGGTTTTGCATGAAGCAAGATATTGATGAAGCCCTGGCTGTTTTCCAAGAGATGAACTGTTAAGGCTTGAAACCGAATAAGGTAACTTATAATACTTAAGTTAAAGGGCTCTCTGAGGTGCAAAAGTATGATAAGATAAAAGAAATTTTGGAGGGAATGGGAGGAGATGGAAGATTTACTCCGGATACATGCAGTTTCAACACACTAATAAATGCACACTGCAATGCTGGAAACATAGATGAAGCTTTGAATGTGTTCCAAAGGATGTCAGAATTGGAGGTACAATCAGATTCTGCTACTTATAGTGTTGATGTTTATTGATTTGCATGGACTAGTTCCTATTTGCATTGATATTCAGGCTGAGTATAACAAAAAACTTTAAAAGAATACTGAAAACCTAGAATCTGTTTGTTCTTTGATATCGATGAATCAAAATCAAATGCAATCTAGCTTACGATTCAATGAAGAAAACTGGAAACGCAAAAGGATAAATAAATGCAGAGAGAGAGCAGAGAAAAAAAACTAAAGTTGAATTGAGTTTATTCGTGATCAGTAGTGATTTGATAAAAAAAAATTGAGTATAAAATAAGTGTTTAAATAGTATTTAAATATCAAATTGTCAACTACCGTTAAAAACTTCTGTCGTCTAACTACACTGTGACATATTTATTAATTCTTTTAAAGTAAATCCCTAACCTTATTCAAATCCAAATCTTATATGTCATCATCAATTTAGCGACTATAGTCAATCTATTCAGTCATCGAACTCTTGCTCGTCGATCGTGTCCCCTTACAGTCGCACGAAATGCTGTCATTCACCCAGTCGCTACCTCGCTTCGTTGTCCACCCTCAAACCCTTGCTTCATCGTTCATCCAACCGTCGCTGCCCAATGGTTCTTCATCGTCGACTGAATCGAACCGATAAATCCCGTCATTTAGATCTTTGGTCGCTTGAGTATATTTTGAGTTTAGAGTAATTTTGTGAGAAATTAGAAGTTCTAAAAGATTTTTTTTTAATTTAGGGAGTAATTTTGTGAGTAATTTAGGAGCAGTGTTAGGATTGTCAATCCATTTAACTGCGAGTGTACTGTCAGATTCGATCCTGCCAACTTTGACTGCACAATCAGCCAACAAGCATGAAGGATCGCTTCTAATTCCGGCCCGTAGGATCACTTATCCCATAAGCACTTAATTTTTTTTTTAATAATTTGGAGATTTAAATAAAAAATTTCAAAAAATAATTGAGAGTTTAATTAATTTTTTTATATTTTTGAGAGATTTAATAAAAAAATTAAAAATAGAGAAAATTTAATTAAAATTATTTAAAATTTTAAAATTTAATATAATTTTTTAAAAATTCTGAAGGGACTAAACTAAAATTTTCAAAAAATTTTGGGGGCCGTACTAGTCCCTTAAAGGATATGCCATGTTTTGTATGTAGGGATGACCATGGGTTGGCTTTTGGTTGATCCACACTCGATTCGAATATATATATAGAGAGAGGGGGGAGAGAGAGAAGGATTATATCAATTATATCTACATATTTAGAATAAAATTAAACTATTCTTTCGGGTCGTATTTTTAACCTTAAACTCAAATCCAAACTCGATTCGAACTCGTTTTTTTTTTACATTTAATCCTATAAGGCCGGATCAGGTCAAAACCCATTAATAAATACAAAAGATCTAATACCACTTTAATAATATTAGCTCTATTTCTAAACCTAGACCTAATAAACTTGACCCGAGACCCAAACCTATTTACCCGATCCAAGACCTGAAATTGACCCAAATACGATGACTCGAATTTGATCCAAAAATCGAAATAAATGAACCAAACTGGAACTGAACCAAATTTCGGTTGAATTGAAAATGGACCAAAACTAATTTCAACCGAACCGAACTTAAACTGAATGTAGTCAGACTCGAAATGATTCGAACTGAAACCGAACTGAATGACTCGTTTGCTACCATAATCTAAACTCAACAAGTGATCCCAATAAAAAAGCAGATGATGTCCATCGTAGAAAACATAGGTTCAATTGCTTTATCTGCCAACATATGTATTTTGTCAAAAGATTAAAAATATATATGAACATATATTACATTATAATCACATTTTAACTATTAAAAAATATTAGCTCTATTTCTCCATTAATATTGACATGTAATGTAATAAAACTTTCAAGGTAAAATGATATACCTCTCTAATCATAATCCGATACATGAAAAGAATGGGAGCCAGTGAACATAGTTTCTAGCCCCTCCGCGTTTTCTCAGTTTCTTTTAGGGGTTTCCGTTTCTTGAAATCGCAACTTCGGTCCCCATAGTTTTAAACCGGCTTTTAATCTCGTCCCTGTCATTGACCGATTGAATTTCATTCGGGGTTTATCCTTTCCGCGGTCCCTCAAGGTTTTCAAAACCTTACAATTTCATCATCATTTCAGTTTTGAAATTAAACACACGATGGTCAAATCTCACTCGTGGACCCTAGAACTTCGTGAGTTCTTTAAATTTCATCTCTGTTTTCCAGTTTTAAACTAGTTCCTTTTTAATTCAACCCCTCCATAGCTTCTTCTTTTACGATGTGGTCCTAATTTCAGTGGCAAAAAAAAAGGAAAACAAAAAAACAACAATGAAATTTAAAAACGTTAACTTTCCCTTTTCATCCATATATGTTCGTTTAGCATGTTTTTGTGTAATCTTTTTTATTCATTTACCCACCAATGTTTAACTTGCAATGAGATAATATTTGTTTTTCCTATAATATGGCTTAGGTACAGGTCTTTGTTGCTAAGTGCGTGTATTATTTGTTTTCATGCATCCATGTATTTTAGGGGAAATTAAATTATTCTTAAAAAAATGTAATTCGAACCCTTTAGATACCAAATTTTGGGCATGCCGAGGGTGCTAACCATTCCTCGTGTGTAACCGACTCTCAGACTTAATTTTAGAAAGAATCTCCGGTTTGTCCTCGTGGTGTCTGGTCTACCCTTTTAAAATTATCGGTGGCGACTCCATCTTTGTTTTCAAAAAGAAAAATAATCATATTTTAAACAAACAAAATAGTTCTAAAAAATAAAATAAATGTGGGCAATTTTGTATTCATTTAACAAGGTTTTCATACATAAATTTTTTAATTTTAATTGCATCATCAACACCAGGAAAGACAAACTCAGAATGTGCAATTGGAGCACACGGACATTTGTAAATATGTATGTTATCTTGTCTCTTATAATCCTAATTTTGTCCAACTGCTTTTTTTTTTCGCTCAATAAGTAACTTTCATTCAAACAGAAGAAAGATTACAGAAAGGGAAAGACTCAAGGTCCCACAACTTGGGTCCCTGATAGTTCTTAGCAACTTTAGCTAGCCGATCGGCAGCCTGATTACAAGTCCTCGGCACAAAGGTAAAGATACAAGAGCTGAAAGATCCAGCAGTCATTCTGATATCCTCTTCCACTGCTGCTGTAGTCCGGTCAGAGAGAGCTCCCTTATTGATCCTCTCGATCACAACTTTACAGTCCGTTTCAACAATGATATTGTCGAAACTAAAGCGGTTAGCCATCGAAATGTCAAGCCTAATGGCCAAAGCTTCGGCTACTACGGCGCCAGAAGCAACATAAGAGTCAGAAATCCCATAGAAAAAGTCTCCATAGCTGTTACGGGCAATAGCTGCAACGGACACAGACCCAGAGATTGGGTCAAAAGCAGCATCACAGTTAATATTGATCGAGCCCATTGATGGTGGTGTCCAACATTTTGGTTCCTGGTCAAGATGAGAAACCCTTGTCTGGCAAGGTGAAGGGACATTTTGGAACTCTGTGAAGGCTCGTTCCGCTCGCAGCCATACATCCCAAGGTTGGTCTTTTAGATTCTCATAGATCAGCGCATTCCTGGACTTCCAAAGGGCCCAAAGAAGGAAAACGATCAGGGCGCAACCATCTTCGAGCATTCCCGATTTGCGTAAACCATTAACTTTGCACCACCATTTTGGAAAGCCAGGGAAACCAACAACAGAAGGAGAGTAACTGAAGCCTGAAGCTTTCCATGCCCCCTGAGCAAAAGGGCAAAAAAAAAGGTGTTCAATCGATTCGCCCTTCTCTCCGCACCGTGGACAGCAATCCGAGTCTTAAAATTTACCATGGAACCGTGACGCTAGGGTACCCTTTGTTGGGACTATATTATGGCATAATTTCCAGAGAAAATATCTGATTTTTGCAGGAACCTCTAATCTCCAAATAGAATTTCAGAATTGCTTGCTCTCGCTTGGATCTTCACTCGAAGAAAGATTATCATGATTCTTCGAGGAATCCTCAATAAACTTGTATCCGGAGCGGGCTGAATACTCTCCATTCCTCGTCCCAGACTAGATGAGCGAGTCCTTAACATGAGGCCCATCAATCGGGATGGATAGAATTGCCTTAGTTTCAGTCAAGTTAAACATGGCCTGAATCTTTAATTCGTTCCATGACCGGCCATTGAAATTCATGAGACTGCTAACGGTTGTCGATGGATAGCCCTGAGGGATTGGGGAACCAATCCGAAATGTAGGTAAATCAGGGATCCAGTTATCTTTACATGTAAAAATGAGCCTACCATTTTTAACTCTCCATAGGGCTCATTCTTTCAAAAATTTTACTCTTTCCCTAATCCCGGTCCAACTGCTTTTAGTCTGCAGCTTCGTGGACACGAGGATCAAATGGGTTTGTAACCCATTCCTCGACTGCTTTTAGTCTGCACCATAGATATTGTAGCGCCACCTTCTTCTAGCATCTATAAAGTGACATAGGGATTTACATATGTCATATATTTTATGCAACGGATAATATCTAATTAAAGGTTTAAAATAAAATATTAAATTATTTCTAATTAAAAATGGATCAAATTGAAATAATGAGAGTTAGATTTATTATTTCTTTTGAATTAAGATAGCTAATTGCCAAACGGATAATATCTAATTGAAGGATTAAAATAAAATATATTTGAATGTGTAAACATATAAAACTAAGGCCTTATTTGGTAAATAGCGGTTTAGGCAAAAATTAGAAGTTTGAGGTATAATTAAAGGTTTGACTAGTCAAATCTGCTAATATTGATGTTTGGTAAATAGTGTATTGAAAGAGCGGATTGAGGTGAAAAAGCTAATTTTGAAAAAGCTCCTAATATGAGCTTTTTGAGATTAGAGGTTTGAGATTAGAGTTGTAATGACTCTTTTACTCTTAACAATTACAAAAAATCTCCAAATAACCTAAATTAAATAATAATATTTTTTAATATAAATAAAAACATATTAAATATTGGACTTATTTGTTGTTACTATTAATTTATATGGTGACATTTGTAAGTTAATTCTATTTTTTATTATCACATATTTTTATGTGCATATAAAAAATTTAATAATTATATAAATAATAAATTAATATATAAATCTTTCAAATATGTTTAGGGAATTTATATTAAAAAATAATTTTTACAAATGTAATTAATATTTATTAGATACAAAATATTAATATCTGATAAATTATTTAAACAAGTATTAAATATAAACATGTCCTTATATGTCATTTTGCTTGTTTAAATAATCAAACAACTATCTGCTATCAATTAATTTTACCAAACACATTTATACAATCAGCTAATACAATCCGCTAGTTAAATCAGCTAATGCAATTAGCTATCAGCTAATGTAATCCGCTATCAACTATCAGCTATCCGCTAATTGCCAAACAAAACTTAAATATATTATTATATAAAATTGTCTATATCTTAATTTTCGAATTAGAATAATAATATATTGCAATATATGTCATTTATTGCAAAATTATTCATATCTCTCGGTTATATGTATACGTATTATTAATTATTATGTACAACCTCCATTGGTCATGTTCAAACATGACATGAACTCACAGATTTACCTTTTATCTTTTATTTTTTCTTTAAAAAGTTATAAAGTCAAAGCATATATATATATATATATATATATATATATATATATGGAAAGCTTATGGAAATTTCCTATGTGATAACCACTTTTACTATTACATCATCGTTTTCATGTCCACATCATTAGCTAATTTTTAAATAGAATACAATATCCATGAAGATTTTCAGTTCACATATATATATATATATTCTATACACAGGCGCCTTAGTTTTAGGTTATATAGAGTTGGTTTAGGGTATAGGGTTTAGGAGTTTAGGTGTAGGAGGTTAGAATTTAGGGATAGTTGTTTTAATTTAAGGTTTAGGGTTATAATTTAGGTTTTATAAGTTAAAACTTAAATCCTCACTATATTATCCTAAAAACTAAACCCTAACCTATAAACTCTAAATTATAACCCTAAATATTAAATTAAAACAACTATCCCTAAATTCTAAACCCTTATACCTAAACCTCTAAACCATATACCCTAAACTAACTTCCTATATCTTAAAATTAATGCGCTTGTGGAAACTTTCACTTTCCGCATTACATATATATATTAAATTTGACTAGCAAAGGAAAGGCAGTAAGAACCCTGCTGGAAGTTATCAGAAAACTTCCAACCAATGTAATAGCAGTTGGAATATTATTACTATTTTTCTTGATTGACTTGCATTATTTCAGGTCTTCTTTATTTGTTCGATTTGTTTATATCTAAGATTACTCTCCCCTTTGCCAATATCACTTTCATTTCAAGCTCCTTCAATGGCGCCACCATCCCCAAAGGAGTTCATAGAAGCAGCTCTTTTCGCCGCCGGCCCTTATGCTCTATCTTATTCCGACTCCAAACAGAAATGGCTTATTCTAAGACACCTCCTTTCATTGCTTCAAGAATTCCCCGACTTCAAGCTCTCGACCGATACATACACGCACAACGATGGGACCGAGGTCAACCTTTTATGTGCTACAGGGTTCATCCATGTCGCCAATAATTCAACTTCCCCTGTTCCCCTAGTCATTTGGCTACATGAAAACTATCCTCAAAAGCCACCTTTAGTCTTTGTTTCGATCGACGGCACGACCCCGATTCATCGCCATCATCCGTTCGTCGACAACACCTCCGGCGCCACATCCCCGCCTTATCTCATAACATGGAGACACCCTTCGTGTAACCTCACCGATCTATTGAGGAACCTCGTTCATCTCTTTAGCATCGATCATCCTTTCTCGTATGCACCGTCAACGACGACGACAACGACGAAGACCAAGTGTTTCGCTTACCCTTCTCTCGTTTCTCATAAGGAAGCTCTCGACAGACTCTGTAACCCCCTCGTCCCGGTCTGGCCGGATGACCGGTCCGAGTGGGCCACACGGGGAAAACCGAAGCGAAACCCGTTAAGGTTCCCCCTCGGTTAGCAACCCTATTTTTTTCTTTCATTTTAATCTTGTCTAGAGGAGTATTAAATCCTAAGTGATCAAACAGCGGAACAACATACACGAGACAATCGATCGAACCCAAAACAACTTTTAACAGTCCCATTTTAAACTTAAACTGCAGGCGGTATCGATACACCTAAGGAGTGTATCGATACGCCTTGACTAGGTCAACTGGTCAGAGTCAACCCGTGGAGACCGTATCGATACGCCCAAAGAGTGTCGATACTCTCCCCAACGGTCAACTTCACTCGGTCAACGCTAAGAAGACCGTATCGGTACGCCAGAGGCCCGTTTCGATACCCAAATCGACAGTGACTCCAGTGACCAAAAAGGTATCGATACGCCCCCTCGCGTATCGAAACGCGAGGCCTGAAACAAGAAGGTCGTATCGATACGGATCCAATCGTATCAATACCCCTGCTACGAACATACAAGTTTTAGCTGATTTAAGGCACAAGGGTGCCCCTAAATCCCTCTAAAACCTCAACCAACACACTAGCATCATTCCTAAGGCAAACCAACATAACAAACATGCTTGAAAACTTAAAGCCAAGAGGCACAATTCAACACGAGGTGGTGCACAAATCATACAAGCAACTTAGGCATTCAAACATGAAACAAGGCATCCATACATGGCATTCCAACAAAAGGCAATTTAGCATTTAAGGTCATACATGAAAGCTCAAAGGCCCGAATAGCACAAGATAACACATAAGAGGTTTGCACCCATAACAAGGCAACCTAAACATCTAAAGACATGTCACCACACACAACCGTTCATCATTGCGTAACATGCTTTACAAAACATAGTCAAATCATGATCATCAACACATGTAAATAAGCCATACATAGCTCATACAAAAACCCTTGCCACATTGCTATCTAATACAAAATTAACCACCGTACTTGAGCCACAAACTTGGAAAGCCCTTCTTGCCTTGCTCCGAGCTAACACCACGCTAATGATCTGCATTGTTGAACATTGAGAGCGTAAGCTATAAGCTTAGTGAGGGTGCTCTAAAACAAAAAACATCAACAATGCAGGGTTCAAGCATATAAATCCTAATCTCACATACATCATACATTGGCAAAGTAAATCGAGTAGACCTAGCTAGTCTTTCAAGTGGCATAATATGGTTTCTCATGTCCTACCAAGCTCAATCATCATATAACAACACCACATATCAACATCATATATCACAACATATGAACAAGTTTAATTGGCCACTATTAATTACCCGGATGTGCGGATTTAAACCTCAACAACACTTTACCTCGGTGGGATTACACTCATCACCGGGTCTTGCATGTGCGGTATTCCAATCATCGCCACATGCCCTACGGATGGGATTTCACTCATCATCCCGTAGAAATATATAAAAGCTTCAGGTGGAATATTACATCACCGTACTCCTCCTTGATGACTTAACGCCATCAAGGCCACGTACGTTTTGACTCAATTTGTGTGCACACTAATCCTAATGATCGATCATTTACAACCGGTAATTTATTTAGTGTCAATTTTCGTAACCACATCATATATCATCAACCACATTCCATGCTCACCACATATATACATTTCATGATACACATGCACCAATTTAACCACAATTCACAAGAGCATAGATAGGTAAATTCACAATAGCATTTAATGGAATCAAAGGCTAGAATTATCAACTTGAAATAAGGAAATGGCCTACCAAGCACATTTCACACACACACTCTACACACACTCGAACCAAACTTTAAAACAAGTTTGAAACCACTCACCGTCCTTCCTTAGCAACCAAGCGAAACTCCTACGAACCCGGATTCGGTCCCAAAGCTCTTTCGACGACTCCTCTTGCTTCTAGCCAACCAAAAACACAACCAACAACCAAAATCAATGCTAACATTCAATCAACACTCAACCTTAGAGCTTAAACTAACTTCATCCACATTTTCAAATCAAATAAATCCCCAAATGTACCAAATTCGTACTCCCTCAAACCCTGGCTGAAAACTCCACTTTCAATCATCCAAATGACACCCAAAAGACCCCAAATCACCTTCCTAACATACCTAAACCATCAGCCCTTCAATTACACTCCAAAACCCACCAAAAACCCAAGTTTTGACATCCCAAAAATGGCTCCAAGAACCCATTTCGGGTCAACCAAATTAACATATAATATACATTTTAGTGTGGAGAATCAAAAACCCAACTCCATATTTCGAAATGAAGTGAAAATCCTCATAAAAACTCAAACTTTGCCAAAACCCTAACATTTCAAAAGTTCATATCTTTGAAATCTAAAACCATAGGTAGATAAAGAATAAAGAGGAGAGTGAGAATATGATTTTACCTTTCAAAAACACATTGAAATGGAGTTGTAAACCAATGGAATAGTAACTAGGAAATTTGAGAAAGTTTGAAAGGGGGAGAGAGGATTTCACGTTTGAAAAGGGGGATGGGGGAAAGAGAAGACAACTTTTCTTTAAAAGTTGTCTTCCTTTAAAATTCTTTTGGGTAAAATTGCAACATAGGTCCCTCCCCTTTTTACTAAGGCTTAAATAGATCCCAATTTAAGTTGAATTGATTTAATTTAATTTTATTGACTCGGACTATAAACCCGACTAACTCCTAACCCCAAAACACGGGCGTTACAGACTCGTCGGCATGCTTCACTATGACATGGTTGCTTTGCAGGCCGGCACGTTTGAAGAAATTGAGAGGTTGTCTTTGTTGCAAGAGGAATTAAAGCGGCGTGATTCGTTTACCACGAGTATGATTAACGAGATGGATATGGAAATGAAGAGTTTGAAAGAGAGAGCCAAAGATTGGGCTGAGGAAACGGATCGACTGGTGAACTGGTTGAGGGTTAATGATGGACGAGCCGTAATGGGGTTGGATACGAGCGATGTCGGAGTCGAAGATGTATTTGAGATAGATGAGACGTCGAGGGAAAGACTCGAAACCTCGGCGGCGGACTTGGCCATCGAAGATGTGCTGTATAAGTTGGACAAGGCACTTGAACTGGAAGCAGTGAGCTTCGATTCGTATATTAAGCAGGTGAGGAGCTTGGCCAGAGAACAGTTCTTCCGTAGGCATAAAGAAATGGACCTCGATGAATCGACGAATATGCATCGGCGATCCATCGACGGTGTATAAATTTATACATATAAATAAGGTTTGATTGTGAATATGGTATATGGTTAGATCAGTTGTGCTCTAAGTTGTGTAATGGAAACGACCAATTCCTATTTGTATTGTTATATTCAATCTAAGTTTGGGTGCAAGATAGTAGAAATAGCAAACTTTTAGTACCAAACAAACAATAAAGTGTTGGGTAAACTACAACGGAGGAGGCCACTCAATTATGGTTAAGATTACATTTGGGTCACTCAATTATTAAAAGTTATATTTAGGTCACTCAATTATGGGTAAGGTTGCACTTGGGTCACCCAATTCTTAAAGGTTACATTCGGGTCACTCAATTATGAGTAAGGTTACATTTGGGTCACCCTTCATATTTAAAAATTATATCAATTTAGTCATTTTTTTCTTTCAAATCACTTGTATACGCTCGTTAGCATTAGAGTACTTCATTTGAACACGTGTATACTCTCGTTAACATTAAAGTACTTCATTTGAAATCATTAATTAATCTAATACACAAATTGATATACCTTTTTTAAATATGAATGATGACCAAAATGTAACCTTACACATAATTGAGTGATCCAAATTTAGCCTTTAATAATTGAGTGACCCAAATGTAACTTTATCCATAATTGAGTGATCTAAATATAATTATTAATAATTAGATGACTCAAAAGTAACATTGACCATAATTTAGTGACCTTCATTATAGTTTACCCTAAAGTGTTTCACAGCTAGTTTAGTTTTGTCGTGCTTCACTTCACTGTTACGGGAAAAGGTTTTTTTTGTCCCTGTACTTTTTCGATTATTTTTTTGGAATAAAACACAACTACCTTTTGAAGTTTTGAAATTTAATTAATTATTTATTAGATTTAAAATCAAAGTCCAAATAATAACAACACTATTTGATCAAGAATATTAACATGTTTGTCTAAGATTGTGACTATATTTAAGATTTATCAAAAAAAATTAGTGGTTCTTCAACACTTTCAAACCATCTTTGAAGTCTTCTTCCATTAAAAAAACATTAGCTAATAACATGTATTAAAATAAAACTAAAATTAATTAATACTGTTGTTGATTAACTTTTAGTTTTTAAATCAGATAAATGAAAATATTTTTTTTTTGGAATAAGATAAATGAAAATAATTAAGATTCTGAAAATAAAAGTAATGAATACATTATACATATAATAGGGGCAGAATTGGACCGTAGAAAATGAGGAGTGCAATCGGATAATTAATGGGCTAGAACTAGCTTCCTCGCCCTAACCTAGGCCCCAACTTCGGTTCTTATATATCGGTTAACGGAAAAATATGGAAAATATTGTACTTAGAATTTTTTTTCCTTCAAAAATGTTGTACTTCTTTAATTATTTGTATATCTATTGTACTTTCTACAGTGATTTTGAACTTGAATTACTTACAACCCGAATATAAATGGTGTTTTATTTTTTTGAATTAAAAAAATTAAAACCTCATGAAAAGCACCCCGAATATGAATAGTACCCTAGCTAAAATCAGCTTGAATAGTCAAAATTATTGTTCATACTCGGTTTCCTTTCACTACAATTTTAATTTTTTTTTAATTTTAAAAAATAAAACAGTGTTCATACTCGGATTGTAAGCAATCCAAATTTAAAATCATTGTAGAAAGTGCAATAAATTCACAAATAATTAAAAAATACAACATTTTTGTAAAAAAAATCCAAATACAATGTTATCCAAAATTTTCCTCAATTATATATATATATATATATTACCCTTACATGAAGATAATATAATAATTTTTAGTTGAATTGATGTTCAGTTAATTGAGGAAAATTTTGGATAATATTGTATTTGCATTTTCCCCCTCATTAACTCAACTTCACGTGGGCTTATGCCCTTAAAATTAAGCCACGCTAGGGCTTACTCACCCTTTAAGTGGCCGTGTAATCCCACTTACGTGGGGCTTTAGGCCAAATTCCTTCAATTTGAAGGATTTGGCCGTGGCCCCATGGCATATATATATATATATATATATATATATATATATATATATATATATATTAATAATTATAATAATTAATAAACTATTATGATTTAGCCCGAATTTTATAGTTCCAAATAAGATCGAATAAATTATATGATCGATACAAAATATTCGATCACCGAAATTTAATTTCGACTAGACCGATTTTTGGGATGTGACATAATGCTTGTTATTAAATGTTTATTTTTTTCCAATATTTGTTATTAGGGGCATACTCTTAAAATTAAAAAAAAATATCAATTTCTTTAGGGTCTACTCTTAAAATTCATTTTTTAATGTTTGTTATTATGGACATACTTTTAAAAAAAAATTTCAAGACTTACTATTAGGGCCTAATTTTTCAATTCGCTATTGACCTTCAAAATCTCAAAACCGGCCCTGGTTGGTGCCGCACCGTAACCGCACCACGACCGTGTTGTACATAACTCACCTAACATGACGAATCCAGAAAAATATTATTGAGTGAGCCAATATAAACAGAACAACAAATTTATCTAACATAACTCGTTTATATACTTTTCAATTTAAAAATAGAGTAACAACTAAAAATAATATAATTAAATGTTAACGAACATACGTAATTAAGTGTAAATAAGTTATCAATACCTATTTACAATGATGTAAATACTTGTTTACAATGATGTAAATAAGTATTGAAGTCTTTTAAATTTATATTTTTTTAATATTATTTATAAGGATATATTTTATTGAATATTAGCTTCAGTTAGGGGTGAGCAAAACTCGACTCGACTCGAAAAAACCGAATAACTCGACTCGACTCGAGGCAAAAATACTCGACTCGTCTTGACTCGACTCGAAATTTCATAAACTCGAATAACTCGAAAAAAAATTCAAATAAAGTTTGAGTTGTAAAATGAAAATTCGAATAACTCGAAATTTTTAGTAATTAGTGGATTTATTTTTATGTTTGAGACGAGTCTCTCTATTTTTTATGATATATACATACTTCTATATAAAAATATGAAGAAATATTGTCACATGTGAAAATTATATATGTGTATATCTTATATGATTAGAGAAAGAAGTTTAAATTGGAATCAAACCCTACTATAACATGATAAATAATTACAGTTAAAATCTTATAGGAACTCGAAAACTCGACTCGAATTTCTTAAACTCGACTCGAATCGAAAAAATTTCTGTAACAGGTTTTTTTCCGCAAATCAAGTTCCCGCTACTTTGAAAAATATTCAATTTAATTTAAAAAGGGGGGAATTTAAAAATTAATTCGGGTTTGGAAAAATCCCTTTTAAAAAATCTTTTTCTCGGTTTGGTTGGAGTCGCCACCGGCCACTATGGTAGGCCAGACACCGTAAAAACTAAACCAGAGATTCTTTTGGAAGGGTTCGGGAGTTGGTTATGTGTGGGGAAGGGTTAGCACCCCCATCAAGCCCGGAAATCGGTACCAAAACAATTGTTGCCTTTAATTGATGGAAATTATCTAAAATTTAAAATGAATTTAATTAGGGATTCTTATTTGAAAATCAGATTTTAATTACGAGCTTTTTCAAATGGGTGGTTTCGAATTAATTTATCGTTTAATTAAAAAGGATGACGGTACACCGGACCAAAGACTAAACCGACATCATATAAGACTGACTGCCGTGTTAGTTTAGGGTTCGGATCCCGTACGTCACCTTTTATGCATGATGCAAGCAGATAAATATGGTGCTATGGTCTTGTCCGTTTTAATTGCGGATTTATCTTTAGACGATTCGAATTAATCCGAATATTCGCGGGACATCCAATAAGCTAGGCATGTCGACTCGAATACGCGAATTAATAGGTATCTCCGTTTTATAATTAAAATTCATTAACATGCTTATTGAAATACTAAAAAATCACATGCAATGACAAATAAAATGCATGCCATGAAACACATATTCGAATGGCATAAAAAAGGCTAAAGAGCACACATAAAAAGGCATGCAATATATGACAAAGCTATGCATAAACTTAACATGAATAATATAACAAAACATAAACTCGGTGCAAAACATATATTCGATATATAAAAAAGGCTAAATGCATAAACAACATATCATAAAAATAACATGCTAGGTAAACAAAATAAAATGCCAACTGGCAGGGACCAGAGCTGCAATAAAACCATTTTTTAAAAGATTAAAATGCAAGAACAGGACTCGATCAAAAGACACGACAAGACAAGGGGACCAAAAGCGTAATTACCCCACCCAAAAATCAATTGGAACGAAAACGGTGACCAAATTGTAAACATTCGAAAAGGGTGGAGGACCACGGGCACGATTAAAAAAGACGGAAACCCTCCGTGCGTAATTACACAACACGGAGGGTTCTAAAACGCTATTAACCCAAAATTAAAACGAAAAAAACCCTATAAAACCTACTCTGAAAGTATTTTTAGCCCTTTTTCATTTTTAACAAACCCTAAAAGACCAGACTCCCTCATCCTCTGTTTACCTCCGGCGCCGCAAGGGTTCTGGCCGCCGTTTCTGGCGCCGGAACCCTAAAAAACATTTTTTTAAACTTTTTCGAAACCAAAACCAAAACAAAGAAAATCTTTCGATTGTTTTTTTCGTTTTAAAACCTAAAAAACCGAAACCGAAAAGAAGCAAAAAACTCCCTCACCGGCTCACATGCATGGCCTCGGGAAGGGCCACGGAGCTTATCGCCGGCGAGGGTGAGTGAAGGATGAAAGAGGGGAGACTCGAACAAAGGTAAAATAACAGCTTTCTATTTTTATTTTATATTTTTTGTTTTTGAAACTGAAATGAAGATGAAGACACTGATATACCTCTGTAAATTTCTCTTTGTATTGCTCTCTGGAATTTCTGATTACAACTTTGCTTTCGAATACAAGAAAAACCTCTAATGCCTCTCTCTGAAAACTCTCCTCTGAAAATCCTCGAAAATGCTCTCTGATTATAAATTTTTCTCTGAAATTTTCGAATCGAAAAATCCCCTCATTACATTGCAGGTTCGGGTTTAAATAGCCCGAAAATTTCTCTTTTTCTTATTTACATATATTGCTGGAAATTGCTGGTAATTTCTTGTTTGTATTCATGTCTGCCATTCTGTTGCATTTCGCTTCTGGTTTTCTGTTTTTGTTGCGTTTCCGGACTCTGAAATTTGTCTCTGTTGTTTGCATGTGACCCGTGTGGAGGGGACCAGAGGGCACGGCTGTTCTGAGGACGTGAAGTCGATCTAGACCGTCGGAGATGGATCTGGACGGCTGGGGATTTCGGAGGGGCTCGGGAGTGACGGACACGCGCGCGTGGGAAACTGAAGCGACGCGCGTGGATCGCACGCGCTTGGGAGAGACCCAATATCGGCCGTTCGATGAGCCTTTGATCCAGCGGTGGAGATTGCGCGGCGCTGAAGTGTTGGGAGAGGGCTTCTAGGGTTTCTATCCTCCTGGAGCCATCTGGACCGTTAGATCTGGATCAGATCTGACGGTGGAGCGGGGGTGGCGGCTGCACAAAAACACAAGAGAGTTAGGGTTTCTTTATTTAAGTTGGGCCCGAATTGGGCCATGTGTAATATGTATAATTTTTTGGGTTTTTGTAACTCCTGCAATGGACTTTGAAACATTATTTATTTTATTGGGCTTTATTTATATCGGTATTTTGTTTTTTCGAGATTTGATTAATAATAATAATAATATTAGACAATAATAATAATAATAATAATTTAACACTAACAATAACAATAGATAAATAATAATAAACTTAATAATAGTAAGTATTAATAATAACACTAATAATAATACGGTGATAACAAATATAATGTTGGAAATAGTAGATGATAATAATAAGTAGTAGTAATGGATGGATAATAATGGTGATAATAATATACTACTCATAGTATAATAATAGATAAAAATATGATAGATAAGTATAATAATAGTAATAATAGATAGTATATATACTGTTTTTTTTTTAATTTTTATCTTTTTATCAAGATATAAAAAAGCCCATTATTAATAAAAAGAAAAGAAAACGGGTTTTGACACCCCGGACAAAATGGGTGATTATAATTTCAAATAAAGTTTGAGTTGTAAAATATGACTCGTCAACTCGAATAACTCAAAATTTTTTGACTCGACTCGATCGAACGCTCACCCCTAACTTCAGTAGTTAGTTCTTTGCTTATTTTGGATATTATAAGAAATTATCACTTATTTAATAACTTAAACTTTATTTTACTTAAACTAGTTTTATTCAAAGTTTACTGTTATGAGTTTGTCTAATATACTTAAAAAAACATTGTTTGAAAATTTGAACATATTTTAATTGTGCAGCTCTTTATTTCATTTTATTCGTTCATCAAATAAAATATAGTATAGTTAAAACTGAATTTAGTGTCAATAATATAATAAAGCTATCACGAGGTAAGATCATACATTCATACATAACACTTATTTTTAACATTTGTCGAACACAATGTAAGAATAATACATACATATATATATATATGTATATATCATAATTTTCAACAAACCAAACTCTTTGATGTAGTAACAAATCTTTCATCCATCTTTTTATACACAACACTCCTCTTACACATATGATCTATCAAGTGAGTCGTTAGAGCACACTATCTATAACTTGTTTTTGTCAAATTATCAATAACGATTGCAAATATAATATATACTGTATTTCTTAGATTAATGAGTTGAAATTTAAATATAAAAATATAGAGATATTATTTTAATTTTTTTATAAAAGATATCATCAATAAACAAATGAGCTTGTTTATAAACATAAACAAACCGAACACACATTTGTTCGTTTTCGTACATTTATTAAACGAACATAAAAAAATTGTTCATACTCGTTTATTTAGCTTAATAAATGTACGTTATAAGAATAGTTCATCGAATATGTTATTTATTTACACCCCTTATAAAAATAAAATGATAAAAATTTCCTAATTTTCGAATTTAACTCTGATAACAAAAAAACAAAAAACTTTTAATTTAAGATCCATATATTTTAAAAAAAAAAATTAAAAAATCTAATTTTTAAAAATTTTATTTTTGAATATAAGTAAAATAATATATTTTTAGGGGGCATGGAGTAGACCATGGCCTAAGTAGGCCTACCGCTAGATTCACCAATGCTAATATTGGGTACTCTAGAGAATTGAAAAATGGTAAAAGGTAAAAGGTATCCCAACGTTTCACTGTTTGGTCATTTTAGTCATATTTTTTGTGTGCAAACAATCACCTAACGTTTCATTTTTCGTTCAAATTTCACTCTTATTGGATGAAAACCGTTAATCAACTGACGATCAATGTCTGAGACTGACGTGACATGTTTGCAGGGCACGGGAAGATGACGTGACACTATCACGTGGCATTTTTGCTGACATGACAGTTTTAAAAATTAATTAATTAATTATTTTTTAAAGAAAGTATTTTTAAAATATTTTTAACCAATCATCATGTCAGCAAAAATGCCACGTAGCAGTGTCACGTCATTTCCCCATGCCTTGCAGACATGCCACGTTAGTCTCAGGCGTTAACCGTTAGTTGACTAACGGTTTTCATCCAACAATGGTAAAATTTGAACGAAAAATTAAACGTTAGGTGATTGTTTGCACCAAAAAAAAAGGATAGGGCTAAAATTAGCAAAAAGTGAAACATTTGAGGGCTATTTTTGACCTTTTGCCATAAAAAAAAGCCTAGGTGAAGTACTTTTGTTAGCCACGCCTACCAATAACAACAAGCCACGTATAAATTTGACATTTTTTAATCATACTAACACTAGAAATTATTAGATGGACTCGGCTCACCACGTCATCCGTGGTGAGCCGGATTCATCTAATAATTATTCCTATTAACACTTATTCGACTTCCCAACATAGAAAAGGATAAAAATTCTCTACCTTTTTCGCTTTCCTTCTTATGCCCTAACACTAAAAAAAATTAAATTACAAGCTCTAACTCTAAATTTTAAATCATAAACTCTACACGTTGTACCCTAAAAAATACACCATACTTAAATTTTATAAACTCTAACCACAAATACTAACCTTAAACCCTAAATCCTAAAACTAATTTTTAATTTGAGTCATAAAAAGACATCGAAAAATATAGAAGATATCTATTCCATAGAAAATAAGAAGAAAAACTCTAATCCGAAAAGGCACAGATCCGCTGCTCTAGGCTCCAAGATAATTTCCCTGTTCCTTCTTTTTGTTTTCTTGGTTTCAGATGTATTTTCCTCTCTTTTGTCTGTAGATGCAACAGAGATTTCCTTTCTCGCGGGTTCACGATTCTTAACGTACACCCATCTGTCGGGTCTCGTTAGATCCCATTCTTTCCTTTTTAGTTTTCAAATCCCAACTTTTCATTCTTTCTTTTCATGTTTGCCTTATTCGCACAGTTTCTTATATCTGCATTGGGAAAATAGCGATCTTTGCTAACAATGGAGATTTCTTATTGGATCTCTGTTTTTTCGGTTCTTCTCCTCTTTTTGGCGCCTGGGTCTTCCACAATTGAAAATTTTCACCAACCGTAAGTTCCCTTTGTTTCTGCATGCTTGTTTGTAATTTCTTAAACTTTCTAGTGCATTTCTTAAAAGATCTCGCTGGCACATTGTTGATTTCTCGGTAGCTACTGCTGCCAATTAGTATTGTATTTTTAATTAGAACATCAACATAAAAGTTCCTTTTTTTTTCACTGGTTTATGCTTGAATAATGTTCTGAGAGGCAATTTTGAATCAATTTTGTTGATCTCTCTGTTTATGCTAGGCTCTTGTTGACTTTAAGAGTAATGGATGTTAGGGTTGGTATTACAAGGGATGTTAAGTATTGGGAACTTCATGTTCAATGGAGAAAACAAATCTTGAAAAGAAAAGATTATAACTTGATTCAAATTTAACATGCAATTGCTTAATCAGATGGATCGTGGCATCAATCCTCTGATGAAGTGACTTTTTTAGTATTGAGATTCAGGAATTATTGTTTCGGTTAAGGGTTCTTTCTCAGCGGTGATGCTTTTAGAGTTTTGATTGAACTAATCATAAATTTGTTCTTCTTAGAGTCTTTCCCTTATTGCTGGTAGGTTCTTATTTATGATTAGTGTAGGTTTACACGAACCAAAACTTATTAGGAATTATCTATGAAGAGGCAAATCGCTTTTGGAGGGTAAATCGGCATTCATAGATAGAGTTTTGTGATGTAGTGGTACAACTAAGCTATATGATGAAATCCATATGATCGTGTTTGGTTTGCATCATTACTAAATAATGTGCTTTGTTGTTTTAATACAGTTTAGAGTTTCTTATCCATTCTGCATAATTGAAAGTTATAGTCATTAGATGCTTGGTTTCCAGCTCTTTCAATAAGCATTATGCTTATGCATAAGAAGTTGCATTTTTTTCCAATAAAACTTACTGTGCCCTTGCAGCCAACATTTTGGGCATAATCTCAATAATAGCTAAAAGATATGTGCTTTTGTAGGAAAGTTCTTATTTTCCTCTCTTTCAGTTGTAAATTAAACAGACAGATGCCTTCTTGGAACCAGATTTGAATTTAGAACTGGCCTGCTAGTTGTTTATGCCTTTGCAATAACTTCACATATTCTCAAACGGACAAAATGGTCTTTACTTTATCTGATGCTGGTCTCTTTTCCTTTTCTTTTTCTTTTACTTAAATTTATAAACATAGGTTTCCTATCGTGGAGCCTGATCCTGGTCATACAAAGCTTCGACTTTCAAGGGAAGGCTTGGAAGCCATCAGCAGAATAACTACCCCAATTTCAGCAGTTGCTGTAAGTTTTAGATGCCATTCCCAGATATCTAGTATGATTTTGCAGTTTATTATTGTCACCTGAGTCTAAATATCCATTAGGCTCAAAATATGAACTGCTAAAGCAAATGTCACAGCAAAGAAATAAGAAAGACTCCAAAAATTATTTATACTGAAAATGTGAATTGCTAAGTCTGTACATCCCCTTTTCCAACCCAAGCAAATAAGAAAAGAATCAAAATAAAGTTTGCTGACGTTATGGAGATACTAGTAGGAGTGTTGGAAAATTCATCCCTGAGCAATGAGTGTTGAAATCTTGATGGGGGGTAAATTGAGGAAATTTGATGCACTAAATCATTAGTTTTGATAATTTATTAGCTATCATACTGGAAGTGTTTGTTAAATATAGGATTCAAATCATACAATATTTACTGATCTCTTCAACGATTTCAAACAAGTTATTCTGGGTGAAGACTGGTTGACAGTAATTGGTTTCACATCAAACTTGAAATTCTACCTAATTTGCGTTTCTAGAATAATTCCATTGGTCTCGTTCTCCAATGCTTGCTCAATCTTTTTGGATTTGTGCATCCAGGTCATTGGTCCCTACCGTTCTGGCAAATCTTTTCTGCTAAATCAACTTCTTTCACTGTCTTGTGATGAAGGTTCATTCTCACTGCTATATGCTACTTTGTCGTGACTTTCAATGTTCTTTTATATTTTTAATTAAGATTTATTTGATGACTTGTTGTTTATGCTTTTTCCTGTTTTCCCCTCAGGATTTGGTGTTGGACACATGCGTGACACAAAAACAAAGGGTAAGAGACTGCAATGATGTTAGAATTATGCATAATGGTTACACAGTTGATGTTTACACTTTCCTGTATCAGGGATTTGGGTTTGGGGAACGCCGCTAGAAATGGATATTGATGGAGTACGAACTTCTGTTTTATACCTTGACACTGAGGGTTTTGAAAGTGTTGGGAAGTCAAATGTATATGACGACAGGTAATTCAAGCATATGGGCTTCAACTTTCTTTTTATGGTATATATTTAGTTATATAGCATTTCTGATTTCTGTTGATGCAGGATTTTTGCATTGGCAACTGTTATGAGCTCTGTGCTAATTTATAACCTGCCTGAGACGGTTAGTTAATTTTTCTATAACTAGTTTTTAGATGCTCTTATTTGGAAAATTGCCATATTTGGAAGCTGAAAAGGCTAGTGTTTTAACCTTTATAATTGAAGTTAAAGTCGATGAGTCTAAATGTATCTTGAGATATAAACTTAGGACAACAGCATTATGTTTTAATTTATTCTTTGACTAAAATTTGCTTTAGGGCACTGCATATGAATGTTGGTTTTGCTAGATATTAAATGTTAATTAGGTATGAGATTCTTGGGGTTAAAAAGAAAAAAAAAGTTCCTTTTTATATATATATATATATTGAAAATTGGTTTATCTTTGTGAAATGATATTTTAAATAGAAAATGTCTTGCAATATAAGAAATTCTGCAATGGTGCATCCTCTTCTTGGCTAAAATTAACGTGCTATCCTGGTATTTCCTAAGGGCTTCTCTTCTCTTACTATACATTTATAAAAGTGATGCCGGGTATTTTAGCATTTAGGGTCTTTATTTAGCATTGCAGTCTATGCATCAGGTTGTGAGGGTCAAAAGTGTTGAAACACAGATTTCCCTGATGCCTTTGATGGGTTGATTTTTTTATTGATATTCTTCTTTGTGCCATTCTGTCACTAGATTCGTGAAGCTGACATATCTCGATTGTCATTTGCTGTTGAGCTTGCTGAAGAATTTTATGGAAGGTTTGCGCTTCTTCCATGTGCTGAATTGAAAGTAATTTCAATTTATTACATGGACTTATTAAGCTTGGTGGTATTTTACTTTTAATGCCTGTTGATATAGCCACTAACCTGTCTTGTGGTTTGCTTGACCCAAAATTCATCGAGAACAGAGTGAAGGTAATTTAGGACTCTCTAAAATATTTTTCATATTTATTTTATGCTTATACTGTTTTGCTGTGGCAATTCATGAGAAACTGTATTCTTGTAGGGGCAAGACGTTGCTTTTGAACCTGCAAAACTTTTGTGGCTTATCCAGCGTGATTTTCTGCGTAAGTTCATAATTGTCTTCCAGCATATGATTTATGAAGTGCAATAAGGCCCTGCGACTTTAAATCCCAATGACCTTGGGCATGCTGGCCTATATTGTACTACCTCTGCCTGTAACATTATTCTTGCATCCTCTAGCTTCTATTCAAAATCAGATTCCTATTGATTTTATGGCTTGTATGTATGTCTGGTTTAACTTTCCTTCTGATAAATTCTTGTACTCTTAAGCTTCTTTTAAAAATTAAAATGCTTTGGAAGATTTAGGAGACATTCCTTTCTTGGTCATCTCTTTTTTCCCATTTAGATTGAATTTTTTTTATTGTTAGTGAGAGCAAATCTGAACTCAATGCTTTCTTTTTGGAAGTAAATTGTGTACCATTAGGCACAATATATGGGCAATTCACTGACATTTTTCTGGATTTTATACAGAAGGAAAATCAGTGAAAGAAATGGTGGATGAGGCGCTTAGACACGTCCCTAATACTGATGGTTAGTTTACTCAGTCCCGCTTCATTGTTGGACAGATGCTTCTTTATGTTAATCTTGCTTTATTATTGAGATAATCTTATGATGATGTGTCTCTTTTGTATCTTCAGGGGACAAAAATATTGATCAGGTATTCCTTCCATGACCATACTTGTAGGCTATCACTAGACTATTCTTATTCTTGGATCAGAACTTTCACAGTTCCTGGAACTTTATCAGGTTAACCAGATTCGGGACTCCTTAGCTGTAATGGGGGATAACAGCACGGCTTTTAGCTTACCACAAGTATGAGTTTCAAATATGTTTGTTTTATTGCTCAAATGTTACCTTGGCTCCTTCCCTCTTCTCCCTGTTCCCCTTGTTGTCGTTGTTCCGAACAGAAAAATAAATGGATGTTTGATGTATATGTACATGTTTTTTAACATACATTGTATAAGACTTATGAGTTATGACATTGTGTATCTACGTAGACTTTTTAGAAATCATAGTTATGGTCAATATTTATTATTTTGTTTTATGTGGTGGTGAATGCAAGGTAAAGACATTTGTGTGCGCTAATTGTGACATTTAGGATGATGTAATACATATATGTCTTTTGCTGTATATCTATGTTATTTGTTGGCAAATGGATAGAATTATTGTTAAATCTGAACATGTCTAACATCTAATTGCTTGAAATTTAAACTTACAGCCTCATCTCATGCGAACAAAGCTTTGCGACCTGAAGGATGACGACCTTGATCCCATCTATGTTAAGAAAAGAGATCAATTGAAAGAGCTTGTAGCTAGTATTATACGCCCAAAGATTGTGCAGGGCAAGCATTTAAATGGAAAGGAATTTGTTGCATTCCTCGAGCAGGTAGTTTATGTTACACATTCTCAGACCTTATAAGTTGGAGTTTACGAAGAGAATTCTTAAATTAGTCATTGTTAGGATGGTAACTGATTGATGTCGAACTTCGCTTTATTAGTTTGCATTTTTATTTTTAATCTTATAGATACTCGATGCTTTGAATAAAGGGGAGATCCCATCGACGGGCTCTCTTGTTGAGGTTTTCAATAAAGGTATTCTTGAGCGATGTTTGAAGCTATACAATGAAAGGATGGGAAAATTAGGTTTACCTATGTCCGAGCAGTCCTTGCAAGATGCTCATGAAAGATCCCGAGAGGAAGCAATGAATGCTTTTGATGAACAACATTTTGGCCGTCACCATGCGAAGAAATCTGCTGATCAACTGGATGAAGATATGAAGGAGGTATTATCTGGCACTTTGAGGTGCATTATCCTTTTCTTTTTTATCAATGAAAATTTATAAATTGATACGTTTAAAGTTTTTTACCTGGGACATTTATTTTTGTCAACATTTCAAATTCTTGTTTACTGTTGGGACAAGGAGATTTTGTAAGTAAGAAAATTAGTGGGTCATATCAGAAGTTTTACTAGAAGACATTACATTTTCCTTTTATGAAATTTCAGGTATTTATCATGCTAAGCATGTTCTTGTGTATCTGATAGATACATCTGGATATTCTTAAATATGTTTTGTATGTAGTCTGATCTGCACAAGCTTTTGTAATTCTCATGTTCTGAATGCGGAAAATTTCTTTTAGGCGTATAAGAATGTCCTTATGGCGAATGAATATCAGTCCACAAGGCTCTGTGAGGAACTATATACCCGATGCGAGGACACAATGGACCAGCTTCAAGTTCTTAGACTGCCTTCTATGGCAAAATTTAATGCAGGTTTCCAGCAATGTAACGAAAGCTTTGACCAGGAGTGTGTTGGGCCTTCAAAAGTAAATTACGAGCAAAGGATGATGAAGGTAATCAGGAACCTTTGCAGTTCTTTTCTCGGTTTCTTTTTTCTTATGAAATATTATTTTCCTTCTGTTGCAATATTTAGCGGGAAAGATGGAGGTTCATTCAAATTTAGTGATTAAAAACATTATGAGTCTTAATCAATTTAATGCTTGAATTACTGAAGTTATTTGTCTCTGTTGAATAACTTTCTTTCGGTCTTCAACGGTGGAGCTAAAACTAAAATAATCTCGATTCAACTAAATACCATCCTTTTGAAGGAACTGTGGATGAGAAGTGGGGAATGCCATTTAAAATTTGCCTATATATTGGAAAAGCTACGTTATATGGCGCTTTGTGGTTGGAATTGCAACAATTTGTATTCTTCGTCTTTGCTACATAATATGTTTTTCCTCTGATGTATATTACAGATGATGGGAAAGGCCCGTTCTCTGTTTATCAAGGAATATAATCAAAGGCTCTTCAATTGGTTGGTGGCCTTCTCCCTTGTCATGGTGGTGGTCGGTCGGTTCATTATAAAATTCATATTGGTCGAGATGGCAGCCTGGGTACTGTTTATCTTCTTAGAGACATATACGAGGATGTTCTGGTCAGCGGAGTCTCTTTACTACAACCCCGTGTGGCACTTTATCGTAACCACTTGGGAAACGATTGTTTACAGCCCCATCCTTGATTTGGACAGGTAACGCCTTCACCTCAACACAAGCTTGTTCTTGAATGCCACTCAACCGCTTTGTGTTCGTATCTTGTACACTTGTGTTTGTTTTTGCAGATGGGCCATTCCCATTGCTTGTATGATAGCATTAGGGATACTATATTGCCGGTGTTACTCGGGAAGAAGGAAACAGGGGTCGTCGTGGCTTTTACCTTTGTACAACAGCCATCAGAAAAGTGGTTCAAATAGACCAAGATCAGATTAATGAAGAAATGACAGTGCCATTTGGTTTGGTATGCTTTTTAACAACCATCTCGGGCGAGCTTTTTCATCTATTTTTAGTTATCGTATGAAAGGGCCGCCAATCGATTTTTTGTTCTCGATAGGTTCCTCCATCCGATGATCCGAGACTAGTCGAATCTAAGGCGGGAATGGAATGAGATGAGGAGGAGGCTGAAAGGCAGCCAAACTTTATAGTATCTGTTTAGTGTACCATTCTTAACACAAAATCCTTTGTATTATCTTTATATAATCAAATGATTTGTTTCAAATGTCAATTAATTAATAGCTTCAGTTTCCCCTCTTGTTTTGCACGGAACAATCTTCAGTATATGGGGTAAAATTTCAATTCAATATATCAAGTACAAATTATACGCTTTTTTTTTATTACAAATTCTGAGGCATGCATTGAATTGAATGAAATTATTTAGTTGATAATTGTTGATAAATATTGAAAAGTTTAATGATCATTTTGTGCTAATTTGGTAGAGTTTAATGACCATTTTATAATATATCAAAAAATTTAATGATCATTTTATAATTATAAGTAATAAAATAAATTAAAAAAATCTACTAAAAGTAAATTAACTAAAATAAATTGGGCATTTTTTTTAGTTGGTTGTATATTTTCTTTAATTATGTGTTTGTATTATAAGAATATTTATTGGTTATTTACATTAATTTAATTTTTGGCATTTTTTCATCTTTTTCGGTCATTGAATTTCGTTTCAGTATTGATTATGAAATGAATTTTTAATGAATCTTTTATAAAAAGAGCTATAGCAAAATTTTTCATTTCGAGCCGAGCCGAGTCGAACGAACATCGAGCCTGAGCCTAACCTAATAATATTATTTTCGAGCCCGAGTTGAGCCGAGCCGAGCCTAGCGAAGGCTCGGGCTCATCACCCCTAAGTGTACTATACAATTAGATAAAATTTAGAAAATTATATTCATTACCAACAACCCATTAGAATAAAACAAAATGAGCGATTTGATGGTGTACGTGGAGCGTGTTTTGCTCGGCCGCATTGACTCAGCCCAGTTATTGGGCCGTGTGCAAAATAGGTTCTGTTTGGTCTCGGATTAGGCCTGCTTGAAATATCTCGACATTCTGAGAAGTGAGAGAATCCAGATAATAGAGGTCGGAAAAGATCAGAGCTTGGCGCCAAAAGAAGAACGAGCAGCCATGGCGTTTGGGCAAACCCTAATATCAAGCAGAAACATGCTGTTCACCGTCGTCCCACAAAACCCTAACCCAAACACCAAGACCCTACCTTTCTTCCCTTCTCCAACTCCTCAGAACCCGTCTCTTTTCCTTCCCAAACGGCAGCGTTTTCCATTCCGGACGCTTAAATGCTCCGCCGATTACAGAGACCAAAACTACAACCTTCAGGTATCGTACCCAAAACCCTCGGAAATCCCGTGGAGCAAGGACCTCTGCAATACGGTGCACCTAATCGGCAATGTCGGCGCCCCCGTTGAAATCAAGCACTTGTCTTCCGGAAAAGTCCTCGCCTGGACTCGACTTGCCGTCAGAAAATCCCCCACCGATACTACATGGTAATTCCTTTTTAGGGAATACGAAAATTTAGCCCAAATTTGTACCTTTTGTTACCCATATTTTGTCATTTTCATTTTTTATTTACCAAAATTAATGCATACTGCATAGGATTAATTTGACATTCTGGGATGAGCTTGCTAATACTGCGTATCAGCATGTGGAGAAAGGGCAGCAACTATATGTATGTGGTCGTCTGGTTTCGGATACGGTCGAAAGTGACGATGGCAAACTGCAGACTTATTACAAGGTCCTTAGTCCTAACAATCACTATGAACCCTTTGTTTTTTTTCTTAGCTCGTTGAACAATTGAACTATATTCTTATTGTTTTTCTTGTATTTGGTATTACATTATAGATAGTTGTCCAACAAATGAATTTTGTCGAAAGGAATTCGTCCTCCCCGGTTTCATATGATCGCGGCTTTGGTGGTATGTCAAGTAGTAAGTCATATTTTCTGAATGACCGTGAAACATTTCGGATAAATAGCAGTGTGATTTTGCTTTGCATTTTAAGTTTTAACTAGGATTTGATTATGGCAGATAGGAAATTTGGCAACAATGGTGCAAATAATACCAGCTCTCCTATGGAACTATGGCAAGCCTTTTTTGCCAATCCTACTGAATGGTGGGATAATAGGCAGAACAAGGTAGCTGTTCAGTCTCATTTTGCTATATATTTGATGTGGTTGTATGCTTTTGTATTTGCATATTCGACCTTTAAAATTGAAGGCAATCGAAAGAGGTAGCTTTAGTCGGTGCATTGCTAATTCGAGAAGATCATATTGGAGTTTGCTTTTGAATTAGATGAATGGGTTGCAACTTCTATGGTTGTGGCACAACTGAACCTATAGAAATAAATGAGTTATACTGAAAATTTTTGTGAGGCCCTTTATGGTAAGTGTTTTAACTTGATGTTATGTCCTCTATGTGCAGAGGAACCCTAAATATCCAGATTTTAAGCACAAGGACACTGGAGAAGCTCTGTGGATTGAAGGTAGGAATACTCCCCACTGGGTGAAATCCCAGTTGGAGATACTAGACTCTCGAATGAGCTCTCTTCAAGATGAGGATGAAAGGAAGTTCTCTTCGATGGCTGCTGACGATGTCTTGCCTTTCTAATGGTTTATACTAGTGTCTAATGATGGCGCTATAGGCCGATTACTCCTGGCAAGGTGCTTGCAGTGTGTAAGTGGAAGTTTTTGTAAGTCTCAATAGCCTTCAGATGTATATTACTCTATCATGTTCTGTAGAATTTTGCATCTCCTACAGTTTTAGTTGTATCAGCTTTGTTTGAATTTGACCTTTATTCGATATTGTTGTCTCTCATCCCATGCCTTCTTTGACTAAGTATGCACCAAATGCTTGCCCCCTTCTTTGATGAAAAGAATTGTTTGAATAGAAGTCCAATGAGCTGATAACCAAAACTAAATTGGTCTTTTAATACAGGAAACTGACCAAATGAGTTCTAACCCTTCACTTGCTTCTCCTGTTGGTACAAGTCGACAAAAGTAGAATTATCATTACATAGGGAAGAAGAGAGTTTTGTTGCAAACTGTAAATTAGAATGAATTCGGATAAATTGAAGAGGAAGAAGATACTTGATTGTTATTGAAACCACTAAAGAAATTATAGAAAAGATGAGAATTACAAGAGAAGGAGATGAGAATAACTGAAATATCCAGACAATTCGATAACTTCTCAATCCTATTTCTCCTCTCTATATTCTCTCTCAAAACTGTTACTTCTTTGCTGATGTGGCGCCTATCACAAAATCAGCAAACTTGGTAGAAGGCTTCCTTGAGCGTAATCTTTTTCTCGGTTCTTGCTGTACTGATTTCGATGCCAGACCAAGCCCATTTGAAGTGTTTACAACATCATTTGAAGTGTTCACAACAGTACTTCCCCCATTAACTCGAACCTTGTCTGCAAGATTGAAATCTGGAAACTGTTGCGATATATGACTAACATCTTCCCATGTTGCTGAAGTAGGAGGCAGACCATCCCAATCAATAAGGCATTGATCAACCACTTGGCCCGAACGAGAAAGTTTACGTGTATCTAACACTGCTCTTGGCTGCAATATCAAAGTTGAAGTGGAGTCAACCAAATGTAACGGTGTAACTTGGTGATCTGGAGTGCCAATACATTTGCGAAGCAATGAAACATGGAAGACAAGGTGTATCTGAGCTGTGTCTGGAAGATCCAACTTATAGGCGACATTTCCAACGCACTATAAAACTTGATATGGACCAAAGTATCGGCGACCTAACTTGTGGTGTCGCTGCAAGCGTAGAGAACCTTGGCGATAAGGCTGGAGTTTAACATATACCCAGTCCCCAACCTGAAAATTAACTTCACGACAATGTTTACCCGCAAGTAGTTTCATGCGACTTTGAGCCTTGGATAAATTTGTCTTGAGCAAAGCAAGTACCTCATCACGTTGAAGCATATAAATAGAAACCATGAGGTTACCTGCAGAATCATGAATGTAATGACTAATGGATGGGGGGGGGGGGTCGTCCATAAAGCACTTCAAAAGGAGTCATTTGAGCAGATGATTGATAAGAAGTATTGTACCAATACTCCGCCCAGGGTAAAAATTGTAGCCACTTCTTCGGATAATCCGCAACATAACATTGTAAATACATCTCAAGACATTTGTTAAGAGCTTTCGTCTGTCCGTCAGTTTGCGGATGATAGGATGTGCTAAAAGCTAAGGTAGTACCTTGCAATCAATGTAACTCTTTCCAAAATTGTGACATGAAACGAGCATCTCGATTTGTAATAATCTCAGCTGGCACACCATGAAGGCGAACGATGTCGGTGATAAAAACTTTTGCGATTGTGATGCTAGTAAAATTAGACGGTAAACCGATAAAATGACCGTACTTAGACAGTCGATCAACTACAACTAGAATCAATGTCTTGCCATGAGAAGCGGGCAGACCCGTAATAAAGTCTATTGAAATCCCTTCAAAGACCAATTGGGGTATTGGTAACGGTTGAAGTAATCCCCCTGGTGGCAAAAATGATGATTTCATTTGCTGACAAACTTGACAAGCTGCAACAAAGGTTTTAACGTCCTGGCGCATATGCCTCCAATAGAAATTTGAATAAAATTGATGGTAAGTACGTGTGACTCCTGCATGCCCCCTACCGGAGAAGAATGGTACTCATCAAGGAATTGTTGTCGTAATGGTGAATCAAAGGGTATCACAAGCCTACCCCGAAAGAACAACAAACCATCCTTGAAATAATGATCAGGAAGACTAGAAGGATCAGCTGCACAACGAGATTGAAGTTCAAGTAACTCGGGATGATTCATGTTAGCCAATCGAATTTCATCCACTAAGGCTAACTCACGTCGAGAACAAGCAAATAATTGAGATGAAGGAAGTCGAGACAAAGCATCCGCAGCAATATTATGCTTACCCGCACGATACATGATATCAAAATCATATCCAACAAGATATGTAGAAATTTTCGCCCCAATAAATATTGACGCCATTTAAAAATTGCTTGAGTAACAGCAAACATCTCCCTTTGATATGTAGAAGCATTTTGCATACGAGGACATAATTTCTTACTGAAGAAAGCAAGGGGATGGTTATCTTGAGATAGAATCGCTCTAATGCCAATCCCCGATGCATCCGTTTCAACAGTAAAAGGCTTGGTAAAATCTGGTAATCGTAAAACGGGGGTAGAACTCAACAAGCGTTTAAGTTCCTCAAATGCTTTCGCTGCTGCAGGTGACCAAAAGAATGTATCTTTTTTAAGTAAATCAGTCAATGGACCAACAACGGATGCATAGTGATGAATGAATCGTCGATAATAACCCGCTAACCCAATAAACTGTCGCACATCTTTAACGTTTTTTGGAACTGACCATTGTTGGATCGCAACAATCTTTTCTGGATCAACAGCAACACCATCCTTAGAAATGATATGGCCAAGGTAGCCAACCATAGATTGCCCAAATACACATTTAGAAAGCTTGGCGACTAATTGGTGCGTACGAAGCAATTGTAGAACCAAACGGACATGCTGCAAATGTTCCTCCCACGTAGCACTATAAACAAGAATGTCGCCAAAAAACACAAGAACAAACTTGCGGAGATAGGCGGAATGCATCATTCATAAGTCGTTGAAATGTCGATGGAGCATTAGTTAAACCGAAGGGCATAACCAAAAATTCATAATGCCCATCATGTGTGCGAAATGCCGTTTTCTCCTCATCCCCGGCTTTAATATGAATTTAATGATAGCCCGCCAAAAGATCAAGTTTAGAAAAGAATTGAGCACCATGTAATTCATCAAATAATTCATCAATGGAAGGTATAGGAAACCGATCTAGGACTGTAATAGCATTAAGAGCGCGAATAGTCAATACAAAATCGCCAAGTACCATTTTTCTTTCAAACCAATAACACCGGGGAAGAAAATGGGCTGCCACTAGGACGAGTGATTCCTTGTTGAAGCATATCGGAAACTAATCTTTCAATCTCTTGTTTTTGAAAATGCGGGTAGCGATTGGGTCTCACATTTACCGACACACCATTAGGCAATAAAGAGATGCCATGGTCTTGAGTACGGGGTGGAGGTAATCCACGGGGCTGCTGGAAAACATCAGCGAATTCATCTAATAACATTGTCATCTCAGGTTGACATGGATGTGAAGAATCAGTCTCTTGGGAAACCAGTTCTAGCCGATAAAACTCACTAATAGCATGTGTTCGCTTCAAACGACGGAAAGCATTAAAATGAATCGGGTCAATAACAGAAGTAATATCACCCTGCCATAGAACTCTTTGACCATTAAGTGTGAATTCAAATTGAGATGTAGCATAATTGGTTATAACTGGTCCTAGTGTAGCCAACCAAGAAATGCTCAGTACCATATCCCATCCTTGTAAAGGCAACACATAAAAATCAACCATAATCTTATGCTCTTGAATCACCAACGGCACTTGTTTGACAATACCAGCACAAAGTAATTTTTCCCCACTCCCTACCAAAACAGAAAAAGGAGGAGCTGTCTGGATATTGAGATTCAAAAATTGAGCCATCCGAGTTTGAACGAAATTGTGAGTGTTGCCACCATCCAACAAAACTTGAACCGGTTTACCTTGGACATAACCAGTGAAGCGAAGTGTAGAAATAGAGCAACCCCCAGCAGCTAAGGCATTGTAAGAAATGGTCGAATGAGTCTGCACTTCCTCCATTTGCAAGGTTTCAGCCACACGAGCATCACTCTCAGAAGAACCGATTGAGGAGTCATTAGGAGGAGGAGGCGGATGAGGTTCATCATCAAATAGAAGCAATTGCGGACTATTCTTACATTTATGATCCCATGTATATTTCTCATCGCAACGATAGCACAACCCTTGAGCACGTTTCTGAGCTGTTTTAGCAGGTGTCAAACGACGAAATCCAAGCTTTTGGTTGGAAGAGTTAGAGGGTAAGCTACGAAACGGTTGGGGCTGAAGAACAAAGTTACTCACTGCCATTATGGGTGTAGGTAATAGAGGTTTGGAATTACCCAAAGAAGGCCGAACCGATCCCTTTTCCAATGCGATCCGCTGCTCATGTAAATGTGCTAAATTCATAGCATCCTCCAATGCCGTAGGCTTGTGTATAAGGACAACATGTTTAATATCAGCTCCAAGTCCCGAGACAAAACAATGAACCAAGAACAATGGTGGCAAATACATGGTTCGATTGGAAACTGCTTCAAAACGACCTCGATATTCACTGACAGTTTATATTTGGTGAAGTTTCGCCAAAAGTCCCTCAGGTTCTTCCAACTCTCGAACACAGAAATGTTTAATGAGTGCTTCAGTAAAAGAAGTCCACCCAACAAGTTGATGGTTACGATACATCCAATCATACCAATCTGCCGCGGAATCATCAAGATAAAAAGATGAAATCGTCTAGCGATCAGTTTCTTTAATACCATAGAAATCAAAATATTTGTTCGCTTGCGCCACCCAACGCTCAGGATTAAGACCAGAGAAACGAGCCAGTTGTACCAGGGCCGGTTTTGAGTCGAGTACCATCAACCATCTTTGCTAATGGTCAATGAAAGCACCAATGTTGCAAACTGTAAATTAGAATGAATTCGGATAAATTGAAGATGAAGAAGATACTTGATTATTATTGAAACCACTAAAGAAATTATAGAAAAGATGAGAATGATAGATTTCAGAGTTCATAACAAGAAATGAAAGAAGGAAAGGAATGAAAGAGAGACGGCACTCTCACTGATATTATTAATAAACCTTGTAATATCTCAAAGAGACCAAGGTAGTATTTATACATCAGAAGAGTATGAGTAGGCTTGATAACGGTACTCTAAACAGACTAACAACAATAACAACCTTCCTAACTGACACCTAACCGTTTCAGCTAACTCATAACTGTTAAACATTTACATTTACAGTGCTATACTATAACATTCCCTATACTTTTCCAATCTTCAAGAACTGATGAAGCAGCAAGAAGCACAAAAAAGACAACATCCTGCAACAAGAAAGCACAAGCAAAAAAACAAGTAGTAATAGAAATAACAAAGAGCAAAACATGGTAACCTCAACAAGAAGCAGGTAACTGAACGACTGACAAACGAGACCGAAAACAACAGAAAGAAGAGGCAGATAAAGGTTTTGTCAGAATATCGGCAAGTTGCTCAGAGGAGGGAATTTCATTCACAGTAAGCTTTCCTGCAGCCACCTGTTCACGAACAAAATAAAGGTCGAGTTCTACATGCTTAAACTTGGAATGTAAAACTGGATTGGCCGAAACAGCAACGGCACTAGAATTATCACACCACAATGTAGAACACCCATCAGGTACAACAAAAAGTTCCTGCAGAAGAGACTCAAGCCATAAGATTTCAGACGTAGCACAGGCAACACCACGATATTCGGCCTCAGCCGTAGACCGAGATACAACCGTCTGCTTTTTGGAACCCCAGGAGACCGGATTCCCCCCAAAAAACACAACCTGTCGTAGAACGACGATCATCAACATCCGATCCCCAGTTAGCATCAGCAAAAGCAGTAATGGATAACCATGAAGCTGCAGTAAACCGCAGGCCGTAATCAACTGTACCCTGAAGGTAGCGAAGAATTCGCTTAACAGCATTAAAGTGAGTATCTAACGGAGTATGCATGAACTGACACACCCTATTGACAGCAAACGCAATTTCAGGTCGAGTAATAACAATATATTGAAGAGCACCTACAATGCTCCTATACTCAGTAACATTATCAATAGGAGTTCCAGAGACAGACGAAAGATGGGAAGTGGATACCATCGGCGTGGGTGAAGCATTAGCTTTATCCAAACCGCACTTACCAAGCAGATCACGAATGTACTTCTGTTGACTCAACAGAAGACCATTCTGAACGTAAGATACCTCAATGCCTAAAAAATAAGATAAAGGACCTAAATCCTTGAGGGAAAAAGTGTTGTTCAAGTCATCTATAACCATCTGAACAGCAGCACTGTCAGTGCCAGTCAATATAATATCGTCAACGTAAACAAGAATGTATAAAACAACAGTACCAGATCGACGCACAAAGAGGGAAGAATCTGACCTGGACATAGTAAAACCTACCGAAACCAGAAAAGCTTTAAGCTTGTCGAACCACGCACGGGGAGCCTGCTTTAACCCATATATGGCCTTGTTCAATTTACAGACCATAACAGATTTATCACCAATTTCATATCCCGGTGGTTGAGACATGTAAACATCTTCAGCAAGCTCACCATTGAGGAAAGCGTTATTGACGTCAATTTGCCGCAACACCCAATTCTTAGTAACAGCAAGCGATAAAATCATTCGGACTGTAACCGGCTTCACAACAGGGCTGAACGTCTCATGATAATCGCACCCTGCCTGTTGCAAAAACCCCTTTGCAACTAACCGTGCTTTAAACCGAGAAACCGAACCATCAAGATTACGTTTTACCTTGAATATCCATTTGCATTGAACAGCTCTTCGATTTTCAGGAAGAGCAACAATCGGCCACGTATTGTTACGCATTAGGGCATCATACTCTTCCTGCGCCGCCTTTCGCCAATGCTCACTCTGCATCGCCTCTTTGATATTCTGCGGTTCAACCAAAGTGGTCGAAAACTCCGGCAAACTCATCTGAAAAACCTTGGGTTTGCGAATCTCGTCTTTGCCACGCGTGACCATGGGGTGGGTGTTGACAGGTACACGAGAGACAGAGGGGTCCCGGAGAGTAGATCCAGAACAAGACAAACCAGTCTGACCCATCGGAGGAGCAACACAAACCGAATCAAGATCGGCCACGGGAACAGATTGGGACGAAGGAGGAGAAACAAGAGAACCAGATTGATCGAACGGCAAAAAGGTTGAAACCTCAGCAAGGCCATCACGCACCAAACCCCCAGACAGAGAATGACTAGACGGAGAAGAGCCCGACGGCGGTGTCGAACAAGAAGATGAAACCCTAGGAGAAGACATGAGAGTAGACAAATGCTCACCAGAATCCTCAATTGAAATGAACTGACCAAAACCATTGGGCATTTCTAACTTAGGAGACTGGAGTGGGCTAGCCTGCTGAGAAGGAGATAGAGAGCCCACACCGAACCGGCCAGCTGATGGTATAAGAGAGGAGGACTCAGGACGGGCTGGAGGCAGTTGGGCCTGATCATGTGGAACAACCCCAGGAAAACAAGATGGTCCGCCGTTATCAAAAGATCCACCAAAACATGGGTTACGAAGCGGGCTGGATACCGGAATAACGAGCATATCGACAGACGGGCCTGAACAACCTGCACCCGACATACGAGCCTGTGAAGGAAAGGGCGATCGGACAGGAGATTGGGCTGGATTGCTTATAAGACCACCAGCAGCTGTATCTGAAGTAACAGCCGGACCAGGAGCAGCAACACCTGACGGGCTTGAAGCCATAATATTACAACCATCCGACGGGCCTGTAGGAACAACTGGATCAGACGGACTCCTTATAAATGGATTTGAAGCCCGTGAGGAATCTGGATCAAGCAAAGACCCAGGCCGAGTGGCAGAACACGGACGAATAGAGCCAGCAGTAGAACCATTGCACTGACCCGGTGGATCACCCGTCAAAGGCGAAACAATCACTAACGGAAAACCACCTGAATCAGCAGAACTCTCTCGAGACGAATCAGATGTGGGAGAAGAAGACACATTTAACCGAGGAAAAACAGATTCATCAAAAATAACATGCCGAGAAATTATCACCTTACCATTTTCATCAAGGCATTTATACCCCTTGTGTCGTGTACTAAACCCCAAGAAAACACATTGGTGAGTCCTAAAATCAAACTTGTGTTGATTAAACGGACGAAGTAGCGGATAACACGCACAGCCAAAAACACGAATAGAACAATAATCGGGCTGTTGTTTGTACAAAACTTCAAAAGGAGACCGATTGTCCAACACATCCGTAGGTAACCGATTAATTAAATAAACTGCAGTTATAAAGGCATGAGTCCAAAAGCTTAGTGATAACCCTGCTTGGGCCAACAAACTAAGACCCATATCAACAATGTGTCGATGTTTACGTTCAGCCTTACCATTTTGTTCCGAGGTATTCGGACACGACACACGATGGACAATCCCATTTTGACTTAACCAATTTGTCAACACTTGATACTCACCACCACCATCGGTTTGTAACGCTTTAATTTTTACTCCAAATTGAACCTCAACCAATTTGTGAAAATTAAGAAAACAAGTAAACACATCAGATTTGCGTTTGATGAGATACAACCATGTAAATCGACTGTAAACATCAATAAAAGTGACATAGTATGACATGCCATCAGAAGTGATATGTGCAGGTCCCCATACATCAGACACAACCAACTGAAAAGGATGATCATATACTGTATGAGACAAATCAAACGGCAGTTTATGTGCCTTTCCTTGCAAGCAAGGAGAACAAACCGAAGGCAACGTGTTATTAGTAGTAACAATATTACAAGAACGCAAAGCTGTCTTAAGAGTGGATAGAGCCGGATGACCAAGCCGTTGATGCCACACCAGCAACGGTAACGGAGCAGCAGTGACACTACACGCTTCAGGGCAAGGACCACTCGTGAGAGTAGACCACGACCTGTCCTTATTTGGAGAAGAAGAACGCGAACAAATCTCGTATAATCCCTCAGGAGTGAGCCTCCCTTCCAGCAGAATGGTTGAGGTCCGAACATCCTTGACAAAACACTTATGAGAATGAAATTCAAAATAGACACTATTATCTCGTGCAAACTGTGACACGGACAACAGATTACGCTTGATGTCAGGAACACACAGCAAATTACGCAATTGTAACGAAGTATTGTCAATCGAAAAAACACCAGACCCAATACGTGTTATTTCAACTTCATCACCATTGCCCATAAGCAAAGACTTCATACCTTAATAAGGAGAGTCAGTCTGCAAATTGGCACGGTCATTGGTTATATGGTGGGTGGCACCAGAGTCGGGGCACCACACCACATCACGAGTCCCTTGCATAGGAGGAGCAGCAGTTGCATTCCCAGCAAACGAAGAGGTAGTATCAAATCATGCAGAGGGAAACAAGGGTGCAGAGGGTACTGAAGAAACCAGATTAGAGCCACCATATATAGGACGAGGCAAAATAGAACCAGGCAAGGTAGGCTGAGGAACAAACGAAGAATGCACTGGAGAGAAACTATATGCTGGAGGAACGAACTGAGATGATGCAAAACCAGGAAATGAAACAGGAGAATAGAACCCCGATTGAGTAATAGGAAGCACATGAGAATATGCTTGAGCAACAGGAGGGGAATAAGACTGAGGAGTGGAAGACACAGCACTCGAGCCACCAGAATTATTCTGTCGAGAGTAGGAAGAACCACCTTTACCAGCAGTTGCACTCCCAGGGTATCCTTGCTCATAACGATACCAGCATTTCTGAGCAAGATGGCCAAACCGCTCACAAATCTGGCATTGAGGCCTATTCGAATTCGACCTACCACGACCTCGACCTCTATAAGACGATCCACCACGTTAAGCCGTCGAAAGAGTGTGTGAGTTCAACACCGAGTCTTGATCCTCACTAAAAGAAGACTGATTTTCCACAGTATCCACTTTACAATATTGAGAGACAGCCACATTAGCTTGAACAGAATAGTCACCAGAAACAAACTCCTTTTGTCTCTTTTCACAATCAATCAACATTTCAGTTAAAGTTTCAAGGGACAAAGTCTCCTTAGACGCAATAGCCATAACAGATTCAAACTCAGCACTCAGACCAGAAAGAATCACACTCACCTGTTCTTGTCCTGTCACCACACTCCCCGAACCATTCAGCGTATCACAGATCAACTTGACTTTTGCTAAAAACTCCGTGACAGACATTCCACGCTTCTTTTGCGAATGAAGACTGTGCCGCAGAGAGGACACCTTAGCAGAGGATCGTGCTGAAAAGAGTCTAAAAAGAGCATCCCAAATAGAACGAGCCGTGCGAAGCCCAGTCAGGTGAGGTTGCACATCTGAACTAACAGTAGTCATCAACCAAGAAGCTAACAACTTATCTTGTTTTAAGTAGGCTAAAAACAAAGGATTATCTATACTCTGCCCAGCATCATTCACAACAGTCTTGTCAGGAGGTTTATGCTCTGAAATAAACTCTAACAAACCATAACCCTCAATTATTAGTAAAACCTGGTGTTTCCAGAGAACATAGCTATGTTCAGTGAGTTTCATCATATCAAGTTTCGGTAATTGTTGAGGAGTAAAAGCAGTAGAAGACATTATAACAGTAGAGCTAGAACCTCTCGGATCAATATCAGATGTAGCCGAATCTCCAGCCATCAACACAAACTCTCACAGGTGTAATCACTAATTTTGTCCGGGGTGTTAAACCCGTTTTTTTTCTTCTTTTATTAATGGGCTTTAATTATGTGGTGATTAATAGTTAAAAAACAAAAAAAAAGAATTAAAAAAAGGAAAAAACAAAAAACAGTATATATTGATATTATTATTATTACTATTAACCTTATTACTATATTACTATCATATTTTATCATCATATTTATCTTTGCTTATCAATATTATTATCTATTTATTACTACTACTTATTATTATCTATTATATTTGTTATCACCGTATTATTATTAGTGTTATTATTATTATTATTATTATTATTATTATTATTAAATCTGAAAACCAAAAACATTAAATAAGTAAGCCCAAATACTAATATAAATAAAAACCCAAAGTTTTTACATATTACAGTCCATTACACAAATTAAAAAAGCCCAAAAATATTATACATATTATATGGCCCAATGGTCCAAAAATAAAACCCTAAGCTGTGTAAAAAACCCTAATCCAATATGTCTTTGTTTTGCAGCCGCCACCCCATCTCCACCGTTGGATCTGAGATCCAGATCCAACGGTCCAGAATGCACCAGAGACAAAAACCCTAGAGGAGCCTCTCCCGGGTCAGCGCCGCGCAGCCTTAGCCCTTGGATCGAGATCTCATCGGACGGCTGAGATCGAACCGAGGAAGTCTCCAGAACCTCCACGCGTCCACGCGCGCCGATACGACTGCCCACTCGCGCGCGTGTATCACAACCGAGCCTCTTCGAATCCTCATCCGACCGTCCAAATCCCACTTCACCGATCGAAAGGGTCTCCGGATTCCACGGCCGACTCGAGCCCCACCACCATGGTCCCTCCTCCATCAGCGCTCATATGCAACAAAAAAGAGAACAAAATGGCAGACAAAATCAACAAACCACACTATGTATTTTATATAAAAAAAAGAAAAAGCAAAAACAGGGTTATTCCGGGGCTACATAAACCCAAAGCAAAATGTAATAGGGGAGGAACTCGGAAATTACAGAGGGCATTAGAGGTTTTTAGGAAGCTTTCGGTATTTGAAACAATTGCAACCAAAACTTCAGAGAGTTTTTAAGGGAGATTTGTAACCGAACTTCGAGCAATACAAACAATAGAAAAGTGTTTTAGAAGGTATATCGATTTCATTTTTCAGTTTCGCATAACATAAAAAAAAAACAGTAAGTTAGGGTTTTCTTCTTTTTTTACCTTTGCGCCCGTTTGCCTTCCCCGCCGGTGACAAGCTCCGTGGTCTCGTCTGAGGCCATGCACGGGTGAACCGGTGGGAGTGGTGACACAAAAAAAGGTTGTGGGGTTTTGAAACAAAAAAAATTAGTCGAAAGGTTTTTTTTGGTTTGTCGGTTTTGAAACGAAAGATTTATGGTTTTTTAGGGTTTCGGATAGTCAAAAAAAAAGGGGGAAAGCCGTTCGAAATTTTTGGGGTCCGGCGCCAGCCACGGCAGCCGGAACCCTTGCGGCGCCGGAGTTGCAGAGAAAAAAAAAGGGGTCTTGGTTTATTAGGGTTTGAAGAAATAATAAAAAGGGGCTGAAATTGTTTTAAATGGTATATATATATGTCTATTTATTTTGAAAATGGATTAATCACATTTTAAGCCCTCCCGTGTTATTCTATTTATGCGGGGAGGGCTTCCGCGTTTTTAAACCATCTCCGTGGTCCCTGATATTTCTCAAATCTTTTTAATTTGGTCACCGTTTTCATTCTGTTCGATAGCCGCATGGGTTATTTCACGTTATGATCCCTGTGGCTTTCCGTGTTCTTTTATTTTAGTCTCTATTTCGGGTTTCAATTGTTTTTTTTAATGGATAGTTTGCCATTCCAGTCCTTGCCAGTTTACATTATTTTTTTTTAACCTTTTGCATTATATTGGTGTTAAATGATTTTATTGCTCATGCATCTCGTTTTTAGGTTTATATATATTTTATGCTTTTTTTTTCATGTCATTCGAATATATATTTGGTGTATGTTTTTTTAATGTCGTTCGAATATATTTGTGACATGCATTTATGATGTCATTTCATGTGACTTTTAGCATTATAATTTGTGTATTAATTAATTTTAATTATAAAAAGGAGATATCTATTAATTCGCATATTCGGGTCGACTAGCCTAACTTATTGGATGTCCCGCGAATATTCGGATTAATTCGAATCGTCTAAAGGTAAATTCGTAATTAAAATAGACAAGATCATATCATCATCCTTTATTTGCTTGCATCATGCATAAAAGGTGACGTACGAGATCCGAACCCTAAACTAACACGACAGTCAGTCTTATTTGATGTCGGTTTAGTCTTTGGTCCGGTGTACCGTCATCCTTTTTAATTAAATGTTTAATTGATTCGATACCATCTATTTGATAAAGCTCGTATAATTAAAGTCCGATTTTCAATTAAGAACCCCTAATTAAAGTCTTTTTAAATTTCGAATAATTTCCATCCTTTAAAGGCAACAATTGTTTTGGTACCGATTTCCGGGCGTGATGGGGGTGCTAACCCTTCCCCACGCGTAACCAACTCCCGAACCCTTTCAAATGAATCTCTGGTTTTATTTTTTTTACGGTGTCTGGCCTACCATAGTGGCCGGTGGCGACTCCAACTGAAGAAAAAAAGATTTTTTTATTTAAAGGGATTTTTCCAAACCCGAACCGAACTAATTTTTTAAACCCCCCCTTTTTTTAAATCAAATTGAATATATTTTTCAAAAGTAGCGGTGCGGAAAAAAACCCCGTTACAACAGGCAAAAAGACAAACACGTAGAGCGCACCACAACTCACAACAGTAAACACAGTACCAAAAAACGTCTCAGAGACAATACGTCGAACACAACAAAGGCACCAAACAAAGAACGACGAAACAAGAGCTAAAAACAAACCACGAACACAGCAGAGAACAAATCGAGGAGCATAAAACGCAATCTCAGTATAACCAATACAACAGACGAAGCAAAAACCAAGGAACACAAAAAACGTATATCACAGCAGACTACCAAATCTCAGTGTAAAGAACAACAGAGAAGCAGAAATTCTGATTAAAGACATCAACAGATCACTAATCTGTTCAGCTTCAAAACTCCTTAGAACAGAAATTCTTGCGATCTTGACTGATAATCTTTGAATTAGAAACAGAAATAACTGCAGATCAAGAAGAAATGAGTACATAAATCTTTACCAAACCTGAGCAAGGAAACGGTACGATTATTGAGTCACCTTCTCGATCTCGAAAGGTAGTCTGTGTGACGCACGAAGAGAGCAGCAGCGGAAAGACAAGAATCAAAGAAAATCTCCAGGATTTTAGAAGCTCTGATACCATGATAGATTTCAGAGTTCATAACAAAAAATGAAAGAAGGAAAGGAATGAAAGAGAGACGGCACTCTCACTGATATTATTAATAAACCTTGTAATATCTCAAAGAGACTAAGGTAGTATTTATACATCAGAAGAGTATGAGTAGGCTTGATAACGGTACTCTAAACAGACTAACAACAATAACAACCTTCCTAACTGACACCTAACCGTTTCAGCTAACTCATAACTCTTAAACATTTACATTCACAGTGCTATACTATAACAGAGGATTACAAGAGAAGGAGATGAGAATAACTGAAACATCCAGATAATTCGATAACTTCTCAATCCTATTTCTCCTCTCTATATTCTCTCTCAAAACCGTTACTTCTTTGCTGGTGTGGCGCCTATCACAAAATCAGCAAACTTGGTAAAAGGCTTCCTTGAGCTAATCCTTTTCTCGGTTCTTGCTGTACTGATTTCGATGCCAGACCAAGCCTATTTGAAGTGTTTACAACAGCATTTGAAGTGTTCACAACAAGTTTTCTGGGTTATTCTAGATATTTGTCCTGCCCATGTTATTAGTTATTTTTCTGAGGCTCTCACTGCAAATGGAAAACAACAACCCCTCGTCTTTCCACTTGTCTACCAGCAACTTGGAGTTGTAATCCCATATCCTCTGCCTAGGATTTGTTTGCTCTGGTGGGAGCATCTGTATTGCGTGATCTTTGAAAATTTATACAAATCCCAGAATTCCATTCTGTGTTGGCAATATTTGGTCTTGAGCCAAAGGGTTTGTAAATTATAAGTCCTTTTTCTTTTCTTGTTTTTGACTAATCAATGGCTCCACCTGCTGTAAATGTTGCTTCAACAGATCTGAAATTCTAATGAACCAAACTGTCATACCAAAAATTTCTCTCCGGCTAACAAAAATCCTGTCATCCCAAAAATTAGAACCAGATTTTCAAATGAAAAGGGACTCGTTTAGACCTAAAAAATTATTGTCTTTGATTTAATCATATTGGTACATATGCTTATCCTGGGGAAAAATTGTAAAGCAATAGTATTTCCTATGTACAGTTGGGTCTCAAATATTTCTACATTCTTTCCTGCCTTTTGATTTTGTGGTGTATGCCATTTATAAAGAAGTACAGATACTGTAAACAATGGAGGCTGAAAAGGCCAGCCATGGTCGGATTAAGTTCGAAAAGGATGCCGTCTTGTTAATCTTCCCAGGAAGAGCAAATCGATCTTCCTTGCGGAATTCGGATTATCGAAGCCTAAGAAAATCTCCTTGCTTCTGATCATTTCATGATTCTCAGCCTCTTGCAGGATGAGATGAACATCTCCCAGGGAACATCCAGTCACCATCTTTGTCTTCATAAGTTGGAGCATATTCAGATCCATTGTACCCTTCTCTCTCTGAGTATGCTCCAATGGTGAGCTTGAACATGTTCTCTAAAGCCTCCAGGAGTTGAGGGTAGCTTCTGTAAACCTTGAGATCAATCTTTCTGAGATAAGCAGCTCCGTCAACGCTCACTTTCACATACCTCCCCGCCCCTCCTTCAACCTCGTTTTTCTTGGCCTGCAAACAATTCTTCCTGTATGATCTGATCGGCGGCCATCCTACAACTTGAGCCCTGCATATTCATATACAAATTCAACCATTATAATCCGAACTTTGATTCCACTAAAACGTTTGTAAAACACCTAGTTTTCACAAACTTACTTGGCAGCAGGAGGAGCACTGTCGTGATGATCATCGTTTCCGTCATCTGTCACGCCAGAACTACTGATCTCAGATGAAGTTCTCTTGTTTGGCCTCAGTGTCGTTTGTCTCTCCGGTTCATCACTTCCCGGCAACCCCAACTTGAGCTCCGTTGCCTTGAGATTGAGACCATTCTCGTAATTCACTTCCATTGTTAAATGTTAACCTACCAAGATGTATTAATGCAATTGCTTGAGCTTGTTCAAAGCTAAAAACACTTTTGAGTTCGAAGGGTTCCTTTGAATATCTTCTTCTTTGTTAGTTTGTTGATGAGAAAGAGGTGAAGGAAGCTAGTTTTATAGGGGTGAGTTTGTTTCAAGGAGACGAAATCTAATGGTCTAAGCTTCTGCATGCGTTATCATAGACGGGAAATGATAACCCCACGCACGCGGTGTCCTACGCGCTTCCTCGACGACCAATCAACGGGGTTGCATGGAGGGGAGGCGCGTGAGGTTGGATACTAGACAGCAACAGATACGGCTGCCGGTCACATGTGGGGGCAGCGTTGAGTTAGGGTGTACAAAGTGAAGGGGACAAGGGAGAGACAAGCACAGCCGATGATGGTATTGAAGACTGTGGACCAAAATGGACGGCTGAGATGGGATGGTTTTGAGAGTGAATCCAGGAGCGTTGGATCACGAGAACATCCCCATGTGAAGAAAAAAGGGTCACACGTGGATATCCATGATTGCCAATGGCGAATTTACACGTGGGACCCTTCGTTTTAATTCAATGGGGCACATGAAATGTGGGAATATGGCAACTCTTTTGTTTTCACTCTTTGGTTCCAAACTTTGAAACCATCCCGGAAAAGCTTTGTTGGGTGATGGCGGCAGCCGGCTTTTGTTTGGCGGTGCCTATGTACGGCGAGACACGGTTGCTTCTAAGCTACCAAAGCATATCCACAAACACCTACAGCCCCATCAGAATACAACTCACAAATTTGAGCCAAAACAAAAGGTAATGGACAAGTTTAGGTGTCACGTTTGAAATTTGGAACAACCATTACCATATTCTAATAATTTCTGTCTTGGAATTGCATCAGTTTGGAGTTTAGACCCCACAAACTTAACATTTGCTTGGTTGTATTTGGAGTGTTTATTGTTAGGTTTTAATCAAATTAATCGAACGGTGATCGAAATAATTTTGATCGAGAGTTGGTTAAAGAACATTTTAAAGTTTAATTATCGATTAATTTGATTCGAAAACGGTTGCTTTCGTCTTTTATTTTCCTGGTTTGCCTTTTTGAAAATCGGAGGATAAACGAGAGCTGCCTGCCTACTACAACTACAAGCTTTTTAAGCATGTAGTACAAATAAATGGTTAAAGGGAACACACGTGTGGCGTGTTAAATGCTGATGCTGATGGTAAAGGCATGTGGGCCTAATCCGCACGTGTAAGCCTTAAAAAAGAAAATTGGACTCTTACGTGGAGAAGAAGCCCAATAACCATTAAAGAACAGCTCCCCCACCTATTCTTCCCTGTAATTAATGGATTTGGCATTTGCTTCCCATGCCCATCAACCATACCATGCCATCACATCACATCACTATTTTTACATACATACACGCATCATCATACATAAACACTTTCATCTCATTTTTTTGCACCGACTAATCCAGACCGACCCGTGCTGCACACCTAATTTTAGTGAGTGAATCTTCCCGCAGAGATTTTCTACATACACAAGGACTCGAACTTAAGACCTGCTTAAGCGGTACCAAGCTTCTTATCACTTGGACCAACCATATTGGTTATTCTCATCTTTTTTTGGTTTCTCAAAATATCCACTATAACGAGTTCAATAATTAATCTTCTGTGTTCTGACGTTAAATATGTGTTTATCTTTCGATTATCATCTTTTTAAATATGAGGTACTAAATCCCTTAAAAAAGTTAAGAGTTTGAATTTTGATATCGTGAATGGAACAAAATGAGTTGAAACGATCGCCCCATAACGAACCTTTACGACATTTAATATGTAACAACGAAATACCGGTGATTATATTAAAAAATCTTAACTGTTTTTTTTTTAAATAAACTGGATTATATTAAAAGTGATAGGATTACAAAGGATCACACCCAAACATTGAAAATTCAATGTATAAAGATAAATACAATAAAACCTAAGGATATGAAAGACATTAAAGAACAAACCTATCACTTTCAGAAGACAACTTCTGAAAAAAATCCAGGAAACTATAGCTTTAACCAGAGTGCTCTATGAAGACAGCAAATTCTTTCACTACTTGTTCTTGGCATATCGGCACAACCACAACAGGGAATCATAAGCATTTATAGATCGGCCTCCTTCGCTGAAAAACGCTCGCTGAAATTCCGTCACTCGAACGCTATACTGTCAAAAGACAGACTAAAACTGCCATAAAAGCAGACGAAGAAACTGCCATAAAAGCAGACAAAAGAACTGCCATGAAAGCAGATTTGATATGAAACTGGCAAAGCAAGAAAAAAACAAGAAAAACATAAAAATAAAGCATTCATCACCAAAGATGAAAGTTATTTATATACAAAACCAGCAAAACGGCCAAAGGCCGTTGCCGGTGAAGAAGAAAATCAACGAAAAAGATGAAGAACTTGTAAATTTTTTGTAACCGCTGCAGAAAAAATGGGGGGAGTGAGTTTTTAAATAAAAAATAAAAAAAATCTTAACTGTTAACACTTATTAAATTCAATTATAGGAAATTCAAAGTCATAAAAACACAACCTTTATTCAAATTCAAAAACCTTGACTAAGTATCAATCACACGTGAATGTGGGTACTAATTTTATTAATTGCCATGAATGCAACCCCTAATAATATGAGTAAATGGGCCATTTCCATGCTGAGATTGGGCCCAATCTTGCAGCTCCACAGCTCTCTGCATGGGAGGGGGGTTTTCTGGTTTTGGCCCCTTGTTTGACGAGTTTAATCAAAATGGCCCCTTCCGGCAACCTAAAGGGTAGACAAGATATCCGGCACCACCCATCTGCCATATCAATCCGATCACCACTTTCTTGGTTCGGTTCTCTTTCGATATCACAATCACCCATTACTTATTTAATAATTCGACTTCATCTCGTCGACGTGGTCTTCGTTTAATGACGAGAAATAAGTCCGTGAATACTTTGAGTTCTCGTGTTCGAATCTTATCGAAGTGTGAGTTTCGGCATTCAAAGAGTTGGTCCCTTTTTTTCCCCTCACCAAGAGAATGGAAATTGGATTGGTTGGCCACATGCATTGCCACATATTTCAGCATTCAAAGGTTAATACAAAGAGTTGGTTCACTTCTCTTAACTTGGACTTGTAAACTACGTACAAATGATTCCAAAGTTCAAAGAAACTAAGACTTGGTCAATATTGAATCTATTGAACATATAGTTTATATAATCATTCTTAAAAAATGTTATCTAATAAATTTAAATTTAAATATTTTTATTTACGGACTGTAATCTCACAGTTCGATTACCTTTAGATCTTATTTTTCTTTCAATATATTGTATTATTTTGAGTGATTGATAATATATAATTTTATGTACCATCAGTAAATTAAATCATGATAAATTATTAAAAAATAATTCAAAATAATTCTCATCAAACTTTATTCAATAAAATTAAAGGATTCCACTATAGGAAACAGTCCATTATAATCAATAAAAACAATTTAAAACAATTTTTTAATATACAGATGAACAGCTTGAATCTCGATCTTCGATAACAATATTCTCTTTCTCACCGTAATGAATTCAAAGTGTTTGTTATTTTTATTTTTTTGAAATAGCCACTGAATTTTCATTAAATCATAGAAAAATATAATTACAACACAATTAAGAATAAGAAAATTTGGGTTAAAATAACCCAAAAAATTCTTACAACTCAAAAACAATGAAAACGAAAATTTCTATGGAAATACGCATACCAACGAAAATTCAAAAGTTTCTTGAATCTCCTTGTCTCTGTCCAAACGAGACGCATAAAGAAGGAAGAAGTGGTGCGCGATCCATTCTGTCAGGCAGAAGGTACTGCTACTTAGGACTGATTTTATCAGCAAACAACCATCAACGAGTGGGGATAAAACATTCCAAGTGACCACCGACAACACCATGAATCAGAAACTAGTGTCGAATGAATCTCTATGCGAACAACAATCGAACGCTAGGGTATGCTGAAACCTGCCACGAAGACAGATGAACAAAACAAAAACATGTCACAAAGACAGAAGAAGAAGTGTGTCACTAGAACAGAGAAAGAGCGTGCTACAGAAGCAGAGATTTTTATTGAAATAAAAATATAAAAAAACTGATAAAATCGGTAGTCGACAACTAATATAAAAATTAATTGTCAACCACCGATTAAAAGCATTGAAGTGAGATTTTATTAATTGATAGTAATAATATTTTAATCTCGATGAACATAGCCACCGCCAATATGGAATGGAATAACAGTACCTTGGTCAATAATATAGAAGAATTATTATTTTATTCAGATTTTTTAAATGATCATTGGATTATAATGATGACCTATATTTATTTATATTATTTAAAATAATGAAAAGGATAAAATTAATTTAATCAATTAATGATTACATTTACAATGCAAATATATTTTAATTAATAATTAATGCTTGACAGGGACAGAGCGCTCTTGGACTAAAGGGGGTCTAAGATCTTGTTATAAATTTTAAATATTTGGTAATTTTGATCTAATAATAATTTAAATCTCGTAAAGAATAGAATTTGTAGAATGGTTCTAGTAGTAAAGAATAATTAGACATGTAAACGAACCAAACGTTTAATGCACCGTTCGGCTGAAAGTTCGTTTATGTCCGTTTATTTATTAAATAAACGAATATGAATAAGATTTTCAGTTCATTTAGTTCAATAAACGAACAAGAACAAAGGGATCGTTCGTTCATTTACGTACGTGAACGTTTGGTAATCCGTTCGTTTATGTTCGTTTAGATTAATTCACATATGTCCATTTATAGTTATTATCTTTCATAATAAAAGTATTATATTTAAAAAAATATGCACATATGTTCGTTCATTTAAATTTATTCACATATGTCCTTTTATGTTTGTTCGTTTATCATTTTAACGAACGAACACGAAAAAACTACATTCCTTAACAAATGAAAACAAACAAGAAATTATGTTGGTTTAGTTGTTCGTGTTCGTTCATTTGTTCGGTTAAAATTAAACGAACGAACATGAATATACCCTCGTTCTTGTTCGTTCGGTTCATTTATAGGACCTAAGAATGATGTATTCCATCCAGTTGACCCGGGTTCGAGCACTATGTGCGCATAATGTGTGTTAATAAAGGGCTAAAAAAATTGAACATATATTATCTTGTAATCACATCATCATATTAAAAAAATAAATATTAAAATTCTTAAAAATAAAGATTTATTAAATAATTTATCAAGTCATGGTTGAACTAAAGATGGAGGATCCGTGCCCCTAACCTTTTTGGTTTAATAATAACAATTTAAATTTATATAAATTTAAATGTTGGATAAATTAAATCTTACGTACTAAATTTTAAGTTTAATTATTTAATAAATCTTTAAATTTTTTAAATTAAATATTTTAACCCATTTCAATATTCAATCATCACTCTGACATGATTAGGGCTATAGTTAAGGATATAGTGAAATAAATAGAATGGTTCAATTAATTAATTGAATATAATTTTGTTTAGAGAAAAAGAGGGGAAGTGGGATGCCCTGTAGCGGCGCACATGGGATAGGTTTGAGACAAAGGCGACATACACAACCATAGGCAAGCAAGTTCACATGCCCAATTTGCGGGTCCCTCTAAATTCCCCCCTCCAATGAATCTTATCACATGCTTTTTAGTTATTTTTTTTAATATGTATGTCCGTCTTACGGTCCAGTTTGGGGTGCATGGTTGATCCTCTCAACAATGTCGTCTTTAAGGTTCGAAATCACGTCCTCTCATTGGAAGTGCAATGTGCCTTACCAATGCACCCAACCTTTATTGGTTTTTAGTTGTTTTGTTTATTACATGTTAGTTTCTGTTTATATATATTAATATATATATATATTTAATTTGGAGCAAACAATTCCTACTTTGTATTTGTTTATATATCACTTGCTCTGGAGATTGTTGATGTTCATATATTTTTTTAATCTTTTGACAATGCACACACACCTTGCTGATAAAGTGATTGAACCAGAGTCTCTTAGGGTAAAGATCATTCGCTTCTCCACTGTGACCACTTGTTGGGTTCAATTAATAGCTTAATTAGCTTCAATAAACATAATTCGTTATATAATATCTAAAATTATTCACGACCACTCTAGATCAAAAGGTAATACATATTTTCTTTTGATTAAATAGAGATATTATATTCCTATATCAGGATTCGAATCCATACAAAATGAGATAATATAAGCATCCTTAGTTAATTAGTGGATCTCAAAAGTTAATACATGTTTAAATGTGTTCAAGTTCACAATTTTCTTAATATAATAATAATAATTGAATGAAACATTTAATTTAATGCATAATAATTTTTTTGATACAAAATTGAACGAATTGCATGAAAATTGAAAATTCCTTCAAGTAATTAATGATAATAAAGGATTATCCCAAAATATTGTTCATAGATAGGTTGGATTTAGCCGACAATTAATTGGTCTAATGAGATCAATTATTGGTCTAATAAAATAAAATATTTGACATTTTAAATAAAATAAGATGTTCGAATCTTAACATTATGAAAGAAAAAACTGGATTGAAATAGTTATAATAAAATGGAGATTAGTGATAGAAAAAAGGGGTTCATATTATGTTTATGATTCAAAAAAGATACGGGACTTTACTTATTATCCATAAAGATATGAATGATTACTATAGATTAATAATTTTTACCATTTTTTCTTGGACTAATCAAGATTTTCTTTTTTAAAATTTTCAAAGTTCATGGCTTAGATATACTTACCATATCCATCTAATCGTTTATGATTGAGTGTATATTCAAAAATAACATTGGCATATTAACTATTAATATAAAAAAATAAATTATTTTATTGTCGAGTGAGTTTTAATTCAGTTAATATTAATATTTTAGATTCAAGCACTTTAAATATCGCGAGAATTAAGTTTCAATGTTTGGTAATTTAATATAAGCATCATCTACACTTCTTGAGATTTTTCATTTGATCAATCGTTATAATACATAAACAAATGGATAATATAATAAAATTGAACTAAAAACTTATACATAATAATCACGCACGATAAATTCGAACTTAAACACTTAAAATAACTTCAGCATCCCCAAGAAAATACCAACTATAGTTGTTTTTTAATAGTCTAGAATTGATTATAATGTAGTATTTATTCATACAAAGCGGTTGAACTCGAATCTTTTAAAATAAACATCATACGTTTTTTTTACAGAGACAACTTGTTGGTTCCGACCATGGGCGGACCTTAGGGGGGGTTTAAGGGGGTTTGGTCCCCCCAATTTTTTTTTCATTAGGAATAAAATAGAATTTTTTTAGGAAAAAAGGTAAAATTACCTCTATAATCCCTTTAAAATTTGTAAAATTTTAGTTTGGCCCCCTCAAAATTTTTAATTCATTTTGGTCCCCTTTATAAATTTTTAGTTTTTTTTAAATTTCATTTTGGTCCCCCCTTTATAAATTTCTAGTTCCGCCCCTGATTCCGACTATAGTTGTTAGGATTTGCTGGTTGTCTGGTTGATCAAACGTAAAATATCTTGAACCGCCCAAGAAAAGATCATATAGTTTCGTTCATCTTACTAACAAGTTCTTATTACGTACTAGGCAGCGATGAGTGGGGATTTATGAGATGAGATAGTGGTCGAATTTAAAAAATTAAGTTTAGGGTTTAAGGTTAGAATTCAAAAAATTTAAGGTAAGGTGTATTTTTTAGGGTATATGGTGTAAGGTTTAGGATTTAAAATTTAAAGTTAGAGCTTAGAATTTAATTTTTTAGTATTTTTTAGTGTTAGAGCATAGAAAAAAACACCGAAAAAATGACAGAGAATTTTTATCCATCGTGGCCTCCATGTGTACATGCAATTTGAAATATATAGACCAAACATGATGATATGATATAAATACACACCATATTACAATATATTAAAGATGGAAATTAAGCTAAGAGAACCCCTTTTTGTGCGTGCCGATGCCATAGTCAAATTATTGCTCATGCTTTCTCCTTTTGAGCCCGCATTTCCTTTTGGAAGGCAGTCTAATTAATGCAAACAATGCCCACCATCCCCACCATTTGCTTCTCTTTCTTGCCATCTCTCTGAGCACTATTTTCTATATTGCTGTGTGTGTATATATATATATATATATATATATATATATATATATATATATATATATATATATATATATATATATATATGTGTGTGTGTTAGAATACGTTGATGACATGTAGCCTAAAATTTTAAATATTTTACATGTTTTTTTAGATCGTTGAATTTATTAAAATCGATGGCCGGGAATAACAACAAATAATAAGAAGATTTTTACAAGAAAAAGATAGAAGTGAATTAGCATGTGTAAGCAGGGGCGGAGCCAGAAATTTATTTAATGGGTGTTATTTTTTAACGGTATTTAAGAGGAGTTAATTATTTATAAAGGGGTGTCAATTATATAATTTTTAAATTTTTTCATATACAAATTATTAAAAAAATACAATTTCCAATTTTTTTTGAATATATGGCTCCGCTCATGTGTGTAAGTAGATCACAACCATAATATATATATCGAATGTGTAGTGATAGAAAGATTTAGATTAATTCTAAGTACTAATTAATGTGGAAAAATCATTTCTCCCTTTTCTGTGCCTCTTTCTATGTTTTAATATTAAAAAATAAATTTTAAATTCTAACTCTAAATCATAAACTATAAAAATACATTATGTTCCTATTCCCTAAATCTAAACCCTAAACTCTAAACTTAAATTTTAGTGTAGAACATAAAAAAACACTGAAAAGGACAACAACAAAACTTCTATTCCTAATTAATATCAGGTTTAAAATTCTAACATAATTATTTTTACACTTATTTTAGTATTAAGCTGAAATCAAATTACAATAAGAGAGGGGTGGGGCAAAGCCTAGTTAAAAATGGGGAGAGCAGCGGCAGCCAACAAGGGTTGTCGACTCCCTCTAATTTCTTTCCTTTGGCACACAGGAATAACACAATCATGGGGTGCTAACCTCACCTTGTCGTCACCTATCCCAGCAAGTTAGGATAATCCAGCTCACAGGTCTTGCCACGTGTCCACATCCCCAAGCTTATAGATCAACAGTAAAAACCGACAATGCACTCTTACGTTAACATTATTAATAATACCCTCCAACACTCTCCTATTCCCCCTACCGTTGCTTTTATTATCATTATTGTTGTTGTTCATCTCTCAGTAATCTCAAGCCCTTGTTTTTTCTTCTTCTTTATTTTCCACTTTCAGTTCAAAGAATATTCAAACCAAACTAAAAAAAACCAAGAAAAACGATTAGAGAAAGAAGGGAAGAGATATGGAAGTTGGGCTGAAGATGGGTATGAAAGGAGGAGGAGGAGGAGATCATGTGAAGGAGAAGATGGGGTTTGAAGAGACTGAGCTGAGGCTAGGGTTGCCCGGCGGCGGAGGAGAAGCTGGTGGTGGTGAAGTCGTGAGGAAAAGAGGATTCTCCGAAACTGTTGATTTGAAGCTCAACCTTTCCTCGAAGCAGGACACCTCTGGGATCGATCCCAATGAAGAAAAAGTGACTGGCTTGACCAAGGACAAGAATCTTCTCCTTTCTGCAACTGATCCTGCCAAGCCACCTGCCAAGTAAGTTGCAGTTTCATTTCATATTTTTCTTCTTTTTGTTAAATGTTAGGGTGACTGATTACTGGTTAGGGTTATCGGTAGGGATGGACTGAGTGGAGTGTCGGGATAGTCGAATTCTCTTAAAAATTTTGATTTATAAACTTTATTTGAAAATTTTAACTTGGTCGACTTGAATAGTCATATTTTATAAATCAAATTTTATTTGAATTTTTGTTAAATGTTAGGGTGACTGATTACTGATTAGGGTTATCGGTCACCCTAAATTCCAAAATTTTAACGAACATCCTGATTGATTACCGATCGCTTCGGGATAGTCGAAATCTCTGAAAATTTTAAATTCTCGTATAGTTTGATTATTTTCTTTTTATTTTTTATTATTGATCTGATTTCACATCCAGTAACCGAAGAAAAAATATATAATTCATTTTGAAATGAGATGTGTGGTTGGTTAATACAAAGGAGTGGCATATTTACTTATTTCGGAATAATATTAGTAAATCTTTTATGAACAATAGGGAATTGTAATATATAAATTCAAGGAGTCACATATTCTATATATACAATTACTTATCCTAATAAATACAAAAAATATTAAGGGAAAATAGCAAACTAATATTCCATGCAAAATTAGTACAAACAAAACTAGTTCTACGACTTTATATTGTATAAATATATAAATATAGGGAAAGGATGCAAATTAATTAATCCAAGCTTGTAAATTAGAAACATAATTAATATAAAATAAAATTAGAATGGAATATAATTCCATTATTGATATAAACAAAATTAAGATATTTTAAGTAAAACCCAAAGCTCAATACTTTTGTTTCAAATTCCCCTCAATATTTTTCTATTAATTTTATAGAATCAATGGGACTTGTTGAATTATTTTTATAGAATCAAAATTCCCCTCAATATTTTTCTATTAATTTCCTTATTTCTCGACATTGTATTCTTTTTTTTTTTGTTAAAAAAATGGAAATTCCCCTTTTGTTTGGTTCATGTGATTTTAGAGCGCAAGTTGTGGGATGGCCACCGGTGCGCTCATTCCGAAAGAACATGTTAGCCACCACCACCACCACCGAAAAGAGCAGCAGCGACGAGAGCAGCGGTGAGAAGGCGGCGTTCGTGAAGGTGAGCATGGACGGCGCGCCTTACCTCCGCAAGGTGGACTTGAGGATGTACACAAGTTACCACCAACTTTCCGATGCTTTAGCCAAGATGTTCAGCTCTTTCACTATCGGTTAGTAAAATTATTCACTACTTCTACTCACTTAGTGTTACATTTAAAATTAAAATTAAAAACTTTATAATATCTCAAAATTTATATAACACAAATTATTAACGTCTCGACATTATTACAAATATAATATAATATAATATAAATACGCGGATTTTGAGATATATATGGTAGTGATTAATTGATAATAATTTGATGAGAAATGAAGGAAATTGTGGATCCCAAGGAGTGAAGGATTTCATGAATGAGGGCAAGCTTATGGATCTCCTTAATGGCTCTGATTATGTTCCTACCTATGAGGACAAGGATGGTGACTGGATGCTTGTTGGTGATGTCCCTTGGGAGTATGTAACCTAATTCACTTGGAATTTTTTACTTAAAATCGAATTAATTATTAAAATTTTATTTTCTGATTCAGGATGTTCGTTGAATCTTGCAAAAGATTGCGCATAATGAAAGGAACAGAAGCGATCGGACTCGGTTAGTATTTCTAAAAAAACCCTTTTTCTTGTTTTATTGAATTTGATCATTAAAATAATAAATTTTAACACAAGAATTAACAGCACCTAAAGCTGTGGAGAAATGCAAGAAGAGGGGCTGACTTGCTGTTGTTGATCTCTGTGGCCGCCTGCTGCATGCATGCATGGCACATCATCATACCATCACCATTGACTTTATTATTATGTCTATTATTAATAATAATTAGGGTGCTTTTTGTGTTAATTAAGGATTAAGATACTGTATGTTATAAGTTAATGTGAGATAAAATAGTGGTAATTAAGTATTTGGTGGTTATGGAATATGGACAAAAACAAAAACATATGAATATGACTGTATGTCTGGTGGCAAGAACTTTGGGCTGGCTGTCGTCTTTTGTTTTTGTTTTGTGTTTTTAAGCTTTGTTCTTAGTTATTATTGATTATGGCTTTGCTTACTATAAAATAAAATTTAAAAAAAAAAAACACTTGTTGTTATAAATAAATGACTAAAAATGTATGTGTTTGTAGTTAATTCATTATTTTGTTTTTCCTTCTATTATTAATAATTTTAATTTTTTATATAACTATTATTGTTTGATTCATTGGTCGAATATTAAAAAAATACGCTTTCAATTAGATTTGATATGAACTTTAAATTTAATAATGGAAGGTAGAAGACTGAAGGAGGGGGAAGAAGGCCTTTAAATTTGGTAATAGGAAGGGAAACAATAGAATCTGGGCATTTATTAATTCCCATTGGCTTTGGTCAAGTATTTGACTTTGGAATATTATAATTTTAGGGTTTTAGTTTAGGGTTTAGAGTTTATGGGTTTATAGTCTATGGGGTTTTAGGTTAAGGGTTTAGAATTTAGTGTGTAGTGTTATGTTTAAGTTTTAGGGTAATATAGTTACGAATTTTAATTTTAATCTATAAACTCTAAATTTTAACCCTAAACTTAAAATTCTATCAACAACTCATAAATTTAAAACCACTATATATAAACTCCTAAACTTAAAACCTAAACGAAGTAACATTGGCTTTGGTCAAGTGTTTGACTTTTATTCTTTAGAATGGTTGATAAAATATTAATTAGTTGTTTGTTTTATAAGAGTTTAAGTAATGATTGAAGATTTTTTTTTAAAAAATTAACTATGAAATGTGGTGTAATGGGGATAAAAATTCTCTACTTTTTTCGGTGCCCCTACTTATGCCCCAACACTAAAAAATACCACAAAATTAAATTTCTAGTCATAACCCTAATTTTTAAATCATAAATCCTACACCCTATACCCTAAATTTCCTAAACTCTAACCATAAACCATAGACCCTAAATCTAATTTTGTGCATAGGGGCATAAGTAAGGGCACCAAAAAGGGGCAAAAAAATTTCATCCGTGTAATGGTTGCTCACCTTATTCCTTAACTATGAGATTAAGAGTTCTATTCTTACCAATAAAAATAAAGTATATTTTATGTTCAGTTATTTATCTTTTAGTGAGAGCACCCATGACGAAGAGATTAGTCACAATTAAATCATGCTTAAATAATTAATGTTCATGTATGGTTAGATTATAACTTTTTGTGCATTGTTATGACTGGATAAATAAAATAATTGTTTTGTGTTGCATTATTATTAATATTATCACCAACATAACTTTATTATTTGTGGTAAGAGTTTCATGCAATTTTTTTTTTACATTTTCTATGTATTTTTTGGAAAAATATATTTTTGAATGTTTTTATAAATTTAAATTTTTTAATGACATATCATATTAAGACAAATAATATCATATTAGTATAAAATAGATGTAAAACTAGCACATGGTCTACGCCTCAAACTGTTAATTTCTATGATTGGTTGATGATCAAATTTAACTAAAAATTAATTTTATAAAAATATAAAAATTAGTGACTCTTTTATACCTAAAAACCAATAAAAGTCCCCAAAATTTAAATCCAAAGTAATTTATATAAAAGAATTAACCCTTGGTACTCCATAAAGGGCATATATTTACCAGAGAAGTGGTAAATGACTGTTTAGTTTTGTGCACAATAATTTTCTTTGAGGAAAAAGAAAAAGAAAAAGAAAATTGCTGTGCAAAGTAGAGGTTACAAAAATGGAGATTTTAGTCCACAAGCACATTACATTGTCGTTCCATTACCCGCCTTCGTTTTCTATCATCACTTGTCTGCAAAAGTAACCAAAATAACTAAGTTTCATGGCTTGAAAAGTAACCAAAGTAACTAAGTTTCATGGCTTGAATTCTCATATGTAATTAGTTAACAGAGTAAACTACAGTCACCACATTCACCCATCTGAATTCATATTTCAAACCAATTTCTGCTATTAATAAAACCATTACCTGTGGACTCAAACAATCCGGTGCACGAACCCTCTTGGAGCCATCTGCCAATCGCTTACATTGAAATCGGTGTTCCAGAGATGCCGTGTTATCACTTACCTGGTCTTTGATGGCTCCAATCAACAACTCCTGGCATCCTGCCGCATGCACATTTTGTAAACTTGGGCATTGAAGGAGCAATCTCTCTGTGAAAGCAAATATAGTTGTTAAATCATAAGAAAAGCTGAATATACTCAACTGGCCAAACTAGCAGATAGATTAAAGCTGAGCATACCTGGATGCAAGTTTTTACAAGAGTTGAGATTAAGGTCGTTGAGTTCGGGACAATTCAAACATAAAGCCTGCATCGAGGTTCACAAATAAGAACCACGGAGGATAGTAAGAAGAAACTAGCAATGTACTCGAGATTAAGGACTAAAAGAGCTTACATCTAAGCCGGAACAACCCCACAAGCTGAGTTTTTTTAGTCGGTCGTGTTTGATGATAAGCTTCTGGTACATAAGGTGAAGTTTATTGTTCAATGCATTTGGAAATTGATTGTCACCATTCTCATCACTAGGTGAATTCTGGGAATCAGGATCACATATGGTCATCCCGCAATCCATAAGTTCAAGAAGAGGCAGTTGAGCTGTGGCAAACTGAATTCCACCTGAGAAATGCAGAGAAGCATGCTTATGAATAGCTCTAGACAAAAATAGGGCATTTACGGGATGAATATAGCTGTGCTCGAGATATAGGTGTGACCGTGTGAGTCCAAGACACGAGGATTACTTGAAGTTATGTTGGGACAAAGAGCAAGGAGGAGTCTTGACAATGTGTTTGGGAAAACGTTGCAGATCATTCCGATGCCACTATCACTGATGCCAGACCTGAAATGAAGCAACAAGCATCAGGAATATGTTGCTGAAGATTAACTGAAAAAAGGGTAATACCTTGGAACCATCCCAGATAAACAGAAAAACTAATGAAAGCTGGAGAAAAACATACCCACTGAGATCAAGCAGTTCTAATTTTGAATAGCTTGAAGCAATAGCAGCAACAGATGCATCAGTGATTTCAGAGCCAAGAACAAGTGAAAGCATCCGCAAGCCCCTGAAAATAAAATAGTGATTAAATTAGTGATTATTTACCCTCTAAATGCATATGTCCATGAAACCGAACAAAGCAAGTCCATTTAATCACTATGATCCTTATAAAGCTAAGCAATGTCTGTAGATTCATAAAGGCTCAACAAACCTCAAATTAGCAGCTGTAAGAGAAAGCACAACGGCATGTGAAAGCCGAACTGATGCAATGTGTATGTTCTGCAATTTTGGACAAGTTCTGCCCATACCATCAACCATGGCTGTAAGATTGGTAGTATCATTTTCTTGGCGAGAAAACTCCAAGGATATCTCTTTCAAATCGGGACAGTTAAAAACCTACAATACACGGCTCGTATGAACACAAATTTACTCGCAGGCCCCAAAAAATTTAACTTGAAAAATACAAAAAGGACATGATGAAAAAGTTACCATCTTGGAAAGGGAGTAAAGATCAGAAAGCCAGAGAGTAGATAGACTTGATGAAGAAAGGACAAGGACCCCTAAATTAGAACATCCTTCCATCTTAAGGCTCGTTAGACAGTGTTTATCGGCAACAAAACGACCCAATTCATCTCTATACAATAAAACATCAAAGTTAATCAGAATCACTTAATCTGCCATTTATTTAGCTTGTGGAAACTTACATTCTAACAACACAAAATAGGGAAATCAAACAGAATGTAACAAAAGCCTTAACCAATAAACATGGAGAAAATTATTGAATTGGATTCAATCATAAGCAAGAGTTTCAGCATAGAACACGTTATTCATGACAACATAGAGATCGAGATCAATACGAACAAAATATTTATCAACATGAGTCGGACCAACAAATCCAAAACAGGGTATGCATAACTTTATAAATTATAACTTTTCATCTTTATCATAAGATCTCAAATTGAAAGTGAGAAAAAAGTTAACCCGGACCACTCAACTAGATATATCCATGCATTTCAACCAATTAGCTAGATCTAAACCATTTCCAAACACCAACAATCAAACATAACAATAGTAGTAGCAAAGTTTATTAATTGGGCAACTAGGAAAACTATTTTAAAGGTGTAAATGTGTAATGATAGAATTCCAGGAAAAAAGAGAGATGAGAAGAGAAAATATACCCCGTGATCCGATTGACAGCCGAATTTGAAGTAGAAATTTCCATGGACTCCAAATTAGGGCAAGAAAACGCAATGCAGGCCAGCATCGTTGCATCAACATCACTGCAAAACTCGAACAAGTAAAAATATGAAGTAAAACAAAAGTCCAAAAGCAGAACATTCACCCCACACCCTGCAAATCTTTCAGAATGATGAAAACAGAAATCCCATTTGCTGATTCTTTATCAAAGTTTCCAGCCCTTTGTTAATTATTGCATTATCTTTAGCTCTCTTAAATATTGGATTTTTATCAAAGTTTACAAAAATAACACAATTAGAACAGTGCTTAGATTACTGATTATAGATTTTTTATATCGTCAAATTATAAGCAGATTAATTTTCATTTTATGAAATTATTTTGATCTTCATTGATATCAACGGATCCAACCAGTAGGGGCCTAGATCTAAGGTTGGCTTAGACCCGAACCTTTCCATCTTAAGAGTAAGTCTAACAAGGCTGGGGCACTTCTTTAACACCGATCCCATGAATCGGAGCTGACCCCTTGGTGGGACTATAAGTCTCAGCTCCTCCGCCGCCCTCCACAGCCTCTTCGTCGTTTCTCTCCAACCTTTACACACTCCCGTCGCCGCCAACAGATCTGCCGGCGGTAATCTCTTCAATACCTCCCACAAACACCCAGCCGTCAACCCACCGGAGACTATCTCATCACCCGGGTCAAGATCCGTTCCGGGGTAGGGAGAATCATAGCCGTCCAAATCGCGTTCCGGCGAGTCACAGCGGATGTCTACGTCGTCAAAGGAAAGCGCACGTCGGAGATGCGAGGACTGACGCAAGGGCAGAACCTGAGGAGGGCAGGATGCGGAGGAGGGATTTTCGATGGTAACGGCGGATGGACTGGAGGTTGGAGTGGTAGTTGAAGGAGGGGCGGTGTCACTACTGACTTGGCAAACATGGCCTTTCTTGGGAAGCCCGCATCTGCCACAGTTGTAACTGCCGCGCCGTTTGGCCGGTTTGAAGTCAAAAGCCGCGGCGGAAGAGTAGGCGGAGGCTGAAGAAGAGATGTGGGGCTGTGGGTGGTGCATCGGCGATTGGCAAACGGAAACAAGGAAGGAAAGAAAGGATTGAAAGGAGAGGAAAGAGATTTGAATAGAGAGTAGAAAAGATAGAGAAATCGGAAATAAAGGGATGGAGAGTTTGGTCGGGAAGGGGCGGGAGAAAATGGCTACTTTTGGCGCCTGTTTTGTTTTCGAAACCATAGAGGGAGGAGCGTGCCGCCTGGTTTTATGACATTGATTTACTTTTTTACCCTCAATTTTATTTTATTTTAAACTAAATGGTAAATCAACTTTGATTAAATATATAAATTTTAATTGGTGTAATTATACCTATGGAATTTTGATTTTAAATCAGTTGCATATACAAAAGATTCGTTTAAGCTCGATTTTACACATGTTAAAGAAATTACATCTATTTAATTTCATGTTGCACAAAATATAATTCTTTATTTAGGTAAATTGTAAACATAAAATAATGTTATATTAATAATAAGAATTTTATAAAAAAAAATAGTTTGATGATATATGAAAATAGCTTAAAAGACATATCGGCATCTAAATTATATTATTTGTTTGCTTCTAATTCTTAAATTGTTTTTTTATCAAAATAAATATTTAAATTAATATTTCTGATCACTTTAAGTCTAATAATTATCTAAGTTAAAAAGAAAATTATTTCACCAAATGTTGGTGCATTTGTAAGGCACATTGCACTCCTAAGGAGATGACGTGAATTCAAATCTTGGAAATAATATTGTTAGGAGAAGTAGCATTGCACCTCAAACATGGACCGTAAGACAGACATGCATATTACCAAAAAGAAAATTACTCATCACAAAAAATTGTTGACCAATAAATAATTTAGGAGACTAAAAGCAAAAGGAGATTAAGTATTTATTTTGATAAAAATAGTTTAAATACTTAAAATGACCAATAAATAAATAAATTAAAGTACTTATTAAAAATAAATAAATTTAAGGACTAAAAGTAAATATTTTTTTTTTAAAATAATAGTTGGTATTGATATATATTATAAGGAAGAGAATACACAGTATCTGTTTGGCAAATTGGCTGGATAAGGAACATACTCTTAACCAGTACACCAGCAAAACATAATTGCAAAAGATCAACAACCCCATAAATAACATCTTCTTAACTGAGAGCTAAACAAAAGCTCATTCAGACCAGTATAATTCTAAACTAAAGAGTCTTGGAGTGCATCTAAAACATAATGGAAATTAAGAGATATATCCGAGAGAAAACTTCAATACGGAGCCTATACTTTAACGAAGATCACACATTGCACCTGTGAAGAGAACATACCCATTCTATCCGCCTCTGTTGCAGCTGTAGTGCACCCAGGGGCTTCCTCAATCCAAAAATTTGAGACTTGGGTTGACCGGCATTCATGAGCCAAAGTATGCGCAGCATTGTTGGCATCCTTACGGACAAAACGAGAAGCGATGGCAGAGAAATCTTTATAGAGTTCCTTTATATCAACAATAATTGGTGTAATAATAGATCTGTCATACACGGCAGAATTTAGTTTCTTAATGATTGTTAACGAGTCACCATCTGTAACAACACTTAAGAAACTCAAATCCTTTACAAATTGTACTGCTTGCTTGCATGCTATCGCTTCTGCTACAAATGCATCAGCAACATTCTCATAAGGAATCACACAAGCAGACATAATTAAGCCTTCTATATTCCTCCCAATGACTCTTGTAATGGCAAATGATGAATGACAACTGAAGGCAGAATCGAAATCAAATTTGATAAATGAGTGAGGAGGTGCTTCCCAGTGAACTACTAGCGAAGGACCAATCTGAGAACGAGACATACATATTGCATCATGCTCACATATGAAAGCTTCAATAAAAGATGTGGCCTCGTGCAATGAACTACTATGACCTTCATGAACCAACTTGTTTCGAGAATATCATATAGTCCAATAAATCACCATCAACAACCTCTTCTTGTTATCCGAGAGGCCACCAAAATACGATGCAAGCCAGTTTATCCATATCTCCCCAGTAAAAGATAGTCCAGTGGGCAAATCAAAATAATTCACTATCTGTCGAACAAACACACAATCTCTCATCAAGTGTTCAACAGTTTCCCCTGGTGTTTGGCAGAAAGGGCAAACATTATTCACAAGCAACCTTCGAATCTGTAAATTGTCATACGTTGGCGGAAAGTTTTTGGCAATCCTCCACATGGAAATTTTTAACTTAGAAGGCAAGTTAATACTCCACATTACAGAGTAAAAACCAGATAAAGAGTCAAGGCCAATGTGCTGATCATTTTGCAACAATCTATATCCGCTATTTACCGTATAACACCCCGTATCATCATGTCTCCAAACTATCTCATCTGCTAACCCCGCTTTGGATAATGGAATCGAAGCTATCCTCGAGGCTTGCTCATTAGTAAATAGTTGCTGAAGAGTATCATATTTTCACATTTTATTGGCTTGATCAATAAGATCACTAACCATAGTGTGATTAACATCAATAGCACGAGAACAAACTCTACCATCTTCACAACCTGAAATCCAAGGTTCATTCCAAATATTTATGCTACCTCCAGAACGCACACGCCAACCATACCCTTTCTTAGTCAATCCTCGGACACTCCAGATGCTTCTCCAAATGTAAGAAGGATTTGCACCTAGACCAGCATTCATGAAATCCTGTTGGGGATAATATATGGCTTTCAATACATGAGCAAGAAAACAACTTGGCTGGGTAATTAGGCTCCAACATTATTTTTCCAACAAAGCAACGTTAAAATGACTCAGATTTTGAAATCTCATGCCCCCATCACATTTTGGCTTGGTTAGATGATCTCATGCACACCAATGGATACCTCGTCGTGTGTCGTTACTCCTCCACCAAAATTTAGCCATAATTTGTTCTAAGGAACGACACAGTGTTGTAGGTAGTAAGAAGTATTGCATGGCATACACATGTATAGCCTGTAAAACTGATTTAATTAGCACATCTTTGCCTCCTATAGAAAGAAAACGCACACCCCAGCTTCCAACCCTGCTGTTGAAACGATCATAAAAGTAACTGAATGCCTCTTTTTTGCTCTGTCCCACCATAGTCGACAATTCTAAGTATTTCTCTGGATTAGAGGATGTGCGCACACCCAACATGTTTGCAATTAGATCCTTGCAACTAGCCGAGACATTACTACTAAAATATATTAGGGACTTATCATAGTTTACCCTTTATCCTGAGGCATTTCCATACTCCGTGAGCAAAGATTTGATGTTGGATACTTCTAAAGCTGAAGCCTCGCCAAACAATATACTGCCATCCGTAAATAGTAAGTGTCCAACCTGAAATCTGCTACGACCAATCCTTACTCCTTGAATAGTTCCCTGACTTCTTGCTGCATTCAACAAGCTTGATAAGCCCTCCGTAAAGATCAAGAAAAGATAAGGGCTTAAAGGAACTCCTTGCCTTAATCCCCGTGTTGGATGAAAGAATGGACCCTGAAATCCATTAACATTTACTAAATATGTTACTGATTTAACACATCGCATTATAAGATGTACCCATTGAAAATCATAGCCAAGTTGAAGCATCATTCCCTCCAAAAAGGACTATTCAATCTGATCATACGCTTTACTCATATCCACTTTCAGCGTAAAGAATCCCTTCTTCCCTCTTATGTTATTTTTCATTACATGTAGAACTTCATAAGCCGCAATAACATTGTCTGAGATATGGCGGCCGGAAATAAAAGCTCCCTGTGATTGATCAACACAAGCTTCCAACGAACCAACAAGTCTGTTTGCCACAGCTTTTATATAAAACGTTACATGGATTTATAGGTCTAAATTGTGACATTTTTAGGAGAACTAACCTTCGGGATAAGAACAATAAGAGTATGATTTATTGCTTGTACATCCAATTCGCCATTTATAATTGACAAGCAAAAAGTAGTGATATCGTTTCCCACTATAGGCCAGAACTTTTGAAAGAATAATGCGGGGAATCCATCTTCACCAGGTGCCTTTAAAGGTGCCATACTGAACACAGCTACTCTTATCTCCTTAGATGTAAACGGGGATAAGAGTTTGTCATTCATCTCGCGTGTGATCTGTCGTTGTACAACTGAAAAAAATTGTGAAAGGGCTAGCCGGCTCCGATGTAGTGAATAATTGTTTAAAATAATCTGATCAACTTCATCAAATCATCATTATTAGTACGCCAACTTCCCTGCGTATCAAATAAGCCATTTATAGCAATTTTCTTTTGCCTAATCGATGCATAGCTATGGAAAACTGTTGTATTCTTATCTCCGTGTTGAAGCCAATTCACACGTGCTCTTTATGCCCAGTAAAGCTCGTCTTTATCAGCCTCCATATATAACCCCAGCTTCACATCAATAATCTCAGCTAGCGGCTTCATCTGGGTCCAAAAGAGATACTCAGATAACCGATCATGTAGCTGTCGTTTTCTTGAACGCGAGATTTGCTTTAGGGCTTTACTCCAAGATAATAGGGCTACCCCTAGGTTTTGCAATCGACCAGGCACAAGTTCATGAGAATTTTCCCAGCATGTACGAATTTGCTCTTCAACTCCCTATTCTAAGATCCAATTAGCTTCAAAACGAAACACACCCATACAACTATGCAACCTGTAATTAGTTGACGTGCATGTCTCAATAAGCACAGGGCAATGATCCGAGAAGGAGTGATTCAAATGGGATACTGAGTAGTGTGGGCACAATGACCACCATTTTGAGTTTGCTACAGCTCTGTCTAACCTCTCTCGAACATTGTTTTCAGGTAGACGACCCCTTTCTCACGTATACCATGGCCCTTTAAAACCCAAGTCGCAAAGATCGCAATCAGCTAACACTTCGCGGAATTTTTCCATATTACATTCTGAACGCAAACACCCGCCCTTCTTCTCAAAAGCGTATGCCAACTCATTAAAATATCCAGCTAAAAGCCATGGCAAAGATTGGGACGAGTGCAACTGACGGAGAAGTTCCCATGATTCTGATCTGAAATGCTCTTTTAGTCTACCATAAAAGCCTGTAAATCTCCATACTACAGAGTCACTTTCTTTAATCACCACATCTATATGTGATTGAGAATAGCTCTTCAACGTAACGTCCATATGTGTCCTCCATCCAATCGATAAGCCTCCTCTAGAACCTGCATAACCAACATCTATTCCAAACATAAAACCACATTTCCTTCGCACCTGCTCCATATGTCTTACACTAATTTTTGTTTCCATAAGAAACAAAATTTGGGGATTGATACATCTCAGTGAATTTCTGAGGCGGTTTACCGCTCGCGGCTTCCCCAATCCACGGACGTTCCAACAAACGAGCTTCATTGCGTCCGGCTGCCATGCCTCGCAGAGCTAGCCGACATCTCATTAATTTCTCTAGGTACATTAGAATCGGTTGCACCCGAAACTACTTGCACCTTTCCAGCCGTCCTTTGCCTTTTTTCCATCCACCATATCAATGAAATTGTCTTTTGCATCAGATTCAATGTCCATATGACCTTGACCAGATGAACCAGGTAAGTTCCAAATGGGCCCTCTTGAAGTGGAAATATTAGTAATTAACGTAGACTTTGTTTGCCTACCACGTTCCACATTCTCATCCCCAGAAGTTAACTCACTATCTTTCTCCAGTAACTTCCCATGCATGTGTAACTGTCCATGATCCAATACAGCCTTAACATCCGCAAGGGGGGAGTCGGAAACTTCCTCATATAGCCATTTACTTGGTGGTGGCAGCCCTCGTCTAGGTGGAGCCCTAATCGATAGATCCCATGCAAAGGTAATTTCTTCCGGCTCAAGAGTTAATCGAATGAGACAAAAACTTCTCCCATTACCTAGTCTTCCACATATGAAACAAAATAGAGTAATCTTTTCATACCGGAAACGTACATACACAGACCGATCTTTGCTCAGTGCCACCTTTTTTTTTTAATGGCATATTGACATTTATGGAAACCTTGATACGCATAAATTGCTTCCTTCCCGACACAATCAGACTTGAGTCATAGTCAATAAACGACCCAAGAAAATTGCCAAACTGTCGTGCCATTGGCTCTGACATCAAACCTGGATGAAGATCATGCACTTGAACCCAAAACACAGCTAGGTCCAGTGAAACAGAAAGAGGATCCTCACCAACTAGTAACTTATGTAGAAGCAGCAAATGGTTATTGAAAAACCATGGAGCCCCAGAGATAACACGCTCCATATCCACCTCATTATAAAACCTAAATAATATTCTTTTGTCCCCAATGTATGTAATTGAAATACCTCCAAGGGGATGCCAAATATTGGCCAAAGTGTTTCTCATGGCGAGGAAGTGAATAACGCTTGTCGTCAGAAATCTCCCCACCAAGCACAACCCATAATCCTCCACCACATCTCTAATCTCAGAGGAACTAACAATGCTTCGTCTTCTCCATCAGCAATGGGTAGACTAGCCAACTCGTTATCCATAACACTAATCTTATGAAACACAGAATAACCCACTTCAAGGAAAAAGACCAGTGGAAAGCAAGAGATACAATGAAACTAACTAAGGCGTGCAAAAATTGCAGACTAAGGCATGCAGAACTGCAGACTTATATTTTACACTGAAGGGAAAACTTTGTTTACTGCGTTCCTTCAAAAAAAAAAACTACATTTTAATTTTATTATATAACATTTGGTTACTTTGTTTACTTCTGGTGTTCTAGGATATGTCCGGACCATAGGAAAAATTATTAGATAAACTTAGTTCACCACATCATTCGTGGTACAACCAATAAAGTTCATTCGTGTTAAAAAAAATATTCAAATAACAACTATTTTTTACATGTAAGAAAGAGGTGAAGATCCACCCTGAATAAAAATGACATAGATGGACTTTATTGGCCGGAACCACAAATGACGTGGTGGGTCGAGTCTATTTAATAATTTCCCGTATACTTAAGATTCATTCTCGAGTATTTCCGCTTCCTCCCACCATGAAACCGACCCCAAACCATCCTGGTGTGGTTTAGTGTTCCCTGAAACGAAACGAATGTGGAAGAAAATGAGATATCAATCATAGAACTAAATATTTTGTACTCTGGTGAAACGAAAGTTACACAGGTGTGACTGTGGAGACGTATCGCTGCAGGCAATTATGAAACAATAATTGTGAAAGAAAAACTTACAGTGATCAGCATTGGGGCAAATGGTTTCGAATTTTCTGGTTGTTCAACTGGAATTGAATGATAAACCAATATTACTTGCACACAGCAACCTATATTATGAAAGCATAGTTAAAACCAAAGAAAAACCCATTGAAACAATGAATATATTGGGACATGTTAAGGTAAGGCACCCTAGGGCGAAATTCTTACTAAAGGGTAAAAATTTGTGTATCTACGTAAATTCTTATCAACTGGATAATAATTTGCGTGTAGTTCTCGCTAATGGTAAGAAAGGGGCTTTGAATGTGGGTGCTGTTCTTATTTTACTGGAAGGGTTTGAGTTAGCCCCATCGTATTTCACCCGAGATGAAAGATAATATCTGGGGTAGGAGATTCAACTAACTGAGATTCATAAGCTGAAATTTCACCCCGACCGTCAATAGGCTTAGCCACCGCATTTATAACTACACATTCTTATATTATAATTTAAATTCATATGTAATAAGAATTTGTGCAAGGTCGTCTCATTTTAGTCTCACCCTGCCTCACGCCAGAATCTCTCGAATATGTTAAGAGATCATATTATTAAATTACGGCCGCAACGCAATATAACGGCCGCATTTGAAGGTCCCGACACACCACAAACAACAACCGTATCTAAAATCCTAGTTATATTTTAGAGAAAAATCACGCCGCAACCGCATCCGCAACCACAATCTAATACTATGCGGAAGATACAGTACAACAAACCTTATCAATTAAAAGGGTTTCCAATTCTGCCGTAACAGCCTCATCAAACGGAAGGTGAAGAAGATGGGGTGGTAACCGCAACGTGTGTTCGATTAAGCTTAGATAGAGCATTTTCTTTGGCTGTCTTCAACGTTTTAGTTTTTTCAATAATCTGAGAATTAAAAAAAAAAAAAACAAGCGTCAGTAAATTAACACTAAGATTGAGGCATTATCACGAAAACGTGATAAGCAATAAAGTGAAAACAGTAAATTTGAGAGTGCCTGGTTTTCAGTTTTTCCCACGAACTGATATTTGGGCTTTTTGATGGGCCGAAAAAGGAGCCCTAGTTTAGGATAGGGCCTCAGCGATGAAATGTGATGGATGAGAAATTGGATGTCAATTGTGAAAGGGAAATATTATCAAAATACAAATATATAGGGTAATAATGGAAATGAAGTCAAAAAATATAATTTAACAAAATATACTTTTTTATTAAAATTAATATTTCAACCAAGGAGACATCCCTAAAATTGGTAGAGAGTTTTTATAATGCTACATGTGCGTTTTTAATCTAAATTTATTCTAGTTTAAGTTTTACCATGTGTTCGTCATTTCGAAACTTATTATAGTCTTTATTCGAATAACTTTTGATTATTAATGCGCTCATTTATACTTTGTAATAGTTCATTATGATTGCATTTATGTGGATGTATCGATTGTATTTTAATTTTGTTTATGCATTTTAACATTTTACTAATGAAATTCTAATTGTAACCATACAAATATATTATGTGTAATTATAATTATAATCTTTGAAATACATTGATGGTAAAGGATGACGTTGTTCTTCTCAGGTAACTTAAATATCGTCTGCAAATATGCATAAATTTATCCTGATTTAAATTTTGGTTAAGATACTACCTCGTAATTGAATTAGAATAATGAACAATTATAATTATAATCTTAAAAATATATATTCCATTGTATTATAGTTTTGCTGTCTAAACTTTGGTATTAAAAACTCAACATGAATTAGATAGAATCTCGAATAAATTTCTCGACAATTCAAATCAATTCATATATTTTTTATTTAATATTTAAACTAAGTTTAACATACGTTTAATCACATTCAAACTCAGAGTTTAAATTTAGTTATAAAAAAAACTATAAATATTAAAGGGCTAAACCTTAACCTCTAAACTCACCTTAACACTAAACTCTAAATTTTAACTAGACTCTAAATTTTAAATTCTAAACCTCTAAATCAAAACCCTTAAATTAAATCTCTAACCCTGCGCTTGTAAAAACAAAATATTTCGATTAGTTTCCGGAGGACATGTTCATGTAAACCCAAACAAGCATCAATAGAGATACAATGGAGATAAACAAAAACAAAAACATAGATGACAGCAGAGCACACATATTACATGCAGAGAAAGAAAGTAGTTCTACTACAACATAGGAAAGCCAAACTCCTTTGATTTCCATTTCCAGCATTCATCATCCGACCACATATGATATTTGCACCGAACAACGATCAAAGGAAAAGAAAATGGTTTGGAATTTAGACCATTTAAAGCGACAGTCCAGATTCCTCATCTTCTTCCAGGGAGGAAGTGTAGACAAAGTAGAGTGCCCAAATCAGGGCGAACACACCGAACAGGATCCACCCGAGGAGGTTGTTGCTCAATCCAAAGGGGAGTCCGGTTCCTTCGGTGGACATTCTCTCATCCACTAAAGCCATGGCTGGGCTTGACACGGTCGCTGCACAGGCTGCTGCCACCAAACATGCACTCCTGCCCATGTTTGAACCATTCTCCTCTGAAGATGAAGCACCCTTCTTCTCCACGCTACACATCGCCTTCACGTTCCCCCTCTTTGCCATTGTTGGCAACCCTGGAAGTGAAATTTGAAGTTGGAGGTGAAAATGGAAATGACCCCTTCAATTTAAGACCCAAAGAAAGGAAAAATTCTTACCAATGGCAACTGGGGATGCAACCCTCGGCAATGGCTTATGTACAAGGGCTGTAAGGGTGGTGGTGGTAGTAGCCGAGATGGTTGCCATGAATTCTTTGTTTCAGTTGGCAGATTTTGCAGCAACAATGGCAGTAGGATCCAAAGGGTACCAGTTTATTTCATATACTTTTTAAAAACAAAATTTACAGAGATTAATTGGTCAAGAATCAAACCGGGCAGATATAGATAGAATAGCCCTTGGTTTTGATATACCCTATCTACATAGGCCCAACCAATTTCATCCACGTGGCATGCAATCCCTTCTACATACCAAAGATTGATCTAGGAGTGATCTAGGAGCTAGTGGTCGCCCCTGAAAATTTGAAATTCGCATATGATTTAGAAATTTTCTATTGAAAATTTATTTCTGTCCCCTTTAAAAGTTCACCTCCTTCTGGATCCGTCCCTGGTCATATCATAAAACGACAAAATTAATAGCGAAAAGAACAATAGCTTCAAAGTGAAAACATGTCCATAGGACCATAACAATAAAAAGTTTATTAGCTTCCTGCCTTCCTCTTTCATTTCAAGTATCCCGTGTTGGAACCTAGTGGAATTGTGATGTATCAATTATGTACAAACGTGTACCTGCAATGCAGAGTCACTGCCACAAATTTACTCAACCCCTGAAATATTACAACGGCCTGAACTATTTTGGGGAGAGACATGAGTTAGAATATTACACGAAAGATGGTTAAAGAATCGGATCAATAGGAACAGTTTTCGAGTGATGCAACTGGTGATGTGGTATGAATCGAATAATTCCACTTGTATGCTGTGATCTTCGATTATTCATGGATATTGCACTTCTGTAAGTAAGTGTGGTCGTACTGCAAATGTTTGCTCCAATAGCCTTTATATTTAGCAATTCCTATTTCCAACCAGGGTTTCATGACTCCATCATAGTGTATAACTGCCGCCTGCTCGATATCACCCCTACGAAGGCCAGAGTTATAGCCAAGCCCTAGTGCATGCCATCTCCTTTCTAAAGCCACAGTCTGGTTGTAGAAGGTAACCCAACCTAAGGGCAAGCTTCCTGCCTTCCATAATGGCCTCTTAAGTCCCTGTCACGAAAACACCACGCAAACAAGCATGAGAAACACACAGCATGCACTTTAGAACTGAATAATTCAGATTAAAATCTTGACAACCAGATTTGAATTAGTATTCTTATAGATTCATCAGAATAGAACAATACAGCATTGAAAAAGAAAGCAAGCGACGATGTCTATTCAAAATTATGCTAAGGACACATCGGGAAGCAAACAATAGGTCTCAAACGTGTGATGCTCAGGGCATAAGTTTCACATTCATAAAAGTTTATTTCCGGAACATTGAATTGAATATAAATACATAAGTAAATCAAGTTAGGAGCAGATATACTACAGCATGCAAAATACTTCAAAGAAACTAATATGAATGTATAAACTAGATGATACTGATTCTTAGGGCAGAATAAATTTGGAACCACAATGGTTTTTGTTTGTCATTGTTCACCATTCACAGTAAGACAAAGCTAGTGCTTTAGACAGATATAGAACTTTCTGGGCTGAACAGAGGGAAAGGGGTAAGAAAGAAGATCTATTTCGAAAATTTAGACGTAGAAACTTTAGGTAAAATCTCAATTTCTCAAGCTGATAAACAATTCCAATTGACAAAGATAAGCTAAAGCACCAGATAACATTAACTATCTTTTCAATGAATCAATATGCAACTTCAGATTACAATAGAACCAAAAATAAATTCAAAAGCATATTGTATAAGCACGGAAAGAAAAACAAAGGGAAGTACAAGCCCCATACCAGTTGCAAGTAATTTCTGTAGAGCACGGTTAACTTTTTTCTTCTCCATTCTCGGAGATCAAACAGATTCATACCAAATGCCCATGTGCAAGCATTAGCACTAAACCTCTTTGCCAAAAATGGGTCTGAAAAGTTCAATAACATATGCATCGAACGAAATGAAGCTTCACTTTCCAGACAAGTCTCCACAGCTGCGTTTACTTTCCCCTTCAAGTCAACACTCCAAATTTCAGTCAAATCACTTTGCACTACCACATCATGATCAAAGAGAACAATCTTGTTCAGTGCTGGAAACATGTCTGGCAGATAGAACCGCAGATGGTTGAGGGCTGAAGTATATCTTGGATCATAGGACTTTTGTTCCTTCAATGTTGAATTATACTTGGTAGACAACCAATCAAAACTTTCTACACTCTGAATATGGATTGTAGCTTTTCCAGGAGGATTTAGTAAAAACCACATTGAAATTGCTGGGAGGTTGAGGTAATCGGTCACCACATGAAAAACAATTTTCTCCGGCTCCTGCATAACCAATTATTAGTTAACCAGGGTATATTACATCCACTAGCAGGTAAACCATGGGACCAATCCTGAGCTAACTGTAGCTAATTCATCAAAGTAAGGGCAGTATGAGTAATGACAGAAGATTATTGTCTTTTTAAAGGGGAAACTGATCCAATGGTAGGTTAGGGTAAGCTTATTGTATAAAGGAAAGGATAAAGAACTCCATGGTAACTCTGGAAAAGATCAATTCATTACTATTCATTAAAAATTCCAAGTGTACCAATTATTGTCCAGAAATGTAAAACCACAGCCCACAAAGCATCCTTGCATGATTTATCACTCATAATTCCATTATGTGATTGTTTATAATGACAAACACTTTCTCTAAGCAACAATTCTTACCATCATAAAATAAAATGTTGAAATTTATTGAAAATCAACAAAGCAAATAATGAAAATTGGCGAAGGCATCTTACCTTTGCAGATGAAATTGTGGAGTTAATAACCACTGCACAAGCGAGGACATTGTCAGAAAATACTGCATAGTGATAAAGGTCTGGATCGTTCAATTTTTTTTGGTTAGGGAACTGCCTTTCCTCGGGTTGAAGGGAAAAATATTCAGCTGTCAGCTGCATGGAGAGGCAGTGAAGGCCTTTAGGGGTAGTCCTTCCAGCAAGTTGAACAAGATATGACTCTTCACTCTTTCGTGCCCGAATCTGTTCTTCAGCATTATAAGCCATGGCACGAATTTTTCTGGCCATCGCAGAGCAGTCAGGGAATACTTGACTTGCTTTGGCAAGCAAAACCTCCATAGATCTCATTTTCTGTGAAGCACTGAAGTTCAACAGTTCTTCAAAGTTCAGGTGACACAATTCAACCCGAAATTTAAGCTAATTCACTTAAAAGTATTCAACAATTCAAGTTTCGTATTGAATATAAATGCGTTCATAAAATTATTTCCATTTTTTACCTCCTTGGCAATTCTGAATCCGTGATGGCTTCACCGACTGTTCGTTCAACCTCTTTGATTCGCGTTCGCAACTCTTTCAGCAAGTGAGTATTATGACCGGGCTGTGCAAAATTTAGGTACACTTTTGCTCTAATGACCTGATCTCTCATCTGCTTTACCTTCTCATCTGTTACCTTGCGTGATTGAGACTGGAAACGTTGATCATGGCTATCTGTTTCTTGATTGTATTGCTCCTGCAACAAATAAATTAGTCTTAAACTATATGTTACAAATACATTAAAACTAACATGACTTGCTCTAGCTCTGACCATTTTGGCAAAAAACTACCCACATCACCCAGTAAGAACAATAACCCTCAATTTGATGGCAATGTTACCAAATAATTTTTTGGTGGAAAAAGGGACTTTCTTTTTCTTATTCTCGTACTGTGTTCTGGTACCCCAGATATTAGATCCGACCCATTGTTTCACCAGTTTTTGCATTACAATCAAACCAATAGTCCAATACACAATGTAAGTTTAGTGGGAAGCAAATTAAAATACCATGAAAGGGGATTGTGATACAAATTGATATAAGGAGACCAAATCAAATCATCTACTCATTGTATAAATTCGAAAAGAATGCGAGATCTAGAATACCAACATTTGCTTTCACCCACAAGATTAAAAAAGCATACAATACTGCAACCATCTTTAGTCCAAACTTACATTCAAATGCATAGCATCTCATCATACTTCACAGTTCGAATACATACACACCTTTTCCCCGGAGTTCATCCTTATTATATTCTGCATATTTGGACGCTCCTCTTTCCCTTTACCATAGGTTTCCGAATCTACAAAGTAGAGCAAAACAGAGTCACAGTCAATCATAAATGACGCTATATGCATCCAAGTAATACTCACCTTTTGCTTCTAACAGTATATCAGCATCTTGTCCATCACTTGATCGATCCGAATCACGATTCCCATCAGAACTGTGATAAACTCCAGAACTAAAATCCTTCTCTTTGAAAACAACTACTTTTGGACCTTTCAATCCTTTGGAAGCTTCCTAAATAACGAATCAACAAAGAATGAAACGCATACTGTCAAAACCACTCCAAGAAGAAAAAAAATGTTCAAAGCAAACTACACCAGATTCATAAATCTCAAAGCTACATGTTCAATTGCATTAAGTCTTATATCATCTGCCATATACTTCTGTATCAAACAAAGCAAATGAACTCATTAGAAAATAGAAATAGATCAAAAAAATGAAAGAAAAAAAAGAGTATACAATAGATCCAAGCAAGAGAGATTCGTACAATACTGGCTAAATCCCCCACGAAATCCTTCCGCCCTGCCGCGATAGAATCATAAATGCAAAAACAAGAACAGTCAACATCTGGACAGTTAAATTATTTAGCTTAATTAAGTATTTTTCATTAATCTAAAATCAAAAGATTTGAAGAAGATTACCAATAAAAGCAATGGGCTTGAGTCTCCGCGAAACCAATACGATTTGAGCGAACACAAAGAAAGAGAGAAAAGAGAGGATTAGAATCCTCTGCCAATGACGACACTTCTTCATGAATCAATAAAAACTGCTAAAATATCTCCTGAAACTCCCAAACAGAAAGTAAAATACGATTTCAAATTTCAAATTTCAAAGGTTCAAATCGACACCGATTCGATGCCTGAATTACAAGTAACAGTAGTTCAAGAAATATGAAAAACAAAAACGAAAACTAGGGTTTCTAGTGGTGATTTTGCCTAAAATAAAGTAGTTTAAGCGGTTCGTTCACGTTTTGCGGCTGAAGTAGATGGTCTTTCCTTTTCAATCATCTTCGTTTCCAGCTTATTATTATTATTATTTTTCTTTTTGATCTGGAATTTGATGTTTTCTGATCTGGAATTCTGGATTTTTATATGAATCTAGGGGTTCGAACTTTCGCAGGAAGATTTGAATCGCGATTAATGCGAGAGTGACGGGTACGGTGGTGCCGCTGCCATTTATTGATGATAAAAGCGAGGCTTATCGACCGTTGATTTAAGGGGGAAAATAATTAGTATTATAAGACTGCGGTTGATCTGGATTCACACTTTTCCTTGTAGTTGTAACTGTAAGTCAACTTATAGCTAGATTTTGTGGGCTCCTTCTCCTGGCTACTGGAAAACTGTTTCAGACTCTCAATGTGGAGAAATTATATTATAGGTCTTTCCCACCACCTAAGATATGGGACCACCCAATTAAAATTATACATGTCATTAAAACTACTGCTGATTTCAAACTACTGCTAATTTCAATTTGAGCACTACTGATAATTTCAATTTGAAAGCATATATATATTTATTATCCAAACATTAGCTCTATATATATATATATATATATATATATTTGGAGAATAAAAATTAAATATAACTTGAAACAACATAAAAAAATAAAAATATAATACTTACTTGAAGCTTGTTAGATCCACTTTTAATGTTTGTTGAAAGATAGAAAATTGAGATAGATGGGGAATTGAAATAGAAGCAGTGGGCAAACAATGGAGTGGGCAAACAATGGAGAATATAGACGATTGGAAATTGGGGAGAAAAGATGGGGAATTGAGATAGAAGCAGTGGGCAAACAATTGAGAATAGAGAGAGACGGCGCAATTGGGATTTTTTCAATTTTTTTCTTTTACTTTTTACTATTTTATGTTTAATTTTTTAGGGTTAAAAAATTAAAGATGACATGGACTATGGAAGATGACATGTAAAAATTTAATGACATGTATAATTTTAATTGGGTGGTCCCATATCCTAGGTGGTGGGAAAGACCTATAATATAATTTCTCCATTCTCTGGCTGCCACGTGTACAGTAATTTATGGCTAAATATCTAATTTGATATTTAAATTTGGTTTCAAGATGTAATTTAGTATCTACTTTTAAGCGTAATTGCTTGATGCACCTAGGGTAATTTGATATTTAAATGAGAAGAAACAGATCACGAGCTATTTTGTTTGATTCGTTCAAAAATCAGTTAATATTCGATTTGGTCGGACACTCTCAAACTCAGCTCGATATCTTAACGAGCTGAGACAAGCTACTCGATATCTAACTCGAAAAGCTCGCGAGTTACATGAAAAAAATAATATATTAAATTTTTTATATTGTATGTACTAATGTAGTTTCACATTTCAGCGTGTCTACTAAGAGAAGATCGTAATATTTTTTATTTATTTATTGTTTTTGCCTTTTTTTTTATGTGTTGTGTAATTTTTTTATTTTCATTTTACTTGAAATACTTAGGCTTAATCGTCAAATAGGTGCCCAGACTATACTCTCTTTTCCAGCTATGTGCCCAAACTATTTTTCGGGCCAATTAGGTGCCTAACATTTCATTTTGTAACCCATTTCTGGTTCGCCGTTAATTTTTTCCGTTAAAAGACACGTGTCACCTCCAGACAAATCCAAAATTATATTAAAAATAAATAAAATTAATAAAATAAAATAAAAATGTATCATGAAAGTTTCAAACATTCTCAAAATAGTCCCCAAATCCTTAAACCCCCAAATCTGACTACTCCCGCAGCCGTCAGCCGCTTTGCTGGCGGCGAAATGAAGCGCCCTCCCCTCGCCAAACAACCCCAAGCCGTTCATCGCGAATCGTTCGAAAAAACCATTCGACAATTTCGTATATTCGCACGACGTCGGTTGATTTTCTGTGACGGGATGGTGGGAGAAATGGGCGTGATGGTCCGGCGACCGATTTGGTGGGTGGTAGCGTGGCAATCGGCGGCGGAATCAGTCTAAATCGGGATTTAGATTTTGGAGGTTTAGGGATTTTGGAATTTGGGGGTTGTTTTGTAAAATCTAAAAAATTTAAAGATTTTTTTTTTGAAAATTAATTAATTTTATTTATTTTTAATATAATTTTGAATTTTTTTGGAGGTGGCACGTGTCTTTTAACGGAAAAAATTAACGGAAAACCTTAAATGGGTTACAGAATGAAATGTTAGGCACCTAGTTGGCCCGAAAAATAGTTTAGGCACTTAAGTGGAAAAAAGGTATAGTCTGGGCACCTATTTGACGGTTAAGCCAAATACTTATGCCCAACAAATATGAGGACATTTTGCATAAGCAATACTCCTATGAACTAGGGGTGAGCGTTCGATCGAGTCGAGTCAAAAAAATTTGAGTTATTTGAGTTGAAGCGTCATATTTTACAACTCAAACTTTATTTGAAATTTTTTGATTCGAGTCGAGTTTTCAAGTTCCTATACAAATTTAATTGTAATTATTTGTCATGTTATAGTGTAGTTTGATTCCAATTTAAACGTCTTTCTATAATCATATAAGATATGCATGTACATTTCATCGTAATTTTTCATATGTGGATTTTTCGAGTGAGTCAAGTTTTGCTCACCCCTACTATGAACGACAATACATGTTATTGTTGAACATTCATGTGAAATATGTTTGTAAGCTATTAGAAGAATTTTGAAATATATTTTGGAATGATTAATAGAATCAAAAATCACCAAAATTTTTCATAAACATAATTATAAAGTTGAGAATGATTTGAGTTCGAGCTCCAAATTTTTTACTTCGACTTTAATTCGAGCTTGATATTTTTAAACTTGCAAGCATTCGAGCTGAGTCAAGCTCAACTTCGAGCTTCTTAAGTCGAGCTCAGTATTATTCGGGTTCGACTTGTCTCATCTACACCCCTAGATACACCGCTAGTGAAAAGTTTTTTTCCACAAGCATGCTTTTGAAGCTGCCATATATCTTTTTTAAAGACTTAAACTCTATTATCTAAATTTTAAATGTCACATCTAAACTTTAAATCATAAAATCCATTATTAAATTATAAATTCATCAGTGTTTGCTCAGTGCTTGAAGTTGAGCTCTAGGGTATCTACGTTGGTTTGCAGTGTGCATAGGACCTTGGAATTCGTCGGCTAATAGCCTGGAGGCTATTCGCATTTTAACTCACAAAGATTTTTAGCAAGGGACCCATGGTATCCTCCTACACATTTGGCGAGTTGTATAGGCGAAGTTGGGAGGTTTCTTTCCAATATGTGTGCACAATCAGGGTTTTGGACATATGCGAGGTGAGCGACCGCACAGGGCCCCAAGAAAATAGAGGCCCCAAATAGGTTGAATTAAATATTTATATAGAGAAAATAAAAAATAGTTCAATAAATTACAAGAAAAAATAAAAAACGACAACTTTAAAGTGTGTTCCATAATATATTTTTACTAAGATAAATATATCTTTAAAAAAATCTTATATATTTTGAATTTATATTTAAAGGTCTCATTTCAATAAACTGTACCGGGCCCCGTAAACTTTTAAACTGTCTTTGTATGTGCAGAACCGAGAACTCAGTGGCTGATGCTCTTGCTCGGAGTGTACCATCTACAAACTTGGAGACTCTCTTCCTCCCTGTACCACCGAGCCATCTCCTTTCGCTCCTGCATGAAGATAATAGCGGTTAGGTGCAGACCTGTGTTTCTGTTTTAGTTGCATTTGCTCCTCTTGGTTTAGCCGAGTGTTTGTAATTTCACGGTGTATTTTTGCGAATGTTTTATGTATTATTAGGTACTATTTTCTTCCAATTAGGGTTTGAGAAGTTTTGAATGAGGCACATAATAATAATCTCTCTTTTCATCAAATTTTTTTTAACCCTAAACCTTAATTTATAAACCCATAAACAAGGGCGTATCTACCATAGGTCAAGGTAGGTCACTTGACCTACCATAAAAAATGGATAAATTACTTTAGATGTCACTTAATTATTAATAAAATTACAATTAGGTTATTTAATTATTAAAAGTTACAATTAGGTCACTTAATTCAAGTTTTAGTTATGCTCATATCACTCATCCGTTAAAATATAAATGAACATCTAACAAGGTTTGGTATAATGACAGCTTCAATCCTCAAAACTTATGTATTCTACCAATTTAATCCTAATTCAAAAAAATTAACCATTAATACTTACAAAAGACATCAATTTAGTCATTTTCTTCTCTAAATCACATGTATACCTTCGTTAACACTAGAGTACTTCATTTAAAATCATTAATTAATCTAGTACACAAATTTATAAATGTAAATATATTTATAATTATTTTTAATGTTAGATCTATAATTAGTATCTACATTAAAATTAAATTCATTGAAATCTATTTAAAATTATTTATGAAAACCTTCTACTTTAGTTATAGCTACCTCGAATTTTCTACCAAAGTTAAAGTTTTCGTATTATTATATAGTTTTCTTAACAATTTCATATATTTTTAAACGACTTCATTATTTCCTTTTTATTTTAAAACAAATTAATAATTAAACTTATTAAGTTACTGAATTTTTATTATTTAACAGATTTCTTAAATTCTTAGCAAGTCTGTGTATTTTCATTAAAAAAGTAAAGTTGATAAAGATTTAGTTATAGAGATTAGTGATTATTCATATAAAAGTGCGGGAAGTCATTTTAGATGGTTTAAGTTACTTACAAGTAATATAAAATGTTGTGTTCAGAGCATTAGTTGTAAAAATGATGTTTTGGAATGATTTGATTAGGGAAAAAATTGTATAGACTAATGTGAATTGTTCTATACATGTTTTATTAAAGAAAGTTAGTAACTAAATCATAGTGGACCCCTTACATATGTATTTAGGTGTGATTGAATGGTCATTTGTCATGTCAGTTATGGACATTTTAAGTAATTTTTGATGACTTATTCAATCTACTCTTATCTTACTTACATATGATTGTATTTATTATCGGTGGGTGAACTACCAAGTTTAAATTTCTAGATCCGCCCCTGCCCATAAAACTAGGTAATTGTGAAAACTTTTTATTCCATCGTCAGTGCATAAATTATTTTCTTTTTTTATTAGGTACGTATATATTTTTTTTATCAAATCAAGCATTTAAATTTAACTTATTGGTTCAAATTGACACTCAACTTTATTTTATAATTCAAATAAATCATTTAGTGTAAGTAGCAATTTAGACCAAAAAAGTGAAATTAATGTATCAATTTGAATCAATAAGTCAACTTTAGATATCAAATTTGATTTTAAAAAACTCCCAGTGTCAAATTGGTTCATGTACCTAACTGAACCCAAAAAAAATTATGTACTAATTACACCTTGAAGCCAAATTCAAGTATCAAAACATATATTTACAAGCAACATAAGAAGAATTGAAATTATAAAAAGGTATGAATATAATAAAGGTCTTTCTACTAATTTAAAATTTAATCTCGGTATTCTTTTGTAAAGTTGTCATTGTAATATTTTATTAAAAAATATTAATTTATCCTAATTTATCCAAATTGAAGCCAAATATTTTATTAATTTATCCAAGTTCAGGTACGGCGAATAAGGTTGTCGATAGACTGGCTAAGCTATCCCAGGTACGTGAGTTTTTGTCGTTTGGTGAAATGGATCGATCTACATGATTGTACGCGCTCCCACCTTCGGAGGTGGCATCTTTACTTCATGAGGATTTTTTAGTAAGTTTCAGTGTTGGATAATTTGTTTTGTTGTCGGATTGTTTCTGTGCACGTACGTTTTGAGTACACTCTTTTTCCCTCAAGTTAGAATTAGGAGGGTTTTTAACGAGGCACTCGTTCGTATCGTTTTCCTTTCTCTTTATTTATCAAAAAAATATTAATTTACCCGTAATTTATTGTTAATTATTAACCTGATAGTTATAAAAATGATAAAAGTAACTTTTTAACTATCTACAATTATACATTTTAATCAATTGACTCTTAAAAAATCTGTAAACGTAGATAATTGGAAAACTTTATTATTCAATTAATAATATATTTTATTTTTAAAGATTAAAGGTTAAATTGATAAAGAAAACTATAAATTTACCTTATTAATATATTATTTTATTCAGGGACGGAGCCAGGATTTGAGGTTGGGGGCAAAATATTAATATTTGAAAGTAGATGACAAATTCAAAAATAAATTAATTTGTAAAGAAATTTATATAAGAAGACAAAGTGAAAAAAATTTCTTCGGGGTGGGGGGATTGCCCCTCCCCACCCCCACTAAGCTTCGTCACTGGTTTTGTTCCTTTATAACTATGAAATCAATAACTAATACTAGTAAAATTGAACTTCTGTTAGAAGAGACCAAACAAACATAAAGTACAGAGACTCCTCCATGGGGTAGTGAAGCTGAGCACGAAAGGTGGAGTATGTAGCGCCAATGGATATGCCACGGCTGGGGTTTTAGTGTGGGGGTGACAAAGGCGGTTGGTTGGGTGAATTCACGGATTTAAATAGTAGTTTGCAACTGCAATAACAGTCTCGAAAATACGATACCTGCAACCAACTGTTATGTCAGCAATAGTATCCGTTATGTCTAAAACTGTGATAACTGAAAAATAGCTGCAGTTGTAATTTAAATCTCTGGTGTATTTTACAAGAGAACTGGGATATGCTGAGTTTTAAATTCTGGGCTTTTTGATGGTTTGAGTCTTTTGATGAGCCTTGGTTTCCGACGAGTGGCGGTGGAAAGTGATAGTGCGAATGCAGTTGACTTTATTATTAGCGTTGGTAAGGGTAGCAACTCAGCTTTGGTGGGTGAGTCGTGTTCGCGGCATACATGTTCCGCGAGACGCAAGAGGTACGGTACCAGATTTAATGACTGGTTAAGCTGATCATTATCATAGCAACCACCATAGGAAAAAAAAATGTTTGAAAACACTGTTTAGTAACGCATATGCACACCTCTGTTTTTCGAAAGGGTCGAGAAATGTAATTGGTTCCGGAGGCGGAGATGCAAGTAGCTTCGGTGAGGAAGAAAACGACGGTCACAACGAGCTGGGTTTCGATTGATGCAAAGGGGGAAATCGTGGTTCTTGACGTCGATAAGTATGCTATAATACCCCATTGTTCCTTCTGCATAAAGGGATTCTCTCAAACCATAAATCTAAGTGAATTAGTAGCTTTGTAGATGAAAAAGAAAAGGTGACTAGTTGGGAAACAATGGCTAAAAGGGATTATTCTGCCCTGGAGTTCGACCCAAACAAATTTTTGCGCGAAAGGCAACATTATTAATTTGGGTGGAACTCGGGGCAAAATAACCCTTTAGCCGGAAATGATCACTGTTCCAAGACATTCGAACCCTAAATCGAAACTCTATACAAATCCCAGAAAGAGGGGAAGAAAATTATCATTAAACTAAGCTGAGCAGAATTTTGGTTATTATCTTTGAATTTTCAGATTAAAGACTTGAAAACCTATTCTTTTTCAAAGCATTACATACAGAATTAAAAGGAAGAAAACAAATTGAATACTGAAGTAATGAATGTATCAGCGTAAAATTTAACGATTTGTATTTAAACGCGGGTGTATCTAGCTCCGGTGGGGCTGCCTACAACCGAAAACAGCGCACCCTCGGAACCGTCAAGTTCGTCGTAGTACAAATCCTCTGTTCCCCTGAACGCAGCGTGTAGACCGACGATAAAAGCACCGGCCAAAACGGAAACCAACACGTTCAGCCAAACGTCGGTCAAAACTAGGGCTATAATCGTAATCACGGCGAGGATCGCCAGCACGATGCGGTCGTCGATCTGACGGTTGAGGATGACCAAGGGGTTGTCGCGGAAGAAGTAGAGGAAGAACCAGGCGACGAAGACGAGCAAGAAGACGATCATGGAGATTGGGTGCCATAGGAGGCTGAGGAAGAGGATTACCAGGATTATGATGGCGTAGTTCACTCGGAAGTAGTTGAGGTTCCGCTTCATACGGGCGGTGGCTTCGCCGAAGGAAATGGGCCGCGCGAAGGATGACCGGGAAAGGAACTCCCGCCACGGGCGGCGCGTGAAGGTCGAGAGAGTAGCGCGCGTAAAAAACGCGGTATTGGGCGGATATTGCGAGGTCATCGTTGGCGCTAAAGAATCTCTAATTTCAGCTGATTTTCGAGTTTCAGGCTTCGCTTCGCGAGAAAGGAAAAGTACGGTAAAGCCAGAGATATTTGAGGGGGGAAAGACTACTTTGACCCTTTTCACGTGTTGTATTTTTCTAAGGCTTAACAATAAAACAAGTGTTTAAACTTTGCTTTTTTTTTAGGTAAAATGACAAAAGATGCCTCCAACGTTTGCATGTTTTGTCATTTGGCCCCTATTCTTTTTTTAGTTCAAATATGCCATCAACGTTTGTTTGTTTTGTCATTTGACCCCTATTCTTTCTTTTGGTCCAAATATGCCCCCCAACGTTTCATTTATAGTCCAAATATGCCAATGTTGGATGTAAACTGTCAATCAACTGACGGTCAACGGCTTATAAATTTTTTTTGACGTAGCATCAGCAGATCTTAATACGTGGCAAGTCCAGTCAGCATCAGCTGTGTTGACTGACAGTTTCCATCTAACGAGGGCATATTTAAACCAAATTGAAACGTTGTGGGCACATTTGGACTATAAATGAAACGTTGGGGGGCATATTTGGACAAAAAAAAGAATAGGAGACCAAATGACAAAACATGCAAACGTTAGGGGCATCTTTTGTCATTTTGCCTTTTTTTTAATAGGTGATCAAACTATTTTTTTAGTTGAAATAGGTTTCTAAATTTTTATTGTTACCATTTTAAGTGTATAGCCGTTAACGACCGTTTTAAAAATTTCGATAGTCAATAAAAATATGACACATGACAAGTTTTATTTTATTTTCTTTGTTAAAAAGAAATTAGAATTTATTAAAAAAAATCTTGAAATTCTCAAATATTCCCAAAATAATCTTTAAATCACAAATTCAACCACTCTCGCTGGCGTTGGTCACGTTGCCGGCGTCGTAATGAAGCGCCCTCCCCTCGCCGAAAGATCAAGACATCGTTCGTCGTTCGTTCGGACGCTGTTCGTCGTGAATTGTTCAAATCAACCCAAATTATTCGACTGACGTTTCGGCGTCGGCCGATTTATGATGAGGGGATGATGGGGTAAATGGTCGTGATGGTCCAATGACGAATGTGGTGGGCGACGGCGTGGCCATCGGTGGTGGAATCTACTCAAATCGAGAATTTAATTTTGGAGAGTTAGAGATTTCGAAATTTGGGGTTAGTTTGTGTAACCCCCTTAGCCCGGCCTAGACGGTTGACCCGAACTACGAAGATTACACGGGGAAAACCAAAGTCAACCCGAAAGTCAACCTTGATTAACGACCTTTTTTTCTTCTTTTTAAGCTTGTCTAGATGCACATTAACCCTAGGTGTACTCTTGAGATAATCATACTCAAAAATCACAGCAATCGGAAAACAATAAGGGACTCAATTGCACAACATACGAATTTAGGGACCAATTTGTAAATTCTGGAAATTAAGAGGACTTTACCAATTTTTGAGTTAGCATTATGAAATTAATCATGTTTCATGCCTCTCTGCCAAATTTCACCTTAAACGGACATCTCGAACTCAAGCAATTGTACAAACAAAAATCAGGACTAAAACGTAAAGCTTGCAAACTTCAAAACCATTCAAATCAGTGCCCAACGGTCAAGTGTTTCGAAACGGGGATAGACCGTTCAGAAACGGGGCTTGGCAGTAGCCAAAGTGTTTCGAAACACCTCTACCCGTTTCGAAACACCCAGGCCAAATCAAGCACCTGTTTCGAAACAGGCAAGGGTGTTTCGAAACACCCTGCCCAGAAACAGCAGAAAAGCTTGTTTTAACTCGTCTAAACACCATCGAACATACTCTAAATCAATCCTCAACAAATCAACAACATGTCAAGCATCATAACTACCAAATTGCATTAAAATCTAGATACAAAACAACCCCTAGGTGCACCAACTCTTTCAACACATCCAACACTTAATCATGCTTTTTAAAACAAGAAGCATAGCATAACGACTTATGAATAAGAAGATTCAAACGTTGCAAGCGTTAAACCACATAGTTCAAATCATAAACCAAACTTGCCCAACATACACAATCTCATTACACATCAATATAAAAGACTCTCCCCCCATTGCCTTTATTATCTATAGCTATTAACCGAGACATACTTCTCAAGTGGAGCTCTCCTTGAATCCCTTGCTTCTTGCTGTCCTAACTTCAATTATCTGCATTGATGGACAAAAAGGAGCGTAAGCACATAATGCTTAGTGAGGAATGCTCAAAACCAAAACACCATCAATGCAGCGAATCACAAAACCTTCTTAAAAAGTAGATACAATTCGATAAACCAAAGCATTGTTTGAAAACTCCTTTTTAAACAACATGCTTTAAATCATGCATTGCTCAATCATGAAAACCAACCCTTAGCTTAGAAAAGCTAAAAACTCACTTCAAAGCACATTCTCGCAAAACCATCAATTAAAACCTTTCCAAGCATGAACACTTTATGCAAAGTTAAACTCAAATACCGTGAAAAACATTTCCTCTTCATAACATGCTTTTCTCATGCTTAATGATCCATTCAAGCAAAATCTTTGGAAAACCATTTGTTCCCTCTAACTATCTCATGTATTCAACAAATGCACAACACATGATCTACCAAAGCAACATTTACATTTCATGCCTTTCTAAACAAGTCTTCACAAGACTTCAATGCATTTAAGAGATTCCTTGCACATAAACACCATTCATAAAAGAAGATAAACAATTGTTCAAGCTTAACAAGTAATACATGCATTCTTAGAACATCACACACTTCCCATGCAATCCTTGCATCATTTCAAGCATCTCATGCTTCATTACATCCAAGAACATTAGATTGGCTTCCAAGTGATAATTCACAAACCATCACAACACAAGACACAATCGGATACGCGGATTACAAGCGTTGTCCCACACGCTTCATACACACAACCGAACAACACAAGGTGGAGTTTACCGGTACAATCACAACCACTTCAACACCCGTGATGGAGTTTAACGGTACAATCACAACCCCTCAACATCACTCATAGGAAGTTGTATAACACACTAGCGAGAGCCGGGACACATCACAAGGCTTACACATGGAAGCTACCACAACCATTGTAATCACCTTAACCAAGCTCACACACGGGAGCAACCCTCCACCGTTGTGACACTTAACAAAGTCCACCCACGAGAGCCATCCTCTATCGTGGTGACGTTTAACGAGGTTCACCCACGAGAGCCATCCTCTATCGTGGTGGCACTTAACCAAGCCCACCCACGAGAGCCATCCTCCATCGTGGTGGCACTTAACAAAGCCCACCCACGAGAGCCATCCTCCATCGTGGTGACACCATCTATCTCAATCGCTAGGATTCTTGGATGGAGTTTACGGTACCATTACAACCCCTCGACATCCAAGGCGACTCAATTCACGGTGCACCCAATCCTATAGCCGGCTAACTATATCCGATTAAAGTAACCAACAACCACTTACATCACTTGCCAATACCAACAATTACCATCATCAATTCACTGTTTTAAAGCATTAAACAAAGCCATTAAACAACATGCAACACTATGCATCAATTCCACAATTCCAAAGTACAAAACCAAGGATCTCTTACCTTGAGCATCCTTCAACACATGACTTTCAAAACCAGCATTAAACCATGCTAAAACATGCTTTCAAAACAGAATTTAAACATGCAAATCACATACATTGCATCCAACCATCTCAAGTGCATTAAAAACCAATTCATAACACAAACCAAGAGAGAAATTCCATTTACTTACTCTTGAGCTTAGCTAAGTTGCTTAGACTTAAACTAAGCTCCCAAAACCTTCAAACATTGGTTTTAAAGCTGAAAACCCCAACTTCACTCACCGATACACAAAACTACGCTAGCCGTTAAGCCTTCCAAGCATCCGAAACCCTCCAACGCTACCTCTATTGCTTCCGGATCATTCTCCCCTGTTTTAAACACATAACAACAGAAGATTAATGCATCATCATGCATTAAAAACACCAGCAACACAACTCAACTCGCTGCTCTACATAAATCCAACATTTCGGCTACCAAACACAACCGAAAACACCTCCAAACTCTTCCAAAACTTAACCCAGCCAAGATCCATCACTTCTAACCATTTTTAAACATCAATTAACATCCAAAATGAACCCAAAATCGTCCTTATACCTCCAGCATTAACAGAACACCAAGATCACCCTAAAAACTACCATTTTCACAAGTAAAAACTTAGGAAAATCAACCTATTCGGGATTGCATTGATTAAACCTCAATTACACATCATTTAGACATCCAAAATACATCAAAAAGACATCTCAAAACAGAGCCCAATCATCCAATACGAATTTCTTCAAAATTAAATCCAAATCTTGCATTTTAAGCCAAAATCAAGATCACAACATTAAAACCTTTAATAAAACTCAATTTAAGGATTGAGAACTTAGGAATTTCAGTAAAGAACTGAGTATTTAGAGGAGAAGGACGTTCATACCTCTAAATGTGGATTTCTCCTTGTTTAGAGCCAAAATCATTAAGCAAATGGTGAGGATTTGATGTAGAAATGATTAGGAATCATTTAGGAATTGAAATCTCAAATTTAGGTGTGAAAATAAAAGGAAAAGTTGCTGTGGAAATGTGTTTGGCTGAGGGAATTTTGAGAGAAAATGAAATGAGAAAATTTTGGTAAAAGTTAGTTATGAAACTAAAAATATCTTTTCCCCCTTTTCTTTTTATTAATTAAACATTAAATGAGTCTTAAAAATTAAGAAAAATCTGGAGAAATCCTCCCTTGGGTAAATTAGCTCCTTAAAGATTCAAAGTTTCAATCCTTTTAAAACAGTCACGAACTTTTCAAAAATTACATTTTAGTCACTAACTCAAAATGTCATATTTCCAAACCTCATTTTGTAAAATTGATTTCATCACCCTCTTATATATATTAAAAGAGGATATTTTAGATATTTTTTTCCATATTTTTAATGCATCCCGAACTAGGCTTTCCTTAAAACCACCTTTTATATTCGAACCCAAAATCCGACTGGTCCGGTTCAAACCCAAAACTTCTAAGCCCAAAATTGGGGTGTTACAACTCTCCCCCTCTTAGGAAATTTCGTCCTCGAAATTTCAACCGGCGAAAAGAGCACAACCAAACTTCTCAAAGCAACCCACAAAGCAACACATGAGACTTAACCACCACTGAACACTCTCCACACAAAACTCCACCAACCAACTCCTCCTCAAATCGACTTACACTATAACCAAACCCAACACCACCACATACTGATCACAATTTCCAGAACACTCAGATGTTAACCACAGCTTAACCTTTCACACTTCCAAACTGCGCATAGCCCCAACAACCCGAAGAACCTCCAAACTTTTACAGCATACACCACCTTAACTCATAACTCCCAAAACTCGTACACACGGTGACACTAACCCATCCAGTTTCAGCCACCATGTGACCCACAACCTTCACTGCTTCTAAAACCCCTTGCAAAACTGCTCAACCTCTTTCAAAGATTACCACAACAAGCAAAAATTCTTGAGCATCAACTGCTTACTCAAACCTCTCAACGTATTGATGACATTCCTTCACATCTGCCACTATCATTACCATAACGACTCACCAGGACTACTCACACAACATTCGAAATCACGTCACAAAACCCCAACCTTGACTCCGCCAGCCGTTCCACATACCACTAACTGACTATAAAAGGGATTTACTTATACACGACTAGCCAACCACTTCTCACAAGAACCCGTCCAACCAACAATGGCCCTTGAACTTATATTGCCTTTCCACTTTAAGCTTTGACTACAACAATAGCCTTACCAGGACACCGCCCATTCTACACATACATATTAAGATTACGAAACTTCTATTCACCCCAGGCCAACCCTTTTCTACAGCCCTCAACACAACCTCTTCTCAACTCTTCGAAGGTTGCTACGAACCATCACCTACAAAAACAACCCTTCTATTACAACATCAATGCCAAGTTACCTCAGCACTCTGGAACACATCCACTAACTCACTACATCACTTAACACCAAGAAACTACCACTTCTACCAGCTATTCACAACCACTCTGACCGATTCTAACTTCAACCGGTAATCTCCTCACCACCACACCGCTAAACTCTTTAAGCACCAAAACACTTTCCTTCTGCCAACATGCTATATCGCACTCACTATTACTGACAGCTCGCTTAATACCCTCCATTACTTCTAACATTCTCCCAGCACCAAAACAACTTTTAAAACCCATCATCCAACCTAACCTTATCTTAACACTAACGGACCCAACTAGCTATTAGCAAGTGTGAACGTTCGTATGCATGGTCACCAATATGCCCTATCAATGCCTGTGTACATGTATGCAAAACCTCTAATGTCATGTCACATGTATGCATGGACCAACACATATATATAATATAGTATATAACAATGATTTTAATTGTGCATGTATGTCGGTTCACACCCACCAATAACATCCTCAGGATCCGCCTAAGAACAACCTTCTATCTCACTTCCAACTTGTCCAACCCTACCATTCTAACAACCCATTAACCACAAGATACCCACTAAAGCCCTCTTCACACTAAAGCTGTTTTCAAAACAACACCAACTACTACCCCAAACATGCTAGCTATGAGACCATACCCACTACGCAAGGGAAAACCAAACCGAAACCAAACTAAGATAACTAGGGTAAAGGTTACTTAACAAGGTTACCTGTAAACATCTCACTGCCTTGGGGCTTCAACAGACAAGCTCTCTTCTTCGCAGAACCATCATTCTCTAGCCGCACCACCGCAGCATCAGCCAACACCTTAAGATCATCACCATCTCCCTGCGGTAAAGAACCCTGACTACCCCGAGCCAACTTCAAACAATTACGTCTCAAATGTCCAACAGACCCACAATTCCAACAAGATTCATTCCCCAAGCTCCTCACACCTTTCTGCCCTTCCTGCCACCTTCGAACCTTGTCTTGGTCGTGCCCACGACCCTTCTGAGACCCTTTTGCTACCACTGAAGCTGATCTCACCACTTGAGGACAATTTCTCTTCACATGCTCCTTAGAACCACAGTTCCAACAAACTCTCGCGCCCCGACAACCTCCAACATGACACCTTCCACAACGGTCACACTTCGGTAACCGAACTACCACTCTTTGATCATACCGCACTTGACCCACGTCTGCACCACCACCCAGACTTCGATTCAAGCAAAACCTTCTATCACGTAGCCTCTTACGCTGACTGCTCCCGAGGTCAGCATCCACAGCTCTCTTGCTTAAATTTTTCTCACCTTCATAATCTGAAGCCACACCCCCACACTGCTTAACCCTTGGAAATTTCTCTCCAAGGTACCTTTCATAAAAGGTAGACACAAAGAAGTCCCAATCTATATCGTGGATATGCGATGCCACCGCCACAGATGTCCACCAAGAACAAGCGTCCTCCAACATCAATGAGACAACACTTCCTAGCTTACAGGCGTAGTCACAACCTTCCTGATCCAAAATCAGAATTATACTGGCTAACCAAGCCTCGAACGCCTCAGGTGTCGAACCATGATACCCCACAGCTCCCAAATCATGTAAACGTTGTTTCGACAAACTCGCACGTCCCACAGTTGACACATCCCCATACCTCACTTTCACCACGGCCTGAGATGTTCCCGACACCTCTTGAACTATAGGTGATGAACCCTTCATCACAGAACCAGCTTCTTCTTTCTGCCTCACTACCTCAACTCCAGGCACTGAAGACTGAGACGAAACACCTCCACTAAAAGGTGAATTACACGCCTTAACAACCTGCTCTAAAGCAGCAACCATCTCACCCAACTGCCATTCTCTCATCGATTTCACCATGCTATTAACAACAAACAATCATAGCAAAACAAACAAAACGATCAGGCCAGCTTCAAGCAAGGATTCAAAACTCCAACTCCAACATAACACAATAGCTATAATAATAAGGCAATGGGTATCTCAAATTCTCCCCTTTTGCACAACATAACAATCAATAAAAACATGATTATCACAACATCGAGCATATCAATCAACATACTTCGATCATGCTCTCATCAAACAACATTCACCCGCAACATCATAACATCAACATATCATACGCATCACACTTTCAACATTCATAAAATCAGCTCACAACACCAGCATATCATCAGCACAAATCCACATTAGCTCAATGAAGATTCACAATAAAAAACCATGCTAAAATCATCAACAATTCGCTCAAAGACACACACATTTCAACCGACTTTCAACCACACATCAGAAAAACATCAAACACTTATTACAACAATTTACCATTTCCCCAAGACTTCGCAACTCGGCTCTGATACCACCAAATGTAACCCCCTTAGCCCGGCCTAGGCGGTTGACCCGAACTACGAAGATTACACGGGGAAAACCAAAGTCAACCGGAAAGTCAACCTTGATTAACGACCTTTTTTTTCTTTTTAAGCTTGTCTAGATGCACATTAACCCTAGGTGTACTCTTGAGATAAGCATACTCAAAAATCACAGCAATCGGAAAACAATAAGGGACTCAATTGCACAACATACGAATTTAGGGACCAATTTGTAAATTCTGGAAATTAAGAGGACTTTACCAATTTTTGAGTTAGCATTATGAAATTAATCATGTTTCATGCCTCTCTGCCAAATTTCACCTTAAACGGACATCTCGAACTCAAGCAATTGCACAAACAAAAATCAAGACTAAAACGTAAAGCTTGCAAACTTCAAAACCATTCAAATCAGTGCCCAACGATCAAGTGTTTCGAAACGGGGATAGACCGTTCAGAAACGGGGCTTGGCAGTAGCCAAAGTGTTTCGAAACACCTCTACCCGTTTCGAAACACCTAGGCCAAATCAAGCACCTGTTTCGAAACAGGCAAGGGTGTTTCGAAACACCCTGCCTAGAAACAGCAGAAAAGCCTATTTTAACTCGTCTAAACACCATCGAACATACTCTAAATCAATCCTCAACAAATCAACAACATGTCAAGCATCATAACTACCAAATTGCATTAAAATCTAGATACAAAACAACCCCTAGGTGCACCAACTCTTTCAACACATCCAACACTTAATCATGCTTTTTAAAACAAGAAGCATATCATAACGACTTATGAATAAGAAGATTCAAACGTTGCAAGCGTTAAACCACATAGTTCAAATCATAAACCAAACTTGCCCAACATACACAATCTCATTACACATCAATATAAAAGACTCTCCCCCATTGCCTTTATTATCTATAGCTATTAACCGAGACATACTTCTCAAGTGGAGCTCTCCTTGAATCCCTTGCTTCTTGCTGTCCTAACTTCAATTATCTGCATTGATGGACAAAAAGGAGCGTAAGCACATAATGCTTAGTGAGGAATGCTCAAAACCAAAACACCATCAATGCAGCGAATCACAAAACCTTCTTAAAAAGTAGATACAATTCGATAAACCAAAGCATTGTTTGAAAACTCCTTTTTAAACAACATGCTTTAAATCATGCATTGCTCAATCATGAAAACCAACCCTTAGCTTAGAAAAGCTAAAAACTCACTTCAAAGCACATTCTCGCAAAACCATCAATTAAAACCTTTCCAAGCATGAACACTTTATGCAAAGTTAAACTCAAATACCGTGAAAAACATTTCCTCTTCATAACATGCTTTTCTCATGCTTAATGATCCATTCAAGCAAAATCTTTGGAAAACCATTTGTTCCCTCTAACTATCTCATGTATTCAACAAATGCACAACACATGATCTACCAAAGCAACATTTACATTTCATGCCTTTCTAAACAAGTCTTCACAAGACTTCAATGCATTTAAGAGATTCCTTGCACATAAACACCATTCATAAAAAAAGATAAACACTTGTTCAAGCTTAACAAGTAATACATGCATTCTTAGAACATCACACACTTCCCATGCAATCCTTGCATCATTTCAAGCATCTCATGCTTCATTACATCCAAGAACATTATATTGGCTTCCAAGTGATAATTCACAAACCATCACAACACAAGACACAATCGGATACGCGGATTACAAGCGTTGTCTCACACGCTTCATACACACAACCGAACAACACAAGGTGGAGTTTATCGGTACAATCACAACCCCTTCAACACCCGTGATGGAGTTTAACAGTACAATCACAACCCCTCAACATCACTCATCGGAAGTTGTATAACACACTAGCGAGAGCCGGGACACATCACAAGGCTTACACATGGAAGCTACCACAACCATTGTAATCACCTTAACCAAGCTCACACACGGGAGCAACCCTCCACCGTTGTGACACTTATCAAAGTCCACCCACGAGAGCCATCCTCCATCGTGGTGACGTTTAACAAGGTTCACCCACGAGATCCATCCTCCATCGTGTTGGCACTTAACCAAGCCCACCCACGAGAGCCATCCTCCATCGTTGTGGCACTTAACAAAGCCCACCCACGAGAGCCATCCTCCATCGTGGTGGCACTTAACAAAGCCCACCCACGAGAGCCATCCTCCATCGTGGTGACACCATCTATCTCAATCGCTAGGATTCTTGGATGGAGTTTACGGTACTATTACAACCCCTCGACATCCAAGGCGACTCAATTCACGGTGCACCCAATCCTATAGCCGGCTAACTATATCCGATTAAAGTAACCAACAACCACTTACATCACTTGCCAATACCAACAATTACCATCATCAATTCACTGTTTTAAAGCATTAAACAAAGCCATTAAACAACATGCAACACTATGCATCAATTCCACAATTCCAAAGTACAAAACCAAGGATATCTTACCTTGAGCATCCTTCAACACATGACTTTCAAAACCAGCATTAAACCATGCTAAAACATGCTTTCAAAACAGAATTTAAACATGCAAATCACATACATTGCATCCAACCATCTCAAGTGCATTAAAAACCAATTCATAACACAAACCAAGAGAGAAATTCCATTTACTTACTCTTGAGCTTAGCTAAGTTGCTTAGACTTAAACTAAGCTCCCAAAACCTTCAAACATTGGTTTTAAAGCTGAAAACCCCAACTTCACTCACCGATACACAAAACTACGCTAGCCGTTAAGCCTTCCAAGCATCCGAAACCCTCCAACGCTACCTCTATTGCTTCCGGATCATTCTCCCCTGTTTTAAACACATAACAACATAAGATTAATGCATCATCATGCATTAAAAACACCAGCAACACAACTCAACTCGCTGCTCTACATAAATCCAACATTTTGGCTACCAAACACAACCGAAAACACCTCCAAACTCTTCCAAAACTTAACCCAGCCAAGATCCATCACTTCTAACCATTTTTAAACATCAATTAACATCCAAAATGAACCCAAACTCGTCCTTATACCTCCAGCATTAACAGAACACCAAGATCACCCCAAAAACTACCATTTTCACAAGTAAAAACTTAGGAAAATCAACCTATTCGGGATTGCATTGATTAAACCTCAATTACACATCATTTAGACATCCAAAATACATCAAAAAGACATCTCAAAACAGAGCCCAATCATCCAATACGAATTTCTTCAAAATTAAATCCAAATCTTGCATTTTAAGCCAAAATCAAGATCACAACATTAAAACCTTTAATAAAACTCAATTTAAGGATTGAGAACTTGGGAATTTCAGTAAAGAACTGAGTATTTAGAGGAGAAGGACGTCCATACCTCTAAATGTGGATTTCTCCTTGTTTAGAGCCAAAATCATTAAGCAAATGGTGAGGATTTGATGTAGAAATGATTAGGAATCATTTAGGAATTGAAATCTCAACTTTAGGTGTGAAAATCAAAGGAAAAGTTGCTGTGGAAATGTGTTTGGCTGAGGGAATTTTGAGAGAAAATGAAATGGGAAAATTTTGGTAAAAGTTAGTTATGAAACTAAAAATATCTTTTTCCCTCTTTTCTTTTTATTAATTAAACATTAAATGAGTCTTAAAAATCAAGAAAAATCTGGAGAAATCCTCCCTTGGGTAAATTAGCTCCTTAAAGATTCAAAGTTTCAATCCTTTTAAAACAGTCACGAACTTTTCAAAAATTACATTTTAGTCACTAACTCAAAATGTCATATTTCCAAACCTCATTTTGTAAAATTTATTTCACCACCCTCTTATATATATTAAAAGAGGATTTTTAGATATTTTTTCCATATTTTTAATGCATCCCGAACTAGGCTTTCCTTAAAACCACCTTTTATATTCGAACCGAAAATCCGACCGGTCCGGTTCAAACCCAAAACTTCTAAGCCCAAAATTGGGGTGTTACAATTTGTGAATTTTTTGAAATTTAGGAATTTTCTAAAAAAAATTAAATTAAAATCAAAGCCATGTGTCATGTTTTGATTGGTCATGCTAATTTTTTTAATTGGTAGTTGACGGTTAAGCACCTAAATAATAACGATGAAAACGTTATACACCTATTTCAACAAAAAAAAAATAACTTTGGCACCTATTACAAAAAAAAACCCCAAAGTTTGGGCACCTATTTTATAGTTAAGCATTTTTTCTAATTATTTCTCGTTTGAATGTGGTCTTCTAAAACGGCAGCGTGTTACATGGAATCCTCAAAATGAATGTGGTCTTCTAATTATTTGAATGGTGATGTCATATCCTATTGAAGTGAATTGAGCATTTTTTTTCTTCATCTTAATGAATGAAAATGTTCCATGAAAACTGGACTTGCTAAGTTATGAATCAGTATGGTTTATCAAAATGTTCCAGCTGAACATCTTTAAAGCTTGAGCAATGGGCCATATAATTCTCAAATTTTTAGCCTGGCATAACCATTCTAAAGACCCAGAAATGGAAAACAAACATTGCCATGGGTTTTCATAAAATCTGCAAAAACAAAAGAGCCAAAAATCTGATTTCTTTCCCATTCAGCATCGGCAGAAACAACTGTGTATCGGTAGTGTAGTCGATTTGTTGTCGAGCAGCTCCGGTTTATCTCGGCTAAACTATGAGTTCATACAGATTCAAAAGCGACTCATGTCGAATCTTTTTGGCTGATTGATGGTGAAAACTGAACATCGGCATAAGACAGGTTATGTACTATAAATTCGTGGTCCCTGTAGCCCGTGGGGTCTGCCTCTCTTGTGTTGTTTAGAAACAGAGCCTGAAATGAAAATTCAGAAAGGGTGAATGGCAATGGTCCATGGAGTTTGGTTGAAAACATGAAACATGAGAGCAAGTAGACAGAATGTTTCAATGCACCGTCAAATCATTGTAAACTATTCGTGGTCCCTAAATCTCAAACAACGCTCTAAACCATGAATTAACCCCAAAACTTAAAATTAAATTCTAATTAACCAATATAATATAATATAATATATTTTCAAGTAGCTCACGAGCTTTTCGAGTCGGGTAGCTCATCTCTACTCGTTAAGAACTTGAGTCGAGTCTAATCGACTCGAACTCGAGTAGCTTGTGATCTGTCTCGTCTCATTTACAACCGTACTTATCTTATCGATTTATAACATTTGGCTCATTGTGTTGTTAACCTCGTTACTTTAATGATGTGACACGTTAATAAAATATTTTTTTTTTTTGCTAATTAAACATGAATCCAGTTGGTATAGTTGTTACTATAACATCTTAAAATATGTAATTTAAGTGTACTTAATTGTAATTATATCTGATTTAGGATTTAGACATTATGAGTGACTTAAACAACTTTGTAAATTGTACTTTCAAAAAATCTTACACGATTGTTATCACATTGTAACTACTCGAAATAATAAGAATACAAAAAAATAATTTTTATACAATATTAAAATTGTTTATAATTACTTTAAAAAAGGCTTATAATTTTTTTTGCCTAAAAAAGGCTTATAATACTTCAAATTATACAGTAAATATGTTAATATTTATAATCTTCAAAAATATTACAACAACAATATAATAATAATAATAATAATCAAATTAATACTTAATTCCAAAAAAAAAAAACTACGTAACTAGCGAGTTTAACTAAAACAATTAAGAGCCTTAGATGATGTGCATTGAAATCGATTAAATTGAAAAGTATCATTAATACAATGATGCACGTTAGTTTGTTGGTGGTCACGAATAATTTAATCTCCATTAAATTATTTGTCGATGTATTTATAGCATATCGTCACCTTTGAAAATAGATAAAAAAAAGTGGTTGTCGATTTTAGGAATTTGATCTAATTTTTTTTTTGAATTAAAGGGAAAAACATCTATTACATGCCTCATTAAAAAACCTCCCTACACCTAATAGAGGAAAAAGAGTACATGTAATAGAGCTTATGAACAAAGTATCTGAATAAACATAAAACAAACCCGACCAAACAACGAAAGAAGCACCTAACTAACTACCACCCCAAAGCCAGCAGAAAGCTGGATCGACGGAGCTGACCTCCGCCTACACCTGCTCCATGGCCTCGACACCCTCTGCCTCCGCACGGACAGCAGCCACAAGCATCGCCGGCGGATCGAGGAAGCGATAGTACTCAAGCGGTAACTCATTGACCCTCTTCGCCATAATATCCGCTATGCCGTTAGCCTCGCGCCTTACCCAAGAGAACTTAACCTCCCAATTATGCGCTAACAACTCAGCAATATGACCCCTCAAGCTCGACGGAATACGAGTAGGATCCCGGGCACACAACCAATGAAATACGTCACGATTGTCTGTTTCTAGAATTACCCGCGTATAACCAAGAGACCAAGCCGTAGCAAGACCCTCAAAGACCGCCCAAAACTCCGCATCAAAAATAGAGCAAGCACCGATACGTTTGGAAAAGCCAAACCTCCAACGACCATTAAAATCTCTTCTCACACCACCGCATGTCGCCAAACCAGTGTTGGGATTCCTCGCACCGTCAACGTTCACCTTCAGCCACCCCTCCATTGGACGGCTCCACCGCTGCATCGCAGGCACATTTTCCGGCTGACAAATTTGATCATTCTCCAACGCATAAGCAAGCTGGAAGTTATGACAGTACCGCTTTGCTTGAGCAAGCAGCGGTTCCTGATCAATTAGCTCAGCCCCAAAAACAAGAGCGTTCCTACGCTTCCAAGCTAACCAAAGGATAGTCGTAAACAATAAGTCCCAATCCACAGAGGAGCTCACAAAGAAAGTAGCATCGGTCAAATTCTTCATGATCCAATCCTTTATATCCCAATGGAAAAAATCAGTCAATTTGTCGGATTTCACAAGATGCAGCCACGTCCCACGGGTAAGCACGCATTCACGAAAAACATGCGCTAAATCCTCATGTACAGCCCCGCAAATAACACAGGCAGCGTTGTCGGTTACATGTCGTCGAACCCTTTCCGCATTAGTCATCAACCGACCATGACAAAGCCTCCATAAGAACATTTTAACCTGAGGCGCACCGCGAAAGTTATTAATCACTCTCCAAATCGGATCTACGGTTGCCTGTAAGGGCGGAGCACGAACCCCATAAGCGGATCGCACCGAAAAGCCCTTATTTGGCTCACGACTCCATCCCGGTCTGTCCCCCAAGTTAGTCGCCGAAGGTGGCTTAACAGCCGTGATAGCGCGCTCCACATCAAACGGTAATAAGTCCTCGAACATAGGCCAATTCCACTGTCCATCCTGAGTTGTCATACTCCTCACTGAAGTGAAAGTATCCGGGATACTAGCGTTGTCCACATATTGACACAACGGACCGACCGCGGCAACCCAGTTATCTTTCCAAAAATCAACATGTTCGCCATCTTCTAGATTCCAAATAATATTCCGACAAAGATCAGGCCAAATAAGCGCGATACCACTCCAAAGCCGTGAACCTCTACCACGAGGAAGAATAGCCGGCATGAGATCAGCAATACCATACTTACAACGAAGGATACGCACCCAAAGGCGAGCTGGTTCTGTCATCATAATAAAGCCAAGTTTCATGAGAAACGCCTCATTCTGACACTTCAAACTCTTCAAACCCAAGCCCCCTTCGATCCGCGGAGCACAAACAGTAGCCCAATTGACAGCATGAAAGCCCCGATCAGTATCACAGTGCCCCCAGATAAAGTTCCTGATTAACTGTTCAATTTCAGAATAGACATACGCAGGCAAACGAATAGACTGCATGGCATACATAGGAATTGCGGCAAGAACCGATTTTGCCAATATGATACGACCCACAAAAGAGAGCATCCGAACTTTCCATCCAGCAAGCTTATCCGCCACTTTCTGAATCAGATACCTATAAGTGACCTTGGTAATACGGCCATGGAGAAGCGGTACACCCAAGTACCTACCAAGATCAGTCACACACTGGAACCCAAAAGCACCACTGATATCCTCCTGTAGTGACGTATGAATGTTATGCGAAAAAAAGATATTCGTTTTGGAGATACTCACCTTATGCCCAGAACATTCACAAAACTCCCTCAAGACCCGACTGATAATATCGAATTGTTGAAGTGAAGCATCCGCAAACAATACCAGGTCATCCGCAAAAAAGAGATGAGAGATGACCGGTGCAACACCTATATATTTTTTAAATGTTTTTTATATTTTTACTTTACTTTTATTTTATCAATAAAGTTGTTCGGTTAATATGTCAAAAAAAATAATAGTAAAAGTATTTCACAAGTAGACGCCTAGGTTATTTTCCCCTCACAACATTGTTTGTTCTTTTTTTCTTTTTTATTTTAATCAGGGAAGACTTCAGTCATAGTGCTAATCGCTAACCGTCGATATCCTTTGCCTTTTTATTTCACATCTTTGCTTCACTTTTGTGTTTTAATAAAAAAAATTATTTTTATGACATGTTTTCTCTTTCTTTACGATATATTTTTTGTCTTATTTGTCGATCGTTTGACAATTTTTTTCGTTTATTTTTTTTAAAGTTGGATTCGTCTCAACTGATCAAGGGGGTGCTTATTTGTTATCTTGTTGATCTCCCTTGATTTGGACTATTGGATTGATTTTGGATACGCGATTTGCGTTCATGGTTTTCTGACTTTCTCACAACGCTTGACTTTGATTTGCGTTTGTCGGTGGTCTTTTAATAGTTTGATCTCCTTTTGTGGTTCATTTGCCGATGCAGTCAAATCTGTTCGTATTTATCTTTTGTTCCAACCAATTGGGTTAGATTTTTTGTAACATTTTTCTTTAATGGTCATTGTATGATCTCAAGTGGTTAGTTTCTTGTGTCAATAGTTATAAGAAAAATTTAAATTATATGTTTAATTTACGATTATAATTTTAAATTATCGTTGTAATATTAAATATTTTATTTTTTAAAATAAAAATAGCGCTTCAGTACAAAAGTAAAAGTAATTAAATGTACAGGGACAATAATCGTTATACATTACTTTCAAGAAGATTTAAATGGTTAAAGATTTTTGCGGATTAAGTATAATTTAAATGGTTAAAGACAATACATGATATTGAGCATATTCAAACGCTCAATATTCTTTAATTTATTAGTAGGGAGAGGTCTAGGTAGTATATACATTGAATGTTTAAAATACGGTTAAAGGGTTTTCTCTATTATTTCCTTGTTTTTCCCCTTAAAATTTACTTCATTTATTTTTATTAATCTTAGTTATTTATTTATCCTCATCCAACGATCTAAAAATATTTGTATATAATTTATAAATTTATATATTAAATTAACCGTTTAGATTCTTAGATCTGAGTTATATGTTTGTTTTACTATAAATAAATGTTTTGAAAACACAATGTCAATAGTAAATTTTTTTATAATTTTATTTAAATACAGAGTACTATATAGTTTCGATTTTATGGTTTAAAGTTTATACTTTAGAGTTAAAATTCAGGGTCAAAGTACATAGCCATAAAAGAGCACATGTGAGTATGTGACCGTTTTAGAAGCTCTCTTGTAAAAAAAACTTTTTTTACTGTGGGTGAATCAAATAAGAGTAAACTACAACGGAGTTCGCTTAATGTTAGGTAAGGTTACATTTAAGTCAATAATTATTAAAAGTTACACTTGGGTCACTCAGTTATAGGTTAGGTTACATTTGGGTCACCCTTCACATTTGAAAAATATATCAATTTGTGTAGTAGATTAATTATTGATTTCAAATGAAGTACTCCAGTGTTTACAAGTGTATAAAAGTGATTTGCAAGAAAACATGACTAAATTGATGTATTTTTTAAATACCAAGGTTGACCCAAATGTAACATTACCCATAATTGAAAGACCCAATTCTAACTTTTAATAATTGGGTGCTCCAAATATAATCTTACCTATAATTAAATAACTCAAGTATAACTTTTAATAGTTAGATGACCGAAATATAATCTTACTCATAATTAAGTGACATCCATTGTACTTTACTCTTAAAACAACAAAAGAAGAGAAATGAAGTGTAAGTCTCCATGTCTGGACATGCTAAGGTGCTACACCTTAGAGTGCGGTTAAAAGACGATTTTACACAAATTCTTATCATTTTAGTAAGAATCGAAATTATTACTAATTTGATAAAAATTTGTAAAATTACATTTTTTTGTATAAGAATTTGTAAAAAATCGCCTCTTTTAACCGCATTCGAAGGGTTACTCAGGGCAGAAGTTACCAATGTACTCAACTCTTGAACTGTTTCTCAACAATCTGCAATTCACGGTGGTACAAGACAAACTATAAGGAACCCTCCAAGCAGTAATTAAAGACCCAGAAATGGCAGGAAGCATAAATAAATAAAGAGTGAAACCAAGGTCTTTTGCTTGGGTCCCACCTTTAATTCTGTGACAGAGACGGCATTTTCATTGCTTCATCCCCTCTCCCTCTACTTATTTAAATCTCTCTTCCGATTAATAGGTAAATAAGTGCCCAAAATATGTTTTTTTAGTTAAGTGTCTAAACTATTTTTCAGGTTAAATTGAGATTTAAAATTTTATTCCGTGACTTATTTAAGGTTCGTCGCTAATTTTTTTCATTAAAGGACACATGTCACCTCCAGAAAAATTTAAAATTATATTAAAAATAAATAAAATTAATTAACATTAAAAAAAATCTTTAAATTTTCCAAAATTTACAAAACGACCTCCAAATTCTAAAATCCCTAAACCCCAAAATCTAAATCCTTATTTGGGCCGATTCCGCCGCCGATTGCCACGCCGCTGCCTACCAAATCGGTTGTCGGACCATCACGACCATTTTTCCCATCACTTTGTCGCCGAAAATCAACTGACGCCGTGTGAATCGACGAAGTTGTAAAATGATTTTTTCGAATGTTTCGCGGCGAATGAAGGCAAAAGGGGCGACGAACGGCGTGCGGGTTGTTTGGTGAGGGGAGGGCGCTTCATTCCATCACCGGCAACGCGGCTGCCGATGGCAGGAGTGGTCGGATTTGAGGGGTTCAGGGATTTGGGGACTATTTTGGAAATGTCTGAAACTTTTATGATGCATTTTTTATTTTTATTTTTTTCTATTAATTTTATTTATTTAATTTAATTTTGGACTTTTGTGGAGGTGACAAGTGTTCTTTAACGGAAAAAATTAACGGTAAATCTTAAATGAGTCACAGAATAAAATATTAGGTCTCAATTTAACCCGAAAAATAATTTAAACAATTAAGTAGTTTGGACACGGTTAAGCATCTCTTCCCATTGAATTTCTCTGTCTAGAATTCAACTTTTTAGTAATATAATAGTAGAAAAGATGGGAGCTTTTTGTTTGCGAATTTCTCTCAAATGGCTTAAAACAAAGTCTTCTCTTTCACACCTTTCAATCTCAGCTTTTAAAAATAAAAAAATAAAACATGGGTGCTGAAGAATTTAGGGTTTGACAACACCAACTCCAACAAGGTCTGTTTTTTTGGCATTTTTTTCTGCTTTGATCTTTGTCTGGTTTCTCTCCCTTTTACTGTCTCCGTTGAATCTCATTCTCATTTCCTGGCTTTTTCTGTTCTGGAAAACGAAAAAGGTTGGCCTTTTAAGCTAAATTTGGTTTCGATTCTGTTGATGAAATCCTTGTCTGGGTCTTTGGGTGATCTGAAGATTGAATTTTGAGTGATGGGTCTTTGTTTTCTTTTCTTATTTTTGTTTTAGTGTTTTAAAAGATCTAATTTGGGGATGGGGAATTAGGTTTTTCTTGGGTGGTAATATGGAGGAGGTTGAGGAAGCTAACAAGGCAGCAGTAGAGAGCTGCCATAGAGTTTTGAGCATTTTGTCTCAGCCTCAAGATCAAGTTCATTACAGAAATTTAATGTCTGAAACTGGGGAAGCTGTTTTTAGGTTCAAAAGAGTAGTTTCTCTTTTAAACACTGGCTTGGGACATGCAAGAGTGAGGAAGCAAAGGAAATTACAAACCCCTTTTCCTCAGAGCATCCTTTTGGACAATCAAAACCATAGGCCAACAGTTCAAGAACTGAGTTCACATGCCAAGAGTTCTCTATGTTTGGGGAACCCATCTTTGGAACTGAGTTCAAATGGCAAAAGCCCTCTTCAACTCGCCCAGCAGCCGCCGTCCGGCCACTATCATTTCCTCCACCACCAACAGCAGCAGTTGCAACAAAGGTTACAGCTCCAACAGCAGCAACAGCAAATGAAACTTCAAGCTGAAATGTTGTTTAGGAAGAGTAATAGTGGGATAAGCTTCAACTTTGATAGCTCTAGCTGCACACCTACCATGTCATCGACTAGGTCTTTCATCTCTTCCCTTAGTATAGATGGTAGTGTGGCTAATTTGGACAATGGGAACCCCTTCCATTTGATTGGCGCACCTCGGTCCTCGGATCATGGTTCCCTACACAAGAAGAAGTGCTCTGGTAAGGGAGAAGATGGGAGTATCAAGTGTGGAAGTAGTGGTAGATGCCATTGCTCGAAAAAGAGGTTAGGTTCTCTCTTTTTTTGGTTTTCACAATTTTTGTATCTTTATGGAATTATGCTTTTGATATTAGTTCTCACAATTGATTCTTTGGCTTTATTGGTTGCACTATATTGGCAGGAAACATAGAGTGAAGAGATCAATCAAAGTGCCGGCTATCAGTAACAAGCTTTCCGATATTCCTCCCGATGATTGTTCATGGAGGAAGTACGGGCAGAAGCCGATCAAGGGTTCTCCTCACCCTAGGTAATCATTATCATCTTCTATATATATATATATATATCATACTGATATTTGATATATCGTTGACATGAATTTCGGTTTTGCTTATGACATAAAAAATTTGAGTGCATACAGATACATGGACTTTTAGATTGAAACAGACGAGTAATGAAACTAATGAACTCCGTGATCTTGGCGTCTGTGATATCTGGTTATCACTTCCATTAGGGGACTTGAAAATCTTTCTTCCAATAAGCATGCCAATATAATGTCTTTCAACTTTTTAGTGTTTAAGTTGTTGATTAATGGTGGTGCTAGTTTCTGTCGCTCATTTAAAGCGTTCATAGGAAGCTTATTAATTTGTTGTGTGTGGTTTGTGGAATCCATTACAAAATATTGACTCAGAGGCCTTTCCTCTTTAACTGGTGCAGGGGATATTATAAATGTAGCAGTATGAGAGGTTGCCCTGCAAGGAAGCATGTCGAGAGGTGCTTGGAAGAGCCGTCCATGCTTATTGTTACCTATGAAGGTGAGCATAACCACCCAAAGTTACCGTCACAAACGGCGACGTAGTCTCAATGGAAACTCTGCTAAAGATTTCTTCAAGTCTTCAATGTTCAATATATTCTGGTCAGCTCGACTCTGTCATGTACATATTTTGCATGGTTCAAGCATGGAGTATATCGGAGCAGGTTTATTCCCGTTTTAACAATTTAGCAGCGGCGTTAAGCCAAGTGCTGAACGAACCAAAAGAGATTGGAAATGGGGTTTAAATTGTAAAGAACTGTTCTATCTTCCATTGCAATCAAAGCTTGAAAAGAGTTTAACTTTTTGAATTAAATGAAATGCCATCGGTTCTTCTCAAGATGATATAATTGGTGTATTTTTCTTTATATGAGCAGAGGGTTGTGGGGTTGCAATTCTTTTATCTGCAACACTCATGTCCTACATGTGATGATATTCGGAACCAAATTTTGTCCGAACTACCAAGTTTTGGTCAGCATTTTTGAAGTTTCTTTTCATATTTTGGATCATATTTGCTAGCTTCTGTGAACTTTCAAGGATTCCGCAGGATATGCATTTGTGTACATACGGCGGGGCACACGAAACTGGCGGCTTGAGTTAGCCACCTCCAATTATATATAACGTATAGTTGGGAAGTGAAACTCTAGCGAGCCCTGCAAGTCGCAACAAGGCATGTGAACTGCGTAAACCAACGTGGGGGCAACTTGGTTCGACAAAACATCGCAATTGCAATCCCTCTTCCATCGGCAAAAGGCTGGAATTGTCCCTCACCATTTTTGTCCATGGCTTTGTTTGAATAATGGCGCAACTCCATTAGCATCAAAGTACATATAAACATAGTAAGTCTATAATTCGGGTTTGTTAACATTCAGCAATGTAACTGTGACTTTGTTGTTATGATCTCGAACTCTCTGGTTCTTGTTGGTCAAAGGAATGATGATGGGAGTAAAACTTAAAGGTTGGATTTTGGGTAAAAATCAAACCAACTCCCAATGCAACAACCTTAGATGACAAGTAAGACAACTTAACAATGGGTTAGTTGTAGACTAAGATGGTGTCCAATCGGAAGCCAAGAGTCGAATCTGTCAACTGAAACATCATGTGAAAAGGAATGCGTTATGAAGTTCCGGTTCCTGGTTGGGCAAAGTAGGCTGGCTTTCCTAGTCTTATTTGGGTACCAACTACAAAAGACTGACTCGATATTTAACTTTGTTCCAACTGAAACCTAACTTCTTAACGGATATGTTTCTTTTTATGTAATTTCAAATGTATTCTATAGAGAGTTAAAATCTAAAACATTTAACTTTGGAAACAAAGTTCAGTTACTAACAGGAAAACAGCAGGCACTAAACACATTGATCAAAATTCAACAAGAAAATAACATTCCAACAAGACCGAGAATGAAACCACATGCAGAATCTTCACTTAAGTGGAATAAACCTGGAGGAATGGGTGGCACCAATACCAGGCCTTCCGTGCTTTACAGGCTTGTATGAGATTGAGAATTCAGCCAAATAGTGGCTTATCATTTCTGGCTTGATTTCCACTTGATTGAAGGTCTTTCCATTGTAAACGCCGATGATACTACCGATCATTTCAGGAACTATAATCATGTTGCGAAGATGCGTTCTGACTGGCTCAGGTTTCTCACCCGGTGGAGCCTCTCGTTTCTATTTCAAGACAGAAGAATAACATTCTCAGCATATGGTGCTAGCTATTATTTACATTGGTCATTACTAGGAACAAAATAGTTCCGAGGGAAAATTATTATAAATCAAGAAATCAGTAAAATATCCCAATGAATAATCAAGGATATCTACTTCACGGGGAACATTTGCAACAGCAGCCACAAATCTCATACAACAAAGAGATTCTTAAGATGGTTCTACGGATCAGCTAAAAGAAGGTTGCTTGGACAACAGGAAACTCTATTATGTACACAAATCGAGAGGACCAAGAAAGGAGGGAAAAACAACTGCAATGTTAAACTATATGGTAATATAGTTACCGAAGGGAGTACCTACAGAAAACCAGGTCCCTGGATGAGCAATATAAACAAAGTGAAAATCAAAAACTTCTGAGAACAATAGACCACCGGCTATTGAATCTCGAGAGCCTCCTAGAACTGTAGACGGTCGTCAATACAATTTATCTATGTCTAGTCGATCAAACGAAACCAAATACACAATCAACTACAGGGACAGAGCCGAGAATCAAGATCAAGGAGAAAGATATAATTAACCATAAAATGGAAAGGGAAAGTTCAAATAAATTGAAAATTGGAAGTCTAATAGGTAAAAACCATATAGTAGTATTTTTAATAAAAAATTGGAGGCACAGTCCCCAAGGATCTATGTAGATCCGTCACTAATTAACTAGAACACTAAGACAAAATTAAGAGATAGTAATCCAAAATCTTAGGCATTTTGCATTTCTAATCACTCTCAAAATAGAACAAATGCAAATCCACGCATTAAACACAAACACACAGGCACAAAAACAGTAAAGTAACAATTAACTCCTTATTGGTCGAAAAAAGAAGGCAAATAGAATACTCACAGCTTTGCGTAATTTCTTGATCAGAGCCATCGGCTTCCTCTTCAAACCTCTCTGAAACCTAAAAATACAGAAAAGAAACTATCTAATTTTCCAAATTAAAAGTCATTAAAGAAGAAAAAAAATCAAATAGAGAAAATAACGAGAGGTAACCTTCGGCGAGCACGAGCAGGAAAGAGCTTAACGAGCTCATCAGTGGACATATCCAAAAGAGCATCGAGATCCACACCTCTGAAACTGAACTTCTTGAACGTTCTCTTCTTTGGTACACCAGGTGCAGCAACATCGGCATCCACGTCCGCCTAAACAAAAATAAGACGAAAACATAGAAAATCACCATTGTTATGTCAGTGTTTGGATCCCGTGAAAGTTGAGGAAAACGATCTAGGAAGTTATGCAGCATTGAAAGTAAAGAGAGATAAGCAAAGGTAGAGATGATGGCGAGACCATGGCTTGGAGATGAAGCAGTAAACGGCACCAACAGTTTGAAGCCGCGGGCGCGATAAGTGCGTTTTCTAGGGTTTAGGGATTGCGGGTGCGAATTTATATGGCATCCGGAATGGAAACGGGCGATTTATACACGGATTGGATCCGAATCAATAACTTTTGGTTTAATTTATGATTTGGCTCCAAATTATATCCTTTTTCTACTTTAGTACCTACACTGTTTTTTAGCACACTTTGGTAACGAACTATATTTCGCCCCGGCTACCCAAAAAAGTTAACGTGGTTGAGGGGAAAAATTGATAATATCAATCTATAAGAACACATCACGCGACGTTTGATATTAACATGTCAGTCAAAAGGCGTTAATTCCTTTTAAATAAAATATAACAAAATTATAGTTTAGTTATCATAGTGTGTCAAATAAAGTTTAGGTATTAACGTGGATAAAATCATTATTAATTTAAAAAATTGTAAAATTTAAGGATAACATACGGGTACAATTTCGTGGAATTTGTATTGTACCCGCCTCAATTGGGGTGGGGATGTGTATAAGTTTAGTGTGTAGTGGGCGTGTGTGGATGTAAAAAGTCATGCTCGCTGCGGGTAGTGGGTAAGAGGTGAATTTAAGACCTTACCCGCCCCGCACCCTTCCCCATATAAATTTGGACCATTATGAATTTAGATGTAATTTCACAGACTATTTTATAAATCTTAAAATTTTATAGGATATTCCTTGTAATTTATGCTATATGGTTGTTCTTGAATTTATGTTTTATGTGTATGGTTGCTGCCATGCAGGTTAATTGGCGGGTACGCAATGGGCAATGGGTATCCAATTGAGTGGTGGGTGTGGGGATGGATTTCAGAATATACCAGCTTGAGCGGGTGTGGATTTAAAAATTGTACCCACCGTGGGTGTGTGGGTAGGTGGTGAATATGTGGATGAGGGAGGGGGTATCCGCACCCGCCCCGCCCGTTTGTCATCCATAGTAAAACCTCTAAAAATCAATAATATCGAGACCACGTAATTTTATTAAATTAAAAAAGTATTAATTAATCGATAAATTAATAATTTATTAATTTAAAGAGATTTTTTCGATTCAACGAACCTACATTATTCTTCATAAATAATTGAATGATGTTCATGTACAATGTGACTAATTAAATATGATACAATGTCTTTGCAACCAATTACGCGGAAGATGATACAATGTCTTGCAACCAATTACGTGGAAGGAAGCACTCATAGTAGCAACAACTCTTCACAATTTTTTGTAGTAGTATGAGAACGCAACATCAGAACTTTTGGATGTAATAATGAAAGTTAGAGATGAAATACAACTAGATTTAAATTTTAAGAAGAAACAAACAACAATAGAATTATATTTATTTTATTAATTTATCAAAATTATTAATTTAGACATTGGGCTCAAGTCGGGACCAAAAAATATTATTTTATAGAGATTATTAATTTATCGAGTATTATTTTATAGAGGTTGTATTGTATCTTGTTAACTCTTTGATAAGTCGGATCAAATCCATACTAGACACTTCAAATTTGTTCAGTAAATTGTATAGGAATAACAATTATAGATGAAACGAAGTAAATTTAGTGTTTTTTATTCATTTTAATATTTAAAAATATTTAAACAACAAAAAAAAAAGTTCAATTCGATTCAAATCAAACAAGTAAAAATGGTGAACCATTGTTTGGGTTGCTAATAGACAATTACTTTATTTTGTTTATTACGGACCATATCAAACACTTCAGATTAGATTCTCAAATCAGGAAGACAAGTAAAACTTCTATGGAAAGTTGAAAACTAGGCTCCATCGTGACCAGACAATGGTGGTACAGTCGATCACTTCGGTAGAACTTCGAAGTTCAAGCCACAACCGAATCGACATGCTCGGGATGCCGATGGATGTCGACGTTTTCCGAGACCGAATGGTGGAATAGTTCCTTTCGGTAACGCCTCAAAGTGCATACCACGACTAGATAGACTTGCTAGGGATGGTGGTGGAGGACGGTTCCCATGATGTCCAGGGCCAGATGGTGGAATAGGAGTTCCCTTTGGTAACATCTCAAAATGCAAACTTGTTTGGGACGGCGATGGTGGCCGATTTCCCTGTTTTCCGGGGGCGGATGGTGGAATAGGAGTTCCCTTCGGGAACATCCCAAAGTGCAAACCACGACCAACATTGCTCAAATGAGATTTGGTTGTAGGCAAAACTTTGGAACTAGATTGGTATATCCGGCGAGGTTTTGCTTCGGTTGGGAAAATAACAAATATTAGAGCTAAGGAAACAAGCATATAATCAAACCTCATATTAATTCTTATTTTTTTATTTACTTCAAAAATAAAAAAATCAAAAAATCAAAACTATTTTCTCACTTTCCCTCTGAAGTTTGATGGCTGCTAACTCTTCTTTCATCCTCTTAAATAGGTGCTCTATTGGTCTTATTTGGGAAAAAATAAAATTAAAAACAAAGTTTATGTTCTTTTTTCTATATAATAATAAGATTACCTTATATTAGTTTTGTTTTAATTCTTTTTAATATTTGAATTAATTTTGGTGAATTGTAAGTTTCCATTTGGGAAACTTTTCATTATTTAGGAGACAAGTATGGTAATCAAGAGAACAAAATTTATGTAAAAATTGTCTGAATTTAGTATTCCTTTAATTACCAATTATTAATTCACATAAATATCATTAATTACTTGTTCATTTGATTATCATAATATTATAATATTTTCCTGAAATTGGTAAATGAAATTGCATGCAAATTCGTGTGGTACTTATTTGATCATTCGAACCTGGAAGTATATCCCGTAGGGCGTAGGTTTTCTTCATAAATGTGGATGTTTATCGTGGATAAACTTGGCACATTCATGTATACGTGATACGTGATATCACACATTATCGATTATTTATTGAAATAAATATATTTTGTGTCACATAGAATAAAGACGTGTTACATTGTATACATTTTTAAAACATATATCACATTAATCTCATATTTTAAAAGCGTGTCTGAACGAGCCCATCTTTACCTTGCATGACACATAAATAGTACACTGGAGGATAAAAAGAAAAAGAAAAAATGTGTCTAAGGAAAATTTTACAAATTTTGTCCAAAAATAGACGCAAGCATGAGCCGAATAACATCAACATACATTATTTTTTAAAAAATAAAAATCGTTAGTCTTATTAAAAAGAGAAAATATTTAAAATTACAGTAAAAATTTATCATTAACATCGTAAGCTAAATACATAAATTGGACATTTTCCCACAACATTGACACAAAAAATTAGCCATTTTAGATCATACAAAGACTATACATGAAAAAGGTTAAGAACCCAACCAAAAGACTCAAATGAAAAATAGATACGAATAAATCTGATTGCACCGACAAACGAACCTCAAAGGGAATTAAGCTATTAAAAGACCACACCGAAAACCGCAAATCAAAGCCGATTGTTGTGAGAAACTATCCACGAACGTAAATCGCATATCCAAATTCAATCTGAGGGTCCAGAGCATGGAAGATCAGCAAGATTAAAAATAAAGCACAATCTTGACCAGTCTCTTCGTCGTCAAATCTTCCCGTCAGAAAACATAAAATAAAAAATAATCAAATAACTCAAAAAACGAGAAATGTGCCAAAAGGCAGGGATAAACGTGCAATCTGCAACCAACTTCAAACCAGATGACGCCAACAGCTAAAAAAAAGAAAAAAAGTTAGTGTTCTATATTTCTATAGAAAGAAAATGGTGGTTGTTGATAGAGTTTTCTATACAAAGATAAATCATCGACATATATGTATAGGTTTTATTTTTAATCATTTTAATATGCGTATGTTTGAAAAATTATATTTAAACACTTGAAAAAATTCAAAATCTAACTAGTGTGAAATTTAATCATGTAAAGAAGTAGATCTTATCTTCATAAAATAAAAAACGACCAAACGACCGAGAAAAAATGCGAAAAATGTGTCAAAAGGCGGAGATAAACGTACGATAAAAGCAAGGGAAGACGTACCACAAAAGCAGACTTAATCTTGTCAATGACTATAAAAAAACGATGATCGACAACCAATTTCAAAACTGATGACGCCGACAGCTAAACAAAGTTAAAGAAATCATTTACAATTCTCATAAAGGCACGTCGTTGTCTAATTTGTACTGACATATGTTTTTGACAAATTTTGAATCAAAACGAGATATGAAAAATATTTAGTTATCGTGTTCTTTAGTTCTTGAACTTAAAAAATTATTTATAATTCTCTGATGTTATAACTTCTTATAAAAACAAGTTCAATATTGAAGGTTCTCATAATTATAACACGGAATTGGATCGCTGCTTCTATCGCTCTATAAAACTTTGATGAAATGGGCTGTTTTCATTTTTTTTAAGAATTGAATTGAATTGCAATGGTTTGATTTATTGACAATAAACAAATGACAACATAAAGTATGCAATAAAGTTTTCCTCTATATGTTAAACTTTTTTTATAATTTTTTTAATGTTCGATAATCACATGAATTCTAATTATATTTAAAATTGAGTTAAGTACGTAAATTATTTAATCAAAGATATCATATCATTTTATTACGTTGAGGTGAGAAAAATATGAAACCATATACTAAAAGTATATATATCGTATAATGACATCAACAAAATAATCACTTAAAAAAATATTGTATGTTTTTTTTTAAACTATCGGCATAAAATCTATGCCATCAGGGACGAAACTACATAGAGTTAAAAATTGAATTATTTATGAATTTGTCCTCCCCACTTTTAATTATTATGCTTTGCCCTTAATTTCAAATTTCGACTCCGTCCCTGTATGATGTTGTTGCATATCCGCATCTTCATGCTTTAGAGAGCAAATATAAGGATTAAGAATCATATATAAACTAGTTGAGACATGCCATGCATAATTAGACATTCTTTTAGGCCAATTTGATGAGATATGATGGCATGGTACCACCAAAGAATATATGGTACAACAAGTCAAACAATTTCATCCCTTACATGCGTTCTAGCTTGTTGATTTGGTACATAATCTTTGAATATGATGATTTGACATCATTAAATTTTGATTAAATGAAAGTTTGGATGTAAGGAATTTGATGCTAAACTACATCAATGGACCAGATAAAGCAAATGTTCATAAATTAGAATTAATATGATTTGGTTGTTTTTACTTCGATTAATGGCCGTAAAATTTTGATTTTGATGCGGTTTATGTTGATGATTAACATATGTAATGTATTAATAATGTATATCACAACAACAACAAAGTAAACTGTATATGAATAACAATTATAGATGAAACGAAGTAAATTTAGTGTTTTTTATTCATTTTAATCTTTAAAAAATTTAAACAACAACAAAAAAAATTCAATTCAATTCAAATCAAACAAGTAAAAATGGTGAACCATCGTTTGGGTTGCTAATAGACAATTACTTTTTTTTGTTTATTACGGACCATATCAAACACTTTAGATTAGATTCTCAAATCAGAAAGACAGACAAAATTTCTATGGAAAGTTGGAAACTAGACTCCATCGTGACCAGACAATGGTGGTACAGTCGATCCCTTCGGTAGTAGAACTTCAAAGTTCAAGCCACAACCGAATCGACATGCTCGGGATGGCGATGGATGCCGATTTTCACGTTTTCCGGGACCGAATGGTGGAATAGTTCCCTTCGGTAATGCCTCAAAGTGCAAACCACGACTAGATAGACTTGCTAGGGATGGTGGTGGAGGACAGTTTATATGATGTCCAGGGCCAGATGGTGGAATAGGAGTTCCCTTTGGTAACATCTCAAAATGCAAACTTGTTTGGGACGGCGATGGTGGCCAATTTCCATGATGTCCAGGGGTAGATGGTGGAATAGGAGTTCCCTTCGGTAACATCGCAAAATGCAAACTTGCTCGGGACGGCGATGGTGGCCGATTTCCCTGTTTTCCGGGGGCAGATGGTGGAATAGGAGTTCCCTTCGGAAACATCCCAAAGTGCAAACCACGACCAACATTGCTCAAATGAGATTTGGTTGTAGGCAAAACTTTGGAACTAGATTGGTATAACCGGCGAGGTTTTGCTTCGGTTGGGAAAATAACAAATATTAGAGCTAGGAAAACAAGCATATAATCAAACCTCATATTAATTCTCATTTTTTTATTTACTTCAAAAAAAAATCAAAACTATTTTCTCACTTTCCCTCTAAAGTTTTGATGGCTGCTAACTCTTGTTTCATCCTCTTAAATAGGTGTTCTATTGGTCTTATTTGGGAAAAAATAAAATTAAAAACGAAGTTTATGTTCTTTTTTCTATATAATAATAAGATTACCTTATATTAGTTTTGTTTTAATTCTTTTTAATATTTGAATTAATTTTGGTGAATTGTAAGTTTCCATTTGGGAAACTTTTTCATTATTTAGGAGACAAGTATGGTAATCAAGAGAACAAAATTTATGTAAAAATTGTTTGAATTTAGTATTCCTTTAATTACCAATTATTAATTCACATAAATATCATTAATTACTTGTTCATTTGATTATCATAATATTATAATATTTTCCTGAAATTGGTAAATGAAATTGCATGCAAATTCGTGTGGTACTTATTTGATCATTCGAACCTGGAAGTATATCCCGTAGGGCGTAGGTTTTCTTCATAAATGTGGATGTTTATCGTGGATAAACTTGGCACATTCATGTATACGTGATACGTGATATCACATATTATCGATTATTTATTGAAATAAACATATTTTGTGTCACATAAAATAAAGACGCGTTACATTTTATACAATTTTGAAACATATATCACATTAATCTCATATTTTAAAAGCGTGTCTGAACGAGCCCATCTTTACCTTGCATGACACATAAATAGTACACTGGAGGATAAAAAGAAAAAGAAAAAAAATGTGTCTAAGGAAAAATTTACAATTTTTTCCCAAAAATAGACGCAAGCATGAGCCGAATAACATCAACATACATTATTTTTAAAAAATAAAAATTGTTAGTCTTATTAAAAAGAGAAAATATTTAAAATTACACTAAAAATTTACCATTAACATCGTAAGCTAAATACATAAATTGGACATTTTCCCACAACATTGACACAAAAAACTAGCCATTTTAGATCATACAAAAGACTATACATGAAAAAGGTTAAAAACACAACCAAAAGACTCAAATGAAAAATAGATACGAATAAATCTGACTGCACCGACAAACGAACCTCAAAGGGGATTAAGCTATTAAAAGACCACACCGAGAACCGCAAATCAAAGCCGATTCTTGTGAGAAACTATCCACGAATGTAAATCGCATATCCAAATTCAATCTGAGGGTCCAGAGCAGGGAAGATCAACAATATTACAAATAAAGCACAATCTTGAACAGTCTCCTCGTCGTCAAATCTACCCGTGAGAAAACATAAAATAAAAATAGCCAAATAACTCAAAAAACGAGAAATGTGCCAAAAGGCAGGAATAAACGTGCAATCCGCTACCAACTTCAAACCAGGTGACGCCAACCGCTAAAAAAAAAGTTAGTGTTCTATATTTCTATAGAAAGAAAATGGTGGTTGTGATAGAGTTTTCTATACAAAGATAAATCATCGACATATATGTATAGGTTTTATTTTTAATCATTTTAATATGTGTATGTTTGAAAGATTATATTTAAACACTTGAAAAAAATTCAAAATCTAACTAGTGTGAAATTTAATCGTGTAAAGAAGTAAATCTTATCTTCATAAAATAAAAAACGACCAAACGACCGAGAAAAAAGGTGAAAATGTGTCAAAAGACGGAAATAAACGTACGATAAAAGTAAGGGAAGACGTACCACAAAAGCAGACTTAATCTTGTCAAGAACTATAAAAAAACGATGATCGGCAACCAACTTCAAAACTGATGACGCCGGCAGCTAAACAAAGTTAAAGAAATCATTTACAATTCTCATAAAGGCACATCGTTGTCTAATTTGTACTGACATATGTTTTTGACAAATTTTGAATCAAAACGAGATATGAAAAATATTTAGTTATCGTGTTCTTTAGTTCTTGAACTTTGTTGAGTTGATTAAACAATTGCAAATGGCCAAGAGGGAGGTGAATTGGCAATAAAAATTTTGGTGGGAAGAATGAGTGAAAAATAAAAATTGACACAAGTAGTTATAGTGGTTCAAGTTCTCCAAATGAACTCTACATCCACTACCTTAGTTCCCACTAAGGATTTTCAACCAATTCACTACTTGAATTCTTCCCATTTTCTTGGATGAGGAGGTAACCTTACAAATTCGATTAAGCTTTCTACCCAAAGCTTAATCCACTCAATTTACAAGAGAAGTTTTGGTAAACTCAAATGATTCCTCTCAAAGGATAATTGTCTACTCAATTACAATTTTAATTACCCCAAACTCACAATACAAAATGACAATTGAAAAACACTAGAGTTGGGTACAAGAATTTGACTTTGAATAGCTCAAGGGTTTGGATTTTTGCTTTGATGATGCTTGTAGGTTGAATAGTAGTTGCTGACCTTCAAAGGACTTCAATTTATACCTCCTCTATTAATTCTAGCCGTTTGGGTGGTTGGGAACTTGAATAGAGCCGTTGGAACCCTCTCTTACCACCATAAATGCACTTCTGCAGCTGCCTGTATCGGTACTCGGGGAGCCGTATCGATACCTGTCTCAGAAAAGAAAGAGTCGTTGTGTGCAATTAATAAGGGGTATCGAAACGCACGTAGGCGTATCGGTACGGGGTATCGAAACGGCTAAGACCGTATCGATACCTTTTTCTCAACTTAGCTCATTGTCGATTTCCGTTTCGATACGAGGGTTTACCGTATCGATACGGGTCAACTACCAATTTAAAATTTGGTTACCTAACCAACTGACACCAACGGTCGAAATATTTAAAACGACTTGAATTTAAAATTCATTAAAATCGTATCGATACGGGTGAAATCCTATCGGTACGCCATTCAAACTCTTTTAGACTTTTAGGAAGGAGCGTATCGATACAGATTGAATCTGTTTTGATACGGTGTTTCGATACGGTTAAGGTCGTATCGAAACGAGTTCCGGCAGTAACCAACTTTGTAAAAAAGGTATCGATACGGCTGGAAGTGTATCGATACACCTGGACGGTTTTCAATAGTTTGGCCTTGAAACACTTAGAAAATATTTTGAGTTTGAGTTTTTCAAATCAGTTTTAAAGTGTTGGTGATTTAAAACTTATTAAGGAACTTATAAAACAATTTTAAGTTTTTTTTTAAATTGATCCTTAAAGATTTAACTATATCAAAATCAAACATAGGTTTTACAATCTCCCCCTTTTTGATATAACAAAACTAAAACTTAAAATTTTTGACACTTTGAAAAACTTTACAAAGTTAACTCCCCCTTAATATAAGCTAGGTAACTTTTAAGTTGAAATCAAAATTTTTAAAGTGTTGTGAGCTAGTTTCTCTCCCCCTTTTTGTTAGATCAAAAATATTGAGACAATAGATAAGTGCATATCATAGGCAAAGGTATAAATAGGCAACATAAATATTATTAACTTCAAAATAAAGCATAACATCAAACTTAAAAATCCAACAAAAAACATAAAATCAAAGCATATGTTTAATAATAAAACAAACTTAATTAGTCCTAAGAACATGAAACAAAAGTGCATAAATAGAAATATCCTAGATGATATGCATGAGATGCAAGGAGAATCTACTAGGCATCATCATCGCCTTCTTTATCATCTTCATCGTCAATTCCAATTGGATCATCATTCCTCATGCTATTGCGCCACTCATCATGGAAAGCGGAGATGGAAATATTCAAAGAGTTATGACCGCTTTCAAGAGAGGTTAGGCGATTCTCCATGTTCGTCATCCGTGTGTCAAAAGTTGTTTCAAGGGCGGTAAGACGATTTCCCATATCCGTGCACAACCCGGTGAATTGCTCATTGAGGAATGTCATAAGAGCATCCATGGAGGGTTGAGGAGGAGGTGGAGGAGCTTGATCACCTTGAGGTTCTTCAAATATTGCCGCGGCCTCGGGTGGGTAGCTCGGAAAGACGTACCCAATTACCATTAAAATAATGGAACTTACCCCGTGCAAGAGATCGTTCATCAATAGGATCTGTGAGGGGAGTTGGATAGTCAAACGAGCAATCAATATCCTTTTTTATAAAGAAATAGCTTAAGGCCGTACCATAGGTAAAAGAGGTGATGGGAGTGGTGTGGTGATTTTGCACAAGATAGACGATCTCCGCAAACATGATTCGAGCAAGGTTTGGACGCTTTCGTTCACGGAAGCAACGGATCCAAAAATCATCCACTTGACGGATGGTAGAGTATTTTCCTCTGGAAAGCCTAAACCACCAAGACACCATCAAATGGAGGATCCGATCTTGAGCATTGAGGGCGGTTACGGAGCCACTAAGAACATGGCCTAAAGCATTCTCATCATCAAGGCCTTCATCCTCCAAATTAAAAAGTTCACATATAGATTTGACATCAAGGAGAATTTTCTTGCCCATGAGATAAGAACTAATGCCGGTAACAACCCCATTGCGAGAACAACATTTGGCATTAGTGTAAAAGATTAAAACTAAAAGACGGTAATAAAAACCGGGAATGGAGAGAAAATCCATGAAATTCCAACGTTGGAGCAATGGAAGATATTCAAATTTGAAATGCTCCGAGTTAAGAAAAGGAATAGATATTACCCTTTCCGCACGAATCTTGTAGTTTTCGAATTGTCGAAAATATGCGAGAGCCGCGGGGTTTTCAAAATATTGTTCATAGATTTGAGTGTAGTTCGGACGTGCAACAACTCCGAGATTGGATGATTCACCGGTTTGAGAAACCCTCGATCTCTTCCTAGATTCCTTGGGTGCCATGAACTAAAAGAAAATCATGCATTTAGATTTCTTCATTTAAGTTAAGAACCAAGGTAAAAAAATTGAAAATAAAATTTGAAGAAAAGATTTTGGAAAACAAAATTTTTGTTAAGAAGATTAACATAAAAACAAAACAAAACAAAAAAAATTGAAAAAGAAAAAGAAAGAATTTTACCTTGATAGGGATTTGAGAGAATGAAGAAAAATCTAGCACAAATTTGATGAGAATGATCTTAGATCTTTGCTTGATGGAAAACCTCTTTAAGATTTTGAGTTGTGGTGTAAAAATATGAGGGAGGAAGAGCCCTTTTATAGGCAAAAACGGTTAGGGTTTTTAGGATTTGAAGAATTTTAGTTTTGGTAAAAGTTTAAGACTTTAAATGCCAAATTAAAAGTTGTCTGCGCAATCGAGTATCGATACGCCTGAAGGTGTATCGATACGGGGGTAGAAACGTCATTTCTTTAAAAATGCCCGTTAGAGAATCGTATCGAAATGGATGAGATCCGTATCGAAACGATTAAAGCTCGTATCGATACGGGTTTAACCGTATCGATACCCGTTTAAGGCAAAATGAAGTCTGGGAAGCTCAATGAAGAACATGTATCGATACGCGTAGAACCGTATCAATACCCTATGCCCAGAAATACATCTTTAGGCCTAAAGAACAACCATAGGCTCGATTTTAACATCTCCTAAAGGTATGCAAATGATGAATGAACAGTTCTAAACATATTTTAATAGAATCATACTCCCCCTAACTATAGGCATGGATATTTTCAAGAGTTACAACACATAAAACATGCAATTTCACAAGATCAATCAATTTTAAGCACAAAGAGGTCCTAAAAGGTCAAGATAGGCTAGCTAGACCTAACTCTCTCCTAAGGGACCAAAAACGCTCTTTATCTAAAGGTTTTGTAAATATATCCGCTAATTGGTTCAAGGTGTCAACATATTTTATAACAACATCATTTTTCAAAACATGATCTCTAATGAAATGATGTCGAATTTCTATGTGTTTAGTTCTAGAGTGTTGGATGGGATTGTCACATCCCAAAAACCGGTCTAGTCGGAATTAAATTTCGATGATCGAATATTTTTAAATTATTTATTCGATATTATTTAAATATTATTCGGGGTAATTTATAATAGTTTATTATTATTAGTATTTAAAAAAAAAGAAAAAAAAAAGAAAAGGGAAAGACAAAGTATAGTGGTCGGCTAACCACTCCACAAAATAGGAAAACAATGGGGTTGGTATTAGCCAATTCAATTTCCACTAATTGTGGCCATAATTTAAAGAGAATTGGAATTGGATTGGAGATGGAGAGTGGGGGTGCCGGCTACTGCAACTATAAATAGGGGGGAGTTTGATTGAATATAAGGAAATTTAGAAAGATTCAAATGTTATATGAGTAAATTAGGAGAGTTTCGATTGAGTATTAGGAAAATTAGGAAGAAATGATTGATGCAGTCAAATGTTCGATTGGTGATTCGATAAATTCGATATAGTAATATCGAATTTCTGCCGACGTCGGGGTAAGCTCAAATCCTTGGTTAGTCTAAGTTTCGGTATCGAATTTGATTAATATTTTTATATATATTCGATACTGTCTTATTGATTGGTTTTTATTAATTATCATAGTACACAAGGTAGATTCGGAACAACCGTCAAGCCCAAGAAATAAAAATAAAGTACCGGTCTGTCAAGGTGAGTGAAACAAATTAGAGTTGAGATTAGAGTCTCAACTATCTTTAATTTAATGTAGAATATATATTAAGCATGAAATTGGATTAATTAAAGGTTAGTAAATGATAAGGGTAAAGGAAATTCGGATTTGTAAACTGTCCTGTAGAAAACTGCATTTTTGAGCATGTTAGAGTCATTTCTGGAAAAAGTGTTCTTCTACAAAGTTGTAGAGGACAAAATTTTACATGAAATAGAGGTATGATTTGCTCAAAAATGTTAAGTATAGGTCTCGGAATTGTTCTTAGAAGTTACGGGACTGAAACTGAATAATTGAAATCTGCTGGGATAAATTGTAGAATTCAAAATGTTTAGGGGGTCAAAATGGTGTTAATAAATTCTGAAAAATTATTATTAGAACAGGGGATTCATGAAATGAATTAGATTAAATGGTCAAGCTTGGATTAAGTCTCAATTGGTAGGTTAAAACCATTTAGATCACATATAGTATTATTAAAGAATAAAAAGGGGGCTGTTTTGTGAAAATTGATAAATTGAGGACTTACATGTCCTATTTTTGAGGTTGCTGGATTATAAAAATAATTTTATAAGATTAATGTAAATGTGGTTAAAAGCTCAAGATTAATAGTGTAGTGAAACATAGGTTATAAATGCACTAAAGTCACAAATTAAGCATAGACAGATTAGGTTTCTGAAAATGCCTTATGTTCAAGTAATAAAATGTATTAATAGGGAAATGATAAAATTATATTCCATACATAGTTATAAAGGTGTGTTTATAAGCTTTCTATAATGGTAAAGAACTCCTTATTTGGAGTTGTGAGTAAAAAGATATGAATTTTTGAGTAAGTAAATGTCATAAAAACAGGGTAACAATTTGCCCTTAAATCTGCATCAACATCGACTTTAAAAATTCATTATAAATTGTATAAGCGGGATTAAAAGCTATAATTTATATGGTTTAAAAGGTTATTCAGTCTAGTTTCGTTTGAAGCAAACGAAATCAGATTTTGAGTTATAGAACATTTTATATAAATATTTCTTTAAGGACAATGCAAGCTGCCTAATATACTAAATAATATGTTTCTTTAATGTTTGGTTAGAAAAGATGTAGAAATGAAGGAAATCACAAAGTTGGAGAATAAGGAAAATGTCTCTAAGCTTGGATTGAGGTGAGTGTAGATGCATTTGTCTCGGGTGACGCGGTGTCATTCCGATCATTGTTTTTTTTTTTATGTTCTGATATGTGAGTGTGGATGCATTTGTCTCGGGTGACGCGGTGTCATTCCGATCATTGTTTTTATATGTGAGTGTGGATGCATTTGTCTCGGGTGACGCGGTGTCATTCCGATCATTGTTTTTATATGTGAGTGTAGATGCATTTGTCTCGGGTGACATGGTGTCATTCCGATCTTTGTTTTTATGTTCTGATATGTGATTGTAGTTGTGTCAAGGGATAGGCTCGGTGCCTTCCCGTTGCATTATCTATGATTATGTTTGCATTTGTTAAGGGATCAAGTAGAGCAACTATGCTCGAATGGCAAATTTGGTAAGTGCCTTGCATTACTTTGATATGTTCGAATATGACTATGAAATGCTACATGATATTGAGCTACGGCTCATCTTGTTATTTCATATGATATGATATGATATGAAAATCATGGACTATGTGAATTTGTGTGTATTTATGGACGTTGGATACAATTGGCATGCCATAGGGTTATTCGAGCTCAACATGTAAGGGAGGACTACGGTCCAGGGCTACGGCCTATATGTGGGAGATAAAAGGATGGAAGTGTAAGGGATACATGGAGCTACGGCTCAGGGCTACGGCTCATTTATGATTCATGATATGGTGTACAGGGAATCCGCGTATCCAATGGTACCAATATATTATGTGTTTGATACGTTATGCTATGTTATTCTCATGATATGATATTATGCTTTGTTATGAATATAAAGTATGCCATGTTATTGCATTATGATCATTTTTGGAAGCATGCTACATGACATAACATGTTCATTCATTGTCATTGGCTACCTCACTTAGACTATGTAAGTCTAATGCATTCATTGCATAACATTTCAGGTTAAGGAAAGTAACAGATCGAGATCGAGATTAGTTGGAAGGTTGGCAAGTCACTACAATTAAAGAGTAATGTGTTTTGTCCTTATAAACTCCTAGTATGGTGGCAAAGTAGTTAAAGTAATTATACTAGTCTTGTGGGCCTACTATTGTGTATACGTTACCTATGTTTTGTATAAATTTTTAAGTGTTTAAGATACTTTGTTAGTTCGAATAAAAAAATAGTTTTAGACAAATTACAAAAGGATCACTAAAATATTGTATCGTCTAATCAGATAGGTAAAAGACTTCCGTTAGTAATGAGATTTTACAGGCTAATAACTAGTAAGTTTAATTTCAGTATAATATCACGAATTTCAGATAAGGACCCCTAATTTGTAAAAATTACAAATTAGTCCCTGAGTTTGAAAAAGTTTAAAATTGACCCCAATTTGAATAAGTTGTTAATAAGTTAAGTGTTAAGTCTTAAAAGAGATTAATAAAATATTACGAAATGATTTTTGAACTTTGGATTTATGTCTCCGATCTCCGCATTGTTTTCCGGTAGCGCTCTCCGACCCGGTTCTCTACCAGGCCGGGAAGGGGGTGTTACAGTAGTGGTATCAGAGCTAGAGTTTAGTCGGTTCTAGACTAAATTTAAGTATGTTTGTATTATGTGTTAAGTTACTTTGCCACCTAGGAGTTAATCTGTTAAGTATTGTGACTTGTCAACTGATCCGATCTCTTTTATAAAATAGATATGTGTCTCGAACTAACGAAGCTTATAATAATGAGTCTGTTGCTATCTCCTCGACTTATGGCGAGTAGGTGCAAGGAGGAAATCCTCCGAATCCTCAGAACCCTCATGTTCGAGGTGTAGAGCCTAAAGCTCATACAGCTCAGACAGGATGTTATTAGAATATAGCTGATATATTTCAGCAATTTATGAATGTGTTAAAGGCTAGTCAAGTCATGCAACCTACGCCACCTGTTGCGTAACCTCTTCGAACCCTAATCGATAAGTTATTGCAATACTGAGCTTACACCTTTACTGGTCGGGACATAGATGATCCCAAAATAGCCGAGTATTAGTTAGACAATACTTTAAGGATTTTTGATAAGCAAATAAGATGTTCGGATGAACATAAGCTTGAATGCGCTCTTGCGTTGAAGCTTTATAGTGATGGGAGACTACTGTCCTTACCGTCTCCGAGAAAACCGTAAGTTGAGAATTTTTCTTGAAAGAATTCCATAATAAGTACATAAGTGTCAGATGTTTATCGTAGGGCTTAACGATGAGTTACGACCCATGTTTACAGCGTTATACATTAAAAATTTCCAAGATCTCGTAAATAGAGTCAAAGCTATGGAAGTAGCGAAGAGAGCTCGGAAAGTTAGTAAATTTAATAAAGTCTGAAAAGAAATCAAGACATGAGAATTTTTAAGTGCAATTTTTGTCAACGACGACATGAAGGACAATGTCGCAAAAAAAAATATATATAGGAAAGGTGAATTCTTCATTTCTAGAAGATTCTGATCCCGAAGAGTGCTCGGATGAACAATCCGAAGCTACATGTAAGAATTCGAGGACGAATTCTTTTCTAAGGGGGGGAGAGTTGTCACATCCCAAAAACCGGTCTAGTCGGAATTAAATTTCGATGATCGAATATTTTTAAATTATTTATTCGATATTATTTAAATATTATTCGGGGTAATTTATAATAGTTTATTATTATTAGTGTTTAAAAAAAAGAAAAAAAAAAGAAAAGGGAAAGACAAAGTATAGTGGTCGGCTAACCACTCCACAAAATAGGAAAACAATGGGGTTGGTATTAGCCAATTCAATTTCCACTAATTGTGGCCATAATTTAAAGAGAATTGGAATTGGATTGGAGATGGAGAGTGGGGGTGCCGGCTACTGCAACTATAAATAGGGGGGAGTTTGATTGAATATAAGGAAATTTAGAAAGATTCAAATGTTATATGAGTAAATTAGGAGAGTTTCGATTGAGTATTAGGAAAATTAGGAAGAAATGATTGATGCAGTCAAATGTTCGATTGGTGATTCGATAAATTCGATATAGTAATATTGAATTTCTGCCGACGTCGGGGTAAGCTTAAATCCTTGGTTAGTCTAAGTTTCGGTATCGAATTTGATTAATATTTTTATATATATTCGATACTGTCTTATTGATTGGTTTTTATTAATTATCATAGTACACAAGGTAGATTCGGAACAACCGTCAAGCCCAAGAAATAAAAATAAAGTACCGGTCTGTCAAGGTGAGTGAAACAAATTAGAGTTGAGATTAGAGTCTCAACTATCTTTAATTTAATGTAGAATATATATTAAGCATGAAATTGGATTAATTAAAGGTTAGTAAATGATAAGGGTAAAGGAAATTCGGATTTGTAAACTGTCCTGTAGAAAACTGCATTTTTGAGCATGTTAGAGTCATTTCTGGAAAAAGTGTTCTTCTACAAAGTTGTAGAGGACAAAATTTTACATGAAATAGAGGTATGATTTGCTCAAAAATGTTAATTATAGGTCTCGGAATTGTTCTTAGAAGTTACAGGACTGAAACTGAATAATTGAAATCTGCTGGGATAAATTGTAGAATTCAAAATGTTTAGGGGGTCAAAATGGTGTTAATAAATTCTGAAAAATTATTATTAGAACAGGGGATTCATGAAATGAATTAGATTAAATGGTCAAGCTTGGATTAAGTCTCAATTGGTAGGTTAAAACCATTTAGATCACATATAGTATTATTAAAGAATAAAAAGGGGACTGTTTTGTGAAAATTGATAAATTGAGGACTTACATGTCCTATTTTTGAGGTTGCTGGATTATAAAAATAATGTTATAAGATTAATGTAAATGTGGTTAAAAGCTCAAGATTAATAGTGTAGTGAAACATAGGTTATAAATGCACTAAAGTCACAAATTAAGCATAGACAGATTAGGTTTCTGAAAATGCCTTATGTTCAAGTAATAAACTGTATTAATAGGGAAATGATAAAATTATATGCCATACATAGTTATAAAGGTGTGTTTATAAGCTTTCTATAATGGTAAAGAAATCCTTATTTGGAGTTGTGAGTAAAAAGATATGAATTTTTGAGTAAGTAAATGTCATAAAAACAGGGTAACAGTTTGCCCTTAAATCTGCATCAACATCGACTTTAAAAATTCATTATAAATTGTATAAGCGGGATTAAAAGCTATAATTTATATGGTTTAAAAGGTTATTCAGTCTAGTTTCGTTTGAAGCAAACGAAATCAGATTTTGAGTTATAGAACATTTTATATAAATATTTCTTTAAGGACAATGCAAGCTGCCTAATATACTAAATAATATGTTTCTTTAATGTTTGGTTAGAAAAGATGTAGAAATGAAGGAAATCACAAAGTTGGAGAATAAGGAAAATGTCTCTAAGCTTGGATTGAGGTGAGTGTAGATGCATTTGTCTCGGGTGACGCGGTGTCATTCCGATCATTGTTTTTTTTATGTTCTGATATGTGAGTGTGGATGCATTTGTCTCGGGTGACGCGGTGTCATTCCGATCATTGTTTTTATATGTGAGTGTGGATGCATTTGTCTCGGGTGACGCGGTGTCATTCCGATCATTGTTTTTATATGTGAGTGTAGATGCATTTGTCTCGGGTGACATGGTGTCATTCCGATCTTTGTTTTTATGTTCTGATATGTGATTGTAGTTGTGTCAAGGGATAGGCTCGGTGCCTTCCCGTTGCATTATCTATGATTATGTTTGCATTTGTTAAGGGATCAAGTAGAGCAACTATGCTCGAATGGCAAATTTGGTAAGTGCCTTGCATTACTTTGATATGTTCGAATATGACTATGAAATGCTACATGATATGGAGCTACGGCTCATCTTGTTATTTCATATGATATGATATGATATGAAAATCATGGACTATGTGAATTTGTGTGTATTTATGGACGTTGGATACAATTGGCATGCCATAGGGTTATTCGAGCTCAACATGTAAGGGAGGACTACGGTCCAGGGCTACGGCCTATATGTGGGAGATAAAAGGATGGAAGTGTAAGGGATACATGGAGCTACGGCTCAGGGCTACGGCTCATTTATGATTCATGATATGGTGTACAGGGAATCCGCGTATCCAATGGTACCAATATATTATGTGTTTGATACGTTATGCTATGTTATTCTCATGATATGATATTATGCTTTGTTATGAATATAAAGTATGCCATGTTATTGCATTATGATCATTTTTGGAAGCATGCTACATGACATAACATGTTCATTCATTGTCATTGGCTACCTCACTTAGACTATGTAAGTCTAATGCATTCATTGCATAACATTTCAGGTTAAGGAAAGTAACAGATCGAGATCGAGATTAGTTGGAAGGTTGGCAAGTCACTACAATTAAAGAGTAATGTGTTTTGTCCTTATAAACTCCTAGTATGGTGGCAAAGTAGTTAAAGTAATTATACTAGTCTTGTGGGCCTACTATTGTGTATACGTTACCTATGTTTTGTATAAATTTTTAAGTGTTTAAGATACTTTGTTAGTTCGAATAAAAAAATAGTTTTAGACAAATTACAAAAGGATCACTAAAATATTGTATCGTCTAATCAGATAGGTAAAAGACTTCCGTTAGTAATGAGATTTTACAGGCTAATAACTAGTAAGTTTAATTTCAGTATAATATCACGAATTTCAGATAAGGACCCCTAATTTGTAAAAATTACAAATTAGTCCCTGAGTTTGAAAAAGTTTAAAATTGACCCCAATTTGAATAAGTTGTTAATAAGTTAAGTGTTAAGTCTTAAAAGAGATTAATAAAATATTACGAAATGATTTTTGAACTTTGGATTTATGTCTCCGATCTCCGCATTGTTTTCCGGTAGCGCTCTCCGACCCGGTTCTCTACCAGGCCGGGAAGGGGGTGTTACAGGGATTCTTAGTGAGACAAATGGCACTAGTGTTGTCACACTTAAGGGGTATGGTTTCTACTTCAACACCATAATCTAAGAGTTGTTGCTTCATCCAAAGGACTTGAGCACAACAACTCCCTAAGGATATGTACTCCGCTTCGGTGGTAGATAAGGCTACGCTATTTTGTTTCTTAGAGAACCAAGATACGAGCATACTACCTAAGAATTGGCATGTTCCGGAAGTACTTTTCCTATCTATCTTACATCCCCCATAATCCGCATCCGAATAAGCATGAAGGCTAAAGGAAGAATCTTTAGGATACCAAAGGCCTAAAGTAGGTGTGTCTCTAAGGTATCTAAAAATTCTCTTAATGGCAACTAAGTGTGATTATCTAGGACTAGCTTGAAACCTAGCACACAAGCAAACACTAAACATAATATCCGGTCTACTTGCGGTAAGGTAAAGAAAAGAACCTATCATGGATCTATAAAGCTCAGAATTAACACACTTACCTCCTTCATCTTTGTCAAGCTTTATGGAAGAACTCATAGGAGTGGCTTGAGGTTTTGCATTCTCCAAGCCAAACTTTTTGAGCATATCATTCACGTACTTAGCTTGATTTATGAAGGTGCCATCTTTCCTTTGTTTGATTTGGAGTCCCAAAAAGAATGAGAGCTCCCCCATCATGCTCATCTCGAACTCACCTTGCATTAGCTTAGAAAATTCTTTACAATAACACTCATTAGTAGAACCAAAAATGATATCATCAACATAAATTTGAACTACTAAGATGTCATTGTTATATCTTTTTATGAAGAGTGTAGTATCCACCTTTCCCTTTTCAAAACCCTTTTCAATTAAGAAATTTGAAAGTCTCTCATACCAAGCTCTAGGAGCTTGTTTTAAACCATAGAGAGCTTTTGTAAGTTTAAACACATGGTTTGGAAATTTTGAATCCTCAAAACCCGGTGGTTGTTCAACATACACTTCTTCATTTAATAAACCATTTAAAAGGCACTTTTCACATCTATTTGAAAAAGCTTGAAATTATGATAACATGCAAATGCAAGCAACATCCTAATAGCTTCCATTATAGCTACGGGTGCATAGGTCTCATCAAAATCAATTCCCTCTTCTTGTGTATAGCTTTGAGCAACAAGCCTAGCCTTGTTTCTCACTATATTACCACTTTCATCTAATTTATTCCTAAAAACCCATTTTGTACCTATAGTAGATTGATTATTAGGCCTTTCAACTAATGTCCAAACTTTACTTCTCTCAAATTGATTTAATTCCTCTTGCATGGCCAAAATCCAAAAATCATCTTTTAAAGCTTCTTTAATATTTTTAGGCTCAATGCATGAAAGAAATGCAACATGATTCATTAATTTGAGAGAGGATCTAGTGGTTACCCCCTTGGATGGATCACCCAAGATTTCACCACCTTTGACATAGTTTAACTCCCTTGGGTAAGACACCTCCCTTTCCTCAAGAGCCAAGTCCTTCAAGGCTTCAAGAGGTGGATCTTGTGCATCCTCATCTTTAGTTGGAATCTCATCCACCTTTGACGTTTGTCCTCCATCAATGGCATCAAGGATTCCTACATCATCATCATCACAAGATTCCTTCCTCGGAAGGAGGTTATCATCGAAAACAACATGTATAGACTCTTCAACTACTAGAGTTCTCTTATTAAATACACGATAGGCTTTAGAGTTTAAAGAGTACCCTAAGAAAATAGCTTCATTACTTTTAGCATCAAATTTACCTAAGTTTTCTTTACCATTATTCAAAACAAAACACTTGCAACCAAAAGGATGAAAATAGCTAATGTTAGGATTCTTAGATTTTAAAATCTCATAAGGTGTTTTCTTCAAAATTGGCCTAATCATTACTCGATTTATAATACAGCAAGCTGTATTTGTGGCTTCCGCCCAAAAATATTTAGGTAAATTATTTTCGCAAAGCATGGTTCTAGCCATTTCTTCTAAAGTTCGATTTTTCCTCTCAACTACCCCATTTTGTTGAGGAGTGCGAGGTGCGGAAAAATTGTGGCCAATCCCATTTTCATTTAAAAACTCATCGAAACCTATATTTTGAAATTCGGTTCCATGATCACTTCGAATGTGAGAAATTTTAAGTTCAAGATCATTTTGAGTTATTTTAAAAAATGTGATGAATTTTTCTAAAGCCTCATCCTTTGTACTTAAGAATAGAACCCAAGTAAACTTAGAATAGTCATCTACAAGCACAAAAGCATATGATTTTCCACCCAAGCTCATTGTTCTAATAGGCCCAAAAAGATCCATATGAATCAATTGTAAACATCTACTAGTAGAGACATCATTTATGGATTTAAAAGAAGTTCTATGTTGTTTACCCTTTGAATATGCATCACAAATTTTATCATTAGAAAATTTAAGTTTGGGTAAACCTCTAACTAGATTAAGGGAATTAATTTCTCTAAGACACTCATGCTAGCATGTCCTAATTTTCTATGCCAAAGTCATGAGTCATGTTCATCATGTGCAACTAAGCATGTATGAGATGAATGAATGTCATCTAGATGCACCATGTATATGTTTCCTATGCGATGACCAATGAGCATTAGTTGATTTGTTTTAATGTTTACAATTTTGCAACCACTTTTATCAAATAAAACATTAAAACCCTTGTCACATAATTGACTAATACTCAATAAGTTATGTTTAAGACCGTTGACATACAAAAAATTTTCAATGAAAATAGAAGAGTGATTACCAATGGAGCCTATTCCTTCAATGTGGCCTTTGGAGTTGTCACCGAAAGTTACCACTCCACCACTCTTTGGCTTTAGTTCCACAAATCTACTCTTGTCACCGGTCATGTGTCTTGAGCATCCACTATCAAGGTACCAAGAATTTTTGCTTGAAGCTTTAGCCTTGTAGCAATGCTCCCCCTACAAACAAAGAAATTAGGCCTTGATTTTGGTACCCAAATCATTTTGGGTCCATGAGTGTTAGCCTTCAAAATTTTGGTTCCCTTAGGAATCCAAGAAGCAATAGCATTCAAGTTATTAGAAACAATGAGTTCCTTAGGAACCCAAACACTCCTAACTCTTTGACCTCTAGATTGCTTATTAAAATTTCTTTGTTTAGGAATAAAGGGTTTTCTTTTCACATATTGGGATTTAGAATGATTTCCTTTCTCAAAATTGTTTTTCCCAATAGCAATGGATGTTTTAAGATTATCCACTTCCTTTGTGTGATAATCTTGAAAATTGGAAAGAAGTTTTTCAAGTTCAAGATTTTTTGTTTTAAGATCATTTGAAAGATTTACTAAAAACAAAACTTTCTTTTCAAATTCGGAGTTAGCTTTAGAAAATGTCTCATTTTGATTTTTCAAATCGAAAATGGTTTTCTTGTTTTTCAAAATGGATTCCTTGTATTTTCCTACTAACTCATCGTAAACCTCTTGCAATTCATCATAAGCATCTTGAAGTTCATCAAAAGTAAAATCGAAATTGGATAAGTTAGAATTTACCTTTGGTTCATCATCAATGGCCATGAGACATAGATTGGCCACTTCCTCCTCTTCCTCGGATGACTCATCGTCACTCCAAGTTGCTATTTGAGCTTTGAGCTTGTTTTTCTTCCCAAAGCTCTTCCTCTTCAATTGAGGACATTCGGAACGGATGTGACCCGGCTTCTTGCATTCATAGCAAGTGATTTGGTCCTTCTCCTCTTCCTTACTCTTACTCTTGAAGTCTCCCTTTCTAATAAACTTTCTTCCACGATTTGACTTCATGAACCGAGTAAATCGTTTGGCCAACATGGCCATCTTTTCATCTTCATCCTCACTTGAATCGCTTTCTTGATGTGAAGCTTTTAGAGCGATTCCCACTTTATTCTTCTCAACCTCCTTCTTCTCAACTATTTTTTTCTCTTCTTCTCTTCCCTTCCTCATAATCTCATGGGTGAGTAGAGATCCAACAAGAGCATCAAACTTGAGAGTCTTCAAATCCCTAGCTTCAATAATATCCGTTCTCTTGCTATCCCATGACTCCGGAAGAGAGTACAACAATTTTCTCACTAGTTTGTCTTCGGGGATGATCTCGTCGAACCCCTTCAATCCGTTGACAATGACCGAGAATCGATCAAACATCTTGGAGACACTTTCATCGGGATCCATCTTGAAGTTTTCATAGCTTAGATTGAGTAGCCCAATCTTTGTCTCCTTGACATCAATAGTCCCCTCATATGTTGTCTCGAGGGTGTCCCAAACCTCCTTGGCATTTTCGATTGAAGACACCTTGGAGTAGATATCCGGACCAAGTGCACAAAATATCACATGGAGGGCTTTGTCATTCACTTGCATCCTTCTTCTTTCATCATCCGTCATCTCGGCTTTTACCTTTGGGACGAGTCTTTCTCCATCTCTCTTCATGGGAATATATGGACCTTCTTCAACCACATCCCACACCATGTAGTCGGTAGACTTGATGAAAAGCCTCATCATATTCTTCCAATATGGGTAGTTGTCCCCATTGAAGAATGGTGGCTTGGTGGTGGATTGGGACTCATAGTTGGAGGTGGATGCCATTGCTTGACAAGTTATTGATCAAACTCTCCTAGAATCGACTCAAGAGGGTTGTAATCCTTCCAATGAGTGTAGCTTTGATACCAATTGTTGAGTTGATCAGACAATTGCAAATGGCCAAGAGGGGGGTGAATTGGCAATAAAAATTTTGGTGGGAAGAATGAGTGAAAAATAAAAATTGACACAAGTAGTTATAGTGGTTCAAGTTCTCCAAATGAACTCTACATCCACTACCTTAGTTCCCACTAAGGATTTTCAACCAATTCACTACTTGAATTCTTCCCCTTTTCTTGGATGAGGAGGTAACCTTACAAATTCGATCAAGCTTTCTACCCAAAGCTTAATCCACTCAATTTACAAGAGAAGTTTTGGTAAACTCAAATGATTCCTCTCAAAGGATAATTGTCTACCCAATTACAATTTTAATCACCCCAAACTCACAATACAAAATGACAATTGAAAAACACTAGAGTTTGGTACAAGAATTTGACTTTGAATAGCTCAACGGTTTGGATTTTTGCTTTGATGATGCTTGTAGGTTGAATAGTAGTTGCTGACCTTTAAAGGACTTCAATTTATACCTCCTCTATTAATTCTAGCCGTTTGGGTGGTTGGGAACTTGAATAGAGCCGTTGGAACTAGGGGTGTTCATTTCGGATACCCGATCCGATCCGATCCGAAAATTCGGATATCCGAAAATTTCGGATCACCTAAATAGCGATCCGTATCCGATCCGAAAAAACCGGATATCCAAAAATTCGGATATCCGAATTTTCGGATCGGATACTCGGATATCCGAATATCCGAAATTTATGAATTTATTTGATTATTTTTTAATTTAATGGTTTTATCCATGAAAAATTTAGGTTTTCGAATATAAAAATTAATAAATTATTGAATATAACAATATTGTATCCATAAAAATTTCAATTTTTCATATATAACAAGTAAAAATATCGAATATAATAAGTTTTATACCTATAAAAAAAATTGAATTTTCGGATACCGGATAATCGGATATCCGATCCGAATGTAAAACCACTATCCGTATCCGATCCGAAATTTTCGGATATCCGATCCGAATTATCCGAAAAATAAAAAACGGATCGGATATCCGAAATTTCGGATCGGATCAACGGATAATCGGATCGGATCAATCGGATCGGATTTTTTTGAACACCCCTAGTTGGAACCCTCTCTTACCACCATAAATGCACTTCTGCAGCTACCCGTATCGGTACTCGGGGAGCCGTATCGATACATGTCTCAGAATTCAGAAAAGAAAGAGTTGTTGTGTGCAATTAATAAGGGGTATTGAAACGCACGTAGGCGTATCGGTACGGGGTATCGAAACGGCTAAGACCGTATCGATACATTTTTCTCAACTTAGCTCACTATCGATTTCCGTTTCGATACGAGGGTTTACCATATCGATACGGGTCAACTACCAATTTAAAATTTGGTTACCTAACCAACTGACACCAACGGTCGAAATATTTAAAACGACTTGAATTTAAAATTCATTAAAACCGTATCGATACGGGTGAAATCGTATCGGTACGCCATTCAAACTCTTTTAGACTTTTACGAAGGAGCGTATCAATATAGATTGAATCTGTTTCGATACGGTTAAGGTCGTATCGAAACGAGTTCCAGCAGTAGCCAACTTTGTAAAAAAGGTATCGATACGGCTGGAAGCGTATCGATACACCTGGACGATTTTCAATAGTTTGGCCTTGGAACACTTAGAAAATATTTTGAGTTTGAGTTTTTCAAATCAGTTTTAAAGTGTTGGTGATTTAAAACTTATTAAGGGACTTATAAAACAATTTTAAGTTTTTTTAAATTATCCTTAAAGATTTAATTATATCAAAATCAAACATAAATTTTACAAATTTAAAAAATTATTTATAATTCTCTGATGTTATAACTTCTTATAAAAACAAGTTCAATATTGAAGGTTCTCATAATTATAACACGGAATTGGATCGCTGCTTCTATCGCTCTATAAAACTTTGATGAAATGGGTTGTTTTCATTTTTTTTAAGAATTGAATTGAATTGCAATGGTTTGATTTATTGACAATAAACAAATGACAACATAAAGTATGCAATAAAGTTTTCCTCTATATGTTAAACTTTTTTATAGATTTTTTTAATGTTTGATAATCACATGAATTCTAATTATATTTAAGATTGAGTTAAGTACGTAAATTATTTAATCAGAGATATCATATCATTTTATTACGTTGAGGTGAGAAAAATATGAAACCATATACTAAAAGTATATATATCGTATAATGACATCAACAAAATAATCACTTAACAAAAAAAATATTGTATGTTTTTTAAAACTATCGGCCTAAAATCTATGCCATCATGGACGGAACTACATAGAGTTAAAAATTGAATTATTTATGAATTTGTCCTCCCCACTTTCAATCATTATGCTTTGCCCTTAATCTCAAATTTCGACTCCGTCCATGTATGATGTTGTTGCATATCCGCATCTTCATGCTTTAGAGAGCAAATATAAGGATTAAGAATCATATATAAACTAGTTGAGACATATGCCATGCATAATTAGACATTCTTTTAGGCCAATTTGATGAGATATGATGGCATGGTACCACCAAAGAATATATGGTACAACAAGTCAAACAATTTCATCCCTTACATGCGTTCTAGCTTGTTGATTTGGTACATAATCTTTGAATATGATGATTTGACATCATTAAATTTTGATTAAATGAAAGTTTGGATGTAAGGAATTTGATGCTAAACTACATCAATGGACCAGATAAAGCAAATGTTCATAAATTAGAATTAATATGATTTGGTTGTTTTTACTTCGATTAATGGCCGTAAAATTTTGATTTTGATGCGGTTTATGTTGATGATTAACATATGTAATGTATTAATAATGTATATCACAACAACAACAAAGTAAACTGTATATGAATAACAATTATAGATGAAACGAAGTAAATTTAGTGTTTTTTATTCATTTTAATCTTTAAAAAATTTAAACAACAACAAAAAAAATTCAATTCAATTCAAATCAAACAAGTAAAAATGGTGAACCATCGTTTGGGTTGCTAATAGACAATTACTTTTTTTTGTTTATTACGGACCATATCAAACACTTTAGATTAGATTCTCAAATCAGAAAGACAGACAAAATTTCTATTGAAAGTTGGAAACTAGACTCCATCGTGACCAGACAATGGTGGTACAGTCGATCCCTTCGGTAGTAGAACTTCAAAGTTCAAGCCACAACCGAATCGACATGCTCGGGATGGCGATGGATGCCGATTTTCACGTTTTCCGGGACCGAATGGTGGAATAGTTCCCTTCGGTAATGCCTCAAAGTGCAAACCACGACTAGATAGACTTGCTAGGGATGGTGGTGGAGGACAGTTTATATGATGTCCAGGGCCAGATGTGTTGCGGAATACGGTCGTCGAATAGAGCAAAAACGCAACTGATAATTTGAGAAAATAACAATGAAGATAAAGGAGACACAGATTTTACGTGGAAAACCCCTAAATAATATAGGGTAAAAACCACGGACAAAGGTAGAAGAATTTCACTATGAGAAAATAGGAATTACAACTTCTCTCAATCTAACAAGGAGAAAACAATGACAATTCTCTCTTGATAAAAAGGAGAAAACAACTCTATGAAAACTCTCTAATTTCTCTAGTATTGGGAGGAGGTTAGAATGATTTGGGATATGTAAGAATGGCAAATGGCTAGGCTATTTATAGTTGAGCTTTAGGGACTAACTTATAAATAACCTAAAGTTTAGGGACCAAAATTGTGATTTTCCCATGCCATTTTTCAATCTTGGCTGCACCTGCCAAAATTGGAATTTCCCATTTTCAATTTTGGCTGCCACCACATTGCCTGACTTTCTACAATCTCCCACTTGAAGATTTGATTGGAACAATCATATCTTCACACCATTCTTTCTACCTCGTACTTTCCATGTTGCTTACGTCTCTAACAAGCCACAAGAGGATCGACACCAAGTAAACTTATCAGTGTTGATTGCTTTTGTCATGAAATCTGCTATGTTGTCACCGGTATGGATCTTCTGCATATCTATAATCCCTTCTTCCACTTTTTCACGAATGAAGTGGTATTGGACCCGAATGTGTTTTGTTCTTGAGTGAAAAGCAGGATTCCTTGCAAGATGCAAGGCGCTCTGACTGTCACAAAACAAAGAGACATTCTCTTGTTTGTGCCCGAGCTCCTCCAATAGCATTTTCAACCATATTGCTTCTTTACTGGCTTGTGTAGCTGCTACATATTCTGCCTCCGTTGTTGACGTAGCCACAACCGATTGCAGTTTTGAAACCCAGCTTACAGCTCCACCAGCAAGTGTAAACACATACCCTGTTGTAGATTTGCTTTTATCCAAATCTCCTGCATAGTCAGAATCGACATACCCGCTGATAAGAAAGTCTGATCCCCCGTAACATAATGCAACATTTAAGGTCCCTTTGATGTATCTCAGGATCCTTTTCACAGCATTCCAATGCTCTCTGCCTGGATTCGCCATGTACCGACTAACCACTCCCACTGCTTGTGCAATGTCTGGTCTTGTACAAATCATAACGAACATTAAACTTCCCACTGCTGATGCATACGGTACTCGAGACATCTCCATCCTCTCTTCTTCACTGCTAGGACTCATACTGGAGGATAATTTAAAGTTAATAGGAAGAGGGGTATGAATTGGCTTACAATCTTGCATGCTGAATCGTGACAAGATCTTTTTCAAGTAATTCTTTTGTGAAAGCCAAATCTTCCTATTACTTCTGTCTCGGTGAATTTGCATCCCTAGAATCTTGTTTGCTGGTCCCAAGTCCTTCATTTCAAATTCCCTAGCCAGTCGTGCCTTTAATTCTTCAATATGATCTTTGTTGGGGCCTGCAACCAACATGTCATCTACATACAACAGCAATATAACAAAGTCGTTTTCACCAAACCTCTTGAAGTAAGCACAAGGGTCTGCATTAAGTCTGTTGTATCCAAGGCTCATGATGAAGGAGTCAAATCTCTTGTACCAACACCTCGGCGCCTGCTTTAAACCGTACAGAGATTTGTTCAACCTACAAACCAAGTTCTTCTTTTCTTTTTCTTCAAAACCTTCAGGCTGGAGCATGTAAATCTCTTCTTCAAGATCTCTATGAAGAAAAGCTGTTTTAACATCTAGCTGCTCTAGATGTAAATTCAATGTAGCACACATTGCCAGGACAACTCGAACCGTTGTTAGTCTAACCACAGGAGAAAAGATTTCATTGAAATCAATACCTTCTTTCTGAAGAAAACCAGTCTTGCACGATACCTCTCCACTTGATCGTCACCATTTCTCTTGATTTTGAAGACCCATTTGTTACCAATTGGCTTCCTTCCTTGTGGTAGTGGCACAAGTTCCCATGTATTATTTTTATGAAGGGCTTCGATTTCTTCTTGCATTGCCGCCATCCACTGCGAAGCATCTGAGTTGTTCATTGCCTCCTCGAATGTTGATGGCTCACCGTCCTCCGTTAAAAGGCAGTATGCAACATTACCTTCTATAACATAATCTGAGTGCCAATTGGGACGTCTTCTCACACGATCTGATTGACGAGTTGTTGGAGCTTCAGAATTCTCTGGTTCTGGTTCCTCGAGCTCTGGTTCTGCTTCAGAACAATCTCTCTGTTCAAACTCATTTTCAACATTTATCTGTGTAGTCTCTGGCTTTTCTTTATCAATGCTATCATCTTCTTCTTTTCTTTGTAGCTTATCTTCTACAAAGATAACATCCCTGCTGATAATCACTTTGCGGGCAGTGGGATCCCACAAGCGATACCCCTTTACTCCATCAGCATACCCCAAGAATTTACATTTTCTGGATTTTGGATCCAACTTTGAAATTTCTTGGGCATTGTACATCACGTACATAATACTTCCAAATATATGGAGGTTTGAATAATCAACTGGTTTACCAGTCCACATTTCCATCGGTGTCTTCAACTCAATTGCAGTTGATGGAGCCCGATTCACCAAATAACAGGCGGTATTGACTGCTTCTGCCCAGAAAGCTTTTTCTAGCCCTGCAGCTCTCAACATTGCTCGTGTTCTTTCTAACAGAGTTCTGTTCATCCGTTCTGCCACTCCATTTTGTTGAGGAGTGTATACTGTTGTGAACTGTCTTTTGATGCCTTCTTTTCTGCAAAAGTCATCAAATTCATCACTTGTATATTCACCTCCATTATCTGATCTGAAACACTTGATCTTATTTCCAGAATCAAGTTCCACCCGCGCTTTGAAAACTTTGAAGGTTGAAAACACATCTGCCTTCCTCTTGATAGGATACACCCAACATCTCCTAGAGTAGTCATCAATGAAGGAGACAAAATACTTTGCTCCGCCTAGGGATGTAACCGGTGCTTGCCATACATCAAAATGAACCAATTCTAGAACAGCCTTGCCTCTAGAATTTGATGTGTTGAATTTTAATCGATGCTGCTTACTTGTAATACAATGTTCACACAAAGGAAGTGATACCTTTGTTAAACCCGGAAGTAGCTTTTGCTCCACAAGGACTTTCATTCCCTGTTCTGACATGTGTCCAAGTTTCCGATGCCATAACATGGTAGAATCTGAACTACATGAGGCAACAGAGGCTTCAGCTTCTAGCAAAGTCTCTCCCTTCAGCATGTACAAATTTGCAGCTATCTTTTCACCTTTCATCACCACAAGCGCTCCATGGAACACCTTCATGATTCCTTTCTGTGTTTCAATCTTGCTTGCATTATTATCCAACAATCCGTAGGATAATAAGTTTTTCTTCAAGCCTTTCACGTGTCGCACATCTCGAACAACTTTGGTTGTCCCGTCATACATCTTCAATTTGATGGTTCCAACGCCAACAATCTCTAATGCATGATTATTGCAGCTGTACACAGATCCTCCTGAGATAGGTTCATAATTATAGAACCATTATCTTCTTGAGGTCATGTGATATGTGGCTCCCGAGTCAATAAGCCATATGTCTGCAAATCTTTTTCTGCCTTCCATGGCTGTTGCTGCTTCACAACAGAGAGCATCTCCATCATCTGAAGTGTTTGCCATATTTCCTTGAGGATTGGAGTTTTTAGGTAAACTCCAACAATCCTTCTTCAAGTGACCCTTCTTTCCGCAGTTGTAGCACTTTAAATTCTTCTTACTCCTTAACTTTGATCTACCATGATTGTGACTGCTACTTTGGCCACGTTCTGTTGATCTTCCTCTCATCATCGTTAAGGCCTCTGCTTGTTGCAGATTTCCTTGTCTGTCTTCCTTGTTCTTGCGCCGATTTTCTTCTTCCAGAACAGCAGCTGCAACGTCATCGAAGACTAGATCACTTGTAAGGTTGTTGTTCGTCAAGTTGATGATGAGTTGATCATACGAATCAGGTAGACTTTGAAGCAGAAGTTCAGCACGTTCTTGTGACTCTATTTTATAGCTTAGGGATGTAAGCTGAGAAAATAGAGTATTCAACGTGTTTAAGTGCTCTGTCACTGAAGTAGATTCTGACATCCGAAGAGTGTACAATTTCCTCTTAAGGAAAATTTTATTGTGCAACGATTTGACCTCGTATAATTTTGCGAGGTGATCCCAAATCTCCTTGGCTGTCTTCTTCTCCTCAATGCTTGATAGTACTTCATCTGCTAATGCTAAATGAAGGTCTGCAATAGCATTCTCGTCCATCTCATTCCATTTCTTGTTATCCGTAAAATCTGCCGGCCTTTCGCTGATAGCCGCTAGACATCCGTTTTTTCTTAGGATGGCATTTATCTTCAATTTCCACAGTGAGAAATTTCTCCCATTGAACTTTTCAATATCAAATTTCGTTGCCATAGCTTCTATTTCAGATAGCTCCCACTATTTCACCTTTTTGACGTGAATAGTGCCCACCACCTTCAATGAATGAGTAATATCTAACTTACTTTCTTATGATGGAGGATCCACTTTTCAGTGGCAACCAACAGAGAATACGGTAAGTAGATATACGCACCCAAATCTGGCTCTGATGCCAATTGTTGCGGAATACGGTCGTCGAATAGAGCAAAAACGCAACTGATAATTTGAGAAAATAACAATGAAGATAAAGGAGACACAGATTTTACGTGGAAAACCCCTAAATAATATAGGGTAAAAACCACGGACAAAGGTAGAAGAATTTCACTATGAGAAAATAGGAATTACAACTTCTCTCAATCTAACAAGGAGAAAACAATGACAATTCTCTCTTGATAAAAAGGAGAAAACAACTCTATGAAAACTCTCTAATTTCTCTAGTATTGGGAGGAGGTTAGAATGATTTGGGATATGTAAGAATGGCAAATGGCTAGGCTATTTATAGTTGAGCTTTAGGGACTAACTTATAAATAACCTAAAGTTTAGGGACCAAAATTGTGATTTTCCCATGCCATTTTTCAATCTTGGCTGCACCTGCCAAAATTGGAATTTCCCATTTTCAATTTTGGCTGCCACCACATTGCCTGACTTTCTACAAGATGGTGGAATAGGAGTTCCCTTTGGTAACATCTCAAAATGCAAACTTGTTTGGGACGGCGATGGTGGCCAATTTCCATGATGTCCAGGGGTAGATGGTGGAATAGGAGTTCCCTTCGGTAACATCGCAAAATGCAAACTTGCTCGGGACGGCGATGGTGGCCGATTTCCCTGTTTTCCGGGGGCAGATGGTGGAATAGGAGTTCCCTTCGGAAACATCCCAAAGTGCAAACCACGACCAACATTGCTCAAATGAGATTTGGTTGTAGGCAAAACTTTGGAACTAGATTGGTATAACCGGCGAGGTTTTGCTTCGGTTGGGAAAATAACAAATATTAGAGCTAGGAAAACAAGCATATAATCAAACCTCATATTAATTCTCATTTTTTTATTTACTTCAAAAAAAAATCAAAACTATTTTCTCACTTTCCCTCTAAAGTTTTGATGGCTGCTAACTCTTGTTTCATCCTCTTAAATAGGTGTTCTATTGGTCTTATTTGGGAAAAAATAAAATTAAAAACAAAGTTTATGTTCTTTTTTCTATATAATAATAAGATTACCTTATATTAGTTTTGTTTTAATTCTTTTTAATATTTGAATTAATTTTGGTGAATTGTAAGTTTCCATTTGGGAAACTTTTTCATTATTTAGGAGACAAGTATGGTAATCAAGAGAACAAAATTTATGTAAAAATTGTTTGAATTTAGTATTCCTTTAATTACCAATTATTAATTCACATAAATATCATTAATTACTTGTTCATTTGATTATCATAATTAGGGCTGGTAATGGGTCGGATTTAGGTGGGTTGGAGCTTTACCCACCCATCATCTGTATCCCAAATCGTCACCCAACCCGCCAATCACCCGCTTGATTATTGACCCAAATCCGCCCCACTCATCAACTGCGGATGAGGCGGTTGGATCGGATCATAAATGGGTTCTATTATTAGAAAAATATAATTAAAAATACATGTAAAATCTTACTAAAAAATTTAATATTTAATGCATTAAAGTCAACTATTATTAAAGTTCTAAATTTTCAAATAATCTTACATACAACAGAACATACATAAACAAAATTCTCATTTCCCAATAATAAACAAAAGCTTAAAAAATTCTAAGGTTCAAAATATTTTTTAAAATTAATATTATACCGATGGATGGGGCGGATGACGGATCGAATGGCGGGTTGAAAATTTTTCACCCGAATCCATCACCCGCTCTATCCGCCATCCACTTCAAACGGATCAAACCCGTATTTTACCGAGTTTTCGTTCATTTAGTTGGATTGAGTGGGCCACCATCCATAGGTAATTGCCGGCCCTAATCATAATATTCTAATATTTTTCTGAAATTGGTAAATGAAATTGCATTCAAATTCGTGTGGTACTTATTTGATCATTCGAACCTGGAAGTATATCCCGTAGGGCGTAGGTTTCCTGAAATTGGTAAATGTGGATGTTTATCGTGGATAAACTTGACACATTCGTGTATACGTGATATTTATTGTATTATGATATGAAAATGTCATATATTATCGATTATTTATTAAAATAAATATATTTTGTGCCACATAGAGTAAAGACGCGTTACGTTGTACACACTTTTAAAAGATATATCACATTAATTTTATATTTTAAAAGCGTGTTTGAACGAGCACATCTTTATCTTGTATGACATAGAAATAGTACACTGGAGGATCAACAAGAAAAAGAAGAAGAAGAAATGTATAAGGAAAGTTTTACAAATTTTGTCAAAAAAAAAGACACAAGCATGAGCCGATAACATCGGCATACATTTTTTTAATATAAGTTGCTAGTCTTATTAAAATAATAAAATATCTAAAATTACAATTAGAGTTTACAATTAATATTGTAAACTAAATATTTAATTTGGATAATTTGGACATTTTCTTACAACATTGACACAAGAAACTAGTAATTTTAGATCATACAAAGACCATACATGAAAAAGGTTATGTTAGTAATGCAAAAGAAAGAATCCCACATTGAGTGGGAAACTAACATGTGAAGGGTTTTTATAGCCTTCATCTTTTCTTTTCTCGTTGAGTGATAGAGAACAAGGGCTAATTTTGTGTGTTGTCACCGCTGTCGTCCATCTCGTGGTGGCTTACGAGTGGCTCATGGTAACATGTGTCTACGACATGTCTGTGTGTGTTACTATTTTTTGGAGAAAATTCGTAAAGAATTTTTACAGAGGATAACAGTTGTTTTAGCTATTTCGAATTCTGTATTAATCAAAATCAAAACAGTCATATTTTTTAATCTGAATATAGAGATTGTATCTGGACAGAATTACAGCTTAATTTAGTTGTTTAATTCTGCCAGTTACGGGCATAATTACAGCTTTAAAAAAGAGTTATAACTGAGTTATAACGCATGTTATAACAACTAATTGATGATAATAAAATACCATAATTCAGATTAAATATTATGGCTGCTGAGATAATGAATGGACAATTTTGTCCTTCATTTTTAGCCTATAAATAGCATGCTTTGCATGCTTCATCATTATCTAATTCCAGAAACAGTAATACATACACACTCTCACAGCTTTCTTCATGTTTTCACCATAGTCCACTTCGAGTTCAGGTGTACGAACTTCGAAGAGACCGTGATAACCTCAGGGGACATATTCGCCCATAGCAGCGACTACACACATCGGGGCAAATTCGTTTCTAAGGCAGTGGCAGCTTCCACGACACGGTTCAGCTTGTTCTTCTGTTTTTGTTTTTTTCCAGTCAGTGCTAACATCCTGTTTTGCAGCTTATATTTCCAACAGGTTAAAAACCCAACCAAAAGACTCAAATGAAAAATAGATACAAATAAATCTGATTGTATTGGCAAACGAAACACAAATGTGATTAAGCTATTAAAAGACCACCAAAAACCGCAAATCAAAGTCAAACGTCGTGAGAAACTATCCACGAACGCAAATCGTGTATCCAAATTCAATCTGAGAGTTCAGAGCAAGGAAGACATCTTGATCAGTCGTGGCATCGTCAAATCCACCCCTGAGAAAACATAAAATAAAAAATAACCAAACGACCAAGAAAAAAAGATAAAAAAATGTGCCAAAAGATAGAGATAAACATGCCAAAAGGACGTGCGATAAAGGCAGAAGAAGACGTGCCACAAAAATAGAATTATTTTTATTAAAAAACCAAAAAAAGAGGATCGGCGATCAGCAACCAACTCCAAATAGGAGCTAAACAAAGTTAAAAGAAAGAAAGTTATAGTGTTTTATATTTTCATAGAGAGAAAATGATGGTTGTGGTTAGGGTTTTCTATACAAAGATAAAGGGGCTGGATATTGAAGCAATTGGTATAAAATAAGTTCAATATTGAAGTTTCTCATAATTATAACACGGAATTGGATCGCTGCTTCTATTGCTCTATAGACTTTGATGAAATGGGTTGGTTTTTCTTTAATTGAATTGAATTGCATTGTTTGGTTTGGTTTACTGACAAATAGCAAATGGCAAAATAAAGTATAGAATAAAGTTTTCCTCTATATGTTAATTTTTTTTAATCAATGATTCTTTCAATGTTTGATAATCACATGAATTTTAATTATATTTAAGATTTAGTTAAATACATAAATTATTTAATTAGAGATATCATATTATTTTATTATGTTGAGGTGAGAAAAAACATCTAACCACATACTAAACGTATATGTATCTTATAATTACATCAACAGAATAATCACTTTGTTCAAGAAAAAAAATAATAATCACTTGATTAAAAATAGTGTATGTTTCTTTAAAACTATCGACATACAATCTATGCTATCGGGGACGGAACTACATCAAGTTAAAAATTGAATTTATATATAAATTTGTCTTCCTTACTTTCAAAACATTTATGTTTTGCCTTCAACCTTAAATCCTAACTTCATCCCTGTATATTATTATTACATATTTGCATCTTCATGTTTTAGAGAGCAAATACAAGGATTAAGAATCATATATAAACTAGTTGAGACATATGCCATGCATAATTACACATTCTTTTAGGCCAATTTGACGAGATATGATGTCATGGCACCACCAAAGAATATATGGTACAACAAGTCAAACAATTTCATCCCTTACATGCGTTCTAGCTTGTTGATTTGGTACATAATCTTTGAATATGATGATTTGGCATCATTAAATTTTGATTAAATGAAAGCTTGGATGTAAGGAATTTGATGCTAAACTACATCAATGGGCCATATAAAGCAAATGTTCATAAATTAAAATTAATATGATTTAGTTGTTTTACTTCGATTAATGGCTGTAAATTTTTGATTTTGATTCGGTTTATGTCGATGATTAACATATGTAATGTATTAATAATGTATAACACAACAAAACTTTTTTTTCACCTTTCAAATTTATTTCCATGAATTAGGTTACATGTGTTGTATTTTGTAACATACATTGAATCAATAGGACATGTTCAACTTCGACATGATTTCAAGGAATATTTTCCCATCGAATTCTTACCCGATTCTCGAAATTTTCGAAGCATTAGATTCCTTTGTTAATCTATTATCAAATGGGATGAAGAAATTCGGGATTCATATCGAGCATTCTCTTAAAATCCTCTAGAACTACAATAACATCATGGTAAACTCTCGTTTTGACCAATTTAACTTCGGATTCAAATTTCTCTCAATATAATAGCTCAAAATATACACAAAAATATTCATTAGAAAGCTTATAGAATAACCTTCACAATGGGAAAAATTTCATGAAATTTCATCAATTATAGCTCAAGTTATGCTGACATCAATCGAGACCAAAAACACACTTCAACTGCTCAAAACAAGTTTTGATTAGGTTCCCTTCAATTCCTCCTTTCTTCATCCGTAGATAAAGGACATATCCAACGGTCTTATTTAAATTTTACAAAAGACGGTGATCCGCGTGCTAGTTGTCTCCACCAATCATATTTCATCTTACGGATACCGTCTTTTTGGCAGCTGACTATTTAAATCTCTTCATTTCCGTTACAATTCTCACAGCACGGAATTACAGGTCCACTGAAATTAGATCAGCAAAATTTCCCAATCTCCGAAACCCTAATTATTCTTCCTTTTAGCTGCAATGGCAACTGAAGAAGAAGCAACTATCGCGGTTGAGGTCGCCGCCGAACCGGCGGAAGACAAGTCGGGTGAGGCCAAAGACGGTGCGAAACCGGTAAAGGCGAAGAAAGCCAAAGAGCCTAAATCCAAGAAAGCACCGGCTTCTAAGAAGCCGCGAGCTCCTCCCGCTCATCCTCGTTACGAAGATGTATTTTCATGATTCGGAATTCAAAAGCTTCGTTTAGTATTCTTTTGATTTTGTTCCGCTTGTTGTTTTAGATCTGATTGATTCGATTTGTTGCAGATGATCAAAGATGCGATCGTTAGTTTGAAAGAGAGGACGGGTTCAAGTCAGTACGCTATTACGAAATTCATTGAGGAGAAGCAGAAGAATCTGCCTGGAAATTTCAAGAAGCTTTTGCTTTTCCATTTGAAGAAGCTTGTAGCTGCTGGGAAATTTGTTAAGGTTAAGAGTTCATTTAAGATTCCGTCGGCGAGGTCTTCGAAGACGGAGACAACTACTTCTGCTCCGGCGAAGAAGAAGCCGGCTGTTACTAAGGCGAAGTCTAAACCTGTTGCCAAGTCAGCGAAGAGTGCTAAACCGGCTTCTAAAGCTCCGGCGAAAGCAAAACCTGTTTCTAAGCCGAAGTCCAAAGTGGCGGCTAAACCAAAGCCTTCCACCAAGGCTAAGTCTACTGCCACGAAGACAAAGGCCGCGGCTGCTGCGAAGCCAAAGACAGCCGCAGCGACCAAGTCTAAGCCTAAGCCTGCGGTGAAGCCGACCAAAGCTGCTAGGACCTCAACAAGGACTTCTCCTGGGAAGAGGGCGGCTGCTGTGAAGAAGGCTGCCGCACCTAAAAAAGCTCCGGCGAAGAGTGTAAAGCCAAAGAGCGTTAAGTCACCGGCGAAGAAAGCGACCTCGAAGAGGGGAAAGAAATGAGAGGAGAGGGTGGTTAATGTAGGGGTAGTGTTGTAAATTAGAGTGCAGTAATGGGTTTGTTTGGGCTCATTCTCCGTATGTACCCAATGAACATATGGCACCGGCTCTTAAATCTTTACAATTTTTAAACCCTCCCTTGTGATTTTATATAATTTTTAGTCAAATTTCTAATTTTGTTAATTGTTGTGAAACAGTTTGAGGTGTGATTTTCGATCTAATGTATTATGAGAAATAAAAAATCTAGTTACAAATGTTGGCAATTTCACTAACTAAGGACTTTTATGGGGTTTGGATGGGGAATTGGTTATTTCATTTCACCATATTTTGTAATGTTAAGTAATTTGCTTAAAATGAATGACTGTAAGTCTGTAATTGAATCCCATTCATATTCTACCCTCACATATTCAGGGTGGACACAATCATAAAATTAATAAATTTAAAGATTAATCTAAATAACTTAAAAAAAAATTGAAGCTAAATGTCTAAATTTTAAAAAGTTCTGGTGGACATGAACTCACCTAAACTGTATGACTATGATCTCTATTCTATTTGTGTTGTTTTTGTATTCTGTTTGTGTTCTTGTGTATTGTTGTTCTCTTGTATTATTTTATCCTCTGTTATCCTCTATTCTTTCTTTGTGTATGTTATATTTCCTCTATGTTGGCCTCGTAAGGTATCCAAAATTTTATTGACTTACACGATCGAATGATTTTTCCAATAAAACAATGACTCGGAGACATATAGACTAATGTGTCTAAATTAGGGGTGTTTAAAAAATCCGCTCATATTGATCCAATCCGATTATCTGTTGATTTGATTCGAAATTTCAGATATCTGATCTGTTTTTTATTTTTTGGATAATTCAGATTGGATATCCGAAAATTTTGGATCGGATACGGATAGTGATTTTACATTTGGATCAGATATCCGATTATTCGGTATCCGAAAATTCAAATTTTTTATAGGTATAAATCTTATTATATTCGATATTTTTACTTGTTATATATGAAAAATTGAAATGTCCATGGATACAAATATTGTTATATTCAATAATTTATTGATTTTTATATTCGAAAACCTAAAATTTTCATGGATAGAACCATTAAATTAAAAAAATAATCAAATAAATTCATAAATTTTGGATACTTGAATATACGAGTATCTGATCCGAAAATTCAGATATCCGATTTTTTCGGATCGGATACAAATCGCTATTTAGGTGATCCGAATTTTCGGATCAAATCAGATCCGGTATTCGAAATGAACACCCCAAGTCTAAACTAAGACAACACCACCTAGTTGGTGGTGGCCGCCAGCTGATGAGCGAAGGGTACCGTGGTAAGGGAGTATCCTTATCGGTGGAGACAAGACAATCAAAAGATAAATGGACCAAGCAATACTGCTTCGCAACACAGCTAGTGGAACAAAAAATTTATAAAGAGATCAAAATGAGATTAAATTTTTTAAAGAGATTATTATAAGATCCAAAATTATAATTATCGTGTTGCTCCAAGTGGTAAGCAGTTTGATATTATTTAAGCAAGTCTCAAGATTGAGGCATTGTGTATGCAGAAAATATCTGTTGTGAGATTCACCCGCTAAAACTAGGAGTGCGGTCCATTTTTTTTGACAAATTCTAATCCTAATCTTATTTATATGGAGGGAAAAGAGGATTCTAAGAGAAGTAAGAGGGTGCTTCATGTAGATCTAGAATCCACGTCATAAGTGAATACGAGAGAATAAATATGAACATGTTGACCAACCGACCAAACGTGCTTGCTCAAGGAGCATTTTCATGAACGGTTTATTTTTTAAACAAAATTTAAATTTAGTATTCAAATATAACAACATTCCAAGAGAAGATTAAAGATATTAAAACCGAAAACGTAAAATTAGAAGGCTTTTTTCTTAATTTGGAGCGTAAACTAATCATAACAGTTGGTTTCAACTGTCAATCATTTTTTTCCGGACAGCAGCACTTCCCATTTCCTTTTCTCCTTCTTCTTCTTCGTTGTTTATCATCTATGAGTTCCCCTATCAATTTTATTCGGGTGCAGTGAAATGGTAATGCTTTTCTAAAATATAACAACAATTCAAGCATTGCCTGTGTCAGATATATATGTATATATATAAACATATGTATATGTATATGTATATGTATATCTGACACTGCATCCCGAATCTCAATTTCGTAGATTATCGTCCGGTCGTAAGAGCAATTCCGGAAAATGACTGCAGCCGCCGCCGCCGCCGCTTCATTTCCCAATGTACATAGGAATTTGAGGGGCTTTTTAAGGGCCCTAAAGTATGCTGCTTGTGAATGGATTCTCATCTTTCTGCTGTTCGTTGATGCTGCCTTTTCTTATATGCTCACTAGTTTTGCACAACATTGTGATCTTCAAAGCCCTTGCATTCTCTGCACGCGGCTCGATCGTGTTTTCGGGAGTGTGAAGGATGGATTTTATCGGAATCTGTTTTGCCGTAACCATAGGACCGAGATTTCATTCTTGCTGTCATGTGACATACATGACAAGCTTGTCGATGGTCGCGGTATGTGTGATGAATGTCTCTTGTCACATGTTGAGGGACACGAATCCGACCCGGGTATGCAGAGACTCTTTGCGGGAAAGCTGGGGTATGATGGAAAATGTGGCTCCAAAAGCTCGGTTTTCGACGGGGTCATAAGGTTTTGCGTATGCTGCAACAAACCTTGGGCTCCGAGACCAGAATCACATAGATTACCTCTCTTAAAATCACATGGCACGGCGGTTTCGGAGTCGAACATTCATTTGCCTCGTAGCATAAGTTCTCCAAATGACTTGAATATGATGAGCTATATGTGTTGTGCACCAGCAGCATCTCATTTAGGAGACACTGATGAGCTGAAGATCAGTTCTAAATCCAAATCCTGGTTTCCGTCTGCCGATAATCGCTATGGCAACAGCCTAGTTCTTGATATAAATGAGTACGAACCTAAAAAACAGCCCGATGCTAATGAATCTCGTGATGTGAGATGTTTGGCTCCAGAGACCGAGCAAAAAGAGAAACTGGCAGATGAGAAGGATAATTTCAATGAACTGCCTGACCTTGTTTCCCTCGATGATTATTCGACTTCGTTACTGGCTGATCTTATTTCTATGGTTGATACTCCAGATCCCGATAATGCGAAGGATGTTTCGATCGAATCATTTACAGACAATTGTAAGCTCTCTCTGTTTCTTCCTCTGCAAGTATGTTTTTGTAGGTCTTAATGTTATTATGACTAATGTCTGGAACGGTTCGCAATGGCAGCTCGTTTCGAAACAGGTCGCGATGTGGACTATCCATCCAGGCTAAGTTTACCTGCCGGGGATCGAAGTGCACCCGAATTTGTTACAAAATATATGCTAGCTTACACTAATGGGGCTAATGGAGATCTTAAGTCATCACCAGCAAGTGAAAGTGCAAATATTTCTCTCAACAAGAACAATGAAATCTCAAAGTCGATAAGCACGGAAGCTCAAACCGATCCCGGTACTGGCGAAGGGAATCAATTATCGTTGAACTATTTAAGTCCTGAGTTACAAGATCGCGCAGTTGAATTGCTGAGAACCGATTCCAACTCTGTCGAAGTTCGGAATCTTAAGAACCTATTCATAGAGGCAATAAGTGAATCCCCTGACCTCAAACCTTTCGACGAAAGCAGTGTCGTCGAAGGTGAAAGTCAAGTCGATACGCTGCAGCGGCAAGTCGATGATGCCCGGGAGTACATAAATGCATTGTCTAAGGAATTAGAGGAAGAAAGAAATGCTTCAGCAATTGCAGCAAATCAAGCAATGGCCATGATCACAAGGTTGCAAGAAGAGAAGGCAGCTCTCCGCATTGAGGCCCTGCAGTACCTGAGGATGATGGAAGAGCAAGCCGAATACGATGTCGAAGCCTTGGACAAAGCTAACGATCTCCTGACCGAAAAGGAGAGGGAAATTCAAGATCTTGAAGCAGACCTTGAGTATTACAGATTGAACTTCCCCGATGAAATACCGGAACCGGAACAGACCGGTCCCGTTAACTTAGACAAGGAACAAGGCCTAACAATGAATACAACAACCACATGTTCTAAAACAGAACCGCCCGAGGCGAATAACATCTCGGAATCAGGATTCCCCGAGGCTTGTCTAGTTGACGATCAGCCCGTAGTCATAACCGCATGGTCGGAAATCGAAGACGAGAAGCTGTACATCTCACACTTGTTGCAAAAGCTGGAGAAGAAACTTAACAGGCTTGCTCAGTACGGGGCATCGCAGCACAATTCCGATAGCGATCACTCCGACAACGAAAAGAATCGTAAACGAGAGCGGAGAGCTTCATTTGCGGTGAATGGAACTCGTCCTTCACTTGAGAATGATGATACGGTTTCCGATGATGATGACGATGACGACGAAGATAGTAGAGAAAATGGCTTGGAAGATCTTGAAAATGAAATATTAGAGCTGAATGAGAGGCTGGAAGCACTAGAGGCAGACTGTAGTTTTCTTCAGCGTTCATTGAATTCACTTAAGAATGGAAAGGAAGGGCTGGTTTTAATTCAAGAGATACTTCATCTCTTACGAGAAGTAAAGAAAATTGGGCTAAAGACCATGGACGACCCGTCTGTCCTTTGATTCGTTAGGTTGAAACTCTAGACCCGTGACAATTGTTGTGTTTCACTACAAAAGGTATATATTTTTAAACTCTAAACATTAAATTCTAAATCCTTAACCGATCAGTTTTCGCTGTGTTTTAGGTGCACCCCAGACTGGGGATGATAGTTAGGAGCAGAAGTGGATGAGTTTACAGGCAAGGCAACGCCTCAGGGTTACATTTGGGGTACTCTTGTGTGGCAAGTTGTATTCTGGCGTGATTCTTTTTTTTTATATATAATTTATTCTTTTGTTAATTGAGAAAATCCCAAATATAAATAGTTGGAGGATATTCTTCTTCATTCACTTGGTGCCTTCCCATAGTATTGTTTTGTATACACATTATATATGAAAAATCAAGTATTATTAAAGATAATATTAAAACGACTCGATTAAGATATTTTTGAAAACATATTTGTACACTTTACAAATAAAGTGATTAAACTCGAGTCTCTTAAAATAAACATTACTAAAATCACTTGTTGAGTTCGAATATATATCATTCACTAATAACACATAGAATAATACAAAACAAACACAAAAAAAATCTTTATATTTAATAAAATTTGGCCGAATAATAATTTGATTCAGACTAAAAATACAAGAATTTATTAAATGAGCAAGCATAAAAAGGTGTTGGTGTGCATTCAAATATTTTGGTCCAATAATAATCTAGGTTCTATATGTTTAAGTATTAGACAAATTACCTTGAAATTTAAATTTAAAAATTCAATAATCCACTATATTTTTTAAATTTAATAATTTAGTTCCTCCTAATGTTTGATCATGACTCTATCCCGTAAAGGAATGATCGCCTTTGTCTATTTCAGTACTTTTGGGCTTTATCACCTCCCTACATACATTTCATGAACAAAACCCCTCCCTTTTTCTAGTATTTGTTATTAGAGGCTCAATTTTTTTTTCGATACTTGTTAATAATGGGCTAATTTTTCTCAATATTTATTATTATGGATCTACTCTTAAAATTTAATTTTTTTTTCTAATACTTGTTATTTTGGGTTCAATTTTCCCCAACAGTTGTTATTATAGGCATACACTATACTTGCAACCATTATGTATATGTTATTAAAATACTCACAGTGATCAAACTAGAATCTGTAATGTCTCTAACTATGATAAACGTAACATGACTGCAAAGACGACCGCAATTACAATTTAAGTTTCTGATTTATGACCCATTTTTTAGATTCGTCCTAGGACATCACAAGCTCAGGATCGACCCTACTTTAAACTATAAATCTTAAATTCTAACCCTAATCTTAAACTACAATCCAAAACTTTTTTTTTTTTTACAAAATCTTGTGTGATCTAAATCCTCAATAGATTGCAATTGCCAATTTGGTGATGCACGTCTTTGCTTACGTTCATAACATCGCCGACCGCCGTTATGTAATAAAAGTAGATGAGGTTTCATTTGTTCACACCTGTTTTAGCCGTCAGGTTGGTCGCCGGCCGTAATTTTCCTTTTTACACGGACGCAGAATCAATCAAAATTTGAAGACTAACGTAGTTGTTATGGACTCTAATTCTCAAGTTCCATCATCGATGACGAAATTTCAGTCAAAAACATTAATACTTTCCGGACCCTGCACGTTCAGAATCATTAAATTGAACCAATAAAAAAGTACTATAAAATTGAATTCTACTTTTTACGTGTAGGATGAATTATGGTTTAATATATAATTTGGTACATGAATTTGTCATTTTTATAAATGACACATCTATCTTTTCTTTTTATCAAGTTAACGGGCAAAATTAAGTTAATATTCTTTTTTAGGAAAATATTTAGAAAAACACTCTCATGATTATGTAGAGAATTACTTTTTTGTGTCCCCGTGAAATAAACCCGCGTTTAGTCAAAAGCGAGTTTAAACGCGAGTTATGTGTTGAGTGGGCAGTTAAGAAATTAAAAAAAAATAATTTATCAAGTTTTTTTACACAACTTGTTTTTAACTAAGCACGGGTTTGAAACTCGCTTTTAACTAAACGTGAATTTGCCTTACGTGGACTGAAATGATATATATATTTTTTACATAATCATTAACGTGATATTTTTCTAGATAATTCCTAAAAAAAAATATTTATTTAATTTAACCAATTTAACGCTTATATTCTTAAAGACAAATTCATGCTTGAACTTTAAAGACTATTATAGAAAGAGACAACCTAAATCCTAAAGTCCAAATCTCATACGTGAATCTCAAAAAAAATAAAAAGATTTAAGGGTAAACTACACTGGTAGTCACCGAACTTTTAGAGCGCTTTCAATAAGGTCACCGAACTTTTAAAACTTTCATTACAGTCACCCAACTTTTAATTCGCTTTCAATAAGGTCACTGCCGTCAACCACCGTTAAAAAAGCTGACGTGGCATGTTAAATGTAAGGGTAAAATACACTGTTAGTCACTGAACTTTTAAGAGGCTTTCAATATGGTCACCGAACTTTTAAAAATTTCATTACTATCACTCAACTTTTAATTCGCTTTCATTGTCGTTAAAAAAAAGCTGATGTGACATGTTAGGTTTAAAAATAAACGTTTTCCCACCATATTTTATCTCCCCTCTTATTTTCTTCCATCCAAACATGTCTCTTTCTTCCATATGAATCAAATTGTAATTTTTTGGTGAAGGTCGTTACTTCTCTAGTAACACATCAAGGAAAATATTAATGTATCTAGACATGCATGCGACATGTGTGAGAACAAAAAAAATATTGGGAGACATCCGATGATGGAATGATAAAGAAATAACTAAAATTTTGCTCATAAAAATCCTCTTTATATTTCAGGCCCGACATTTACTGAGCCATACACTGGATAATGAGGAGTTCAAAGGAAAATATTAATGTATCTAAAAGATAGACATGTTTGGATGGAAGAAAATAAGACATGGAGATAAAATAGGGTGGGAAAAAGTTTATTTTTAAACTTAACGTGTCAGATCAGCTTTTTTTTAATGGTAATTAAAGCGAATTAAAAGTTGAGTGATGGTAATGAAAGTTTTAAAAGTTCGGTGACCATATTGAAAGCCTCTTAAAAGTTCAGTGACTAACAATGTATTTTACTCTTAAATTTAACATGTCATGTCAGTTTTTTTAACTGTGGTTGACGGCAGTGACCTTATTGAAAGCGAATTAAAAGTTGGATAACTGTAATGAAAGTTTTAAAAGTTTGGTGACCTTATTGAAAGTCCTAAAAGTTCGGTGACTACCAGTGTAGTTTACCCAAGATTTAATTATTTAAAATTTTAAGTATATGTCTATATTTACTTATATTTATTATGATGTTACATATAATAGAATCATTTTTTTTTCGGTTTCACTTATTTTAAGAAGACGTATTATAATGATATCAAAACGAAATATTAGGTCGATTACTCATAAAAATTAAATATTTAACTTAATAGACTTTCATGTTACATCCGTTCTTATTAATATCCCCATGCTTCTCAAGTTACAACAATGAGAATAATTTATTATTGTAAGGTGACACTTACAGTGTTGGTTTTCGATTCGTGTTTATGGTCACGTAGAGTTTAATTTCATTTTGAATTGTTTGTCAATGTAATATGTAGTAAATTATCCCTTATGAGAATAGGCGTGAAAGGTGGTTACCGATTTTGAAGATTTTATCTAGTTCTTGTTTTGACAACTCCTTAGGATCCTTTTTAAAATGGACCGTTGAGGTTTTCTTTGATGCAAAGAGAATGTGTCTAATCTCACTCGTGCAACATTTATCTTATCTTTTCTTTATTATTGATTTTTGAATGTTTTAAAACATCTGTTAGTTATGTTCTGATTATACTTTTATTTATCAATAAAGATGTCTGGTTAATGTGTAAATAAATAAATATGATGTATTTTTAATTAATAATTTTATCATTTAATTGTATGTTAGAAACAAACGTGTAATCTTTCTTCTAAGAGCAACAATTCAGTATGATTTTTGGATGTTTTAAAACCTCTGTTAGTTATGTTCTGATTATACTTTTATTTATAAATAAAGATGTCTGGTTGATGTGTAAATAAATAAATATGATGTATTTTTAATTAATAATTTTATCATTTAATTGTATGTTTAGAAACAAACATGTAATCTTTCTTCTAAGAGTAACAATTCAGTCATTCAATTATAGGTTTAAGAACAAACATGTCACTCAATTTAAAATTTGTGAGAAACAAGTCACTATGTCATTAAAATTAAAACAAAAGGCTTGACATAGTTCGTGTTTTGACAACTCCCAAGGACCCTTCCTATAATGAACCGTTAGGTTTCTTTGGTGCAAAGAGGAAGTGTCTAATCTCACTCGTGCAACATTTATCTTACATTTTCTTTATTATTGTTTTTTGGATGTTTTAAAACCTACGTTAGATATGTTCTGATTATACTTTTGTTTATCAATAAAGTTGTCCGGTTGATGTGTCAATAAGTAAATAAATATGATATTTTTTACTAATAACTCTTTCATTTAATTGTAGGTTTAGAAACAAACATGTAATCTTTCTTTTAAAAAGTAACAATTTAGTCATTCAATTATAAGTTTAAGAACAATCATGTTACTCAATTTAAAATTTGTGACAAACAAGTCACTCAGTCATTAAAATTGAAACAAAATGCTTGTTATAATACCAATTTTAGTCCCCAAAACCTATATATTCTGTTAATTTGATCATAGTTCGAAATGATTCAATAAACTTAACCTTTCATATTCAAAATTTTTTAACACTACATCATCTCGACACACCCTCCTACCACACTTCATGGTACTGTCTATCAGTTCGATAATCAATAGATGTAATAGCTCAACAGACACATTCACTTCACTACTAGACATCTAACAAACTAATGGAATAGACTCATTAAAACATTAATGTCGTAGACACAGTCACATCACTGATAGAGTTTTTAAATATGAAAGGTTATGTTTATTGAGTTATTTCGAAATATGACCAAGGTAATAGAATGCATAAGTTTCGAGAAACTAAAATTGTTATTATATCAAGTCATTGTTCCAATTTTAATGACAAAGTGACATGTTTGTTCTTAAACATATAATTGAGTGGCATGTTTGTTCCTAAATATATAATTGAGTGACATGTTTATTCCTAAACATATAATTGAGAGACTGAATTGTTACTTTTCGAAAAATGTGACAATGACATGTTTGTTCCTAAGCCTACAATTAAGTGGCTGGATTGTTAATTTTAGAAGAAAAGTGTCATATTTATTACTCCATTTGTCCATAAAACTTGCCATTTTTGTATTTTTAAATTGTTTTACTTAAATTATCTTTTTGAAAAATTTCAACAACTTTTTCGTATGTACATTTCCTTTTCTACCCTCTCTTTAATTTTCAAACAAAACAAAATTTTAACTTTTTCAAAAATAAAATTGTCATTTTAATTATTTTACAACACATTTTTTATACAAATTCAGGTATTATTTATTTTAAGGGACAATAAACAATAATCGACAATAAACAAATTTTAAGGGACGAAAGGATTACTAAATTTGTAATTAAGTGACTCTGGTATTATTTATTTAATAACTTATTGCTTATTGCGTGGCTTATATAGGAAAAGTTACCTAAACAATAACATAACAAAAAAATTATAATAAACTTCCAAATTATCTAAGCTGGAGGTCGGTGTATAGGCGTTGGCAATTTAATGTTCTAGACATAACAAAAAAAAGTGTGGTCTCCCACCTGAACTTTTGGATTATTATATCATTCATTTGAAAAAAAATATATGTTAAATTCAGGATTGAAAATTATTTTACCCTTAACCGAAAATCAATTAGTTTGATAGGATGAGATTAGAGATGGGCACGGGTTGGGTCGGGTTTTTGGCCCACCCAAATTCGACCCAAAAATTATATACTCAAACTCGACTCGACCTGAGTTATTAAAAAATAATAAATTTTAAGGACTTAATTGTAAAAAAAATAAATTTTAGGGACTTAATTATGAAAAAAATTAAATTTTAGAGACCTAATTGTAAAAAAACTAATTTTAATGACCTCGTTGTAAAAAAATATATAAAGAGTAAGCATTATTGTGAATATCCTAAAAAAATTTAAGGAAAAGTTATACTATTAGTCTCGTGTCGGGTCGAATTTTTCCACCCTAAACCCGAATTCGACCCATCTTTACCCCTTTAAAAAATCCGACCCGACCTGACTGAACCCGAATTTTCTATGAAAAAATCCGACACGGTTGAATCGGGTAAAATGACCATCTCTAAATGAGATTCTATTTTTTAAGAAAATCTGATATTGGAATTTTAAGGTTATTAATGTAATAGATTGGGTTAGGAAAATTGCCTAACTCAACAATATTTAATCTAAATTAATAGATTAATAAATTAAATATGGATAATTAAAAAATTGATTTTATCCTTCGTATTATTAAAAAAAAAAACTCAGGATTCTAGAAAATCTGCGGTGTGCAATGAACAGGAAGATCTGATTCTGGTCTATAAATAGATTATAGAACATAAGATTATGAGAATCTTATCAAACAAACAAAAACTTTAGCAGGATGTTGATTCAGTTATTTACTTCATTGTTTCTCATGGCTCTCCCACTTTTCATCTTAAAATTCATCGCCAGAAAACCAGCTCCGTCGCCGCCTTCAATCTTCCCCAAATCTTATCCGATAATCGGTTCCTCTTTAGCCATCAAATCCCACATAGAAGATCGTGTGCAATGGACCACACAACTCCTCCAGAGCTCTCCCTCTGCAACCATCACCTTAAACTTCTTCTTCGGTCGCCGCCACATCTTCACGGCCAACCCCGCCAACGTCCAGCACATGCTCAAGACCCACTTCTCAAACTACCAGAAAGGCCCTTTCTCTTATACAGTCCTCTTCGATTTTCTCGGCAACGGAATCTTCAACGTCGACGGCGAGTCCTGGAAGTTCCAGAGACAAGTTTCCAGCCACGAGTTCAACACGAAGTCGCTTCGGAAATTTATTCAGACCGTCGTTGATACCGAGCTTAATGACCGTTTGATCCCGATGTTTTCTGATGCTGCGGCTGATAAGACCGTGCTTGACTTGCAAGAGATTCTTCAGAGATTCGCTTTTGACAACGTTTGCAAGATCGCTTTCGGGTTTGACCCAGCCTGTCTGTCGCCGTCGTTGCCGTCGGCGGAGTTTGCCGAAGCGTTTGAAGATGCTACTAGAATAAGTAGCAGAAGGTTCCGGGCGTTTTTTAGTGTATCTTGGAAAATCAAGCGGTTTTTCGATGTGGGATCGGAGAAAAGACTGAGGATTGCGGTTTCTCGAGTTCGTGATTTCGCGATGAAGATTGTAAAAGAGAAGAAGCAGGAATTAGCTGATAAATCGTCTTTGGAATCCGTTGATCTTTTATCGAGATTTTTGAGCTCCGGCCTGACGGACGAGAGTTTCGCGACGGATATTGTCATCAGCTTTATACTCGCCGGCCGGGACACAACATCGGCTGCTCTGACTTGGTTTTTCTGGCTATTATCCAAGAATCCTGAGGTTGAGGAAGAGATTCTCAAAGAAATCAAAGGGAAATCCGGTACGCCGGTGTTTGAGGAAGTTAAAGACATGGTTTACACTCATGCTTGTCTCTGCGAGACCATGAGACTGTACCCTCCGGTTCCGGTGGACGGCAAGAGGGCGGAGGACGACGACGTTTTGCCGGACGGGACGGTGGTGAAGAAAGGAATGACGGTGACGTATCATCCTTACGCGATGGGGAGGATGGAGATGGTATGGGGATCAGATTGGGCAGAGTTCAAGCCGGAGCGATGGTTACAGAAAGACGGGGAAGGGAAATGGAGCTTTGTGGGGAGAGATCCTTATACTTTTCCGGTGTTCCAAGCCGGACCCAGGATTTGTTTGGGGAAGGAGATGGCGTTCCTGCAGATGAAAAGGGTGGTGGCCGGCGTTCTGAGGCGGTTCAAGGTGGTACCGGCGGTGGATGATGGGTTTGAGCCGTTGTTTATTGTTTCTCTGACGTCGAAGATGAAAGGCGGCTTCCCCGTCAGGATTGAGGAAAGGGGAGATCTGGATTAGCTCCGGTGTATTATTTTGTATTTACGTCCTTTTTTTTTCATTGCTATTTATAAATTATAAACAAATATAGGTATGGATGTAGTAACATGCAGAATAACTACTTTCTATTAAATATTTACTAATTAAATTTATAAATAATTTTCATGACGAATATTGCGCTGGACTCCATACTCCTTGCCTAGTTTGACTAATTATTTTTTAAAACTAAACTTATTATATTTTAACAAATTAATATTAATTAACAAAACACAAACTAAAAAATCTCTATCGACCAACTAATTAAATAAAATGATATAATAAATAATAAAGATTTAACCTTCAAATTATTATTCAACGAGTTTTTATTCATCAATTAAAATTAAATGTTTCCTAAATTTTTTATATTTTATATTGAATTGACCTCTTCACCTTCAATCTTGACGATTGAATAAAAAAAGGGTTATTATAATTTCGAGCAAGCTGCTATGGTGAAATCGGTAGACACGCTGCTCTTAGGAAGCAGTGCTAGAGCATCTCGGTTCGAGTCCGAGTGGCGGCATAGTATCTTCTAAAAGAGATAGAATAAGTCCTATAATGAATTTAATTCATGATTTCCATTCCATAAAACCGAAAAACTCTCGTTTTTTTCATCATTTTATGATTTTTTTTAACTTTAGAGCATATATTAACTCATATATCGTTTTCAGTCGTTTCAATTGTAATTACAATTTATTTTTTAACCTTATTCTTATTAGTAGACGAAGTCATAATACTATATAATTCATCAGAAAAGGGGTTCGCAATCATCAAAAATAAATTATAATTGTGTTATAGTAATGTTAGTTTATCATTTGTTTGAGGTTTTCATTGTTTTTCAATTGTTTTCTTGTTTGATACTATTTTATTTTTCAAGAGACCAGTTTTATGCATTATGATAATTTTAGAAAAAAATACCTCAATTAATCTATTATTGTTATGGAGACTATTATTGTAATTTTGGAGTATTTCTTCTTTATTTAATAAAAGCAACCAGTATCATTAGTTTAAAAAGTGTTCTCTAATTTTTTTATCAATTTTTTTTAGCTTTAACTTCTTATTATTCAAAATTTATTATCGAAAAAATATTAAAAATAAATTTTCAACACCTTCAATCAAATAATTTTTTGGGTGAAAGCGATGGTTACAAATCATACATAGACAAATTATCACATACCTCGTTAAATTTTTTTCTTAAACTTAGTCGAAGAAAAAAAAGTACACATGGTAATCAAGAACTAACAAATAACCATTAATATAAGAAGGTTTAATACACTTTCCCCCTTAAACTTTACATATTTTCTCAATTTACCCCCTAAAGTTCATTTTGACCAGCCACGTCCTGATTGGTTAAGATAAATTTTTTAACGACGTTAGTTTTTTGGAGTGAAATGAGTAACGGTGAAAACGTTAAAACAAAAAAATGGTCAAATAAACTTTAAAGGGTAATATGAGAAAATAGGTAAAATTTAAAGAGGAAAAAGTATATTAAACCATATAAGAATATGCAAAACCTTCAATCAAATAATTTGTTTTTTCAATTTTGAAATATTTATAATTGAAGTCAATGGCATAGCTAGAAATTTAGATTGTGATGTCGATTTCTTTTAAGGGATGTCAACTATTTTTAGACGAATGCTAACACATTTTTTTATCAATGGTGTACTCCTTTTTCATTGATGTCAAATTTTATTTTAATTTTTTATAAAAATATTACATATTATATATTTCTCTCAAAATAATTTGGGTTTTGGTTGACATTCAACAATAAACGTGACTCCAGTCTCCACTCATAATCGAAGTTTAAATTTTTTTTTAAAAAGAACCCAATAAGTAGTCTAAGTGGAAAAACGAATGATATAAAGACTCGAGTTCAATCATAAAGTTTACAAGATATGTGCTTTATCAATGTGTTAAGAATAATTATGAACAGATGCGGCCTTGTACTCACCTTTAAACTATTCAATTTTTTTTTAAAAAAGCAATAAAAAATGACTACTAAGACAAAGAAAGTATAATACTAACATGGTATATATTCATTAAATTAAAAGTTGTTTTATACGTGAATCGAATAAACTTATTTTTTCCCTGAAACTTAGTTTTCTATCCATAGCCGCCATAAGTTTTTTTTTTTTTACTTTATTTTTGCTTAATCAACTACGATAATTAATTTTAGTACCGGTTGTTGTTCACCGGTGTTTATTATTTTTCTTGCTCTTTTATGTTTTGTTTTCTCAATTTTAATATAAATTTCTGTTCTTGTCGCACGTGTTTCCTCTGCCTTTGTGGCGCGTTTTTCACTGACTTTTGTGGTTCATTTCATCTGTCGTTTGACAAGATTTTAGCATACCGAAGTGGTCGTTTGGTTCTTGTATAGAGATCCTCACGGTGCTAGCCTTTTGATTTGAATCTGTCTTTGGTCATAGAAAAAATTGATCTCTACTCGTTTAATGATTTGTTAGCCAATGTAATCAGAATTATATAGCGGAACAATTTATCTGATAGTTTAGTTCGCTTACGGTTCTTTTTAATGATATGCTAATTTTGATGGAAGGGTTTACTTTCTTTGCGACTTTATATGAAATTTTTAGTGAACTAATTTTTTATAATATTTTCATGATAATATGCGATAAAAAGTTGTTTTATATGTCGCTGCCGCATGCAATTTGTATTTTATTTTTATTTTTATCATGTATCATTTGAATAATCGTCAGTGGGGAGGAAAATTTTAAAAACCGTAAGAATTAAATATTTCTTATAAGTACACAATATTAAATTATTGTTGGAATCATGATAAAATCGATACATATTCTTATTTTAATGAAAACACAGTTTAAAATTTTATCTTATATCGGTAGTGATTATCGTTATACGAACAAATTAGTCAGCACGATGTAATTCATATATGATATATTATATAATATGCTTGTGATTTGGACTTGATGTATTTGAAATATGGTCCAATCATACCCTTAGAAGGATGCAATTAAATGGGAAATTAAAGTTATTATATTTTTTTTGTATACATTGAGTTTATTGTATTACACGTTCTTTAAACTTTGATATTTTTTTATTTTTTTTTGAATTGAGACATTTCTCTAAGTTACTCTTTTAATTTTTGAATATTTTTATTTCATCTCTAATTATAGTTTTTATTCTTAAATAATTTTAAATTTTTGAATGTTTTAAAATTTTCTTCTAATTATGACCCTTATTTTAAAATGATTTTTATACTTTTAAAGTAGGATTCTAACTTTAAATCAAATCCTAAAAAAATTTAGATCACCGCTCTAACAAATCTCCACATTAAGACAAATCCTTGTTGAACAATATCTCTATCTCTTCCATGAAACCCTTCCAAGGGGTACTCTTCAGCAATGAACACCGACTTGATCCGAGCGTGGTGTACAAGATATTTTAGTCTTCACTCTAGTAAGATCAACATTAGTGCTAACTTTGCTCACAACTATATTACAACAAGCAATACCATGCATACCATGACTCCCGGTCATAAATAACAATAGTATCTTTCTCATTATTTATTAGGGAAAACTACACCAGTGACCACCGAAGATATTGGGGATACCTATTTGAACCACCGAACTAAAAAAAACGTCAATCACACCACCAAACTTATTAAATCAACCTATTTTGACCACCGCCGTTAAAAACCTAACGGTGGAGTGACGGAACTGCCACGTGGCAGTTGATGGGTATATTTAAAAATTACACATTTGGTCCCTGTTATTTATACATTCTTTCAATTTAGTCATAATTTCAATTAATAAAATAATAAATTATTTAATTAAGTGGTGACACGTGTCGAGACCTTATTGGAGGATTTTAATTATTTATATTTATTTTTATTAATTTTTTCCCCCTCCAATCAGGTGGTGACACGTGTCACCACCAATTTAGAGGAGAAAAACAACAATTCCCTCACTTGCATGCTGGGGGACTCGAACCTGGGTCTCCCAAGTGTAAGTGCATCAACACTGCCACTGCACCAAGCACATCTTTGTGCTATAATTCTCCACATATAATATATATCTCTTATTAGTTTCTACATTTATAAGCCAAAAGCTCAAACCCTAAACACTAATTTCACATACATAAATCCTAAACCATAAACTCTAACCCTAAACATTTCAAATTAAACCTCAAACCCTAAAAATTTAAATTAATTCCACACTAAATATCCTAAACCCTAAACCCAAACCCTAAAAATTCAAATTAATTTCACGCTAAATATTTCAAATTAAGCCTTAAACCCTAAATATTTCAAATTATTTTTACGCTAAATATTTCAAATTAAACCCCAAACCCTTAACCTTAAACCCTAAAAATTTCAAATTAATTACACGCTAACTATTTTAATTTAAACCATAAACCCTAAATATTTCAAATTAATTTCATGCTAAATATTTAAAATTAAACCCTAAATATTTCAAATTAATTTGAAATTTAGGGTTTAAGGTTAGGGTTTGGGGTTTAATTTGAAATATTTAGGGTTTAGGATTTAAGGTTTAATTTGAAATATTTAGCGTGGAATTAATTTGAAATTTTTAGGGTTTGGGGTTTGGGGTTTAGGATTTTAGCGTGGAATTAATTTAAAAAATTTAGGGTTTGAGGTTTAATTTGAAATATTTAGGGTTAGAGTTTATGGTTTAGGATTTATGTATGTGAAATTAGCGTTTAGGGTTTGAGCTTTTGGCTTATAAATGTAGAAACTAATAAGAGATATATATTATATGTGGAGAATTATAGCACAAAGATGTGCTTGGTGTAGTGGCAGTGTTGACGCACTTACACCTGGGAGTCCCAGGTTCGAGTCCCCCAGCACGCAAGTGAGTGAATTGTTGTTTTTCTCCTATAAATTGGTGGTGACACGTGTCACCACTTGATTGGAGGGGGAAAACAAATTAATAAAATTAAATATAAATAATTAAAATCCTCCAATAAGGTCTTGACACGTGTCACCACTTAATTAAATAATTTATTATTTTATTAATTAAAAATTAGGACTAAATTGAAAGAATGTATAAATAACAGGGACTAAATGTGTAATTTTTAAATATACACATCAACTGCCACGTGGCAGTTCCGTCACTCCACCGTTAGGTTTTTAACGGCGGTGGTCAAAATAGGTTGATTTAATAAGTTTGGTGGTGTGATTGACGTTTTTTTTAGTTCGGTGGTTCAAATAGGTATCCCCAATATCTTCGGTGGTCACTGGTGTAGTTTTCCCTATTTATTATTGTAGCAATTCGAACACTCTTAAGCTTTTCAAATCTGTTATGCCCACGAAAATCAATTTTATTCTTCTTTTCATATTTATTATGCCCACAAAATCGAACTCTTTTCTACCTACCAGAAACGTTATGCCCACTATTGTCATGTTCAATACAAAATCATCATTTACTCGATTCAGTTAAGACACCTTCAATAAGGGGTGGGAAAAATTCGACTCGACAAAATCGATTTTTTTCTGAATTTCGAATTAGTCGAGTCGAGTTATTTGAATTATTTGAGTTATTCAAGTGACTCGAATAATTTGTCGAAATTTTGAGTTCGAATCGAGTCTGAATTTTGGAAGTTCGAATAACTGAAAAATCGAATAGTTTGAAAATATAAAGCTACGTCGTTTAGTTTTAAGCCTTAGTTAATGTTATACCCTTCTTCAATCCCCTACTTTCCTTCTTCAGCCATTCATATCTCATGTGAATTTAAATGAAAAATCTGTTGAGTTGTGAGGAGCTCGATTCGTTCAACCGATATGGCTCACCAAGTGGTGGAGAGGTGGATTTTTGGGTGGAAGGGTTGTGGAAGCTAAAAAGATAAATGACACAATGATTTATAGTGGTTCAACCTTCTAACCAAGGTCTACATCCACTACCTTAGCTCCCCACTAAGGATTTCCAATCAATCCACTATTGATTCGTCCCCTTTTCTAGGCTTAGGAGGAAACCCTTATACACGATCAAGCTTTCTACCCAAAGCCTTGATCAAAACCCTCTTTTACAAAGAGAAACAATAAGCAAACTTAAATCCCTCTAATAGGTATTTGTTTGCACAATTTAGCACTCACCCAAAACCTAAAATACTTGAGCAATTTTGACAATTTTGGCTCACTAGTGTTTGTCTATACAATAAATGGCAATTTAAGCTCTAAGACAATTCTTGATCATTTGTTGATTGACAATATGAGCATTAGCCTTTACTTGATGCTTGGAGGTCCCTTTTATACCCCTTGATGAGTTTATAGCCGTTGGGATTGAATTTGAGCCGTTGAGGACTTTAATTCCCACCATAAATGCAGTTCTGCAGCTCACCGTTTCAAAACGCTCGAACTCGTTTCGAAACACCCTTTAAGTAGAAAGAGTCGTTGCAGTCTGACAAGGCACCCGTTTCGGAACGCCCCTAGCCGTTTCGGAACACGTATCGAAACGTCTAGGCCCGTATCGAAATGCCCTGCATTTAAATGTTAGTTGGGAAATAGCCGTTGGGGTTTATGACCGTTGTGGTCAATGCCACGTAGGCGTATCGAAACGGCATAGCCCGTTTCGAAATGCTAGGCAAAAATCTCATCCAGGGAAAGCCCGTTTCGATACTAGTATCGAAACGCTTTTGCTACTGGAATCCCCCGTATCGAAACACCTAAGGGTGTTTCAAAACACCTGGACAGTTTTGTGAAGTTTGGCTTTGAAAAACATGTTAAACCTTTTAAAAACATCCCTAAACATAGTTTCAAGTTATTTGGACTTTGGAAATTGTTTTAAATACTTTTTAAATCAGTCCAAACGATTTTTCAATTGTTATATCAAAACATTAGTTCTACAAAATCCTCAATTCCCTTAACCTAAATTTCAAAGGCCCTAAAATTCTAAAACCTAATGTACACGATATTTTAAATTCTTCTATTATTGTGAGCTCAAACAAGTAACAACAGTTTCATCGACAATGCTGAATTTGTAATCAGCACTGTTGTTGACTTGTTGGAGCTCTAGCTTTGACATCATCGAGGATTCTAAAATTACTGGTCGAGGAAGGAATATATATGTATATTATGATTATAATTATATTATATAATATAATATTTAATTTGTACATAAAAAATCTTATTTACACACTTGAAAAAGAACATGAAGAAATATATTTTATATGGTTGGTTAGAGAAAGTCATTTAAATTGGAATCAATCCATAGTATAACATTATAAATAATTACAATTAAATTTGTATATAAACTCGAAACTCGATTCGACTCGACTCGAAAAATTTTCAAATAAAGTTTGAATGATAAAATTAGACACGTCAACTCGAATAACTCAAATTTTGTTAACTCGACTCGATCGAATGCCCATCCCTACCTTCACTAGTAATATCTTCATTTGACACGTAGGAGGAAACAACGAATGCATCACTTAAAATAGTTAAACATTGCAGAACATAAAAAATTGGCTTCCTTTCTATGCCCTTTCATCACAACGAGAGAGCCTTTGTAAATTTTTATAGCTTCACCTTCATTACAATATTTGTACCCTTTTGAATCTAAAGTACCTAAAATTTAGAACATGCCTTACATTACTAAGTGTTCATAAAATCTCAACATCTTAATCTTGATTGTACCAATACCTGCGACTTTACAAGAGAGATTATTTATAATAAAAAAATAGTACATGTAGACACATGTTTATACGTCGCAAACCAGTCCCGATTTGGACTCATATGAAAACTTGACCTGACAAACTTGACCCGAGATCCGAAATTGACCCGAACACAGTGACCCAAATTTGATTCGAAATTGAAATAAACCGAACCGATCCAAAATCGACCCAAAATTTGGTTAATCCGAAAATAGACACGAATCGAAGTCAACCCGAAATAAAGAAAATATATTAAAATAAAGAAAGAAAGATTAGATGTGAACTGTCGCACAACTCACCAAAAAGCCAAATATTCAAGCTATATAAAATTATATATAGGGTGAAAAACCTAACTCAACCTGAAAACTCGACTAAAACCGATCAATCTTTTATTGACCCTGTAAACACTAATTCTGTTCGAATATTACTATTATTACTATATTTTTTATTTATTTAAAAAATATAAAAAAAAGGAGACAAAAGGAGATGGTAACCCATGCCCCTAACACCTACACCCCATGCCTCTTACATCTACATCCCGTATACCCCATTCTCCACCCCATCATCGATTCAAGATTCCATTACCCTTTTCCCTCAACCTTGATACTTCACCCGGTCGTTATTCCTTCATTTCCCAATCCTGCTGCCACCATCTTCCATAAGTATAACTCAACACCCAACCGAGGGCATTCACCACCATCCATCAATTCAAGCCATCCTCAACACTACACCCATTCGAACCACGAAGAAAAACCCTTGAACCGAGCTTCTCAAGTCTCAACCCCAACAACAACAACTCGTAGAATTTAGTTGATCGAGCATAAATACTTGAGTTTTGAGTATATACTTTCTTTCTTTTATTTGTTGTGTAATTCATTCGTATAGTTTAATGGAATGCTGATGAGTTTGTTGGTAATATTTTTGTTTACTTAAGTTTCATTCTTGTATGTCATTTTATTTCATTTATTTGTTAGTGTTTTGTGCCTTTTTGTTCATTATGTGGTTTAATTTTATGTTTGCTTGCATCTTTTTTCAGGATAGTTTTAGCCTTTTTTTTAGAATTTGTTTTAATTAATTTAAAACATACCTTTAGTTTAATGGGGTGTGTGTTTAGATTAATTAAAATAAATTAGGGTTCTTTTTTAGATTAGTTGAAACTCTAGTTTAAATTTACTGCTTGAACAAATTTAATTAAATTAAAACTTGTTCTTGGCTTAATGGGACATATTTTAAATTAATTAAATTTATTATATTTTCCAAATTATTTTAGAATATAAAATTAATGTTTAATTTAGTATAATTAAAAATCATGACTATTAATTTGATTTTTCTTAAATAGTATCATTAGCTTAATGGGATGCCATTTTAAAATTAATTATTATGATTCAAGATAATTTCATAAAATATCATGTTTTTTAGATTTCTATTTTTTTTATTAATATAGGGGATACTATGACAGGCCTCATTAAAAACCTCCCTAACCTAAATGGAGGAAAAGAGTACCCACCATAGTATTACAGAAACCCGGGATTAACCCGAAAGGTACACACAAATCAAACTATAGGACTAGGCAGCTCCTCATGCAAGAGCGCGATCACCGCATCCGGCGGGGCACAAAAATAACTTGCCTCATAACCATTCCAAGGACCCAATTTAGCAAGAACATCGACAATGCGATTAGCATCTCGAGAAATATGGCGAATCTCAAGCAATCTAACCTTCGTAATTAAACGACGAACAGATCCTAACAGAGACAACATACCAACATCATCCCTCTCCTTCTGTAGCAAACGAACCACCTCAAGACAATCCGACTCAACTATCAATGCCTCAACATTACAGTCGAGCGCACAACGCAGGCCCTCATGGATCGCCCATATTTCCGCCTCAAGGGCACTACAACGACCAATGAATTTCGAGAAGCCACGAATCCAAGTCCACACGGAATCATGAATCACACCCCCACATGAAGCACGACCCCCGGATAGATCACATGCCCCATCCACGTTGATCTTCCACACATTTGCAGGCGGTGGCGACCACAGCACCTGCTGCCGCGTATCCATCGATAAAGCACGCCCAACACTGCTGTGCAACACAGCTCTCCCGCCCAGCAGCGCCCTGGTCGTCCCCTGCACCAAACGCCTGGCCTTCATCAGCACGTCGTCCACGATGAGACTTACACTGCCAAAGACAAAACCATTTCGTGCCAACCAAAGATGCCAAACAACGGCCCCAAACAGCAGCCCCCACTGCTCCTCGCCACTGCCAGCATTACCGTGCATATTCCCGATTATCCAATCCACGATGGGAGACGTGAAAAACCAGCTCCGGTTAGCAGCTGGAACCAACCGCAACCACGTGCTCTTCGTCGTTAAACATTGTCTGAAAACATGGTCAATCGTCTCGTCACTATGCCCGCATAACAAGCATGCTGCTGTGTCTGCAAGGTGCCTCCGAGTCCGTTCACTGTTTGTCAACACACGACCTTTGCACAGCAGCCACAAGAACAAACGAATACGCTGAGGTCCCGAAAACCGCGTCAAACTTCGCCAAAGATTTTCCCCCGTTGCTTCAAGCTCATCCCGCTTCGCCGCATAAGCCGACTTAACTGAAAATTTCATGTTCGCACTCCAACTCACACCCACAGCGTCGACCACATCATTCGCGACAGGGGAATGAATAGCGACAATTCTATCCACGACATCACTTGGCAAGATTTGTGCAAAACGATAAAGTCCCAATTCCCCCCGCTATTTCGCATATCCTGCAGGGAAACAAAACCTTGTTGCAGCCCACTCGGAACAGTAGCAAGATTCACAAGCGGACCAACACCCCGAATCCAATTGTCACGCCAAAAGTCGATACATTCTCCTTTACCAACTCTCCAAACCAAGCCCTTCCGAACATCTAACCAAACCGAAGATAACCCCCGCCACAAGTGGGAGCAATTCCGCCTAACAAGTGTATCCGGAACAATCTCACTACACTTATACTTAGCGCGAAGAAACCGCACCCAAAGATGCTCTCGCTTGTCAACTAAATTAAACGCGAGTTTCATGAGAAACGCATCATTCTGATCTCTTAAGCATTTAAAACCCAACCCGCCCATCGAAGAAGGCTTGCACAATTCATTCCAATTCACCAAATGCACACCTTTTTTTGCCGTCACAGTGCCCCCAAACAAAATTCCGAATCAAACGCTCAATTTCGTCACACACACCTAACGGTAATTTCGTCGTTTGCATTGCATAGTATGGCAATGTCGACAACACGGCCTTCGCAAGAGTAATACGTCCCGCAAACAAAAGGTACTTAGCCTTCCATCCTGATAGACGGTCACGAACTTTCTATACCAGATAGGCATATGTCGATTTAGAAACCCGGTTATGTAACATAGAAACACCGAGATACCTACCTAGACCCGTAACTTCCGAAAAACCCACCACATTACTCAGAGCCCGTCTCACATCAGTGTCCACATTTTTTGAAAAATAAATATTCGATTTTTGTACACTAACCTTCAGTCCGGAATACTGACAGAAATCAATGAGAACTTCCCGAATCACATCCAATTGTTCCAGCGACGCCTCCGCAAAAAGAACCATATCATCCGTAAACATCAAATGTGAAATAACAGGGCTACGCCGAGAGGTACAAAAGCCCTTCCACTGACCCAAAGCCACTTTCTTATTAATCGCATGCGTCAGTCGTTCCATACATAAAACAAAAAGGTAAGGCGATATGGGATCCCCTTGCCAGATACCCCTGGTAGGCGTGAAAGGCTCGGTGACCGCACCGTTCCAAATGAGTTGAGTAGATACACTAGAAACACACTCAAGAATAAGGTGCCGAATGTTCGAAGGAATACCAATATCCTGCAACGTGTCGTCTATAAATGCCCATTCCAACCTATCATAAGCTTTTTCCAAATCAATCTTTAACGCCATCCAACCCTTCTTTCTAGACTTCCTCTTCATTGAATGCACAATTTCCTGCACCATAATAATATTATCAGAAATAGACCGTCCAGGAACGAAGCTAGTCTGATTGTCCGAGACCCAATTCGACAAAAAAGGCTTAATGCGATTAACCACCACTTTGGTCACTATTTTATACAGCACCGTGCATAAACTGATAGGGCCGAACTGACTCATCGTTTTAGGCGACGTGACTTTGGGAATAAGAACCATGAGAGTATTATTAATAGAAGAGGGGGACGACTCGCCATCGAAAATACTCCTTATATACTGACAAACATTCGGTCCCACAATGTCCCAATTCCTCTGATAAAAACCTGCGTGCATGCCATCAATACCCAGAGCTTTCCACGGACCCATATCAAACACGGAGGCTTTCACCTCCTCGTCCAAAACCGGTTCACCTATTACACGACACATATGATCACTCAAGCCAGGGAACAAACCACGAACCTGATATTCCCCTGAACAATTTTTATCAGCCGTAAATAACACCCTGTAAAAATCAATAGCCTGTTGACGTAAAACATCTTGATCAGTGCACTAAGTACCATCCCTCGCCTTAAGCGCAACAATAGCGTTTGCCCTTCGATGTGCCATTGTCGACGCATGGAAATAACGAGTATTCCTGTCGCCTAGTAAAATCCATTGGCTCCGTGATTTTTGGAACCACAAAGATTCCTCTTCCTCGAGAATAATGTCAAGCTCACCCCGCAGTTTATGCAATAAATCCATCAGAAAATCTGACGGATTCCTCCTCAAGGCCCTATCAATACCCCGGAGCCGCGCCAGCCCCCTCTTTTTCCTTCGCCCAATATGGCCAAACTCAATAATATTCCAGTGTTTCACACTCTCCTGAAAACGCTGAATGTTGTTAACCACCAAAGACGAGCTATCCCAAACCGATCCAAGCATCGACTTGAACCCCGGATGATCCTACCAAGCAGCTAAAAAACGGAAAGGGCGTGATTCACTACTACCCCGTACACCCCCTGGCTGAACAAGGAGTGGACAATGGTCACTGCCAACCCGATCTAGATGCACAACAATCGACATCGGAAACTCAATGAACCAAGCGGTGTTCGCTAAACAACGGTCAATCCTCTGATACAGATCACCCCTACTCCAAGTAAAATCATCCCCCTTATAATCCATCTCAATCAATTCCACATTATTAATAAAATCCCAAAAAAGAGTACTAGTCCCTAGAACCGCACTCGAACCCCCACAGCGCTCATATTTACAAAGGATGGCATTAACGTCACCACCTAAAATCCACGGTACGTCATCCCCCGGATTTAACTGGCTCAACTTATCCCAAAGACTCCGTCGGATGCTCGCATTAGGGCTAGCATATACAGTCATAAAGAAAAACCACTTGTCCCCTGCAACCTCACGAAATTTACCATGTACAAATTGATTAGAAATTGATAGGAACTCAACCTCTAAACCATCTCGCCATAGAATCCAGATACCCCCACTGAAACCTCTTGCCTCCACACGAAAAGAATTCGGAAACCCAAAACGGTGAATAACTCTATTAGCTTCAGCAAAGCTGACACGTGGTTCAAATAAAGCCACCACCTGCGGATTGTTAGCTCTAACAAAATTCTTAAGGTGACGGCGAAACTCAGCACTCGTCGCCCCCTGTGTATTCCAAAACATCATAGTATTCATAACACTTAAATAAAAGAGGAGGAAAGCTTACTGGAGGGAAGGAAGGTTCTCCTTCCCAACGACCAACCCATGTGCCGCCGTAGAAGCCACATCTGCTGTACCAGACGCCACTCCCGCAACTGTATCAATTCCAGAGGCCTAAAGCGTATCCAGCTTCGATGAAAGAGACTGAATCCATTCTGTCAATACCGGGCGAGGCGACACTCGTGGTTCCGGTTTCCTTGACACCTTTAAACTCTTCTTATGCACTGCCCGTATCGCCGCTCCTCCCTTTACCAAATTCAAACCATGTTTCAACCTTGCCGTCGATTTGATATCATGGTTCCCTTCCGTTATTGAGACAGCTCTGTGAGAGCTGGATACAATCCCCGGCGTATGTTCAACAGTATGTGGATCCACACCCTTCACCGAAGGAACAACATGTATGACGCCATGCCCATTACCCTTCGTAGGAAGTTCCTGAACAACATTAGATACACCCCGAAGCTGCACACGCCCCGTCGCCTCATCCAAATACTCATCCGACAAAACCCCCTTACCTTTCTCAACCGGCTTTACGCCACCCTTCCCAACGTTCACCTTCGCCCCTGAACTACCAACACCCTTCTCAATCCGATCACCCTCATTTATCACCACTCCCTTGGAACCACTCGCCTGAGCAACCATAGCTTTACGACCCGGTGTCGATTTCTTAGTATCTTGTCCCGCGGAAATCTCCCGCGCCCGCGAGCCTTCCTGCCCTTTCTCTTTCGACAAAATAGCATTAGAAGCGTTCCAAACATCACCCTCCTCACTATCTCCCCGCAAAACATCAAACCGCGAACCACTACGGTTGGCTTGAATATCACCGCTCCTATTCCCTACCACCCTTGTTGGTCGCCAACGTTGCCGATCAACAACCATCCAAGGTCCAAACAAGTTATCCTCAGAGATCACTTCAGCTGACGTCGCAACAGAACTATTCGCAACCAATTTTCCCCTTCCACGACCTCCGCAGCATTAGCACTAACCCCACACAAATCTTGCGAGTGACCATATCGCCCACATTTGTAACAAATTTGATAGAGGCCTTCATATTCAAGCTTCTGAATAAAACCATCGATACCAATACAAGACAGTAAGGGTTTGTTCAGATCAACCACCACGGCTAAGCGAGCAAACCGACCACGCTCACCCAACGATGTACTATAGTCTATTTTAATCACACGTCCAATCACATCAGCTATCCTTCGAAACAAAGCCTTCGAATAATAACGGTATGGAAGCCCCGGCAAACGCACCCACACTACTACTTGTGACGAATACTTTTCCGATGTCGAAAAGTTTCTCGACCACGGCTGCACCGTTAAATAACAACCAAACAAAGTCCAAGGACCTCCAGTGAGCACCTTAGTATAATCATCGACAGATTCAAACTTCACCAACAAATAGTTATTATCCAGATCGATCACCTGAAAGTTCTTCTCCGTCTTCCATAAATTATGGACACAGTTCACCAGGGTCTTGAAACCGATCGCCCTCCCTAAAGGTCGAACTATGATAGTACACTGCATGCTCTCATCAATACGTTCATGGATTCTTTCAGAGAAAGTAATCTTGGGAAACACACCACTGTGATCGATCGAAAAATCCGCATCCAACACCTCAATCCCATCCTCGGAATTCCTTTCCATTGCGTGACCACCGCCGGCCGACACACCCGACACCATAGCTGCGTACGACATCGGAGTCCTCTTACCATTCTCCGCCTGTACCTCCATCGGAGGCCTGTCACTGTTTGCCGCATGTACCTCCATCTCCACAGCACCGTCATTGTTCTTCGCATTTGCCGTAGCCCCGTCAGCCATCACAACATCCATCGCACGGGTCTTTTTCGCCGTTGTCTGCTCCTCCAACATGGCAGGGGAACCAGGCCGCTCCAGCACTGGCGGCGCTACCATCTCCACCCCTCCCGGCGGCTGGCCACCAGAGTTATTGTACTCCGTCGCCGATATTTGTCCATGCTGCTCCGATAAATTCGGAGGAAACGTGAAAGTCATGACTAGGGTTGACTATTAGATTTCTAAATTTTAATGAGTTAAGATTAATATTAGAAGAATTCAGATAATAATAGACTATTAATTATATCTTTAATAATTTGGGCTTTAGGTTTGGACTTTAGTTGGCCTTTTAGGTGTTTATTTAGAGCTTTTATGTCACATGCATTTAATTGTCATTCATTTAATCTTTTAATATTTCAATGGACATTTTGCTAATCAATTAATTTTAACTATAAAAATGAGATGTTTATTAAATTGAATATTTGTTTCGTAATATCTTGACTTAATGGATATTGACTAAATATTTGAATTAATTTATATTGTCTAAAGGTAAATTAAAAGTGAATAAAATTCTGATAAGTGATGTATTTGATTGCTTGCATCATATTTAATTGCTTGCATCATGCATGAAGGTGATGTATTTGATTTGAACTCTAAATGAACTCGGCAATCGGTCTTATTTGATGTCGGTTTAATCTACGAATCGAATGTATAATCACTCTTATTAATTAAAAAGGGCTAATTAATTCAAACTCACCAAGTGTTAAAGCCCACTAAGTTTAAAGCTTATATATTTAAAGTCAACTTAAATTTCAATAATTTCCATCGATAAATGCAACGTATGATTTGTTACCGATTTCGGGCGTGATGGGGGTGCTAATCCTTCCCTACACGTAACCAACTCTCAAACCCATTTTTAAACGAATCTTTAATTTTACGGTATTCGGTCTACCTAAATCAAGTGACCGATGGAGACTCCATTATTCCCACTATTTTCTAACATCTTCCCAATCATTATTCAAAATTCAAACCAGTTCTTTCAAGTGACATGAGGGGAAACCTGTTTTTCAAAAAAGTTGCTACATACCCGATCTGACCCGAACTAAAATTATCATAGACCCGAATTGAAGTTAAACCAAATGTAGTCAGATCCGAACCGAAGTTAAACTAAATGTAGTCAGACCCAAAATGACCCAAACCGAACGATCCGTTTGCCAACTCTAATGAAAACTACTACCATAGTCAAGAATTCATTCCTCGCTTGCTATAGAGTCTTCTTCGAAAGAAAATAAAAGTTCACCATCATCATACTCCTCTGCAATATAAGCTTTATCTTCACTGGAATTCTGATTTTCAGACTCTCTCTTTATCTTATTATGTAATCTGTAACACTCAGATTTAATGTGACCTTTCTTACAGAAATAAATGTTTTACCTCGATTTGACGACTTGAATTTGCCTCTATTTTGACTGCCGAAATTACAATCACCTTTTCTTCTGCTGTATGAACTAGTCAATCCATGCACCATGAGACCCTCTACTTGAAACTCGAATCAGGTAAGATGTTGCATCTTGTCATGCGAATTCATATTATCATATATCTCTTCAAGAGTAAGGGTATCACAGCTGTATAGGAGAGTGCTTCTAACAGACGAATATAAAACGGATATTGAGCAAAGTAAAATCAAACAAAAATTTTTTTTATTGTACTTTACCTCCATCATTTTCAAATCTGAGACGATCTCCATGAAATCGGTTAGGTGGTCGTCAAGACATGAACCTTTTGCTAACTTGTGGGAGTATAGGCGCTTCTTCAAGAGCGATTTGTTGGTCAAAGTTTTCTTCATATAGATTTGTTCCAATTTTGCCCATAAGTCGGCATATGTCTTCTTATTGTGAACATCATGCAAAATGTTGTTTGATAAGTGCAAGCGGATTTGGAAAGCAACTTTCCTATCATTGTAGCGCTTCTCTGCATCCGACCATTTTTCTGCATATTATCAAACTCATCCAATGCATCATTTAAATCCATTTGAACAAGAACTTCTCGAACCTTCACCTACTATAGCGAAAACCTAACATTGCGATTCAATAGCGGAATTTCATACTTCATCGTCGCCATTATCCTGAGTAACCTGAAATGCTCTAATACTAATTTGTTATACTATCGGGATGATAATGACGAGATAAGTAAATAAACACAAACACATAAAAGAAAAATAACACCAATAATTTACGTAGAATCCTCAAAAGTGAAACTACGGGTAGAGGATGAGAACTTTCGCTATGATGGAGAAAGAGATTACAACTGATTTCTGATGTTCTATCCAAACTCCTAATCCCTAATTTTTATTTATAGGGACAAATTTCTTGTTTACAAAGGAAACTTGCATAAGAACAAATTCTACTCAAACCGAGTTTCCTACCTTTAATTAATATAAAGTAAACAAGGTCTACTAAAAGTAGGATTCTAACTTTAAATCAAATCCTAAAAGAATTTGGATCACAACTCTAACAATATTTATATTTATTCCTAATCAGAATTAGTCAATATAATATAAGATTGAATTCATGATTTATAACCTGAATATATCCAGACAGGGACAAAACTATTAAGGTTTATTTATGTATTTACCCCCTTTCAAAAATTTATGTTTTGCCCCTTAACCCCAAATCTTAGCCCCATCTCTATATCATGATTTACTTAAAATCAAAATGATGATTTACACATTCTTAATTCTTTACTTTAAGTTGCATATTTTTGTGGGAAGCTTGTAATCGATTTATATTTAATACACTAGCGATAAAAAACTAAAAGTTTTAAGTGTTTTAATTTTAGGGTTAGGGATTCAGTTAAGGGTGTAGAATTTAAGGGTTTAGGTGCAGAGGTTTAGAATTTAGTGATAGTGGTTAAAATTTAAAGTTTAGATATTAGAGTTTAGTTCTTAGGGTAATATGGTGAGAATTTAGGTCTTAACCTATAAACCCTAAAGTTTAACCCTAAACACTAAATTTTAGACACCATTCATGAATTCTAAACCCCTAAACTAGATCTCTAAACCCTAAAATTAAGACACTCGTAAAAACTTTTAATTTCTACTACCAATGTATAAAATAACTACCCATCAGTTTATATAGAGTCAAATGAGATTGATTCTGGGATTTAATTCAGAGTTCAACTCATGGGTCCAGCTCATAAACTTTTTTTGTGGACCTGGTTACGGCCTGATTTATTGGGCTGGGGCCTCTTACATTCCTGCAGTTACCAATCACGTAAGGAAAGCTTGTTTGCCGGTGAGAAATCAACTCTGCCGTACATCAAAAATTAACCTAGGAAAAAAAAGCGAATAAGGAATTAGTTGGCGCCTAAGCAAAATTATGGGTAAGAGGAACGCGCCTCACGCGCGCCAAACTCCCCTCCCCCCAAAGCTATCCGAGCCTCAGACAATCAATTTGTTTCATCGGAGCCGACCCTTTTGCTTGGTCGCTACACAGGCGCCTTCGTCGCCGTCGGGTGGCCAGCTGATCGTCGGCATCTTAGGGGACGACGGTGTCTGGTGGTTTGCTCACAGGAGCTTCGGCGGGGGAGTAACGAGGGAGGCTCGCGGTCGGGATGTGTCTGGCACTGGTACTTTCTTCAGTTTTCCTTCGGTGACTGGTGACGGTTATACCGCTGCAGGGAGCTTTGCGGCCGCCGCGGAGAACACTGATCTCGGAAGATGTCGCCCCCGCCCCTGGCTTTCTGCTTCCCTCCAATGATACAACTCTTTCGATAATAGACCCTTTGAAGCTCTATTTTCCGTTGGTTGTCTTGAGGATCACCTTTGTTATGGTTATGGACGAAGCTCTTCTCCGGCAAGAGAATGCTTTGATCCAGGCGGGTTGAAGAGTGGACGGCATGCTGGTCGTGGGTGCTCTACTCGGGGGCCTCACGTATTCTTGGTGCTGATAGCCGGAAATCGATGTGTATCCATCTCCCTGGCGTTGCAAGCTGGTGGAAAGCAAGGCATCCGGAAACAAAAGGTGTTGGTTCCGCAAAGAAGAAGGTTGGGTGAGGTTTCCGGTCATGGCGTTAGGCTCCACGACGATCGTCGGACTGCCGGAGCGTGGTACGGCTACTCATCGGCAAACCTGGGTTTGGTTCCTTTGGAGAATGCAGTAGTGACATGGGCAAAATGGTCTTGTTACCTCCTGCCAAGCATAGTCACTCAAGGGACCCACCTTTCTAGTTTTGGCAAATTCATCTCTCAATTTTCCGGTTTTGGTGGATCTGGGATCAACTTTTCCCTTTTTAAGCCAAATATATCTCCATTTTATGAGATTTGGAAGTATATTGATCCTTGGAGATGTACCAGCAGATTTGTTGGTCCCACCTGGCTGTTGACTTTGTCTCTTAACAGGCTCCATTTGTTATTTGATGGTAGCTTTGGATGGGATCCGGGAGGATTTACCGCTATAAAAAAGGCCCGAGTATTATGGCATCGCCTGTTGGTCGTTTACAATCTTTGTCTTGTTGTGTTTTGGTTTCAGGAATGTTTTTTCTCAGTTGATGCGTTCCTACCCAACGTGTCGTGGCCACAACGTAGGGGCTACGTTTCGCTTGCCTTGATAAGGCCTATCTCGTACAGAGTAGGAGCCGTTCTCCGGATGGAGCTCTCAGGCGAGTTTCGAGCGTATCCTTGTTGTCTCAAGCCTCGACTAATCGTGGATGGATCGTTGCTGTATCTGCCGAGTTTCGGTGTTTGTTTGAAGCTATCCCTGGTTGCACCAGTGGACGCTACCTTTATTTCAGCATCTCGTGTATGCTGGTTCTATTGTGATGTTTATGTTTCTCACGACAGCTTATGGCTCGTGGGTTTGTTTTTAGGTATTTTAGGTCTTACATGGCCTTTTGCTTTGTTTTTTATCGGATGTTCTGTTGATCTCGGTCGTGTACGAGATCTTCTGTCTTCTTTTCCTGTATTTTTCTTTTGAAGTTAATGGAAGTATGTTTGGTCAAAAAAAAACCTAGGAAAAAAGAAGAAGAAATTTTCTGTCCCTAGGTTTGTCTTCTGTATATAGTTGTTTGTTTTCTCTCTTTGTATTGTGATTGATGGTAAATGTTGGTGGTCGATCATCGATGTTCTTTATTTTTTAATTTTATATTTTTTTAATTTTTAACAATAATAATCATGTCTTATAAAAACGTCTTTTTTACTTTTATGACTCGTTTTTCCCATTGTATTTTGATACGCTTTCGGTCCCTGTTTGGCTGTTATTTTTGTTTATTTTCTTAAGATTGGATTTGATGTTGTCTCAACTTATCAAGATGTCGTTTACTTGTTATCATGCTAATATTCACTGTTTTGGGCCATCGAATTGAATTTAGATACGTTCGTGAATAGTTTTCTCATGACATTTAACTATGATTTGTAGTTGTCAGTAGTCTTTCAGTATCTTGGTTCTTTTGTGGTTTGTTTGTCGATGCAGTCATATTTGCCTGTATATATCTTTTGCTTGAGTCTCTTGGTTACGATATTTTAACATTTTCCTTAGTATATCATTGTATGATTTTGAGTGGATATAATTTTAAATATTTTTTTAATAAAACTAGGGACTTTTATAAAAAAATGAAATCTTCTATCCAAAGTATGCTAATTTATTCAACATTTGGATGCTTTGCTCATTCATTGACGATTCACTTAGTGTTTAGCAAATGTTTAGTACTCCCCGGTAGACAACAAATTAGATAAAAAGAGTTATCATATCATAGATTAGAGTTGGAGATGTTCTTCTTATTTATTTTCATGTTCGATCATATCACCAACATCTAAACCAACAAAGTACTAATCGGTTGCTATCTGCAACAAAAGGATAGATTCATTTCAGATTAGACTGCTGCATGAAACGAAACCATCGCAATCGGCTGCAGCCCTGAAGGAGCCGTAACATGGCCTGCAAAGGCCCGCTGGCCGATGCAAGGCGGGTCTTTGCAGCCGGTGATGTTATAAGACACCTCAATTTAAAGGGTAGCTCCGCCCTTGGGTGCAGCCATTGTGTCCAGAAGGAGGGGTAGGCACTCCCTTTGCCTTTTTGGACAGACTGTAGCATAAGCTCATCTTTGTTCGGAATCCAACCGGAAGCCTCGTACAAGTGGTTGCTTACAAGAAAAAACACAGCTGCACTGACAAGAAAATGATGGGCGAAGCTCAGAAAATCGGAAGGGCAACAAAAAAATTAGTATGACATATATATGGACACAAAAAAGGAGCATGTAATTTCTATTCTCCTTTATATGTTCCAACACTAAGAATTGAGTTTTAGATTTAGAATTAGAATTTAGTGTTAGTGTTTAAGATTTAGGGTTTAAGGCGTATGGTTTAGGTTTTATGATTTAAAATTTAGAATGTAAAGTTTATTTTTTTGTGTTGAGGCATAGAGAGGTGCACCAAAAATGGCAAGGATTTCTATTCTAATCAATGTCCCTATTTATGCCCCACATTAAAAAAATTAGTTTTAGGATTTAAGTTTAGGGTTTAAGATTAGAGTATAAGGTGTAGTGTGTATGGGGTTAGTTTTAAAATTTAAGATTTAAAACTTAAAAATTAGGGTTAGAACTTAGAAATTTGTTTTTCTAGTGCTGCGTCATGAATAAAAACACCAAAAAACCCGGTGATTTTTGTTTGTTAGATGAGCACATTGAGATGCATACACTTTATAGACAAAACGGTTTGAATCCGTGTCTCATAAAATAAAATACATCTGTTGGGTTCACAATTAGCATTTTAAATATTAATAGCAGCATTCACAAGCATTCAAACAATGGTAGAAAGAATATGAATATGTCTCAAACATAACCATCGACATGGAATAAAGCAACACTAGTCATAAAATAAGCCACATTGTTAGTTCATCGTCGAATCCAACAAAAAACAACCTAAATTGTTAAGACCTTGTTTTGATGATAAACAATTTCAAACCGAAACTTTAAACTCTAAATTATTAGGACAAGAATGACACTAAGCAAAGATTTCCCTTCAAGTCTGGTGCAAAAGCCAGGGACGGAGCATAATGAAGGCGCAAGGGAGTCTTGGCCCTGCCTAATCATTTGAAAAAATCTTAATAAGTCTTATATTTTCTGAAAATTTTAGTTTAGCCACTCAAACTTTTAAAAATTCATATTAGATATTAATTTTTTTTGAATAGTTTTAAATAAGGATTAATATCCTATACACAGGCGGAAAGTTTCCACAAGCGCCTTAGTTTTAGGGTATAGAGAGTTAGTTTAGGGTATATGGTTTAGGGGTTTTGGTGTAGGGTTTTAGAATTTAGGGATAGTTGTTTCAATTTAAGGTTTAGAGTTATAATTTAGGGTTTATAGGTTAGAGTTTAGTTTTTAGGGTAATATGGTGAGGATTTAGGTTTTAACCTATAAACCCTAAATTATAATCTTAAACCTTAAATTGAAACAATTATCCCTAAATTCTAATCTCCTACCCCTAAACCCATAAACATTATATACTAAACTAACTCCTTATACCTTAAAACTAAGGCGCTTGTGGAAACTTTCAGTTTTCACCGCCTGTGTATAGAATATTTATCCTTTAAATAAATCTTCTAAAATTTTAATTTGTCCCCTACAATGTTTTGGTCTAATTATATTTTAGGTCCCTATAAATTTAACTATTAGATAAATTAAGTATTGTCACTCAATGTTGAGTTTAAATATTTAATAAATTCTTATATTTTTAAATTCAATAATTCGGTCCCTCCAGATATTCAATTCTGGTTCCAGCTACCAACTCTTCAACATAAGATATCATGTAAGGTAGTGCGAACTATCAGAAAATTATATTAGATATGTAGGGGGCTACGGCTAAAAAAATATCAATATAAAAAGTAAAATGAAAAATAAATAAATAAATAAAATGTAGCAGAAAGTGTGAATTTTTTTTATTAACAATACATCTTGTGTTTAGCATCTAAACACCAAAGATTTTTTTTTTATAATCGGGATTCGGGAGTCTTCCCATTATTTAATTTCATCACCATATTACTAATACTAGTCAGTTGCTAGCTGCAACATGCATGGATTCATTTGAGATTAGGGTTTAGGGTTTAGGGTTTAGGTTTTAGGGTTTAAGGTTTAGGGTTTAGGGTTAGAGTTTAGTTTTTAGGGTAATATGGTGAGGATTTAGGTTTTAACCTATAAACCCTAAATTATAATCTTAACCCTTAAATTGAAATAATTATCCCTAAATTCTAATCTCCTACCCCTAAACCCATAAACAGTATACCATAAACTAACTCCTTATACCTTAAAACTAAGGCGCTTGTAGAAACTTTCAGTTTTCACCGCATGTGTATAGAATATTTATCCTTTAAATAAATCTTCTAAAATTTTAATTTGTCCCCTACAATGTTTTGGTCTAATTATATTTTAGGTCCCTATAAATTTAACTATTAGATAAATTAAGTATTGTCACTCAATGTTGAGTTTAAATATTTAATAAATTCTTATATTTTTAAATTCAATAATTCGGTCCCTCCAGATATTCAATTCTGGTTCCAGCTACCAACTCTTCAACATAAGATATCATGTAAGGTAGTGCGAACTATCAGAAAATTATATTAGATATGTAGGGGGCTACGGCTAAAAAAATATCAATATAAAAAGTAAAATGAAAAATAAATAAATAAATAAAATGTAGCAGAAAGTGTGAATTTTTTTTATTAACAATACATCTTGTGTTTAGCATCTAAACACCAAAGATTTTTTTTTTTATAATCGGGATTCGGGAGTCTTCCCATTATTTAATTTCATCACCATATTACTAATACTAGTCAGTTGCTAGCTGCAACATGCATGGATTCATTTGAGATTAGGCTGCCATTTGCTCCGGTTGTAGCCGTGGAGGAGCCAGCGAAGGCCCGGCCGCCGACGCAACGCGGCTCATTTCTGCCAGGAATGTGGGTGCAGCCATTGTGATCAGAAGAAGGGGTATGTTCCCCTTTCTGGACAGACTGCAGCACAAGACCATGAGTTACTCCGTTTAGAATCCGGCCGTCGGAAGCCTCGAACAGATAAGTGCTTACAAAAAAGATCAATGCAGCAGTGACAAGAAAACGTTGCAGATTGTTCATTTTAACGTATATGGTTTCGATTTGCAAAGCTAGCAAGCAAATATGTAATGTAATGGTAGGTGTATTTATATGTGTTTCATGACAAGGAATTAACATACGGCTCTTGACTGACTTACAAATTGAATCATAGGATTCAAAGTAGTGGCGTCGACACGTAAGTAGAAAACGAGAATCATCTTGTTTGATTAAACTGTTTCCTGGTGTCAATTTGGCATGTGGATTGGACTAGGGACTTTAGGCTTTTCCTGGTCGCCTTTGTTTTCTCTTATCAAGTTTTAAACGTTCCCGGGCTGGTGAGGACGGATGGAAATCCTCTGGCCCAAATTATGCCTCTTTTGGCTTCCTCATTTAAAAAAAAAAAATTGGTTTATGGTTTATAGTTTAAGATTAGGAGTTATGGTTAGTATTTACGGAATTAGGGGTATGGTATATTTTTAGGGTGTAAAGTTTAAGATTTATGATGTATAATTTAGGATTAGGGTTTAGAGTTTAATTTTTTAGTGTTTTTTAATGTGCAGCATAGAAAGGGGCATGATTAGGGAGCATAAGATTTTTGTTCGGTGAGAAGAGCTTACTCTGATCTTTCCATCAATATATACCCTTTGTTTGTTTTTAATCTATAAACTATTTTTTGGTCAAAACAAGTATTTAAATTATTATTTCGGATCACTTTAAGTCTGATAGACTGATAGTTATCTAATTCAAAAAAATATATTTTCGGCCAATAAGATATTGACACATCACAAAGATTTTTTGATCAATAGATAGTTTAGGGACTAAAAGCAAAAAAAAAATAGCATAGTTTAGGTAATTATTTTGACCAAAAAATTGTTTAGATACTTAAAACGACAAGAAATAATAGTTTAGAAATTTGTTTTGAGTTTGACCAAAAGTAATTTAAGGGCTAAGAGCAAACAAAGAACATAGTTTAAGAGTTTATTTTTTATTTAAGACTTCGTTAAAGTTTTGCCTTAAATCGGAGAAAAAACGAAATTTATGGTGGATACGAGAGAAGCGACTGAAGTCAGCCGAGTGAAGACAATCAATATTGGCTTTCATGGTATTGTATCGGTTCCATTTCTTCATTAGCGGCCACTTTTTTTTATCTAAGAGAGGAGGAGGGGAATTAAGCTCCTAATAAATATGAAATTCATAATTTAAAAGAAAAGATGTCAATTGAAAATAAAATTTTAATTACATGCTCTAAAAATTGTTGACTATCAACGTCAACTTTTGAGGAAATATAAGGCTTACTTTTTTCAATATGTCGGCAATTCGGGTCACATGGTAAAGTTTCAGATTGGACGCAATTTTTGAATTTGTGGGAAAAAATGAGGAAAGACGCAGTGAAGCTTCGACAATGGAAAGAGAGAAGACGAGACTCCGTCCAAATGACCGACTTGTTTAAGTTCAACATGGGGTTAGTGTCTTTACACCCAATACCTTCGAATCCTTTTACAAACTACTTGACCTTAGACTTTTAAGGGAAAGATAAAGGAATAGAAAGAGTATGTATAGCAGGTCAAAATATTTATAAAATTTTAAGAGTTATTATTTGATACACTTTGTCGGTGAGAAAAAATGTTTCCATAAACGGATTAAATTCAAAGGTTAGGGAATTTGTTTAGGGTTTAGGAGTTTAGATTTATGGGTTTTGCGTTAAAATTTAAGGTTTATGATTAAATTTTAGAGGTTAGGGAGTTATTAATTTAGGGTTTAGGGTTTAGGTGTTTATGTTTAGGGTTTATGATTTAGTGTTAAAATTTAAAGTTTATGATTAGAATTTAACATTTAGGGTTACAACTTAAATCCCTAACCTTAATATTATAAACCATAAACCCTAAATTATAAATCTCTAAACTCTAAACTTTAAATCAAATCTATAACCTCTGAATTTAACTCGCTTGTGAAAATGTTTTTTTTTTCACTCTAGTTTATTGAATAATTTCTCAAAATTTAATTATCTAAATTTAAATTCGTAAACTTGTTTAAAAATTTGAATCCATTTTTTATCTCAAACTATTCGAGTACTACTATCTAAATTTAAATTAAATATTATTATTTGTAAGATACCCAAATTTGTTAAAAAGTAAAAATTTTAAATTATATGTCGAATGTTGGAATTTGTTAAAAATTTGATGATCAATGTTTGAATCTTATAAAAAATATATTTTCCATTCGTAATTTTGAGTCGAATATCTAAATACACAACTCATGTTTGTTTAATTAATCCAAATTTAAATAATGAACATCTAAGAGTATCTATATGTATTTGCTTCGAATCCGCAACAGATAATAATTTTAACGTCTCAATTGCCAAAAAAAAAAACAAATCAAATATTCGTAAGTATCTAAGTCCACAATGCAAATAAATGTACCTCAATAGCTCAAGCTCTTTACTGATTCCCAATACGTATAATTCTCTCTTTTTATCATATTATATAATTCGTCGCGCTTCTGAAAATGTATTTTGAAATGAAGTATAAACTTTTATTTATTTATTTATTATTAACAATCCATCTTGCAAAATATACTTTATACATCTAAATAAAACAAAGAGTAACTTATAATAGCAGAAAAGAAGAGAGAACATTAATCAGGATTCGGAATATTGTTCCCATTATTTAATATCTTCATCATATCATTAACAGCTGAATCAATCGACTACTAGTCACGTTGCTAGCTGAAACATGTACTAGAGATCAGGCTGCCGCATTAAACGAAGCCGTTTGGTCCGGTTGTTGCTGTGGAGGAGTCATAACATGGCCGGCAAAGGCTCGCCCGCCGATGCAAGGCGGGCCACTACCGCCGGGAATGTGAGTGCATCCATTGTGATCAGAAGGAGGGGTAGGTTCCCCCTTTTGGGCAGACTGTAGCACCAGAACACGATAACCTTCGTTTAGAACCCGGCCAGAAACCTCGTACGGGTGAGTGCTTACGAGATAAATCACGGCTGCCGTGACGAGAAAACGATGCAGATTGCTCATTTTAATGTATATGGTACAAAGATAGAAACCAAATATGTAAGTAATCAGATTGCAAACTTTGTAAGGTGGGTGTATTTATATGTGTTTACGACAACTTGAACGACAAGAAACACATGGATGTTGGTTGACCTGAGTTTTCTAGGGAAGGAAAAGAAAAAAAAACATGGCTTACAGATTGAATCAAATGACTAAAATTAAACTAGGATTACTATCCCGGCGGTAGAATTTTTTTATTTTCACAAGCGCCTCAATTTTATGGTTTATGATTTAGAGTTTATAGGTTTTAGTGTATGGATTTAGAATTTAAGGTTCGTGGTTAGAAATTAGGGTTTAGGGTTAAGATTTAAGATTTAAGGTAATATGAGTAGAAATTTAAGTTTTAACATATAAACTCTAAATTTTAACACTAAACCCAAAATTCTATCAACGTGCCCTAAATTCAAAACTATAAACTTAAACCTATAAACTTTAAACCCTAGCTAGACGAAGTCTCTAACCACTAAAACCAAAGTGCTTGCACTCGTGTATAGAATAATTATCCATTAAATAAATGACTTTGCCTTTTCTTTTGATCAATTTATCTTTGAATCCTTCGGACACGGAATGAATTAGGAAAATGAGAATTCAACGATGAGAAAAATGAGGTGTACAAAGGGGGAAAATAGGCCATTTTTTGGCTTTCCTAGAAGCAGCGTAGATATAAGCAAAGGAAGACCCGCACAATATTTAAAATTCAGAAGTCCGTCATCAAATTATTTTTTAAAAGCAATGTCAAACTAATCCGAAGTCATTTTAACATAACATCAGCAAAGGGATGACCATGGTTGGCTGACATGTATGAGTAAATGGGTGCCATATTTCGTTATTTATAATAATATTTTTAAGAAAATTTTGGGATTTAAACTCACACAAAGAGCGAAAGTGAATGCATATTCATGATCACTAAGTTAATTAATGGATCTCGTTAGATAACATTAATTAAGCAAAGACAAACTTGGGTTGAGATGAAGATTTTGTTTCCCTGCATGGCCCATGCTGTACGTCCCAATGCAAATAGAAGACATGTCTTGTTCTAAATAGGGGGATAAAGATGAATGACTTATTCAACGTGGAGTTAGTGTCTTCAGACCGAATTCTTTTACTTGTTTTTGCAAACAGCTTTGACTTTAGATTTTAGGGGAAAGGGAACGGAAATACAAAGAGTATGGAAAGACTTGGACTAAAGGAAAGACTGCAACCTTTTACTGCTATTAGAGGTGTAAATGAACAGAACATATGATGAACTGTTTGTGAACTGTTCGTATAATGTTTGTTTATTAAATTAAATAAATGAGTATGTACAAAAATTTTATGTTCGTTTAATAAACAAACAAACGCGAATGAGGTATGTTCGTTTTCTTTTATGTTCACAAATAAACTTGTTTTTCGACTCGCTTATAAGCTCGTTTAACCACTTTCCATTTTCGTTTTACTTTTTTACATTTTAAATATTGGTGGAGATACCGAGATAGAGACTAAATTGAATACAAGATAAGCTTTGGAGTTCAAATTGTGAAGCCTAAAAAACTTAAGGACTAGTGATGTATTTTCACCATTTTGCTATAAACAACATGTTCGTAAGCATTAAACGAATATGTTCGCGAACGTTACATGAACATGTTTGCGAACATATAAACGAACATTATCGCAAACTCTAAATAAATGAACACAAACAGAATTTTATTTATTCAAATTCGATTCATTTACAACTCTATATTACACGAGTGAATTAATATGTTTTGATGACATCTCCAAATTATAATAGTTAGATTAATTTAATTAAATAGTTTAATTAGAAAAAAAATAATCCTGATGATATCTCCATCACCTTTCCCATTTTCTAGATATTATTGTTCATTATATCAGCAATATCTGCGTTATTATGGATGGACTGAAGGATTGGAGGACCAGTCATCTTCTTTATAAATTTAAAATTCGTTTATAATTAAAAAATATTATATATATTTATTAAAAAAATATTTCCGTCCGCCTCTTATAATTTTATAATTTCATTATATTAACCGAATTTTAGATCAAGATGGGTTTTGATTACAACGTAATTAAACATTTACAAATTCTTTGATACGTACACTTTATATATATAGATATAGGCTTAACCTTAAATGAGTGTTCAAACAATATTTTTCTTTTCTAGATAAGTGTTAAAACTTTATTTTGGGCCGATTAGGTGTCTAACGTTTTTTTTCGTGATCCAAATAGGTGCCTCACTGTAATAGACGTTAATTTTCTGTCGTTATCCAATGAAAATTGTATACGTAGCAATATTAAACGTTATCTGAATTTTATTTCTTTAAAAATAAATTAGAGTTTTTAAAATATCTTTAAATTTTTAAATAATCTCAAAATAGTCTCAAAATCATTAAACCTCCCAAATCCGGCCACTCTTACCGGCATTGGTCGCGTTTTCGGCGACTGAATGAAGCGCCTTTCCCTCGCTGAATAACTCAAACATCGTTCATCGTCAGCAGTCCGACTCTCTCTCCTCCGACATCTTAATCGTGAGGATTTATAAATCTTTCTCATGGTGATGATGACTTCTGTCTTTCGACAACAGTTTTCTAGCCCTTGCTCGGACGATTGTTTATGTTTTTGTCTGTCTTGTTTCTTTCTCCCCCTATATTTCTAGGTCTTATATTATTGTTCTTTTCTCTTTTAACAAAGCTGGTTTGTTCAAAAAAAAAAAAAACAACAACTCAAATATCGAGCCTTATATATTTACAAATGTAATGTTGTAAGATACCACTAATATCTTTTTGACAAAATTTGGTTCACTTTTCTCCTTATTTCTTAAAGAGCCTTAGAATCCATTCTCCAAGTCTTCAAATTTTGCGATGACTACCTTGTAAGTAAATTTTTTTTAAAGGTTGGATTATTTGTTTAAACTTGTAGTCTTATTTTTAAATTTGGGAAAATTTAAATAAATATATTGGGTCCAAAAATAAACTTAAATAAAAAAAAGTCATTTAAAATAACTGGTTTGGACAAAACTATTAAACTCGAAAAAGATTTTTGATAAAAAATAATACTTATTTATAATATAAATTGACTTAAAGACTCAAGTCTTGGTTTTCCAAGGTATCCGCTTGAGCAAGCCAATGATTAATATTTTACATTCTGTTGATTTTGTTGGCAGTGGCAGAGATATGAGTTTTATATAGTGAGTCAGTTTAAGATCATGGTGTACATTATAACAAGGATTAATATCCTTTTTTTTGCTCGGCAAATAAGATAATTTATTAAAACTTATAAGCCACACCAACATTGCGTGCCTCGTTAAAAACCTCCCTAAACCTATCGGAGGAAAAGAGTACACACAATGTGATATTTACAAAATCCAATCCACAAGCTCGGCTAATCGCGATAAACACATGCCCAAATCCCTTACCTACTACACTGCCAATGGTGCCATACTACACCACATAACACTGCGCTAAGTACCAGTAGCCCCGCCCCCTAGATATGATCACGACACAGTACAATCTCACAAAATGCATACTCTCCCAATCCTCCTAAAGCAACGTGACTTCACCACCAAGCTTTAAACATAATTTGTCTATTTAGCCCATCTTTAGCTAAACCATCGGCTAGAGTATTACAAATTCGAGAGACATGGTTAAATTTGACTCTTCCAATTACCTCGATGCCTTTGTCGATTTCCAGGAATAACTCCCACCAACTCCAAGGACGCTGTATCGGATTTGCGATCCAATTCAGCGCTATCCTCGAATCAGACTCGACGATCAATCCTGCTTTTCCGCACCAGCCCGCCTCCATGAAAATGTCAAGAGCATTTTTTATTGCCATAATTTCAGAAAAATCCACCCCCTTCGCATCTAACGGACCTGTAAAGATTGCTCTAATGGTTCCTTCCTCTGTCCGCATTACGCCCCCGCAACCAGCATTCGCATCCTTAAAAGCACCGTCCACGTTGAATTTCAGCCACCCTAGCTCAGGAGGGTCCCAAGTTTTGATTTCATTGAACGATGCAGCGCAACTACATGACAACGGACTCTCCCACCAACCTTCTAAGTTTGTCACCATATCATCTTTCGAAGCTTTGATCCAGACCAGAGCTCTCAATTTTGTTTGCGACAAAAGCTCCTTAACCGACGTCGATTTGGCTTTGAAAATCCTTTCATTTCGAAGTATCCAGATGCTCCATATCGCTGCTGCTACTGAGATCAGCCAAAGGCTTCTAGTCCAACCTGAAAAAGTAATATTAAAGCAAAACTGATACAGGGCATTAATATTTCCGATATCAAACCATGAAATCTGCCACCAAGCGCAAAACAATCTCCAAAAACTTCTTGCCCGACAGCATCCAACAAAAAGATGATTTGAGTCTTCAAAACCAATTTCGCACCAAGAACACAGACATTGATCTGCCCCATCAAGAACCCCTCTTTTTTTCAAGAAATCCTTTGTCGGTAATCGTTCAAGCTTCAACATCCACAACAGATTTTTGACTTTCGAAGGAACTTTGATTTTCCATAGTTTACCAAATTCAAAATCTTGTTCTTCCACACCAGCATTGACCATCAAATGGGATAATTTTTTCACCGAGAACATCCCTGCTTTGTCGTGAATCCATACAAGCCTATCATGAACTCCCGAGTATAGCTTCACCCCTTTTAGAGCGTTATTAAGATCCACCACCATGTGTTTTTCTCTATCCAGCAGCTTCCTGGTCATAAAATTCTCCCATTGAATGTTACTTAAGCCAAATGGGGTCGCCAAGCTAGCCACTACCATGCCTTTACAATTAGCCAATCTATACAACCGGTTAAACGTTACACGTAGTGGTTTCTCTCCACACCACAAATCCTCCCAAAATAATACTGATTCACCATTTCCTACTTGCCATCGATAGCACTCAACATTCATCCATTGGGATACGTCCGGCTGTTTCCAATTGTTTACAATACCTCTCCATACTAACGACATCTTCTTCGAGTTGCTTAACTCAATTTTCCAATGTTGTGAGGCGGAGCCATATTTAGCCGAGATAATTCTTCTCCATAGTGCTGATTTTTCGGTTGCATACCTCCACCCCCACTAAGCTAACAAAGCTTTATTTTTCGCCTGTAGGTTGACTACGCCCGCCCCTCCCTTAAAGCGAGGTAAACACACTCTTGACCAACTTACTCTAGCCAATTTCCTCTTGTCATTTGAACAGCCCCAAAGAAAGTCTCGTCTTATTTTCTCAATCTTTAGAAGAATTGATTTCGGTATTTCGAAGAGCGACATATAGTAAAGGGGTAAGGAAGATAATACCGAGTTAATTAGAACAACTCTCCCGGCAAAAGACAACGTCTTGCTCTTCCAGCCTGATAATTTTTTCTGAAAGCGTTCTACCACCGGCTCCCAAGTCACTAATTTCTTCGGATCAGCTCCTAGAGGAATTCCCAAATACGCGAAAGGCAGCGAACCAACCTTACAACCACACAATTCGGCCAATTTTTTTACCAATTCTGGATCAGCACCTACCCCAACAAGGCAGGATTTGCTAAAATTTATGCTTAACCCAGAGTATAATTCGAAGCACCTTAAGATTTTCTTCACATTTACTATGTATTTTTCCTTTGGTTGTAGAAAAAGAATCGTATCGTCTGCAAATTGCAGGTGTGAATACGACTGACTTGGAATGACATTCTTGATGCCTCTAATTGTCTCATTCGAGTCTGCCTCTTCGAGCAGTAGGTGCAGCACCTCAGTGACCATAATGAACAAGTAGGGCGAGAGGGGGCGGTGGAAATTTTTTGTTTCCACAAGCGCCTTAATTATAGGGTTTAGGGTTAGGGCTTAGGGTTTAGAGTTTAGGGGTTTTAGTGTAAATGTTTAGAATTTAGGGTTCATGTTTAGAATTTATGGTTAAAATTTAGGGTTTAGTTTTAGGGTAATATAGGTATGGATTTAGGTTTTAACCTACAAACCCTAAATTTTAACCCTAAATCCAAAATTCTATCAACAACCCCTAAATTCAAAACTACTACACTTATACCCCTAAATTTTAAACCCTAAACAGAGTCCCTAACCCCTAAAATTAAGACGCTTGTGTAAAAAAAAATCCACAAGCGCTTGTGTATAGAACAATTACCCTTATAACAATTGTATATTGTAAAATAATGTTACCCTCATACCCAAAAATTAAGTGGAATCAATTCTAATATTTCCTGTGAAAATTTTCAACTTCTTGTAATATGTAATGAGTTTGGGATATATTTTAGTGGTGTCAATTGCACCCTCAAAATTATATATACATCCGCTCATACTTATTGGCAGGGACGGACCTAGAACTTTAGATTAGGGGGTGAACCTATAAATTTTTAGGGGGGCGAACTCATAGAAGTTTAAGGGGGCGAAAATAGATTTTTGATAGAAAATTAATAGAAAAATTCTAATTTTTTTTCTAAATTATATATGATTTTCAAAATTTTAGGATGATTTTCATATAAAGTGGCCACAAATTTTAAAGTTATTATTCAAAATAAAAAAAATCCTCAACCACTAATTATAATAGGAAAAATTATTACCATCTCACATGAGTTTCGTAGTTAATGCGATAGTTTGAATTCCAATGAGAAATGTATTTCTACCCTTGATAAAAGGCACCGTTTATATCATTATATATCTCATATTGTCACTTATGTCAAATTAAGCTTTACGCGTATACATTCAAATTTACAATTCCGAACTTGTATATTAATTAGGGTAAAGCATTAAATTATCTTTAAAAATATAAAAATACTCATCAAACTTTTAAATGTTATATAATGAGCAATAAATTTTAATTTTTGTTACAAAATTATCACTAAGCCGTTAACTATCGCTAATTGAGTGGCGTGACAGTTACAAAAATTTAAATAATATAACATTTAATCCTTAATATTGACACATTTAATGAATTTATTCTTAATTTAACTCTCATTATTGATGTCTAAATTAAATGAAGATGTAAATATCGAAGATTAAATATGTTATTATACAAAATTTTGTAACTGCCACGTCTCCCAGTTAACGGTCTAATGACCATTTTATAATAAAAACTAAAGTTTAATGATCATTATGTAATTTTTAAAAGTTTAATGACCATTTTGTATTTTTTGAGATAGTTTAGCGACCACTTGTGTACTTTACCATATTAATTACTACAAGTTTAGAGTTTTCCAAGATTCAAACCCTTTATATCAAGGTTTTCATAAGCTTGTATTAGGCTTAGCTTTTTTGTGTGTGTAAATTGAGACCATATACACGTCAAACAATAAGAATGAATAATTAATCAACCACGTTTAATGGGCATAATTGAAGGCCTCAAATCTGCATGATGTGATTCTGGGTCAACAGAAACTTACTGCTTGAAAGGTGAGAGTGATGGCCGCTGTTCAGACCTAAAACCTGAAAGACTCGAACGGAACATGAGCGTGATCGGTCGAAGAAGAAACAAAGCGCGGCAGGTAGAAATCAACACACAACAAATCGAAAGGAACAGTAACTAGAACAATTTTTAATCATGGTAAACTTTTAGTAGCCAGTTGTTCAGTTCCAAGTAGGAGTTTGGAACTTAGAAGACGGTCATGACAGTCTTACAGACAGCCGGGATTCGAACATCTTATGCCAATGTCAGGAGTAGAAGAAGATATATGCAGCTTGTTTATGTTGTAGTAGGATGCTAAAGGGACATTAAAGGCTAGCTACTTCATGCCATCAAGATCTGCTTGATATACCAAGAAATCTTTATATAAACATACGAATTACATGTTTGGAAGCACATTGTTTACGGTAAAGATGTATAAAAAGAGTCTTCGAAATTGTCACAGAAAGTTTTCAACTGTATTAAAAACATCATAGATCGGTTACTTAGTAAGATAGTATATGACAAGGAAAATAACCACAAAAGATGCCACCAGTGTAAACATTCTTCTGCTTGATTTGGTCTCGAATACCTGAGAGGCAGATCAAATTCATTGCTATGGCATGAAACAGTTTATTACTAATTATGACACACATAATACTCATATCGGGAAGAAATGAAAGCCACAAGCGAAAGTAGTTGTGCAAGAGGCACAGAGCAAAAGTTCATCAAGTTCACATACCATCTTAAACTTGTCCATGGTTCCTGAGAGTATTCCCCTAGATGCATCCATATCGTTTCCCTACATACAAACCATGTGCCATAAACTAACATCAGGGGCAATGAAACCAATAACATCAAGAAAAAGACAGTTTTATTGCTGCTGCATACTTACCATCCGATCCAGCATGCGATTGTGACTATCCACCTCCTCATGTATATCACCCGACAGCTATTGAAGTGGCATTTGTCAGAATATGCTTGCATAACAATTGTGTTTACAAAAAAAAGTTTCAGAACATATATGATTATATTCCGAGAGTGTTATCAATTCCACAACCTAGTAATGAATTAAGGTTTCATTGAACATGTAACTGATTCGGGATTCAAGCTTAAAATCAATACCTAAACATGATAAATCCTTGAGGACCTTGACACTTGAATAACAGAAAAACCTCCACTTAATAGATTAATTAAAGATTTAGAAGAAAAAACGAAAAGAGGTGAATAGCTAATTACACCAATTCCTAGTCCTAAGCAAATAAAACACAGAATTCTCCGAAAGATCTACTAAACTTGCAATGGGAACTAGCAGAAAAGGAAAAGATTCTAACACCCGAAAGAGGAAATGCTAAAAAAAACTCTTATTCATTAACCAGCTAATATATGGAATTAGTACAAACAATAGAATTAGTGATGGCACAAGATGGACAAGACTTACTCTCTTCAGCAGATTGACTCTATCTTGCAATCCTTCCATTGCTCTTTCATTTTCGTGCTCATCGATTTCGTGTGAGTAAGAAGATGATGCCCTTATGCCACCTTCCTCGATGCCATCGAAAAGTGCAACTCTGCCGTTACGCATGTCCCTGCAACCAAAGTGGGGATCTTATTAGTCCCATGGTATTAAATTGCGCCGCAATGCAACGGTTTTGGAGGTCTCCGCGACACCGCAAACCACAACAGCATCTAGAATCATAGTTATATTTTAGAGAAAAACCACGCCACAACGACAGCCGGAATAAGAACACACCATAACAGTAACTTCCATCATATGAAGGATAGAATCCATAAACCACAAGGCCATTATGAAAATTAACAATCAAAGAGCAGTCGGATCGTTTTAGTTATACAATTAGATAGGAAATTCAAATTTAGAAAGATCAATTGAAAATTCTGATATATGAACGTTGCTATAACGGCAATACCTGATTCGATCACAAGACTTGAGAATTGATATTTGATAAACATAGATACGAAACTAATCCTTTCACAAATACACGCAAAATTTGATAAAAATAATGTGGAATATCAGATTAATTGGAAAATCACACGGAATGGAGCAAGATGCGAGTAAATCAGAAACAGATCTGAACGAGCAAATTTAAAGCGACAAAATCATTGATTTCACAAAAGAATTCGCAGAATAAAGATTCAACTGACCGTCTAGGATTCATGCTTCTTCAAAATGGGAGAATCAAAGCCGTCTGTTCTCTGCTTTAAAAGGAAGATGGACTGGTTTTTTTCTCTTTCCCAGAATCCCAGCTATCCTATGGTAGCAGAAAGGAAATTATAATAAATAAACAAGGCACAATCTAAAAAAATATATGATAGTCAAAATACAATGTTTAATTTTATGTCAAAATAGTCACTTTGCAGATGAGAACTATATTTTCATCCAAAGATACTATTTTGACCCAAAATAAAATATTAAATTAAATTATTCAAAAAAAATCAAGACCAAAATAATTATTCAGTTAAAAAAATACTAAACGTTTACCGATTTACATTTACATTACTGACACTTTAGGGCATGTTTATAAAGTGGTTTTTTAAACTCCATTGAATGTTTGTATATTCGAGTTGACGCGTCATATTTTACGATTTGAACTTAATTTGAATTTTTTTTCGAATCGAGTCGAGTCGAGTTTCCGAGTTCTTATACAAATTTAATCGTAATTATTTACCATGTTATAGTACGATTTGATTCCAATTTGAACGACTTTCTCTAATCATATAAGATATGCATATATATATATATATATATATATATTTCTTCATATTATTTTTCACATACATAAGTAAAAATTGTAATGTTATTTAATAAAAAAAATATCCTCTAAACTTTTAAAATATATTTATAATATTATTTTTAAATAAAGAACTTTTGGGGATAAAGTATTGATGGGTATAAATGAATCAATGAATTGATGTAAAGAAAAAAAATTACAAAAATTCAGTTGAATGATCAAATGGAATAAAATATAAAGTTAAAGTGCTAAATTGAAAAAAAGAATATATTTGTTAAAAATATGAATTGGAGTTATATATATATATATTATAATGTTAGTAAATCATGTAGTTTAATTTTTGTTAAAAATAGACTTAAAACGAAAGAGGAATTGAAGAAATGGGAAACATTCAAAATCGAGGGACTAAATTACAAAAGTAGGAAATTTAATTTAAAAATATGAATTGAAGCTAAATAAGTATTTTAGTTTCTACGTTGGTTTAGGAGCATGCGGTTCAAATTTGGTCAAAATTGACTTAAAACGAAAGAGATATTGAAGAAATGAGAAAATCATATAAAGTTAAGGGACTGAATTGAAAAAGTATGAAATTTATTTTCAAAAATATAAATTGAAGATAAATACGTATTCTACGCTGGTTTAGGAATACGTGGTTCAAATTTGGTCAAAAATGGACTTAAAATGAAGGAGGAATTGAAGAAAAATAAAATCAGTGACTAAATTGCAAAACAGTAAAATTCGGTTTTTCGAGTTGGGCAAATTTCAAACCGACTCGAAATCGAAATTTTTTCGAGTTAATCGAGTTGACTCGAATAACTATAACAACTCGAATAACTCGAAATTGAAAAAAAAAAATATCGATTTTTTCGAGTCGAGTGGAGTTTTGCTCACCCCTATTCACAAATGCACATTTTTTCCTTTCTCTTTTTTTAGTTGTCACCTAGTTCTTCAGTGTTTTGTCCTGATTAATCCGAATTGATTCATGTTGTACACTTAAACCTAGTTTTCTTTCTCTCAAAGTGCAGCCGTCGATCTGTTTTGCTTTTATTTTCCTTTAAACATCGGCGGCGGTATCGATTTTAATACTGGTTGTCGCCGCCGGGATTTATCGTTTTGTTTGTTTTATTTTTTAGTTTTCAATAAATTACTCTACTTCTGTGGTACGATCTATTCTGCTTTTGCGGCACGATCTGTTCTACCATATGGTACGTTTTTCTTTTTGTTTTGTTTTTATTAGGGTTGAATCTGACAACGCCACGACTGATGAAGATGACGCTTTTTCATAATCATGGTGATCTTCTCTACTATGGACCCTCGATTTAAATTTGGATACGCGATTTGCGCTCGTGGATAGTTATTCACAACGCTCGGCTCTGATTTGCGGTTCTCGGTGGTCTTTCAATAGCTTAATCTCCTTTTGTGGTTTGTTTGTCGATGCAGTCAGATTTTGTAGAACTAAGGTTTTGATATAATATTTGAAAAATGTTTTGGACTAAATTGAAAAGAATTTAAAATATGTTTTTAGTCAAAAACAACTTGAAAATATGTTTAAGGGTTTTAAAGGCTTTGGAATGGTTTTAAAATGTATTTAAAGGTTTTTTAAACTACCAAAATTCCAGTAGCCAAAACCCGTACCGATACGCCTAACCGTATCGATACGGTGTATTTTGAAATAGCCCAACGGCCATAAATGGTACTATTCCCAACGGCCATAAATGGTACTATTCCCAACGGCCATAAATGGAACTATTTCCAACGGCTATAAATGGTACTATTCCCAACGGCTATAAATGGTACTATTCCAACGGCTATAAACGGCTATATTCCCAACGGCTATAAACGGCAATATTCCCAACGGCTATAAACGGCTACAAACTCATTTGGGACTATAAATTGAAGGCTGGAACACTTGAAGAATGCAAGAGATAACATCCAAGCTTAATGTTCAAGAGAAATCGAGTTTAAGTCTTTATTTTCTTCATTTCTCTTGTAAATATTTGTAGAGAGTGATTTTATTGTTTTTTATCCTTCACTCTTTCGTGTGAGCTTAATTCTTGTAAACACCCACCTTGTGAGGTTTATTTGTTTACATCTTTTTACCCTTGTAAAAGGAGAGGTTCTAGTTTAGCCTTGAGAGAAAAACTAGAGTTGGTTCTATCTTAGCCAAGTCCAAAAGATAGGGTTGTAACGGTTTCCTCCTGAGCCTGGAAAAGGGGACGAATTCATTGTTGAGTGAATTGGGAAATCCTTAGTGGTGTGCTAAGGTAGTGGATGTAGACTCGGTTGAGTAGTCGAACCACTCTAAAATTCTCGTGCAAATTTTCTACCTTTCTTTCGGTTTTAGCCAATTCAACCACCAAGCAATTACAACCCTCCTTGACGGTTTCGGTGATCGATTCGAGCGTGCCTAAAAACCCAACAATTGGTATCAGAGCCTCGTCTCCATCGAAGGACTAACATCCGGGAGTAAAGATCTATTGCTCGAAGTCCAACCGTTCAAGAAAATGGCAAGATTTGAAGAAGGCCGCTCTATCTCGTGTCCTCCACTCTTCAAAGGAGAAGCATACTTCCAATGGGCAAATATCATGAAATTATTCATCAAGTCTCAAGACTATGAGGTTTGGGACATCGTTGAAGATGGGTATTTGGAAGCTCCAAAGAAGAAGAAAAAGCAAAGGAGTGCCAACGACACGAAGGCAAAGCTAAACACCAAGGCGATGCACATTCTCTATTGTGGCCTTAACGAAGAAGTTTCCAAGAAAATCTCCACATGCAAAAGTGCCAAAGAATTATGGGAGAAACTTGAGAAGCTTTATGGCAACAAGAATGGAGAAAAGAAAGATGATGATCAATCATGTGCAAACCTTCTCTCCAATCCAAAGGTGGATGGTGTTTTGGCTCTCGAGGAGCCTAAGGTATCTTCTAACTCAAATGAATTAAATTCATATTCTTTTGATGAGTTACAAGATGCTTTTGATGAATTATTTTTGGAATTTGAGACCATGAATTCCAAATTTAAGAAAATGATTTTAAAACTTGAAATTGAAAATGATTTTCTTTTAAAAACAAAAGTGGATTTTGAAAACCAAAATGAAATTTTGAAAAATGATTTAGAGTTTTCAAAAACAAGTAAAGATGTTTTAGAAAAAGAAAATCTTGATTTGAAAGTTAAGCTTGAAAGCTTAATAAAAGAAAAAGAAATTGTTTTCAATAATTCATCTTGTCACATAATGGCAAAATGCTCACATTGCCATTATCATGGTCATTCCTTACATACTTGTCCTATTAGGAATAGAAAGTCTTATAGGATTAGACAAGTATGGGTTCCCAAGGGAACTAAAGACATTGTGACTAACGTAAATGGATCCAAAGCAATTTGGATACCAAAAATCAAGTGAATGTCTTTTGTAGGTGTGTTGGAGCAATGGCAAGCAAAGCAAAATCAAAGAATGCTCAAATCACACATGAGAAGAAGATTGGGTAACCTCTAAGCTTAATTACTTCATTTTATACATTTGGTTATCTAATTTTTGTTTAAAGTCTTGGATTATCTGTTAAGCCTAATATGATGCAATGAGTAAGGGGGAGCCAGTTTTTTTTTTTAAACCAAAATTTTAAGTGTGTCAAATTTTTTTTGCCTCCTATGTTATCTTGAACTTAAATGTCATTTTAAATTCTTTTTGATATAACAAAAAGGGGGAGAAATGGTTTGAAAAATTGAATTTTCAAATGAATAAGGGGGAGCTTTATATGATTTCATATCTTAATCTCTTATTCACAATTTTAAAGCTAAAGGGGGAGAATCCCAAACAAATTTTTCAAGTTGGTTTTATTATATCAAAAAGGGGGAGATTGTAGAACTAAGGTTTTGATATAATATTTGAAAAATGTTTTGGACTAAATTGAAAAGAATTTAAAATATGTTTTTAGTCAAAAACAACTTGAAAATATGTTTAAGGGTTTTAAAGGCTTTGGAATGGTTTTAAAATGTATTTAAAGGTTTTTTAAACTACCAAAATTCCAGTAGCCAAAACCCGTACCGATACGCCTAACCGTATCGATACGGTGTATTTTGAAATAGCCCAACGGCCATAAATGGTACTATTCCCAACGGCCATAAATGGTACTATTCCCAACGGCCATAAATGGAACTATTTCCAACGGCTATAAATGGTACTATTCCCAACGGCTATAAATGGTACTATTCCAACGACTATAAACGGCTATATTCCCAACGGCTATAAACGACAATATTCCCAACGGCTATAAACGGCTACAAACTCATTTGGGACTATAAATTGAAGGCTGGAACACTTGAAGAATGCAAGAGATAACATCCAAGCTTAATGTTCAAGAGAAATCGAGTTTAAGTCTTTATTTTCTTCATTTCTCTTGTAAATATTTGTAGAGAGTGATTTTATTGTTTTTTATCCTTCACTCTTTCGTGTGAGCTTAATTCTTGTAAACACCCACCTTGTGAGGTTTATTTGTTTACATCTTTTTACCCTTGTAAAAGGAGAGGTTCTAGTTTAGCCTTGAGAGAAAAACTAGAGTTGGTTCTATCTTAGCCAAGTCCAAAAGATAGGGTTGTAACGGTTTCCTCCTGAGCCTGGAAAAGGGGACGAATTCATTGTTGAGTGAATTGGGAAATCCTTAGTGGTGTGCTAAGGTAGTGGATGTAGACTCGGTTGAGTAGTCGAACCACTCTAAAATTCTCGTGCAAATTTTCTACCTTTCTTTCGGTTTTAGCCAATTCAACCACCAAGCAATTACAACCCTCCTTGACGGTTTCGGTGATCGATTCGAGCGTGCCTAAAAACCCAACAGATTTGTTCGTGTCTATTTTTCGATCGAGTCTTTTGAATAGGTTTTTAACCTTTTCATGTTTGGTCCTTGTATGATTTTAAGTGGTTAGTTTTAGGAAAATGTCCAAATTATGTTTTTAGTTTACAATGATAATTGTAAATGATTATTGTAATTTTGGGTATTTCCTTGTTTAATAAAATTAGCGGCTTCTATTCAAAAAAAATGTTGTACACTTGATTTTAGTGAATGAGTCTTTTAGCGAGGATTTTTTTCATACACAAGGCCGCAAACTCAAGACATGCTTAAATAATATCAAGATGTTTACCACTTAAACCAATCTCGTTGGTAAATAAAATTTTGCTTATACCTTACATTGGTGGACGAGTGTTTTTTTAAAGTTTGATTAAGTCGTAAAAGTTTTGGATTAAATTGTTTTATAATTTGGATTCGAATATAAAAATATAGTTCACTCGAGTTAGATTTTATTATTTCATTTTATTCCATTAATCTTTGTTCTTATAAATTAAATTTCATTATATGATATACAAAATTGGAGAAAAACTAACATGTGAAAATGATTTTAATAATTAAATCGGTCGTCAAATTGATAAATTCTTTGATTTTTGATTTAATTGACTCAACTAGTTCAAACATTTAGATCTTGATTTTATATTAAGGATTATTATCTTATACACTGGCGGTGGAAACTAAAAATTTCTACAAGCGTCTTAATTTTAGGGTTTAGAGGCTTAATTTAGGATATAAATTTTAGGGGTTTAGGTGTAGGGATTTAGAATTTAAGGTTTAATTTTTAAGGTAATATAGTGAGGATTTATATTTTAATCTATAAACCCTAAACTATAAATTTCAAATACTATCCATAAACTCTAAAACTTTAAAACTAAATCTCTAAACTATACACCTTAAACTAAGTCTCTAAACCTCTAAAACTAAGGCTCTTGTGGAAATTTTTAGTTTCCACCGTCAGTGTATTAAATAGTTACCATTATATTAATTAAACGAATAAATTACAAGTTGTGAAATAAAATATCTAATGTCAGTTTAACAGGTTTGTTACTTTCTCGATAAAATATTAAAAATTTAAAACTAAAATAACTTTTTTCTGACATTTAAGGGCTAAAATGTTATTAAACCAAACAATTTCGAACTCTAGAGGGTAAATTACAATGGAAGTCATTTAATTACAAGTAAGATTACATTTGATTACCCAATTATTAAAAATTATGGGTCATTCAATTATGAGTAAGGTTATATTTGTGTCATCCAATTATTAAAAGTTACATTTGGGTCACTCAATTATAGGTAAGGTTACATTTGGGTCTCCCAATTAGATTAATTAATGATTTCAAATAAAGTATTGTACTGTTAACGAGGTATACAGGTGATTTGTAAGAAAAATTGACTAAATTGATTTTTTTTTAAATATGAAGGGTGACCTAAATGTAACATTAACTATAATCGAGTGACTTAAATGTAACTTAACCTATAACTAAGTGACCTAAATGTAAGTTTTAATAATTGAGTAACTCAATTGTAAAGAGTTTCGTAGTTTTTTTTTTCGGTTAAACAAATAGTCCACGTCCCCAAACCTCGGCGCGCGTCGTTTCTAGGGAACTGCTCAAAGGTCCGGCAACTGATCGGCGTCCCCGACTCATGGGTTCCTTGGACGACGGCGTATCAGCATCGGGGTCGTCCTTGCCCAACGACATGGAAAAATTTCTGTGCGACCGGTTGCTCGACCCCAGCCAGCCAATATCGGAGCGCTTCCGAGCTCTCTTCTCCCTTCGCAACCTCAAAGGCCCTGCCCCTCGCAACGCTCTCATTCAAGGTCCGTGCGCCTCATAATTTTACATAATTAAGGCTAAATAGAGGACTAATTACTTTATCTTTCTTGAATCCTTTTTCCTAATTCCATTTGCATCAGGTTTTTTATGCATAGATAGTAAAAATCTGCTCTTTTTCCCATAGTGAAATGAAAAGTCTAATCTTTGTTGCAATCTATTTTCTTGCAGCCACAAGGGATTCATCGAATTTGTTGGCTCATGAAGCTGCATTTGCTTTGGGTCAAATGCAAGATCCTGAAGCTATTCCTGCTTTAGAAGCCGTTCTAAATGATCATTCTTTGCATCCCATCGTTCGTCATGAGGTTGGATCTGTTGTTCTACTGTTATGTATTCGATTTATCTTTGTTGTATGATGGTTGTTTTCCTTAAATGTTCGCATGTTGTTTTGCCTCAGGCAGCTGAAGCACTTGGTGCCATTGGTTTAGAGAGTAACATTCCTCTTTTGAAGAACAGTTTGGTTCTAGATCCTGCTCCCGAAGTCCGGGAAACGTGCGAATTGGCTCTCCAACGAATTGAAGAGTTAAAATCTTGCTGTAGTGATGATAAATCATCGACGGTAGAAAAGTCACCTTTTCTGTCGGTTGACCCTGCTGCACCAGCTCCATCGCATTCATCTGTTGATGAACTTAGGTATTTGTCATTATTGTTGATGGCTGCAACTTTCAATTTACCATGTTTTCTTTTTTGTTTAGGCTTTTTATCGGTGTTGTCTAATGTTAAGGGAGGTGCTGTTGGATGAGGCAAGAGGCATGTACGATAGGTATTCGGCTCTCTTTGCTCTCCGAAACCATGGTGGAGAGGAAGCTATTTCTGCTATTATTGATTCTTTGGGAGCCAAGAGTGCTTTGTTGAAGCATGAGGTTTTCCGTTAATTAATTATCGTAGTCTCTATGCAATCTTAATCTGTTTCCTTTACAACTGGAGTGGTTTTTTATGTTTGTCGACTTGTCGTGATCCAGGTTGCTTATGTCTTGGGTCAATTGCAAAATAAAGCTGCTTCAGCTGCACTTAGCAATATACTGAGGAATGCAGGTGAACACCCAATGGTTAGACATGAAGCTGCTGAAGCTCTCGGTTCCATTGCAGGTAAGACAATGTGAGGGTTGATAATGAGACTTTCTTAAGTAAACTTTGCTGTTTTTCCGTAAGGGATAGGCAATAAGTGGTGCTGAGCAATGAGATCGGATCAATCTCTTTCATTTTTTCTTGGATGATTACTGCGGCCTATGAATATTGCCTCTTTGCTGTTCTGACCTCTTGGGTTAGTCTAATTGAATTCCTCGTTGTAGATGATCAAAGTGTGGCGCTGCTTGAGGAATTTGCTAGGGATCCTGAGCCCATTGTCTCACAGAGCTGTGAAGTCGCTCTTAGCATGCTGGAATTCGAGAGAGCAGGAAAATCATTCGAGGCATGTAACTTAGAATTTAAATCTAGTATGATTGTTATTTCAAGTCTTTTATTTTCTTGTGATGACAGTAATAATCGTTTTTGTGTGCAGTTCCTCTTCATGCAAACTCCTGTGGTATATTAGAACTTGATTAAAACATGATCTGGGGAAAAGACAGAAGCCGAAACACTAACCCGCAACAACTTACAATCATCATATTTGGGTGTCTGTGTCTCCATTTTGCTGCAAATTACAAATAGTTTGTTACAGGTAATGATTGCATTGTCGAAAAGAACCAGAAAGACAAATATCAAAAGAAATGAAGTTGATGTCCCTTTTGTTTAGAACTTGTATGATGAAAATAAAGTCCGAACTGTGTATGTGGTGTCGGAGGCCCAGCGAGCGAGCGAGGAAGAAGAAGTCCGAACTATGACATTGCAATGTAGTGTTTTTGTTCTTTTAGTTGCTAATGCAAACCGCCATTTGCCTGTGTTCGAGTCTTTGGGTACATTTTTCTTTGCATGTTGATTTGAGTTAGCTCCATGGTTGTTCTTGGCCATTTTTTATTAAATAGAGACAATTTCATTTTCAAAGCAAAAACCAGTCATTTAACTACTTGTAATGTATCTTCAAAAACGTTTGATAGTTCGTGTGCCAATAAGAGCAGCGGATACAAAGCGACAGGCGAAAAATAAGAAGGAAAGATGCTAAAAAATTTCTAAAAACATCAACGGAAATAAAACTTGTATGAAAATAATTTGTCAAATAAACATAAACCAAAGTCTAATCATATAATAAATTGGGAGAATCACTCTATAATGTATATATGTATTGTTTGATTCGAATTAGTCGATCAATAAGTTAGTTATTGATTATTCATAAAAAGAAATTTGTTGTAAATTAGTAAATCAATGAGTAATGGGAAGCAAATGATGCAAATTTGATCACAATACTAGGAATTTAAATTACAGTTGCAGTTGCGTTTTCGGTCGCATTACGTTTATCATGGTTGCGGATATAGTAAATGTTATTGTGGTTATTACAAGTATCGTAGCCAAAAATCTTTTTTAATAACGATGTTATTACAGTCATAACAGCTGCGAGTATCGTGGTTTTAAATGGTATCGTTGTTGCAATTGCATACCGTTATTTAAATATATGTCCAAAACAAGGTTGTACTGAAAAAGGTTTAATATTTTCCAAAGTTAAAGGTAAGGCCCAATTATCAAATTAATGAGTTTAGCTGTTGGGTGGGCCTATAGACACTTTAGTATTAGGGTTTTTCAAGTTTCAAACTCACTCGCCACTTCCTATAAATCATTCTTTCTTGTAGGGTTTGTACCTCAAACACTACAAGTTCCAACAAGTCGTCTCGACATTGGAGTTCTTAGTTCTGTTCCGGCTGTCTTGCGTGTGTGTGTGATTGTTAGCTTTGATTGTTGTTTTCTGGTTCGAAAATCTCCAATGGTTTCATGTTCTGTTTTTTGAACTTTAAGGATGTTTGAGAATGAAATGAGGAACGGAATGTTTCCCTATTGGTTTGATTGCCGTGATGATGGCGACCTTATGTATTAGCTCTATCTGATCATTCTCTTCACCTTCCCAAACCAAAAAAGTTTCAGTATTTGCTCTGGCATTTAATAAAGTTTCAAACTTTGCTATTTTACTCCAAAAATTTACAATTTTTAAGTGTTTTCTGCTCTGTTTTTTGTGTGTTTTGGGAGAATGAAATGATGATTGTGATATTGTTTCCCTATTGGTTTGATTGCCCTGATGATGGCATCTTTAGTATTAGCTCTACCTGATCATTCTCTCAAAAAATGATATTTTTCCCTTCAGGGTTAACTGTTCAAGGTTTATTTCATTTGTGCTTTTGTTAGTTTACCTGCAAAACATTTGAATTTCTTTCATTTGACTCCCTAAATTTTCTTAAGTTTTCTACTTGATACACTCAATTCAATTTCTAACTTGCTCAGTTTCATTATCATTCCTATTTATTTATATGCATTTGGCAAATTGAATTGTCACCACAATTTCTATCTACTACTGTTATTGAATTTGTAGATATTTGTTTATTACTGTCATTTTCCACTCATAAATGCTATTTTTAATTTTATTCACAACTTTTACCAACCAAAATACTTATTGATTTGATCATTTTCTCCATGTGTCTATTGCATTTATATCATTTATTATTTGCATTTGTCTTTCCAACAACTCTGCATTATTGCTTTGACAACTGCCTTGCATTATTATCACCCAAAGCCATTCTTTTAGCCATGCAAGTTTGAATTTTTCTATCATTTTTTGTTTTGTTGTTGCAAACTGAATATTCATACAAATCTAGACTCCTGGGGCTCCCTGTTTTTCAATTTTCGTGCAACATATAATATGTTATCATTAGATTGGTCGGTTAAAACATATTATAATTATTTGATATATTGGCACCTTAATTTTAGGGTTTAGGGACACAATTTAGAGTGTAAGGTTTATGTGTCTAGCTGTCTAGGTTTAATAGTTTAGAATTTAGGGATTGTGAATAGAATTTTGGGTTTAGTGTTAGAATTTAAGGAATATAGTTTAAAATTTAAATTCTCAACTTATTATGCTAAAACTTAAACCCTAACTTTTAAACCCTAAACTTTAACACTAACTCCTAAATTCTAATTTTTACCCTTTAATTTTAAACCCTTACACTTAAACCCTTAAATCTTACTCCCTAAACTAAATCTTTAAACCTTGAAACTGAGGTGCTTATAAAAACTAAATTGTAAAAGTTTTGAAGGGTATTTTAGATGAAAAGTTGTGAGAATGGTGATTTGGGGTAGAAGTTAAAATTTTTAGTTAAAGTTTCTATTGTCAGTGTATTGGATATAAATTGTAAAACATATAGATAAGCATGAAACATCTATAGTTAAAGTGTATTGAACGGCCTTCAACTTGTATGGGAAAATGATTTTGAGAGACTTTTAATTGAATCGGATAACAAGAAAGCGATCAACCGATTAAATAGCATGAATGTGAGCTTTGATCCATGCTCACTGGTTCGTGCTATTGCTAAGATGCCCAACTTGAGATGGGTGACAGATACTCAATGGATCCCGCCCGACGTGAATAAACCTTTAGATATGCTCGTGAAGTTTACCAATCTTCCTTGCTACATCACAACTATTTTTGCAGATCCTCTTGCTTCTCTTTTACCCCTTCTAGATTATGACTTGCTGAATATGCGGTAAACTTTTATTATAGCCCTCTTTTCGAATCGAAAAAATTAAAGTTTTGATCATTTCATTTAGCCTATATGAAGTCTTTTGGTATTGAACTCTAGTCATTCTCAATCTGTTGACAAGTGATTTTATAACGATATTTTAGATGAAAAGTTGTGAGAATGATGATTTGGGGAGAAGCTGAAATATTTATTGTTTTCAAAAGCTTGGTTTGGAGATCAAATTAGTTGTAGTAACTGGTTGAAAAGGTATGGTTTTGGTTGTTTGGTACAATTCCATTCTCCATTTTCTCGTTCTTTTTCATATTATAATATATATATTCTTGGATGTGAGATGCTCATTCAATATGAAAAAGGAGGAGTAGGTTGCTTGTAGACTTTTTGGACCAACAATGGTGTCTAGCTGGATTTTTACGAATATTTCCCTTAGAAGAAAATGATATCTAACAGTTTATTCGTATTATTTTTGCATTCATAATCTTATATTTGGTTTTATATATCGTTTAACTCGTTAAAATTATGCTGTGGAAGATGCCATTTCTTGCAGAAACTTGTATAGGCAAAGACAGTGAAGGAGAAGTGTTTCTATTTTGGGACGATGCACAGAGAAGCATATTTAAGATGCCATTTCTCAGTGTGGGTTAATTGTAAAAAGTTTCAAGTTTTTGAATAAATTACAAGTATTTGAAGAACTTTATATCATATCTTAGAGTTTAATTTGACTCGACTCTTATTATATTGTAAATTTTATGATTATCCAACACTAGAAATCTTGGGAAAAAATGTTCATAATTTATACAAGGAAAAAACTTTTAACGGCAAGTTTTTCTGTTTTGGGGAAATGTCCCAGATAAACACAATTGTTGCGAGTTTTAAGGTTAATGCACGGTAAGTTTTGAAACTTGGCAAGAAACTTAAAATGTTTTATTTTTTGATATATTTATGTTATACTTTTTAATGACATTTTAGTGGATTTTTTTTTATGTTGGTGGCTTTTTAACAAGTTTCGTAACTTGTCAAAAAATCACAAAAACCAACCTAAAATGTTATACCTTAGACTCTCATGTTTGCTTTTTTTCTTAATATTTTCACTGCTCATTTCCTTTCAGCATTTTATAATAATAATAGTACAAACAGTTGTCATGCTAAGTTCAAAGGTATATGTTCTGTCATTTATTCAATTCATTCAACCAAGCATCTTTGTAATTGTTGTACCCTTTATCAGTTCTTATGCATGAATGGTCACTTCTTTCTGCTCCTTTTAAACACCATTCGTTGGCCGTCTTTTCTCTTCTTAAAATTACTCCCATCTTCCAATTTCTATAGCTATTATCTGTTGACATGGAACTGGAGATTATTTCTGAGGGTTCAAGTTATGACAGAGCAAAGGAAGTGAAGGACTTTGATGAAACTAAAGCAGGAGTTAAAGGACTTGTCGACTCTGGTGCTGTCAAGATTCCCAAGTTCTTCATCCATCCCTTGGAAACCCTGCAAAACTCTACAGCTAGTGTTTCGAATTGTTTCCAAGTTCCGGTTATAGATCTGGAAGGCTTCGAAGGTGGCCGACGACGAAAGGAGATACTGGATGGAATCTTGGCAGCATCAGAAACTTGGGGTTTCTTTCAGGTGATTAACCATGGAGTTCCTGTTTGCATTATTGACGGCATCCTAGAAGGCGTACGCCGGTTCCATGAACAAACGAAGGATGAGAAGATGAAATGGTACTCCAGGGATTATAAGCAGCCCGTTAGGTATTTCTGTAATGGAGATCTGCTTGTAAACAAAGGAGCTGCAAACTGGAGGGATTCAATTGCATTTGATTTCCATGATAGCCAACTCGATCCCCAACTTTTCCCTCCAATATGCAGGTACTACTGTAAGAAACACAATTTAATCACCAAGTGTGTAAACAACAGATGCAAACTGAGAAACATGTTTTTGCAGGGAAGCTGTAAGTGAATACATAAAACACATGATCAAGCTAAGAAAGACACTGTCTGAACTTCTATCCGAGACTTTGGGGCTTCATAGTGATTACCTTGCCAGCATAGGGTGCATGGAAACCGAGTCGCTTGTGTGCCACTACTACCCTGGTTGCCCCGAGCCAGAATTAACTCTGGGTGCAACCAAGCACTCGGATCCATCTTTCCTGACCATTCTCCTTCAAGACAATATCGGAGGTCTCCAAGTTCTTCATCAAAGTAACTGGGTTGATGTTCCTTTTCTTCCAGGGGCTTTTGTGATTAACATTGGCGACTTCATTCAGGTATAGTCATAATTATCACAATAAAGTGATTCTTACACCTAATAGATGCGAAAATATGCACATATAAACACAAGCACTTCTCTTTTCTCCCTAGTCTAGAATGACAAACTAGGTTTGTTTTTTCTCATATATTAGCTCATCACAAATGACAAATTCAAGAGTGTGGAGCATAGGGTGCTAGCAGGACAAATACCGAGGATATCGGTGGCATGTTTTTTCTATCCGAGCACAGCAAATAAGCATGAACCATATGCACCAATAAGAGAGCTTCTGACGGAAAGTGATCCGCCTATATACCGGGGAACTCATATCACTGAATATATGGCCTATTTCAGGGGCAAAGGGCTGGATGGAAACTCAAGCCTTCCTCACTTCAAATTGCAATAAACCTATGGTGCGATTATAGTACATGATCGTCGGTTTAAGAAGCACGAATATAAAGTAGCATGTAACATTCTATGATATCCAATCTTCTGTTTCTCATGTGCAGTTGCTCCTTTAATGGTGAATGTTGAATCTACATTTTCATAACTAGATGAAACAGTTTAATGCAGTAACTGCTGGAAAATATCCAGCAAGGTACCCCATGGTGTAATTATTATCAGAACTTGCAAATAGCTGATGATTTCTGATATAAATTGGGAAAGGATAAAAGAAAATGGAAGATGTCATCTCCGCAAACTATGGAGAACAGAAGCAAAAGCTCTTCACAAAATGTTTCTCAAGGATGTTTTCTCCTCTATTCCCCTGCTTTAGATATTCTTTTAGGGGATTGGAAGATAAAGACAAGTGGCAAAAACCATAAAGCCAATCTAAAATGATCACAAAACACTCACAATATGTTACATTGAGAGCCAATATTACTATTTCCAAGAGGTGGCAAGCAATTGCAGCTAGCTTGTAGCCTTAGATTGCAGAATTTGCACAAGTGACCATAAGATGTCCATTCTATGCATAACTCTGTTGTTCTGTCCCTGCATTTTTTTCAAAATTGGGTATTAGAATATAAAATGGGAAACAAATTCGAAAGGAGATTAAAGAACTGAATCGTTTGGCACTTATAATGCATTCATCGTATGAATATCATATGGAAGACACAGCAGAAAAGACAAAAGGACACAGCACAAGATGACCAAGCTTAAAATATCATAAATATCATGAATCCTACCTCAACCACAAAACATATCCAAGTATTCTCACCACGTGCTTCTGTAACCCCCTTTAAAATTGTCAGCCCCAAGCTTCGGATGGCCTCCGCTATCTCAAGAAAATGACTACATTCCTCACACAACAGCTGCATGGATCAAAACTAATGAATTTAGTAAATAATAACTATAACCAGTGAGATAATAGCATACACCAAGAAGTGAACCCACAATGGAATCACAGTAAACAATAACCAATAATCATGTCAACAGGAGGAACAGTATCATGAACCTAGACAGACTCTGTACCTACCTCTACAAGCATCTGCCCATTTTTGTTTATATTCTCAACTACTATTGAGCAAACTTTGAGATGGCTTCCCACTTCCACTGCCCAGCTTGAACCTTGGTCATAATTGGATGATCCGAGACTGCCTGGTCCCTTGTGATGCATCTACAAATTTGGCAAGAAGATGTAACAACACTTGGAATTCAGCTAGTGTACAGTAATTATGTTGCCATTTCATGACAAACAACAAGAATCTATAATATATGCCTACAAACCCCAAAGGTACAATCCCCCAAAAAGTCTAGTAGAAGTTAAATGAGATACATTTAATTCATTACCACAATACTCAATCATTAACCAGTACCATCATTACTGAGCTTACCTTTGATTCAGCACATTTACTGAGCTTGTCAGCATGTTTTGTGATGCCTTGCAGAAAGACCATGTGCTTGATTGTGCGCTCCAGCAATGAATCAATACTGCACTGCATTTTTTGTTTCTTGAAATTTTATCAGATTGACATTTGTAAGGACAGAAAAGGAAATTATCAGGACCCAACACTCATCTGAAAGGCGAGTAATTTACCTTTTCTCCATTAGGCACAAGCTCCCTTAGTTCCTTAATACGATCTTGAATGAGTTGTCTGTCCCTTGGCCTAGACCTTGGATTTTCACCAGGTCTAGCCCTCTTTTTGTTGTTCTTAGCTGGCTCTGAAGACCTCTCTAACTGCTCACTACAGCTGCTTGGGCAAGCAGAAGAAAGCCCTTTTGAAGACAATGCACCACATAAAGTTGACAAGCTCAAGCATTGATGTGTGTTGTTTTCTTTGAGAGAGGACTGATTAATTGAAAAACCGGCTGAACTAATAGAATGTTTTGTTTGGCTTGAAAGATCTGGTGTATTTCCAGTAGTCACTAATGATGGTGCGGATCTGGAAAATGATCTCTCACTTTTGATATCACTGCCGCTATGGCAAAAATTTGCCACTACAGCCTCTAGGAGATTCTCTGAACCAGATTCGAAAGTTAACTGGCTGTTGCTCATCTCCTCTAGCATTTCAATATTAGCTCCAACTTCCGTGTTCTCTACCTGCCAATTGGTATTGATACTCTTTCTCGGGAAAGCAGGTCCAAGTGCTTCGTAAAGCTCATACCCAGCAGAAAACTTTAAGGTAGAGTTGATAGAGTCCAAGTCACTTAAATCATTTTGATTCCCCAACTTCAAGTGCTTTTGAAATTTTACATCTGAAGATTCAGGAGTGTCCAACACTTCATTTTGATAAGAATTCAAACCACCCAAATTAAAAGTATCACTAATTGCAGATTGAAGGAAGTTTGAGTAGAATGTATGATCAGCTTCATACTGTTCAGCTTGAAGTGCAACATTAAATAAATTTGTACTACCGGCAACAGGATGGTTTGTATAAACATTTTCTGATCCCATACTTGAACTTTTCCATCCACTAGTCTCCCCTTTGCATACCCCATTGTTTATCAAATTCCTCCCCAACCGATTTAGGTGCTCCAAGTCGGAAACATTTGATCTTGGTGTCAGCAATTTAGGAGTCCCATCACCCCCTGCTGAGGATAGCTCAAGCCCTTCATGCTTATTTTCCACATCAACTGCCCTTTTCTGATTATTATTGGCCAGTGGAAAAACAAATGAGCTATCACTGCATTTTTGGGGATGTGAAAACTCAGGCAACGAAAAATCAGGTCCATTGTCTACAGCTTTCTCTAAAGAAATAACTTCTGAATCTAATAGTTTTTTATGTAATCCGGGCTGTGCAAATGAAGATACAAAAGTATTAAAAACTTAAAAAACAAATGCACATATAGTTTTGTGCAAGGCCGCATGCATGTGCACATGCCGATACACAAAATAAAGGAGAAACTGAAGTATACCTCAAAAACTGAACTCTTCATGCTACATTCTATTGAATTGGCAATATGCCCTAGAGAAGAAACTTGAAGAGAAAAAAACGCATCTCTGATGCGACTCACAATCTTCACATCCTCAAATACCTGCTCCATTCAGATAAATCAAACTTAAATAGTATATTGCTGTCTAGAGTATCAGCTCAAAAGAACTAGAGCAAAAGGCAACAGACTATTGCCAATCATACTAAATGTCAAATCCAAAAAAGGCTTCTAGGACTGCCCATAATAAAACATACTTTGGTAACTCTTTATCATGTTATAAATGCTTTTAACATATTAAGGCACGAGTTTTCTTACATAATTTTCAGTGCACCATCAAATATAATAAACATAAATATAGAGTTGAGAATTCAGATAATCAAAAGAGTTCAACCAGTAATAGAAGTAAGGAAGAAAAAGGTATCAAAATTGCAAGGAGAAAGCCACACAAAAATATTAAATTTTCAGAAGCCAACTCCTTTATTAAAACTACTACAATAGTAGATAACATCTTTCAAGCAAACAAGACGTTTCGTATAAAACAAAAATCTTAGGAGGTTAAAGATATCAATGCCAGAACTCCCAAAAGAAGTTGCACAAAAATCAACTCAAAGTAAAGACAGATAAACATTCATAAAGTAGGAAAGCACCAAAACAAATGGAACTCATCTTACTTTATTTAAGGAGCCAAGCTGCACAACTCCATGTGGAACAACAGCAACAACAACAATGGTCTACAAGGCAAAATGAAAAATGTTTCTATTAATAGCATAACCGTATATGGAAGAAAAATAAACTTTAGGCAAAAGACTGTTGCAGAAAACATTATGGAAGGCATTTGCTTCTGAATTCCTAGAATACAAATTAAGCGAGTTGAACCTTAATTTCACTTTCCGCTAAGGTCAAATAAATTAGCCAAATAAATTGTAAAAGTAAATTGGAATACAATGCCTCCACTCGAAATGCAAGTTCCACCAAAAAGATTTAGACCTTTGACCTAGAAACATGATCAGTTATTGACTTCCATTTCCATGTGTTGAACCATGGCAATCATCACAACCAAAAGACAGGGTAAAAGTGTGCATAGCATACCCTGATCCCTGCTTCAAACTGACTTTGCCAATCATCAGAGAACTGAAATTCAAATCAAGGCGGAAAACCGAGTGAGTCTTGAAAACAAAATCAACTCTGAAACAGTATGTTACACAATTGCGCTTGGTAAAGCTCCTCACCTCAAATGATGAGCAGGAGCTGTTAACATGCTTATCTGCAAATATCCATTGATGCTTTCCAGAAACTGCCACTTGTCCAACAATCCTGTATAAAAAGGAATAAATATTAACTGGAGTAACAATGCCAAAAACATTCCAAACAATGAACAACAGATTTATCAATGGGTTGAGCCATACCCTTCCCCTAGTGAATATACTTGATAAGACATCTTTGCCACAGCTAAACCAAGGGGATCATGTTGGCCATGATTGCCGTAGTATGCATCCTCCAAAGTCAGCACCCTGTAATAAGTTCAACATTAAGGATAGCAAGTAACCAAACACGTCAAGGTATTTTCACATTGACCAGCATAACATCCCACAAAATTGAATGCGAGCGATTAATTTTCTCCTGAAAATCTTAGAACAATATTCCAAAAGTAAACAAAAAACATGAAAAACAATCTCCAAATAATCAACTGGTATTGATCCACTTTTTCTCTCTTAAAACTATGTTAAAAAAGGGAACTAGAAGGTAAGAAAGAGGCAGGTTACTGACATTCGAGCTCGATGCTTAAGCTTCCAGAAAACAGCATATTTCCATTCATTGTTGAGACAGAGACTTCTCAGTATCTGGTACAATCCACTGGTAGTTGTTCTGCTGCCCATCCCCATCTCTCCTCAAAAACAGAAACCAAGTTTTTTTTTTGTTCAAAAAGCCCCCTCCCCTCCCACCCCCAACTAAAAGCAACGAAATTTTCAATCAAAAACACTCCCCCGACCTATCTTTTGTTTGCAATAAAGCCCCTAGCTTCCTCTGTAAGAGCCTCTTCCAGCCTGTTTTCTCCTCAACCCTGCTCGCGGTTTAATCGGCGGTCCAACCGTTGGCAATAGCAAACTATCCGTTCCCATTCCTCTACGCCCGATAACAAAAACAGAAAAAAGAAACGATCTTTTAGAGGTGTTCGTCGCAGATGCCAATTACAAGATCAAACTCGAGAGATCAGAAATGAAACTCTCGTCGCAATTAACTCCGTTGAACTCGTTGCTGTATTCAGCCATATTTAGAATGAAAATCGTTTCGAGTTGTTGAAAAGAGGAAGTGAAAAAAACTACAGAGAGCGACGAAAATTTAGCAGAGAAATCTAGCTTATATCCGACGACATGGATAATTGAACTCCTTGAAGATCGATTTTTTTTCGACGAAAATTGTTGTTTTTTAGTTGAACGCGGGATTCAACAAAGAATTGAAAATCGTAGACGGGAAAAAAGGAGGAAATTGGACGATCAAAGCTTTAATGGAGTGGTGGGAAGGAGCAGATTTCAACAAGTTCGTTCTTTTTCCTGACAACAATGGGCGCTGCGTTACATTTTATAACCTGCGCGACCTTGGGCTGCTTTATTAGTGTACGCACCTAGCGCATGTTAGATCCCTTTACTTGGTTAATCTAGTAACTTTAGTTTTGTTGGGAGGAGCAACATATGAATAATAAGATTTACATGGATATTACCAAATATATATATATAATTCATTTATAACTTTTTTTTGTTCAGAAGGTAAGAATTCCATTAGAAATAAATCACAAATACATCAAGAGGCTAGAGGAAAGAGGATGTTCTCATAAAGTTCGGGCCTGAGAGTCCCTAGCAAACTTAGCTAGCCAATGGGCTGCCTGATTACAAGAGCGTGGAACAAAAGAAAAGGAAAAACCTACAAAGGCTTTCGCTTTACATCTAATATCCTCTTCGATGGCCGAAGAGACCCATTCAGAACAGGAACCTGAACAGAGCCTGTTGATGACCGCCTGGCAATCCGATTCAAGGATGATTTGCGAGAAATTCTCCGATAAAGCTAGAGATAAACCTAGCCTGATGGCCATAGCTTCAGCCGCAACCGCAGAGGGGGCAAGCTTGGGTTCTGAGGCTCCAAGGATGACGCGACCTGTAGAGTCACGGGCAATAGCTGCTACCGTAGACCTTCCAGTTAGATTGTCAAAGGCAGCGTCACAGTTTATTTTAATTGTGCCTGAAGGAGGAAAAGTCCACTTGACAGTCTGCTTGGGATGGCATGTAGTGGGAGTCATAAACGGTGTTGTTTCCCGTGAAAACTCCTGAAATGAATTCTCTGCTCGTTGTCAAATTTCCCACGGAAGGTCTTTTTTGTGCTCGAACACGAAGGTATTTCTCAATTTCCAAATTGCCCAGAGAAGAAAGGCGATAAGAGCATATCCTTCGTCGAAGTTCCCTACTTTCCTGAATTCATCAATTCTGAGCCACCATTGGGAAAAACCAGGAAAGCCTATAGCGAAAGGAGAGTAGTTGAAGCCAGACGCTCTCCAAACCGCTCGTGCAAAAGGGCAAAAGAACAGGAGATGTTCAATAGATTTTGTTCCTTCCTCTCATCGTGGGCACTGATTCGAGTGAAAGAAGCTTCCGTGGAATCGGGCCGCAAGTGTCCCTTTGGTAGGGATAATGTTGTGGCAAAGCTTCTAGAGGAAAGACCGGATTTTGGTTAGAACTTTAAGGCCCCAAATAGAATTCCATAAACCTTTGTTGTTACTCGGTGCATTACTTGACGAAGGATCCATCTCTGAACACTTATTTTTCTAATGAACCAGTAGCCGGATTTGGAAGAGTATTCTCCATTCTTCGTTCCAGCCCAAATTATGATGTCTTTGATTTCTGGTCCCTCAATCGGGATATTTAAGATGGCCTCCACTTCTGTAGGCAAGAAGTGGGTTTCCAATTTAGAGCGGTCCCAGGACCTTTGGTCGGGATTCATGAGACTGATAGGCAAGAGGACTGGGATGAGGCTTGTGATGAGAGCCGAAAACCAGGCAGCTTTGGTATCCAATTATCCTTCCAAATGGAAATATTTCTTTCGTTGCCTACCCTTTATAGGGAGCCCTCTTTGATTACCTCGATTCCTTTCTTCATACCCGCCCAAGCCCAGGACGGGTTATTGCACTTGGGAGCTTCAAGAATATTACCATTCGGGAAGTAAATACCTCGGAGGGTTTGAGCCAAGAGGGAGTCCGGATTTTTAAGCACTCTCCAGGCAACTTTCGCCACAAGCGCTTTATTAAAGGATCTGAGGTTGCGAAAGCCCATTCCTCCTTGATCTTTAGGGCGACAGAGATTCCTCCAATTCATCCAGTGAATGCTTCTTTCTTTTGATCCGCAGTTATTCCACCAGAACTTCGCCACTAATAAGCTGAGCTCGTCACAGAAGGTGACGGGGAGGAGAAAACACTACATCACGTAGGTCGGGATGGCTTGGGCGATAGCTTTGATGAGAACCTCTTTCCCAGCTTGATTTAAGAACTTAGTTTTCCAGCTTCGAAGCTTATTTTGTACTCTCTCCTTGATAAAAGCTAGGGCTTCCTTTTTGCTTCATCCCCACAGAGAAGGAAGGCCAAGGAATTTACTGTCCTCTTCCAAGGGACTGAAACCCAGAATGTTTGAGAGGTGGCTCTTCAAGTTGACACTGACATTGGGTGAGAAAAGAACAGCTGATTTTTGGAAGTTCACTGTCTGACCGGTTGCCTTCTGGAATAGATGGAGAGTCTCTAGAATTGATGAGCAATTTCCTTCGTTTGCTGTGGTGAACATCAGACAGTCATCAGCAAACATAAGATGGCTGATAGTAGGGCATCTTCTTTTAATCGTTAGACCTTCCATACGATTTTTTTCCACTTCTTTCTCCAATAGCCAAGAGAAGATATTGGAGATAAGTGTGAAGAGAAAAGGTGATAAGGGATCTCCTTGTCTAATCCCTCTCCCTGGGAGAAATTCACCATATCTTTCGCCATTTAGGACCAGGGCGAATGAGGTCGAAGAGACGCAAACCATGATTCTGTCGATCCACCATTTGCAGAAACCCATTATGTCCATCATAAACCGAAGGAGATCCCAATCCACTTTGTCATAGGCCTTTTCCATGTCGATCTTGAGAGCCATTATGCCCTTCTTCCCCTTCTTGGCCCGTTTGATTGTCGTGAACGCCTCATTAGCCAATATGACATTATCATGTATCGCTCTGCCCTTGACGAAAGCTGATTGGCATGGCGAGATGATGTTCGGGAGAAATTTCTTAAGTCTGGATGCTAAGACCTTGGATATAATTTTGTAGGAGAAGTTACATAGACTGATGAGGCGAAAATGGGAGACCTCACAGGGATTAGATCTCTTAGGGATGAGTACCAAATTTGTTTTATTCAGCCCCTGATCCAGGACACCGTCCCTAAAAAAACCTTGGATCATTCCCACCAGGTCTTCTTTAATGGTTTCCCAAAAGGTATGATAGAAACAACCCGGGAATCCATCTGGTCCTGGGGATTTTGTTGCCCCCATAGAAAAGACCGCTTCTTTGATTTCCTCTTTGGAAACTTCTCTGGAAAGATACAAATTCATCTCCTCGTCTACCAGCTCCGGAATATAATCTCGGAGGCAATGAAAGTCAATTGATTGATTTTTCTCGAAAAGGCCCTGGTAGTGTCGTTGAAGATAGTTCGCAATATCCCCATGTTCCTCAAGCCATTCCGTATCCTCCGTTTTTAGCCTGATGATGGAATTGTTTCTTCTGTGTTGAATGGTGGAAGCATGGAAGAACTTTGTATTTTTGTCACCACATTGCAACCATTCTATTCTAGAGCGTTGATGCCAATATCTTTCTTCGCTTTCCCATTCCAGATTCAGCTCCTTTTTCATATGTTTTAACTTTTCCAGTTATGTTTCTGTTAATTCCCTCCCTCGAAGGTCCCGGATACTGGCCATGAGTTCTTCCTTCTTCTCATTCTTCCGCTTTCGATTCAATTTATTCCATTTGATAAGGGAGGTTCTTGTTCTACCAATTTTCTTCCCGAATCTGTTGAAAGCTCCACCGAGGGGGGAGAAGCCCAACTTCCCATAATAGTCTTTGGGCATTCCTCATCCAGAAGCCATTTGGTCTTAAACTTGAAATCTTTCTTGTATTTTCGCGATAAGCCTGAGGGGATAAGGATAATGGGGTTGTGGTCTGAGGCTACGACAATTTCCATTAGACATATGGCCTTAGGGAAGGCGGTGCTCCATTCTGTAGAGCATAGAACCCTATCAAGTTTTTCCAAGATTGCATCGTTGTCGCTTCTCTGGTTATACCATGTGAAGCTTCCCCCTTTGATCGGTATATCCAACAACATCGACGATTCCATAAATTCCTTGAAACCATTCGCTTCAACTGGGTTGACTGGAATCCCACCTAACTTCTCTGCCTGGCACGTCACAATATTCGAGTCTCCCATTACTAACCACTTCTCCTCAGTTGGCCTTCTTAATTTCGATAGGTCCTCCCAGAAGGCCTGATTTTCTTCTTTGTAAGGAGGATCATAGATAAATGTGCCAAACCATTCTTCGCCCTCGTTCAAGGAGACTTTCGCATCGATAAGGTTCTTATTGTAATTTAGGATTGTCACCTTTGTTTCGCATGAGCACCATAAAGCCAACCCGCCTGCAATCCCCTGCAGATCCACATAAAAGGACCCATCCATCTTCATTTTCATTTGTATCTTCTCCAGATATCGAATTTTCTGTTTCGTCTCACTAAGAAAGATTATACTAGGCTTATGCTTCCAAATCGAGTTTTTTAAAGCCCTGACAGTCTCTTTGTTTCCCAATCCCCTCACATTCCACTATAGTATCGCCATGGGATCCCGAGGTAGAGACCCGAGAAGAATTGAGGAAACCAGTGAAGATTGAAAAACCGGTGCCGGAGATTACCGGCATTAGGACACCATCTCGCCACTGAATTTCGCTCCGCTTTGCCGTTCAAATTTTCAAGATGCAAGTTTGAACACCCCGCGACGGAAGCAGCGGGAAGAGAAGCGAACTAAACCTCGACCCCAAATCGAACACCACGACCTTAAACTCCAACTTCCTTGCCTCGACTCAGCACAACCGGAACCGATGCCATCACAAGTGGAGAGACAATCAACGGCCACCGTGGAACGATGAGCAACAACCGACCCTGGCCGACAGAACTCAGATTGGGTAAGCTAAGGTTCGAGCGGGATTGGGGATTTTTCCAATACTAATATGCAATGCATAATATTGCTTTGTTTAAGGAATCTCATTCTCATAAATGAGGTGACGTAATTCATTTATAACTTCATAACCCTAATTAACTATAAAGTTATTATTTGAGGTACATCTAATTTTTTTACACAAGCACACATATTATATAACTTTAGTCAATATCAAATTAAATCTTTAACTCTAAATTTTAGACACCAAGTTTAATATAAAATCTTAAATTTAAACATGTAAATTATAAATTAAATATTAAATCTACTTGTAAAAAATAAATATTTTTTTACCGTCAAATGCGTAAATATTTTCATTTAATTATCTTCCCAAAATGATATAAGTCTAAATAGACTGTAACTAATAATCTTTGTTACGCATCTTTTTTATATATATAGAAGTCTGTAGTTTTATTAAAAGAAATATTCAAATTACATTGAGGGTTTACAATCATAAATTTAAACTAAACACATAACTTTGACATTTATTAATAACCAAAGACATAATAAATTAGTCATTTTTTTTTGACACACACAACATGACATTACTGGTGCTCGAACCCGGGTCCCAAGGGATAATAAACATCTACCTTTGCCACCAGGACACAAGGGGATGAGCAATAAATTAGCCGTTTTAGATCATACAAGGACCATATAATGAAAAGGTTAAAAATTCAAACAAAAACTCGAATAAAAGATAGATACAAACATATCTGACTGCATCGGCACACGAACTACAAAGGTGATCAAACTACTGAAAGACTACCGACAACCGCAAATCAGAGCCAAGTGTCGTGAGAAAATCCCAAACGCAAATCTCATATCCAAATCCAATTCGAGAGTCTAAAGCAGAGGATCAAGAAAATAATCAAATAAGCGTCATCTTGATCGGTCGAGACGATATCAAATCCAACCTTGAAAAAAATAAAAATGAAAAAAAACGACCAAACAATGTCAATAAAAACAAAAACGTGCCGAAAAGCAAGCAAAAAAACGTGCCAAAAGATAAAATTATTTTTAATAAAAACATAGATATAGCATAATAAAAGTAGCAATAGAGAAAAAAAAAGAGTACCAACGGTATGTAATAGTACTGTCGTTAGCGATCAAACAATATAAAAAATTAAAGTGATTGCTACTGAATTTAAAAAAAAACGTTGAGGGCGTTAACCTGTCTTTCTTACACATCTAAATTAATTTAAATTTGAGAAAATAATGATGGTCGGGTGACTAGAATTTCTTCACTTGTTTTCTTCCTTTCCCTACGTCTTAAGTTCTAAACTCAGGAAGAGCACTCTCTTCTTTCCCCTAAGTCTTGAGATCAATTCTCAAGAACAGTTACCTTTCTTTTGTTCAAAAAAGAAAATTAGCTCAAACCTATCATCTTTAATTTGTTAAAAAAAATTGGAAAATGAGTAAAACACATTTAATCTATGAATTTGGCAATTTTTCATAATTTAAAATTTAAAATTATTTGTACATTAACTCGAACATTGACAACTTCTCTTAACTCGATCATTGAATTCAGATTTCTAATATTTTGTGAAGTGGTACACTGAGATATATTGAAATTACAGTAGACTATTGATCGTATTCATTTTATTTTTACAATGTCTTGAATTTCAACTCTTCAAGCGTATTTAGAGTTAGTTTGGAACCGCTTTTAAAAATACTTTTAAAAATGCTCTCAAAAAGTGATTTTAAAAGTGGTTTTAAAAAATTAATTGTAAAATTTTAGTGTTTGGCGTCACTGTCAAAAACAAGCTTTTGAAAAAATAAAATGTTCATTTTAGACATTATATTGTAAAGTAAAAATAAATGGACGTAAATAATGTTTAATATTATTAATATTATTATATATGAAAAAAATCAACTTAAATAATAAAAATATAAAAACCAGGACGATTCATTAGTAATTTTTTATATATAAAATATAAACTTTAAATATTTTTAAATAATTAATATAAAATTTTAAATTAAATATAAAAATTTAACCTCTAAAGTCTAAACTATAGATTTTTTATATTATTGTAATATAACTAAATATTAGTTTAATATAATAATTATTATCATATTTATTATTATTTTAATATATCAATATTAATATTAATATTAATAATTAAGGGTAAAAAAATAAATTCACACCTAAAACTGATTTTCCACCCAAAAGTTAAAAAATTTAGCTTTTGAGGTTGGGTGAAAAATCACTTTTTTAAGTGATTTTTCACACCACTTTTAGAAGTGTTTAGCATTACTTATGGGTGGAAAATAATTTTTTAAGCCATGTCAAGTTTTAATATTTATGCTTCAATGGTTAAATGTTAATATGTACTATTATTTTTAAAATGATCCAATATATTTACTAAAAACAGTTGAAACCACACAAATATAATAATATTAGATACATTTTCCCTGAAAGAAAATTATTTCACAAATAATGTTTATTTTTTCAAAAAAAATAATACATAATTTTCTTTGAAAATTTTAATAATTCCTAATTAAATTGTAATCTGTAATAAGTATATAAAAATAAAATATATATTCACATAACATAAAACCTACTTTTCTATTTTAAACTTATTTTATTTCTTTATACAATATCTAAATTAACTATAAACCTCCAAAATATCAATTAAATAAAGTGGAGGAAATTAAATCTATTAAATATTTTTAGTTAATTACACCATACACCTCCAAACTATAACCTTCATTCTAAATTGGTACATTCTAATCATGTCTAATGTTAATAACATCTTTAGAAAAATAGTTAACTGTCATGTAAACATTGTTGTGTATTATGTAATAATATGATGTGACATAAACGATAATTAATTTGTATATATTAATACTTTGAGAATGAAATTAGAATGTTTAAAACTTTGGAGATCAATTTAAAATGAGAGTCATAGTTTGGAAGATAAAATTGAAATGTTCAAAAGTTTAAGGATCAATTTAGAATGAGAATCATAGTTTTATGATTTGGGAACCAACATAGAATAAGAATCATAATTTAGAGACATATGATACAATTAACTATTTTTTTATAGAAATTATATTAAAAAAATTGCGGGTACTTCAAAACCTTGTAGTATATAGAAAAATATTAGGAAAAAAAAGGTAATTGAGTACACTTTGTAAGTCCAAGTAGTGTGATTTTATGGCCAACAAAATCATTTCCCAAGCAAGATAAGATTTGCATCTTATCTTTCTTTCCATACCAAAATTTTCCTTCAATATGATTGGCTTTTATATCATATGTATTTGATTTTTCAAAAAATAAAACAAAAATACATTTTTCATAATATATATTATTTTATATTATTGTCTAACTTGTAACAAATTAATGACATTTACCTTAAGAATGTAGCATCTCGAAAAATTACAATAAATTAATAAAAAATATTAAAAAATAAAAGGAAGAACAAAAGTCCATTTTCTATTTTCGCCATTTAAATCAACTATAATGTTTTCTCTTATTACATTAAACGTAATAAATATAACATTATAATTAGTATATACTATTGTGTTTCATGATAGACAAAATAGTAAACGAAAGAGATTGTAAAACAGAAATGCAGACAAATTTACATATAAAATTTTATACAAGAAATATCACAGATTGAGAAGAATAATTTAAATATGTCAGGCGATAAATTATAAGAGAATTGTGAGAAGTACATCAAACCCTAAGTGTATACATATGTATGTATACGTACACTAAATTTTAGATTATTTTTCACCAAAACGAGTCACACTGTAAATTTTTTTAGTCGTAACAAACGAAATTCATGTTACAAAACATAATATAATGAATTTTAAAACATACATAATTCATTTTTAAAGAGTTTCTTTAATATATTATTTACTATTAGAACTCTTTTTTATACCTCAACAGTTAAATCATCAAAATATTTTTTTTAATTTCACAAATAAGATTATGGTACTATAAACTTATTTATTATAGAATAAAATAACTAAGATAGTTTTTATTATTTTTCTTATTATTTATTTTTTAAAAAGAAATTGATGACATGTTCATATTTTAGCTTCTTGCACCTCACCAACACAACATCATATTTTGAATCCCATGAATCATGATCGTATGGTGCACTTATTGATAATTATTGCCATTGATTCATATTTCTTCATCTTTTTTTAAAGCTCGTTATTATTATTATGTTCCCATTTGTGACAATAAAATAATAGAGTCGGACCAAAATTTACTCACCATGAAGAACAAAAATACAAATGAAAAAGGAATGGATGATTATTTGGTTAATTTTTAAAAGATCCAAATTTGTCGGATGTAATTCAATAGATTTTATTTTTTAATTGCTATATATTATGTATTAACAGGCCTAATCATGATTTATTCATCATGTATATGTTTTTCAGTTTTATTTATATTTGTAAAAGCATATTTTGATTAACATACGTAATCTCAAATCCCAACTCTATTCCTAAATTAGCACAAATTTCTTTAGTTAATAAGATAGAAAGTGAGACCAAAGTAAATAAAGGATTTTATTCTTCATTAGGGAAAGGTAAAAATACGTCGTCAATCCATGTAGTTTGACAATGTTTCAGATTTAGTCACTATACTTAAAAAATTAACAATTAAATTCTCCTACCTTTTCAATTAAAAAACCTAGTTCATTTTTAGTATTATCCAAAAAAAACTTGTCAAATCAAAATTTTTATAACCACATATATCAAATTTATTGACTGACTAATCTGAATTAAGTACTGCAAAGACATGTTATATGGGTGATCCTCCCAACCCAATTTGCTCAATTCACAACATCAGTATTTGAACCTCTGACTTTTCTTAAGGGATTTAGTACATGAGAACATTTATAAATTAATAACCTCTCTAACTTAATAAAACATGATTCTATTGTTTTTTGCTTCTTCTTAAAATTTAAATCTAGCTGTATTTCGTCTCTGACTTTCCTTACTGCATCTAAAATTTCCGGTGTTGCGTTCTCATATTGCAACAAAAAATTATGAATAATTGTTGTCGCTATGAGTGTTTCCTTCCGCATAATTGGTTGCAAAAGCATGTATCATCTTTCGTGTAATTAGTCAATACAATGTATATGTTTTATTCATGAAAAATAATGTAGGTTCGTTGAATAAAAAAATATCTTTAAATTAATAAATTATTAATTTATCGATTAATTTCTCTTTAAATTAGTAAAATTACGTGGCCCGACATTATTAATTTATAAAAATTTTATTGTACTTCATTTCACTAGACAAAAAATTGTTGGTTGTCAAATCAACTTTTTGATTATGCTGCCTTCTTATGACATCAAATAGAATTAATGGAAAATAAACCGTTCAAGTTGACAGATTTTAACAGAAATATTAATTGTATTAATAGTTGGACTAAATATTTTTATATAAATTTAAAAGAAGATATTTAAAAAAAATCAAATACAAGCATAAAATTTCAAACTTTTCTCAATGAACTACTTTCCAATAAAATCAAATTTTTTCAAAAAAATCTAAATTTCCTCCATTTTTTTCTTGTTAGGTTTCTTAATTATTGATATTACATAATTATTGGCCATGAATGATTTGCTTTTCAAAATTGAGAGAAGAATAATAAAAAGAAATAAACTTGTTATCAATTAGGTCATGTTGCTATCGCCCAAGTTTGTTTGGGTCAAAACATGAACTTACCAAGATCATCATGTAAAATTTTGACCATTAATTATTTTTGCTTTATCTTGCCAATTAAACCCTCTAGAAAAAGCTGATATTGCCATTGATTTTTCAGTTGGGAAATCTGAATTGATTTCCATGATGAATTCAATGTCTACCAAGGGATTTTCTTGATGTTAACATAAAAAAATAGAGTCAACTAATGCACAGATAAGCCAAGAACAGTGACTTAAATGAAAAGAAAAAAAAGTGAGTCATATTTGTTGGAAAATAAAGGCTTAACCGTCAAATAGGTGCCCAAACTATACCATTTTTTTCAGTTAGGTGCCTAAATTATTTTTCGGGCCAAATAGGTACCTAAAGTTTCATTTCGTGGCCCATTTAAGGTTCTTCGTTAATTTTTACCGTTAAATGCCACATGTCACCTCTAGAAAAATCCAAAATTTTATTAAAAATAATTAAATTAATTAATTTTCAAAACATCTTCAAATTTTCCAGATCTTATAAAACAACCCCAAATTTCAAAATCCATAAACCCCAAAACCTAAATCCTAATTTGGGTCGATTCCGCCGCCGATTGTCATGTCGCCGCCCACCACATCGGTCGTTGGACCATCACGACCATTTCCCCACCACCATGTCGCCGGAAATCGACCGACGTCGTGCGAATCGACGAAATTGTCGATTGGTTCTTTCGAACGATTCGCGACGAACGACGGCAAGAGGGCGACAAACGGCATGTGGATTGTTCGGCGAGGGGAGGGCGCTTCATTCTATCGTCGGCAACACGGCCGCCGCCGGCGGGAGTGGTCGGATTTGGGGGGTTTAGGGATTTGGGGACTATTTTGGGAATATTTGAAAATTTTAGGATATATTTTTATTTTCTTTTATTAATTTTATTTATTTATAATATAATTTTAGATTTTTCAGGAGGTGACACGTGTCATTTAACGGTGAAAATTAACAGAAAACCTTAAATGGGTCACAAAATGAAACGTTAGACACCTATTTGGCCCGAAAAATTGTTTGGACACCTAATTAATAAAAAAGGCACACTTTGGGCACCTGTTTACCTATTAAGCCGAAAATAAATAGTAAGTGAAAGTGAGTATGATGATGAGTGCAAAGAGACAAAGAATAACATGTTTTTGAATAAACCCATTACAACCTATATTGCCCTTTCATTTCATTCCATTTCCTTTCCTTTCCCATATGAGGTAAGTGCTATGTAAGGCTCCAAAGTAAAAATAAAAACTCACTTCTGACTTAATGTTTGATGATATTTCACTCAACTCAAATTCGACCTGAATTTTAAGATATAAATATGATTCCGATATGGTCCGACATAAATATGTTCTCTCATTTTATTCGGCAAAATAGAAAGAAAATTGAAAAATATATAAAGAAGGGTATTATAATAATTATACTATTTTTATTCAACAAAATAAAGAGATAATTGAGAAAAAAACATAGACATGAAAATTATAGCAATTTTTTCTAAATATTTAGAATAAAATTATACTATTATATCAGGTCGGATCGAATATTTTCACGCTAAACCTGGACCTAACTCGACCCAAACCTAAATTAAAAAAAAACAACCCTATAAGATTAAGTCGGGTCGAAACTTGTCGAGTCCGGGTCAAATAATCATCTTTAAATGTGTCCCTCAAATGTTACTCCAACACATAAAGGTTTAACTTTTAAATTTCTTTTTTTTGAAATATGTATTCAAATATCGGATTATTTTGTTTTTGATAGATTGGATCAGACTTTGAAAAACAAAATCATTTTTCTACCATATAAATTTCTCTAATTCATTATTATTATTAGTAGTAGTATTTTGTCTTTCTTTCTTTATTGCTAGAGGGTTGGGAAACCATAATCATCCCAACAAGATTTGTAGCTGAACTTTTTACAAACATGTAATCTGAGAGGATGACTATTTACACATTAATCTCTTTAGTCATGAGTGCTGTTTTTTCTATCCCCTTTCTCTCCCTTTCTGCTTAGGTCAATATATATGGGCGTCAAAAATATTGGAATCCATTATTTTTACAGACAATTTTCTGAATTTGTGACCTTAGTGGCCATTCAATTATCCTTCTTTTAAGGATTATGAGTATTCTGGCTCTTTCGATTCGGATTTTTACTTAATTATCTACGAGAGACATTACTTGAATACATATTTCAAAAAAAAAAGAAATTTAAAAGTTAAACCTTATTGGAATCGGTTCTTAGACTGCCTTAGGAATTTCAAACGTTCTCAGGCCGATAGGGACTGGGTTTGTTGGGGAGGTTCCAGCGATGGCTCTTTCTCCATCAAATCCTTTAGATCTATTCTCGCCCCCTGTGCCTCCCCTAACCCTATTTGGATGAAGCAAGTCTGGTTAGGTTTCGCCCCCCCCAAAAGTAGAGGTTTTCGTTTGGAGACTCATTCGGAGTCGTATTCCGGTGAAAGTCGAACTAGCCAAGCGGGGCGTAAGGAACCTGGATTGCCTGCTATGCCCTCTATGCAAGTCATTCCCTGAATCTTGTGTTCACCTCTTCTTCTCGTGTGAGGGAGTATGGCGTCTTTGGATGGGTTTCTGTAGACTGGCCGGTATAACGACGGTACTTCCAGAGGACATTACTTGTTTTTTTTAGGCTTGGAACGGTTTGGGGGCTGAACACCAAGGAGTCTGGTTAAACCTAGTTCCTTTTGCGATAATCTGGTCAATTTGGTTATTCCGAAATGATATAGTGTTCAATAATAAGGTGATCGACTGGCTACAGCTAGAGTTTTTAATTAAGTTCAGGCTAGCGTCGTGGTTCAAGGCCAGGAATCAGGAGTGCTCGTTGTCTTTGGATGACCTGATACTAGATTTTTCTCTGGCAGGATCCTTTTCGTCCAGTGTTTTACCTCCGGATCCACCTGTCCGTTGGTGTCTTCCTCCGCTTGGGTTCGTAAAACTAAATACTGACGCGGCTGTCTTATCAGTTTCGTTGGGGGGAATTGGTGGATTGGTTAGGGACAACAAAGGTGAGGTCCTCCTTACCTTTTCGGAAACCACCAATATTGCCCCCTGCTCTTTTAGAGTTTGAAGCCTTGGCGAGAGGCGTGAGGATATTCCTGGACTCAGAATGGGCTTCGAACTCCAGACTTAGACTGTTCTTTGGTAGTGGAGTGGTGCCTCGAGAAAGCAGTCCCTCCCTTACATATTCGTAGGAGGGTGTCGGACTTGGTGGCTCTATCTAGGTCTATAGGTATGAGTTTTCGTTGGATTCCCAGAGTATGTAACATTGAGGCGGATATGTTAGCGGAACAGGGGATCGGGTAATAGACATCGATTCCACTCTTTCTAGGTTAGGGCATGTAGCGTCAGTCGGGATGTGATTCTCTTTCTATATTTGTCGGATCTTATTACTGTGTTGCCCGTTAGTATGTGCTTTTCAGGCCTGCAGGTGAAGATCTGCTGGTAGGTGACCATCCAGTTTTTGGTGAGCCCGGTATTGCTGATGCACCAGGATCGAGGTTTTATTTCGGGGGCCCGGCAGAAGAGGTGGAGTCTAGTCGTGTTTTGATCGGCAGTAGCGTTGTTTCTTTCTTTTTTGTTTCCGACGTTGTGATCCTTGGATGTTGGTGGGGTTCTTTTCCGCTTTTGTTATGGTTTCGGTACCACTGTATATGGCCAGCTATGGTGCACTCTTTTTCCTCCAACTAGGTTTAGAGAGGTTTTTTAACGAGACCCATAGTTGTGCTACTTTGTATGAAAACTTCTTTTAATCATACATATACCTTTCAAAAAAAAAATTATCTACGAGAGACAACTTATGAACTCAAAATTCAAATTTTTAATTCTGCTTTTGATTTCAATATACGATCATGTATTGAAAATAACAGATTAAACATAACAAAGAGAACTGAATTACATGCAAATTTACCTCTTGATATGTAATTTCCTCTTCACTCATTGCCAATGTCCATTGATTGATCAACGATGCAGTGGAGGTTCTGGACAGGCGCGATAGGAGCGACCGCACAGGGCCCCAAAATAGAGAACCTAAATTAAATTAAATTAAATATTTGTAAAAAAAATTATAGATTTATATATATAATTATGTGTGTGTATATATATATATATATATATTTATGTGTGTATATAAGTTAATTTTTGTATTAAGGTTTTTTTGTTGTTGATAAAAACAACTTATATCTCTTATTGATTATAAATTAAGGGCCTCATTTTTAATATATTGCACAGGGCCCCCAAAATCTTTGAACCGCCCCTGCAACGATGATGGAGCGCCAAGTTTGAGCATATTTTTCGCGAATGTAATATTGTTGCGGATGGTATGACTAAATTCTTTCCTCCATGGGCGGAGCCACATTAGAGAATAGGGTGTCTCATGACACTTTAAAATTTTTAGATTTTTTTTACTATATAATTTGTATATAAAAAATTAAAAAATATATAAATGGCACATTTTTTATAAATAAAACGACACCCCTTTATAAATAATTAATACTCTTTAAATACTACTAAAAATAACACCCTTTGAATAAATTTCTAGCTCTGCCCTTGATTCCCTCATGACAGCTATGATGCTCGAATATTTCTTGCTCCTTCTGATGAGATTCTAGAGCTTTTGCATAATGATTGTAATCGCTGATGCCTTATTCGCCTAGCGTCTTTGATTGTTTTTTTTTTTCTATCTCCTATTATAAAAAAATTAAAATAAGTTAATTGCATCACACGTCCCCAAACTATGATATTTAGTTTAAAATGGTCCTTTAGCTTTTAAATATTCTAATTTCATCCCCAAACTATGAATCTCATTCTAAATTGGTTCCAAAACTTTTGAACATTCCATTTTCATTCCCAAACTATGACCCTCATTCTAAATTGGTCCCCAAACTTTTTGAATATTCCAATTTCATCCTCAAACTATCGTTTATACCACATCATATTATTACATAATACACATGAGTGTTTACGCGACAATTAACAATTTGTATAACATAAGATATGATTAGCATATACTGATAATTTGGGGATGAAATTGGAATGTTCAAAAAAGTTTGAGGGTCAATTTAAAATCAGAGTTATAGTTTGGGGATGAAATTGGAATGCTCAAAAGTTTGGGGACTAATTCAGAATGAAGGTCATACTTTGAGGATAAAATTGAAATGTTTAAAAGTTCATGGACCAATTTAGAATGAGAGTCACAATTTGAGGTCGTATGGTACAATTAACTCATTTTAAATAGTTTATTAATTATGTTTCGACCCTAACTCCGACCCTCGATCTCTTGTAAAAAGAATAAAAAAAAATAAAGTTGCATGAAAATTTTTTAACAAGCTTTTAAGCTCGGGTACTCAAACTGAGAAAATGACTAGTGGTGGACCAGTGTAAATCTATGGATTAGGGAAATCTAATTATGATTAGCATTTGTGATTAAGATATATTTTTGTATTAATATAATGCAAGGGTTCACGATTAGTGTGATTGAAAACAGGATTTTACAAAAGAAAACTCACGTAGTAATAAACAGAAACTATAATCGAAGTGAAGACCAGCAGTAAACTTCCATTACATTACTTTTGGAAGGTAAATTCATATTTTTACACATGTTTTTTACTTTTTAATTCAATGATTGGAAGATGAAAGTGGGTTAAACTTTTGGAGTTTTCTAGCATGCGGCCGCCTAATATAAGACTAATATACGGCATTACCGGAAACATCATAAAGAAATACCGGAAACATCATAAGATATACCGGAAACATGATAAGATATACTGGAAACATGGATTTCGAAAGTATCGATACTTTTGGATATGTTGATTTCGAAAGTATCCATACTTTCGAAAGTATCCATACTTTTAGATATATTGATTTCGAAAGTATCCATACTTTCGAAATCCATGTTTCCGGTATATCTTATCATGTTTCCGGTATATCTTATGATGTTTTCGGTATTTCTTTATGATGTTTCCGGTAACGCCGTATATTAGCCTTATATTAGGCTGCCGTACCGCAGAACTATCCTAAACTTTTAGGGTAGGTAAAAACATCTTGATCTGATATATTTTTTGACCAAGATCTTGATCTGATATCAGCATAGTCAATCATGTGACACAGATTAATAGGACAGTTAATTAGTCTTATCATCTTGAATTTAAATTATTAATTTTTCGAGAAAAAACTCTAATATTGTGTTTTTATTTTTTCCTCTCAAAATATAATACCACCCAGATTATTTTTTAAAATATTGTTGTTTCTACTGTAAAAGTAAAGTCGGATGCATTACATTCTGACTTTGAATAGTAAAATCCATTTTTATGATTAAAAAATTGAGGTTAGAGATATTACAATCAGACTTTGGACAGTGTTTTGCACTAAAGTCGAAACTCTCTGTCACCGCCTTTAATATATTTTAATCCAAAAAATAAGTTGAATATTAGATGAACAATGAAGTCAGATTTCTTTGTTACTGACTTTACTCTTACTGTAATAAATGCTAAAGATTACGAAATAATCTGACAAGTACTATGGCCCTGTTTGGCAATTAGCTGATAGCTGATAGCGGATTGCATTAGCTGATTTGACTAGCAGATTGTATTAGCTGATTGTATAAAAGTGTTTGGTAAAATTAGCTGATAGCTGATAGCTGTTAGATTATTTAAACAAGTAAAATGACATATAAGGACATGTTTATATTCAATACTTGTTTGAATAGTTTATTAGTTATCAATATTTTGTATCTAATTATTATTAATTAGATCTATAAAATTATTTTTAATATAACTTTTCTAGACATATTCAAATGATTTATATATTAATTTATTATTTATATAATTATTTTAATATAATTTAATTAATTAAAAAAATTAAATACACATATAAATATGTGATAATAAAAAGAAAAAAAGTAAATAGGATTAGCTTATAAATAGGGTGAGAAAATATTTAATTTAAGTTATTTTGAGATTTTTGGTAACCTGTAAGAGTAAAAGAGTCTTTACAACTCTAATATCAAACCTCTAATCTCAAAAAGCTCATATTATGAGTTTTTTTAAAATTAGCGTTTTTACCCCAATCCGCTATTTACCAAACAACAATATTAGCGAATTTAACTGGTCAAACCTCTAATTATGCCTCAAACCTCTAATTTTTGCCCAAACCTCTTTTTACCAAACAGAGCCTATATTTTTTTTAAGGGAAAATCAGCTGTCATATTTAAGTAAAGCTTCGTAGTTTCTTATTTAAAAATTGAATTGATTTGGATTTGATGTATTGAATATTTGCAGCATTTTTTTTTATGGAAAAGCTGATATCCTACCCACCATAGAATTGGAAGGTGCAAATGTTTGGAACCACTAGTAATTTCTGGTAAGATTTAGGGGCTTAATTTAATACCATGCGAAACTACACGTGGAAGTTGAGCGTAAGTAAAAATAGAAAATATTTAAATTATAATAAGAATTTATAACTATTAACGTAAATTTAATACGTAATTTGAGATTATATAAGTATCATATAAAGAAAAGATATGAAATTTAATTAGAAAATTTGAACAAAAGATAGATACAGATAAATCTGACTGTATCGGCAAACGAACCATAAAAAGGATCAAATTACTAAAAGACCAACAATCGAAAATCAGAGCTGAGAGTCGTGAGAAAATCATCCACGAACGCAAACCACATATCCAAATCCAATTCGAGGGTCCAAAACAACGAAGATCAGTAGGATAACCAAATAAGTGTCATCTTGATTAGTCGAGACGACGTCAAATTCAACCCTGAGAAATAAAATAAAAAGGCCAAACAACCGTGAATGAAGACAAAAAAAGTACCACAAAAGTAAAGGAACATGTGTCACAAAAGCAGAGTTATTCTTATTAAAAATTAAGTTAAACTACATAAATGACCATCATACTATTGGTAAAGTCGCGATTTGACCACCTTACTTTTTTTTCGAAACAATTAAACCACTATAGTATTAAATTGGGTGAAATATGACCACCAGCCGTTAGAGGTTAACGGCACATGTCAACACTTTAATTATTTAATAAATTATTTATAATTTAACATATATAATAATTTAGAGATTTTTTAATTAAATTAAAAAATAATTGGATGATTTTGTATATGAAATTGAAAAAGTAAATGTAGAAAATAATAAGACATATTAAGTTGGTGTTTCATAGCACAATATTGTGCATGGTGTAGTGGCTAAGCCACTACCTTTGCTCCTGCACCTAGCTCCCAGGTTTGATTCCCTTTAAGAGCAGGTATAGTTGAATTCAAGTGTCACTACCTAATTAAATAATTAATTTATTTTATATTTTAAATTAAAACTAAATTGAAAGAATATATAAATAGTAAAGATCAAATGTGTAATTATACCTTTTTTTACCGATAACGGATATTGAAGTTATGCCCCACTGGCGGTAAAAAAAAAGCAGCAAAGTACGCGGCTGAATGAAAAACCTAGGAAAATCTGGGTAAAAATCTCCTGCCCCCTAACCATGCCTCCTTCTATGCCCCCTGCCTAAAAATACTTAAAAATTAAATTTTGCCACATAACCCTAATTTTCATATCCTAAACCCCAAACCCTAAACCCTAAAAAATACACCCTATCCCTAATTCCCTACACCCTAATCCTAAGCCCCAACCTTAAACCCCAAACTCTAAACCCTAAACCCACTATTTTAAAGTGGGGGCACAAATGAAGGCATACTTTAGGGGCAGATGATTTCTATCCGGAAAATCTAGCAAAGTTTGGTGTATGTAATCTACTAATAAACTTTGACTAATTAGATTCAAATTTTTTTAAAAATAAATTATTTATTCAGTTTGACTTGAAAATCTAAAAATTTTAATGCAATTAACTCCAAATTCAAATAAAAAAACCTCATTCTTTCGGATTAAATCAAATTCTGTTCACCCTTCTGCAAGCAAAGTTGACAACGCAAGTGCATGCTTTTGAAAAAAAAAGCTGTAGCCTGTAGCAGTGAAGGGGTGACTTAATAATGTAGTGAAGGGCCAATCGAATGCACTTTCTGGTTTGTACAATCTGTTTCCTCTTCACATTTTGCATCTTCTGCAACAAAACCCCAATTTGATTACAAATCATTTGCTTCTTTGACTTGTTTTGCTCTCCTTATCACACAACACAAAAAGGGTTAGGCTTTAACATGTAGGTGGCTAATGCACTTGGACAGTCGGGACCCGCCACGGCAGGCGCCGGCGGATCCACGTGGTTTAGGGTGGGCACGTGCCCACCTAAAATCTGAAATTCATTTGGTTAGTTATTCATTGTGTTATTGTATGCACCCTGAAATCAATGACGAATCTAGATATTATTTTCAGGGTTAGCACAAGTTAAAATATTTTTTAAAGTGGGCACAAGTCATACAAATGGCACAAATTAAAAATTTAAGGACTAATTCATAAAAATTAAAAAAAATTAAAAGTAAATGTGTGAGTTTTCAAAAGTTCAGAGTGGGTCTGATCATCCCAGCTCCCAAGTAAATCCGCCACTGCCTGAAATCACTTACAAGAAAGCCAATATGGCAACGTCTATAACAGAATAAACATCAGCATCTAGTCAAATGCATGTGCTGATCTTACGACATTGCCAATGGCACTAGCCACTAGCACCACCCTTGAGGCCACCTATTTTTGGGATCCCATCTCGGAAACCATCGCCTCCTACTCGAACTCGAACCTAATGTCACCGTCTCTTTCCGTGGGAACATAAGCTTCTTCAGAAAGCCTCTTCTTCGGCGGTTCGGCGTTGGGGCTTGTTCGTGTTTAGCCAGTTGAGATTGAAAAAGATCGGCATTGGACGGAAAGATCTCGTCTCGGTTGCGAATAGAATTTAGGCGTGTATACCTTTGTTCCAATGACTTCTTTGGTATGTCTCTTGCTAACAATGGAGAAGCACCGCCCCAATTGTTGGTTCCCAAAGAAGGGTGCTGGGGAGTTCTGAACTCCACAAATTCCCTTTGCCTCATTTCTCTTGATTTTTGTTCTAAAAAATAAGCCCCATATTCCAGGCCTTTTGTACCAGTTCCAAGATCTGCATTGAACTTATCTCTAATAATATTTAACAATTATTATCAAATCAAGAATTTATAGGAAGGAAAATTGATCTTTTATTTATTCAAATTCCAAATTTATTAGAGGCATTTAAAATAATTAACATGATTTTAGGCTTATGATTTGTTTTGAAGAAAAGGCTTATGATTTTATTTGCATAGTAAATGGTAATTAATCAAAAGATTAGATTGTTTAAATTTGAAAGATAGACCCATATTTAAGCCAATTTTTTTACCATGTTTGGTAAATAGTTTTTTGTGCTAAAATTACAAGTTTGAACTAATTTTAGTAGTTTGACCAGTCAAATCTGCTAATTAGGATGTTTGGTGAATAGAAATTTGTAAGAGCGAATTGGGGTGAAACCTCTCGCTTTGAAAAAGCTGCTAATGAGAGCTTTTTGAGTTTAGAGGTTTTATCATAATAGTTGTAAAGATCCTTTTACCCTCAACAATTAAAAAATCTTCCAATTAACATATGCTTCAAATATTATTTAAATTTAATAATTAATTAAATTATATTAAAATATTTATATAGATAATAAAATAATATATGGGTCATTCAAATATGCTTAGTAATGTTATATTTAAAAAATTAATTTTCATAATCTAATTAATGTTAATAGATACAAAATATTAATAACTATCAAATTATTCAAATAAGTATTGAATATAATCATGTCTTTATATGTTATTTTGCTTGTTCAAATAATCAAACAACTACAACTATCAATTAATTTTTACCAAACATTTTTATACAACCAGCTAATGCAATTCGCTAATTAAATCAACTATTCGCTATAAGCTAATGTAATCCACTATCAGTTATCAACTATACACTAATTATCAAATATGGTCATCGACTGACTTAATGTATGGAATATGCAGTATCATCCTCTAATTAGTGATAAATGATGTATTTAAAACTTAAAATTGCTTAAATTATGTGTAAATTGTTATACTATTAAAACTAAAGAGTTTTAACTTTTCGCTAATCCTTATATTAAATTTAAATCCACTACTAACACTAAAAGTTGTAACTAAAATCTTATATTATTTTTTTTTTACTTTCCTTTTAACATTTGGTAACTTCTTTAAGAAAAATTATTCAATATATATACATGTAGCATTTAGATTACATAAGTTTTTTTTATTTGAGCGGTCAGAAATTTAATTTAAGTAATAGTTCTCTCTCAACTAATTTGAAAATGTTCGTCCAAGGTTCATTGGATTCTTCCGGTTGCACCGTCAGTGAAGGTCAACGTCGATGCCGCCTTCAACGCTTCTGAGCACCGTTCTTGGTCAGGTGTGATCGTCAGAGACGCCGAGGGGCAGGTTCTAGGTTCTTGTCTGAAGCCGAACTCACACATCCCGTCGGCTTTCGCGGCGGAGGCCCAAGCTGTTCTGGACGACCTTCAATTCGCATCAGAGTTGGGGTGCATGCAGGTCCTCTTGGAAAGTGACGCCCTCGGCGTAATTCGGAAAGCCCAGTCGTCGGATGAAGACTACTCCGTCCTCCGCCCATACATCTCCGACGCGAAGGGCTGGGTCCACCGTTTTACAAGTTGTCGCTTCAGCTACACCGGCAGAGGAGGGAATCAAGCAGCGCACGAACTGGCACGGCTGGGACGGCTCTACACAGATGCTCTTTATTGGGTGGAGGAAGCCCCGCCTCAGATTTCCGCCGTTCTTCACTCAGATCGTGAGGGGATTGCCGCCATTTGATCGGCGGTGACGTTTCATCTTTTGGGTTTTTGCCTTTACTCTGGTTTTTTTATTTTCTCTCTCTCATGATAGGAGACCCAGAGATTTTACCCGGCACTTTATCACTTTGACATTTGTGTTTGACATTTATGATGCTTTTATTTTTAATTAATAACATAAACCGAATTTCTTTTCAAAAAAAAAAACTAATTTGAAAATGTTATTTCCTCCATTCAAACAAACCAATTCCAGTGTTTTTCTCCAACAAAAAATTATTACACCAACCATAACAGTCGAATTGAATTTATATTTTATTTTATTGACATCTTGAGATTGAAAAAGATCACCATTGGTGGGAGAAATTAAAGGTAAACGTTCGATCGAGTCGAGTCATAAAAAATTTAACTAGTCGAGTTTACGAGTCCTATTTTACGAATCAAATTTTATTTTAATTTTTTATTCGAGTCGAGTTTATAAAATTCAAGTCAAATCGAGTTTTTGAGTTTCTGTATAGGGATTTTGATTATAGTTTAGTGTGCAAAGTGAATAATTTAAGGTTTATAGTTAGAATTTAGAGTTGGTTTAAGGTTTTAAAGTTTGAGTTTTAGATATTTAGGGTTAGAGATTTAGTTTTAAATTTTTTTAACTTAAATATAAAGGGCTGTGTAAATTTTTTTTACTCAACTTGTGTATCAAAATATAACTATGTTATAATACATGTATATTTCTTCATATTGTGGTATATATATCAGACATAATTGGAGGACTCGATTTAAACTTAGAAATCGATGCACTAATTACTAATAATTTTGAGTTATTTAAATTTCGATTTCACAATTCAATTTTTATTTAAAAATTTTCTGAATCGAGTTTTGCTAGGGAAAAAGACTTTAGCATTTGGATGACTCCTTTGGTATCTTGTATGGGAGAAAATTTCAAGTCTACATTGGACTTCTCTCCAATGTTTAACAATGATATTATTAGCAAATTATCACACTTTATTACTTCATTAAAACACATGTTCAGATGCCCCGACCAATCAAAGTTATGTCCTACTTAGTTGATTGATTGAAAGCACCAACATGGCTTCAAGCCCTCAAAACCCTGTCTTTCTCATCCAAAATATTAGTCTCTTTCTCCTTCAGGTATCTGTAAAATATTGTTAATCAGAAGTCAGAAAGCAATTCAGTGCAGAAATACCACATTCAGTAATGTATGCAGATATTGATTCACTGTCCCTCGGGAACGGAGCTAGGATCAAATATTGGGATCGAGGTCTTTAAGTAGTTAGTAATGTATGCAGATGTAATTCATGTTCTAAAATGGTGAAAGCAAAGAGAATTCAGAGAAAGCTTACTGAATGCAGAAGGCTCTCAGGTAGAATAGACGGAACACCACCGTCGTCATCAATGATCTTCTCTTCCTCGAATTTCAAGGACCTGGTACGAGGAGTCCGCCTAAATAACTCGTTTGATGAACCGAAAGAAACCCCATCAGGGCTCATGTAACATCTCTTTTGTGGCTGTAGAGTAGGCGTGGCAATCATCAGCCTAGCAGGAGTGGACTGGTTACAGCCAGATTCTGTACAGGACTTATCTTCAGTTTTCAATGGATTTATCTCTTTGATCGGAGTTGCAGGGAGGAAAAGTTTGGAACTTGGCTCACTTATGGCTGGTTTAGCTAGAAGTTTAGTTGGGGTTCGAATTGGAGCCGAAGTCGTTACGTCACTGTGGACCGATTTGCCACCACATACCTCTGCAACTTGAATATTGGAAGATTGAAGAGAAACCTTTGAACATTTTTCAACATCCTCTTGAGCTTTGCTAAAGGTTTTCCCGGAAAAGCGCTTCCGAAACAATCGAGATAAATGAGATGCTACCACAGGTAGCCGATCATCAACTGCATCAACTAATGTCTCCACCGCCAGTTTCGAGCTGGAATTTGTGTGATCGGATGGTTGTGGTCGAGCTTCCAATTTAAGAACTTCACCTCGTGATGTCAAAGATTGCTGCTCTGTCGGAATAGGCCAATTGATCATGTTCCACAGCGTATTTTGCTTCAAACGGCTGAATGGCTCTGGGAGATCTTCCTCAGGAATGTCACCCCCCTGAAAGCACAATAATTAAAGCCAGCCATTGAGCTTGGAACCTCAAGTTCAATTAGAAAGAGTTCATCAAATTATACAACTACAATCAGAGCCGTCTCGGAGATTTTCGGGGCCTTGAACGAAAACTAAAAAATTGACCTCTATATAACAAAAGTCATCTTATTAGTTTGAACAATTAAAGTAATATTTTTTTAAGTCTTAACTACAAAGTAAGTGTCTAAACTATACACGTTCTTTTTTTGCTTTAGGTGCCTAAAGTTTATTTCGTTATCATTTTGAGGTACCGATCATTATTTTTTATATAAAAAATGAAACTTTAGACACCTACAACAAAAAAACGACATAATTTGGGCACTAATTTTTTTAAAAAATACATAATTTGAGGACTTGTTTTTAATTTTTTAACGGTCGTTATCTAGAAATGGCCACGTAAACTTCAGACACTTATTTTGACCCAAAAAACATTTTAGTGTCTAAAAATAAAAAAAGAGTATAGTTTGTACACTTATTTTGTAGTTAAGCATTTCTTTAATAAATCATGAAAATATGATTAAATTTTTATCAAACACATTATTTTCATTGTTAGATTATTAAATTTTAGGAGCCCTAGGCTGGTTCGGACACTAATAGGAGCCCTAGACTGGTTCGGGCACTGAGCGGTCGCTCAGGGTGCTCCCCTCACAGCTCTGACTACAATGCTCCAAATGTTCCAACATAGCTAATTGGCATATAAACACGCAAAACAGCAAAAGCAAATTGATAACGAGAAGTGCACAAAAGAGTAGTAAACTGGAAAGAATACCTCGGGATGAGCCTTAAAATAGTCGGCGATTCGAGTTCGAAAAACTCTCCTCAAATTCATATTCTTAGTCTCAGATTCAGATTCAGATTGACCCCCACAGTCAATCGCATTGACAATGATACTAACGTGAAGATCTGGTTTCATACAACTGGTCTTCTCATCAAAGATCAGCATTCTCTTGATCTCAATCGCTTCCGGTAAAATACGCTTCAATTGGGCCAAGTGGCCGTGTGAAAATCTCCTGAAAATCAACATCAAACAAACCCAACCCTAAAGTTAAATAAGTAAAGGAAGCAATTCACCCAGAATGCAAATAATAAAGCAAATTCGTGTCACCTATCAGTCAAACACTCTACTTTGGGGCAGATGTTAGTAAAAGTCGGCATTGAACGCTTCAGTTTTAGCAGCCGAATTGCAGAATCCAAGCCATCGAAAAACTCACACAATATACCGTAGTTGTCAGGGAGCGCATCGGGATCAACACCGGAGATTTTGGGTGGGGGAGATACGGCGATCGATGAGTCCATGTCTGGTAAAATGACAAAAGAAAATCGAAGGGAGAGGGAATCAAGCGTCGGAGAGGAAACGGGGAAGTTTTGTGGCGGAGGGAGCGGGGCTTTACGGCGGAAGACGAAAGGGTGGGAGAATATAAGAAGTTTTTTTTTCTTTTCTCGCCGGAAATCTAAGTTGGCATACTATTATAGATACTTGACACGTGTATTCCCGCCAAATCGACCCGTTACGTCCCGCGAGTTCCTTTATGGTATGTTTAGAGCCCATTTTCACACCCGTTTTGCTATGCACATGGACTTATCGAAATCAGCCTGTACGACAAAAAGGCTGAAATGAAGAGAGATCCAAATTAGTTGGAAAAGCCTCTCCATAAACTAATGATATCAACGAATTTGCAGTATTCGATTTAAATTATTATAATTATCAGTATGATGATTCATGGTGAGTCTAGGGTACATCAGGGTTATGGTACGAGTATGGTATGACACCAACCTGGTGGTCATCACAACAAGTTTCGATACTTGATACCAACCTAAAATGTTATCAAAAGTGACAAGTATCGATACTCGTAGCCAAATTTCGTTACTTATTACGAATACCACCAACCTAAAATGTTATCAAAAAGTATAATAGTTTAATTTGGTAGGTAACATTTTAGGTTCCGTATTTTGTAATATTTCAGTTGGTGCCTGTTAGCAGACTAAAAGGTCGTTGGATGGTTAACGGGCTAAAAGTAGTTAGCTAGGATGTTAAGACTGTTGTAAGTTGTTGGGCTGTTGATAACATTTTAGGTTCCGTATTTTGTAATATTTCAGTTGGTGCCTGTTAGCAGACTAAAAGGTCGTTGGATGGTTAACGGGCTAAAAGTGGTTAGCTAGGATGTTAAGATTGCTGTAAGTTGTTGGGCTGTTGAGAAACATTTATTCATTCTTGTATATATTCATGTATGGGCCAAATAAAAATTAAGTCTATTTTTGAATAAACAAATTATATTCCTTTCATATTCTCTTCATATTCTTTTGAAACCTTAGATTTCAACATGGTATCAATCGCCGGCGAACCTGTGTTTGTCACTTTTGTTTAAACTCTTCATTTTTTTGTTTTCTGTTTTTTTATCGCATGGCTTTATCTGGAAATTCTACCGTCATTTTCGGTGTTGTCGCCTCCTCCGAAGCGTCTGGTTTCGGCTCGATGTCGAACAAAGGCTTCACAAACAAGCGAGTCAATATCGTGCTCGATAAAATAAACTTCCTTCTCTGGAAGCAACAAATTCTTTTAGCCGTTCACAGTCATCGCCTCGAGAAGCTTTTTACCGTTGCACTTAAGCCGTCGCTAGCCACCATCCTTTCTGAAACTGGAGAAAAAATCAAGAATGAGGATTACGAGGTCTTTATCGCTCAGGATAGTGCGTTAGCTTCCTGGATTCTGTCCACGATTAGCCCTCAACTTCTCTCTCAATTTGTTAGGGCTGAATCGGCTTCTGAAATATGGTCTACGGTTCTAGATCTGAGTATGAGAGCTTACATCTCTCAGGTTAAAGAAGTGTGCAATATGCTTGCATCGTGTGGAAGTCCAGTCTCAGATCTTGAGAAGATTGCCTCTATTCTCATAGGGCTTCCGATGGAGTATCAGTCGTTTGTGGCCGTGATTACTGCCAGTCAAGCACCATTTACCTTAGATGCAGCTATCTCTGTGTTGTTTGATGCTGAGACTCAACTTAATAGCTTCAATCAGTTTACTGACCTTCCTTCCAGTGTAAATGTTGCTCAGGTTACTAATACTAGTGGGACTAGTGCTGCTCCAAGGGTTGACTCGATTGCCACCTTGCCGTATCGACAGAATTTCGATCACTGAGGAAGGGGCAAGACTGGGCGGATGTGTCTTCAGTGTCAACTCTATGGGAAGATAGGTCATATGGTTGATCGATGCTGGTATAGGTTTGATGAGTCATTTCCAAGGGTCACTGCTCGCAATAATGATCATAAAAAAGATGAGTCAAATGCTGTGAACTTGTGTGCATTCGAGTCTAACAGTTCTAGATGTACTTGTCACTGTGCAGGAGCTGGATCTTAGAATGCAACTGGTATGTCCAAGGCACAAGCAAATGGTGGTTTCTAGACTCTAAAGCTACGCACCATGTGACTCCGAATTCTACAAACGTGGTGGATAGTTTGGATTACTCTGGCCCTGGTAAGTTAGTTGTGGGTAATGGAATGGGTCTAGGTATTTCTAAAATTGGTTAGTCCTTGTTACTTTCTTCTCCATGTACACTCTTATTGAATGATGTTTTACATGTGCACAAAGTGACTAAGAACTTGATTTCTGTTTCGAAGCTTGCTAGAGATAACAAGGTCTTTTTTGAATTTCATGCTAGAACCTGTTTGGTACGGGATGAAGACACTAGAGTTGTTATTTTGCGAGGTGTTGAATCTAATGACTTGTATAGGTTTCATTCTGCCTTGAATATGCCTGCTAGTAGTCATAAATGTAATATAGATGAGTTACATACTGTTCAGAAGTCTACTGATGTTTATAACATGTGGCATCGTAGACTAGGACACCCATCTTTTGATACTTTATTACAAGTGTGTAAAAATTGTAATGTCCACATTGTTTCTTCAATCAATAAAACTAGTAATGTTTGTGTTGTTTGTCAGATGGGTAAAAGTCATAGGCTTCCTTTTACACATTCTACCACTGTGTATAATGTGCCATTTCAGTTAGTATTTACAGATTTGTGGGGGTCTGCACAAGTTGCTTCTCAAGGTTATGTTTATTATGCATCCTTTGTAGATGCTTGCACCCGTCACTGTTGGGTGTATCTCTTAAAGACAAAATCACATGTTGTAGCTGCTTTTCAGGCTTTCCAACATTTGGTTAAGACTCAGTTTGGGACAAACATCAAAGAATTGCATAGTGATTGGGGTGGAGAATTCAGAAGCCTTTCCACCCTGTTGAACAAAGCTAACATTATTCATAGAGTAACCTGCACTCACACATCCCAACAGAACGGAATTGTGGAGAGAAAGCACAGGCACATTGTTGAGCTGGCCTTGACTCTACTAGTTCAAGCCTCACTCCCACTGAAGTATTGGACTTATGATGTAATCACAATTGTTTACTTAATCAACAGACTACCAACCTGGGTTCTACAAGACATATCACCATATAAAACATTGTTTGGACGAAAGCCTCAGTATGAATTAATAAGAATATTTGGTTGCAGATGTTTCCCGCATCTTAAGCAATTTAATTCTCATAAACTCTCTTATAGATCGCTTCTTTCTACCTTTTTAGGATATAGTCCAATGCATAAGGGTTATCAATGCTTGGATCCCTCAGGCAGAGTTTACATTTCTCGCCATGTAATATTTGATGAAAGTGTTTTTCCCTTTACATAAGTTAAAAATAGGTGTTCATATGAGACTTGTGCCTCGGCTAAGAATGGTGGATCTGTTCCCATTCAGTTGATCCTAGGAATGGAGCAGCTAAAGAAGGTCAATGATGCTGGTTCTGCTTGCCATAGGTCACCTGTGCTCACATAAGCAGATGTACCTGCACCTGAACCTGGGTCACCTATAACAACTACATCTCATGATCAGTCACTTGAACCCGAGTCACCTGTAGCAACTTACACCACATGATCAGTCGCTTGAACCTGAGTCACCTACAGTAACTACACCATATGATCAGTCCCATGCACCTGTGACACCTACAACACCTATATCTTATGACCAAATATCTGAACCTGAACCACCTAAGTCTTCACCTGTTGCAGTTGTTCCTGTTGTCTCTGTATTTGGTTCCTCCCTTACTGGTTCGTTGCAAGGCACTTCAAAGGCTGATGAAGGCTGGTCTAATGGCTCTACTCCTATTGCACCAATTTTGGGAGAAGAATTGACCTTCACTGAGTCTCTACATTAGACACTCAACGATAGCTCGAAGCAAGCTTGGGATATTTAAACCTAAGGTGTATTTTGTTTTCGCTGAAAAAGAGATACCAAGTAACATTTAAGAGGCTTTGGCTAGACCAAAATGAAAAGAGGTTGTGCTAGCTGAATATGAAGCCTTACAGAAAAATGGCACCTGGAAACTTGTAAGCCTACCTGATGGCAGAAGTCCTGTAGGATGCTAGTGGCTTTTCAAGCTGAAAAAATGCATATGGCACTGTAGCAAGACATAAAGCCAGATTAGTAACTCAAGGTTTTTCCCAAGTACCTGGTAGGGATTTTCATGACACGTTTAGTCCAGTAGTTAAGTCCTCTACAGTAAATGTGGTGCTTGCATTGGCCATAGCAAATGGTTGGAGGTTGCGACAGGTCGATGTCAATAATGCATTTCTCAATGGAGATCTACATGAATAGGTGTTCATGAGACAACCGCTTGGGTTTGAGGTTTGTGCACCAAATGGTACTCAATTGGTGTGCAAGCTTGAAAAAGCTTTATATGGCCTACGACAAGCCCCAAGAAACTGGTACTCTAAACTCAAGGATTTTTTAGTTGATATTGGGTTTAGAAGGTCAATTGCATATTCGTATTTGTTTATTCAAAACAATGCTGGAGCATATACATATATTTTGATATATGTAGATGATATAATAGTTACAGGGGCGTCTGAATCGGATGGAAATCTTCTACCCCTTTTTGGTGTCCCTACTTATGCCCCCACACTCAAAATTAGGTTTAGGGTTTAGGATTTTAGGTTAGAGGTTATGGTTAGGGTTTAGGGAATTTAAGGCAGGGTGTATTTTTAGGGTATAAGGTGTAGGGTTTATGATTTAGAATTTAGGGTTAGGGCTTGAAATTTAATTTTGTTGTGTTTTTTAGTGTTGGGGCATAAGTAGAGGATGGAAATCCTCTACCCCTTTTCGGTGCCCCTACTTATGCCCCCACACTCAAATTAGGTTTAGGGTTTAGGGTTTATAGTTTTAGGTTAGGGTTTAGGGAATTTAGGGTAGGGTGTATTTTTTAGGGTATAGGTTGTAGGGTTTAGGATTTAGAATTTAGGGTTAGGGCTTGAAATTTATTTTTATTGTGTTTTTTAGTGTTGGGGCACCAAAAAGGGGCAGAGAATTTTTATCCAAAAGTAAGGGCACCGAAAAGGGGCAGAGAATTTTTATCCGTCTGAATCCAGTGTTTCTTCAACAATTGCTCTATTAAGTAAACAGTTTTCCTTAAAGGACTTAGGAGAACTCAGTTTTTTCCTGCGCAGTTAGAAGGTACAATGGTGGTCTACTCCTTAGTCAGAGGAAGTATATACAAGAGTTACTGGAACGAGCAAAGATGGATCAAGCTAAATCAGCTTCTACACCTATGGTTGTGTCGATGAAGCTGAGTCAAAGTGCATGAAGTCCTATTGAAGATGCACGACCCGGCCCGAACCCGATTTTTTCATAAAAATACCCAACCCGATCGGGCCGGGTCGGGTCGGAACCCGTCGGGTCCGGGTTCCGTGCCCATCCCTAATATTATGTGGGTTTGAGTTTTAAGATTTACCTTTGAAATGTAAAAGTTATATACTTAACCAAAAAAATATTATAAAATTAAAACAAACAATTTAATTATGCTAAAGTATTCCGAATTAAAGTGGAAAATTTGAAGTCTAAATTTCAGTATAGTAGAAGGATTAAAATCACAATTACACTAACTTTCAAGGCAAAAAGGTGGTGACCGAAAAGCTGGGCCTGCTGCTTTCAAGGCAAAAGGTCAGTGAATCAATGTTCTACAAAGGCCCATAAGTCTACAGATGGCAGGACCGTAAATAACTCGAATTCCATTTAAACTAAACGAAGACTGGTCGTTGGCCGTTGGTTGTTAGACGAGGAGCATCTCAACCGTTTAAAACAGATGGCACGATGAGCTCGTTTGTTTGTTCGAAAATCGAAAGAGTTTCGATTCATAGTTTACTGATTGGATTTTTGATGGTGAGATTTCACAGATTATCAGTAACAACAAGATGAAAAGTGTGGAACTTCGGGTCGTAACGAACTCGAATCGTGCTCGAATATCGTTTGGCTTTTTCATTGCCCCTTCTGATAACAACATTATTGCTCTTGTGGTACAATTCTTGTTTATCTTGCGATGATATGACGTTTGTGTAACGATTGTGACGTACTTTCTTAACTAAGGAAGATTCGCAGTCAAATATTGTTATGTCTCTTGTTCGGAAACTCGGGTTGGTGTGGCAATAAATTCTAATTGAATTGACAAACAACCAACATTACTTGTACTAAAAAACTGACATAAATCTCCCATTTTTGTGAAAGAACGCATGTTCTTACTGCTTCATTCAGCGGAAGAAGACATAAAATCCGAACAAGAATATCTTCAGACAACGCACTTAATCGATCAATCAAATTGTCATCATGTTCCTTCAACACACACAAAAAAGAATCTTCAAAATTCAAGGCATGAAAACACGTACACTTTACTAAATTCAGTGTTTATTTAACATACTGCAATCACATGAATAAAAGAAGGAAACTAATTTTATGATATTTCATAATTATTATATGATAAAAGCACTAAAGACTTGGTTCTCACCGAATTGTATAAATGTTTGAATATTTATAATCCAATCTTGAATACAATCTTTAAATGTTGAAATAGACAATGCACTGGTGAATAGATCTTTCAAATTACTACTTGAAAGGATTCGCTGAATATTGTTCTTCTGAAGATCACATGGGACGAAACATTGAAGAAATGTGTTTCGTTAACGACCAGAACTTTGAATCAACATGTTAGCGTTGATTTCTGGATCTCTCTGCAACTGCAACGTTTTTTTAAAGCATGGAATCAAGTTAATTTAAAAAGTAGAACATGGTTTTCTATGTTTTTGGTGGAAAAGATAAGATTTTTCAAGAGCTAAAGAATAGAAATTTCCTAGTATGGAGCATAAGTTGTTTTCTCACATGTTTTTGTTTTAGACTTTCCATGCATTATTGTAATTAGTTTTAAAATAGGAGGAAACATATGCTTCAATTTAATGCTCGATATATAGGTATGTGTGAGTTTGTTGCGTGAATGTGACTTGTTTGTGCATTTTTTGACTTCCTGGAATTCATATTTCTCCTTTTCATTGCTTTATTCATTTCCTCCTGCAGGTGTGATTTCCTTTTCAAGAGCTTCCTTCTTAAACTACATGCATACATGCATGCAAATCCTCTACCCCTTTTCGGTGTCCCTACTTATGCCCCCACACTCAAAATTAAGTTTAGGGTTTAGGGTTTTAGGTTAGAGGTTATGGTTAGGGTTTAGGGAATTTAGGGCAGTGTGTATTTTTAGGGTATAAGGTGTAGGGTTTAGGATTTAGAATTTAGGGTTAGGGCTTGGAATTTAATTTTGTTGTATTTTTTAGTGTTGGGGCATAAGTAGGGGATGGAAATCCTCTACCCCTTTTCGGTGCCCCTACTTATGCCCCCACACTCAAATTAGGTTTAGGGTTTAGAGTTTATAGTTTTAGGTCAGGGTTTTTGGGAATTTAGGGTAGGGTGTATTTTTTAGGGTATAGGTTGTAGGGTTTAGGATTAGGGCTTGAAATTTATTTTTATTGTGTTTTTTAGTGTTGGGGCATAAGTAGGGGCACCAAAAAGGGGCAGAAAATTTTTATCCATAAGTAGGGGCACCGAAAAGAGGCAAAAAATTTTTATCCGTCTGAATCCAGTGTTTCTTCAACAATTGCTCTATTAAGTAAACATTTTTCCTTAAAGGACTTAGGAGAACTCAGTTTCTTCCTGCGCATTGAAGTTAGAAGGTACAATGGTGGTCTACTCCTTAGTCAAAGGAAGTATATACAAGAGTTACTGGAACGAGCAAAGATGGATCAAGCTAAATCAGCTTCTACACCTATGGTTGTGTCGATGAAGCTGAGTCAAAGTGCATGAAGTCTTATTGAAGATGCACGTGATTATATAAGTATTGTTGGTGCACTGTTTTATCTATGTCATACAAGGCCATATATTACATTTAGTATGCACAAGGTTGCTCAGTACATGCACAATTCTTATGAATAACATTAAATGTTGTTAAAAGAATTTTACATTATCTGAATAGTACGCTACACTATGGGTTGGTGTTTAAAAATGTTGAAGTGGACTCCAGTTTAGTAACATTTGCAGATGTTGATTGGGGTAGTGACCCAGATGACAGAAGATCAATCTCAGGAAACTGTGTCTATCTGGGTAATAGTCTACTTACATGGAGTTCCAGAAAACAAAAGATGATTTCAAGGCCTACAATGGAAGCCGAATATCGAAGCATAGCTGGACCAGCATCTGAAGTAACATGGCTTAAAACCTTACTTGTTGATATGGGTGTAAAGAAAAAAAGACACCTACAATATGGAGTGACAACACTGGTGCTGTTTCATTGAGTATTAATCTTATTTTGCATACTCAATCAAAACACGTGAATCTTGATGTCCACTTTATTCACGAAAAAGTTGCAGAGAAAAGCCTTCAAGTAAACTATGTACGTGTTTACTAAACCACTAACCAATTCTTATTTTTTTTGTTTCGACAACGACTCAATGTTCTGACGTTTGAAGAACTCAGAGAAGAAGAAGCAAGGAGAATGTTAGCAGACTAAAAGGCTGTTTGGATGGTTAACGGACTAAAAGTGATTAGCTAAGCTGTTAAGACTGTTATAACTTGTTGGGCTGTTGAGAAACAGTTATTCATTCTTGTATATATTCATGTATGGGCCAAGTGAAAATTAAGTCTATTTTTGAATAAACAAATTATATTCTTTTCATATTCTCTTCATATTTTTTTGAAACCCTAGATTTCAACAGTGCCGTATCGTAACCGTACAATAATCATGTTGTACGTTAGACTCCCAATGATTCATTGCGCACTGCAATTTTTATATATTATCGAGGCATGTGAGCTTATCAGATTAGTAGATATCTTGTATTTTTTTTATAGCAGTCTGATTTCATGGATGACCTCACCTAAGCCTTAAACAATTCGTTGCAGGCGCTGATCATTAGTACAAGACAAAAGATTTAGCTGCAAGAACTTCATACAACTGCTAAAACATTGACCACAATTAACAACCAAAAAAGAAAAAAACAGACATTAATCAAGAAATGGAGAAGCTTGTTTCAAGCTGGTACAAAAACAAAACCTTGCCTGAATCTTATATCTTCCCACCAGAAACAAGACCCGGCAACCTCATTGTTCCCACTTGCAAAACAATCCCCGTAATCGATCTCGGTAACGCCGTGGGTCAAAATCGAACCCGTATCATTCAGCAGATTTTGAAAGCTAGCCAAGAATATGGTTTTTTCCAGGTAAAAACACAAGCTGAAAAAAGAAGAAAAAATGTTTACACGGTTGCTTCATTGTTGGTCTTTGTAAACAGGTTATCAACCATGGAATTCCAGAAGATGTGATGGATCAAAGCATGGACGTGTTCAAGGAGTTCTTTGAGATGCCTGCGGAAGATAAGGCCATGCTTTATTCCCAGGATCCTGAAAACAGCTGCAGGCTCTTGACAAGCAGTGTAAACTATGGTCGGGAAAAGTTTCACCATTGGCGTGACAATTTGCGACACCCTTGTCATCTTTTGGAAGATTGTATCAAAATCTGGCCTCAAAAGCCAATTAGATACAGGTAAAAAAAAGTAAAACCCCTGAATTTTCTCACTTATAGTTATACTTATCCTTGTTTCGTTTTCTCAGTACAAAAATTTTGCAGGGAAGTAGTGGCAACATATTCAATTGAAGCAAAGAAACTTGGTTTAAGGATCCTGGAGCTAGTTGCTGAAGGCTTGGGGCTAGAATCTGGACACTTTGGGGGTAAATTAAGTGAATCTAGGCTTCTATCGGCTAACTATTACCCGCCCTGCCCCGACCCGAGTTTGACTATGGGGATGTCTAAGCATTGCGATCCTCAACTCTTAACCATTCTCCACCAGGGAGATGTAAACGGGCTCCAAGTCTTCAACAATGGGGAGTGGATTGGAGTTGAGCCTTTGCACAATGCGTTCGTGGTTAACATTGGCAACACTTTACAGGTATGTTGTTTGTTTGTTCGAAAGAGTTTCGATTCAGAGTTTACTGATTGGATTTTTGATGGTGGGATTGCATAGATTATCAGTAACAACAAGCTGAAGAGTGTGGAACATCGGGTTGTAACGAACTCGAATCGTGCCCGAACATCGGTTGGCTTCTTCATTGCCCCTTCTGATGACAGCATTATAGAGCCAGCTAAATCTCTTGTTGGCAATGCTGCAGTTTATAGAGCTTTTGAATTCAAAGAATTCCTACTTCACTTCTTCCCCAACTTCGACAACAATGATCTGGTTATGGAGCGTTTTAAGTCGCAAGCTTAATCGATCGAAATCGTGTAAGAAACATGATGCAAACCAAGATTAGTAAACAAGAATGCCGTTGAAAATTTTAAACTTTTTCACAGAGTAGACTTCGCCTGTCTTTTTTCGATGCCTCTACTTATGGCCATCATTAAAAATAAGGCCATGTTAATGTTAAGAATGAGTAGTGCATGTAAATCTATTATGGGAAGGGAATGCTTCAAAGATGGGTTTATAAAAAAACCTTTCTTATCTCTCTTTGTTGAATGATAAGATGACAAGATTTTCGTTCAAGCCACAATCGGTCGAGAGAATAAGATATAGAGGGTAATAGTCTAATAGAATTCGTATGCACTTTTTCTGTGCTTCTTTATGTGCTAACACACTCGTTATAGAGGCGACCACCAGCACAAGAATATGATGTCATTAAATTTAATGGCCGGTGGTCTGCATAGATTATCAGTAACAACAAGCTGAAGAGTGCGGCACACCGGGTCGTGACGAACTCGAATCTTGCTCGAACATCGGCTGCATTCTTCATTGCCCCGTCCCGATATAGCATCATAGAGCCGGCGAAATCTCTTATCGGCGATGACGTGTCGCTTTATAGAGCTTTTGAGTTTCAAGATTTCCTGCTTCACTACTTCCCCAACATGGAAAACAATGAAGTGGTTATGGAGCGTTTTAGATCGCAGGCTTAATTGAGAGTAGCGTGATATTTTTATATGTTCGAATTACAGGACATATTGGTTAATATATTTACCTTTTCATGGGTGCTCTTTCTAATTAAGTTATCTTTATTGTCCGAATTTGAATTTTTCTCATTGTTGGTTTTATTGGAGCGTGATAAATTTTTTTTACCCTAAATGTGTTTTGTCAGTACAGTTAACACTTGTTGGTTGATATTTTTTATTTTAATTTAATACAATTTAATTTTTTTACTTTTATAAAATTATTATTAGATTCTCGATTAAGTTCAGCTCAATTGGCATTATTGTTGGTGCAATATAAAGAGGATGTGAGATCGAACATGTTTAAGCGTTCAATATAAAAAATCAATCTTGTGTGATGCCAAAATTATATGTTCAAAAAATATATTATAACACAATTTTCGTCTACCTTTTGTCGTAAATATATTAGATTGTTTGTTTTGCTAATTACTCCTAAATCACATCTTAAGCGTCTAGTTGGATAAAAACAATAAATATTATTGATCATTGTTGGGTTTCTATAGATGAAGGACGTTAATTTCAAAAGTAGTTATTGGTTTTTCAATGCGCGTTTGGTTTTTCATTTATATGTATGAGATTTTGGTGGATTTAGTCCTCAATTTTCTCTTTTTAATAGGGTGTGATATTCTTGATCTACCTTACGTTGTTTCAATAAAATCTAGTTCATTGTTCTTAGTTCAAAAAATATATTATTAACAATATCAATTACAATATGATAAATATGGATGGAAATCGTCTGCTCCAAAGCATGCCTCTTTTAGTGCCTTCACTTTAAAAAAGTGGGTTTAGGATTTAGGGAATTAGGGTAGAGTATATTCTTAGGGTGTAAGGTTTAGGGTTTAAGATGTGGCATTTAGGGTTAGGGTTTAAAATTTAATGTTTTAGTATGAGACATAGAAAGAAGCATCATAGAAAAAAGCATGATTAGGAGCAGATGACTTTCGTTTGAGAAATATTATAAAATTAATGAGATACATTAATTGACTGAGTGCTCAAAGATGTTCATGTTACGTGGGTTTGAGTTTTAACATTTACCTTTGAAATGTAAAAGTTCTCTACTTAATCAAAAATAATATTATAAAATTAAAATAAACAATTTAATTATGCTAAAGTATTCCAAATTAAAGTGGAAAATTTGAAGTCTAAATTTCAGTATAGTAGAAGGATTAAAATCACAATTACACCTTTTAACTTTCTAGGCAAAAAGATGGTGACCGAAAAGCTGGGCCTGCTGCTTTCAAGGCAAAAGGTCTGGGGATCAATGTTCTACAAAGGCCCATAAGTCTACAAATGGCAGGACCGAAATTTAATAAACTCGAATTCCATTTAAACTAAACTAAGAATGGTTGTTAGCCGTTGGTTGTTAGACGAGGATCATCTCAACCGTTCAAAACAGATGGCACGATGAGCTCGTTGTTAACATTGGCAACAAGTTACAGGCATGTTGTTTGTTTGTTCGAAAATCGAAAGAGTTTCGATTCATAGTTTACTGATTGGATTTTTGATGGTGAGATTGCACAGATTATCAGTAACAACAAGATAAAGAGTGTGGAACATCGGGTCGTAACGAACTCGAATCGTGCTCGAACATCGGTTGGCTTCTTCATTGCCCCTTCTGATGACAACATTATTGAGCCGGCCAAATCACTTGTTGGCAATGCTGCAGTTTATAGAGCTTTTGAATTCAAAGAATTCCCACTTCACTTCTTCCCAACTTCGACAACAAGATAATATGACGCTTGTGTAACGATCGTGACGTATTTTCTTAACTAGGGAAGATTCGCAGTCAAGTATTGTTATGTCTCTTGTTATGTGACAGTTTGTCGATGTATTCAAAACCATTCACGGAGCATTTCACAAAATTGATTTTTTTCATCATTACTCTTACATCATTATTTAAGCATCTAGTTGGATAGACACAAGAAGATCTTGACGATGGTTGTTGGATTTTTATGGAAGATAAAAGATCATATTCAAGGGAAGGATTTGTTGTTTCTTCGTGCCCTTTGAATATTCATATTTTATTTTTCTGTTTAAGTTGTGTTTTATTGTATCTATAATGAAATTCAATTTCATTTTAAAAGAATAAATTTACACATGAATCCAACAAGTGTTCCAGTGAAAAAGCGGATGATATTCATCCGAGAAGACACAAATTCATATTACGAGTTTATATTGCTTTGTAATTGTATACAAGGTGTATGCGCATTGTCAAAGATTTAAAAGCGCTTTAGTTTTAGAGTATAGGGTATAGGGTATAGGGTATAAGGTATAGGGTATAAGGTATAGAGGTTTAGGTATAGGGTATATGGTATAGGGGTCAGGGGCGGTTCAAAAATTTTGGGGGCCCTGTGCAATTTATTAAAATATGACTCTTAATTTATAATCAGTAAGAGATATAAGTGTTTTTTCAAAAAAAATACCTTTATACAAAAAATATTATTAAATTATCTTCTTGAGAACCAAAAAATTGACTTATAAACATCTAAATATCAAACATTTTCACTTCAAAATTATCATTCTTTTTGCATGTTTTAAGTTTTAGATAATTTTTATATAAACATAATTATATATAATTTTAGAATTTTTTACAAATATTTAATTTAATTTAAGTTCCCTATTTTCGGGGCCCCTCTCTCTTGGGGTCCTTGTGCGGTCGCTCATGTCGCGCCTGTCCAAAACCCCCACTGGGTTTAGGTATAGGGTATAGGGTATATAGTATAGGGTTTAGGGGTTTAGGTGTAGTATGTTAAAATTTAGGGATAGTTGTTTCAACTTAAGGTTTAGGGTTATAATTTAGGGCTTATAGGTTAAAACTTAAAATTCTAACCCCCTACACCTAAATCTCTAAACCCTAAATTAACTCCATATACCCTAAAATAAACAATTTAATTATGCTGAACTATTCCAAATTAAAGTGGAAAAACTGAAGTCTAAATTTCAGCATAGTAGTAGGACTAAAACCACAATTACACCTTTTAACTTCGAGGCAAAAAGGTTGTGACCGAAAAGCTGGGCCTGCTGCTTTCAAGGCAAAAGGTCTGGGAATCAATGTTCTACAAAGGCCCATAAGTCTACAGATGGCAGAACCGTAATTTAATAAACTCGAATTCCATTTAAACTAAACTAAGAATGGTCGTTAGCCGTTGGTTGTTAGACGAGGATAATCTCAACCGTTGAAAACAGGGGATGAAGATCTCTCTCTCTCTCTGTGTTTCCCATCAAATATAAACAAAAAGGAAATCTCTGACCTTTCTAGTGTTTTAGTTTAGTTTAGGTCTTTCTTCCAATTCCTGCAAGTCAAAGAAACCGATCCAGCATCCGAAGGTAAACTAATTAATGCTTCCTAAATGAGTAGGAATTTCTGAAATCCGAATCTATTGTTTTACATCTTTTGATTTGATTGAAAAAGAAGAAGAAGAAAAAATGCTGTCTTTTTTAGAACCAATGCTGTATTTTTATGTTTGGGTTATGGGTTTATCAGATTGAAAAAGAAAAAGTCTGTATTTTTAGAACCAATCCGAAGTAATGGTTGCCTAATTACTAGAAAAAGTCTGGATCTTGATGCTTAATTAGACATTGGGTACTTGTTATTGTGCTTTTTCCCCTTAAAGTTTGAAACTTTTCTTTATTTTCAAACTAAAGAATATGCGTGTGGTTCTTTATTTTGATGCTTGGTGCCTACTTCAATGAAAAAGTCTCTTAGAATTTGCATTTTTCATGAGGCAATGGAATTAAACAATTTAGTTCGTTTGGTTCAATGTGTTGGAAAATATTTAGGTCTTTCTATCTTTTCGATCGGTGCCGTCTTAAACCCGGATGGTGGTCGATGCAATATGCTTTGCTGCTTCAAGATATATGTTTCCACCAAGTTCTGTTTTTAGGTTCACAATAGGTTATTATATAATTTTTATGGTTCTCTAGTTATCATGAGCCGGGAACACTATTTAAGGACTTCGATGACACCGTCTAGATCTAATGCAAGGAGTTCATACATCAGCCTGGAATTTGCCAACTATCCTTTGAAATGACATTTTCAATTTCTAAAATCTTGAGCATGTTTTAAAATGTTCAGTGAGCTAATATATTGCTTAATATTCGCATCATGTTTGGTTGATCAGATTGTCGAATTTTTCCATATGTATCATGTTATGAACCGAACTTCAGTTTTTGACAGGTTTTTCAGATTTCAAATCCTTATAAGGTTTTGAAATGGAAAGAATTACTGGGAGACTGATCCAGATGTATGACAACATAGTTAATTTCCTGCGGAAATGCATTTTTCACATTGTTTCCGTTGGTCCCATTCCTAATCATATTGCATTCATCATGGATGGGAATCGGAGATACACTAAGAGGTGGAATTTGATGCAAGGTGCTGGCCATAAAGTCGGATATTCAGCTCTCATGTCTATGCTAAAGTACTGCTACGAACTTGGTGTGAGGTATGTAACAATCTATGCCTTCAGCATTGACAATTTCAAACGAACTCCTGAAGAGGTTCAATCTTTGATGGACTTGATGCTAGACAAGATTGAAGAGTTACTCAAGGAAGAGAGCATTGTCAATAGGTACGGTATTAGAGTTTACTTTTCCGGGAACCTGAAACTCCTGAACGAACCAGTTAGGTTGGCAGCTGAGAGAGCTATGCTTGCCACTGCTAAGAATTCCAAAGCAGTTTTGTCTATTTGTGTTGCCTACACTTCCACCAATGAGATTGTGCATGCGGTTCGAGAATCTTGTGAAGAAAAATGGGATGAAATCTCTATGCTCAATTCAGGTGCAGGGTATGAACCAGATGAAAATGTTAACCATATTAAACTTACCGATATCGAGAAGCATATGTATATGGCGTTTGCACCTGATCCTGATATCATAATACGTACTTCTGGCGAGACACGCTTGAGCAATTTCCTTTTATGGCAGAGTGCAAACTGTTACTTGTATTCTCCTCCAGTGCTATGGCCAGAGATCGGCTTTCGTCAGTTTCTATGGGTGATACTGAATTTTCAGCGGATTCAGGTTTATTTAGACAAGAAAAGGAAGCAGATATAGAATATTTCAAGATCATTATTCGAATCTCTATCACCTTCAGTAATAGAACAGATTCCAAGATAGGCTTGGACTTGTTTTTTCGTGTCCTTGCTGTTGTATACCGGAGTAAGCGAGTATACAATAAAATCAATTGCTTACATTTTGAGGAACTCCTTACATGGTAATAGCAATATGTCAGCAGGCAAAGTGCTTCTGTGTTATATACTGACACAATTATACTCGGAGAATTTTATTATGGTTTTGTTAGGGGTGTATAATTCGATCTGTTTACATGCAAAACTGATCCGCGTGCTGTTTCTTTCTAGCAGCAATGCTGTCAACTATGTTTTGTTATTTGGATTCGGGTTATCGTCGAATACAGGCATTGCATCTGATGTGCAGGGAAGTTTCAGTATCGGCCATATTTACGTGCAATACAGTCACTGAACTTTTGATGCATGCATTTCATCATTCTTAACATAGTTCCTAGTTTTATTAATCAGCTTGTGCATGAGATTCTTCTGAAAAGAGAGAAATGAGGCTGTTAAAGAAGCAATGATAGCTTGGTATGTTGTTTGCAAACCTAAGGCTAAGGGCGGTTTGTAACACATCCTATCCGACCCCAACGTTACTCGAGCGAGAGGTAGGGTTGTGCAAAAAAATCCGAAAACCGAAATTGAATTCGAAACCCAAAAAAATTGATCCGAAAGTACGGTTAACCGAACTGAAAAAAGTTTTGCTGGTATTTTTAGAGAAAAAAATATATTATTTCGGTTCAAATACGGTTCACAATTTTAAGCAAAAGCGTGTAACCGAACCGATCGGTTATATAATATATACTATATAAAATATGAATATTTATACAGTTATATTAGCAAAATTTTAGCGTCATTGTTAATTTATTGTTTTCCCCAAATATTTTTTTGAATATTTTTATTGTCTTGGAAAGTAAAAAATTAGGGGTAATTTCTAGTATATTTCCTCTCAAATATTAGGGGATTTATATTACTTTGGGAAGTAAAAAAATTTAACCTCAATTGTCAATTATTTCCTATTCCCACTTCTCACATATTAATATTTTTCTTCTTCAAATATTTTAAAATTCAAACCCTAGCTTATTTTTCACTATGTTATTAGATTTTATTTTTAATAAGAAAAGTAAAAAAAACATTATCTGAACCGAACCGAATATTTCAGTTAACCGGTCAATTGGTTAATCAATTTAATGGTTAAGGTTTAAGGTCGAGAATTAAACAATCTAAATTTATCGATTATCCGAAATAATTTTCTAACGGTTAACCGAACCCGGTTTTGCACACCCCTGGCGAGAGGTGATATATTCAAATAATGGAGCGGAACTAATTCAAATTTGGATTCTAATTTCTATTACAAATCGATTTGTAATACATCAATCAATTAAGAATTTAAGGACCAAATTACAAAACATGTTAAACATAAGGGTATAAATACCATTCAAGCAAGTTGCAAGCATAAAAAAATTTAGGTTCAAAATTGCTATTGATATTCAATGGATTTTTTGATTTGCTTATATACCATAACATTTTGAATAATTTGCAAAATGGTCATTGTAACCTTGTTTGATACTTTGCTATGATACTCAATATGATTTTTTTAATAGAACATACGACTAATTATTTGCAAAGCTTTTCCACAATTATTATGATATACATACTTTGAATTATATGCTTTAAAGAAAGGAAAATACTTTAATACAAAATTTATATATTTTTTAATTTTAGGGTTTAAAAATTTAGGTTAGGTTTAGGGTTTAGTGTGTAGGGTATAGAATTTAAGGTATATTACTAAAATTTATTTTACGCAGTTTGTGTATCACAATATAACGCTTAAAGAAATAGTGGTGTTTTCAAACTCTATTGATCTAATTGAGATGTTTGATTTAAATTATTTAAAATTTCAGGACATAATTATATACTTAGAAATAAAATTATAATATTTGATTCACAAATATTATGAGCAAACCATAATATTAGATTAAGGAAATAGTGTAACATGTAATCTCGTTACATTCTATCTTATTTATAATCTAAGATAACTTTATCTTAGATTTTTGGTCAATTCAACTTTTTCCATAGTAAAAAATTTAAAAGTATACATAATATAACAATTTATTATTAATTATATTTATAATATTTGTTTGTGATTTTTAATAAAAAAAGTTTAATGCAATTTTTACCCACTAACGTTTACCACTTTTTTCAACTTGGTGCCTACAATTTTTTTGGGCTCTTGTGTCTTCTAACGTTTGCACCGTTACCCGTTTTGTCCCATTCTGTTATCTTTGTCGTTAAATTTTTTTCAGTCAATCACATCACACCATATTATCTCCTATTTGATTAAGTCAACCCGTCTAGTTTTATTTAAAGGGTAAATAACATGTCAAGTATGTTAAGTTTTTTTTTTATTCAATTTAGTCACTGAAAAATTTATTTTTATCTAAAATCGACCTTTATTTGTTTCTAAATTTTATAACTTAGTCTAATATACAAAACGGTGAAGTCGGACCGCACCCTAGCACTCCGTCCGGTTCAGTGAACTTTTCAGCGTCGGTTCATTTGCATGGTAATAAAGATGGAGCAAATTCCCAAGCTAGAGCAGGTGCCCTACCTCTTGCAAAGATGGTTTTAACGGTCAACTAAATCAGGCGGCTCAACCAAAGGTGCTTAGATGGGCCAAAAAACAGAACGAGCCTTAGACCCCCATCTGATCAAAGGCTTAGATGGTAATTTTATGTAAATTAGAAGTGGGAGGAATGTATAAATTATTCTTTCATCACGTTGATTCTAAAAGAGCCAAATCCATCCTCGTTGGAAGAATATAGGCCTATAAGCCTGGTCAGTGGTGTGTACAGGGTATTAGCTAAGGTCCTTGCAAATAGAATGAGGCAAGTGATGAATTGCATTATTAGTGAATCTCAATTCGCATTTATCCCGAGAAGACAAATATTGGACTGCTAGATGATTGCAAATGAAATCCTTGATGCTGCCTTCAAAAGTGGATCAAGCAGAATAGCGTTTAAGGTCGACTTTAGCAAGGCATATGATTGCATCGATAGGGACTTTTGGATGTGTGTAATGAAGCATATGGGCTTCGGGGTCAGGTGGTGTAATTGGATATATTAGTGCATCTCAACTACTTCTATTTCTGTTCTAGTAAAAGGCTCTCCCACAGAAAAGTTCAAAATATCCCGAGGGCTTCGACAAAGTTTTCCATTGTCTCTATTGTTGTTCAATATAGTCGAAAAATCTCTAAATTTAATACTGAAGAAGGCAGAGTCACTACAACTATTCTATGGATTTTCGATCGGTTGTGGTTATGGTTCTGTATCCGTGTCCCACCTTCAGTATGCTGATGATCTACTTATATTTTGTGAAGCCTCTATGGAACAAGTGACAAATGTAAAAAGAGTTCTCAGAGTGTTTGAACTGGTGGCTGGTTTGAAAATAAATATAAAAAAACAAGATTTTCGGTATCCATATCAAAAAATCAGTGTTAGAGCAATGGGCAAGCTCGATAGGATGTGTGTCTGGATCCTTTCCTTCAAAATATTTTGGGCTACCTCTTGGAGTGAAAAGAAATGTGATAGCAATCTGGGAGCCAGTAGTTGTAAATTTCAACAAAAAACTTGCTAGTTGGAAAGCAAACTCAATGTCCTTTGGGGCTAGACTAACCTTAATCAAGTCAGTTTTATCTTCACTGTCAATGTATTTTTTATCCATTTTCAGAATACCTGTTCCAATTGCAAGAAAATTAAATAACATAATGTCACGCTTCTTCTGGGGTGGGTCAAGTGAAAAAAATAAGATACATTATGTGAATTAGGGTGAGATTTGCAAACCTCTAGCTAATGGTGAATTCGGGGTGGTGGACCTTGAAGTTAAAAACTGAGCCCTTCTTGAAAAATGGATATGGAGGTTCGAAAATGAAGAAGATAGTTTTTGGAAGAAGATTACCTTTAGCAAATACTATTCTAATCAAGTTTCTTTGCTTCCCTCTTGCAATATACCAAGAACAATCTCTTGATGTCGGCGCGACATTCTAAAATCGTTTTACAAAGAATATGGGTTTGGTAATAAGATAAGAGATAGAATGGTTTATTAGGTAGGAAATGGAACCAAAGTTAAATTCTGGCAAGACTAGTGGCTAGGATGAATTAGCTAAAAAGGATTAAAAGTTCAGTTCTGTTTAGCAACATAGGGTTAGGATGAAGCTATGTGGTCCTGCAATCTAATTGGATATATTAGTTCATCCCAACGGACTTTTAATTAGTTTTAAAATAGGAGGAAATGTATGCTTCAACTTAATTCTCGATATATAGGTATGTGTGAGTTTGTTGCGTGAATGTGACTTGTTTGTGCATTTTTTTACTTCATAGAATTCATATTTCTCCTTTTCATTGCTTAATTCATTTCTTCCTACAGGTGTGATTTCCTTTTCAAGAGCTTTCTTCTTAAACTACATGGACACATACATGCATGTATGTGTGTATGGTTTTTCTTGACTTGATGAAACTGTCTTCACAATTAACAAACTGTAGGAAAAATCCACTTGGCTAAGAAAAGTCAGAAAAGAACTCTAAAGTCAGATGATAATTCATTGTTTATCTATAAATATTCACTTTTGAGTTTGTTCACTTGTTGTATAACATGTGCTTGTATATTTCTTTGCAGAGAAGGAGATACAGATAAAAAAAAGCTTGTGAGCTTGGTGGCTATGGCAGGAGAGCAATTACAGGTGCTCAATGCTCTTGATGTGGCCAAAACACAATGATATCATTTCACTGCCATCATCATTGTCGGGATGGGCTTCTTCACCGATGCATATGATCTTTTCTGCATTTCTCTTGTCACCAATTTTCTTGGCCGCATATACTATCATGTGGATGGTGCAGAGAAGCCTGGAACTTAGCCTCCCAATGCATCGGCTGCCGTTAATGTTGTGGCGTTCTGTGGAACACTAACAGACTAGCTCTTCTTTGGTTGGCTTTAACAGAATACCCTATCCTACGTGTAAATATTAGCTTAGCTGTAATATTAACTTTGTTGTATTTTCTTGGTATTAAGTCTTGATTACTATATAATCAAGTCATTAGTGTATTTTGAAAAAAACGGAAGAAAATGGTGCGTTTTATATTGTAATAGTAAAGTAAATAAAATCTCCCTGTTTCTTTTCTTTTCTCCAAGACTCGAACGTTTTTCCCTAAATCTGAAAACACCAAAACCCTAGAAATCAAGGCTTAAATATGGTATCAGAGCAAAAGATTCGTTAAGGCCTCTAAAAAACCTAAGGGCAAAATCTTGTTTTCGAAACTTAGAAGCATCACAAGAACAGGAGGACAATGGCCGTAACATACACAGTTCATCCCAGACCACTTTTGATTTGTAGTGTCTGTGGGGGTTTTCTATTCGGAAGCTTAGTACAGTCTCACACTAAGTAATACGAGGCGGATCTTTATTCTTTTATATGTAATAGCAAATAAGAGATCGTTGTAATCTTTTAATAAAATTTCATGGGTGCTCTTTTCCTCCTTACGTTGTCGGTGTTGTGTTTTCAACTCAAAATTGGTCACAAAGGGGATTTTTCATGAGACCCTTTATTTTTATCCAAAAAATTTAATCCAATATTTGTTATTATTAATAATATTATTTTATTTAATAAAAATAAATTAAATTAAATATTTTAATATTAAGTTAGTAAATTTTTTAGATAAATTAAATTACCTAAATAATGAGTGTTAAATTTATTAATATTTTTCGTATTAGAACTAAATTGTTTTAATGTGCATACGTGGAGGACTAAATGTTTTATTATACACAATTTTTAACTAACACGCCACTCTTTTAACAACCGTTAACGGCTCAGTGACCAATTTGTAACAAAAATCAAAGTTTAATGCCAAAATTGAATAAATTGAATGGTTGGTTACCAAATTGATCAATTTAACAAAGTTCAATGACCATTTGTGAATTGTACCCAATATTTATAGCACTCTCCCTAATATTCATGAAGATAATATGCCTCGATAAAACTTTTATGAGATAAAAAAACACATGTAAAAAAATTCTTAGTGAAAATAAAACCAGACACATATCTTTGATAAGCATAACGTGTTGTCTCATTGAAAACTTTACCAGGAAAATTCACTGAGAAAAAACTTCGGTTAAGGAAAAAATAGTGCAACGTGTAATTGCTCTTCCTCGTAAAAAAACATCTCATAAGATCTTTGAATATTTATAATCCAATCTTGAATACAATCTTCAAATGTTGAAGTAGACAATGCACTGGTGAATAGATCTTTCAAATTACTACTTGAAAGGATTCGTTAAATATTTTTCTTCTGAAGATCACGTGGGACGAACCATTGAAGAAATGTGTTTCGTTAACGACCAGAACTTCGAATCAACATGTTAGCGTTGATTTCTGGATCTCTCTGCAACTGCAACGTTTTTTTAAAGCATGGAATCAAGTTAATTTAAAAAGTAGAACATGGTTTTCTATGTTTTTGGTGGAAAAGATAAGATTTTTCAAGAGCTAAAGAATAGAAATTTCCTACTATTGAGCATAAGTTGTTTTCTCACATGTTTTTGTTTCAGGCTTTCCATGCATTATTGTAATTAGTTTTAAAATAGGAGGAAACGTATGCTTCAACTTAATGCTCGATATATAGGTATGAGTGAGTTTGTTGCGTGAATGTGACTTGTTTGTGCATTTTTTGACTTCCTGTAATTCATATTTCTCCTTTTCATTGCTTAATTCATTTCCTCCTGCAGGTGTGATTTCCTTTTCAAGTTCTTCTTAAACTACATGCACCCATACATGCATGTATGTGTGTATGGTTTTTCTTGACTTAATGAAATTGTCTTCACATTTAACAAACTGTATGAAAAATCCACTTGGCTAAGAAAAGTCAGAAAAGAACTCTAAAGTCAGATGATAGTTCATTGTTTATCTATAAATATTTACTTTTGAGTTTGTTCACTTGTTGTATAACATTTGCTTGTATATTTCTTTGCAGAGAAGGAGATACAGATAAAAAAAAAAGCTTGTGAGCTTGGTGGCTATGGCAGGAGAGCAATTACAGGTGCTCAATGCTCTTGATGTGTCCAAAACACAATGATATCATTTCACTACCATCATCATTGCCGGGATGGGCTTCTTCACCGATGCATATGATCTTTTCTGCATTTCTCTTGTCACCAAATTGCTTGGCCGCATATACTATCATGTGGATGGTGCAGAGAAGCCTGGAACTTTGCCTCCCAATGTATCGGCTGCCGTTAATGTTGTGGCGTTCTGTGGAACACTGGCAGGCCAGCTCTTATTTGGTTGGCTTTAACAGAATACCCTATCCTACGTGTAAATATTAGCTTAGCTGTAATATTAGCTTCGTTGTATTTTCTTGGTTTTAAGTCTTAATTACTATATAATCAAATCATTAGTGTATTTTGAAAAAACGAAAGAAAACGGTGCGTTTTATATTGTAATAGTAAAGTAAATAAAGTCTCTCTGTTTCTTTTCTTTTCTCCAAGACTCGAACGTTTTTCCCCAAATCTGAAAACACCAAAACCCTAGAAATTAAGGCTTAAATATGGTATCAGAGCAAAAGATTCGTTAAGGCCTCTAAGAAACCTAAGGGCAAAATCCTGTTTTCGAAACTTAGAAGCATCACAAGAACCAGAGGACAATGGCCGTAACATACACAGTTCATCCCAGACCACTTTTGATTTGTAGTGTCTGTAAGAGTTTTCTATTCGGAAGCTTAGTACAGTCTCACACTAAGTAATACGAGGCGGGTCTTTATTCTTTTATATGTAATAGCAAATAGAAGATCGTTGTAATCTTTTAATAAAATTTCATGGGTGCTCTTTTCCTCCTTACGTTGTCGGTGTTGTGTTTTCAATTCGAAATTGGTCACGAAGGGGATTTTTCATGAGGCCCTTTATTTTTATCCAAAAAAATTTAATCCAATATTTGTTATTATTAATAATATTATTTTATTTAATAAAAATAAAATAATTTAAATATTTAAATATTAAGTTAGTAAATTTTTTAGATAAATTAAATTACCTAAATAATGAGGGTTAAATTTATTATTATTTTTCGTATTAGAACTAAATTGTTTTAATGTGCATACATGGAGGACTAACTATTTTATTATACATAATTTTTAACTAACACGCCACTCTTTTAACAACCGTTAACGGCTCAGTGACCAATTTGTAACAAAATCAAAGTTTAATGCCCAAATTAAAGAAATTGAATGGTTTGTTACCAAATTGATCAATTTAACAAAGTTCAATGACCATTTGTGAATTGTACCCAATATTTATAGCACTCTCCCTAATATTCATGAAGATAATGTGCCTCGATAAAACTTTTATGAGATAAAAAAACACATGTAAAAAAATTCGTAGTGAAAATAAAATCAGACACATATCTTTGATAAGCATAACGTGTTGTCTCATTGAAAACTTTACCAGGAAAATTTATTGAGAAAAAAACTTCGGTTAAGGAAAAATAGTGCAACGTGTAATTTCTCTCCCTCGTAAAAAACATATCATAAGATCTTTGAATATTTATAATCCAATCTTGAATACAATCTTCAAATGTTGAAGTAGACAATGCACTGGTGAATAGATCTTTCAAATTACTACTTGAAAGGATTCGTTGAATATTGTTCTTCTGAAGATCACGTGGGACGAAACATTGAAGAAATGTGTTTTGTTAACGACCAGAACTTCGAATCAACATGTTAGCGTTGATTTCTGGATCTCTCTGCAACTGCAACGTTTTTTTAAAGCATGGAATCAAGTTAATTTAAAAAGTAGAACATGATTTTCTATGTTTTTGGTGGAAAAGATAAGATTTTTCAAGAGCTAAAGAATAGAAATTTCCTATTATTGAGCATAAGTTGTTTTCTCACATGTTTTTGTTTCAGGCTTTTTATGCATTATTGTAATTAGTTTTAAAATAGGAGGAAACATATGCTTCAACTTAATGCTCGATATATAGGTATGGGTGAGTTTGTTGCGTGAATGTGACTTGTTTGTTTATTTTTTGACTTCCTGGAATTCATATTTCTCCTTTTCATTGCTTAATTCATTTCCTCCTGCAGGTGTGATTTCCTTTTCAAGAGCTTTCTTCTTAAACTAAATGCATACATACATGCATGTATGTGTGTATGGTTTTCTTGACTTGATGAAACTGTGTTCACATTTAACAAACTGTAGGAAAAATCCACTTGTCTAAGAAAAGTCAGAAAAGAACTCTGAAGTCAGATAATAGTTTATTGTTTATCTATAAATATTCACTTTTGAGTTTGTTCACTTGTTGTATAACATGTGCTTGTATATTTCTTTGCAGAGAAGGAGATACAGATAAAAAAAGCTTGTGAGCTTGGTGGCTATGGCCGGAGAGCAATTACAGGTGCTCAATGCTCTTGATGTGGCCAAAACACAATGATATCATTTCACTGCCATCATCATTGCCGGGATGGGCTTCTTCACCGATGCATATGATCTTTTCTGCATTTCTCTTGTCACCAAATTGCTTGGCCGCATATACTATCATGTGGATGGTGCAGAGAAGCCTGGAACTTTACCTCCCAATGTATCGGTTGCCTTTAATGGTGTGGCGTTCTGTGGAACACTGGCAGGCCAGCTCTTCTTTGGTTGGCTTTAACAGAATACCCTATCTTACGTGTAAATATTAGCTTAGCTGTAATATTAGCTTCGTTGAATTTTCTTGGTTTTAAGTCTTGATTACTATATAATCGAGTCATTAGTGTATTTTGAAAAAACGAAAGAAAACGATGTGTTTTATATTGTAATAGTAAAGTAAATAAAGTCTATCTGTTTCTTTTCTTTTCTCCAAGACTCGAACGTTTTTTCCCAAATCTGGAAACACCAAAACCCTAGAAATCAAGGCTTAAATATGGTATCAGAGCAAAAGATTCGTTAAAGCCTCTAAGAAACCTAAGGGCAAAATCATGTTTTCGAAACTTAGAAGCATCACAAGAACAAGAGGACAATGGTCGTAACATCACAAGAACAAGAGGACAATGGCCGTAACATACAAGAGGACAAGGCTTCAATATGTTTGTCACCTTCTCAAACATAAATGTCTATCTTTCCCTATTAGTAGTTCTGTTTCTGTTTCCTGTTTTGATATTGTTCATTTGGATGTGTGGGGACCTTTTCATGTCAAGAGTCTACATGGTCACCATTATTTTTTAACTATAGGTTAAGATAAAAGCAGATTTGTCTGGACTTTTCCAATGGTTGCAAAGTCTGAAGTCAAAAAGCTTGTAATTGATTTTTATAATTTTGTTGAAACCTAGTTTTCAAAGAAAATTAAGTGCTTTCGATCTGAAAATGCAAACGAATTTGACATGGATGATTTTTTCAAAAGTAAAGGGGTAGTTCATCAAACTTCATGTGTCTATACTCTACAACAAAATAGTGTTGTGGAGCGTAAACACCATCATTTATTGGTTGTTGCAAGATCGTTAAGAATACATGCTTCTTTACCTTTGACTTTTTGGATTGACTGCATTTTACACGCTTCTTTTCTTATTAACATAACTCCTACACATGTGTCAGAAAACAAAACTCCTTATGAAATTCTTAATAATAAACTGCCTAACTTAGACAATCTTAAAATTTTTGGTTGTCTTTCTTATGCTTCATATTTACCCAAATCTGTCACTAAAATGCATCCAAGGACTATTAAATGCATCTTTATTGGCTTTCCTAGAAACATTAAAGGCTACAAGTTTAAGCTGATGGGGCATTAAAATTCCGATAATAACAAAATAGGTAAATTACTTATTTTGTTGATAAGAGTATCAACATATTAAGTAGCACCTATTATGTTATTAAAGTTTAAGCTGATGGGGCCTTGGAAATTCGACGATAACAAAATAGGTAAATTACTTATTTTGTTGATAAGAGTATCAACATATTAGGTAGCGCCTATTATGTTATTAAAGTTTAAGCTGACGGGGCCTTGGAAATTTGACGATAACAAAATAGGTAAATTACTTATTTTGTTGATAAGAGTATTAACATATTAGGTAGCGCCTATTATGTTATTAAAGTTTAAGCTGATGGGGCCTTGGAAATCCGACGATAACAAAATAGGTAAATTACTTAAAGATTATCAACATATTAGGTAGTGCCTATTATGTCACCAAAGTTTAAGCTGATGGGGCCTTAGAAATCCGACGATAACAAAATAGGTAAATTACTTAAAGATTATCAACATATTAGGTAGCGCCTAATTTGTATACATTTTATCATTTACATTAATATTATAAATTTAAACAAACATGTTACTAGTTCAACGTAATAGGTAGCGCCTAAGTATCAATACTTTTTTTACATACACTTAAAACGTATCGATACTTTTGAGCCAATTTCAACCGTTTACATTTCTTTTAAAAAAGTATCGATACACTTAAAATGTATCGATACTTTCGAGCCAATTTTCAAACGTATTCTCTATCAAACTATTTTCATGACAAAGTATCAATTCATTTTTATGGACGTATCGATACTTTTTATGAAATTATCAATATGTTTTTCCCACTATGTACAATTGTATCGATACTTTTTTAAAAAGCAATGTAACCGGTTGCAATGTGGCTCGAAAGTATCGATAATTTTTCCCACTATGTATAAAAGTACCGATACTTTTTTAAGTAACCGGTTGAAACGTGGCTCGAAAGTATCGATACTTTTTTCACAATATGTACAAAAGTATCAATACTTTGTATGACTTAATGTAACCGGTAAATGTTTTGACCGTTTTCATTATTGACTATATAAACAAATCGGTTTGTTTAAATTCTAACATGTTTTATTCTCATTAAATCATGTATCAATACTTGTATATGTTTGTATCGATACCTACCGATAACCAAAGTTTGTCGGTTACCAAATTTTTTTAATATTTCTTCATGTTTTCCACCTACTACATTATATTATGTCAATATATCTGGTCGCGCTTTATCGATTTTGTTACTTATCTTATTAAATTTTCGGTCACGCTGTTTCTTAGACGTATATTAGTCCGCCTTTCCTTAAAATTTCCCAAGGTGCTTAGATGGGCCAAAAAACAGAACGAGCCTTAGACCCCCATCTGATCAAGGGCTTAGATGGTAATTTTATGTAAATTAGAAGTGGGAGGAATGTATAAATTATTCTTTCATCACGTTGATTTCAAAAGAGCCAAATCCATCCTCGTTGGAAGAATATATGCCTATAAGCCTGGTCAGTGTGTGTACAAGGTATTAGCTAAGGTCCTTGCAAATAGAATGAGGCAAGTGATAAATTACATTGTTAGTGAATCTCAATTTGCATTTATCTTGGGAAGACAAATATTGGACTGCTAGATGATTGCAAACGAAATCCTTGATGCTGCCTTCAAAAGTGGATCAAGCGGAGTAGCGTTTAAGGTCGACTTTAGCAAGGCATATGATTGCATCGATTGTGACTTTTTGCTGTGTGTAATGAAGCATATGGCCTTCGGGGTCAGGTGGTGTAATTGGATATATCAGTGCATCTCAACTACTTCTATTTCTGTTCTAGTAAAAGGCTCTCCCACAGACTTAATGCTTAGTACAGCCTCACGCTAAGTAAGAGGCGGGTCTTCATTCTTTTATATGTAATAGCAAATAGGAGATCGTTGTAATCTTTTAATAAAATTTCATGGGTTCTATTTTCCTCCTTCCGTTGTCGGTGTTGAGTTTTCAACTCGAAATTGGCCATGAAGGGAATTTTTAATGAAGTCCTTTATTTTTATAAAAAAAAATTAGTCCAATATTTATTATTAATAATATTGTTTTATTTAATATTTAATAAAAACAAATTAAATTAAATATTTTAATATTAAGTTAGTAATTTTTTAGATAAATTAAATTAATCTAAACAATTACTTATTCAAATAATATTTTAAGCAAAATTTGAATTATATTCGAATTTCGCTAAATTTGAATTATATTTTTAAGCAAAATTCGAATTATATTTGAATCATATTCGAATTATATTTCAGTTATATTCGAATTATTAATTCAGATTTTGCTAAATTCGAATTATATTCGTTTTTAGAAAAATCCAAATTATATATATATTTTTAGCAAAATTCAAATTATTAATTCAAATTTTCTTAAATTTCAATTATATTCTTTTTAGCAAAATTTGAGTTATTAATTTGAATATAATTGGAATATGTTTTGAATATGATTCGAATATAATAAAAACATGGTTTGAGTATAATACAAATATGATTCAAATATAATTTGAATATGATTCGAATATAATACAAACATGATTAGAATATGATTCGAATATAATTTGAATTTTGCTCAAAAAATATATTTCAAATATGAAAATTTTGAATTAATAATTCGAATATAATTATAATATGATTAGAGAATATAATTCGTATTTTGCTCAAAAAATACAATTCAAATTTAGCAAAATTGGAATATAGTTGGAATATTAATCTAATAAAATTCAAAATTTTCTCAAATAGGAATATAATTCAAATTTTGCTAAAAAGAATATAATTCAAAATTTGATCAAAAAAGAATATAATTCGAATAAGTAATTGTTGGGGTTAAGTTTAGATAATTTTATTTATCTAAAAATTATTAATTTAATATTAAAATATTTAATTGAATTTATTTTTATTAAATATTAAAATTTAAATTAAATAATATTATTAATAGTAACAAATATTGGACTAAATTATATAATTTAGAAACAAATAAGGGTCAATTTTAGGTACAAATAGACTTTTTACTGATTAAATTGTACAACAAAGAAACCTGACAGGCTTGCCATGCCATTTACCCTTTATATAGAATCAGGCAGGTTGATTTAGTCAATGAGGAGATGGCGTAGCGTGATGCGATTGGCTGAAAAAAGTTTTAACGACAAGAATAACGGAATGAGGCAAAACTGATAATGGTCCAAACAAGAGCCTTAAAAAACTCTAGGTACCAAATTAAAAAAAGTGGTAAACGTTAGGGGGCAAAAAGTGCATTAAGCCTAAAAAATTACAAAACTTTTTATTACTTAATTTAAAATTTGATAGAAATTAAAATAGCTTTTTTGAAATATACAAATCATAAAAACAATAAATCTCTAAATTTCGAGTGTGACAAATTGTGCGTAAGGGAGTTCCTCTAGTGTTGAGGACAAAAACTATCTAACACAAGTGTTATAGTAAGATATTTTTGTTTGTCAAAATTAATCCGTTTTTGTCGTTGAAAATGGTAGTCTGAACATTGTCGTAGATACACTGAAACTAATTGATAGCCATCAAGAGCTGAAATCGTTGTTGTAACTCTTGGCCTCGTTGCTACAGTTCTAATGCTCGTTACTTTTTGTCATCGCTTACTGCTAAAGAAGTTGAATGGGGTCTTGAGGTATAATTGTTTCGTGTAAAAAAAAAATCGATTATTCACCAAATACAGTTGAATCATTATAGATAAGGTATAAAAAAATTAAAAAAAAATTAATTTATTTTTATTTCTGAGTTTTCTTTATCAAATTATTATGTTTCAAGGACGTGACAAAATTAGAAAGGATTAAGGAATAGAAGAAAGGATTCAAGGAGTAGAAGAGTTAAAATAAAAGATGATAATTTCATTGATATAATTCATTGATAACATTTTCAATACATTATCTTGTGTTGGTGTGGTTTGAATCCTATTCCAACAGTTGGCTGCCACTTCCTCAAGGCTCGTTCAAAGATCATATTTTATTTGGGGTTCCTTAATCAAAATTCATTTTTTTTATCCCATTACTGAATTAGCTTTGAATTCCCTAACTTTTTACTTTTCTCGACTGCATTTATTAATTCACTACTTAAGACCATAACACAAATCAGATACACTATTAGTAATTTTATCTATGTTTCTCATATTTTTAGTTTGCTAGAGTTTTTTTTTTTTTTGGATGAGTATGATTCAATTTACATTTATATTTATTGAAGTTTTATCATGGAGTAGTATGATAAATTCGAATAATCAATTTTTCAAAAAATAATGCTAAAAATGATTTTATTTGTGATGATATTTTCAAGACAAACGTCTAATAAGCTTGTAAATACTTTTTAAAGATCTCAGGGGTTTGAAGGGAGGTATTGGCGGGATTATTCGGGACTCGGATGGAAAGAAGGTGGCGTCTTTCTCAGAACATTGTGATGCGGGTGTGCCGGTGTTAGTCGAACTTGAAGCCATGGTCAGAGGTTTGCAGTTATTTTTCGGGTCTAGCCATTGCTCAAACTATCATCTCATCGTGGAAAGTGACTGCAAAAATTTAATCGACTGGATCTTGAACAAAACGTCTTGCCCCCTGACTGTCAAGGAATCGATTCTGAAGTTCCAGGAGTTGAGCTCGACAAAAGGATGTATCTTCAGATTTGTGCCCAGAGCTTGCAACATCGTGGCCGATGGGCTGGCCAAAGAAGGCATTGGAGCTGCAGGATAGAGCGTGTCAACTTTAGGGGGCATGCATGGGCAGGTCTTAGTTTGATAATATATGGTATTTATAATAGCATACTGTATCAGCAGGGTTTGTAAAACATCTCCTGAGGCACTCTTTTCCTCCATTTAGGTCTAGGGAGGTTTTTAATGAGGCCTCAGTGATGTTCGAATATTTTAAATAATAATATTCATTCGATAAAAAAAATCAATTTCTTCCTCGACATTAAAAAGTCAAAGACTTTCTAAGTAAAAGCAAACAATAACAATGGTTATGAAAAACGGAGAACGAACAAACATGATTTAGAGTAAATTTATTTGATTGCTCATAGAATGAATGAATTATAGAAATAAAGTGAAAAAGTTCTTTATTTACAATTGAGTTTTTTTTTACTCGGCAACATGTATGTTTTATTCATAATGTGAGCATACATGACCAACACACCCATAGGCCTCGTTAAAAACCTCCCTAAGACCTACAGAGGAAAAGAGTACCCATGGGCGTGTGAACAAAACAAACACCAAATATCCGAACACAAACAAGCGAGCTAAACACATTTTTTAAACCAACTCGACCTATCCACACCACTTTTCGCCAACGCATCCGCAAGCCTATTCGCCTCCCTGTAAACATGCTGAAAACACACATCATTCAACGCCTCACATGCCTCGTCAATCCGCCGAAACCATCGCCAAAATTTCCACGGCCGTTTCTCCAAGTGCAAGACCCATGCAACGGCTGTTGTAGAATTCGACTCGACCACTAACGGGCATTGGCCGCCCCTCGATTCTAACACAAGCTCTAACGCATAACAAATGGCTTGGAGTTCCGCTTCATTCGAATCCGCAATCCTTATCGGCCCCGAGAACAAAGCAAATATATGCCCAAACTCATCCCTTAGCACACCCCGCCTTACCCGGTTTTCCCCTTGCCGATCCATCAACATTGAATTTAAGCACTCCCGCAGGTGGTCGTTCCCATTTCACATTAACCCGAATCGATACATCATGTGATTGAACTTCACATTTCCGCGGGCAATCCCACCAAGCTGCCTCCAATATCACATTGGCGCTATCTCCCATCCGTACCCAATACATCGACCTCAACTTGATTAAAAAGATGATTTCCCCTGATGTTTCCCGCGTGCTATTAAACTTGTTTCTTGCCAACCATAGTGACCATAGTGTCGCTGCACACCCTGCCATCCACCATCCGCGCAATTGTCCCACAAACAAGCTGTCAAAACAGATTTCCAGCATCTCCCTCATCCCCCACGGTTGCACCATGTTGATATTCCACCATCGAAAAAAACCAACCCAAACCTCCCAAACTGCCGGACAACGAACCATTATATGATCCAGCGACTCCTCCATCGCCCGACACCACACACATCGCGCATTCTCCCCCTCAATGCGCACGGCCCGACCAACCAAAACATCCATCGTCGGCAACTTGTTTAACCATGCAAACCATATAAAGAATTGTACCTTTGGCGGGATAGGCAGCCTCCAAATCATGGCCAAGTCCACGTCAACCTCAAGGCCAAACGATTGCATCAATTTGTACAAACTCGCCACGGAAAACTCGCCTGTAGTGGAATGCAACTACACAAGTCGATCACCTTGTTTCGGAAAGAGACGGAGGTCCCAACACATAGCACGGACTTCTTGAAGTTGAACAACCTCAAAGAACGTAAAGGTCGGGTAAAGAAGGACCCCCACTCCTCATGTTCGAAATTTCCCTCCCTCATATACCCTTTGACCGTTGCCCCCTTATCAATCACAAGACGATACAAACGCGGAAACAAAACATCCAATGGTGTGTCACTACACCACACATCCTGCCAAAACAAAACTTTCTCACCATCTCCCACTTGCCAAACAAAAGCTGCCCTACTCATATACCCGTTCACATCCCCAACATCATGTGCTTCAACAATTTTTCGCCAAACCGTCGACATTTTCCTTAGTCCCACGTCATTTGGCCACCATTTAAGAGAACTACAGCCATATTTTGCATCAATGATAGCACGCCACAGCGAGTCCGCATTCATAGCGTATCGCCATCTCCACTTAGCTAAGAGTGCTAAATTTCTTGCGCGTAAATTCACCACACCCAATCCCCCAAGTCTCCTCGGTCTACAAGCAATAGTCCAATTCACTCTACTTAATTTAAATTTAGTGTCTGAACCTCCCCACAAAAATCTACGTCAAATACGATCAATCCTATTGATGATACTCCTCGGCACCAGAAATAAACTCATATAATATAACGGCAGAGCGGATAAAACTGAATTAATCAAAACTAACCTCCCCGCAAAAGATAGAGTGTCACGTTTCCATCCCGCCAAGCACTTCCGAAACCGTTGAATTAAAGGATCCCACATTTGCAAACTCCTCGGATTTATACCCAAAGGCAACCCCAAATATTTAATCGGCAATTGATCACACTCACACCCCAAAATCAAAGCAATCTGCGCCATTAAAGCATCATCCACACCCACTCCATACAACTTCGACTTGGCAAAATTAATCTTCAATCTCGAGGCGTATTCAAAACACGTCAAAAGGCGCTTCAAATCTCTCGCAAAAACGACCTTCGCCTGAAAGAAAAGTATTGTGTCATCCGCAAACTGCAAATGTGACACCGCACATCCTCCGGCCACTAAAACCCCATTAAACACTTCCAAACTCATAGCATTTCGCAAAAATTGGTGTAATAATTTCGCAACGATTACAAACAATAATGGCGACAATGGATCACCTTGTCGCAACCCTCTATGCATTTCAAATTCACCTGTTGGCGAACCATTGACTAGAATAGACAATCGTGCTGTACATACACACTCCATCACCCACTTACGCCATAATATTCCAAATCCCATTTTACACAAAATTTGATCTAGACACTCCCATTTAATGCAATCATACGCTTTCGCAAAGTCGAGCTTCAGAATTAAACCCCCCCTCACCTCCTTGTCTCTTATGCATCGAGTGAATTGTTTCATTTACTAACAAAATTCCATCCAAAATTTGTTGCCCGCGAACGAAAGCTGATTGCACATCGCTTATCAGTTTTGGCAGCACCACCTGCAACCGTCTCGCCAAACATTTAACCAATAATTTATATAATGAATTCAAAAGGCATATAGGTCTATAATCTCCTACAACTTTCGAATTATCCTTTTTTGGTATCATTACCACAAATGCCGAGTTCACGCCTTGTTGTAGTTTACCGGATGTCGCAAAATCCTTAAAAAACTTCAACACACCGTCCTTTAAAAACGACCAACCTTTTTTATAAAACTCAAAAGTGAACCCATCGGGACCGGGTGCTTTTGATCCCTCACACCTTCACAACACCTCGCGTACCTCCTCCTCAGTAAATTCAATCTCTAAGCTTGCCGCATCATATTCACTAAGGCATTGGAAATCGACCAATGCCTCTATCGACCCAGCCATTTCAACCCTTTGCAAAATGTCTTCTAAACTCATAGAAAAAATAGGCCTTCAATTGTGTTGGTTCCGTGACCCATCGACCTCGCCACAATGCCCCCTAATTGTATTTCGCATCATTCGAATTCTCGCAGCTCGGTGGAAGAAATTTGTATTTTGATCACCTTCCTTGAGCCAAGTCATACGCGACTTTTGTCGCCAATACACCTCACGAGATTTTGATAGCCTCCATAGTTCCACATTTAACTTCCAACGTTCCTCTATATCCTCCCATCTAGCCGAATCATCCTCCACTTTACTATCGATACCATCCAACTTACTCGTAGCCACTTTAATACAATTACCAACATTTCCAAACGATTGCATATTCCATTTCTTTAGATAGGACTTCAGCCCCCGCAACTTCGCCAACATTCCCAATTCTCCCCACCCCACATCCGATGTTCCCAATGTCACCCATTCATGCTCCATCAAAGCAATCGATCCCTTGGATAGTAGCCATGCATTCACAAAACGGAAAGGCTTTGGTCCTCTGTCCCTCGGATCACTAGCCAGCAGGAACGGCACATGATCCGACACTCCCCGCGATAAGCCAAGCATTTGCAATTCCTGGAATTTTTCCAGCCACTCCGAAGTCAGAAGGAACCGGTCCAAACGACTACATTGCTTACCCAGACCAAACTAAGTGTAGCACTTGTCCTGCATCGGCACATCCAGCAACGCATTTGCTTCCACAAAATCATGGAACATAACCATTCCTCTCGATCTTACGACACATCTGCGTCTCTCATTCGGATGCAATACTTCGTTGAAATCCCATCCTACACACCATGGTACCTCCTTATTCGACATCTCAGCCGTCACCAACGCCCACAAGTCCATATGTTCATTAGTTGCACAAGGTGCATATACCTCGATCACACCACATCTCCATTCCTCTAAAATCCATTCTCCTTCAACCATCACGAAATGTTCACCAATTCGAATCGAGTCTGCCCGAAAACATGTTGTATCCTATATCACTATAACACCCCCCGATCGCCCCTTTGATGGAGAGAAAGCAAACTCGAATTCATATGAAATCCACATTCTACTTACCATATCGCCCATTATCTCCTCCATTTTTGTTTCCTGCAAAATAATCAACTCACACCTATGTTGTCGCACCAAATTTTGCACTGCTCGTCGCTTCACACCGGAGCCCAATCCTCTCACATTCCACGACAACATTCGCATCTCTAAATGCTATTGATTCCCCTCCCGATCCGCGATCAAACGCGCATTATCTTGAACAATATTTTCCTCGTTACCAATTGCCTATGCACCAATATATTTTCCCAACGCTAAGGTCTCTCTCGCCTCCTTTATTATCGATCTTTTTATGATCTCAAAATCTGAATCCGAGAGGGAAACCTTTGCAAAATCCTGTAGGGGAATCGTTTTCTTCTTTGGTCGACCTCTTCCCCTTTTCACCAATTTTTCTCTGCTTCTTGCCTTTTTTCAGGGGATAATTCACACAAGATAATTTCAGAAATATTTCTTACCCTTCTAAGTTCCCCATTTGATTCAATCATTGTTGATTTGCCAACTCTATCCACTTCGGACCTTATCCCATGCATCAACGGTTGCACCTCCTCATCATGTTCCATCGATGAATCCCGAACCTCCTCACTCAACGCCCTCTCATACTCCACACCAACCCGCTGCTCCTGTTCAGCAATGGGTCGTGACACCAGCCCCACGTCTTCATCCGCCAACCAATTCCCATCCCTTGTCGAGGCCTCCTTTGTATTCTCTTCACCCGACTGATGTTCCTTCCACATGCCATTCCAATGCATCACCTTAGTCGTTGCTCCTGACAACGAATCCGGGACAATTGTGTCCTCCTCAATATGGCTACTTTCCACCCCCCCGTACGATATTTTAACGTTGCATCACTCGATCCCTCATCGATATCCGACTTCTCATCCCCAATCTCCTCCTCTATCCCGCAGCAACAGTCGCATTTCAAGCCCAAAATCTCCTCCGTCTCCGATATGTGCACCCTGAATGAGTGCCCTCCCACATTCACAGTAATGGCCTCATCGATCGAGTCCAGCCAATCCGTCTCAATTAGAAATCGACACCGTTCAAAAGATGACGGTGCGATCGTATCTCCATCCATTTGGATGAATTCGCCCCACAAATCGGCAATGTTCAGGCATGTGCCATCGGACAATGCGTGGATTGGAATTCCACTTGCGGACAGCTAGACTCTCCTATTTGGCATTCCCAACGTCGCATCCCACGGCATCACATTCTCCAGCCACTTCGCGAAAGCCTGATCCTCTAACATACGCGATCTAGAATCAATGTCATCAAACATCAAGAGGACCATTGAACCCGCCACTCTCATGATCGAAAAGCCCTTCAAGTTTTCTTTTCGAAATTCCAAAGAAAGCTCTCGGATTCGATAAGCCGATTTGCAAAATCCCACCGCACATTTACTAAGAATCTCCATTTTGTCTACATCCACCACACCTTCCACAGTTCGATTCTCCAATATTCTTTTCGTCGTCTCCCTTTGCGCTTGTGATTCACGATCCGCCTTCACATTAGGCCTTTCCGACTCCAATTGCTTCTCAATTGGTTTCTTCCTCCAATATTCTGTTCGCGCCTCCCGCTGTGCATACGACACCTTAATCCAAGCCCCATACAACCAAAATCCATTCAATCGCTCGATCACCCTATCTGCGTCCACCTTCGATTTCATTCTCACAAACCCAAATCTTTTTCCCTCTTTTGATTTCTTCTTAGGGATAAAGACGTCAACCACTACACCATGTCTATCGAAGACTTGCCACACCCCCTTCCAGTGCAATTGGAGCGGCATATTCATCACAAATAGAGTCCAGACCTTGTCCTGTGATCACCCTTGAGAGTACTCTGACACCATTTTTATGGTTAATTTTTTTTAAAACTTAATTAATATTTTTTTAACCACAAAAATGGCGTCGGAGTACTCTCAAGGGCGATCACAGGACAAGGTCTGGACTCTATTTGTGATGAATATTCCGCTCCAATTGCACTGGAAGGGGGTGTGGCAGTTCTTCGATAGGCATGGTGTAGTGGTTGACGTCTTTATCCCTAAGAAGAAATCAAAAGAGGGAAAAAGATTTGGGTTTGTGAGAATGAAATCGAAGGTGGACGCAAATAGGGTGATCGAGCGATTGAATGGATTTCGGTTGTATGGGGCTTGGATTAAGGTGTCGTATGCACAGCGGGAGGCGCGAACAGAATATTGGAGGAAGAAACCAATTGAGAAGAAATTGGAGTCGGAAAGGCCTAATGTGAAGGCGGATCGTGAATCACAAGCGCGAAGGGAGACGGCGAAAAGAATATTGGAGAATCGAACTGTGGAAGGTGTGGTGGATGTAGACAAAATGGAGATTCTTAGTAAATGTGTGGTGGGATTTTGCAAATCGGCTTACCGAATCCGAGAGCTTGCTTTGGAATTTCGAAAAGAAAACTTGAAGGGATTTTTGATCATGAGAGTGGCTGGTTCAATGGTCCTCTTGATGTTTGATGACATTGATTCTAGATCGCGTATGTTAGAGGATCAGGCTTTCGCGAAGTGGCTGGAGAATGTGATGCCGTGGGATGCGACGTTGGGAATGCCAAATAGGAGAGTCTGGCTGTCTGCACGTGGAATTCCAATCCACGCATGGTCCGATGGCACATGCCGGAACATTTCTGATTTGTGGGGTGAATTCATCCAAATGGATGGAGATACGACCGCACCGTCATCTTTTGAACGGCGTCGATTTCTAATTGAGACGGATTGGCTGGACTCGATTGATGAGGTCATTACTGTGAATGTGGGAGGGCATTCATTCAGGGTGCACATATCAGAGACGGAGGAGATTTTGGGCTTGAAATGCCACTGTTGCTGCGGGATAGAGGAGGAGATTGGGGATGAGAAGTCGGATAGCGATGAGGGATCGAGTGATGCAACGTTAAAATATCGTACGGGGGGATGTAGCCATATTGAGGAGGACACAATTGTCCCGGATTCGTTGTCAGGAGCAACGAATAAGGTGATGCATTGGAATGGCCTGTGGAAGGAACATCAGTCGGGTGAAGAGAAAACAAAGGAGGCCTCGACAAGGGATGGGAATTGGTTGGCGGATGAAGACGTGGGGCTGGTGTCACGACCCATTGCTGAACAGGAGCACCTGGTTGGTGTGGAGTATGAGAGGGCGTTGAGTGAGGAGGTTCGGGATTCATCGATGGAACATGATGAGGAGGTGCAACCGTTGATGCATGTGATAAGGCTCGAAGTGGATAGAGTTGGCAAATCAACAGTGATTGAATCAAATGAGGAACTTAGAAGGGTAAGAAATATTTCTGAAATTATCTTGTGTGAATTACCCCCTGAAAAAAGGCAAGAAGTAGAGAAAAAATTGGCGAAAAGGGGAAGAGGTCGACCAAAGAAGAAAACGATTCCCCTACAGGATTTTGCAAACGTTTCCCTCTCGGATTCAGATTTTGACAACAGAAAAGATCGATAATAAAGAAGGCGAGAGAGACCTTGGCGTTGGGAAAATATATTGCTGCAGAGGCAATTGGTAACGAGGAAAATATTGTTCAAGATATTGCGCGTTTGATAGCGGATCGGAAGGGGAATCAATAGCATTTAGAGATGCGAATGTTTTCGTGGAATGTGAGAGGATTGGGCTCCGGTGTGAAGCGACGAGCAGTGCAAAATTTGGTGCGACAACATAAGTGTGAGTTGATTATTTTGCAGGAAACAAAAATGGAGGAGATAATGGGCGATATGGTAAGTAGAATATGGATTTCGGATGAATTCGAGTTTGCTTTCTCTCCATCAAAGGAGCGATTGGGGGGTGTTGTAGTGATATGTGATACAACAAGTTTTCAGGTAGACTCGATTCGGATTGGTGAATGTTTCGTGACGGTTGAAGGAAAATGGATTTTAGAGGAATGGCGATGTGGTGTGATCGGGGTATATGCACCTTGTGCAACTAATGAACAGGTGGACTTGTGGGCATTGGTGACGGCTGAGATGTCGAATAAGGAGGTACCATGGTGTGTAGGAGGGGATTTCAACGAAGTATTGCATCCGAAGGAGAGACGCGGATGTGTCGTAAGATCGAGAGGAATGGTTATGTTCCATGATTTTGTGGAAGCAAATGCGCTGCTGGATGTGCCGATGCAGGACAAGTGCTACACATGGTTTGGTCCGGGTAAGCAATGTAGCCGTTTGGACCGGTTCCTTCTGACTTCGGAGTGGCTGGAAAAATTCCAGGAATTGCAAATGCTTGGCTTATCATGGGGAGTGTCGGATCATGTGCTGTTGCTGCTGGCTAGTGATCCGAGGGACAGTGGACCAAAGCCTTTCCTTTTTGTGAATGCATGGCTGCTATCCAAGGGATCGATTGCTTTGATGGAGCATGAATGGGTGAGATTGGGAACATCAGATGTGGGGTGGGGAGAATTGGGAATGTTGGCGAAGTTGTGGGGGCTGAAGTCCTACCTAAAGAAATGGAATATGCAATCGTTTGGAAATGTTGATAATTGTATTAAAGTGGCTACGAGTAAGTTGGATGGTATCGATAGTAAAGTGGAGGATGATTCGGCTAGATGGGAGGATATAGAGGAACGTTGGAAGTTAAATGTGGAACTATGGAGGCTATCGAAATCTCGTGAGCTGTATTGGCGACAAAAGTCGCGTATGACTTGGCTCAAGGAAGGTGATCAAAATACAAATTTCTTCCACCGAGCTGCGAGAATTCGAATGATGCGAAATACAATTAGGGGGCATTGTGGCGAGGTCGATGGGTCACGGAACCAACACAATTGAAGGCCTATTTTTTCTATGAGTTTAGGAGACATTTTGCACGGGTTGAAATGGCTGGGTCGATAGAGGCATTGGTCGATTTCCAATGCCTTAGTGAATATGATGCGGTAAGCTTAGAGATTGAATTTACTGAGGAGGAGGTACGCGAGGTGTTGTGGAGGTGTGAGGGATCAAAAACACCCGGTCCCGATGGGTTCACTTTTGAGTTTTATAAAAAAGGTTGGTCGTTTTTAAAGGACGATGTGTTGAAGTTTTTTAAGGATTTTGCGACATCCAGTAAACTACAACAAGGCGTGAACTCGGCATTTGTGGTAATGATACCAAAAAAGGATAATTCGAAAGTTGTAGGAGATTATTGACCTATATGCCTTTTGAATTCATTATATAAATTATTGGCTAAATGTTTGGCGAGACGGTTGCAGGTGGTGCTGCCAAAACTGATAAGCGATGTGCAATCAGCTTTCGTTCGCGGGCGACAGATTTTGGATGGAATTTTGTTAGCAAATGAAACAATTCACTCGATGCAGAAGAGACAAGGAGGTGAGGGGGTTTAATTCTGAAGCTCGACTTTGCGAAAGCGTATGAGTGCATTAAATGGGAGTGTCTGGATCAAATTTTGTGTAAAATGGGATTTGGAATATTATGGCGTAAGTGGGTGATGGAGTGTGTATGTACAATGCGGTTGTCTATTCTAGTCAATGGTTCGCCAGCAGGTGAATTTGAAATGCAGAGAGGGTTGCAACAAGGTGATCCATTGTCGCCATTATTGTTTGTAATCGTTGCGGAATTATTACACCAATTTTTGCGAAATGCTATGAGTTTGGAAGTGTTTAATGGGGTTTTAGTGGCCGAAGGATGTGCGGTGTCACATTTGCAGTTTGTGGATGACACAATACTTTTCTTTCAGGCGAAGGTCGTTTTTGCGAGATATTTGAAGCGCCTTTTGACGTGTTTTGAATACGCCTCAGGATTGAAGATTAATTTTGCCAAGTCGAAGTTGTATGGAGTGGGTGTGGATGATGCTTTAATGGCGCATATTGCTTTGATTTTGGGGTGTGAGTGTGATCAATTGCCGATTAAATATTTGGGGTTGCCTTTGGGTATAAATCCGAGGAGTTTGCAAATGTGGGATCCTTTAATTCAACGGTTTCGGAAGTGCTTGGCGGGATGGAAACGTGACACTCTATCTTTTGCGGGGAGGTTAGTTTTGATTAATTCGGTTTTATCCGCTCTGCCGTTATATTATATGAGTTTATTTCTGGTGCCGAGGAATATCATCAATAGGATTGATCGTATTCGACGTAGATTTTTGTGGGGAGGTTCGGACACTAAATTTAAATTAAGTAGAGTGAATTGGACTATTGCTTGTAGACCGAGGAGACTTGGGGGATTGGGTGTGGTGAATTTACGCGCAAGAAATTTAGCGCTCTTAGCTAAGTGGAGATGGCGATACGCTATGAATGCGGACTCGCTGTGGCGTGCTATCATTGATGCAAAATATGGCTGTAGTTCTCTTAAAAGGTGGCCAAATGACGTGGGACTAAGGAAACTGTCGACGGTTTGGCGACAAATTGTTGAAGCACATGATGTTGGGGATGTGAACGGGTATATGAGTAGGGCAGCTTTTGTTTGGCAAGTGGGAGATGGTGAGAAAGTTTTGTTTTGGCAGGATGTGTGGTGTAGTAACACACCCTTGGCAGTTTTGTTTTCGCGTTTGTATTGTCTTGTGATTGATAAGGGGGCGACGGTCAAAGGGTATACGAGGGAGGGAAATTTCGAACATGAGGAGTGGGGATCCTTCTTTACCCGACCTTTACGTTCGTTTGAGGTTGTTCAACTTCAGGAAGTCCGTGCTATGTGTTGGGACCTCCGTCTCTTTCCGAAACAAGGTGATCGACTTGTGTGGTTGCATTCCACTACAGACGAGTTTTCCGTGGCGAGTTTGAACAAATTGATGCAATCGTTTGGCTTTAAGGTGGACATGGACTTGGCCATGATTTGGAGGCTGCCTATCCCTTCAAAGGTACAATTCTTTATATGGTTTGCATGGTTAAACATGTTGCCGACGATGGATGTTTTGGTTGGTCGGGGCGTGCGCATTGAGGGGGAGAATGCGTGATGTGTGTGGTGCCGGGCGATGGAGGAGTCGCTGGATCATATAATGGTTCGTTGTCCGGCAGTTTAGGAGGTTTGGGTTTGTTTTTTTCGATGGTGGAATATCGACATGGTGCAACCGTGGGGGATGAGGGAGATGCTGGAAATCTGTTTTGACAGCTTGTTTGTGGGACAGTTGCGCGGATGGTGGATGGCGGGGTGTGCAGCGACGCTATGGTCACTGTGGTTGGCAAGAAACAATTTCTTGTTTAATAGCACGCGGGCGACATCAGGGGAAATCATCTTCTTAATCAAGTTGAGGTCGATGTATTGGGTACGAATGGGAGATAGCTCCGGTGTGATATTGGAGGCAGCTTGGTGGAATTGCCTGCGGAAATGTGAAGTTCAATCACATGGTGTATCAATTCGGGTTAATGTGAAATGGGAACGACCACCTGCGGGAGTGCTTAAATTCAATGTTGATGGATCGGCAAGGGGAAAACCGGGTAAGACGGGGTGTGGGGGTGTGCTAAGGGATGAGTTTGGGCATATATTTGCTTTGTTCTCGGGGCCGATAGGGATTACGGATTCGAATGAAGCGGAACTCCAAGCCATTTGTTATGCGTTGGAGCTTGTGTTAGAATCGAGGGGTGGCCAATGCCCGTTGGTGGTCGAGTCGGATTCTACAACAGCCGTTGCATGGGTCTTGCATTTGGAGAAACGGTCGTTTAAATTTTGGTGATGGTTTCGGCGGATTGACGAGGCATGTGAGGCGTTGAATGATGTGCGTTTTCATCATGTTTACAGGGAGGCGAATAGGCTTGCGGATGCGTTGGCGAAAAGTGGTGTGGATAGGTCGAGTTGGTTTAAAAAATGTGTTTAGCTTGCTTGTTTGTGTTCGGATATTTGGTGTTGGTTTTGTTCACACGCCCATGGGTACTCTTTTCCTCTGTAGGTCTTAGGGAGGTTTTTAACGAGGCCTATGGGTGTGTTGGTCATGTATGCTCACATTATGAATAAAACATACATGTTGCCGAGTATGAATTGAGCCCACATGTTGATGGGTCAAGGATAGAAATTCCTAGGGCTAATAAGGCTCAAACAATTGAATACAATGGAAAGTTTAGAAGGTTACGACAGGTTTCAGAAATTGAACTGAGTTTTTTTATCGCCTGGTGAGCGAGGTGAGGCTGAAGCGAAGCTGGTAAAAAAAGGCAGAGGTCGTCCGAAGAAAAACCAAAAACCATCAGAGGTAATTGCTAATGGCTCTTTGTTAGATTCGGATTTCTTTAACCGGAAACGTATTATTTTAAGAGAAGCGGAGGAAACATTAAAATTGGGTAAACTGATTGGGGTGAAAACAATTGGAAACGAACAAGAAATTGTAAAGGATATCTCGCGTATGATTGAAGCGCGAGAACGACAATAATTGCGAAGAGCGTTGAGTTTGTGGTCGTGGAATGTGAAAGAGATTGGTTCAGCGTTGAAGCGTAAATCGGTTCAACACTTTTTGAGACAACAAAGGTGTGCGATGGTCATTTTATATGTGACTAAATTAAAGACATCAAGTGATGGTATGGTGAATAAGATATGGTTTACGAATGATTTTGTTTATGTGTTTACGCCTTCTTCGGATGTTTTTGACATTCGAGAGAGGAGACGGATTTGATCGATTCTTGAATGTCTGTTTTTGTGGTATAGTAGGAGTATACGTACCGTGTGTGGGAGGGGATCAAGCGATTTTGTTAGGCGATATGTGGCGTGGTAATCTACAACGAGGTATGGTGGAATTATTCATTGGCTGTGGTGCGTGATTTCCTTTGTGTTGATGGAGTGGCGTGGTGTGGTTTGTTAAAAGTGTAAGGATCGAATAGTATGGAAACACGCAACATCGAACCATTTTTTTTGGTGATTGACGACATCTTTTGGCCTGGAAATTGCATCTAAGGGGGATTATTGTTGAGCTCATGTATTCATGTTTTTATCGAGAAGCGAATTGCTTGGATGACTTTTTGGCGAGGGGTGGTGTTGATCGCACATCTTGGTTTTGCATGCTAGCGTGAATGTTTTGTGTTTTGTTTTCTTGCTTTAGTTTTTTCGTGTTTGTTCTGTTGTTTTTAGCGTTTGTTCTTTATCTCATACTCCTCGGTACTCTTTTCCTCCATTTAGGTGTAGGGAGGTTTTTAATAAGGCCATGAAGTGTGATGACACTGTATGATTCTTATTAATAAAATCATACTCTGTTGCCGATGAAAAAAAACTAATTATAAAATAAAAATTCGAGTGAATTGGTTCTTGATTCAAAGTTTATTCATTCTTAGTTCTTAATTTTGATTGCGAGTGAATTGGGAGAAGATCTCGTGAATTCATCCATTTATCTAATACCGGGAGAGTTAGATTCAAGAAACGAATGAGCATGGTTTTTATTTAATCATTAATCGATGGTGAAGACTAATTCGACTTAGGGATAAATTGCGAATTTCAACGGCTAAGAGGAGCGCAAGATCGGTTGTTGTTCACCCATGGTTGACGCAGGGATGTATTACCAAGGCATGCACAATTGACCAGTGTTTTGAGTTAGGGATAACGAGAAGCCATTGAAGAACGCTTCGCCGAACTTTGAAGGAAGTCACCCGGTTACCCAAGCAATCACACCATTCCCAGTTGCCCAGGCAATTATTTGCCCAGACAATCCGACTGTTGTCAGTTGCCAAGGCAATTGAGTTGCTCTTGCATTCAATTACCAAGACGATCCATTCAACTATCGTTCCACAACTCACGATAATCCGTCATACTCTATTAAATCGATCACTCCTTTCTCTTATCTTTATTTAGTTTATTTTAGTTTATATTCATCACCATCAATACTATTTATTTTTACAATACGATAACTAAAGCAAAGTGGTTCAAACCAATCAATGTGGAGACGATACTCGATACTTATCGTATCACTTTATTACTTGTGACGTGTATACTTACACCGTTTACGTTACACTCTTAAATCACGCAACACAAAACAATTGGAGATTGATTAAAAAAAATCATATTCTCTTTCAATAATGCTGCTCTATATATGTAAGTAGATCATCATGTTTCACCACCTTATTAATCAAATAAAATTATTAAAATAATCACATGAGTTGTTAATGATGAGAGACAAAATTACGTGATAATTGATAGAATAATAATAAAAATATTAGTTGTTAATTCATTATTTAATAGCGTGGGGACACCTATATTATTTATTATTTGTGTCGGCATGAAAAAAAAGGCATTTATTGACTTTTGATTTTATTATCATTATGTATATATAAAATTAGTTACTCATGCGCCCCGAATAAATTATTTCATTGATTTTTCATATAATTTTAGAAAAAAAATATAAGATATGATGTAAAAAACATTTATAATTTACTCGTATACTAATTTTGTAGGTATTGAGAGGAATATACCACGTTTCAACGTCTTTTTTTCTTCTATCAAGATTTCCCAAAACGGTGGAAGTTGTGCTGGACAAGTACATAGTACAATTTATTTTTACTTGACAAATATGATTTCCTAAAATGGTTCAATCTCTTTCGATTTGTTTTATTTTTTCTAGTTAATACTAACGGTTTTATTTTACAGTTATATTTCTAATTTACCCTAATAAAATTATTAAGTCAACATGCCTGCTAATTAATGGGAGGGAGAAGGAAGAGAAAAGGAAAAAAAGTAGATATTATTAGGGATGACAATTTAATCCGAATTCGATCCGAAGGAATTTATCCGATCCATATTTGATTGAAAAAAATCCGAATCCGAATCCGAGGAAAATGTCCGAGTCCTAAAAGGAGATGGGTTGGATATGGATCATGCCAAGATCCGATCTGAATCCGAATCTGAATCCGATTCAAATCCATGTTCGATCCGAATCTGACGCATCCGATCCATATCCGAGTCCGAATTAAAACATTTAGGACTTTTAATTCCTTAAAACAAAATATCATATATAATATTTACATTAAAACAAGAAGACAACATAAATAAAGTAAAAAGTTAAACTAAATACATTAAAAAAACATAACTACATATATTTTTTAAACGAGAACATAAATGTATATATTAGGTAATTTGGAATAATGGTAAAAACAATATTAACTTTTTTTATATATATATATATATATATATATATATATATTAAAAGTGATAATAAAAACATAAATGTCTTAAGAATGTAAGTTAAATAATAATAATTTTTATTATGATTTATATATATTAATTAATCTTAATATAGTGTAATATATCTATTTATACCATATGCATATATAAATAAATATGAAAAAAATAAATGCAAGATCAAGTCATAGATAAACAAACAATACAATAGAGAAACAAATAAATGTAAATATCAATGAATTACTAAAAATTAAGGAAATTAGTGAATGAAATAGTAAGTAATGTGCAATTGATAGATAACTTATGAATTAAAATAAAAAGCAAATTAAAAGCATAAATAATAATCACAAAAAATTAAATGTAGTCAACAAACAATGAATAAAAATGAACAAGTGTAGAATTAAATAACATAAATTAAATGCGTGAGAAATTAAATATACAAAATTATGGACTGATTTGTACTAAAATAAAATTATTAGAGGGCCAAAACACAATATACCCTAAAGACGCTAAAATTCGCGAATCTACCCCTCAGACTTGAGTCAAGACTAGGGATGACAATTTAATCCGAATCCAAAAACTCTGATCTAAATGCGGTTGAAAAAAAATCTAAATCCGATCCAAATACGTTTGAAAAAAATCCGAATCCAAATCCGAAAAAAATATCCGAGTCCAATTGTAACGAATTCAGACTTGAATTTTATACAATCCGATCCATTTCCATCCCTAGACATTATATTTGAACCATTTTAGACCCATCCCCTTGACTATATAAAGGAGTAAATAGGGTGACACAATACATTCATCTCTACTCTTAAGAATTAGTTATTTGCTACAAAAAGAAATGGAATCCAACAAATCTGCTTTACTTTTGGGTAAATACAATTAGATTGATATAATTCAAACTAACATTAATTTAATTGTTTTGTGAATCAACATGATATAAATACAATTAGATTCAAAATTTACAAGAATAGCTGGAGGAGTACATTATTAAGTAGATGAAGTTTAATTATAAATCAGACTTAATTGGGTAAAAAAGACAAATATTTCTGAAAAAGAGAAGAATCCCAATAGGATAGATTGTATCATAATTGTTCACTAAAGAAAAGAAAGCAACAATAGCAGGCGAAGCTGTAAGAAAGAGGGGAAAATTCGCACAGCACTGACCTTGAATTCTGGAAATCGGAAAGGTTTTGGACGTTTCATATTCTCCGCCATTAGTCAGCCCTATAGCATGGGAGCCAAGTAATAAACTATAGATATATTCACACATAAAATTGAACCATAAAATCCTTGAAATAACCTGGTAATACTATATTAATCACTAAATAAGAGCCAAAAATAGATAGTAAAGCTGATCGAATCAAACAAAAGAATTCTGATCGTCAAATACATTTCCTGCTACTAAAGTATGTGCTTCAAAGATTAAATTACTAATTCTAATTAGAAAGCTAAAGAATTTTAAGCATCATAAATGATTTATTTTCATCAAAACGTCAATTTTCCGTACATTGCTACTCTATTAGTACTTAGAAGTGATTAAAATTTAAAACTATCCAAATTTAATTGTCAAGGAATCTATAGAAAATCTTCAAGCTTAATACTCGTCAGTGATCACTTGATTACTTCATCTATCAACCAAAAGCGAAAACCCATATCGCTCAAAAGTCAAAACCCGAAGTCAACTTTGCAGAGCTTAAGCAAAAATTGACGTTGATAAGTTGAAATTATAGATATGATCTTACAATGGATCGCCGAGCGAGTTGAGTGAGACGAGGAAGGAATCGGGTGAGTGGAGTTGAATCACTGCTTTTTAGAATTAGAGTTGAGAAGGAAAATGCAAGTCTCACACTGCGGATTACGGAGGTTTCGTAGATCTATTGACTCGCTGATTTGAAATATATAATTTTTATAGATGTATTTATTTCAAACCTACCATTAACTATACTTGCACAAATAATAGACAAAGATAGGTGTAGTTGTACCCACATTATTAAATAAGCATTTAATCAAGACTTATCTTTATAGTAATGAACACAAAATCTAGATTGAAGTCTAATTTGACGTTGTTTTATTGGAGGAAAAATATTAAAAAATATGCGCTTGAAGGAGTTTAAACCTAAAACCTTCAAATACAAAGGCTAAACCTTAGCCACTGAAAAAACATGAAAATATGTAATATTTTATCACAAATATTATATATCTTAACCTACTTGTGATTAATTTAAATTATTTTATGAAATAAATAATACTATAAATGATATTAATATATAAAATATATTATTTATATATATATCAATATATAATAGGGGTGTATTCGATTCGGTTTGTTTTTTAGCAAAATATAAACCGAACCCCAATTTGCGATTTTTTACAAAAAAAATAAAAATCGGATGGTTAAAAAATCGAAATACAAAAAACCGAATTTTGTGGTTTAGATCGGTTAAAAACCGCGGTTTTAACGGGGGGGTTCAAATTCAAAAAATAAGCAAAACACCTAACATATTTTAATTTACCATTAGATACTCTAATATCAATTTATTTTTCCATTAAGAACAAGAAAACACATGTCTTGAGCTCTTGACATGTAACACCCGTGTTTTGGGGTTAAGAGTTAGTCGTGTGAGTGGGTTCGAGTCGGTAAAATCAATTTTAATTAATTTGACCTTAGTCTTGATTAATTGGGATTTAAATAAAAATGAGTGACCATTTTGGCAATTTAGCCCAAAACAAATAAAAGGTAGACAACCTTTTTGAAGTTAAAAAGAACAAAAAAAAGTATCAATTTTTCCCCTTTTTCTCCCTTCAACGTGAAACTCAAACTAACCCTCCCAAACCCCAAATTTACTATTCCATCAAATTTCTCCATTGATTCAAAGGTATTTTCAAAGGTAATTACATATTTACACTCTCCTCATCATCCTCTACATTTACCTAGTCTTGAAATTGAAAACTACCATCTTTTTGAAATTTCAAGTTTAAAGAAAGTTTGAATTTTTAATGGGTTTTACATTTGATTTTGGTTTGTTAAGTTGGGTTTTAGTTTAATCTCATCCTAATACACATAATATATTGAAATGGCGGATTTTGAGTGAAAACCCGAAGTGGGTCTTTGGGGCCATTTTTGAGGTGTCTAAAATTGAGTTTTTGGTGAGTTTTAGGCTTGGGTTGAAGGGCTGATGGTTTAGGGATGTTAGGAAAGTGTTTTGGAACCTTTTGGGTGCTTGAAATCATGGTTTTCTACTGGGTATTAAGGAAGCACGAAAATTTGAAAGTTTGGTGAGAAAATGGGTTTGAATTTGGGTGAAGTTTGGCTTGTGTTGTAAGTGGGGTTTGTAACTGAAATTTAACATTGATTTGTGAGTAATGGATGTGTTTTGATTGGCTAGAAAAAAGAGGAGACATCGGAGAAGCATTGGGACCAAATCCGGGAATTTATGAGGCTTGCTTGCTTGCTTGGGTTGCTAAGGAAGGGTGGTGAGTAAAACTTTAAATTTGTTTTAAAGTTGGTTCAAGTGTGTGTAGTGGATGTGTTGGGATGAGCTTGGTAGGCCATTCCTAGGTGGGAGTTAAGTTGGTAGTTTAACTCCTTGATTTCTATTGATGCTTACTATGCCATTGCCTATTTGATCTTGTGAAATATGGATTGATTTGTATGTGTATACCTTGATATGTGTATGCGATGAATATGTGATATAATTGGTGGATGTGGGGTGTGATTAATGAAATTGGCACTAATTAACTTACCGGGTGTAAATGATCGATCATTAGGATTAGTGTACACACAATTGAGTCAAAACGCGCGTGGCCTTGATGGCGTTGAGTCATCAAGGAGGAGTACGGTGATGTAATATTCCACCGGAAATTTATTTATATCCTACGTGATGATGAGTGGAATCCCATCCGTAGGGCATGTGGTGATGAGTGGAATCCCACCCATGCAAGGTCCGGTGATGAGTGTAATCCCACCGAGGTAATGTTGTTGTTGAGATTTAATCCGCACATCCGGGTAAACTAATAGTGGCCAATGAACTTGATATTATAATTATGATGTTGTGATGTTGATATACCTTGTTGAGCTTAGTATGATGTGAGATGCCATATTATGACTCTTGAATGACTAGCTAAGTTGACTCATCGATACCTATGTATGTTGCATGTGAGGTTAAGGATTTGCATGCTTGGACCCTGCATTGTTGTTGCTTTTGATTTTAGAGCATCCTCACTAAGCTTCTAGCTTACGCTCTCATTTTCAACAATGCAAATCATTAGCGTGGTGTTAGCAAGGAGCAAGGCGAAGGAGCTTTCCAAGTTTATAGTTGCTCAAGTATGAATTAGTAATTAATGTGGTAGTTTAGCAATGGGGCTATTATGTGTTTGGTATGAGCTTTGTATGACTCATGAAGGTTGTTGGTGTTGATGTTTTTGTTGAATTTGTAAACCATGTTAAGCCTTGATGAATGCTTGATTGTGATGCTATGCTTTTGTAGGAGTACATGTGTTATTGTTGCATGTAACTCTATGTGTGTTGACTTGTGCCTTATGGCATTTTGAACTCTTAAGTATGTCCTTTTTATGAAATATTTCCCTTTGTGTGAATGTCATGTATAAATGCCTCATCTTGTGTTTTGTGTGATTTGGGTATGTTTTGCCATAGGATCCATGCCTCTAGAATATGCTTGTAAGTGATGTATGTTTGGTTGGAGTTGTTTAGGGCCTTTGGGATCGATTAGATATGTTTAAAGATGGTTTTGGGAGATTGCAGACAGCTAGTGTTTCGAAACGGGCTAAGCTGTTTCGGAACGGGTATGGCTCCAGGGACCCCGTATCGGAACTCGTTGCGATACGGTTTGGCCACTGTGAACCCCTGTTTCGAAACAAGTTTCGAAACACTTTGGCCACTATGAACCCCTGTTTTGAAACAAGTATCGAAACGCCTAGGCAGAATTAGGGCCCTGTTCCGAAACGGGGTGGATGTGTCTCGGTACGGGTACCTGGCCTTTTCAACTAAGCCCGTGTTTTGAAACGGGTGACGACTGTTTCGAAACGGGTAGCTGGAAATGGGTTTTTGGACATCTCTAATGGGTCTCAAGGGTTGGGCTTAGGCCCAGTTTGTGGTAGGGTTTTTGTGGGCCTTGTTTTCCGCTATCGTGATCACTTAGGTAATTAAATGCCTCTAGACAAGACGTAAAATAAACAAAAAAAATTTTAGGGTCGCTAACCGAGGTGGAACCTTCGCGGGTTTCATGTCGGTTTTCCCCGTATAGCCTACTCGAACCGGTCAGCCGACCAGACCGGGGCGAGGGGGTTACATGACAAATCTAAGATTTCAAATAAGAATGATTTAAAAAACAAGTATGTTTACAAAACAAACAACCTATCTAAAAAACAAATCATAGAAAATATTCATTCAATTAATATCCACTCAATGATTCCACATCACTAACTTAGAACACAAATATCTAATCTAATATATTGTTTGATTAAAGCCAAACTCAAATATTCAACATCATAAAACAACCCTTGAATAGTAAATATTATAAAAATATATTCTAATTTGAAACATATCCAAATATTCCAAGAGACTATCTTAAAAAAAATTCAAATATTTCAAAAGACTATCTTTAAAATATATTTGATACAAGTCATAATATATTTTTTAATTCAGGTTGATATGGAATAAACGGGTTCCATATGAAAAACCCGAAACCGAACCGAATTGAGAAGATTGAATTTTAAATTGAACCAAAAAACCAAACCTCAATATGCAAACCCGAACCGAACCGCATAACCCGGTTCGAGTCGATTTTTTCAATTTTCTGGGTTTGTTGCTCACCCTTACCGTCACCCCTCTGTTAAATTTTTAACAGCGATGGTCAATGCTAACGGTTTCATTTCGCAGTTATATTTCTAATATACCCTAATAAAATTATTAGGTCAACATGGCTGCTAATTAGCGGGGAGGGAGAAGGAAGAGAAAAGGAAAATAAAAGAAGTATATTATATTTGAACCATTTTAGACCCATCCCCTTGACTATATAAAGGAGTAATGAGTCTGAGAGGATGCTCGATGAGAAGATGGTGGAACAGGGCAACCCTTCAAGAAATGATCTTCAGAACCGCAACGGAAACAGGTGCCCGCCTTCTTCCTACACTCCCCTTGATGCCATTTGCCACAATGCTCACAAAGAGGTGCCTTAGAAAAACCTGATGAACCACCTCGACTAGCTGTCGAAGGCTGAGGGGTTAGAGGCCTAGAACCGGTGTCACCCCTCGAAGGTGCAGTAGTGCGAGCCTTCTTACTTGCCCGTGCTGAAAACACGGTGCTAGAAGGCCTCCTAGATCGTTCTCGATCTACTCTGTCGCTCTCTGCGGCCATTAACTCAACCTCCTCTAAATCTTTTGTCAACTCGATCACCTTATCAAAATCCTTATAAAGGTGGCCGATAATGTAACACTCGGTTAAAAAAAAGAGAAGGAGAGTTGCTGGATGTGGGAATTGAACCCACAACCTATAGGCAGCCAAGTTGGTGACCTAGCCAACTGAGCTAAGTAGCTCTTGTTGTCTAAATCACCCATTTTTTTCCTTTGAACCTTCATGTGTGGTTGCCAAAAAAATAATTAAAGCCAATCTGACTTTTTACCTACCAAATTAATGCCCAAATTTCTCCCACCCCCTCATTGTTCCAGACCCTTCCTCTCCGAAGCCAATGCTTAACCGTTCTGCCCACACTGAAATAGGTTAGATTTAAGGTTGTTTTTGGCGTTTTTGGGCTGTCCGACATGTTTTCTAATCGGGAAAGGCCGCGCGTGGGCTTCACGCGCCGTCCTAGGCGATTCTCGCCTGCCTTGGACGGTGGCTGTCGAACCGGCTGGCTCAGACCTGGTCTAGCCGTGAACCGAGCCACCTGAACCGGTCCAAACAAACTGGCCCAAGCCCAATGGTAAACCAAGCCCGTTGACCAACCCGACCCGTTGGCCAACCCGACCCGTTGACCGACCGACCCGTTAACCGACCCGACCCGTTGACCGACCGACCCGTTAACCGACCCGAACCGTTGACCGAGTCAACTCAGTGAGTCAACTTGACCGAGTCAACCTTTGGACCAGTGACGTCAGCGTTGACTTTGATCGCTGATGTTAGCGTTGACTTTGACCAGTGACGTCAGCGTTGACTTTGACCAAAAAGTTAATTTTTCCCAAAAGCCCTATTTTATGTTTTTGACGTCCTGAGTCCGTTTTTGAAGCCCATTTCGTGAAATTCTTACCCGAAAGCCTCCGGATTGGACCTTGAACTCGAGTCTGCTTATGTATATTAATAATCAATTATGAGCAATGTGAATAAGGATAGAAATTGGGATTTTGTGCGATTAAAGGTATTCATAGTTTCTTGTATTCGAGATGTTGAGGACGTCGCATTCGGGTTCGAGAGTGATCGAATAGAGTACCATGGTTGACCGATATAGCAAGGATTAAAGGTAATACATTACTGCCTCTTGTATGCTTTATGAACATGTCGATATTCGGTTAATGCATGCATAAATATGATGAGGAGTGATGTTAGCTCTGTATAAGTCAAACCGTATATGAAATTGAATATGATAACCTGGATAAGATTGAAATGCTCGAACGAGAGAGTTAATAAATGTAAAGATCTAGAGTTCGATAAATAATTAATAAGGAAGCTAATCTCTAAATCCGATTATCAGTGTCAAATGATTAAATGTTAAAAATATTTGGATATGAAATTACGAAAATGCCCTTAAGGTTTGAGAATGACTAAAATACCCTTGAAATTGAAAGCGATCTAGAAATCTACACTAGACATGGTAAAACCACCTAATTCATCTGAAAATCTCGAACTACTTGGAAAGTTATGGTAACAAGATTTAAACCTTCGAGATTGTAAGGTGTTAGGTTTCCTTGAATTTGGAATGAATCTCCGAGTATAGATTTACGAGAAACTATCCATACCCCTGAATTAATCAAGTGTCTCAAAATACTAAATTGATCGTAATGACTGAAAGTATTGGAAATATTGTTACGGTTAAATTAATCGGAATGATCGTATTGACCAAAAAGCCTGAAGTATCCTCGGACACCGAGGTTTGCAAATTAACTTGAAGGATGGATAAACCCTTGAGTTCTGAAATGAATGAAGTGGTTGGAGATACCAAAATTTCTTGAATGGCTGAAACACCCACGAGTACTTAAATGATTGAAATGCTATAAATGGTTCAATTGACAGGAATGATGGATATCCCGAGCTTGAAAATGACTGAAATACCCCCTTAACTGGAATAAGTAAATTGCTTTTGATAAAATTTTAGAAATGCCAATAAAGCTGAAAATGACTGAAATGCCTTTAAGGGTTGAAGCATGACTCATGGACGTCAATCACTCTTGATATTAATATAAGAATGGAAGTTTTTCCGCACAGAGTATTAGTTCGACTACTCCGTGGCAAGTCTTGTGGTGAAATATGAAGGCAACCTTTCAGATATACGATACAAACATTATTTGGAAATGATACCCATGAAGTGCATACGTCAGAAGGTTTGGTTAGTACTATAAGGTTTGAACATGTTAGCTCGATTATTTTTAGAGGCTCGATAAACTTCTGGGAATCTTAAATATTGTAAATCGTCATCTTATCACTATTGGGCTAAATTACAAAATCACCCCTGATAGCTATAAGACTAAAATGCCCTCGTTGACCAAAGTAATCAAAATAGCCCCGAATGTATCTGATATCGTGAAAGATCTTGACGTAGAAATCTCTGAATGCCTGGTTGGAAACCTGATGAGCAAATAGAATTTCTGAGCCACTGTTTACGCCTTGTTGGTATAAATTACCAAAATGCCCGTGTATGATAAAATGACCATAATGTCATTGTAGGCTTAAATGGCTAAATCACTCATGATATGCCAAAACTCTCATGATATGAACCGTTAGTACAAACCCCTCTTTTAATAGGGACATCGTTTCAAAAATCCGTTCAATTGTCAAAAGTTTAATGTGTTCTCTTCCGTAAATGACAAGTATCTCCAAGGAAATAAATTATTCCACCTAGTGTGTTCCATGTGTGCTACACGACTGTTTTTGCATGCCGATTTACATGTTATAATATCGATCACGTGCACATGATTGACATACTTGAACTCATATGAACATGACATGTTTTATAAATTAAGCATGACCGTACTATATTTCTAGTATATGCCTATGCACCCGATATGACAAACATGCTATATGGATAATGTGTTACTAAAAATACAGTTATTGAGTAATGAACTATTGATGATTTGATTCACTGGGGTACTTGGGACATGATATGAAGTTACCGTCGGCTCAGCCCTGATCCAACTGGTAAGTCCCCCCGTATTCGGATCCTAAGCTTCGGCTAGGTCCGCCCGTTTTCAGATCCTAAGCTTCGGCTAGGTCCGCCCGTTTTCGGATCCTAGGCTTCGACCACATCCGTCCGTTTTCAGTTCCTATGCTTCGGCAAGGGTCACCCGTATTCTAAGGTATATCCTTAGGATGGTACCCACGCCCAATGGGCTCGGGTTAATGCCTGTACATGATACTGCACTGGGGAAACTATATACTGGAGTATGGTTGGAGGGTAAATAAAGGATTAAAAATGAACTTTACGGCTACTTGAAACAAATGTATTTAAAATAAAAAGGTTTACTGCATTGTTACATTTCATGCATTAACGATGCACTGTTGGAACACACTAGACACTAAACTCTTTGTTTCCACCTCCGTATGTTACTAGCCTATATAATTCCCGTCTAATTCAGAATGTTTGAATAAGGAACAAATATCGGTATTCTCGAGTATGATGCTACCTCGAAATAGTAGAACAGAAAATGGAGACTGTTACTACATGGAACATCATGAAAATGTTATGCCTACCATATATTTGCACGAGCTTATAGCATCTTTTGGTAGTTCTGTATTACTGAGCTTTTTTAAGCTCATGTTGTTTTTACCATCGCAGGTTAAAAGAACATATCATGGTATAATGTTTGACATCAGTGTTCGGAGTTCTCTCGGCGTTGCTTTTGGAGTACGGTACTGTATAGTTAGTGGGCATGTATGTCATGTATTGTTTTATGATAGTATTTGTAAAGCACTTTCTGAAATTTCTGTTATGTGTTTAAATGACTTCCCGAAATGGTATTTTAAAAGGAAGTTGAATTTTACAGTTTAATAAGTGTTTTGAAGAAATATGTTTTTATGTGTATTTTTACTGTGGGTCGCTCTTGTGACCCTAATGTAACTTTCTAGGATCCGTTGTAACGCATAGGCGGGTCTAGGGGGTTACAGATAACTTGTACGCACAACTCATGACAGAGACCGAGTGCAAACTTGCGGCACTTTTCTTTTTCAGTGGGTACCAAACTGGATCCAAACCTCAGGAGGTATAAAAACCTCGTCTCATACTCATATACAGTCATATCCCCCTGTTTCAGAGTCCTGAACTGCTCTTGCATCTGTCTCATATAACGCTCTCCGATGAAACGGCTCTTGAAGCGTTCCTTGAAGAAGTCCCATGTCAGACGAGTAGCCGAGACGCTACTCACAACAGACTCCCACCAAGTGCGGGCACTCCCATAAAGCAGTGAAACAGCTCCCAAATATTTCTTGGGCGGCTCAAGACCCAACGAATCCATGCGTCTCTCAAGATCATGAAGCCACTCTTCTGCCTCAGTCGGGGCTCCACCAGTAGGGCCATCAAAAGTCTTAGCCCCGTTAGTAATTAGGGTCTGAGAGATAGGAACTTTAGGCACAACTCCCGCAGCTCTAACTGTACAATGAATCAATTGTAAAAACTGTCTGCTAAGAGCCTCATCGGACACTATCGTGGATGGCTCAGTACGGGGTGCAGGGGCTCCTCTAACCGGAGTCGTCATATCGATACCAGATGTAGGCGGTGATAATAAAAACATAAATGTCTTAAGAATGTAAGTTAAATAATAATAATATTTATTATGATTTATATATATTAATTAATCTTAATATAGTGTGATATATTTATTTATACCATATGCATATATAAATAAATATGAAAAAAATAAATGCAAGATGAAGTCATAGATAAACAAACAATAAAATAAATACAATAGAGAAACAAATAAATGTAAATATCAATGGATTACTAAAAATTAAGGAAGTTAATGAATGAAATAGTAAGTAATGTGCAATTGATAGATAACTTATGAATTAAAATAAAAAGCAAATTAAAAGCATAAATAATAATCACAAAAAATTAAATGTAGTCAACAAACAATAAATAAAAATGAACAAGTGTATAATTAAATAGCATAAATTAAATGCGTAAGAAATTAAATATACAAAATTATGGACTGATTTGCACTAAAATAAAATTATTAGAGGGCCAAAACATAATATACCCTAAAGACGCTAAAATTCGCGAAACTACCCCTCAGACCTGGGTCAAGACTAGGAATGACAATTTAATCTGAATCCAAAAACACTTATCTAAATGCGGTTGAAAAAAAATCCGAATCTAATCAAAAAAGAATTCGATCCAAATCCGTTTGAAAAAAAATCTGAATCCAAATCCGATTCATTGCCATCCCTAGATATTATATTTGAACCATTTTAGACCCATCCCCTTGACTATATAAAGGAGTAAATAGGGTGACACAATACATTCGTCTTACTCTTAAGAATTAGTTATTTGCTACAAAAAGAAATGGAATCCAACAAATCTGCTTTACTTTTGGGTAAATACAATTAGATTGATATAATTCAAACTAACATTCAATTACGCTAATTCTACACCGAGAGACTTAGAAAACCACTGCTTCAACATGCTAACAAAGGAAGCTTTTGAGCATCGGGCGGCGTGGAAGGCGGCAAACACCAGACGTAAGGATTTTCACGGCGAGCAGACCAGAAAAGCGTGGAAGAATAGCAAAGGAATTATCGAAACCAGGCCAGACGACAGCTACGGAACGGGAAGTTTCTCAAAGAGAAGAAGGAGTTATCCGGACAGAAAGGGAGTTGCAGTGTTCGTGACCGGAGTTAGTAAGAGGATACACCGAAATACGCTTGCTGATGCTTTCAGGGAATACGGCAGAGTGGTGGGTGTCTATGTTGGTTTTTCCCACAGAAGGTACGTGAACAAAAGTTACACCTTCGCCTTCGTTAGGTTTTCGAAGGTCGAAGAGGCGAATGAAGCGGTCAAAAGAGCAAACAATAGGGTTTTGGACAAGATGGTGATTAGAGTGAGGAGAGCCATTGAAGAATCTGAACAGGAAAACAAGGCTGTCAATTTTAACGCAAGAGTAACCGGGTCTTCGCATGCAACTAAAGACAATGTTAGGAACATCACTCTTTTCAGAACAACAGATGGCAGATCTTTCAAGGAGGTTCTGGTTTCTAAGAAGGTGAAAGGGGATTATAGCTCCAGGAAAGAGGAGGAGTTTTCGAATAATGGTTGTAACTCTGAGTGCGACCCGTTCCATTTCAACATTCCGTTATCAAATCTCCAGTGGATTAAAAAGTGTTTCGTGGGGCAACTCAAGGGCATGTATGACTCGTGCTTTGTTGAGCAGGTTTTAAGATCAGAGGGTTTCAGAATCAAGGTGGCGCCTTGGTCCGGCTCTTTCGTGATTATTGTTTTAGCGGAGGAGGAGCAAAGGGAGATCTTTTTGGACCTTAAAGAGTCAATGCTTCATAACTGGTTCGTGGACATTGATTCAGTGGAAAACTTTAACAGAGATCGAAAGTTTAAAGTGTGGGTGTCGCTGGAAAATCTACCGCTAGAAGCTTGGAACAAAGAGGTTTTCGTTTCGATAGCAAAGAGGTGGGGGATCCTGCTAAAGATGGATGAGGATACCATCGAAAGAAAGCGTTTCGATGCAGCCAGATTGCTTCTTGGAGTACAGCTACCGCACTCAATTCCATCACAGGCAGACTTATTCATTAATGGTCGTAGCTATTCTTTCAAGATCAGTGTATCGGAGTTTGAAGATGATCGCTGCTGGTTAAACGGCGATCCGATATGGAACGACAGTGAGATGGCCGACTCTGTGCAGTCGGACGAGCTTCAAAGCTGCAGAATCGAGGACTTTCAGGCGCCCATCTTGGAGGTTTCGCACTTGGAACCCCCCAAGACATTGGAAAAAGTGGATATGAATGACTGTGCAGGTGTGCTCCCTTTGCAGGGGAATGTCGGAAGAGAGACAACCTCGGCTGGGGTTCTCAAGATAGTGGGGCCATCGCGTGATGAAGACAGAGATGCTTTCATTCGAAATAGAGTCCAGCCACTTAACTCTCCCTGTGACCAGCTGTTTGAGGTGCAAATTACCGAAGCCCAAGAGAGTTTCGGTGGGTCATCCGAGTCTAGCGGATGTTTTGGCCCACGTCTGGACAAGAGGACAGGGCTTTATAATGTCAAGCCTAGATACCACCGAAAGTTTGGTCATTTGGGCCCCATAATGCAGAGGTCCAAATCTTTGGACGCCAACCTGGATGTTGCTGGTTGCCAAAAGCCAATTAACGCTAGTTCGATCAAATCCCCTTCTATTGTGGACAGAAACAAAGAAAAAGCGAGTGAAGCGCTAGAAGTCTGTAATTTAATCGGCATCAAATTCGCGGCAGATGCAGTGGCAGTTCGCAAGAAGTTCGATGAGCTGGCCTGTGGAGGTGAGCCATGGTGATTCTCCCATCCCCAGGTTCTTATGTATTGGGTTTTTCTTTTTCTTTAATGTCAGCTAAAAGTTTGGTGCTATCCTGGAACGTGAGAGGAATTGGCAAATTAGAGAAGAGACGGCAAGTTAGGAGATGTATTTCTCTCCATAAACCGGAGTTTGTTTTTTTGCAAGAAACAAAGTGCAGGGATTTCTCGGAAATTTTAGTCAGAGACATTTGTGGTAGAAGGGAGGATTTCGAGTTTGTTTCGATTCCTTCTATTGAGTCGGCCGGGGGTTTAGCGACGTTATGGAAATCGGATTTTTTTCAGTTTGAAGCTAGCATTGTGAAACAAAGATACATAATTTGTGTTGGTTTGATTAGAAGCTCTAAAGATAGGGTTGGCCTTATTAACATATACGCGCCAAACAATTTTGGCGAAAGGTGCGAAATTTTTAAAGAAGTAGTTTGTTGGGCGGTTGCTGTGTCAATGCCCCTAATTTTAGGGGGCGATTTCAACATAGTAAGGACAACGGATGAAAGCACAGGGATCTGTCTTATTGCCAAAGAAATGGCGAACTTTTCCAGTTTCATCGAGGAGTTGGGCGTGATTGACATGCCTTGTAAAGGAGGCAAATTTACCTGGTCGAGTTTGAGACTGTTTCCGACTTTCAGCAGGCTCGATAGGTTTCTAGTCTCTCCAGAATGCATTTCTTTCTGGCCCTCTCTTACTCTTCATATTTTACCGAGGGGGCTATCGGACCACAATCCTATTCTGCTGTCTTTTGATAATGTAAATTGGGGGCCGAAGTATTTTAAGTGGTACGACCACTGGTGCGAGGATGCGAGTCTGAGGGAGCTGATTCGAAAGACTTGTTCGGAGTCGGAAGGTGATGGTCTTATGAAAATGTTAAGGGCATGTAAAGCTGCAACCAAAAATTGGGAATTAAGAAACCGAAAGCTAGACAATGATTCCATCCCTATGATACAAGAAAGATGCAAGATGTTGGAGTCTAAAATTAGCAGTGGCCATTTTGATTCTGGAATTTTAACAGAATTAAGGGATTCCCGTGCCTTATTATGGAAAGCTGAGCGAAAGGAAGAGCTGGAGTGGAGGCAAAAATCTCGCTTAAAATGGTTTCAAGAAGGGGACAAAAATACAAAAAATTTTCACCATATTGCTTGTGCAAGAAGGAGAAATAACCAAATTGCAAGTCTGCGAATTGGGTTTGAAGCTGTGACTGAACCTTTGCTGATCAAAAAAGCTATCTTAAACCATTTCAAAGCTGCTTACAATTCCTCAAATACGTTGCCGATTGCGGATCTGGATTGTAATTTAAAAAGGATTGACAGCAGCTCAGCAAATTTATTGGAAATCCCCTTTACTGCTGATGAAATCGTGCATGCTCTTGGCTTGATTGAGAATTCCAAAGCCCCAGGCCCTGACGGCTTTAATGCTGGATTTTTAAAGAAGTTCTGGTCGAGTCTAAAGCAGCAGATCATGGATTTTTTCGAGGATTTCTATCATAGCCGAATTCAAGATTGGTCTTTCAATCACGCTTTCATTTGTCTGATCCCAAAGATCAAGTCCCCAGAATGCACGGATGACTATCGTCCCATCAGCCTCGTTGGCGTCATTTACAAATTACTAGCGAAGGTGTTGTCCCTGAGATTAAAAAGAGTCATGGAAGATCTTATCGGTGAGTCGCAGTTCGCCTTTTGCTCTGGCAGGCAGATTTTAGACTGCGCGCTAATTTCCAATGAGGTGATAGACTATACTGCTAAGCAGGGGCTGAGTGGTTTAGTTTTCAAGGTTGACTTTCGAAAAGCTTACGATTGCGTAGACTGGGATTTCTTATTTTTTCTTCTAAGAAGAATGGGTTTTGGTCAGAAATGGATTAAATGGATTCGAGCATGTGTTACCACTGCAACAATGTCGGTTTTAGTTAATGGTTCTCCTACGCCCAGTTTCAAGATAAGTCGCGGCCTTAGGCAAGGTTGCCCCCTCTCACCCCTTCTTTTCAATTTGGTCGCAGAGGCCCTAAATTGCCTTCTTTCAAAGGCTGTGGATGTCGGCCTTTTCCAAGCCAGATACATTGGTAAGAGTATGGTCAGAATCTCACACCTTCAGTATGCAGACGACTTAATCATCTTTTGCGGGCCTAGCTTAAAGGATCTAGATAACATAGTACATATGCTACGTGGTTTTGAATTAGTATCGGGGCTGAGTATCAACTTAAAGAAATCTAAGCTCATGGGCATCAATGTGTCAGAAAGTTCGTTGGATTTATGGGCAACATCCATCAAATGTCAAAAAGAAGTGTTTCCATCCAAATATTTGGGTCTCCCTCTCGGTTTGAAGAAGAACAACTCTCAACTTTGGGAGCCAATCGTGGATAATTTTAAACGAAAGCTCGCCGGATGGAAATCTAAATGTCTATCTTTCGGTGGAAGGCTAACTCTCGTAAGGTCTGTGTTACTTAGTTTGCCCATATATTTTATGTCAGTGTTTTACATGCCCAAGAAAATCAGTAATATTATCTCTAGTTTGATCTCGAAATTCCTTTGGGGTGATGTGGACAAAAAGAAGATACATTGGGTTCGCTGGGAGCAATTATGTTTACCGAAAAAGTTTGGTGGTCTTGGACTGATAGATCCTTTATTAAAAAACCAAGCTTTACTACTTAAATGGATCTGGAGATATGGAACGGAGCCAAACAGTTTATGGCGCAAAGTCATTGCGGCAAGGTACGAAGGAAACAGCTTTGCATTACTCCCGGTCAACTTTGCCAAGTACAATAAATCGGCCATCTGGAGTAATATTACCACGGCATTTCCAGACAAAATCCAGGTGTTTCAACAGCATATCCGTATTGCGGTAGGGGACGGGCAGAGAGTACGTTTCTGGTTCGACTGTTGGGCGAGCGGACAAGCCTTAAAAGAAAAGTTTCCAAGGATTTTTGCACTAGCGATTGACAAGCATGGTCGAGTTGCTGATCATGGTCATTTTGATGCAGAAGGGTGGAAGTGGATCATTAAACTCAGACGAAATCTGTTCGATTGGGAGAAGGAATCTTGGGATGCTCTTCTTAGCTTACTGGATGGAATTAAAATTCAGGCCGATATTCCAGACAGCATCAGATGGGATGTGAGCTCAAATGGCATTTACAGCTCAAAAGTATGGTGCGAGATGGGTCAAGCTGTGGACAATGATGAAGAAGGTTTATGGAAGATGGTGTGGAGTTGCAAGGCTCCCCCGAAAGTTGTTTGCTTTGTGTGGAGGGCGATGCTTGGTAAAATTCCGACCATGATCGAACTCAGGAGGAGGGGCTGCAGTTTGGAGAATGTCGAATGCAAGTTCTGCAAGAAGGGAGACGAATCAGTGAAGCATCTTTTCTTACACTGTCCCGTTAGCTGGAAAGTGTGGCAATGTTGGTTTACTATTTGGAAAATCCAGATGGCTATTCCAAGGAATTTGATCGATTTCTTCAAGGTTTGGATCCTATCGAAGCCTAAAAAGATGCAACTTTGGGTTTGGAAGCTGTGTTTCATCAGCTGTACGTGGTCTATATGGCTAGCAAGAAACGATACGATTTTCAACAAGGCCTCGTTATCGGCAGACAACATATTCAACCTCGGCGTCCTCAGACTTGTGTGGTGGTGCAAGGCTTTAGATCCGGGGAGCGTGATCGATCTGAATGCAGTGCTTGTTGATCCGAAGAGGCTCCAGGATGTGTGTATCTTCACAGCGAAGAAGGTGGTTCCTATGTGGCGTCCAGCGGAACGCGGTTCTCTGAAATTAAACGTCGATGGGGCTGTTTGTGGCAGTTTCGGGAAAGCTGGAATTGGAGGGGTAATGCGGAATGATAGAGGTGAAACAATTATGAGTTTTTCGAAGAATGTGGGTAACCTCGACGCTACTACCGCTGAGATTCTGGCGGTCTCTGAGGGGATTAAAATGATCAAAGCTACGCAATGGACCCGCAGCAGTGAAGTGTTTGTTGAATGTGATAGTATCATGGTGGTCGATTGGTTTCGGGGTCAAAGGAAAATTTAAAAGGAAAATTTATTTGGATCATCAGAAATTGGACCAGATTTGGATTTGTACGTTTGGGGTCAAAGGTGGATGCGGATGGAATCATAGAGCGTTTTCATGGATTTCGGCTTTATGGATACAAATTAAAGGTAATGATGGCGCAAAGAGAGACTAGCGATACATTTTGGAGAAGAAAACGTAATAACATTGTTTCAAGGACGAACAAGGAGATCCAGAAACAGTGGGATGATCATGATCATACGAACAGTTCCAAAAGGAATCCAGTGAGGCGGCGTAACAAGGATGAGGATGGTGATGGTCGGATCACAGTGAAAGAGCAATCTAGAGTGGAAGAGAAACGCAAATGCGTGGATGGGGTTGTTGATGCCGATAAATGGGAAATTTTACAGAATTGCGCTTTGGGTTTTTGCCGTCAACCCAGCCAAATAGCGGATCCTGCAAATGAGATTACAAAGGCGAAATTGATAGGTTTTACGTTGATGCGAGTTGCAGGCTCTCTTGTATTATTCATGTTTGAAGATAAAGAATCGAGGAAGAGAATTTTGGAGACTAGGCGTCTAGAAACATGGTTTGAAAATTTAATTGAATGGTCGCCTACATCATTTTTACCGAATCGAAGGGTATGGCTTTCAGTAAGTGGAATTCCTATTCATGGATGGCCTGAAGAAACATTTCAGAATATTGCAGCAATTTGGGGCGAACTCGTACGGATTGACATTGAGACTTTGGTGCCTTCGACGTTTGAACGATGTCGACTTCAGATCGAAACCGACTGGATTTCATACATAGATGAAGTAATGGACTTGCGCATTAACGATAACGTCTTCACATTTCGCGTTACAGAAATTGAGGAAGCGATTGGCCCTAAGTGTGATTGTAGTTGTTAGGCGGCGAACTGCTCGGAAGATACATTGAGTACTAAGGATTTGAACATGGATATGTCCAGCCCGGTTAAGGTGTCTATAAGTGGGAGGTCAGCAAATGATACAGTGGTACCCAATTCTTTCTCTTATTCGGCTCTGGGATCGAGCCAAATTGATCATATGTGGAATGAGAACAAGAGGGAGGATTGGCGTGTCATGAGCACGGCAAGTTGGATGGCGGATGAAGATGTAAGCTTTTTCCATCGCGAAAGGGAAAGTCCACGAATTCTGGATGTTTTGCCAAGTGATGTTGTGGTGGATGTTTTTCCAAACAATGTGGGAGTACTGTGTGATGAAGTTGCCGAAGAACTAGTAGCTGATGAATTGAGCCCACGCGTTGATGGGTCAAGGATAGAAATTCCTAGGGCTAATAAGGCTCAAACAATTGAATACAATGGAGAGTTTAGAAGGTTACGACATGTTTCAGAAATTGAACTGAGTTTTTTTATCGCCTGGTGAGGCTGAAGCGAAGCTGGTAAAAAAGGGCAGAGGTCGTCCGAAGAAAAACCAAAAACCATCAGAGGTAATTGCTAATGGCTCTTTGTCAGATTTAGATTTCTATAACCGGAAATGTATTATTTTAAGAGAAGCGGAGGAAAAATTGAAATTGGGTAAACTGATTGGGGTGAAAACAATTGGAAACGAACAAGAAATTGTAAAGGATATCGCGCGTACGATTGAAGCGCGAGAACGACAATAATTGCGAAGAGCGTTGAGTTTGTGGTCGTGGAATGTGAAAGGGATTGGTTCAGCGTTGAAGCGTAATTCGGTTCAACACTTTTTGAGACAACAAAGGTGTGCGATGGTCATTTTATATGTGACTAAATTAAAGACATCAAGTGATGGTATGGTGAATAAGATATAGTTTACGAATGATTTTGTTTATGTGTTTACGCCTTCTTCGGATGTTTTTGACATTCGAGAGAGGAGACGGATTTGATCGGTTCTTGAATGTCTGTTTTTGTGGTATAGTAGGAGTATACGTACCGTGTGTGGGAGGGGATCAAGCGAGTTTGTTAGGCGATATGTGGCGTGGTAATATACAACGAGGTATGGTGGAATTATTCATTGGCTGTGGTGCGTGATTTCCTTTGTGTCGATAGAGTGGCGTGGTGTGGTTTGTTAAAAGTGTGAGGATCGAATAGTATGGAAACACGCAACATCGAACCATTTTTTGTTGGTGCTTGACGACATCTTTTGGCCTGGAAATTGCATCTAATAGGGATTATTGTTGAGCTCATGTATTCATGTTTTTATCGAGAAGCGAATTGCTTGGATGACTTTTTGGCGAGGGGTGGTGTTGATCGCACATCTTGGTTTTGCATGCTAGCGTGAATGTTTTGTGTTTTGGTTTCTTGCTTTAGTTTTTTCGTGTTTGTTCTGTTGTTTTTAGCGTTTGTTCTTTATCTCATACTCCTCGGTACTCTTTTCCTCCATTTAGGTGTAGGGAGGTTTTTAATAAGGCCATGAAGTGTGATGACACTGTATGATTCTTATTAATAAAATCACACTCTGTTGCCGATGAAAAAAAACTAATTATAAAATAAAAATTCGAGTGAATTGGTTCTTGATTCAAAGTTTATTCATTCTTAGTTCTTAATTTTGATTGCGAGTGAATTGGGAGAAGATCTCGTGAATTCATCCATTTATCTAATACCGGGAGAGTTAGATTCAAGAAACGAATGAGCATGGTTTTTATTTAATCATTAATCGATGGTGAAGACTAATTCGACTTAGGGATAAATTGCGAATTTCAACGGCTAAGAGGAGCGCAAGATCGGTTGTTGTTCACCCATGGTTGACGCAGGGATGTATTACCAAGGCATGCACAATTGACCAGTGTTTTGAGTTAGGAATAACGAGAAGCCATTGAAGAACGCTTCGCCGAACTTTGAAGGAAGTCGCCCGGTTACCCAAGCAATCACACCATTCCCAGTTGCCCAGGCAATTATTTGCCCAGACAATCCGACTGTTGTCAGTTGCCAAGGCAATTGAGTTGCTCTTGCATTCAATTACCAAGACGATCCATTCAACTATCGTTCCACAACTCACGATAATCCGTCATACTCTATTAAATCGATCACTCCTTTCTCTTATCTTTATTTACTTTATTTAGTTTATTTTAGTTTATATTCATCACCATCAATACTATTTATTTTTACAATACGATAACTAAAGCAAAGTGGTTCAAACCAATCAATGTGGAGACGATACTCGATACTTATCGTATCACTTTATTACTTGTGACGTGTATACTTACACCGTTTACGTTGCACTCTTAAATCACGCAACACAAAACAATTGGAGATTGATTAAAAAAAATCATATTCTCTTTCAATAATGCTGCTCTATATATGTAAGTAGATCATCATGTTTCACCACCTTATTAATCAAATAAAATTATTAAAATAATCACATGAGTTGTTAATGATGAGAGACAAAATTACGTGATAATTGATAGAATAATAATAAAAATATTAGTTGTTAATTCATTATTTAATAGCGTGGGGACACCTATATTATTTATTATTTGTGTCGGCATGAAAAAAAAGGCATTTATTGACTTTTGATTTTATTATCATTATGTATATATAAAATTAGTTACTCATGCGCCCCGAATAAATTATTTCATTGATTTTTCATATAATTTTAGAAAAAAAATATAAGATATGATGTAAAAAACATTTATAATTTACTCGTATACTAATTTTGTAGGTATTGAGAGGAATATACCACGTTTCAACGTCTTTTTTTCTTCTATCAAGATTTCCCAAAATGGTGGAAGTTGTGCTGGACAAGTACATAGTACAATTTATTTTTACTTGACAAATATGATTTCCTAAAATGGTTCAATCTCTTTCGATTTGTTTTATTTTTTCTAGTTAATACTAACGGTTTTATTTTACAGTTATATTTCTAATTTACCCTAATAAAATTATTAAGTCAACATGCCTGCTAATTAATGGGAGGGAGAAGGAAGAGAAAAGGAAAAAAAGTAGATATTATTAGGGATGACAATTTAATCCGAATTCGATCCGAATCAGATTTGATCCGAAGGAATTTATCCGATCCATATTTGATTGAAAAAAATCCGAATCCGAATCCGAGGAAAATGTCCGAGTCCTAAAAGGAGATGGGTTGGATATGGATCATGCCAAGATCCGATCCGAATCCGAATCTGAATCCGATTCAAATCCATGTTCAATCCGAATCTGACGCATCCGATCCATATCCGAGTCCGAATTAAAACATTTAGGACTTTTAATTCCTTAAAACAAAATATCATATATAATATTTACATTAAAACAAGAAGACAACATAAATAAAGTAAAAAGTTAAACTAAATACATTAAAAAAACATAACTACATATACTTTTTAAACGAGAACATAAATGTATATATTAGGTAATTTGGAATAATGGTAAAAACAAAATTAACTTTATATATATTAAAAGTGATAATAAAAACATAAATGTCTTAAGAATGTAAGTTAAATAATAATAATTTTTATTATGATTTATATATATTAATTAATCTTAATATAGTGTAATATATCTATTTATACCATATGCATATATAAATAAATATGAAAAATATAAATGCAAGATCAAGTCATAGATAAACAAACAATACAATAGAGAAACAAATAAATAAATGGATTGAGACATTATTTGAAAAATAACAAATCAATTAAGGATTTGAGACGTGTAGTGTTGGAGATGAGGGAAACCGGCAGGAGAGCATCACGGCAATGCTGGACCCTGTTCGTCGGCAATCTACCGACACAGCTACATTGGAAAGGGGTTTGGCAAGTATTTGATAGAAATGGGGTGGTGGTGGATGTGTTTGTGCCGACGAAGAGGGCTAGGGATGGGTCTAGGTTTGGGTTTGTTCGAATGAAGACAAAGGTAGAGGCGGATCGCGTGATAGAGAGATTCAATGGGTTTCGCTTGTATGGATCGAAATTGATAGTGCAATTGGTGCAGCGCGATACGAGAGATGCTTTTTGGCACCGTCGACAAGGATTATCTAGGGCTGATGGGGGTGAATCGACGAGGGATAAAAAGGAACATAAGGCAGCGGCAAGTGGTAATACAAAGGGGGATCAAACGGCGACAACAAAAGAATATCGTAGGGTTGAGGGTGTAATTGATGCGGACAAAATGACTATACTAAAGAACTGTGCAGTGGGATTCTGTCGACAACCGAGATCAATAATGGAACTAGCATCGGATTTGCGAACAACCAAGAGGGAGTTCTCATTAATGCGTGTTGCGGGATCACTCGTGCTTTTAATGTTTCCCAATGGGGAAACAAGGGATGAGTGCATTAAATCTGGGTGTTTTACACCATGGTTAGAAAATGTTTCCGAATGGTCGCCGAAGTGTGTGATCCCAAATAGACGAGTATGGGTGTCGGTGTCTGGATTGCCGATACATGCCTGGTCCGAGGGCACATTTCGAAACATCGCAGCACTATGAGGTGAGTTGATTTGTGTAGACGATAAGACTGAAGCACCTGCATCGTTTGAGAAAGCGCTATTCCTTATCGAAACGGACTGGTTCTTCCCGATTGAGGAAACAATAGATGTCGCTGTTGGCGGCAAGCAATATCGAATTCGGGTACATAAAGTCTCTGGCCCCAATTTGACGGATCGGAATGAGGATGAGGAGGGGAGTGTTGAAAATTCGGAGGGGGAGGAACATACGATGGAAATGGAAGAGCAGGGTGCGACAGGGGTGCCAACAGCAACCAAGGAAGGTTGTGATGACGAAGAGGAGACAGTGGTCCCAAACTCGATCAGTATGCCTTCGCCGAAGAGTTGGATGATCAACAAATTATGGGACGACAACAAAAGGCGAGATGATCGGGTACTTGAATCAAATCCGAGTGAGGAAGTAAACTCGGGACGGGCGAAGTCGGGAATGGCAGATGAGGAGGTAGGCATCGTCGAAAGGGAGATAGTAGAGTACCGTAGCATGGACATTAGTGAGTGCGAATTACCCGACGGCAGTGGTGACAAGGTATTGGACAGGGACATTAGTGAGGGTGAATTACCCGACTCAGAAATTGTCTAAAAAAATAGAATCGCTTCTGATTTTATCTTTCCTTAACGGACCGCCGCTAAGAGTGTTCGCAGGAAGTCGAAATTTGCCACAGGCCGATCCTTCCTCCCAACTGTGTTTTAAGCGATTTCAGACCAATGGGCCCCTTTTGATATGAAAAACGGTTAAAAACTTTTAGTAAGGCCGATTGCCAAACTATCTAAGCAGAAAGATAAAAATGATTTCCCAAAAGAATTTAAGCAAGTTCAATTCTCACGAATCGAATTGACTTGGCTGGTTCTTGGCTTAAAAGATTTAGCTAAACATGATATTGGTTATCATGCTTAACTTGGTTTTGGAAAAACAATTAAATAACATAAAAGAAATGAAACAAAGAAAATAGAAGAAGAGAACTTCGATTAAACTAAAAAATGTTTACAAATGTAAAAGACTCAAAGCTGGAAGATGATCTTAAGCCTTCACCAAAGATTGGTATTTATAGGCTTAGATTTACAAAGATAAGAGATAAGAAATAACAATTCAAATTTTTAATGTTGATTAAAATTCAAAATAAAACTAAATGGATAAAAGCTGATAAACTGATCGGATTCTCCTCTCAGAACATTCCAGGATCTTCTAGAAGTTGCCACGTCACTGCCAAGTCAGACGCGTCGTGCCTGGTGTCGTGCCCATGATGCCAGTCATGACAGAGTAATAAAAAAACTGCAGAAATGCTCCCTTTTCACTGCTATTTCCAGAATTGGATCCCTGCACAAAATGTAACGAAAACAGTATGTATTAAGCAGCAAGAAGTCCTAATAACTAAAAAAATAGCATGTGAAATATGACAATTTTGAGAACTCATCAAATTCCCCCTCACTTGTCTCATACTTGTCCTCAAGTATGTCCGAAATAACATAAACCTAAGAATGCATTTCCCAAGCCATTACAAGCATCAAACACAATCATAAGAGTTCTAGCGCAAAAGGAGCTTCATGAAAGGAACATAATCAAACCAAATGAATACAAGCAAAGAACAACCCTTATCCCCTCCAATTACCTGTCAAGCATTAATCAAATCTTAGCCTAGTCTTAATCCTCACCAAGATACACTCAAAAGCACTCAAAGTGTTTAAAGGTAAATGTGAAGCAAAAACACTCTAAGTCATGTATGAACAAAGGTTTTCATATGCTTGTGACAAGTTCAATTCTCCACTACTTATTAGAATCGAGGTGCAAAAATCATTAGGTCTTTGTTCAAGGTGTAATGTGGGTTTAGAAAAAGGATAGAAAGATGAGAAAAAAAAGAGGATGATCAATGCAAGATATTTCAAACATTCAAAAGTAAAGACATTAAAAAGGAGCTAAAATGGGCAAGCAAACACACATTTTTTTCTTCCTTTTTTTTCTTTTCGAAACTGTTTTTTTCTCTCGAAGCAATTGCTTCCTTTTATTCTGTTTTTTCTTTTTTTTTTATTTTTCTAAAAAAAAATTTTGCCCTTATTTGAAAAGTATCTCCTTCATGTCTAGTAAGGATTCTAGCATTTGATCAATTGAAATGGTTAAGTCAAGGAAATGGGGTGTAAGGCTAACAAAGGCTCACTAGGCGATGAGAAAGGGTAAATTAAAATGAAAGGGATGGAAGAGGTTTAAAGCCTAATGCCTAAACCATTTTAAAGCACCTTGTTCTTAGTGTAGTCTCAAATCGTAAGCAAGCCACAAGTTCTAGATTCCTGAAATTCAAGATGACACTCTCAAGCAAAAGAAACGAGCATAATATGAAGAATGCATGCTCAAGGCTCAAATCTTACCAAAATTGGGTTAATTTGATTAAGCTAGGCGAGAAATCTAATTAACACAATCAAGAGAATTTAAAAGAGATGAGAAACTGCAGATTACCCATATCATTTGATTATCAAAATGCTATAATTCAATCATTCCTAAGCACAAGAACAAGTACAACATGCTGTTCAACAAGTAATGGCAAGTAAAATTCATCTCAAGTTTAAGCAAAGTCAGACATATAATTTAAACAAGCATAGGACAAGTGGTGTTGTTGCACCCTCCCCCTCACTTAAATGAATTGCCTCAATTCAGAGAAGAGAATTAAAAAGTAATGCAAAGAGGGGTAAAGGGAACTCCCAGTGATCAACGATGATTGCGGCCACGTCCTCGGCCGCGCCCAGGACGTAGATGAGAGGGGATTTCGGAAATGTTGTCTTCTAGTGCGTGGAGGCACGCAGCGAAATCCGGAACAGCTTGAGAAGGCTGCTCTTGGGGAGGAGGGGATCGAGGGGCGCGTGGGGTATTTCTGAGAGCGAAAACCCTCCTTGTTCTTGGTGTTAAAATTCCCAGTGGATTGAAGAAGGGCGCATCCGGTGGTCCATCAAGTAGTCCCATGGAATCCAAGCAACGCTCATCTAAAGTATCCATAGAAAAGGCGTAAGTGAAATTCTCAATATCAAAGTGAGCTATTCTAGATGCAAGGTGAGTAATTAAAGGACCAAGGATTAAGGGACGATTATACCGGATGACGACTTTGAATTGGCGAGCTAACCAAAATCTTAAGTTTACCTTCCTACCCGAATGCATACACCAGAGGAAAAACAGTTCGGTCTTACTCAGAGTGGCGTAGGCATCGTTACGTCCAGAAAAATTGTAGGCAAGGAAGCGATGAACGTAACGTAACCCTGGATCTTGAAGCGTAATAGCTTTGGTGGAACGAGGGTCGAAAACTATGTCTGTTTGCCCGGATAGCTCAAAATAAGCTGTATTTTCATCAAAGTCTGCGGGAATCTCAAACAAGACAGTTAGATAATCAGGGTCTGTGACGTTAGTCACAAAACCCATAGCTAAATTAAATTCATTGACAGACATAGCAAAGCTTTCACCACATAACCGAAATTTGATAATAGCAGGAGAGTCAGGCGTAATGTAACTAGTTTCGGCAAAAGAGAATGTTGAGTAGAATTCAAAAACCAACTCATAAAATGTTCCACAGTTTATTTCAGAATAGGCAGTCCATCCGATAGCATTAAAATAGTGTGCGACGGATTCAGAGATATTCAGATTAACAATAGTAAGCTGGGGAATGAATTTGCAAACTCGAAAAGGTCTATGTCTGATACTCTGAAATTGGTCGAGCTGATCGGAAAAAAAGATGAGGAAACCTTTGAGCTCTTCTTCTGCCGGGACTGCATATTTACGCCCACGCCTATTTCTTTCCGAATTTTCTGTGTCGCCTCTACGCGGAGAGGGAAAAGATGATGCACTATTCTGCTGGTCAGAGTGCTCGCCATGATTGTAGTTTGCAGAGGACTGGTGATCGTGGTGGAAACCGTAATCGGCCAAGAAGTCTTCTGTGTAACCAAAAGAAGGGTGATACATTAGCAATGGTCGTGTTAAAATCGGGGTAGAATTTACCTCGGGGTGTTGCTCCAATTCGGCAGAATGCATAGAAAATGAAGGGATTGTGGAATCCCTCTGTTGGGTATGTGATGGATGCTGCCGAGAGGGTGTGGAGGAGTCCACAGTGGGCATCAAATAAAATGATGGTGACGGAGACCGTGGGGATGGCGGACGGCGGCTGGTGCTTGGGCCGGCGACGCTGTTAGAACGGTGCGAACGACGACTGACGTTCGGGGAAGGAGGCAGAGGAGCCGTGGTAGTCTGAGGGATAGGATTTTCGGCCGGTGGAGTGGTGGCTTGTCGTTGACGGCCTCCACGGCGAGGAGGAGGTGCGGCGGAGGGTTCAGATTCGCTGCTAATCTCCATAAACTGGGTGGTTGAAAACGACGCCGTCCGTCGATAACCATCGGTGGTTCTTGAGGGAGACGGCGGGCTTGTTGTCGTGTGCACGGCATTGTGGCTGATGTCGGGGGTGAAAATCCGGTTGGGTGTTTGCGGCGGGGTGAGCTTGCTAGGGTTTGGTGTGTTTGCGGAAAGGAAAGAAAGGGGAAAAGGGGGAAAGGGCTTGTTCTGCGAAAGTTTTAATGGAAGGGTCGGGGCTATCGTGCACCGTTCATTAAGCGTGCTAAAGTGCACCGCGTTTAATGAAACGGTGCACTTTGGCTGGGGGAATTAAATTGCCCTGTTCCATTCGACAGAGAAGCCTGCAGTGGGAAAAAAAGAAAAGTTATTTAAGAAAGAAAGAACTGAAGCAAAGAGTAAAAATAAAAATAAAAAATAAAAAATAAAAAATTGAACCAATGGGTTGCCTCCCATTTAGCGCTTTGTTTATTGTCGTTAAGCTCGACCAATTCATTGCTCAGAATTTTGGTTCTTCGAGGATAATTTCTTCAATTTGTTCGATGGGTGTGCTTTCGAAGAACGGTTTGAGTCGTTGTCCATTCACTTTAAATTGTGCACCCGAGCTGTCTTCAATTTCCACGGCTCCATGAGGGAAGGTATTGACTACGGTAAACGACCCGCTCCACTTAGACTTAAGTTTTCCTGCAAAAATTTTAAACTTCGAATTAAATAGTAGAACTTTTTGTCCAATTGAAAAGGATTTAAACGAAATGTGCTTGTCATGAAATGCTTTAGTTTGTTCTTTATAACGTTGTGCGCTATCGTAAGCGTTTCGGCGAATTTCCTCAAGTTCTTGGATGTGGAGTTTCCGTGTTTCGCCAATGGCATTCATCTCCATATTACATTCTTTCACTGCCCAAAATGCTCTATGTTCAAGTTCTACTGGAAGATGACAAGGTTTACCGAAGACAAGGTGGTAAGGTGACATGCCGATGGGTCCTTTGTAAGCGGTCCTATATGCCAATAATGCATCGACTAATTTCAAGCTCCAATCCTTTCGATTGGGTTTGACGATTTTCTCTAGGATTGATTTTATTTCCCTATTTGAAACCTCCGCTTGTTTGTTAGTTTGCGGATGATAAGCTGTTGATATGCGTTGCGTCACGCCATATTTCCTCATCAAAGCTTCGACAATCCGATTGACGAAATGTGTTCCTCTATCACAAATGATCGCCCTTGGAGTCCCAAACCTGGAAAAAAAATAAAATCACGCAAAAAATTAGTCGTGGTTCTCGCATCATTTTCACGGGTGGCTTTTGCCTCAACCCATTTTGAAACGTAATCGACCGCTAAAATGATATAAAGATTTCCATAGGATGAAATAAAAGGTCCCATATAGTCAAGTCCCCACACGTCGAATACTTCACATATATGTATTGGATTTAATGGCATTTCGCTTCGACGACTTAAACTCCCAACCCGTTGGCATCTGTCACATGATTTGCAGAAATCGTAAGTATCTTTAAATAAAGTAGGCCAAAAGAAACCGCACTCAAGGATTTTGTGCGCAGTTCGTTTAGGGCCAAAATGTCTGCCACAAGCGTAAGAATGACAAAATTTAAGTATAGAAGTTACCTCGCTATTACCTATGCAACGACGAATTATTTGATCAGAGCATAATTTCCACAAATATGGTTCATCCCATATATAATATCTAGCATCCCTTTTAATATGTTTAACCGCGGATTGAGACAAATTGCTAGGGACCTTACCAGTGGCTAAGAAATTCGCCAAATCGGCAAACCAAGGGAATGTTACCTTAACTTCCATTAGCGATTCGTCTGAGAATTCATCTCGTAACGGGAGTTCGATCGGTGAAGTCGCTAAACGGCTTAGGTGATCCGCCACCAAATTCTCGCTGCCCTTCTTGTCTTTGATCTGAATATCAAACTCTTGTAACAAGAGTATCCATCTGATCAAACGAGGTTTCACGTCTTTTTTGTTGATCAAGTATTTCAATGCTGCATGATCAGAAAAAATGAGAATTTTAGTTCCTAATAAATAAGGGCGAAACTTATCTAATGCAAAAATGACAGCAAAAAGCTCCTTTTCTGTTGTAGAATAATTTCACTGTGCCGAATCAAGAGTTCTAGAGGCATAAGCGATAACATGAGGTCCGTCTTTGGATCTTTGCCCAAGCACTGCGCCTATACTTAGATCGGAGGCATCGCACATGATTTCGAAAGGTAACGACCAATCCGGGGGCTGCACAATTGGGGCGGAAATAAGTCGTGCTTTCAGCTCATCAAATGATTCTCTACAAGCCTTGTCTATATCGAACGGTACATCTTTTTGTAATAGGCGACAAAGTGGTTGCGCGAGCTTAGAGAAATCCTTTATGAAGCGTCGATAGAATCCTGCATGGCCAAGAAAACTTCGAATTTCCCTCACCGAAGTGGGGTATGGAAGTGAGCGAATAACGTCTACTTTAGCTTTATCAACGACTATACCTTGGGCAGAAACCACATGACCGAGAATTAAACCTTTACTTACCATAAAGTGACACTTCTCATAGTTTAAAACTAAATTATACTCAATGCATCGGTTAAGCACGTATGAAAGATTAGAGAGACATTTAGAAAATGAATCGCCGTAAACGGTAAAATCATCCATAAATACCTCTATACCTCGCTCAATGTGATCGGAAAAAATGCTTAGCATGCAACGTTGGAAAGTGGCTGGAGCGTTGCATAGCCCGAAAGGCATTCGCCTATATGCAAAGGTGCCAAATGGACAAGTAAATGTAGTCTTTTCTTGATCTTCGGGTGCTACAGGTACCTGAAAAAATCCAGAGAATCCGTCAAGACAACAATAATGTGTTTTTCCAGCAAGTCTTTCGATCATTTGATCGATGAACGGTAAAGGGAAATGGTCTTTTCGAGTTTGAGAATTAAGTTTCCTGTAATCGATACACATTCGCCATCCGTTTTGAACTCTCTTTGGGACCTTTTCACCTTCATCATTTTCGACAACAGTTATTCCCGTTTTCTTAGGCACAACATGAATTGGACTAACCCACTTACTGTCAGAAATTGCGTAGATGATATCGGCATCTAGCAATTTTTGTATTTCTTGTCTTACCACAACCATCATTGGTGGGTTCAATCGACGTTGTCCCTCTCGGATAGGTTTTGCGCCATCCTCCACTTTTATTTTGTGCATGCACGTGGAAGGACTTAAGCCTTTGATATCGGCTAATGTCCATCTGATTGCCTCTTTATGGATGCTCAACGTAGCAATCAACTCCTCCTCCTGTTGTGACGACAATTCGCTTGATATGATGACGGGTAGAGTTTCTTTGTCGTCCAAATATGCATATTTCAAGTGTGGTGGAAGTTGTTTCAATTCTAGCTGAGGTGCCTGCAAAATTGAGGGAAGAGGTTTAGATTGTGATGGAGTTAACCGAATTTCAGAAATTAAAGAGAGAGAAGAGATTGTTTCGCCTAAGTCGTCATCGTTGAGATCTTCCAATTCCCTACAAAAGTCATGAAATAAATCAGTTCCGATAAAGTCATTAGCCAAAGGATCTATAATATCAATGAAATTAAGGCTTGCGACAGAATTAGGATATTTCATAGCTTTATACACATCAAACTTCACTACCTCTCCGTCGAATTCCATGGTTAAAATGCCATTACGGACATCAATTTTTGTGTGTGCGGTTGATAGAAAATGACGTCCAAGCAAAATTTCAGACCCATTGTTGCTATGGTCATTCTCCATATCAATAATATAAAAATCGGCGGGAAAAATGAGATTATTTACCTTAACCAGAATATTTTCCAATACCCCTTCGGGATAAATAATCAACCTATCAGCCAATTGTACTGTTACCTTAGTTTCCTTCAGTGGATCATTTGAGATTTTTCTATAAACATTTAGAGGCATGACATTGATGGAGGCACCCAAATCGCACATAGTTCTTTTGATTCCAACATTCCCAATTTTACAGGGAATCGCAAACATACCTTGATCCTTGTATTTTGGTGGCAGCGGTCTTTGAAAAATGGCTGAAATATTCTCGCTAAGGTTGACTCTTTCGTTTCCCGACAACCTTCTTCGGTTTGTACACAGGTCTTTCAAAAATTTCGCGTATTTAGGAACCTTCCTAATAACATCCAAGAGTGGAATGTTAATTTCCACCTTTTTGAACACCTCCATTATTTCCTTTTCTTCCTCCTTTTTGTCTCTTTTTTCTAGTCTTCCTGGAAAAGGTGGAACAGGTTCGTAAGTAGAAATAGGAATTTTAGATTTGATGTTACCTGAAGTGGAATGAGATTTTTCTTTTTGGTGTTCCGAGGAGATTTCGGATTTTTGCTCGTCCTTCTTTGGCGGTTCGGGTGCTATCACGGTTCCGCTTCGCAAAGTGATTTCGCTCACATTTTCCCTTGGATTGATTTCGGTTTGTGATGGCAATTTTCCTTGGGATTCTAGTCGCCCTATTATTTGAGCTAATTGGCTAACTTGTTTGTCTAGTTCCTGAAGGTGAGATTGCGTCTGGTTTTGGAACTTTTCCTGTGAAACGGCTAACCTCTCAACAATAGATTCAAGGGAAGACTTCTGGGGGGGCTTGATTTTGGTAGGGAGGTTGTCTAGTTTGGAAATTTGGATTCCTATTACCATAGCTAAGGTTAGGATGATCTCTCCACCCGGGGTTGAACGTGTTGCTTTGCGGATTATATGGCCTTTGGGGAGGTCCGGGAAAATTGTGTAAGGCGTTGACTTGGGCACTGGACGTTTCCCCCAGCATTGGGCATAAATCGGTTGCGTGATCTTGCATAGTACAAATCTCGCACGCCTTAGCAAATCCTATTTCTCCTGAAACAAGTGAATGCACAATATTAGTCAAATTATCAATCTTATTTTCTAATGTAATTGTGCTTACTGTGTGAACCCGTCGACTGGGTTCACTTACAGAACCAAACTGCTGCGAATTTGCAGCCATTGTGGAGATTAATGTTCTCGCTGCAGTAGGAGTCATGTTGACGAGCGCGCCACCGCTTGCTGCATCTACCATCTTTTTGTCCATCGGTAACATTCCTTCGTATAGGTATTGAAGGAGTGTCTGCTCGGATAAGCCATGTTGCGGACAGCTTGCGCACAGCTTCTTGAACCTTTCCCAATAATCATATAGGGATTCGTCGTGCATTTGTTGGATACTCAATATGTTTCGCCTAATTTCTGTCGCTTTTGCCGCAGGGAATTATCTGTCAAGAAAAACACGAGAAAGGTCAGACCATGTATTAATCGAATTCGGAGGTAAATAAAATAACCACTCTTTAGCCGTTCCGGCTAGGGAAAAAGGAAAAGCCCTTAGTTTTATTTGGTCCTCCGAGACCCCTTGTGGTTTCATGCTGCTGCACACCATATGGAATTCGACAAGATGCTTATGTGGGCTTTCAGTAGGAAGGCCATTAAAAGTAGGGAGTAGGTGAATTAATCTCGTTTTGAGCAGGAAAGAAGTATCGCCTTGAGGAAAAGCGATGCAGAGCGGTTGTTGCACAGTAGGGGCGGCATTTAGTTGTCGAATTGTTTGGTCCGCCATCGGTTCAGGTTCTTGTGTAGGTTCTTCAACTGGTGTGGTTTCGGAAGTGGATTCCTGCTCGGGTCGTCGTGTGTTTTGTTGTTTCTTTCGTCGAAGTGTTTCGCCATGAGTTCTACGAGCGCTTGCTTCGATTTCCGGGTTGTATGGAGCTAAAGTACCCGGGTTCTTCTTGGTCATAAAAATAAAACAAAATCAGTCAAAAATTGCCGAAAATAAAATCTCCCCGGCAACGGCGCCAATTTGACAAGTCGTCGTTTAACCGGTCAAAAATAAATAAGTATTTAACCTCTTTCAACAATAAATAAAATAAAGAAATTGAGTAGATATAGGGAAAGAGGGTCGATCCACAGGGAGATTGGTCAGAATTCTTGACTTGAATTTTTCGGATTTGAATTCCCGGGAATATCTGTAAAAACAAAGAAATAAAAAGGGGGGTGATATGATTTTGAGTGAAGTAATAAAATAGAATGCAAGAATTAAAAATAAAAAGAAAAGCCAAGTGTGCAAATCAGCCTCGAACCAGCTCCTTCAATTCTTTCGATCACTGAAATAGATTTTTATTTCGGGGATCATGTCAGTTACAGTCTACGAGGCCCAACCCGTCGTAACTTGTTTCTCTCTCGAGTAACCAATCCTCCCAAGTCTATCTTCGAAAGATGGTTCTTAAATAAATCAACCACGTCTATCGCCGTTAAAGTATTTAGAATAAAAGCAGGAAAAACCCGACTCAGAAATTGTCTAAAAAAATAGAATCGCTTCTGATTTTATCTTTCCTTAGCGGACCGCCGCTAAGAGTGTTCACAGGAAGTCGAAATTTGCCACAGGCCGATCCTTCCTCTCAACTGTGTTTTTAAGCGATTTCAGACCAATGGGCCCTTTTTGATAAGAAAAACGGTTAAAAACTTTTAGTAAGGCCGATTGCCAAACTATCTAAGCAGAAAGATAAAAATAATTTCCCAAAAGAATTTAAGCAAGTTCAATTCTCACGAATCGAATTGACTCGGCTGGTTCTTGGCTTAAAAGATTTAGCTAAACATGATATTGGTTATCATGCTTAACTTGGTTTTGGAAAAACAATTAAATAACATAAAAGAAATGAAACAAAGAAAATAGAAGAAGAGAACTTCGATTAAACTAAAAAATGTTTACAAATGTAAAAGACTCAAAGCTGGAAGATGATCTTAAGCCTTCACCAAAGATTGATATTTATAGGCTTAGATTTACAAAGATAAGAGATAAGAAATAACAATTCAAATTTTAAATGTTGATTAAAATTCAAAATAAAACTAAATGGATAAAAGCTAATAAACTGATCGGATTCTCCTCTCGGAACATTCCAGGATCTTCTAGAAGTTGCCACGTCACTGCCACGTCAGACGCGTCGTGCCTGGTGTCGTGCCCATGATGCCAGTCATGACAGAGTAATAAAAAAAACTGCATAAATGCTCCCTTTTCACAGCTATTTCCAGAATTGAATCCCTGCACAAAATGTAACGAAAACAGTATGTATTAAGCAGCAAGAAGTCCCAATAACTAAAAAAATAGCATGTGAAATATGACAATTTTGAGAACTTATCACCCAATAGGATAGATTGTATCATAATTGTTCACTAAAGAAAAGAAAGCAACAATAGCAGGCGAAGCTGTAAGAAAGAGGGGAAAATTCGCACATCACTGACCTTGAATTCTGGAAATCGGAAAGGTTTTGGACGTTTCATATTCTCCGCCATTAGTCAGCCCTATAGCATGGGAGCCAAGTAATAAACTATAGATATATTCACACATAAAATTGAACCATAAAATCCTTGAAATAACCTGGTAATACTATATTAATCACTAAATAAGAGCCAAAAATAGATAGTAAAGCTGATCGAATCAAACAAAAGAATTCTGATCGTCAAATACATTTCCTGCTACTAAAGTATGTGCTTCAAAGATTAAATTACTAATTCTAATTAGAAAGCTAAAGAATTTTAAGCATCATAAATGATTTATTTTCATCAAAACGTCAATTTTCCGTACATTGCTACTCTATTAGTACTTAGAAGTGATTAAAATTTAAAACTATCCAAATTTAATTGTCAAGGAATCTATAGAAAATCTTCAAGCTTAATACTCGTCAGTGATCACTTGATTACTTCATCTATCAACCAAAAGCGAAAACCCATATCGCTCAAAAGTCAAAACCCGAAGTCAACTTTGCAGAGCTTAAGCAAAAATTGACGTTGATAAGTTGAAATTATAGATATGATCTTACAATGGATCGTCGAGCGAGTTGAGTGAGACGAGGAAGGAATCGGGTGAGTGGAGTTGAATCACTGCTTTTTAGAATTAGAGTTGAGAAGGAAAATGCAAGTCTCACACTGCGGATTACGGAGGTTTCGTAGATCTATTAACTCGCTGATTTGAAATATATAATTTTTATAGATGTATTTATTTCAAACCTACCATTAACTATACTTGCACAAATAATAGACAAAGATAGGTGTAGTTGTACCCACATTATTAAATAAGCATTTAATGAAGACTTATCTTTATAGTAATGAACACAAAATCTAGATTGAAGTCTAATTTAGCTCAAAATGGCGTTTTTTTACTGGAGGAAAAATATTAAAAAATATGCGCTTGAAGGAGTTTAAACCTAAAACCTTCAAATACAAAGGCTAAACCTTAGCCACTAAACAAACATGAAAATATGTAATATTTTATCACAAATATTATATATCTTAACCTACTTGTGATTATAAACCGAACCCCAGTTTGCGATTTTTTACAAAAAATAAAATAAAAATTGGATGGTTAAAAAATCGAAATACAAAAAACCGAATTTTGTGGTTTAGATCGGTTAAAAACCGCGGTTTTAACGGGGGGTTCAAATTCAAAAAATAAGCAAAACACCTAACATATTTTAATTTACCATTAGATACTCTAATATCAATTTATTTTTCCATTAAGAACAAGAAAACACATGTCTTGAGCTCTTGACATGTAATACCCGTGTTTTGGGGTTAGGAGTTAGTCGTGTGAGTGGGTTCGAGTCGGTAAAATCAGTTTTAATTAATTTGACCTTAGTCTTGATTAATTGGGATTTAAATAAAAATGAGTGACCATTTTGGCAATTTAGCCCAAAACAAATAAAAGGTAGACAACCTTTTTGAAGTTAAAAAGAACAAAAAAAAAAGTATCAACTTTCCCCCTTTTTCTCCCTTCAACTTGAAACTCAAACTAAACCCTCCCAAACCCCAAATTTACTATTCCATCAAATTTCTCCATTGATTCAAAGGTATTTTCAAAGGTAATTACATATTTACACTCTCCTCATCATCCTCTACATTTACCTAGTCTTGAAATTGAAAACTACCATCTTTTTGAAATTCCAAGTTTAAAGAAAGTTTGAATTTTTAATGGGTTTTACATTTGATTTTGGTTTGTTAAGTTGGGTTTTAGTTTAATCTCATCCTAATACACATAATATATTGAAATGGCGGATTTTGAGTGAAAACCCGAAGTGGGTCTTTGGGGCCATTTTTGAGGTGTTTAAAATTGAGTTTTTGGTGAGTTTTAGGCTTGGGTTGAAGGGCTGATGGTTTAGGGATGTTAGGAAAGTGTTTTGGAACCTTTTGGGTGCTTGAAATCATGGTTTTCTACTGGGTATTAAGGAAGCACGAAAATTTGAAAGTTTGGTGAGAAAATGGGTTTGAATTTGGGTGAAGTTTGGCTTGTGTTGTATGTGGGGTTTGTAACTGAAATTTAGCATTGATTTGTGAGTAATGGATGTGTTTTGATTGGCTAGAAAAAAGAGGAGACATCGGAGAAGCATCGGGACCGAATCCGGGAATTTAGGAGGCTTGCTTGCTTGCTTGGGTTGCTAATGAAGGGTGGTGAGTAAAACTTTAAATTTGTTTTAAAGTTGGTTCAAGTGTGTGTAGTGGATGTGTTGGGATGAGCTTGGTAGGCCATTCCTAGGTGGGAGTTAAGTTGGTAGTTTAACTCCTTGATTTCTATTGATGCTTACTATGCCATTGCCTATTTGATCTTGTGAAATATGGATTGATTTGTATGTGTATACCTTGCTATGTGTATGCGATGAATATGTGATATAATTGGTGGATGTGGGGTGTGATTAATGAAATTGGCACTAATTAACTTACCGGGTGTAAATGATCGATCATTAGGATTAGTATGCACACAATTGAGTCAAAACGCGTGTGGCCTTGATGGCGTTGAGTCATCAAGGAGGAGTACGGTGATGTAATATTCCACCGGAAATTTATTTATATTCTACGTGATGATGAGTGGAATCTCATCCGTAGGGCATGTGGTGATGAGTGGAATCCCACCCATGCAAGGTCCGGTGATGAGTGTAATCCCACCGAGGTAATGTTGTTGTTGAGATTTAATCCGCACATCCGGGTAAACTAATAGTGGCCAATGAACTTGATATTATAATTATGATGTTGTGATGTTGATATACCTTGTTGAGCTTAGTATGATGTGAGATGCCATATTATGACTCTTGAAAGATTAGCTAAGTTGACTCGTCGATACCTATGTATGTTGCATGTGAGGTTAAGGATTTGCATGCTTGGACCCTGCATTGTTGTTGCTTTTGATTTTAGAGCATCCTCACTAAGCTTCTAGCTTACGCTCTCATTTTCAACAATGCAGATCATTAGCGTGGTGTTAGCAAGGAGCAAGGCGAAGGGGCTTTCCAAGTTTATAGTTGCTCAAGTATGAATTAGTAATTAATGTGGTAGTTTAGCAATGAGGCTATTATGTGTTTGGTATGAGCTTTGTATGACTCATGGAGGTTGTTGGTGTTGATGTTTTTGTTGAATTTGTAAACCATTTTAAGCCTTGATGAATGCTTGATTGTGATGCTATGCTTTTGTAGGAGTACATGTGTTATTGTTGCATGTAACTCTATGTGTGTTGACTTGTGCCTTATGGAACTCTTAAGTATGTCCTTTTTATGAAATATTTCCCTTTGTGGGAATGCCATGTATGAATGCCTCATCTTATGTTTTGTGTGATTTGGGTATGTTTTGCCATAGGATCCATGCCTCTAGAATATGCTTGTAAGTGATGTATGTTTGGTTGGAGTTGTTTAGGGCCTTTGGGATCGATTAGATATGTTTAAAGATGGTTTTGGGAGATTGCAGACAGCTAGTGTTTCGAAACGGGCTAAGCTGTTTCGGAATGGGTATGGTTCCAGGGACCCCGTATCGGAACTCGTTGCGATACGGTTTGGCCACTGTGAACCCTTGTTTCGAAACACTTTGGCCACTGTGAACCCCTGTTTCGAAACAAGTATCGAAACGCCTAGGCAGAATTAGGGCCCTGTTCCGAAACGGGGTGGATGCATCTCGGTACGGGTACCTGGCCTTTTTAACTAAGCCCGTGTTTCGAAACGGGTGACGACTGTTTCGAAATGGGTAGCTGGAAATGGGTTTTTGGACATATCTAATGGGTCTCAAGGGTTGGGCTTAGGCCCAGTTTGTGGTAGGGTTTTTGTGGGCCTTGTTTTCCGCTATCGTGACCACTTAAGTAATTAAATGTCTCTAGACAAGACGTAAAATAAACAAAAAAAAATTTAGGGTCGCTAACCGAGGTGGAACCTTCGCGGGTTTCATGTCGGTTTTCCCTGTGTAGCCTACTCGAACCGGTCAGCCGACCAGACCGGGGTGATAAGTATTTATTTTGGTTATGTTTTTAGTCCTTGTTTTGATCGAATATATATGTTTGAAGAACTTAATTGGGCTGTTTTTATGTTGTTCTCGTGCAGGTTACGTAATGCTGGAAATGAGTTGAGGTGCTGCAGAAAATACTGAAGTCGTGGGCAGATTCATGGGCATGAACCAGGGCATGAATGCTGACTGGGCGCTACGTCAGCACCTTCTAGAAGATGACGTCAGCAACCATGATAACTTACCAGTCCACTTATCAAGATAGCTTATCATCCGATTTTTATCTTAAAATTCAAAACTTGGATATTTATCTTATGTAATTTTATTTAAATTTTTAGGATTTATCATCTTAGGTTTTTAGGGTTTTTCTACTACTATAAATACCCCACTTTGGGGGTGAATTATTCATCAATCATTTTCCATTGTTCTCTTCTTCCTCGAGTAATAAAGCTCTCCATTTTTCTCTATTTCTTTTCTCCATTTTCTTTATTTATTTTATTAAGTATGGTTTTTTCACAAACCATGCTTAACTAAATTCCTTTTAGCCAAAAGCAACGCCAAACCCGACAAACCTCGTGAGATTAGGAAAATACTTCAATCCTTCAACAACTCCTTTTTAGATTCTCTGTAAAATTGATTAGGCAATCGGCCTAATCTTTAGGCATCGCAATTGTTTCATTCCGAGAGCGCGCATCGGCTTGAAGTGGTTTAGATCCATCGTTGGGGACGAGGAAAAGCTTGTAGCCAATTCAACTCCCTAAGAACAAACTTAGTGGCGGTCCACTAAGGGGAATCAAGATCGGAAACAACTCTCATCGAGACGAATATCCGAGCACGGGCTTCTCCAGCACCAACTCAGATCTGGGTTAGCATCGATTGCCGTGGCTAATTCACTAAAGTTTGACTTCAAGGATTGCCCTGGGAGTCGAATTTAAAAACGAGAAGTAAGTTACAAGGGTTGGGCCTTGTAGACTGTAACCTACTGGAAAGTCGAAGAAAAATCAACTTCAGTGATCGAAGATGTCGTGGCAAAGCGTGGCTTGAGGCTATTTTTATCCATAATTCATTCTCAACATTTATTTTTACGTTTTTACTATTTTTCTCATTCAAATCACTATTCTAAAATCCCCCTTTATTTTCTACAGGTTATTGGTCTAAATCAGAAGAAATGTGTTAGAGTTCCTATTCCCTGCGGATCGACCCTTACTCTCGCTATATTAATTTAAATCTTATTTATTTTGAGTTTAAGGTTTTATTTTTGACACTATACGACGCGTGTCAAAATTGGCGCTGTTGCCGGGGAATACGGCAAAATACTAATATCGTTTTATTTGATTTATGACCAGGAGCAATCCGGGAGAACAATTTGAACTCATCCCGGAAATTGAAGCACTAGCCCGAAAGTTGAACGCACAAACACTTCGGGAAAAGAAAAACAAAAGACGCCAGCAGAGATTCGAACGCGATCTAGAAATCACATCCGAAGCAGAATCGAGTTACGAGCCCAATCCGATGGGAGAAGAAAATCAAACCATTCGCCAACTAAATGCGGCGCCCGATGGCCAACAACCTATGTGTATAACTTTCCCGAATGGCGAAACACCGTTCGTGCTAAAAACGGGTTTGATCCATCTCTTGCCTACCTTTCACGGCTTACCGACAGAAAATCCTCATAAACATTTGAAGGAATTTCACATGGTTTGTCTAAGTACAAAGCCACAGGGAGTATCCGATGACCAAATCAAACTTAGAGCATTTCCATTTTCCTTAGCTGATATAGCGAAAGATTGGTTATTTGATTTACCCCCTAATTCTGTTACAACATGGACTGACATGGCTAAACTTTTTCTTGACAGGTTCTTCCCTGCAGCGAAAGCAAGCGAAATTAGACGCAGCATCCTGAGCATTCAACAAAGAGAAGTTGAATCCTTGTATGAATACTGGGAGAGGTTTAAAAAGTTGTGTGCAAATTGTCCACAACATGGGTTGTCGGAACAAACCCTCCTCCAGTATTTTTATGAAGGATTAACGCCTATGGACATGAAAGTGATAGATGCGGCAAGTGGCGGAGCTCTAGTCAACATGACACCAACAGCGGCTAAAACACTGATATCAACCATGGCCGCCAACTCTCAAAGATTCAATCAGTCTAGCGAACCATCTCGAAGGGTTCGCGAGGTAAGTACAGTTTCATTAGAAAACAAAATCGATAAATTAGCTGAAATAGTGCAAACTCTTGTTGCAGATAAGAGAAAAACAGCTAGACTTTGTGGAATCTGTACCAGCCCAGAACATCCGACAAACTGTTGTCCGATGATTCAAGAAGATGATGTCGCCCAAGCCAATGCCATAGGGAATGCTTATAATTCTGGGTGGAGGAACCAATCAAATTAATGGTACGCGAACAACCAAAGGCCAAATCAACCGTACCAACAAAGACAACCCTACCCACAACAAAAGACGTCTCTAGAAACCTTGGTTGAACGACTAGCGATATCCCAAGAGAAGTTCCAAAACCGTACCGAAATCCACTTACAAGAGTTAGACAAACAAATGAGCCAGTTAGCCCAAACAGTAAGTCGTCTTGAATCCAAAGGTAAACTCCCTTCACAAACAGAAATAAACCCAAAAGAAAATGTTAATGCCATCACTCTTCGAAGTGGCACCGTTGTAGAACCCAAAACCTCGGAGGTAAACACCAAAAAAGACAAATCAACTCCACCAGTCAAAAAAGATACACCAAATCCAACCCCTGAGCCATCCCCTTATGTTGTTCGACCACCATTCCCGTCAAGATTGATGAAAAGAGACAAACAAGCAGAAGAAAAGGAAATCCTAGATGTGTTCCAAAAAGTAGAGATCAACATTCCGCTCCTCGACGTAATCCGAAAAATTCCAAGGTATGCTAAGTTCCTTAAAGATTTATGTACTAATAAACGTCGTCTTATTGGAGTTGAAAAGGTTAATCTAGGAGAACATGTATCGGCGGTCTTCCAGCGAAAGTTGCCACCAAAATTGAAGGACCAGGGTATGTTCGCCATTCCCTGCAAAATAGGTAAAGTGGGTATTAAACGAGCAATGTGTGATTTAGGGGCCTCTATTAATGTTATGCCCCTTTCATTTTATAACTCACTTTCTGCTGAGCCTTTGAAGGATACGAAGGTAACAATACAACTGGCGGACAGATCCATAATCTACCTAGAGGGATTACTGGAAAACGTCCTCGTAAAGGTAAATGATTTGATCTTCCCAGCGGATTTCTATGTTATTGACATGGAAAACGACCGAGCAAACAACTCTTTTGAGATCCTCCTTGGCCGCCCATTCTTGAGCACTGCAAACACAAAAATCGATGTAAGAAGTGGGATCCTTACAATGGAATTCGACGGTGAGGTAGTAAAGTTTGACGTTTACAAAGCTATGAGACATCCTGAAAATGTTGCTAGTTTAAATTTTGTTGATGTCATTGAACCTGCCATAAATGATTTCTTTGACACTAGTTTTACTGACTTCATGGATGATTTGTACAGAGAAATCGCGGATTCCGACGAAGAAGACAGGGAGTTTGAAAATCTTTTTTCAGTAAATAAAGATTTAATACTTACTGCATCTAAAACTAAACCTTTACCTTCTGTATTGCAGGCACCCAAGATCGAACTTAAACAATTACCCGAGCATCTAAAGTATGCATTTTTAGGGGAAAGAGAGACCCTACCGGTTATTATCTCAACCAAGCTATCAAACGAATAAGAGGAGGACTTGCTAACAGTACTGCGAGCGCATAAGGAAGCCATTGGGTGGACCGTTGCAGACATCAAGGGCCTTAGTCCCTCCACTTGCATGCATAAGGTAAAAACCGAAGATGGAGCTAAGCCATCTCGACAAGGACAACGCCGCCTGAATCAACCTATGATGGACGTGGTTAAAGAAGAAATACAAAAGCTTCTAGATGCGGATATAATCTATCCAATTTCGGATAGTGACTGGGTAAGCCCGATCCATGTAGTCCCCAAGAAAACCGGAGTCACGGTGGTTAAGAACGCAGAAGGTGAGATGGTCCCAACAAGAGTCCAAAATGGTTGGCGAGTCTGTATAGACTACAGGAAGTTGAAATCTCTAACTCGAAAAGATCATTTTCCACTTCCTTTTATAGACCAAATGATTGAGAGATTAGCTGGTAAAACTCACTACTGTTGTCTTGACGGATTTTCAGGTTTTTTCCAAATTCCTGTGGCGCCCGAGGATCAAGAGAAGACAACCTTTACATGTCCTTTTGGCACGTTCGCTTATCGCTGAATGCCATTCGGGCTTTGTAATACGCCGGTCACATTCCAAAGATGCATGGTGAGCATTTTCTCAGATTTCATCGAAAAAGGTATAGAGGTATTCATGGATGATTTTACAGTTTACGGTAATTCCTTTGGAGAATGTTTATTAAACTTAACAAATGTGCTAAAAAGATGCCTTGAATTCAACCTTGTTTTAAATTATGAAAAATGTCATTTCATGGTAGATAAAGGGTTAATTCTAGGACATATAGTTTCCTCAAAAGGTATTACTGTTGATAAGGCTAAAACAGATGTTATATGCTCACTCCCATACCCCACAACTGTGAGGGATATTCGATCATTTCTTGGCCATGTAGGGTTTTACCGCAGGTTTATTAAGGATTTTTCAAAGTTGGCACAACCCCTCTGCAGTCTATTGCAAAAGGATCAACCCTTCAATTTTGACGAGAAATGCAAGGAGGCATTTGACATACTCAAGGAGAAGCTTGTAAACGCACCTATCGTCCAACCACCAAATTGGAACCACCAATTCGAATTAATGTGCGATGCTTCCGATTTTAGCGTTGGAGCAGTGTTAGGTCAAAGAATCGACAAGGAACCGCATGTTATAGCCTATGCATCACGTACCTTGGATCCTGCGCAGAAAAATTATTCAACAACGGAAAAAGAATTCTTTGCTATTGTTTTTGCCTTAGAAAAGTTTAGATCTTATTTACTAGGTACTAAAATCGTTGTCTTTTCTGATCATGCAGCTTTACGCTTTCTGATGAGCAAAAAGGAGGCAAAGCCGAGACTGATCCGGTGGATACTATTACTCCAGGAATTCAACCTAGAAATTAAAGATAAAAAGGGATGTGAAAACCTTGTTGCCGACCATTTGAGTCGCATCCCATTATCTATGTCTGATCCACCAGTTAGAGAGGAGTTCCCTGACGAAGGATTGATGGCAGCTCAGCTTAACGTTCCATGGTTCGCAGACATGGTGAATTACTTAGCCACAGGTAAGATGCCACAAGATTTACCAAGAGCGGAAGTGAAACGAATAAAAAGAGAATGTCGGTTCTTCATTTGGGATGATCCCTATCTTTGGAAACATTGTTCGGATGAGGTAATTAGACGATGTGTAGCAGAAAGCGAGGTAAACTTTATCCTAAATTTCTGTCATTCTTATTCTTGCGGTGGTCACTTCGGGCCTAAACGTACTGCACATAAAATTCTTGAGTGTGGTTTTTACTGGCCCAACATTTTTCGTGATGCCTATTTATTTTGCAAATCTTGTGAAAAGTGTCAAAGAGTTGGTAATTTGAGTAGACGAAACGAGATGCCACTTAATCCCATTACTGTATGTGAGATATTCGATGTTTGGGGATTAGATTATATGGGTCCCTTTGTCTCTTCATTCGGTAATTTTTATATAATTCTTGCGGTAGATTATGTTTCTAAATGGGTTGAAGCTAGAGCAACCCGAAATAATGATGCTAAAACCACTGTTAAGTTTCTAAAAGAATCTATCTTTTGCAGGTTTGGCACACCGCGAGCGATAATAAGCGACCGAGGGAAGCATTTCATTAACCGAGTGATTGACGCTCTCATGAAGAAGTTCGGTGTCACCCACCGGATTTCAACATCTTACCATCCGCAAACGAATGGTCAAGCGGAGGTGTCGAATCGAGAGATAAAGACCATACTCGAAAAAATCGTGAAGCCGGATCGCAAAGATTGGAGCATAAAGCTATCCGATGCGTTATGGGCATACCGTACTGCGTACAAAGGCCCCATAGGGATGTCACCCTACCGTCTCGTCTATGGTAAACCCTGTCACTTACCAGTCGAGCTAGAACATCGCGCATTTTGGGCAATTCAACAATGCAACATGGAAATGGATGCGATTGGAAGGGAACGCAAGTTACACATTCAAGAGCTCGAGGAAATCCGGAAACATGCCTACGATAGTGCACAAATCTTTAAAGACAAAACAAAGGATTTCCATGATAAAAATATTTCATTTAAATCTTTTTCCGTTGGTCAAAAAGTTCTATTATTTAATTCTAAATTTAAACTTTTTACAGGAAAATTGCGTTCCAAATGGCTCGGACCATTCACTGTTGTTCAATCTTTTCCACATGGAGCAGTAGAAATTCAAGACACCGAAGGACATAGCTTTAAAGTTAATGGACAACGGTTAAAACAATTTTACGAAAATGTTCCAATTGGTTTGGATGAAGAAATTCATTTCGAGGAACCGAATGCATAAATAAGGTCGTCAAGCTAGCAACGATAAACAAGCGCTAGATGGGAGGCAACCCATTTCTTTTTTTAATTTTCTTTATTTTTAATTTTATTTAAATTCTAAAAAAAAAGAGAAGAATCGAAATCATCTAATCTGTTTAAAGATTTTTTTTAATTTTGATTTTATCTTTTATCAAATTTATTTTCATTATTTTTCATATTTATTTTTGAATATTTTCTTATCTACTTTTAAATTTATTTTTATCTCATTTTATTTATCTCTTTGAATTTATTTTATTATCTCATCATTTTATCCTTTTTATTTTGAATTCTATTTTTATCTGATCTTTTATTTATTTTATTTGCAGATAATTTAGATCGAATAAATAGATAAGAAGCTATCAGGATTTTGTGGGGTGAATTTTTAATTTAATATTCGAATTTTATCCTTTTTTCACCCAATCAAACCCATATTTCAAACACTTTCCAACCTTATCTACCCGGTCAACCACCACACTCCAAACCAAATTTAAACACCCGTGGACCCCACCCGATCAAACACCCAATTAAATTCCCTAGCCGCAGCTTTTTTTTCCAACTTTCAACAACCACCTCAAACCCCAATTAAATCCCATGGACCCCACCCCAAACCCAAAGCATTTGACCTACACGGCTACACCCCCACCCTCTTATTTATTTCCCCACCAAACCCTTTGACCTACATTAAAACCTTTTTCTATAATTCCTCACCTGCCGAAAAACCCTACCTTCTCTCTTTATACTTCCAGCCACCCGAACCACCCTACACACCACCGTTGGAATGCCTCGCACCAGATGGAACCTTCGCGGGTTTCATGTCGGTTTTCCCCGTGTAGCCTACTCGAACCGGTCAGCCGACCAGACCGGGGCGAGGGGGTTACATGACAAATCTAAGATTTCAAATAAGAATGATTTAAAAAACAAGTATGTTTACAAAACAAACAACCTATCTAAAAAACAAATCATAGAAAATATTCATTCAATTAATTTCCACTCAATGATTCTACATCACTAACTTAGAACACAAATATCTAATATAATATATTGTTTGATTAAAGCCAAACTCAAATATTAAACATCATAAAACAACCCTTGAATAGTAAATATTATAAAAATATATTCTAATTTGAAACATATCCAAATATTCCAAGAGACTATCTTAAAAAAAATTCAAATATTTCAAAAGGCTATCTTTAAAATATATTTGATACAAGTCATAATATATTTTTTAATTCAGGTTGATATGGAATAAACGGGTTCCATATGAAAAACCCGAAACCGAACCGAATTGAGAAGATTGAATTTTAAATTGAACCAAAAAACCAAACCTCAATATGCAAACCCGAACCGAACCGCATAACCCAGTTCGAGTCGATTTTTTCAATTTTCTGGGTTTGTTGCTCACCCTTACCGTCACCCCTCTGTTAAATTTTTAACAGCGATGGTCAATGCTAACGGTTTCATTTCGCAGTTATATTTCTAATATACCCTAATAAAATTATTAGGTCAACATGGCTGCTAATTAGCGGGGAGGGAGAAGGAAGAGAAAAGGAAAATAAAAGAAGTATATTATATTTGAACCATTTTAGACACATCCCCTTGACTATATAAAGGAGTAATGAGTCTGAGAGGATGCTCGATGAGAAGATGGTGGAATAGGGAAACCCTTCAAGAAATGATCTCCAGAACCGCAACGGAAACAGGTGCCCGCCTTCTTCCTACACTCCCCTTGATGCCATTTGCCACAATGCTCACAAAGAGGTTCCTTAGAGAAACCTGATGAACCACCTCGACTAGCTGTCGAAGGCTGAGGGGTTAGAGGCCTAGAACCGATGTCACCCCTCGGAGGTGCAGTAGTGCGAGCCTTCTTACTTGCCCGTGCTGAAAACACGGTGCTATAAGGCCTCCTAGATCGTTTTCGATCTACTCTGTCGCTCTCTGCGGCCATTAACTCAACCTCCTCTAAATCTTTTGTCAACTCGATCACCTTATCAAGGTGGCCGATAATGTAACACTCGGTTAAAAAAAGAGAAGGGGAGTTGCTGGATGTGGGAATTGAACCCACAACCTATAGGCAGCCAAGTTGGTGACCTAGCCAACTGAGCTAAGTAGCTCTTGTTGTCTAAATCACCCATTTTTTTCCTTTGAACCTTCATGTGTGGTTGCCAAAAAAATAATTAAAGCCAATCTGACTTTTTACCTACCAAATTAATGCCCAAATTTCTCCCACCCCCTCGTTGTTCCAGACCCTTCCAAACCGAAGCCAATGCTTAGCCGTTCTGCCCACACTGAAATAGGTTAGATTTAAGGTTGTTTTTGGCGTTTTTGGGCTGTCCGACATGTTTTCTAATCGGGAAAGGCCGCGCGTGGGCTTCACGCGCCGTCCTAGGCGATTCTCGGCTGCCTTGGACGGTGGCTGCCGAACCGGCTGGCTCAGACCCGGTCTAGCCGTGAACCGAGCCACCTGAACCGGTCCAAACAAACCGGCCCAAGCCCAATGGTAAACCAAGCCCGTTGACCAACCCGACCCGTTGACCGACCCAACCTGTTGACCGACCGACCCCTTAACCGACCCGACCCGTTGACCGACCGACCCGTTAACCGACCCGAACCGTTGACCGAGTCAACTCAGTGAGTTAACTTGACCGAGTCAACTCACCGAGTCAACCTTTGGACCAGTGACGTCAGCGTTGACTTTGATCGCTGATGTTAGCGTTGACTTTGACCAGTGACGTCAGCGTTGACTTTGACCAAAAAGTTAATTTTTCCCAAAAGCCCTATTTTATGTTTTTCGACGTCCTGAGTCCGTTTTTGAAGCCCATTTCGTGAAATTCTTACCCGAAAGCCTCCGGATTGGACCTTGAACTCGAGTCTGCTTATGTATATTAATAATCAATTATGAGCAATGTGAATAAGGACAGAAATTGGGATTTTGTGCGATTAAAGGTATTCGTAGTTTCTTGTATTCGAGATGTTGAGGACGTCGCATTCGGGTTCGAGAGTGATCGAATAGAGTACCATGGTTGACCGATATAGCAAGGATTAAAGGTAATACATTACTGCCTCTTGTATGCTTTATGAACATGTCGATATTCAGTTAATGCATGCATAAATATGATGAGGAGTGATGTTAGCTCTGTATAAGTCAAACCGTATATGAAATTGAATATGATAACCTGGATAAGATTGAAATGCTCGAACGAGAGAGTTAATAAATGTAAAGATCTAGAGTTCGATAAATAATTAATAAGGCAGCTAATCTCTAAATCCGATTATCAGTGTCAAATGATTAAATGTTAAAAATATTTGGATATGAAATTACGAAAATGCCCTTAAGGTTTGAGAATGAGTAAAATACCCTTAAATTGAAAGCGATCTAGAAATCTACACTAGACAAGGTAAAACCACCTAATTCATCTGAAAATCTCGAACTACTTGGAAAGCTATGGTAACAAGATTTAAACCTTCGAGATTGTAAGGTGTTAGGTTTCCTTGAATTTGGAATGAATCTCCGAGTATAGATTTACGAGAAACTATCCATACCCCTAAATTAATCAAGTGGCTCAAAATACTAAATTGATCGTAATGACTGAAAGTATTGGAAATATTGTTACGGTTAAATTAATCGGAATGATCGTATTGACCAAAAAGGCTGAAGTATCCTCGGACACCGAGGTTTGCAAATTAACTTGAAGGATGGATAAACCCTTGAGTTCTGAAATGAATGAAGTGGTTGGAGATACCAAAATTTCTTGAATGGCTGAAACACCCACGAGTACTTAAATGATTGAAATGCTATAAATGGTTCAATTGACAGGAATGATGGATATCCCGAGCTTGAAAATGACTGAAATACCCCCTTAACTGGAATAAGTAAATTGCTTTTGATAAAATTTTAGAAATGCCAATAAAGCTGAAAATGACTGAAATGCCTTTAAGGGTTGAAGCATGACTCATGGACGTCAATCACTCTTGATATTAATATAAGGATGGAAGTTTTTCCGCACAGAGTATTAGTTCGACTACTCCGTGGCAAGTCTTGTGGTGAAATATGAAGGCAACCTTTCAGATATACGATACAAACATTATTTGGAAATGATACCCATGAAGTGCATACGTCAGAAGGTTTGGTTAGTACTGTAAGGTTTGAACATGTTAGTTCGATTAGTTTTAGAGGCTCGATAAACTTCTGGGAATCTTAAATATTGTAAATCGTCATCTTATCACTATTGGGCTAAATTACAAAATCACCCCTGATAGCTATAAGACTAAAATGCCCTCGTTGACCAAAGTAATCAAAATAGCCCCGAATGTATCTGATATCGTGAAAGATCTTGACGTAGAAATCTCTGAATGCCTGGTTGGAAACCTGATGAGCAAATAGAATTTCTGAGCCACTGTTTACGCCTTGTTGGTATAAATTACCAAAATGCCCGTGTATGATAAAATGACCATAATGTCATTGTAGGCTTAAATGGCTAAATCACTCATGATATGCCAAAACTCTCATGATATGAACCGTTAGTACAAACCCCTCTTTTAATAGGGACATCGTTTCAAAAATCCGTTCAATTGTCAAAAGTTTAATGTGTTCTCTTCCGTAAATGACAAGTATCTCCAAGGAAATAAATTATTCCACCTAGTGTGTTCCATGTGTGCTACACGACTATTTTTGCATGCCGATTTACATGTTATAATACCGATCACGTGCACATGATTGACATACTTGAACTCATATGAACATGACATGTTTTATAAATTAAGCATGATCGTACTATATTTCTAGTATATGCCTATGCACCCGATATGACAAACATGCTATATGGATAATGTGTTACTAAAAATACAGTTATTGAGTAATGAACTATTGATGATTTGATTCACTGGGGTACTTGGGACATGATATGAAGTTACCGTCGGCTCAGCCCTGATCCAACTGGTAAGTCCCCCCGTATTCGGATCCTAAGCTTCGGCTAGGTCCGCCCGTTTTCGGATCCTAGGCTTCGACCACATCCGCCCGTTTTCAGTTCCTATGCTTCGGCAAGGGTCGCCCGTATTCTAAGGTATATCCTTAGGATGGTACCCACGCCCAATGGGCTCGGGTTAATGCCTGTACATGATACTGCACTGGGGAAACTATATACTGGAGTATGGTTGGAGGGTAAATAAAGGATTAAAAATGAACTTTACGGCTACTTGAAACAAATGTATTTAAAATAAAAAGGTTTACTGCATTGTTACATTTCATGCAAATTAAGAAAGTTAATGAATGAAATAGTAAGTAATGTGCAATTGATAGATAACTTATGAATTAAAATAAAAAGCAAATTAAAAGCATAAATAATAATCACAAAAAATTAAATGTAGTCAACAAACAATAAATAAAAATGAACAAGTGTAGAATTAAATAGCATAAATTAAATGCGTAAGAAATTAAATATACAAAATTATGGACTGATTTGCACTAAAATAAAATTATTAGAGGGCCAAAACATAATATACCCTAAAGACGCTAAAATTCGCGAAACTACCCCTCAGACCTGGGTCAAGACTAGGAATGACAATTTAATCTGAATCCAAAAACACTTATCTAAATGCGGTTGAAAAAGAATCCGAATCTAATCAAAAAAGAATCCGATCCAAATCCGTTTGAAAAAAAAATCTGAATCCAAATCCGATTCATTGCCATCCCTAGATATTATATTTGAACCATTTTAGACCCATCCCCTTGACTATATAAAGGAGTAAATAGGGTGACACAATACATTCGTCTTACTCTTAAGAATTAGTTATTTGCTACAAAAAGAAATGGAATCCAACAAATCTGCTTTACTTTTGGGTAAATACAATTAGATTGATATAATTCAAACTAACATTAATTTAATTGTTTTGTGAATCAACATGATATAAATACAATTAGATTCAAAATTTACAAGAATAGCTGGAGGAGTACATTATTAAGTAGATGAAGTTTAATTATAAATCAGACTTAATTGGGTAAAAAAGACAAATATTTCTGAAAAAGAGAAGAATCCCAATAGGATAGATTGTATCATAATTGTTCACTAAAGAAAAGAAAGCAACAATAGCAGGCGAAGCTGTAAGAAAGAGGGGAAAATTCGCACAGCACTGACCTTGAATTCTGGAAATCGGAAAGGTTTTGGACGTTTCATATTCTCCGCCATTAGTCAGCCCTATAGCATGGGAGCCAAGTAATAAACTATAGATATATTCACACATAAAATTGAACCATAAAATCCTTGAAATAACCTGGTAATACTATATTAATCACTAAATAAGAGCCAAAAATAGATAGTAAAGCTGATCGAATCAAACAAAAGAATTCTGATCGTCAAATACATTTCCTGCTACTAAAGTATGTGCTTCAAAGATTAAATTACTAATTCTAATTAGAAAGCTAAAGAATTTTAAGCATCATAAATGATTTATTTTCATCAAAACGTCAATTTTCCGTACATTGCTACTCTATTAGTACTTAGAAGTGATTAAAATTTAAAACTATCCAAATTTAATTGTCAAGGAATCTATAGAAAATCTTCAAGCTTAATACTCGTCAGTGATCACTTGATTACTTCATCTATCAACCAAAAGCGAAAACCCATATCGCTCAAAAGTCAAAACCCGAAGTCAACTTTGCAGAGCTTAAGCAAAAATTGACGTTGATAAGTTGAAATTATAGATATGATCTTACAATGGATCGCCGAGCGAGTTGAGTGAGACGAGGAAGGAATCGGGTGAGTCGAGTTGAATCACTGCTTTTTAGAATTAGAGTTGAGAAGGAAAATGCAAGTCTCACACTGGGGATTACGGAGGTTTCGTAGATCTATTGACTCGCTGATTTGAAATATATAATTTTTATAGATGTATTTATTTCAAACCTACCATTAACTATGCTTGCACAAATAATAGACAAAGATAGGTGTAGTTGTACCCACATTATTAAATAAGCATTTAATGAAGACTTATCTTTATAGTAATGAACACAAAATCTAGATTGAAGTCTAATTTAGCTCAAAATGGCGTTTTTTTACTGGAGGAAAAATATTAAAAAATATGCGCTTGAAGGAGTTTAAACCTAAAACCTTCAAATACAAAGGGTAAACCTTAGTCACTAAACAAACATGAAAATATGTAATATTTTATCACAAATATTATATATCTTAACCTACTTGTGATTATAAACCGAACCCCAGTTTGCGATTTTTTTACAAAAAATAAAATAAAAATCGGATGGTTAAAAAATCGAAATACAAAAAACCGAATTTTGTGGTTTAGATCGGTTAAAAACCGCGGTTTTAACGGGGGGTTCAAATTCAAAAAATAAGCAAAACACCTAACATATTTTAATTTACCATTAGATACTCTAATATCAATTTATTTTTCCATTAAGAACAAGAAAACACATGTCTTGAGCTCTTGACAATTCTAACATTTCAAATAAGAATGATTTAAAAAACAACTATGTTTACAAAACAAACAACCTATCTAAAAAACAAATCATAGAAAATATTCATTCAATTAATATCCACTCAATGATTCCACATCACTAACTTAGAACACAAATTTCTAATCTAATATATTGTTTGATTAAAGCCAAACTCAAATATTCAACATCATAAAACAACCCTTGAATAGTAAATATTATAAAAATATATTCTAATTTGAAACATATCCAAATATTCCAAGAGACTATCTTAAAAAACAAATTCAAATATTTCAAAAGACTATCTTTAAAATATATTTGATACAAGTCATAATATTTTTTTTTAATTCGGGTTGATATGGAATAAACGGGTTCCATATGAAAAACCCGAAACCGAACCGAATTGAGAAGATTGAATTTTAAATTGAACAAAAAAACCAAACCTCAATATGCAAACCCGAACCGAACCGCATAACCCGGTTCGAGTCAATTTTTTCAATTTTCTGGGTTTTTTGCTCACCCTTACCGTCACCCCTCTGTTAATTTTTTAACAACGATGGTCAATGCATAATCGGATTGAGTAAGCTAAATAGATGGTTTTCTCGTCCACTTTTTATTTCTTTTCGTCGCAATAATATGCACTACTGCTTAGTGCTCTTGCTCTAGTCAGTAGTCATCGTGTTTATGTTGTGTATGTCCCTCTAATGTGTGAAAGGGGTTATGTAACTTGTCTTTATTCTAAATAAAAACTCTATTTAGCTGCCTTAAAAAAACCTATGAATTTTCTTCATTTTCCGCAAAATCAGAGTTATATTATTATCATTAAAGGCAACAATGTTCTGCAGCAAAACTTGAAAAACCAAAACTAAAACGAAACAAAAGCCTGCAGCAGCTATAAAACAAAACAGAATCAAACTCTAAATTACCACCACGCCTCGAAAACGGTGGGGGAAAGAGACAGAAAAAAAGTGTAAAAAGTATATATATATATATATGTGTGTGTGTGTGAGAGAGAGAGAGAGACTTGATAGTGAGAGTGATAGTGAGAGAGAGAGAGCTTAATAAAGAATATTAAATTTGAGGTAGATAGAGAAAGCCTAGTATTGAAATATTGTTCCAGAAGAGAGATTTTATTGCAACATACTATGTTTCAAAGGCACATGTTATATCTTAATCAATCTACACCATCATCTTCACTATACAAAGGAGTATTGGGTGACTGCATCGATTCATCTAATTTAGTTAGTTAATTGCTCCAAAGAAAGGAAATCCAATAAGTTTGCTTTAATTTTCGACAAATATAATTTAGAGTTGTGATCTAAATTTTTTAAGATTTGATTTAAGGTAAGAATATTATATCTTGTTTACTTTACATTTGTAACAATATAATACCCTAATTCAATTTACAATGTTTAACATAAAAGTATAACATAGCTGCTTATCTATATCCTTTTGCCGTTCCTAACCGACCAATCGAATCAGTGTAATAAAAACGAGAAGCTTGTTGATAATTAAAAGGAAAATTTATTTGGATCATCAGAAATTGGACCAGATTTGGATTTGTACGTTTGGGGTCAAAGGTGGATGCGGATGGAATCATAGAGCGTTTTCATGGATTTCGGCTTTATGGATACAAATTAAAGGTAATGATGGCGCAAAGAGAGACTAGCGATACATTTTGGAGAAGAAAACGTAATAACATTGTTTCAAGGACGAACAAGGAGATCCAGAAACAGTGGGATGATCATGATCATACGAACAGTTCCAAAAGGAATCCAGTGAGGCGGCGTAACAAGGATGAGGATGGTGATGGTCGGATCACAGTGAAAGAGCAATCTAGAGTGGAAGAGAAACGCAAATGCGTGGATGGGGTTGTTGATGCCGATAAATGGGAAATTTTACAGAATTGCGCTTTGGGTTTTTGCCGTCAACCCAGCCAAATAGCGGATCCTGCAAATGAGATTACAAAGGCGAAATTGATAGGTTTTACGTTGATGCGAGTTGCAGGCTCTCTTGTATTATTCATGTTTGAAGATAAAGAATCGAGGAAGAGAATTTTGGAGACTAGGCGTCTAGAAACATGGTTTGAAAATTTAATTGAATGGTCGCCTACATCATTTTTACCGAATCGAAGGGTATGGCTTTCAGTAAGTGGAATTCCTATTCATGGATGGCCTGAAGAAACATTTCAGAATATTGCAGCAATTTGGGGCGAACTCGTACGGATTGACATTGAGACTTTGGCGCCTTCGACGTTTGAACGATGTCGACTTCAGATCGAAACCGACTGGATTTCACACATAGATGAAGTAATGGACTTGCGCATTAACGATAACGTCTTCACATTTCGCGTTACAGAAATTGAGGAAGCGATTGGCCCTAAGTGTAATTGTAGTTGTTAGGCGGCGAACTGCTTGGAAGATACATTGAGTACTAAGGATTTGAACATGGATATGTCCAGCCCGGTTAAGGTGTCTATAAGTGGGAGGTCAGCAAATGATACAGTGGTACCCAATTCTTTCTCTTATTCGGCTCTGGGATCGAGCCAAATTGATCATATGTGGAATGAGAACAAGAGGGAGGATTGGCGTGTCATGAGCACGGTAAGTTGGATGGCGGATGAAGATGTAAGCTTTTTCCATCGCGAAAGGGAAAGTCAACGAATTCTGGATGTTTTGCCAAGTGATGTTGTGGTGGATGTTTTTCCAAACAATGTGGGAGTACTGTGTGATGAAGTTGCCGAAGAACTAGTAGCTGATGAATTGAGCCCACGCGTTGATGGGTCAAGGATAGAAATTCCTAGGGCTAATAAGGCTCAAACAATTGAATACAATGGAGAGTTTAGAAGGTTACGACATGTTTCAGAAATTGAACTGAGTTTTTTTATCGCCTGGTGAGGCTGAAGCGAAGCTGGTAAAAAAGGGCAGAGGTCGTCCGAAGAAAAACCAAAAACCATCAGAGGTAATTGCTAATGGCTCTTTGTCAGATTTAGATTTCTATAACCGGAAACGTATTATTTTAAGAGAAGCGGAGGAAAAATTGAAATTGGGTAAACTGATTGGGGTGAAAACAATTGGAAACGAACAAGAAATTGTAAAGGATATCGCGCGTACGATTGAAGCGCGAGAACGACAATAATTGCGAAGAGCGTTGAGTTTGTGGTCGTGGAATGTGAAAGGGATTGGTTCAGCGTTGAAGCGTAATTCGGTTCAACACTTTTTGAGACAACAAAGGTGTGCGATGGTCATTTTATATGTGACTAAATTAAAGACATCAAGTGATGGTATGGTGAATAAGATATAGTTTACGAATGATTTTGTTTATGTGTTTACGCCTTCTTCGGATGTTTTTGACATTCGAGAGAGGAGACGGATTTGATCGGTTCTTGAATGTCTGTTTTTGTGGTATAGTAGGAGTATACGTACCGTGTGTGGGAGGGGATCAAGCGAGTTTGTTAGGCGATATGTGGCGTGGTAATATACAACGAGGTATGGTGGAATTATTCATTGGCTGTGGTGCGTGATTTCCTTTGTGTCGATAGAGTGGCGTGGTGTGGTTTGTTAAAAGTGTGAGGATCGAATAGTATGGAAACACGCAACATCGAACCATTTTTTTGTTGGTGCTTGACGACATCTTTTGGCCTGGAAATTGCATCTAATAGGGATTATTGTTGAGCTCATGTATTCATGTTTTTATCGAGAAGCGAATTGCTTGGATGACTTTTTGGCGAGGGGTGGTGTTGATCGCACATCTTGGTTTTGCATGCTAGCGTGAATGTTTTGTGTTTTGTTTTCTTGCTTTAGTTTTTTCGTGTTTGTTCTGTTGTTTTTAGCGTTTGTTCTTTATCTCATACTCCTCGGTACTCTTTTCCTCCATTTAGGTGTAGGGAGGTTTTTAATAAGGCCATGAAGTGTGATGACACTGTATGATTCTTATTAATAAAATCATACTCTGTTGCCGATGAAAAAAAACTAATTATAAAATAAAAATTCGAGTGAATTGGTTCTTGATTCAAAGTTTATTCATTCTTAGTTCTTAATTTTGATTGCGAGTGAATTGGGAGAAGATCTCGTGAATTCATCCATTTATCTAATACCGGGAGAGTTAGATTCAAGAAACGAATGAGCATGGTTTTTATTTAATCATTAATCGATGGTGAAGACTAATTCGACTTAGGGATAAATTGCGAATTTCAACGGCTAAGAGGAGCGCAAGATCGGTTGTTGTTCACCCATGGTTGACGCAGGGATGTATTACCAAGGCATGCACAATTGACCAGTGTTTTGAGTTAGGGATAACGAGAAGCCATTGAAGAACGCTTCGCCGAACTTTGAAGGAAGTCACCCGGTTACCCAAGCAATCACACCATTCCCAGTTGCCCAGGCAATTATTTGCCCAGACAATCCGACTGTTGTCAGTTGCCAAGGCAATTGAGTTGCTCTTGCATTCAATTACCAAGACGATCCATTCAACTATCGTTCCACAACTCACGATAATCCGTCATACTCTATTAAATCGATCACTCCTTTCTCTTATCTTTATTTAGTTTATTTTAGTTTATATTCATCACCATCAATACTATTTATTTTTACAATACGATAACTAAAGCAAAGTGGTTCAAACCAATCAATGTGGAGACGATACTCGATACTTATCGTATCACTTTATTACTTGTGACGTGTATACTTACACCGTTTACGTTACACTCTTAAATCACGCAACACAAAACAATTGGAGATTGATTAAAAAAAATCATATTCTCTTTCAATAATGCTGCTCTATATATGTAAGTAGATCATCATGTTTCACCACCTTATTAATCAAATAAAATTATTAAAATAATCACATGAGTTGTTAATGATGAGAGACAAAATTACGTGATAATTGATAGAATAATAATAAAAATATTAGTTGTTAATTCATTATTTAATAGCGTGGGGACACCTATATTATTTATTATTTGTGTCGGCATGAAAAAAAAGGCATTTATTGACTTTTGATTTTATTATCATTATGTATATATAAAATTAGTTACTCATGCGCCCCGAATAAATTATTTCATTGATTTTTCATATAATTTTAGAAAAAAAATATAAGATATGATGTAAAAAACATTTATAATTTACTCGTATACTAATTTTGTAGGTATTGAGAGGAATATACCACGTTTCAACGTCTTTTTTTCTTCTATCAAGATTTCCCAAAACGGTGGAAGTTGTGCTGGACAAGTACATAGTACAATTTATTTTTACTTGACAAATATGATTTCCTAAAATGGTTCAATCTCTTTCGATTTGTTTTATTTTTTCTAGTTAATACTAACGGTTTTATTTTACAGTTATATTTCTAATTTACCCTAATAAAATTATTAAGTCAACATGCCTGCTAATTAATGGGAGGGAGAAGGAAGAGAAAAGGAAAAAAAGTAGATATTATTAGGGATGACAATTTAATCCGAATTCGATCCGAAGGAATTTATCCGATCCATATTTGATTGAAAAAAATCCGAATCCGAATCCGAGGAAAATGTCCGAGTCCTAAAAGGAGATGGGTTGGATATGGATCATGCCAAGATCCGATCTGAATCCGAATCTGAATCCGATTCAAATCCATGTTCGATCCGAATCTGACGCATCCGATCCATATCCGAGTCCGAATTAAAACATTTAGGACTTTTAATTCCTTAAAACAAAATATCATATATAATATTTACATTAAAACAAGAAGACAACATAAATAAAGTAAAAAGTTAAACTAAATACATTAAAAAAACATAACTACATATATTTTTTAAACGAGAACATAAATGTATATATTAGGTAATTTAGAATAATGGTAAAAACAATATTAACTTTATATATATATATATATATATATATATATATATATATATATATATATATATATATATATATATATATTAAAAGTGATAATAAAAACATAAATGTCTTAAGAATGTAAGTTAAATAATAATAATTTTTATTATGATTTATATATATTAATTAATCTTAATATAGTGTAATATATCTATTTATACCATATGCATATATAAATAAATATGAAAAAAATAAATGCAAGATCAAGTCATAGATAAACAAACAATACAATAGAGAAACAAATAAATGTAAATATCAATGAATTACTAAAAATTAAGGAAATTAGTGAATGAAATAGTAAGTAATGTGCAATTGATAGATAACTTATGAATTAAAATAAAAAGCAAATTAAAAGCATAAATAATAATCACAAAAAATTAAATGTAGTCAACAAACAATGAATAAAAATGAACAAGTGTAGAATTAAATAACATAAATTAAATGCGTGAGAAATTAAATATACAAAATTATGGACTGATTTGTACTAAAATAAAATTATTAGAGGGCCAAAACACAATATACCCTAAAGACGCTAAAATTCGCGAATCTACCCCTCAGACTTGAGTCAAGACTAGGGATGACAATTTAATCCGAATCCAAAAACTCTGATCTAAATGCGGTTGAAAAAAAATCTAAATCCGATCCAAATCCGTTTGAAAAAAATCCGAATCCAAATCCGAAAAAAATATCCGAGTCCAATTGTAACGAATTCAGACTTGGATTTTATACAATCCGATCCATTTCCATCCCTAGACATTATATTTGAACCATTTTAGACCCATCCCCTTGACTATATAAAGGAGTAAATAGGGTGACACAATACATTCATCTCTACTCTTAAGAATTAGTTATTTGCTACAAAAAGAAATGGAATCCAACAAATCTGCTTTACTTTTGGGTAAATACAATTAGATTGATATAATTCAAACTAACATTAATTTAATTGTTTTGTGAATCAACATGATATAAATACAATTAGATTCAAAATTTACAAGAATAGCTGGAGGAGTACATTATTAAGTAGATGAAGTTTAATTATAAATCAGACTTAATTGGGTAAAAAAGACAAATATTTCTGAAAAAGAGAAGAATCCCAATAGGATAGATTGTATCATAATTGTTCACTAAAGAAAAGAAAGCAACAATAGCAGGCGAAGCTGTAAGAAAGAGGGGAAAATTCGCACAGCACTGACCTTGAATTCTGGAAATCGGAAAGGTTTTGGACGTTTCATATTCTCCGCCATTAGTCAGCCCTATAGCATGGGAGCCAAGTAATAAACTATAGATATATTCTGTTCGATAAAGAAGAAAACCCTAGAAAACAGTAAAGGGAAATGGGTTACTCTGAACGAGATTGAAAAAGAATGTGGGCTTTCAAAATTAGATGAAAGCCTGGGTCGGGTAACCCTTCTTTAATATAGCCCAATCTAAGCCTAACAGAAACGGTTATTATTTAACCGATCCGTTGAGCTTAGTTAGCGGGCCTAACTGAAAACAGTTAAACAACCAGCTTGTGATCAGCTTGCATAACCATCAGCCATCTTCATCTATATACCAGACGGCCCATAGTACTTAGTCCAAGTACATATCCATAGTCTAACATTCCCCCTGCTCCCTTTCACTTATTCTGCGAACGAATGAACACTCATCTTGCATCTGAACAACTGAAAATATGCTTTAGACAGAGGCTTGGTCAGCCCATCCGCTGCTTGATGTTCAGCTGGAACATAATTGACTTGCACCCTCCGATCAGCAACTTTTTCTCGCACAAAATGAACGTCCAGCTCAACATGCTTCGAGCGAGAATGAAACACGGGATTCGCGGACATAGCAACCGCGCTTGTATTGTCGCACCACACAACAGGAACTGACGAACAACTAACACCCATATCACGCAGCACTGTATCGACCCACATAATTTCAGAGACAGCATCAGCCACACTCCTATACTCGGCCTCGGATGTAGATCGCGAAACAGACTTTTGCTTCTTAGAGCTCCATGCAACTAAGCAATTATCAATATAGACGCAATACCCTGTTGTTGACCTTCTGTCATCAGAACCATTAGCCCAATCTGCATCGGAAAAAGCCACGATATTCCCAATGCCCAAGTCCGACGGTGAAAACAGCAAACCATAATCAAGAGTGCCAACCAGGTATCGAAGAATCTGTTTTACTGCCTCAAGGTGTCCTTCACACGGTTTGTGCATGAACTGGGCAACACGGTTCACGCTAAAGGCTATGTCAGGCCTTGTATGACACACGTATAAAAGAGCTCCAACAAGACTACGATAAACATACGGATCAGACAAGGGACTTCCAGCATCCTGACTTAGTTTAGTAGTTGAAAGCATTGGAGTAGGTGAGGGTTTAGCTTGACACATCTTAGCTTTGGCCAACAACTCAAGAACAAATTTCTTCTGGCTTAGTAACAAAGAGTCTCCTATCTTCAAAGCATTAATACCAAGAAAAAACGTGAGTTCACCTAAATCTTTGAGAGAGAATTTGAGGTTGAGCTCCTGGATAATCGTTTCAACCACTTCATCCGATGACCCAGTGATGATGATATCATCTACATACACTAAGATGTATGTAATAGTAGAGTCACTACTGCAAATAAACAACGAGGTGTCAGCAGCTGACTCCTTGAACCCGAGAGAGATGAGACAACTTCTCAATTTTGTGTACCAGTTGCGAGGGGCTTGTCGCAACCCGTACAGAGCCTTCTGAAGAAGACACACCAAATTAGATCCATCATCAGCTTTCTCAATAAAACCAGGTGGTTGCTGCATAAAAACTTGTTCTTCTAACCCACCATTGAGGAATGCGTTGTTTACATCAACTTGACGCAGCTTCCACTTTCGAGAAACAGCAACAGAGAGAAGGATGTTAAGAGTAAAGAAACGAACTACAGGACTAAATGTATCACTAAAGTCTTGCCCCGGGACTTGAGAGAAGCCTTTGGCAACCAAACGTGCTTTGTATCGAGAGATGGAACCATCAGAATTGTACTTAATACGGAAAAGCCATTTACATCCTACAGTTTTTCGACCTTCAGGTAACGGAACAAGTTTCCATGTATCATTCGACAACAACGCATTATACTCAGCCAACACAGCTTCCTTCCAAGCAGGGATTTGTAAAGCCTGATCAATTGTCTCAGGAACAACAGTAGCAGCAAGACTAGCAGTGTAGATCTTAGGTTTAAATATTCCCAATTTACTCCTAGTTACCATGTGATGACCACCCAACCCAGACAAGTTTGGTAAGCTAGACACAGGGGCAATATAACCAGAACTACAAGGCAGACTAGAGTCATCAACAACATTAACAGACTCAGTACTCAAACTGGCTGAACCACCAGTATTGGACAACTCAGCAGAAGGAACACAAGAACTAGGACCAGCAGCAACATCACAGTCAGAAGTGACTTGAACAGCAGACTCAAAATGACAACCAGAACCACCAGTCTCAGGCATACCAGAGATATCATTAGGAAAGGGTAAAGCAGTGACACCAACCACATTATCAGACTCAGTGTTACAACAAGGCACACTAGCATTAGCAACAGAACCAGTATTAACAACATTATCAACAACAGGGGCAACAGTATCAACAGCAGCATGAGGCACATAAGGAACATCAACAGCATTATCATCAACATTATCAACAAGATCAGCAGTAACAGTATCATCAACATTATCAACAAGATCAGCAGTAACAATATTATCAACAACAGGGGCAACAGTATCAACCACATCATGATGCACACATGTAATATCAACAGACTCAGACGAACTTGAGACACCAGGTTCAGGACCTGACCTGGAGGACAAAGTGTTACCTGGATTTACAGACCTGGGCCTACCACAAGTACGACTGTCCATAGCAACCAGAGAAGGCCCTTTAGGTGTCACTGCAGAGGGAGAGGTAGAGGAAGCACCACCCTTGCTCAATTCTGCAAATGGAAAAGCATTTTCGTCAAACACGACATGTCTAGAGATTATAACTTTTCCTTGAGATGTAAGGCACTTGTAGCCCTTATGTTGCATACTGTAGCCTAAAAAGGTGCACGGCTCCGATCGAAACTCAAGTTTGTGCTTCCGAAATGGTCGTAAATGGGGAAAACAAACACACCCAAAGACACGAAGAAAGGTATAATCAGGAGTACAACCAAATAGTTTCTCATAAGGGCTGATATTACCAAGAACTCGAGTGGGTAGCCGATTAATGAGATGAACTGCTGTGATGACAGCGTGGGACCAGAACTCAAGGGGCAAGGAAGCCTGACTCAGAAGAGTAAGAGCCATTTCTACGAGATGCCGATGTTTACGTTCCACCACACCGTTCTGCTCTGAGGTGTGGGGACATGTGACTCGATGTTTCACACCAGACTCAGTAAGTAAAACAGACAAAGAGCGATACTCTCCCCCCCAATCACTCTGAACCTCACGAATTTCAGTACCAAACTGAGTACGAACCAGACTTGCAAACTGCTTATAAGCTTGAACAGCTTGAGACTTGTTTCGAAGCAAATACAACCACGTATGCCTAGTACAAGCATCAACAAAGGCTACGTAATATAGAAAACCATCAGACTTTGGACACGCAGGACCCCATAAATCTGTGTAAACTAACTTAAAAGGTTCTGTATATACAGTAGCAGAGTCATGAAAAGGTAGCTTGTGGCTTTTACCATTACGACAAGCAACACAAACCACATCTTTATTAACATTGGAATTAACAGACATGTTATAGCCATGTAAAACCTTAGACAAGACAGCATGGGCAGGATGCCCCAACCTACGATGCCAAACATCAACCTCTTCTTGTTTACACATACGAACAGTAGACTGAACATTATTCACAGAAGGCACAGAATTATTAAAAACATACAGACCATCATTCTCACCACCACGCAACAGCTCAGCACCAGTGCACTCATCACGAACCACACAACCATCAGCGTGAAACTCAAAGTATACATCGTTGTCCTTAGCACACTTGGACACCGAAACAAGGTTTTTAGTAATCTGTGGCACTAACAGCAAATCATGTAAACGTAATTCACGAGAAGTAGTAAACAAAGCAGTAGACCCTATTTTATGAATAGCTAGCCCCTTACCATCACCAACCAACAATTTACCTGGGCCCGTGAAGTCAGCACCCTGATGGACGTTCGAAGGTTCAGCAGTGACGTGGTGAGTAGCACCAGTGTCAACAAACCATTGGCCTCCAGAGCCTCCAGAACCGTGAGAAGTGCTCACATGATTACATTGATGACAGGCCGGGGATGCAGATCCAGCACCAGACACAGACACAGAGGAAGATTCAGGCCCAGTCTCATTTAACGAACACAAATTGACAGCAGGAGAAGAATCTGACCTATACAAGCTAGCAGAGACGCCAGCAAAGCTCTGATCAAATCGACGGTAGCATCTATCCACCAAGTGGCCCATCTTCCCACACAGTTGACACTGGAACCGGTTACGACCACGGCCAAACCCACGACCAGATCCATTCCCACCAGACGGCGCACCCTGTCGATACGGACGCTGACCTGATCCGCCACCACCAGCATTCATAGCAGTCGTAGCACCAGGCGAAGCAGACGAAGCTACTGCAGCAGTGTTAGCACTCATGAGAGGCCCTTGATCACGATCAAACAAACCTTGCTGAGCCTCAGCATCAATGAGAATCGTAGTGACCTTCTCAAGTGACAACACATCACGAGTGGCCGTAATAACCGCCACGAACGGTTTATAGTCAGCCGGTAAGCCTCCCAGAATAGTAGCAATGTGTTCAACCTTCGAGACGGGACTACCACACGACGCTAGAGCGTCGCAGAGCTCCTTAATCCGAGAAATGTACTGCCGCATAGAGAGATCTCCTTTGCGCACAGTCCGAAGACGGAAGTGCAAACTCATAACAGTCGTTGTAGACTGACTACTGAAAGATTCCAGAACCAGAGACCAGATCTCCGCCGTAGAGGTAGCACCGACAAAGTTTGTAAGGAGTTGAGGACTCATAGTGGAAAGGATCCAAGAGGACAACGCGCTATCTTGCGCAAGAAATTCCTCGTAATCCTCGTTATCGCACTCAGATCCGTCGGCCTGACGAACTTTGGCCGGCGGAGCCCTTCGAGAACCCGTGAGAAACCCTTCGAGACGGTGACTGCGCACCGTGAGCAACACTTGTTGCTTCCACACCAGAAAATTCGACTCATCCAGAAGGATGTTGATCCGCTTGTTCGCGAAGAAACGACCACCAGAGCGAACCGACGAGTCACCATCGCCATCGCCAGACGCCAGATCTCCAACACGCACCATTATGAAACAGCCGGAGAAAGCAACGAATAACCAAGAACCACCACAAACAGAGACCAACAGCAGCACAGCCAAGCAAACGGAGCGGCGGAGCGGCACCAGGATCAGACCACGGCGAATGATACCATGTTCGACAAAGAAGAAAACCCTAGAAAACAGTAAAGGGAAATGGGTTACTCTGAACGAGATTGAAAAAGAATGTGGGCTTTCAAAATTAGATGAAAGCCTGGGTCGGGTAACCCTTCTTTAATATAGCCCAATCTAAGCCTAACAGAAACGGTTATTATTTAACCGATCCGTTGAGCTTAGTTAGCGGGCCTAACTGAAAACAGTTAAACAACCAGCTTGTGATCAGCTTGCATAACCATCAGCCATCTTCATCTATATACCAGACGGCCCATAGTACTTAGTCCAAGTACATATCCATAGTCTAACATATTCACACATAAAATTGAACCATAAAATCCTTGAAATAACCTGGTAATACTATATTAATCACTAAATAAGAGCCAAAAATAGATAGTAAAGCTGATCGAATCAAACAAAAGAATTCTGATCGTCAAATACATTTCCTGCTACTAAAGTATGTGCTTCAAAGATTAAATTACTAATTCTAATTAGAAAGCTAAAGAATTTTAAGCATCATAAATGATTTATTTTCATCAAAACGTCAATTTTCCGTACATTGCTACTCTATTAGTACTTAGAAGTGATTAAAATTTAAAACTATCCAAATTTAATTGTCAAGGAATCTATAGAAAATCTTCAAGCTTAATACTCGTCAGTGATCACTTGATTACTTCATCTATCAACCAAAAGCGAAAACCCATATCGCTCAAAAGTCAAAACCCGAAGTCAACTTTGCAGAGCTTAAGCAAAAATTGACGTTGATAAGTTGAAATTATAGATATGATCTTACAATGGATCGCCGAGCGAGTTGAGTGAGACGAGGAAGGAATCGGGTGAGTCGAGTTGAATCACTGCTTTTTAGAATTAGAGTTGAGAAGGAAAATGCAAGTCTCACACTGGGGATTACGGAGGTTTCGTAGATCTATTGACTCGCTGATTTGAAATATATAATTTTTATAGATGTATTTATTTCAAACCTACCATTAACTATGCTTGCACAAATAATAGACAAAGATAGGTGTAGTTGTACCCACATTATTAAATAAGCATTTAATGAAGACTTATCTTTATAGTAATGAACACAAAATCTAGATTGAAGTCTAATTTAGCTCAAAATGGCGTTTTTTTACTGGAGGAAAAATATTAAAAAATATGCGCTTGAAGGAGTTTAAACCTAAAACCTTCAAATACAAAGGGTAAACCTTAGTCACTAAACAAACATGAAAATATGTAATATTTTATCACAAATATTATATATCTTAACCTACTTGTGATTATAAACCGAACCCCAGTTTGCGATTTTTTTACAAAAAATAAAATAAAAATCGGATGGTTAAAAAATCGAAATACAAAAAACCGAATTTTGTGGTTTAGATCGGTTAAAAACCGCGGTTTTAACGGGGGGTTCAAATTCAAAAAATAAGCAAAACACCTAACATATTTTAATTTACCATTAGATACTCTAATATCAATTTATTTTTCCATTAAGAACAAGAAAACACATGTCTTGAGCTCTTGACAATTCTAACATTTCAAATAAGAATGATTTAAAAAACAACTATGTTTACAAAACAAACAACCTATCTAAAAAACAAATCATAGAAAATATTCATTCAATTAATATCCACTCAATGATTCCACATCACTAACTTAGAACACAAATTTCTAATCTAATATATTGTTTGATTAAAGCCAAACTCAAATATTCAACATCATAAAACAACCCTTGAATAGTAAATATTATAAAAATATATTCTAATTTGAAACATATCCAAATATTCCAAGAGACTATCTTAAAAAACAAATTCAAATATTTCAAAAGACTATCTTTAAAATATATTTGATACAAGTCATAATATTTTTTTTTAATTCGGGTTGATATGGAATAAACGGGTTCCATATGAAAAACCCGAAACCGAACCGAATTGAGAAGATTGAATTTTAAATTGAACAAAAAAACCAAACCTCAATATGCAAACCCGAACCGAACCGCATAACCCGGTTCGAGTCAATTTTTTCAATTTTCTGGGTTTTTTGCTCACCCTTACCGTCACCCCTCTGTTAATTTTTTAACAACGATGGTCAATGCATAATCGGATTGAGTAAGCTAAATAGATGGTTTTCTCGTCCACTTTTTATTTCTTTTCGTCGCAATAATATGCACTACTGCTTAGTGCTCTTGCTCTAGTCAGTAGTCATCGTGTTTATGTTGTGTATGTCCCTCTAATGTGTGAAAGGGGTTATGTAACTTGTCTTTATTCTAAATAAAAACTCTATTTAGCTGCCTTAAAAAAACCTATGAATTTTCTTCATTTTCCGCAAAATCAGAGTTATATTATTATCATTAAAGGCAACAATGTTCTGCAGCAAAACTTGAAAAACCAAAACTAAAACGAAACAAAAGCCTGCAGCAGCTATAAAACAAAACAGAATCAAACTCTAAATTACCACCACGCCTCGAAAACGGTGGGGGAAAGAGACAGAAAAAAAGTGTAAAAAGTATATATATATATATATGTGTGTGTGTGTGAGAGAGAGAGAGAGACTTGATAGTGAGAGTGATAGTGAGAGAGAGAGAGCTTAATAAAGAATATTAAATTTGAGGTAGATAGAGAAAGCCTAGTATTGAAATATTGTTCCAGAAGAGAGATTTTATTGCAACATACTATGTTTCAAAGGCACATGTTATATCTTAATCAATCTACACCATCATCTTCACTATACAAAGGAGTATTGGGTGACTGCATCGATTCATCTAATTTAGTTAGTTAATTGCTCCAAAGAAAGGAAATCCAATAAGTTTGCTTTAATTTTCGACAAATATAATTTAGAGTTGTGATCTAAATTTTTTAAGATTTGATTTAAGGTAAGAATATTATATCTTGTTTACTTTACATTTGTAACAATATAATACCCTAATTCAATTTACAATGTTTAACATAAAAGTATAACATAGCTGCTTATCTATATCCTTTTGCCGTTCCTAACCGACCAATCGAATCAGTGTAATAAAAACGAGAAGCTTGTTGATAATTAAAAGGAAAATTTATTTGGATCATCAGAAATTGGACCAGATTTGGATTTGTACGTTTGGGGTCAAAGGTGGATGCGGATGGAATCATAGAGCGTTTTCATGGATTTCGGCTTTATGGATACAAATTAAAGGTAATGATGGCGCAAAGAGAGACTAGCGATACATTTTGGAGAAGAAAACGTAATAACATTGTTTCAAGGACGAACAAGGAGATCCAGAAACAGTGGGATGATCATGATCATACGAACAGTTCCAAAAGGAATCCAGTGAGGCGGCGTAACAAGGATGAGGATGGTGATGGTCGGATCACAGTGAAAGAGCAATCTAGAGTGGAAGAGAAACGCAAATGCGTGGATGGGGTTGTTGATGCCGATAAATGGGAAATTTTACAGAATTGCGCTTTGGGTTTTTGCCGTCAACCCAGCCAAATAGCGGATCCTGCAAATGAGATTACAAAGGCGAAATTGATAGGTTTTACGTTGATGCGAGTTGCAGGCTCTCTTGTATTATTCATGTTTGAAGATAAAGAATCGAGGAAGAGAATTTTGGAGACTAGGCGTCTAGAAACATGGTTTGAAAATTTAATTGAATGGTCGCCTACATCATTTTTACCGAATCGAAGGGTATGGCTTTCAGTAAGTGGAATTCCTATTCATGGATGGCCTGAAGAAACATTTCAGAATATTGCAGCAATTTGGGGCGAACTCGTACGGATTGACATTGAGACTTTGGCGCCTTCGACGTTTGAACGATGTCGACTTCAGATCGAAACCGACTGGATTTCACACATAGATGAAGTAATGGACTTGCGCATTAACGATAACGTCTTCACATTTCGCGTTACAGAAATTGAGGAAGCGATTGGCCCTAAGTGTAATTGTAGTTGTTAGGCGGCGAACTGCTTGGAAGATACATTGAGTACTAAGGATTTGAACATGGATATGTCCAGCCCGGTTAAGGTGTCTATAAGTGGGAGGTCAGCAAATGATACAGTGGTACCCAATTCTTTCTCTTATTCGGCTCTGGGATCGAGCCAAATTGATCATATGTGGAATGAGAACAAGAGGGAGGATTGGCGTGTCATGAGCACGGTAAGTTGGATGGCGGATGAAGATGTAAGCTTTTTCCATCGCGAAAGGGAAAGTCAACGAATTCTGGATGTTTTGCCAAGTGATGTTGTGGTGGATGTTTTTCCAAACAATGTGGGAGTACTGTGTGATGAAGTTGCCGAAGAACTAGTAGCTGATGAATTGAGCCCACGCGTTGATGGGTCAAGGATAGAAATTCCTAGGGCTAATAAGGCTCAAACAATTGAATACAATGGAGAGTTTAGAAGGTTACGACATGTTTCAGAAATTGAACTGAGTTTTTTTATCGCCTGGTGAGGCTGAAGCGAAGCTGGTAAAAAAGGGCAGAGGTCGTCCGAAGAAAAACCAAAAACCATCAGAGGTAATTGCTAATGGCTCTTTGTCAGATTTAGATTTCTATAACCGGAAACGTATTATTTTAAGAGAAGCGGAGGAAAAATTGAAATTGGGTAAACTGATTGGGGTGAAAACAATTGGAAACGAACAAGAAATTGTAAAGGATATCGCGCGTACGATTGAAGCGCGAGAACGACAATAATTGCGAAGAGCGTTGAGTTTGTGGTCGTGGAATGTGAAAGGGATTGGTTCAGCGTTGAAGCGTAATTCGGTTCAACACTTTTTGAGACAACAAAGGTGTGCGATGGTCATTTTATATGTGACTAAATTAAAGACATCAAGTGATGGTATGGTGAATAAGATATAGTTTACGAATGATTTTGTTTATGTGTTTACGCCTTCTTCGGATGTTTTTGACATTCGAGAGAGGAGACGGATTTGATCGGTTCTTGAATGTCTGTTTTTGTGGTATAGTAGGAGTATACGTACCGTGTGTGGGAGGGGATCAAGCGAGTTTGTTAGGCGATATGTGGCGTGGTAATATACAACGAGGTATGGTGGAATTATTCATTGGCTGTGGTGCGTGATTTCCTTTGTGTCGATAGAGTGGCGTGGTGTGGTTTGTTAAAAGTGTGAGGATCGAATAGTATGGAAACACGCAACATCGAACCATTTTTTTGTTGGTGCTTGACGACATCTTTTGGCCTGGAAATTGCATCTAATAGGGATTATTGTTGAGCTCATGTATTCATGTTTTTATCGAGAAGCGAATTGCTTGGATGACTTTTTGGCGAGGGGTGGTGTTGATCGCACATCTTGGTTTTGCATGCTAGCGTGAATGTTTTGTGTTTTGTTTTCTTGCTTTAGTTTTTTCGTGTTTGTTCTGTTGTTTTTAGCGTTTGTTCTTTATCTCATACTCCTCGGTACTCTTTTCCTCCATTTAGGTGTAGGGAGGTTTTTAATAAGGCCATGAAGTGTGATGACACTGTATGATTCTTATTAATAAAATCATACTCTGTTGCCGATGAAAAAAAACTAATTATAAAATAAAAATTCGAGTGAATTGGTTCTTGATTCAAAGTTTATTCATTCTTAGTTCTTAATTTTGATTGCGAGTGAATTGGGAGAAGATCTCGTGAATTCATCCATTTATCTAATACCGGGAGAGTTAGATTCAAGAAACGAATGAGCATGGTTTTTATTTAATCATTAATCGATGGTGAAGACTAATTCGACTTAGGGATAAATTGCGAATTTCAACGGCTAAGAGGAGCGCAAGATCGGTTGTTGTTCACCCATGGTTGACGCAGGGATGTATTACCAAGGCATGCACAATTGACCAGTGTTTTGAGTTAGGGATAACGAGAAGCCATTGAAGAACGCTTCGCCGAACTTTGAAGGAAGTCACCCGGTTACCCAAGCAATCACACCATTCCCAGTTGCCCAGGCAATTATTTGCCCAGACAATCCGACTGTTGTCAGTTGCCAAGGCAATTGAGTTGCTCTTGCATTCAATTACCAAGACGATCCATTCAACTATCGTTCCACAACTCACGATAATCCGTCATACTCTATTAAATCGATCACTCCTTTCTCTTATCTTTATTTAGTTTATTTTAGTTTATATTCATCACCATCAATACTATTTATTTTTACAATACGATAACTAAAGCAAAGTGGTTCAAACCAATCAATGTGGAGACGATACTCGATACTTATCGTATCACTTTATTACTTGTGACGTGTATACTTACACCGTTTACGTTACACTCTTAAATCACGCAACACAAAACAATTGGAGATTGATTAAAAAAAATCATATTCTCTTTCAATAATGCTGCTCTATATATGTAAGTAGATCATCATGTTTCACCACCTTATTAATCAAATAAAATTATTAAAATAATCACATGAGTTGTTAATGATGAGAGACAAAATTACGTGATAATTGATAGAATAATAATAAAAATATTAGTTGTTAATTCATTATTTAATAGCGTGGGGACACCTATATTATTTATTATTTGTGTCGGCATGAAAAAAAAGGCATTTATTGACTTTTGATTTTATTATCATTATGTATATATAAAATTAGTTACTCATGCGCCCCGAATAAATTATTTCATTGATTTTTCATATAATTTTAGAAAAAAAATATAAGATATGATGTAAAAAACATTTATAATTTACTCGTATACTAATTTTGTAGGTATTGAGAGGAATATACCACGTTTCAACGTCTTTTTTTCTTCTATCAAGATTTCCCAAAACGGTGGAAGTTGTGCTGGACAAGTACATAGTACAATTTATTTTTACTTGACAAATATGATTTCCTAAAATGGTTCAATCTCTTTCGATTTGTTTTATTTTTTCTAGTTAATACTAACGGTTTTATTTTACAGTTATATTTCTAATTTACCCTAATAAAATTATTAAGTCAACATGCCTGCTAATTAATGGGAGGGAGAAGGAAGAGAAAAGGAAAAAAAGTAGATATTATTAGGGATGACAATTTAATCCGAATTCGATCCGAAGGAATTTATCCGATCCATATTTGATTGAAAAAAATCCGAATCCGAATCCGAGGAAAATGTCCGAGTCCTAAAAGGAGATGGGTTGGATATGGATCATGCCAAGATCCGATCTGAATCCGAATCTGAATCCGATTCAAATCCATGTTCGATCCGAATCTGACGCATCCGATCCATATCCGAGTCCGAATTAAAACATTTAGGACTTTTAATTCCTTAAAACAAAATATCATATATAATATTTACATTAAAACAAGAAGACAACATAAATAAAGTAAAAAGTTAAACTAAATACATTAAAAAAACATAACTACATATATTTTTTAAACGAGAACATAAATGTATATATTAGGTAATTTAGAATAATGGTAAAAACAATATTAACTTTATATATATATATATATATATATATATATATATATATATATATTAAAAGTGATAATAAAAACATAAATGTCTTAAGAATGTAAGTTAAATAATAATAATTTTTATTATGATTTATATATATTAATTAATCTTAATATAGTGTAATATATCTATTTATACCATATGCATATATAAATAAATATGAAAAAAATAAATGCAAGATCAAGTCATAGATAAACAAACAATACAATAGAGAAACAAATAAATGTAAATATCAATGAATTACTAAAAATTAAGGAAATTAGTGAATGAAATAGTAAGTAATGTGCAATTGATAGATAACTTATGAATTAAAATAAAAAGCAAATTAAAAGCATAAATAATAATCACAAAAAATTAAATGTAGTCAACAAACAATGAATAAAAATGAACAAGTGTAGAATTAAATAACATAAATTAAATGCGTGAGAAATTAAATATACAAAATTATGGACTGATTTGTACTAAAATAAAATTATTAGAGGGCCAAAACACAATATACCCTAAAGACGCTAAAATTCGCGAATCTACCCCTCAGACTTGAGTCAAGACTAGGGATGACAATTTAATCCGAATCCAAAAACTCTGATCTAAATGCGGTTGAAAAAAAATCTAAATCCGATCCAAATCCGTTTGAAAAAAATCCGAATCCAAATCCGAAAAAAATATCCGAGTCCAATTGTAACGAATTCAGACTTGGATTTTATACAATCCGATCCATTTCCATCCCTAGACATTATATTTGAACCATTTTAGACCCATCCCCTTGACTATATAAAGGAGTAAATAGGGTGACACAATACATTCATCTCTACTCTTAAGAATTAGTTATTTGCTACAAAAAGAAATGGAATCCAACAAATCTGCTTTACTTTTGGGTAAATACAATTAGATTGATATAATTCAAACTAACATTAATTTAATTGTTTTGTGAATCAACATGATATAAATACAATTAGATTCAAAATTTACAAGAATAGCTGGAGGAGTACATTATTAAGTAGATGAAGTTTAATTATAAATCAGACTTAATTGGGTAAAAAAGACAAATATTTCTGAAAAAGAGAAGAATCCCAATAGGATAGATTGTATCATAATTGTTCACTAAAGAAAAGAAAGCAACAATAGCAGGCGAAGCTGTAAGAAAGAGGGGAAAATTCGCACAGCACTGACCTTGAATTCTGGAAATCGGAAAGGTTTTGGACGTTTCATATTCTCCGCCATTAGTCAGCCCTATAGCATGGGAGCCAAGTAATAAACTATAGATATATTCTGTTCGATAAAGAAGAAAACCCTAGAAAACAGTAAAGGGAAATGGGTTACTCTGAACGAGATTGAAAAAGAATGCGGGCTTTCAAAATTAGATGAAAGCCTGGGTCGGGTAACCCTTCTTTAATATAGCCCAATCTAAGCCTAACAGAAACGGTTATTATTTAACCGATCCGTTGAGCTTAGTTAGCGGGCCTAACTGAAAACAGTTAAACAACCAGCTTGTGATCAGCTTGCATAACCATCAGCCATCTTCATCTATATACCAGACGGCCCATAGTACTTAGTCCAAGTACATATCCATAGTCTAACATTCCCCCTGCTCCCTTTCACTTATTCTGCGAACGAATGAACACTCATCTTGCATCTGAACAACTGAAAATATGCTTTAGACAGAGGCTTGGTCAGCCCATCCGCTGCTTGATGTTCAGCTGGAACATAATTGACTTGCACCCTCCGATCAGCAACTTTTTCTCGCACAAAATGAACGTCCAGCTCAACATGCTTCGAGCGAGAATGAAACACGGGATTCGCGGACATAGCAACCGCGCTTGTATTGTCGCACCACACAACAGGAACTGACGAACAACTAACACCCATATCACGCAGCACTGTATCGACCCACATAATTTCAGAGACAGCATCAGCCACACTCCTATACTCGGCCTCGGATGTAGATCGCGAAACAGACTTTTGCTTCTTAGAGCTCCATGCAACTAAGCAATTATCAATATAGACGCAATACCCTGTTGTTGACCTTCTGTCATCAGAACCATTAGCCCAATCTGCATCGGAAAAAGCCACGATATTCCCAATGCCCAAGTCCGACGGTGAAAACAGCAAACCATAATCAAGAGTGCCAACCAGGTATCGAAGAATCTGTTTTACTGCCTCAAGGTGTCCTTCACACGGTTTGTGCATGAACTGGGCAACACGGTTCACGCTAAAGGCTATGTCAGGCCTTGTATGACACACGTATAAAAGAGCTCCAACAAGACTACGATAAACATACGGATCAGACAAGGGACTTCCAGCATCCTGACTTAGTTTAGTAGTTGAAAGCATTGGAGTAGGTGAGGGTTTAGCTTGACACATCTTAGCTTTGGCCAACAACTCAAGAACAAATTTCTTCTGGCTTAGTAACAAAGAGTCTCCTATCTTCAAAGCATTAATACCAAGAAAAAACGTGAGTTCACCTAAATCTTTGAGAGAGAATTTGAGGTTGAGCTCCTGGATAATCGTTTCAACCACTTCATCCGATGACCCAGTGATGATGATATCATCTACATACACTAAGATGTATGTAATAGTAGAGTCACTACTGCAAATAAACAACGAGGTGTCAGCAGCTGACTCCTTGAACCCGAGAGAGATGAGACAACTTCTCAATTTTGTGTACCAGTTGCGAGGGGCTTGTCGCAACCCGTACAGAGCCTTCTGAAGAAGACACACCAAATTAGATCCATCATCAGCTTTCTCAATAAAACCAGGTGGTTGCTGCATAAAAACTTGTTCTTCTAACCCACCATTGAGGAATGCGTTGTTTACATCAACTTGACGCAGCTTCCACTTTCGAGAAACAGCAACAGAGAGAAGGATGTTAAGAGTAAAGAAACGAACTACAGGACTAAATGTATCACTAAAGTCTTGCCCCGGGACTTGAGAGAAGCCTTTGGCAACCAAACGTGCTTTGTATCGAGAGATGGAACCATCAGAATTGTACTTAATACGGAAAAGCCATTTACATCCTACAGTTTTTCGACCTTCAGGTAACGGAACAAGTTTCCATGTATCATTCGACAACAACGCATTATACTCAGCCAACACAGCTTCCTTCCAAGCAGGGATTTGTAAAGCCTGATCAATTGTCTCAGGAACAACAGTAGCAGCAAGACTAGCAGTGTAGATCTTAGGTTTAAATATTCCCAATTTACTCCTAGTTACCATGTGATGACCACCCAACCCAGACAAGTTTGGTAAGCTAGACACAGGGGCAATATAACCAGAACTACAAGGCAGACTAGAGTCATCAACAACATTAACAGACTCAGTACTCAAACTGGCTGAACCACCAGTATTGGACAACTCAGCAGAAGGAACACAAGAACTAGGACCAGCAGCAACATCACAGTCAGAAGTGACTTGAACAGCAGACTCAAAATGACAACCAGAACCACCAGTCTCAGGCATACCAGAGATATCATTAGGAAAGGGTAAAGCAGTGACACCAACCACATTATCAGACTCAGTGTTACAACAAGGCACACTAGCATTAGCAACAGAACCAGTATTAACAACATTATCAACAACAGGGGCAACAGTATCAACAGCAGCATGAGGCACATAAGGAACATCAACAGCATTATCATCAACATTATCAACAAGATCAGCAGTAACAGTATCATCAACATTATCAACAAGATCAGCAGTAACAATATTATCAACAACAGGGGCAACAGTATCAACCACATCATGATGCACACATGTAATATCAACAGACTCAGACGAACTTGAGACACCAGGTTCAGGACCTGACCTGGAGGACAAAGTGTTACCTGGATTTACAGACCTGGGCCTACCACAAGTACGACTGTCCATAGCAACCAGAGAAGGCCCTTTAGGTGTCACTGCAGAGGGAGAGGTAGAGGAAGCACCACCCTTGCTCAATTCTGCAAATGGAAAAGCATTTTCGTCAAACACGACATGTCTAGAGATTATAACTTTTCCTTGAGATGTAAGGCACTTGTAGCCCTTATGTTGCATACTGTAGCCTAAAAAGGTGCACGGCTCCGATCGAAACTCAAGTTTGTGCTTCCGAAATGGTCGTAAATGGGGAAAACAAACACACCCAAAGACACGAAGAAAGGTATAATCAGGAGTACAACCAAATAGTTTCTCATAAGGGCTGATATTACCAAGAACTCGAGTGGGTAGCCGATTAATGAGATGAACTGCTGTGATGACAGCGTGGGACCAGAACTCAAGGGGCAAGGAAGCCTGACTCAGAAGAGTAAGAGCCATTTCTACGAGATGCCGATGTTTACGTTCCACCACACCGTTCTGCTCTGAGGTGTGGGGACATGTGACTCGATGTTTCACACCAGACTCAGTAAGTAAAACAGACAAAGAGCGATACTCTCCCCCCCAATCACTCTGAACCTCACGAATTTCAGTACCAAACTGAGTACGAACCAGACTTGCAAACTGCTTATAAGCTTGAACAGCTTGAGACTTGTTTCGAAGCAAATACAACCACGTATGCCTAGTACAAGCATCAACAAAGGCTACGTAATATAGAAAACCATCAGACTTTGGACACGCAGGACCCCATAAATCTGTGTAAACTAACTTAAAAGGTTCTGTATATACAGTAGCAGAGTCATGAAAAGGTAGCTTGTGGCTTTTACCATTACGACAAGCAACACAAACCACATCTTTATTAACATTGGAATTAACAGACATGTTATAGCCATGTAAAACCTTAGACAAGACAGCATGGGCAGGATGCCCCAACCTACGATGCCAAACATCAACCTCTTCTTGTTTACACATACGAACAGTAGACTGAACATTATTCACAGAAGGCACAGAATTATTAAAAACATACAGACCATCATTCTCACCACCACGCAACAGCTCAGCACCAGTGCACTCATCACGAACCACACAACCATCAGCGTGAAACTCAAAGTATACATCGTTGTCCTTAGCACACTTGGACACCGAAACAAGGTTTTTAGTAATCTGTGGCACTAACAGCAAATCATGTAAACGTAATTCACGAGAAGTAGTAAACAAAGCAGTAGACCCTATTTTATGAATAGCTAGCCCCTTACCATCACCAACCAACAATTTACCTGGGCCCGTGAAGTCAGCACCCTGATGGACGTTCGAAGGTTCAGCAGTGACGTGGTGAGTAGCACCAGTGTCAACAAACCATTGGCCTCCAGAGCCTCCAGAACCGTGAGAAGTGCTCACATGATTACATTGATGACAGGCCGGGGATGCAGATCCAGCACCAGACACAGACACAGAGGAAGATTCAGGCCCAGTCTCATTTAACGAACACAAATTGACAGCAGGAGAAGAATCTGACCTATACAAGCTAGCAGAGACGCCAGCAAAGCTCTGATCAAATCGACGGTAGCATCTATCCACCAAGTGGCCCATCTTCCCACACAGTTGACACTGGAACCGGTTACGACCACGGCCAAACCCACGACCAGATCCATTCCCACCAGACGGCGCACCCTGTCGATACGGACGCTGACCTGATCCGCCACCACCAGCATTCATAGCAGTCGTAGCACCAGGCGAAGCAGACGGAGCTACTGCAGCAGTGTTAGCACTCATGAGAGGCCCTTGATCACGATCAAACAAACCTTGCTGAGCCTCAGCATCAATGAGAATCGTAGTGACCTTCTCAAGTGACAACACATCACGAGTGGCCGTAATAACCGCCACGAACGGTTTATAGTCAGCCGGTAAGCCTCCCAGAATAGTAGCAATGTGTTCAACCTTCGAGACGGGACTACCACACGACGCTAGAGCGTCGCAGAGCTCCTTAATCCGAGAAATGTACTGCCGCATAGAGAGATCTCCTTTGCGCACAGTCCGAAGACGGAAGTGCAAACTCATAACAGTCGTTGTAGACTGACTACTGAAAGATTCCAGAACCAGAGACCAGATCTCCGCCGTAGAGGTAGCACCGACAAAGTTTGTAAGGAGTTGAGGACTCATAGTGGAAAGGATCCAAGAGGACAACGCGCTATCTTGCGCAAGAAATTCCTCGTAATCCTCGTTATCGCACTCAGATCCGTCGGCCTGACGAACTTTGGCCGGCGGAGCCCTTCGAGAACCCGTGAGAAACCCTTCGAGACGGTGACTGCGCACCGTGAGCAACACTTGTTGCTTCCACACCAGAAAATTCGACTCATCCAGAAGGATGTTGATCCGCTTGTTCGCGAAGAAACGACCACCAGAGCGAACCGACGAGTCACCATCGCCATCGCCAGACGCCAGATCTCCAACACGCACCATTATGAAACAGCCGGAGAAAGCAACGAATAACCAAGAACCACCACAAACAGAGACCAACAGCAGCACAGCCAAGCAAACGGAGCGGCGGAGCGGCACCAGGATCAGACCACGGCGAATGATACCATGTTCGACAAAGAAGAAAACCCTAGAAAACAGTAAAGGGAAATGGGTTACTCTGAACGAGATTGAAAAAGAATGTGGGCTTTCAAAATTAGATGAAAGCCTGGGTCGGGTAACCCTTCTTTAATATAGCCCAATCTAAGCCTAACAGAAACGGTTATTATTTAACCGATCCGTTGAGCTTAGTTAGCGGGCCTAACTGAAAACAGTTAAACAACCAGCTTGTGATCAGCTTGCATAACCATCAGCCATCTTCATCTATATACCAGACGGCCCATAGTACTTAGTCCAAGTACATATCCATAGTCTAACATATTCACACATAAAATTGAACCATAAAATCCTTGAAATAACCTGGTAATACTATATTAATCACTAAATAAGAGCCAAAAATAGATAGTAAAGCTGATCGAATCAAACAAAAGAATTCTGATCGTCAAATACATTTCCTGCTACTAAAGTATGTGCTTCAAAGATTAAATTACTAATTCTAATTAGAAAGCTAAAGAATTTTAAGCATCATAAATGATTTATTTTCATCAAAACGTCAATTTTCCGTACATTGCTACTCTATTAGTACTTAGAAGTGATTAAAATTTAAAACTATCCAAATTTAATTGTCAAGGAATCTATAGAAAATCTTCAAGCTTAATACTCGTCAGTGATCACTTGATTACTTCATCTATCAACCAAAAGCGAAAACCCATATCGCTCAAAAGTCAAAACCCGAAGTCAACTTTGCAGAGCTTAAGCAAAAATTGACGTTGATAAGTTGAAATTATAGATATGATCTTACAATGGATCGTCGAGCGAGTTGAGTGAGACGAGGAAGGAATCGGGTGAGTGGAGTTGAATCACTGCTTTTTAGAATTAGAGTTGAGAAGGAAAATGCAAGTCTCACACTGCGGATTACGGAGGTTTCGTAGATGTATTAACTCGCTGATTTGAAATATATAATTTTTATAGATGTATTTATTTCAAACCTACCATTAACTATGCTTGCACAAATAATAGACAAAGATAGGTGTAGTTGTACCCACATTATTAAATAAGCATTTAATGAAGACTTATCTTTATAGTAATGAACACAAAATCTAGATTGAAGTCTAATTTAGCTCAAAATGGCGTTTTTTTACTGGAGGAAAAATATTAAAAAATATGCGCTTGAAGGAGTTTAAACCTAAAACCTTCAAATACAAAGGCTAAACCTTAGCCACTAAACAAACATGAAAATATGTAATATTTTATCACAAATATTATATATCTTAACCTACTTGTGATTATAAACCGAACCCCAGTTTGCGATTTTTTACAAAAAATAAAATAAAAATCGGATGGTTAAAAAATCGAAATACAAAAAACCGAATTTTGTGGTTTAGATCGGTTAAAAACCGCGGTTTTAACAGGGGGTTCAAATTCAAAAAATAAGCAAAACACCTAACATATTTTAATTTACCATTAGATACTCTAATATCAATTTATTTTTCCATTAAGAACAAGAAAACACATGTCTTGAGCTCTTGACAATTCTAAGATTTCAAATAAGAATGATTTAAAAAACAACTATGTTTACAAAACAAACAACCTATCTAAAAAACAAATCATAGAAAATATTCATTCAATTAATATCCACTCAATGATTCCACATCACTAACTTAGAACACAAATATTTAATCTAATATATTGTTTGATTAAAGCCAAACTCAAATATTCAACATCATAAAACAACCCTTGAATAGTAAATATTATAAAAATATATTCTAATTTGAAACATATCCAAATATTCCAAGAGACTATCTTAAAAAATAAATTCAAATATTTCAAAAGACTATCTTTAAAATATATTTGATACAAGTCATAATATTTTTTTTTAATTCGGGTTGATATGGAATAAACGGGTTCCATATGAAAAACCCGAAACCGAACCGAATTGAGAAGATTGAATTTTAAATTGAACAAAAAAACCAAACCTCAATATGCAAACCCGAACCGAACCGCATAACCCGGTTCGAGTCAATTTTTTCAATTTTCTGGGTTTTTTGCTCACCCTTACCGTCACCCCTCTGTTAATTTTTTAACAACGATGGTCAATGCTAACGGTTTCATTTCGCAGTTATAATTCTAATATACCCTAATAAAATTATTAGGTCTAACATGGCTGCTAATTAGCGGGGAGGGAGAAGGAAGAGAAAAGGAAAAAAAAAGAAGTATATTATATTTGAACCATTTTAGACCCATCCCCTTGACTATATAAAGGAGTAATTAGGGTGACACAATACATTCATCTCTACTCTTAAGATTTAGGTAATTGCTACAAAAAGATATGGAATCCAACAAATCTGCTGTACTTTTGTTTGCAATGGCAGCTATGCTTTTATTTGCAACGGCTCCAACTGTTAGGGCCTTCTCAGTCATCCCTAATGTCAACATTAGGAACCCTTTGTCCATCATTTTCTTCACTGATAGTGATAACGCAGCTAACGGTTGTTTACCTTCGGGCGCTGGTCCTTGCTTCGATGGTATTATGTGCTGCAGCGGAAACTGTTTCACGTTTCCTCGTATCAAAACGGGGGTGTGTGTTTGATGCATAATCGGATTGAGTAAGCTAAATAGATGGTTTTCTCGTCCACCAGAAATCTGTCGATTTTGCTATGTCCACAATAGCTGTGTATCAGTGTGGATTAACGTGTACGCTCCCTGTAGTGTAGCGGATCAAAGATCACTATGGAATGAGTTTATAAGTCTTAGAGAGATTTGGACCCAGCCCTGGATTATGGGAGGCGATTTCAACGCTGTTAGAAATAAAAATGAGAGATCTGGGCAAGGAGGAAATTCTACTGGGATTGTTGATTTTAATAACTTTATAGACAGTTGCAAACTGATTGAAATCCCTCTTGTGGGGAGAAAATTCACTTGGATAGGACCGGGAAATAGACGTAGCAAAATCGACAGATTTCTGGTGGATGTGGATTGGATTCAATCTAAAGAGGATCTGCTGCTTAGTGGTTTACCCCGTAAACTGTCAGACCATATCCCGCTATTACTCTGTAATAAGAGCATCAATTGGGGCCCCAGACCCTTTAAATTCTTTAATGCATGGTTATCTAAAGAAGGGTGCATAAAGGTGATCAAAGACACAATGGAGGATGTAAAGATGAGAGGAAAAAATCTACCAGCAAAACTGAAAGTGGTTAAAGAAGCTCTGAAGAATTGGAATGCATCTTGTGAAAATTATAATTTAAAGGTGGCTTCTATGGAAAGTCGAATCAATGAAATTGAGCAAGCTGGAGATGAGGGTGAACTCGATCGGGCCAAGAAGGAAGAATTAATTTTACTAAAGCTAGAGCTATGGGATTATCTTAAAGCTCAAGAAGATCTCTGGAGGCAAAAGGCAAGAATGGGTTGGCTCAAACAGGGGGATCTTAACACAAAATTGTTTCATAGAACAGCTAAGCTGAGAGCCAAACGCAATTTAATTAGAGGAAGTAACCTGGGACATGAAGTTCCAGATGAGCCGAACAAGATGAAACAAAAGATTTACGACCACTTTTTTAAGCAATTCAAGGCAAAATCGAGGAATTGGGATGCTCTATTTAATCTAGATTTCAAGAAACTCACCCTGGAAGAAGCAGAATTTCTGGAACAACCGTTTTCTTTGGAGGAAGTGAAGGAGGCAGTATGGAGTTGTGATGAATCTAAGGCCCCTGGACCGGATGGCATGAATATTTGTTTCTTTAAGAAATACTGGGATCTTGTTAAAGACGATCTCTTGGGGGTTTTGGCGCTGCTACACAAGACAGGGAAACTTCCTAAAAACTCAAACTCTTCATTCATAGCTTTAATTCCCAAAACAGAAAATCCAAGGTGCATTTCTGAATTTAGGCCGATTTGCTTGGTGAGTTCAGTGTATAAAATAGTGTCCAAGGTGCTTTCGAAGAGAATGAGTGGGGTGATGGAGAAGATAATAAGTGAAACCCAATGTGCGTTCATTAAAGGAAGACAAATCTTTGATGGAATTTTGATTGCAAACGAAGTAATACACTCTATTCAACATGATAAGTGCATTAGAGAGGGGGTTGTTTTAAAACTGGACTTCTCCAAAGCATATGACTGTGTTCGTTGGGATTTTTTAATTATGGTTCTAAACCGTATGGGTTTTGGTATTATTTGGTGTGCTTGGATTCTTGAATGTATCTCTTCTGCGAAAGTTTCTATTCTGGTAAACGGTTCTCCAACTAAGGAGTTCAAGTTGAGCAAAGGGTTGAGACAGGGGGATCCTATTTCTCCGTTCTTATTTATAACTGTAACTGAAGCTTTGAATCTGCTCATCAAAAAGGCTGAAACCGAAGGGCTGATTTAAGGTATAAAGAGCCTGACTCCTCTTGATTCTATTACCCATCTCCAATTCGCAGACGACACAGTACTTTTTTTGAGACCATGTGATGATCATATTGCCAATGTTAAAAGAATCTTGAGGTGTTTCGAGGTGTGTTCTGGTCTAAGCATAAACTTCAAAAATTCCTGTCTGGTTGGGATAAATGTGGAGGAAAATAAATTGAAGAATTTGGCTAATCTATGTGGTTGCAACATAAAGTCACTTCCTATTACTTACTTGGGCATACCGCTAGGAGCTGATCCAAGAAGAATCTCTACTTGGGATCCGGTGATCGAAAAATTCAGAGCAAAGTTGTCAGGGTGGAAATGCAACTCACTGTCTTTTGCTGGGAAAATTGTTCTTATAAATTCCGTTCTTTCGGCATTGCCATTATACTACTTATCAATATTTGAAGTCCCTAAGCAAGTGCTTCTTAGAATAAACAGAATTAGGAGAAATTTCCTATGGGGAAACTGGTCAGGGGACAAAAAGCTTATCCGAGTTAATTGGGGCAAAATTTGTACTCCAAAGTCTAAGGGAGGAGCAGGTGTTGTGAATATTAAAGCTAAAAACAAGGCGCTGCTTGCTAAATGGGGATGGAGGTTCATTACGGAGAAAAATGCTTTGTGGAGAAAAGTGATTTCAACAAAATATGGTGAATCGAAACCAAGCTGGATTTTGCCTAACAGTATGTCTAGAAAAGCTTCAACTGTGTGGAAAGGAATAGTCCGAAATTTGTATGATGCAAAAGTCAGCAATTGGTTGGCACCTAAAGATGTTCGCTGGAAATTGGGGAATGGAGAATCGATCTTGTTCTGGGAAGATTGCTGGTGTGGCGACAGTTCGTTTCGAGATGCATTCCCTAGACTGTATAGATTAACAATTATGAAGGGCGTAACAGTGGCTTCAATTGCAGGGAGTGGAAAGCTTAGTGAAGTGAACTTACTGTCATTGTTCTTAAGACCTTTACTAGTTAGAGAGCTGGAGAGCCTTTCCATCATTAAAGACAGTTTGCTGGTCCAAAGCTTAAATAGTAAGATTCAAGACAAAGTACTTTGGGTACACGATCAAGCAGGTCTTTTTTCAGTAAGCAAACTTACAGACCTTTTGATAAATGCTGAGTTGGTCGAACCTGATTTTAACTTTGATCTTATATGGAAAATAAAAGTCCCCCCAAAAGTTAAAAATTTCCTTTGGATGTTGAAAATCAAAAGAATTCCAACTAAAGAATTTCTTTTGCAAAAAGGTGTGAAGAGGGTAGAAGCAGACTTTGGTTGTTCTTGGTGCGAGGAAGAAGTGGAGAGTGCCTCTCATTTATTTGTTGCTTGCTCTTATACTAGAAATTTCTGGAGGTTTTTCTGTGAATGGTGGTCGATTCGCTGGAGTGATATTTCGACTGTTGATGAGTTATTTTTGTTTTGCTTTTCTTCTACTTGGACAGGGGTTACCAAATCTGTTTGGTTCATAACGATCGCGTCTGCATTATGGAGTTTGTGGCTAGCTCGTAATGACAAAGTTTTCAGAGGCAAAACCAGTTCAAGCAAAGACATCATGTTCTATACAAAGATGAGGGCGTTGATATGGATAAAGGCGGTGAATGCAGAATTGTTATTACACGATGAAGACTGGTGGTCAAATCCTTGCAACTGTCTTGCACCGATGATGAAAAAGGAATATGAAGATTGGATTCCCCCTGAATCCGGGTCTGTAAAATTCAACATGGATGGTTCGTTCTATAATAATGCTGCAGGCTGCGGGGGAGTTTTAAGATCGAATGAGGGAAATGTGCGTGCCTTGTTTTCTGGCCCGGTGGAAAACATCGGATCAGATTTTGCAGAACTTATGGCGATTAGAACAGCTCTCTTGGTGTTTATTGAAGCAGGTTGGGTCGGCCAAGCTAAATTGATCATTGAATCTGATTCCCGAGTCGTGCTAAATTGGATCGAGAACGCACTTATAAGGCCGTGGCGATGGTGGAAGCATTTTGACGAAATTGATAATCTGGTGAAACAAATACCCTTTGTCACTTTCGATCATGTCCCAAGATCAAGAAATAGTTTTGCAGACAATCTGGCAAAGATTGGCGTTGGCAGAAGGGTGCTCTTTAAAGCATGGTGGTGATTAGTTGAATTGTATTTTTGAGACAAGAATATTTTATGAGAGCTGTTTTGTAATATAAACCATGTTGGGGTGTACTCTTTTCCTCCACTAGGCTTAGGGAGGTTTTTAACGAGGCTCCCAATCATGGCTAAATTCGATTAATAAAATATTCTGCTTAGCAAAAAAAAAATACTTGTTATTAGGGGACTAATTTTTTCAATACTTGATACGATAGACCAACTCTTAAAATTTAATTTCTTTCATTATTTGCTATTAGGGACAAAGATTTAAACAGCGGCATGCAAGCACAACAACGATCGTTATATGACGATAGTGGCATCGTCTAAAACCGCGATATATGGAACCATTATGTCCACAATAGCATATGTTACTAAAAAATTTCATAACCGCGATACTCGCAATAAACAAAATAACATCTATTATATCCACAATCATGATAAACACAACACAACAGAAAATACGACTAACTATAATTACAATTTAAATCCTCAATTTAAGGCCCATTTTTTAAGTTCGCCCCGGGCCTCCAAAAACTCAGGACCGGCCATGCTGATGGTGGAGGGTTTTTGTCTTCCTAGCCCTCAGCTTTTGACTAGACTTTTTGGTCGCCGTTCATTGAAGGTTAGTCCTTCAGTTGTTGGTCGGTTCTTTCTCCTAAGACATGTAATCCTTAAAGAATTTTTTTCGTCGGCAAGAAGATTAGAGGATTCGGTGGTATGGCCTGGTTACTGGCGTGGTCGTCTGATTCTTCCGACGCCTCCCCTCCCTTCCCTTCCTCTACCGCCGTGGCTAAGTTGTGCCGCTCGGCCACCTCGCTAGCCCTTTTTTCGTTTTGTTCTACTTTTCGGTTGTCCTTATGGCTTCGGTGTTGTTCTACCGTGTCCATGTTTACTTGTCGTCGGTGGTCTCCCAGTGATGCGGACTGAGAACTCGAGGGTTTAAGCAGTCATCTACAGCCAAAGACCTCTTTCGAATTCGTCGTCTAGTTTGTTGGATACGTTGTTATCGACCTTTAGGACTATAGCGGTCAATAGTTGGATTGCTGCTAGAATTTGTCCTTTTTTTCCATCATATTAATGGGGTTGGTCCAAGTGGTAAGAAGTTTGAGATCGCTTAAGTAGATCTTGAGTTCGAAGTCATGCGTGTGTAATAAATTTTCGCTAAAAAACTCTCACTTAAACTAAGTTAATCTGATTCGATCTGAAAATTAATCGAACAAAACTTTAAAAAACCGAGAAGACAACAACAAAAATACAACATAGAAGAGAAATGGCACAATAAGAACCGCAACATGAAAGAACAAATCGAACAGAAATGATCATGGCAATCAACCATGAAAATCTACATCCTAATTTACCGTTGTTAGGACGAATTATGATCAATCAACAAATAATTGTAAACACATTTTAATTGTAGTTGGCGGACTCTGATAATAATGGGTAGATCTAGGGTTCGGTGGGTCTAGGAACTTGTCTAAGAGTTTAAAATGATAAACTTTTTTTATAATATTTTAGGTTAGATGTTTCGTATTTTTTGACAAGTTTCAATACTTATAAAATAAGTTTCGATACTTGTAAAAAAAATACGAAAAAATAACCTAAAATGTTAACAAAAATTCTAACATTTTAAATTTTTGGACAAGTATTGAAACGTACCGTCTTTTAACCGCACCGTTGACTTGTTGTACGTTAGACTCGCCCAAATAGTAAATACTCGGTGTGTTTCGAGTGCTTCTTGTTCGGCTTCTGTGGGACTTTCGAGTGACCCCAACTCGTTTAAGTGCTTTTTCGACCTTCCAGACAGGGATGGATCATAGGACTTCTTTAAGAAAAAAGAATTTTTTTTCCCAATTCTAGACCTTTCCTAAATTCAGCTAATATTAATGGCAGACCATACTAATATACTATAACAAAAGAAAAAAAGGATTTCAGCTTCTCCTCGAAGCTTTAGCAACTACCTAGTCATTCAACTAAATTGAGGTTTAGAATTGATAGACCAAAGGCCCTCTCCTTAAAAATTTTAAATTTTTATATAATTTATATATTTTATTCGTGTTGTTGTAGCAAATAAACAAAATTAATATAATAATAAATTTAAAAATTAATTTTTATATTTTATTTTAAATTAAATTAAATCAAGTATAAATTTTAAATGTCAAATTTGTTGTTGTGTTAATTTTATTAACTGGCACATTAACATTCGTTAAATTTTTTAACAAAATATGATCATTTTTTATTTTTTTAAGTAAAATGATCACTTTATAATTTTTAGTGTAAGATGATTTAACCAAAAATATCTTACAGTTGAATGAGTATTGGTATATTTTACCCAAACAAATATAATTAACGTTAAAAATAAAATATAATTGTATTCTTTTAATAAAATTGACACCCGTCATTTGATTTCGTCTATTTTTACTAAAATATGAATTAACACTTAAAAATTTGACACCACAAATAAAATTTTCTGGCTCTATTATATGATTTAGTTACCCTAATAAAATTATACTTGCCGGAAAAAAAAAACCAAAACTAAGGTTGTAGTAAGAGAGAAACTCAGTGGTTGAAAGTTTGTGAAACCCTAAACCCTTATCGAAAACAACTCTTTTTCACATTCTCTTTTTTTTCCTCCTCCATCACCTTCCTTCATTACTCAACCTTCACACCATCGTTAGCCGGTATCCACCACCAATGGCGCTAGGGTTGGGAATAAAAAAACATCGAAAAGAAAGAAGATTTTTATCATAAAAATCTTAGTATTGGACAAACAGAAATCTTATGTCTTTTTTCAGTATCCTTATTATTTATATTCTTACACTAAAAGTTTAAATTTAGAGTATAAGATTATAATTTAAGATGTAGGATTTAGAAATTACGATTAGAACTTAAAGTTTAGTTTTTCGGGAAATGAATAACAAAGTTCCAATTCACAGCCAAAACAAACGGAGCAACCTTCAGTCTGTTTATATGACAAACTCAGATGAATCCCAATACAAATAGACAATAAGTTTAGTTTGTTGCATGCTATTTACTATTTAGCATCAACTAATCATTCTTAAAAATAAATAAATAAATAAACAGTTAATTAGAGTACTACATATTTAGCGCCTTCAGGTCGACAATCTTTTATGAACATATCTCGGCCAAACAGTCTACCTTCTTCTAGTTCCTCGATTTTACGTTCATCGACCGGGGCTGCACGATACCAACTGGGAAGGCAACGGTTAATCACAATGGTTTCGAGATTCGGAACAAAGGCATATATTCTGTCACTTTCTGCAAATGTATAAGCACATTTCTGTCTTGAATTGGAAGACGAATATTCCGAACTTCACATGTCAAGTATGTGAAGGTTCGGAAACTCGGGTTGGTGTGGCAATAAATTCTAATTGAATTGACAAACAACCAACATTACTCAATCTGCATGGTTCGAAATCCAGTTCTAGCCTTTTAACCTTCTTCATTAGTGCAATGTCGATCCATCTATTGATATATCGCCTATGTTGTTGAGTTAAATCAAAACAAACTCTCAACTCATCTATAGTTTCAGATTTTTGTGAGTTAAGAAATCGAGTAATCGATTCTACACAACCTTCCCTTTCTTCTAACAGCTTCTTGGGATCCGACATTAATGTCTTCGAAGCATCAAAGTTTAAACTCCCGCTGAAAAACTGACATAAATCTCGCCATTTTTGTGAAAGAACACAGGTTCTTACTGCTTCTTTCAGCGGAAGAAGATGTAAAATCCGAACAAGCAGATCTTCAGACAACGCACTTAATCGATCAATCAAATTGTCATCATGTTCCTTCAACACACAGAAAAAAAGAATCTTCAAAATTCAAGGCATGAAAACACGTACACTTTACTAAATTCAGTGTTTATTTAACATACTGCAATCACATGAATAAAGGAAGGAAACTAATTTTATGATATTTCAGAATTATTATATGATAAAAGCACAAACTAAGATTTGGTTCTCACCGAATTGTATAAATGTTTTCTGAAGATTTTCTTTAGTATGCGTTCAATGGTTGACGGCAGCACCATGTTTGCAGCCATCATAGAGAAGCTAAAGCTTGAGAATTGTTTGCTTATTAGAGTAATGTTATAAATAAAGTAAACGAAGAACAAGACAAATAAATAGAGATTATGTATTGTATTATTGTGTATAATATTTTTTTCAAACTCTATATTTATATTTATAAAGAGTAAAACCCTAATTCTAATGAACATTAAACCTAATAATAAAGTATATCAAAATCTCATTTAATACATGAATATCCCGTAAGTAAATATTAAGGGTAAAATTTACGAATGGTCATTGAATTTTATTAAATTTTTTATATTGGTAACTAAATTTTCAATTGCTTCAATTTGGACATTAAACTTTGAATTTTGTTACAAATTGGTCATTGAGCTGTTAATTGTCGTTGAAAGAGTGACTTGTCTTGAATTGGGTTTTTTCTATATTATTTTAAAGCATATTGATTTGAGAGATGAAGATTTCCTTTCAATCCATGTGTTTCAGATGAAGAAATACAATGATATTGTTTGGGATCGTGTTAATTTATGGTCCTATGGTGTCAGTTTTCTTGAAAAAATTTGCATATATTAATCCAGATTTTTTTATAATTTTTAGTATGATAATTGTCTCGTTGAATTTGATTCAGATTTTAAATTGATAGAGTTTAGAAATCTGTTATTTTCATATATGTTTTTTCAACAACGAAAGGTTGATATGGTGAATTACTTCCGATTAGGGTTTAGGAATTTTGACTTTTAATGCCCCTGTTTTATCTTGCTTTGAACAAACAAAAATCATATGCTCATTTCCATACCCCTATATTGTTGTGTGATTTAAGTGCAACGCAAACGGTACAAGTATACACGTCGCAAGTAATAAAGTGATATGTATCAAATATCGTCTCCACGGGGATTGATTTAGGTCACTTTGCTTAAGTTACTGCAATGTAGAAGAAATAAATTGATAATGATAATTGGTGATGAATATCAAATCAAAATAAACTAGTAAAATAAATGAAGAATGTAATCGAATAAGAGAGTAGGTAGGATTGTCGTGAGTCGTGGTGTGATGGTTGATTGGATCGTCGTGGTAATTGGTTGATGAAGTAACTAAATTGTCTTAACAATTAGGACCAGTCAAATTGCCTGGGCAATTGTAATTGTCGCGGCAACTGGAAATAGAGCGACTTCCTTCAAAGCTCGGCGAAGCGTTCTTCAATGGCTTCTTGTTATCGCTAACTCGAAACACTAGTTAATTGTGCATGCCTTGGTGATACATCCATGCGTTAACCATGGGTGAACAACAACTAATCTTACGCTCTTCTTAGCCTTTGAAATCCGCAACTTATTTCTAAGTCGAATTAGTCTTCACCAACGATTGTTTGAATGAAGATCGTGCTCATTCGTTTCTTGAATCTAACTCTTCCGATATTAGATAAATGGATGAATTCTTGAGATCCTCTTCCAATTCACTCGAAATCAAAATAAGAACCAAGAATAAACAAACTTTAAAATCAAATTGCAACTCAAAAACCTAAACAATCTAATCGTTTATCAAAACCACAAACCCAAATAACCCAAGCCAATTTACATCAATTCATGGTTAGGTTCAAAAGATATACAAAGAATATCCCCAAACATAAATTGCATGAACTAAAAATAAAGAAGATGAAGCCTTGCGATCTCTCTCTCGTCTGATTCTCCCCCTTCCTTGAAGGCTGCGATTTGGTGGCTATTTATAGAAGATGATTAGGTCGACTTGGTTGTTGATGAGGATAAGTTTAAGTTTGAATTTAATTAAATAAAAGAGATAAATCTTTTTTATTTTTATCCTCAAACTCCTTGCAAATCTGATTCTTTTATCTCCTTAAAACTCTGTGTGGATATCCAGATTTTTGGGCTTTATCCCTTGCTTCACGTGCTTATCACAATTGAGGTGGATTTATCCAGTCATCACCGGCAATCGTCTCGGCAGACCCTTCGGAATTCAGTTTCAATTGTCACGACATGCTCTTCAGTTTTTCTGTTTAATTGTCACATCAATTCTTATCCTGCACAAAATAAAACACCAAAGCAACAACTTTTTTACGAAAAAACAATAAAAATGCATAACCAAGCTATGAAACCGATAATTTGATTTTGATATAACTAAAGAATTTAAGGACTAAATTGAAAATGAGAAAACAAATTTTTAAGTCCTCAAACCTCTCTATATTTTTAAAGGAAAATGCCTAAGTTAAAAACTTATATTGTCAAAAAATTTCTAAGTGTTATTGAAGCCAAAACAATGATTTTCGAGTCACCGTTTCGGAACGGCCTAAGACGTTTCAGAACACTTTTGAAACTGTGAACTCGTGTTTCAGAACGGGTATCGAAACAGTTTTGAAACTATGAACCCTTGTTTTGAAACGAGTTTCGAAACGACTTAAGAACATCGAGACACCGTATCGAAACGACATCCAACGTTTCGAAACGGTATTCAAGTCAGATTTAAAAAATATGACTGTTAGAGTTTTTAACTGATTTTAACCGATTTTGTACTGATCGTTAAGGCGTATCGAAACACCTTCAGTCCGTTTCGATACGATCTTTGACAGTAGCTAAAATGTTCTGAAACGAGTTTCAAAACAGCTCTTAGCGTATCGAAACAAGCGCAACCATTTCGATACGAGCTCTTTAATGCACCCCAACGACTCTTTCTATTTTGGTCTGTTTTGAAACAGGGTCGGGCGTTTCGAAACGGTTGGTTGCAGACTGCATTTATGAAGGGAAGATAACATCCCCAACGGCTCTATTGATGAATGCAACAACCACAACAGCTAGAATTCAATGAGAAGGTATAAATGAGATCTCTAAAAGCTTCAGCAACAACTATTGATCCAAAAGCAAACATCCAAACATCAAATCCAAGCATTTGTACCTAAATCTCATTATTGTCCTGTAACCCCAATTGTATTTTTCATTCTTACCATTTCAATTGGGTTGAGTGGTTGTAATTGGGCTACCTTGTGTATTGAGAGATACTTATTTTAGCTAACAACTTCTTTGTTATTATTGTGTGAGGATTGGGTCAAATTTTGGGTAGAAAATTTGACTGAAATTGTAACGATTACCTCCTTAGCCTAGAAAAGGGGAAGAGCAATTAGTGGAATTGTTGAAAATCCTTAGTGAAGCTAAGGTAGTGGATGTAGAGTTCGATTGGAACTTGAACCACTCTAAAATTCCTTGTCTACCATTTTTATTTGTCAATTCTGCTTCCAAAAAGTTAAAAAACTTAATTCACCCCCTCTTGGTTTATATCGATCATTTGATCCACTCAACACAAGCTCATTTACAGAGGAAACTAGGAATTTATGCATGAATGCCTAAATATGTAACTAAAATGTGCCTAAGTCTAACATTAAAATGAGTAAAAAAGACAAGAAAAATAATACTTTTACACACTCAACGTATATATGCCTCAAAGCTTTGTGGCATATACAAGTGCATATATAGGGGTACGAAAAAGGAACAACTGATTTCTATTTGTTTTGAATTGGTACTTTGGCATTTGAGAGTAAATTCGGTACGGTGGTTGGCCTTTATATGGTTATTTGAATTTGATAGAGGGTTTGGGTTGTTAGGATTCTGTGTATGATGAAGTTGATTTCTTTCATGGGTGGTTGATCGATTTTGAATGTTTATATTCTTGTTCAATTGGTGGTTGCATTTAGTCATATTTTGATTTTTGATAATTTTCATGTGTTTTGCAGCTAATAATAAAGACGTTGATCTTGTTGTTGTTTTTCTTCTTCCAGGAGATGGTTACAGGTTTATGGTGCTCGATGTAAGTTTAATCGGGTGAAGAAGAAGAAGAAGAAGAAGAAGAAGAAGGTATCCAATTACCCAAAAATTGTTTTTCTATTTTTTGGTTAAGAATAGTTTAATTATTTTATTTAGATTTTTTAGTTTTTTTTATGAAATCAATGAAAAAAAGTGTAACTTAATCTTGGAAATGGTTTCAGAAATAAATAGGACTGAATTGAAATAATATGTAAATAATGAGGGTTAAAGTTATTAATATTTTTCGTAATAGAACTAAATTGTTTTAATGTGCATACGTGGAGGACTAAATGTCTTATTATACAAAATATTTAACTAACACGTCACTCTTTTAACAACCGTTAACGGCTCAGTGACCAATTTGTAACAAAAATCAAAGTTTAATGCCCAAATTGAAGAAATTGAATGGTTGGTTACCAAATTGATCAATTTAACAAAGTTCAATGACCATTTGTGAATTGTACCCAATATTTATAGCACTCTCCCTAATATATTCATGAAGAAAATGTGTCTCGATAAAATTTTTATGAGATAAAAAAACACATGTAAAAAATTCTTAATGAAAATAAAATCAGACACATATCTTTGATAAGCATAATGTGTTGTCTCATTGAAAACTTTACCAAGAAAATTCATTGAGAAAAAACTTCGGTTAAGGAAAAACTAGTGCAACGTGTAATTGCTCTCCCTCGTAAAAAAACATCTCATAAGATCTTTGAATATTTATAATCCAATCTTGAATACAATCTTCAAATGTTGAAGTAGACAATGCACTGGTGAATAGATCTTTCAAATTACTACTTAAAAGGATTCGTTGAATATTGTTCTTCTGAAGATCACGTGGGACGAAACATTGAAGATATGTGTTTCGTTAACGACCAGAACTTCGAATCAACATGTTAGCGTTGATTTCTGGATCAATCTGCAACTGCAACATTTTTTTAAAGCATGTAATCAAGTTAATTTAAAAAGTAGAACATGGTTTTCTATGTTTTTGGTGGAAAAGATAAGATTTTTCAAGAGCTAAAGAATAGAAATTTCCTACTATGGAGCATAAGTTGTTTTCTCACATGTTTTTGTTTCAGACTTTCCATGCATTATTGTAATTAGTTTTAAAATAGGAGGAAACATATGCTTCAACTTAATGCTCGATATATAGGTATGGGTGAGTTTGTTGCGTGAATGTGACTTGTTTGTGCATTTTTTGACTTCCTGGAATTCATATTTCTCCTTTTCATTGCTTAATTCATTTCCTCCTGCAGGTGTGATTTCCTTTTCAAGAGCTTTCTTCTTAAACTACATACATACATGCATGCATGTATGTGTGTATGTATGGTTTTTCTTGACTTGATGAAACTGTGTTCACATTTAACAAACTGTAGGAAAAATCCACTTGGCTAAGAAAAGTCAGAAAAGAACTCTGAAGTCAGATGATAGTTCATTGTTTATATATAAATATTCACTTTTGAGTTTGTTCACTTGTTGTATAACATGTGCTTGTATATTTCTTTGCAGAGTAGGAGATACAGATAAAAAAAGCTTGTGAGCTTGGTGGCTATGGCAGGAGAGCAATTACAGGTGCTCAATGCTCTTGATGTTGCCAAAACACAATGGTATCATTTTACTGCCATCATCATTGCCGGGTGGCTATGGCAGAAAAGAACTCTGTTTCTTTTCTTTTCTCCAAGACTCGAACATTTTTCCTCAAATCTGAAAACTCCAAAACCCTAGAAATCAAGGCTTCAATATGGTATCAGAGCAATTACAGGTGCTCAATGCTTTTGGTGGCTATGACAGAAAAGAACCCTATTTCTTTTCTTTTCTCCAAGACTCAAACACTTTTCCTCAAATCTGAAAACACCAAAACCCTAGAAATTAATGCTTCAATATGGTATCAGAGCAATTACAAGTGCTCAATGCTTTTGGTGGCTATGGCAGAAAAGAATTCTATTTCTTTTCTTTTCTCCAAGACTTGAACGTTTTTCCCCAAATCTGAAAACACCAAAACCCTAGAAATTAAGACTTCAATATGGTATTAGAGCAAACGATTCGTTAAGGCCTCTAGAAACCTAAGGGAAAAATCATGTTTTCGAAACTTAGAAGCATCACAAGAATAAGAGGACAATGGCCGTAACATACACAGTTCATCCCAGACCACTTTTAATTGAGTGTAGAAGGTGGTAACGGAGTTAATACCTTGGGTTAAAGAAAAGAATTCCCGCTGAAGGTCTGAAACTCTCATGAGGTCTCATTGACTGAAGCGATTGCGAAGGTCTGCCCAAAGCTCATAAGCCGTATCAAACCACAACACGGACTGCGCAATTTCAGAACTAATTGCCCGCTGAAGTCATGAGAGCACCAAGTTGTTGCACTTCACCCAGGCAAAGTAACTGGCATCGTCTTCACGTGGCTCCTTCAACGCACCGTTAACAAACTGGAATTTGTTCTTGGAGATTAGGGCCATGCGCATGGAACGAGCCCAAGAATGGTAATTCCCTCTAGTGAGAAGAACGGAAGTGAGAACTAATGCGGGATTTTCGTTAGGGTGTATGTAAAACTCATCAGAAGGGTCAAGGTTTCGGAAACGAGAAGAGGTGGAGGCGGAAGAACGCGTATCGGAAGATTCCATTTCAACTGATACCATAATCTCAAATTCTTATGATAAAACCATTTTCCTGAGATTCATGAAATCTTTTCTATAATTGTCCAACATGAAAGATCTATTCCTGTTGTGCCTTGTGAATCTAATATTCTTGTTGTTGATAGAAACGTTAATAAATTCCAAAAGAAACCTTTCGTTTCTAGTAAAGTTTCTCGTAGGCCTCTGTGTACCTTTTGTGGCATTCTTGGGCACATTGTTGATAAGTGCTACAAGAAGCACGGGTATCCTCCTGGTTATAGGTCTAGGCCTTCTGTTAGTAGGGCAAATCTTGTAGGACATTTTACTGCTGAAAATTTGTCTGTGAATGATTCCTTGGTCAAAAATGATGTTAAGTCTGAAGGTCTTCCTACTTCCTTCACTAAAGAGCAATACGAGGGCCTTATTTCTTTGCTTCAAGAAAAGAGTCTTTCTGTTCAGAATTCAGCATCTCAGTCTACTGTGAATGCCCTTTCTTCTAATTTTGTTTCTGCAGCAGTCCCTAATGATGAATCAGGTATGGTTCTAACTTGTTCTATTTCTCCTACATCTGTCAGCACTTTCTGGATCATTGATTCATGTGCTACAGATCATATTTCTAATGATCTGTCCATCTTTAGTCATTATTCTGATGTTCATAATAAGTATGTCAAACTGCCAAATGGCAACCTAGTTCAAGTTTTGCACATTGGTAATATCTGTCTTGCAAATGGATTATTTATGCAAAATGTTTTACGCATTCCATTCTTTGGATTCAATCTAATATCTGTTAGCAAGTTGACCTTGCATTCTAATATTTCTGTTACCTTTTTTGATAATAAATGCTTTTTACAGGATGTCCCTTCACTGAGGATGATTGGTATAGCTAGCATCCAAGAAGGCCTTTATCAGCTTGTTGATACTGCTCCTACTTGTTCTTCTAATTCCTTTATTAATTATGTTTCTTCTAATGTTTCTTTGTATACTTGGCATGCTAGATTAGGACACCTATCTAGCAAAAGAATGATTTTCTTTTCAAAATTAAATAAAGTTATACCATCTGGACACATTTCTCAGTGTGATGTTTGTCACCTTGCCAAACATAAACGTCTACCATTCCCTATTAGTAGTTCTGTTTCTGTTTCTTGTTTTGATATTGTTCATTTGGATGTGTGGGGACCTTTTCCTGTCAAGAGTCTATATGGTTACCATTATTTTTTAACTATAGTTGAAGATAAAAGCATATTTGTCTGGACTTTTCCCATGGTTGCAAAGTCTGAAGTCAGAAAGCTTGTAATTGATTTTTATAATTTTGTTGAAACCTGATTTTCAAAGAAAATTAAGTGCTTTCGATCTGACAATGCAAAAGAATTTGACATGGATGATTTTTTCAAAAGTAAAGGGGTAGTTCATCAAACTTCATGTGTCTATACTCCACAACAAAATAGTGTTGTGGAGCGTAAATACCAGCATTTATTGGTTGTTGCAAGATCGTTAAGAATACATGCTTCTTTGCCTTTGACTTTTTGGATTGACTGCATTTTACATGCTTCTTTTCTTATTAACATAACTCCTACACCTGTGTTAGAAAACAAAACTCCTTATGAAATTCTTAATAATAAACTGTCTAACTTAGACAATCTTAAAATTTTTGGTTGTCTTTCTTATGCTTCATATTTACCCAAATCTGTCACTAAAATGCATCCAATGGCTATTAAATGCATCTTTCTTGGCTTTCCTAGAAACATTAAAGGCTACAAGTTTAAGCTGATGGGGCATTGGAATTCCGATGATAACAAAATAGGAAAATTACTTATTTTGTTGATAAGAGTATCAACATATTAAGTAGCGCCTATTATGTTATTAAAGTTTAAGCTGATGGGGCCTTGGAAATTCGACGGTAACAAAATAGGTAAATTACTTATTTTGTTGATAAGAGTATCAACATATTAGGAAGCGCCTATTATGTTATTAAAGTTTAAGCTGATGGGGCCTTGAAATCCGACGATAACAAAATAGGTAAATTACTTATTTTGTTGATAAGAGTATCAACATATTAGGTAGTGCCTATTATGTTATTAAAGTTTAAGCTGATGGGGGCTTGGAAATCCGACGATAACAAAATAGGTAAATTACTTAAAGATTATCAACATATTAGGTAGCGCCTATTATGTCACCAAAGTTTAAGCTGATGGGGCCTTAGAAATCCGACGATAACAAAATAGGTAAATTACTTAAAGATTATCAACGTATTAGGTAGCGCCTAATTTGTATACATTTTATCGTTTATATTAATATTATAACTTTAAACAAACAGGTTACTAGTTCAACGTAATAGGTAGCGCCTAAGTATCAATACTTTTTTTTACATACACTTAAAATGTATCGATACTTTTGAGCCAATTTCAACCATTTACATTGCTTTTAAAAAAAGTATCGATACACTTAAAACGTATCGATACTTTCGAGCCAATTTTCAAACGTATTCTCTATCAAACTATTTTCATGACAAAGTATAAATTCATTTTTATGGACGTATCGATACTTTTTATGAAATTATCAATATGTTTTTCCCACTATGTACAATTGTATCGATACTTTTTTAAAAAGCAATGTAACCGGTTTCAATGTGGCTCGAAAGTATCGATACTTTTCCCACTATGTATAAAAGTATCGATACTTTTTTAAGTAACCGGTTGAAATGTGGCTCGAAAGTATCGATACTTTTTTCACAATATGTACAAAAGTATCAATACTTTGTATGACTTAATGTAACCGGTAAATGTTTTGACCGTTTTCATTACTGACTATATAAACAAACAAGTTTGTTTAAATTCTAACATGTTTTCTTCTCATTAACTCATGTATCGATACTTGTATATGTTTGTATCGATACCTACCGATAACCAAAGTTTGTCGGTTACCAAATTTTTTTAATATTTCTTCATGTTTTCCACCTACTACATTATATTATGTCAATATATCTGGTCGCACTTTACCGATTTTGTTACTTATCTTATTAAATTTTCGGTCACGTTGTTTCTTAGCCGTATATTAGTCCGCCTTTCCTTAAAATTTCCCAAGGTGCTTAGATGGGCCAAAAAACAGAACGGGCCTTAGATCCTGTAACACTCGGGTTTGGGGGTCGGATGAAAATAATATTTAAAATAATATTATGAGTCTCGGTCTTATAATTAAAATAATAAAGTATTATTTTGGTCTTCATATTTTCGAACAAACATTTTGTGTTGGACCAAAATGTAATTGAAATAAAATTTCCATGAAAATTGCAAATACATGAGATTGCCATCTCATTAATGGCAAAACCGTAAATAAATGAAACTTTCAAAATTAAAACCCCTTTTAATAAATTAAACATGTGCTCATCTTCTTCATTCTCCATTTTTGCTATCTCACGACAACGGAGAGCTTTTCTCTCCATCTCACCATTTCATCCCCTTTCTTCTTCATTCTTGGAGCTTTTTGAAAGGTAATTACATTTCCGACTTGCTCTCATCTTCCTCTCTTTAAAAGTACAACTAGATTTCATTTTGGTTCAAGTTTTAGAATTTGGGGTTTTTGGAAGATTTGAATAAAAATGATATCTTTATTGTTTTTAACTTAAGATTTTGATTTAATATTGTTAGATATGGTGTTTGTGAACTAAATGGTCCAACATATATAATTTTTAAAGTGTTTTATAAGAATTCCCGAATTCGGGTTTTGGTGGGGTTTTATGAGGGTTTTTAGTTGAGTTTTGGGTGTGTTCTATGTTGGAATTTGAGGGTTGATGTTAGGGTAATAGTTGGGGGCTGTTTTGGAAGCATTTGAGTGTGCTAAAAAGGTTAAAATCATGAGTTTTGGTTGGGGTTTGAGGACTGCTCGGGTTTGGTGTTTTGGGGGGTTGTTCTTGGCTTGGAATCTTGTGTTTATTGCTTGAATAGTGTTCCGGGTTGCTACATTAATTGGTGAATTGATTTGAGGTTGTTTTGATTGTGTTGAGGTGATTTGAAGCGAGATTTTGTGTTGGTGAAGCTTCGGGAGTGAATCTGGAAACTTGAAGACCTTGGTTTCTTGGTAGTTGAGCTTGGAGGTGGAGGTGAGTGGTTAAAATGTTTTAAATGGTTTTGAGCAATTGGTTCAAGCATGTGGACTAAGTTTGGATTGGTAGACCCACCTAGAGTTGGGATTAGGGTGGTAGCTTAATCCTAAGCTTTAGTTAGAGACTTTGGTTGTACTCCATTTGATGTTGTGTCTCATGTTTAATTGAGATTATAGCGGTTATGTATATGTTGTTATACATGTATGTTGAGGCATATCTTGATGCATTGTCATATGCATGTTGATGATAGGTATAATGTGGATATACATATGTGTGAAATATGATGTGATATTTGTTTTGATGATATACATATAGTGTTGACTTGTGAAATGAGGTTATGAGGTGGTTGCATGATTTCAAGGATCATGGTGAGTACGTGCTAAGCACGGAAGTTATTTTGAATTGATGTTGTGAAAGGTTGTGAATTTTGTTTAATATTGGCACTAGTATGCTTGGTTACAATGATCGATCATTAGGATTAGTGTGCACACGAGAGTCAAAGTCGAGCGTGGCCTTGGTGGCGTTGAGGCGCCAAGGAGGAGTACGGGTTCGCCCGAAAATTTTTATATTAGTCGGTGATGAGTGGAATCCCATCGACGGGGCGTGAGGATGAGTGGAATCCCCTCCACGAGAACCGGTGATGAGTGTAATTCCACCGAAGGTAATGGTTATGTTGGAAATGCGTTCCAACATGTTATCCGCGTATTCGAGTCATAACTAGGTGCCAATATGAGATTATATATGTGCCAATATGATATGAAATGTGATTCCAACATGGTTTGATATATGTTGTTGTTAATACATTGATATATGTATTTCCGTGTGTTGGGATTATGAATTGTTGATCATGGCATAGTGATGATTATATATTCATGCATCATTCACATTTTTGGCTCTCAAGGATCGGAGGTACGATCATGCATTCTATTTTGATTCTTACTCGTGCTTGGACCCTGCATTGTCGAAGGTTTGTTTTATGAGCTTACCCTCACTAAGCTTTTATGCTTACGCTCATTTTTGTTCGACAATGCAGATCAGTAGCTTGTGGGTGGCAAGGGCAAGGAAGGGGCCTCCAAGTGTTGCTTTCGGTTAGCTCAAGTATGAACTTTAAATTGTAGATTGTAATAGTTAAGCAATGGGATAGGTGTTGTTGATTTGAATGCTTTGTTGTATGTGGAATTGGTTTGGCTCTTGGATTCCTTGTTTGAATTGTAAATCTCGTTTATGTTGCATGTCTTGAATGCTTATATGTTTTGCTTCTATGGTATGAACCTTAAGTGGCTGGTATGTCACATTTTGGTAAATGCATGAATCTCTTGGATGAATGATGCTTGTTAGTGTTGGTTGCCTCGTATGCTTAGATCTTGGTAGTTAAAGGTTGTTTGTATGTTGTTTGTGTCTAGGGGAGTCGTAAATCGCATCTAGAGTAGACTCCTAAGTCGTTTGGCTGAAATTTGGAGACTTGTTGTGCAGGGCGTATCGATACGCCCAAGGACCGTATCGATACGGATTGCCCTTCAGGACTCAATTTTTGGCTTGGAGTATCGATACACAGGGGTGTATCGATACGCTCAAAGCTCACTGGAAATCTGATATTTTGGTGAGACTTTGGCGTATCGATACGGGCTCTAAGCGTATCAGTACGGGTTTATCTCGTTGACCACGAGATGTTGACCGAGAAGGGCGTATCGATACGCTCAAGGGCTGTATCGATACGGTCTTCCTGTGTTGACCTTAGGGTGTTGACCTTGGTCAAGGCGTATCGATACCCTAGATTGGTGTATCGATACGGCCTGTTTAAAAAGGAAAAATGGGTTGTTTTAAAAGTGTTGTTTTGGATGGTCGTTTTTGTATTGCTTATGTTTCCGCCGTCGTGTTTCACATAGGACATAATAATGCATTTAGAAAAGATAAATAAAAGAAATTTTCTAGGGTTGCTAACCGAGGTGGGACCTTAACGGGTTTCACATCAGTTTTCCCCGTGTAGCCTACTCGGACCGGTCAAACGTCCGGACCGGGACGAGGGGGTTACAGACCCCCATCTGATCAAGGGCTTAGATGGTAATTTTATGTAAATTAGAAGTGGGAGGAATGTATAAATTATTCTTTCATCACATTGATTCCAAAAGAGCCAAATCCATCCTCGTTGGAAGAATATAGGCATATAAGCCTGGTCAGTGGTGTGTACAAGGTATTAGCTAAGGTCCTTGCAAATAGAATGAGGCAAGTGATGAATTACATTGTTAGTGAATCTCAATTTGCATTTATCCCGGGAAGACAAATATTGGACTGCTCGATGATTGCAAACGAAGTCCTTAATGCTGCCTTCAAAAGTGGATCAAGCGGAGTAGCGTTTAAGGTCGACTTTAGCAAGGCATATGATTCCATCGATTGGGACTTTTTGCTGTGTGTAATGAAGCATATGGGCTTCGGGGTCAGGTGGTGTAATTGGATATATCAGTGCATCTCAACTACTTCTATTTCTGTTCTAGTAAACGGCTCTCCCACAGAAAAGTTCAAAATATCCCGAGGGCTTCGACAAGGTTTCCCATTGTCTCCATTGTTGTTCAATATAGTCGAAAAATCTCTAAATTTATTACTGAATTAGGCAGAGTCACTACAACTATTCTATGGATTTTCGATCGGTTGTGGTTATGGTTCTGTATCCGTGTCCCACCTTCAGTATGCTGATGATGTACTTATATTTTGCGGAGCCTCTGTGGAACAAGTGACAAATGTAAAAAGAGTTCTCAAAGTGTTTGAACTGGTGGTTGGTTTGAAAATAAATATAAAAAAAATAAGATTTCCGGCATCCATATCAAAAAATCAGTGTTAGAGCAATGGGCAAGCTCGATAGGATGTGTGTCTGGATCCTTTCCTTCAGAATATTTTGGGCTACCTCTTGGAGTGAAAAGAAATGTGATAGCAATCTGGGAGCCAGTAGTTGTAAATTTCAACAAAAAACTTGCTAGTTGAAAAGTAAACTCAATGTCTTTTGGGGCTAGACTAACCTTAATCAAGTCAGTTTTATCTTCACTGTCAATGTATTTTTTATCCATTTGCAGAATACCTGTTCCAATTGCAAGAAAATTAAATAGCATAATGTTACGCTTCTTCTGGGGTGGGTCAAGTGACAAAAATAAGATACATTGGGTGAATTGGGGTGAGATTTGCAAACCTCTAGCTAACGGTGAATTCGGGGTGGTGGACCTTGAAGTTAAAAACTGAGCCCTTCTTGAAAAATGAATATGGAGGTTCGGAAATGAAGAAGATAGTTTTTGGAAGAAGATTACCTTTAGCAAATACTATTCTAATCAAGTTTCTTTGCTTCCCTCTTGCAATATGCCAAGAGCAGTCTCTTGATGTCGGCGCGACATTCTAAAATCATTTTACAAAGAAGATGGGTTTGGTAATAAGATAAGAGATAGAATGATTTATTAGGTAGGAAATGGAACCAAAGTTAAATTCTGGCAAGACTAGTGGCTAGGATGAATTAGCTAAAAAAGGATTAAAAGTTCAGTTCTGTTTAGCAACATAGGGTTAGGATGAAGCCATGTGGTCCTGCAATCTAATTTGAGGGGGAAGGTTTTTGATTTGTAGTGTCTGTGGGGTTTTTCGTTCGGAAGCTTAGTACAACCTCACGTTAAGTAAGAGACGGGTCTTCATTCTTTTATATGTAATAGCAAATAGGAGATCGTTGTAATCTTTTAATAAAATTTCATGGGTGCTCTTTTCCTCCTTCCGTTGTCAGTGTTGAGTTTTCAACTCGAAATTGGTCATGAAGGGAATTTTTAATGAGGTCCTGTATTTTTATAAAAAAATTAGTCCAATATTTATTATTAATAATATTATTTTATTTAATATTTAATAAAATTAAATAAAATTAAATATTTTAATATTAAGTTAGTAAATTTTTTAGATAAATTAAATTAATCTAAACAATTACTTATTCAAATAATATTTTTAAGCAAATTTTGAATTATATTCGAATTTCGCTAAATTTGAATTATATTTTTAAGCAAAATTCGAATTATATTTGAATCATATTCAAATTATATATCAGTTATATTCGAATTATTAATTCATATTTTGCTAAATTCGAATTATATTTGAATCATATTCAAATTATATTTCAGTTATATTCGAATTATTAATTCATATTTTGCTAAATTCGAATTATATTCGTTTTTAGAAAAATCCAAATTATATATTTTTAGCAAAATTTGAATTATTAATTCAAATTTTCTTAAATTCCAATTATATTCTTTTTAGCAAAATTTGAGTTATTAATTTGAATATAATTAGAATGTGTTTTGAATATGATTCGAATATTATAAAAACATGGTTTGAGTATAATACAAATCTGATTCAAATATAATTTGAATATGATTCGAATATAATACGAACATGATTAGAATATGATTCGAATATAATTTGAATTTTGCTCAAAATATATATTTCAAATAAGAAAATTTTGAATTAATAATTTGAATATGATTATAATATGATTAGAGAATATAATTCGTATTTTGCTCAAAAAATACAATTCAAATTTAGCAAAATTGGAATATAGTTGGAATATTAATCTAATAAAATTCAAAATTTTCTCAAATAGGAATATAATTAAAATTTTGCTAAAAAGAATATAATTCAAAATTTGATCAAAAAAGAATATAATTCAAATAAGTAATTGTTGGGGTCGAGTTTAGATAATTTTATTTATCTAAAAATTATTAATTTAATATTAAAATATTTAATTGAATTTATTTTTATTAAATATTAACATTTAAATAAAATAATATTATTAATAATAACAAATATTGGAGTAAATTATATAATTTAGAAACAAATAGGGGTCAATTTTAGGTACAAATAGACTTTTTACTGATTAAATTGTACAACAAAGAAACCTGACAGGCTTGCCATGCCATTTACCCTTTATATAAAATCAGGCAGGTTGTTTAGTTAAAGAGGAGATGGCGTAGCGTGATGTGATTGGCTGAAAAAAGTTTTAACGACAAGAATAACAAAATGGGGCAAAACTGATAACGGTCCAAACAAGAGCCTTAAAAAACTCTAGGTACCAAATTAAAAAAAAATGGTAAACTTTAGGGGGCAAAAAGTGCATTAAGCCTAAAAAATTACAAAACCTTTTATTACTTAATTTAAAATTTGATTGAAATTAAAATAACTTTTTTGAAATATACAAATCATAAAAACAATAAATCTCTAAATTTCGAGTGTGATAAATTGTGCGTGAGGGAGTTCCTCTGGTGTTGAGGACAAAAACTATCTAACACAAGTGTTATAGTAAGATATCTTTGTTTGTCAAAATTAATCTGTTTTTGCCGTTGAAAATGGTAGTCTGGACATTGTTGTACATACACTGAAACTAATTGATAGCCATCAAGAGCTGAAATCGTTGTTGTAACTCTTGGCCTCGTTGCTACAATTCTAATGCTCGTTACTTTTTGTCATCGCTTACTGCTAAAGAAGATGGATGGGGTCTTGAGGTATACTTGTTCTGTGTCAAAAAAAATTCGATTATTTATCAAGTACGGTTGAATCATTATAGATAAAGTATAAAAAATTTAAAGAAATTTTTAATTTATTTTTTTCTAAGTTTTCTTTATCAAATTATTATGTTTCAAGGACGTAACAAGATTAGAAAGGATTAAGGAATAGAAGAAAGGATTTAAGGAGTATAAGAGTTTTTTTTTTTGACAATGACAACTGGATTTTATTAATAACCATGAAAAATATCTCAAATACAAAGCATCTAAATAGGAGAATAATGAGATTTAGTATACTAAAATTTCAAACAACTCAAAGATGCAAAGAAAATAAATATTTTCATAGATATTAGCATACCGACAAAATCCAGAAGTCTTCCTGAATCTCCTTGTCTCTATCCAAACGAGACGCTTTACGATGTGAAAAAGGAGTGGTGAGCGAACCAAACTATCAGGCAAATTGCTTCGCTACCCAGGTCTGATTACATCGGCAAACAACCATCAACCGAGAGGGGATCTATCTTTCTATGAACACCGACAGAATCAAAATCAGAAACTAGTGCCGCAAAGATCTCTGTAAGAGCATCGAACGAACGCTAAGGTATGCTGAAATCATGCCAAAAGCGACAGATGAAACGAACCACAAAAATAACAAAAAAGCGTGTCACAAGGACAGAGAAACACGTGCCACAAAGACAGAGAATTTTATTAAAAATATTAAAAAAAACAAAAAATAAAAGCATGAAAATAATGAATCCGGTGATCGACAACCAATATTAAAACCAGTTGCCGATCACCGGCTAAGAAACAAAAGAGGAAGAAGCCTCTATCAAATTGAAAGTGTTGAGCGGCGCTAGGGTTTTGCCTATCTAAGTACTCCTGATTTTCAAGGAGTATAAGAGTTAAAAGAAAGATGATAATTTCATTGATATAATTTCATTGATAACATTTTCAATACATTATCTTGTGTTGGTGTAGTTTGAATCCTATCTGATTCCAACAGTTGGGCTGCCACTTTCTCAAGGCCCGTTCAAAGATCATATTTTATTTGGGCTTCCTTAATCAAATTTCATTCTTTTTTTTCATCCCATTACTAAATTAGCTTTGAATTCTCTAGCTTTTTACTTTTCTCGCCTGCATTTATTAATTCACTACTCAGGATCATAACATAAATCAGATACACTATTAGTAATTTTATCTATGTTTCTCAAATTTTTAGTTTGCTAGTCTTTTTATTTTGGATGAGTATGATTCAATATACATTTATATTTATTTAAGTTTTATCATGGAGTATTACGATAAATTTGAATAATCAATTTTTCAAAAAATAATGCTAAAAATGATTTTATTTGTGATGATATTTTCGAGAAAAACGTCTAAATAAGCTTGTAAATACTTTTCAAAAGATCAATTTTTTCCTCGACATTAAAAAGTCAAAGACTTTCTAAGCAAAAGCAAACAATAACAATGGTTATGAAAAACGGAGAACGAACAAACATGATTTAGAGTAAATTTCTTTGATTACTCATAGAATGAATGAATGATATAAATAAAGTGAAAAAGGTCTTTATTTATAATTGAGTCCCCTGCATCCGACGGTCTCTATTAATTTACATTGATGATTATGACCGAAGTCACCTACTACTAATAGTACAAAATTAAAATATTCTCTAAATTACAATCTTTATCTCGAACTTATTGTTTGGGACACTAGGTATTAGTGATAAAAATGACTAAAATCAATAGCAAAAAATATTTATGAACTAAAATTGGCTGTTTGCGTTACTATTTAAGTCAAATTATAATTAACATAATTTAAATTAAAATATAATTAAAGACAATTGATCTAGTGTTAGAGAGTGCATAGAGGTAATGATTTTTTAGAGAAAAAAAATGAAAAATATCTGCATTGGATATCTATAAAGTGAGTTCCAAACAACTAAATAACAGAATGATGAAATTCAAGAGGCGGATACAACATTCAACTCCGTGCAACCTTTGTCTACGTGATGAGCCGGTAAACGATTTTCATCTTCCATCATTTCTTTCTCTTTGGTTTTCCCCCACAACACACTGTATAGCCCCACGATCAATAAAAAAACAACCTCAGCAAACTGCACAAACACATTGCAGACAAAACGATTTGAATTTGAGTCTCCTAGGTTATCTTTTTCACTGAGACTATTTGTTGGGTTCAACCATTATAGTATTTTGGTTAACTATAATAAAATGAACACAATATCTTTAAACATTATCATCTAATTACACTAAAAACAAAACTCGTAAGTTAACCGTCGTAGTACGTTATTGTTTCTTTGTTTAAGAGTTAAGGTCGCCCATAGATGTGTACTTGCATTGCATGTGATAAACTTACTAGCTTCTTCATATGATAAACTCAGATAAATCTCAATACAAATAGACAATAAGTTTAGTTTGTGAAAGAACACTGGTTCTTAATGCTTCTTTCAGTGATAGAAGACATAAAATCCGAACAAGCAGATCTTCAGACAATTCACTTAATCGATCAATCAAATTGTCATCAAATTCCTTCCACACAAAAAGAACTAAATCTTCAAAATTCAAGGCATGAAAACACACTTTAAGAAACTAATTTTATGGTATTTCACAACTATTACATGCTTAAGGGGGAAATTTCTAAAAAAGTAAATGAAACCATGTAACACAAACATTACACTAACTGGTCTAAAACTATTACATTTAACAGTAACATTGGTCAAAGAGATGAATTATGAAATTTTAGAGCAAAGCTTAATTGAGTGGAAAAAAATTCAGAGACTTAATTAATTTTTTTTCTAAAAATTTAAGAACTTAAAGCGCTTTTATTATTATAGGATAAAAAGCACAAACAAAGGTTTGATTCTCACCGAATTGTATCGATTTTTTTTGAATATTTTCTTTGGTATCCGTTGAATGGTTGACGGCAGCACCATGCTTGCGTTCTTTGACCGGTTAGGAAATAATAGTATAGGTTATTGTTTTGATTAGATTTATATTTATCTATAGGGTAAAGTACAGTCGTGGTCACAGAATTTTTAAGGCGCGTTTATTTTGGTCACTGGATATTTAAAAATTTTATTAGAGTCATTCACCTTTTAGAGTGCTTTTATTTTGGCCTCTCCCGTTACCTTCCATTAAAAATACTGGTGTGGCCGGTTAATTTTCATTTTCTTCCGTAAAAAAATATATATTCGGGTTCCACCACTGATTAAACCATCCCAAACACTTCTTTTTCTTCTTCTTCCCAAATGTGTAGATGGTGCTGGTTTTAGAACTCCCCAATCAAAGAGAGTAGTCCCCACTAGCAAGTTCTCTGGAGTTTGTTGACGCTGAACATCCTCTTTCTCTGTATTTACATAATTTTTTTTTTCAATTTTGCACTTACCATGGAATGCTTTTTGGTGATTTTTTATCTTGAATTGACTGGTTTTTTTAATGTGTTTTATTTTAGTTTGTGCAATGAATTTTTTGGCTTTTTGTTGTATTCAGTGGCGGAACTTGGAGTAAGTGTTTGAGGGGGCCAAACTTAATTTTTTTAAAAAATTTTAAAGATTTAAACTAAAATTTCAAAAAAATAGAGTTTTGACTAAAATTTTTAATAATTTTGAGTGATTTAATAAGAACTTTTAAAAATTATGATAGGAGATTTAACTAAAAATATTTTAAAATTTGAAGTTTAATATAAATTTTTTATAAAAAAATTGAGGGGCTAAATAAAAAATAATTTAAAATTTAAGGATTATTTGACAATTTTTCAAATTTTAGGGGGGGCCATGAACCCTACTAGCCATGCTTGTGTTTCGCCACTGGTTGTATTGTCTAGTACTTTATGAAGTCTTCCAAGGTATTCACGTACACGGACCCATTTGTAGTTTGTTTGATAATACTTTAACTTGTAAAGTTGTTGTTCGCGGTGAAAATAGAGAAAATTATTTTTTGACTAATGTGAGTTAAATTGGGTGGAAAAAATTAATAATAGATTAATTAATTTTTTTTATTTTTCGTTGAGTACTAATTTGATCTTTAAGCCAAATAAAAATAAATAAATAATTACTCATTACATAATTAAATTAAAGTATAATTATTAAAAATATTATTATAATAAAAATAAAATATGATTAAATAAACCAAAGTTCTAAAATTGACATTAGAAAGATTCGAACCCGGATTAAATAGAGTTAAAATTTAAAAACTCTTGTTTTCATATTTTCTACTTTTCTAAAATATTTTCAATGAAAATGGTGAAAACATATTTTTTATATTTTCAAAATTTCACTCATTTTTATTTTTATTTTCTAAAAAAATATTTTCAATTTTTGTAACTAAACATATTTTCTTCAACATTTTCTATTTTACAAGAAAATGAAAATAAAAATACTTTGTATTCTCCGAAACCAAACACATATTTAGTTTTTTAGCTCTGCAGCAAGTCTTTCCGGCTTTAGTTTTCTCTTTCATTTTTTTTTTGACGTATCGTCGTTCGGATGGTTTTGGCGTTAACGAAGGTAACTTGGCCTCTGCTAATCACTCTCCCCTCTCTCTCTTGTCGGATGGTGGAGGGTTTTTGTCTTCCAAGCCCTCAGCTTTTGACTAGACTTTTCGTTCGCCGTTCATTGAAGGTTAGTCCTTCAGTTGTTGGTCGGTTCTTTCTCCTAAGACATATAATCCTTAAAGAATTTTTTTTCGTCAGCAAGAAGATCAGAGCATTCGGTGGTATGGCCTGGTTACTGGCGTGGTCGTCTGCTTCTTCCCATGGCCGGTCCTGAGTTTTTGGAGGCCCGGGGCGAACTTAAAAAATGGGCCTTAAATTGAGGATTTAAATTGTAATTATAGTTAGTCGTATTTTCTGTTGTGTTGTGTTTATCATGATTGTGGATATAATAGATGTTATTTTGTTTATTGTGAGTATCGCGGTTATGAAATTTTTTAGTAACATATGCTATTGTGGACATAATGGTTCCATATATCGCGGTTTTAGATGATGCCACTATCGTCATATAACGATCGTTGTTGTGCTTGCATGCCGCTGTTTAAATCTTTGTCCCTAATAGCAAATAATGAAAGAAATTAAATTTTAAGAGTTGGTCTATCGTATCAAGTATTGAAAAAATTAGTCCCCTAATAACAAGTATTGAAAAAATTAAATTTTAAAACTATTAAAAAAACTTTGATACACATGACATGTAAACTTTAGTTTACATGTGCCTTTTAGTTTTAGGGGTTAGGGATTTAGTTTAGGGTTTAAAGTGTAGGGGTTTATGTTGTAGGGTTTAGAATTTAAGATTAGTGTTGATAATTTAGGGTATAGGGTTTAAGGTTTATAGTTTAGTTTTTAGGGTTAGGGTTAGAATTTAGGATTTGAGTTTTATAATGTAAATATGCAGGCTTGTGTAAAATTAGTTTTACTAGCATGTATATTAAAATTTTACCTTAAAACTATGCCCATAATAACAAATATTGGAAAAAGTTGGAGCCCTAGTAACAAGTACTAGAAAAAAAATTGAATATTAAGATTAGATCTCTAATAATAAATATCGAAAAAAACTCAGCCCTTAATAACAAGTATTAAAAAATGGGCCTTTAATAACAAGTATTAGAAAAAAATTGAATATTAAGAGTAGACCCATATTAATAAATATTGAAAAATACTCAGCCTCTAATAACAAATATAAAAATAGGCCCCTAATAACAAGTATTAGAAAAAAATAAATATTAAGAGTAGATCTTTAATAATAAATGTTGGAAAAATCTTAACTCTTATTAACAAATATTGAAAAAATAGGCCCTAATAACAAATATTAAAATAAACTAAATCTTTAAATATAATTTAAAAATATACAATATTTATTTTCTTGAGCAATGGGCCCTGGGCGGGTGCCCTTGCTGCCCCTGCCCAGGGCCGGCCCTGCTTCTTCCGACGCCTCCCCTCCCTTCCCTTCCTCTACCGCCGCGGCTAAGTTGTACCGCTTGGCCACCTCGCAAGCCCTTTTTTCGTTTTGTTCTACTTTTCGGTTGTCCTTATGGCTTCGGTGTTGTTCTACCGTGTCCATGTTTACTTGTCGTCGGTGGTCTCCCAGTGATGCGGACTGAGAACTCGAGGGTTTAAGCAGTCATCTACAGCCAAAGACCTCTTTCGAATTCGTCGTCTAGTTTGTTGGATACATTGTTATCGACCTTTAGGACTATAGCGGTCAATAGTTGGATTGCTGCTAGAATTTGTCCTTTTTTTCTATCATTTTGTAAAAAAAAACAAAATAAAAGACAAAATACAAACGAAAAGAACAGATTATACATCATTGTACAAGTATTCATGGGAATAAATTATATTAACAGGGTTGGTCTAAGTGGTAAGAAGTTTGATATCACTTAAGTAGATTTTGAGTTCGAAGTCATATGTATGTAGTAAATTTTCGCTAGAAGACTCACTCACTTAAACTAAGTTAATTTGGTTCGGTGTGAAAATTAATCGGACAAAACTTTGAAGAACCGAGAAGACAATAAAAAAAATACAACAGAAAAGAGAAATGGCACAGTAAGAACCGCAGCATGAAAGAACAAATCGAACCAGAAATGATCATGGCAATCAACCATGAAAATCTACATCCTAATTTACCGTTGTTAGGACGAATTATGATCAATTAACAAATAATTGTAAACACATTTTAATTGTAGACGGCGGACTCTGATAATAATGGGTAGGTCTAGGGTTCGATAGGTCCAGAAAATTTGTCTAAGAGCTTAAAATGTTAGACTTTTTTATAATATTTTAGGTTGAATTTTTCGTATTCTTTTTGAAAAGTTTTAATACTTATAAAATAAGTTTCGATACTTGTAAAAAAAACACGAAAAACAACCTAAAATGTTAACAAAAATTCTAGCATTTTAAGTTTTTGAACAAGTATTAAAATATACCGTCTTTAACTGCACCGTAGACCTATTGTACCTTAAACTCGCCTAAATTCAGCTAATATTAATGGCAGACCATACTATAACAAAAGAAAAAAGGATTTCAGCTTCTCCTCGAAGCTTTAGCAACTACCTAGTCATCCAACTAAATTGAGGTTTAGAATTGATAGACCAGAAGTCCACCCTTTGAAAATTTTAAATTTTTATATAATTTATATATTTTATTTGTATTGTAGTCGCAAATAAACAAAATTAATATAATAACAAATTTAAAAATTAATTTTTATATTTTATTTTAAATTAAATAAAATATAAATTTTAAATGTCAAATTTGCTGTTATGTTAATTTTTTTTTTTTGCTCAAAAGTATGATTTTTATTAATCGAAAAATCATACAATATATCCGCACCGGGCCTCATTAAAAACCTCCCTAAGCCTAGGTGGAGGAAAAGAGTACCCGGGACAGATATTCAATACAACGCAATAAACGAAACGAACCCCAAGTGCCCCTACCGCGCCCAAACAACCTGCACACCCCTCGGAACCACCCCTCCCATTTTGTGCCACCAACACCCTGTAGGTCGAAGTTGCCTAGATCACGCACCATACAATCCCCCAGCACCCCATACGCTTGCCTCCCCCCTCCATCGAGCACCTACATTAGGCAGCACCCTCCCCGCACACACCCCACCATTCGTCCCCATCCCGCCCTTATCCAGCATCCAACCCACACAGCACCAGCCTCGCCCCTCCTTAAAGCCCTATCCTCATCCACGCCTTACGTGCCACCCCCCCTTAGCTAAGATATCGGCCACCCCATTTACCTCCCTCACCACATGGTTGAACACAATGTTCCTCCCCAAGCAAGCGTCATCAATCCGGCAGAAAAGGGCATAAAGACGCCATGGTCGTGTCTCCCCTCGTCCCATCCATGAAGTCGCAACAAGCGAATCGGATTCAATGATACAAGGTAAAGAACACCAATTGGAGTCCCTAAAAAACTCCACTGCCATTAAGATAGCATAAACCTCAGCCTCATTAGATTTCATCACGCCCAACGGACCCGAGAACAATGCCAACACCCTCCCCCTCTCGTCACGTAACACACCTCCGCATCCCGCCGGTCCCGGTTTCCCTCTTGCCGAACCATCGACATTAAACTTCACACAACCTAACCTAGGAGGAGTCCAAACATGCCCCACGCGTGGTCTTTTAGTCCGAAACTGCTCCACTCCCTCCCACGGGCAGCTCCACCATTCGGATTCATTAATTAAATCATGTGGCTCAAATGCGCGCATCCAATAAAACGCCCTTAACTTTATTAAAAAAATCAACTCATCCACAGATGCATTCTTACTCTGAAAAATCAGTGCATTGCGTGCTAGCCATAATGACCATAACGTGGCAGCACACCCCGACAGCCAACGTTCCCGTAAACGCCCCCTAAATGTACCTTCCATTACCATCGTCACGAATGCATTGATAGTTGCTGGTCGAACTACGGCAACCTGCCACCATGTGAAAAAACGCGACCAAACATCCCACGCTATCGGACAACGAAGGAGAATATGATCGACAGCATCCTCCCCTATCCCACACCAACGACAATTATAATCCGCCACCTCCACTCGTACTCCCTATCACGCAAGTAGCATAACGTCGGCAATCGATTCAAGATAATGAACCATACAAAACACTGGATTTTCGGTGGTATGTGCACCTTCCATATCGCTGAACACGTCCTAACCCCATCCAAGCCAAAGGAAACCATCAATTTATATAAATCCGATACCGAAAACTGCCCCGTCTTCGAATGTCTCCAAACCAGCTTGTCTTCCTTCTCATTAATTATTTTAATTGCCCTCATTATCCCCCATAGTTCCTTCAGCATATTCACCTCAAACGATGGTAGTGGTCTGATAAAAAAACTCCTCCCACTGCTCATGAATCAACGATACTCCCAAACTGTATTCATGCACCAATGCCCACGAGTTCTTCGCAAGCCGAAACAGCCTCGGAAATACCATACTAAGCGGTACATCCGCGCACCATGCATCACGCCAAAACAGCACTGTCCGCCCACTCCCAAGCAACCAAATAAAATTGGAATTCGCCATGTATCGCTGTACCTCCTCGCGCTCATGTACTGTTACAATTTGCTTCCACACCGTAGACATCGCCCTTTGCCTCACCAATGGCATTCGCCTATCAAAAACATCCGCCTCATATTTCGCCAACAAAACTGAGCGCCACAACGACTCACCCTCAACCGCAAAACGCCAACGCCACTTTGCTAATAGTGCCATATTGCGCTGGTGTAGGTCCGCAACCCCCAGTCCCCCAAATTTCCGCGGACGGCAAACAACTTTCCAGCTCACTCGACTCAATTTTCGCCTTTCCTCCGATCCTCCCCACAAGAACGACCGCCAAATCCTATCGATTCTTCTAATTATTCCTTTTGGAACCAAAAACATGCCCATATAATATATTGGCAAAGCAGATAAAACTGAATTTAACAAGGTCAAGCGAGCCGCAAAGGACAGTGAGTCCCTTTTCCAACCCGCTAGGCTCTTTCGGAAACGCTGGATCAATGGTTCCCACATCGTCAAACTACGCGGATCTACCCCCAGCGGAAGTCCAAGATAGATCAACGGTAAGTCCCCTCTTTTACATCCCATAACAGCAGCCATATCATTCACCACCCCATCATCCATTCCCACACCGTACAATGAAGACTTCAAATAATTAATGTGCAGCCCCGACATGTATTCAAAGCAAGTTAACACCTTCTTTAAGTTTGTAGCATACCGTACCTCACCATGCAGAAAAATAATAGTGTCGTCCGCAAATTGAAGGTGTGTTAACCGGCAATCATTGACGACACATATCCCCCTAATCAATCCAGCCCTTTCCGCCTCGACCAATAATTGGTGCAATAATTCAGCCACAATGACAAATAACAGGGGAGATAACGGATCCCCTTGTCGCAAGCCTCGTTGCATAGCAAATTCTGAAGTCGGACTCCCATTAAGCAATACAGACAATCTCGCCGTACTCACACAAACTTGCATCCATTCACACCATCGCGCACCAAATCCCATCTTCCGCAGAATTGAAGCAATACACTCCCATTTCACACAATCATAAGCCTTGGCGAAATCGAGTTCAGCAACACCCCTCCTTCCTCACAAGGTCTCTTTAGCATCGAGTGTAACGCTTCATTTGCCAACATAATTCCGTCAACAATTTGACGTCCCTGTACAAAAGCTGATTGAACATCACTGATTACGGTTGGCAGCACCTTTTGCATCCTCTTCGCCAAACATTTCGCAATGATCTTATATATCGAGTTCAATAGGCATATCGGCCTATAGTCCCCTAACACTCGCGGTTGTTCCACCTTTGGAATTAAAACTACAAAAGTCGAATTACATCCCTTCGGCAATACATTTGTTTCATGAAAAGCGACTAACACCTCCATCACATCCTCTTTTAAAAAATCCCACCCTTTTTTATAAAACTCGAATGTATAGCCATCGGGCCCCGATGCTTTCGAACCATCACTGCCCCATAAAACAGCCCTCACCTCCTCCATTTCAAAAGGTTTCTCCAGCTCCCCTCCCATACTTGCCGATATGCCCTTAAAATTCAGCCCCATCGCCAACCTCCCCTTGGTCTTACATTCCGCAAAATGTTTTTTAAATTCCAAGAACACCACTTGTCTTAAACGAAGAGGATTGGTCTCACATACCCCTTCCACCATCAAACCGGCCAATGTGTTACGCATGGCTCGCATCTTTGCCGCCCTATGAAAAAACGCCGTATTACCATCCCCCTCTCGCAACCATTTTACTCTTGATTTTTGCTTCCAAACGGATTCCCTCAACTTTGTCAATTTCCATAGTTTATATTGAGTCTCCCTTTTACGAGCCAATTGTGTGTCCGAAACGGTTCCCACACTCACCATCCCATCAATTTCATCCAGCTCTTTCGTCGCCCCTACGATTTGATGTTCGATATTCCCAAACTTCTCCTTGTTCCATTCACGCAAGAATTTTTTCATGGTCTTCAACTTGCTACAAATGTCCGTATGCTCTTGTAACATTGAGATTCGCTGCCATTCTTCTTGTATATCCGTGATAAATCTACGCTCCCCCACCCATGCATTTACAAATCGAAAGGGGCGAGGCCCCCAATCAAGTACATCACTGACTAGCAACAATGGTGTATGATCCGACACCCCGCGTGGCAATGCGGATAGGCTTAAATTCGCATAACGATCTACCCAACTTGGCGACACCAAGCAGCGGTCTAAGCGACTACATCTATTATCAGCCCCAAACCAAGTAAATGAGTGTCCTCTCAACTCCAAATCCACCAAGCCACTGTTTTGGACAAATTCAACAAAATTATCAATCCCTCTATTCATCATCACACAGCCTCGCCTTTCTTCCACACATGTAACCATACTAAAATCCCCTATCAAACACCACGGTAACGCATTATTCTTCATCAATTCTAGCACTCGGTTCCACAGAATCCGTTGTTGATCAACCTCACATGGTGCATAAATTCCCACTATTCCACACTGCCAATTGTCGCTCACCCAGTATCCCTCCACACAAACAATTCGTTCCTCAACCAAAGTTCTCGACACCAAGAACCTGTCTTCAGCCCAGCAAATAAAAATACCCCCTGATCTCCCTATCGAAGGTGCATACACAAACTTGCAATTATCCGAGACCCAAATTTTCTTCGCTACAAATTCCGATATAACTTCCATTTTTGTTTCTAATAAAATGACACACTCACCTTTTTGCTGCCGTATAAGATTACGTGCTGCTCGTTTCTTCGCAGCCGCGCCCATTCCACGTATGTTCCACGACAGCAGCCGCATCCTCCTATGTCCGCGGCACCTCCCTCGCCTCAATTAATCTTGTGATGTCGCTTATGATATGCTCTTCGTTGCCTATCGTTTCAGCCCCCAGCAATTTACCCAACTCCAATGTCTCACTCGCCTCCTTTAAAATGCTTCGCTTCCGCTGTAGAAAATCGGAATCGGACAATGACCCGTTTGCAATCAACAGGCTATCAGTTGGGTTGGGATTTTTCCGCGGCCTTCCTCTTCCTCTCTTCAGCACTGTTGGACCAGTCTCTTCTGTCGTCGAATTCCCCCCTGTTGTTCGAATTATTTCTGATAATTGTCTAACTCTTCTCTGTCGTCCTTTATATTCAACAAGTGCTGCTATCCCATCCCTATTGCAACCGGATTGAGGCCCACAATGTTGTTCATTTATCTGTTCAATTTCACCTCCCACATCCCTTTCACATGCACTTACATCCAGCGAAGTCTGTTCCACAATAACACGATCAACCATCCCTACGTCCTCCTCCGCCACGCCCGATGTCACATGTTCCAACATTTTCCTTGTACTCCCTGTATCGTCCGATCCCAAGACTCGATCGTCCCTCCACTTGTTATCATCCCAGAGTTTATTAACTGTCCACATTGTCGGTGATCCCTCTATATACGAATTTGGAACTATTGTGTCCATAGTTTCCCCTTTATCTTCCGCTTCATGTAAAGAAATATTAGCCGCATTTTCCTCGTGCACTATGTCATCAGTCCGACTCACCCCATCCACCTCCTCCTCTTCGTCTAACTCTTCTTCCCCGTCCCCTTCCTTCCTCCCATCGCTACCAATTATCTCCCGCACCTCCGTCACTCGAATTCTATATTGTTTTTCGGCCAGCACCACATCTAAATTCTCCTCAATTGGAAGAAACCAATCCGTCTCAATCAGCATTCTTGCTCGCTCGAAAGATCCCGGCATCATAGTATTGTCTTCCACACAAATTAACTCACCCCATAATTGTGCAATATTTCGAAAAGTCCCCTCCGACCAGGCATGGATGGGTATACCGCACGCTTCAATCCAAACTCGACGATTAGGCATCACCACTTCCTTGGACCATTCCATCACATTTTCCATCCAAGTGTCAAAGCATTTTTCCTTTAAATACTTCCTCATCGTATCCTTATTAGGGAACATGAGTAGCATTAATGAACCCGCCACCCTCATTACCGACACCTCATTTATTTGCGCTTTCCTTAATTCCGTTGCCAAATCCATCACCGACATTGGTTTATGGCAAAACCCCACAGCACAATTGTGTAAAATTTCTAATTTTTCTTCATCAATTACCCCATCTACCTTTCGATATTCCTGATTTTTTGACATCGATCCCCTTCCAAACTCACTTCGATTCTCCAATTTCCTCTGATCCAATCGTGATACGGCATCCAGCGGCTTCAACGGCACTTTTTGATCCCCCTTCCTTCGTCGCCAATAGGCATTCCGCTTGTCTTTTTGTGCGAAACGAACTGTGATTTTAGACCCATATAATCGAAAATCATTGAATCGTTCAATCACTCTCTCGGCATCCTCCCTCGTTTTCATTCGCACAAAACCAAATCTAGAACCGTCCCATGCTCGCTTCGTAGGCACAAACATATCGACAACCACCCCGTGGCGATCAAACACCTGCCAAACCCCTTTCCAATGGAGCTGCTGAGGAAGGTTTCCGATGAACAATGTCCACCACTCCTGCCCCTCGCCGCCGTTACTGCCCTCTCCTCCCATTTTTGCTGTTATGTTAATTTTATTAACTGACACATTATCATTCGTTAATTTTTTTAACAAAAAAATGATTATTTTTTATTTTTAAGTAAAATGATCACTTTATAATTTTTAGAGTAAGATGATTTAACAAAAAATATCTTACAGTTGAATGAGTATCGGTATATTTTACCCAAACAAATATAATTAACTTTAAAAATAAAATATAATTGTATTCTTTAAAAATAAAATTTTTTGGCTCTGTTATATGATTTAATTACTCTAATAAAATTATACTTGCCGAGAAAAAAAATAATAAAAAAACAAAAATAAAGTTGTAGTAAGAGAGAAACTCGTGGTTGAAAGCTTGTGAAACCCTAAACCCTTATAAAAAAACAGCTCTTTTTCGCATTCTCTTTTTTTTCCTCCATCACCTTCCTTCATTACTCAACCTTCACACTATCGTTAGCCAGTATCCACCACTAACGGCGCTAGGGTTGGGTATAAAAAAGGCATCGAAAAAAATAAAAAAAAAATTTGTCGTAAAACTCTTAGTATTAGACAAAGAGAAATCATATGTCCTTTTTTGGTATCTTTATTTATGTTCTTACATTAAAAGTTTAAATTTAGAGTTTAAAGTGTAAGATTTAGAAATTTCGATTAGGACTTAAAGGTTTAGATTTTCGGGAAATAAATAATAAAATTCCAATTCACAGCCAAAACAAACGGAGCAACCTGCAGTCTGTTCATATGACAAACTCAGATGAATCCCAATACAAATAGACAATAAGTTTAGTTTGTTGCATGCTATTTAGCATCAACTAACCATTCTTAAAAATAAATAAATAAACAGTTAATCATAGTACTACATATATAGCGCCTTCAGGTTGACAATCTTTCATGAACATATCTCGGCCAAACAGTCTACCTTCTTCTAGTTCCTCGATTTTATGTTCGTCGACCGGGGCTGCACGATACCAACTGGGAAGGCAACGGTTAATCACAATGGCTTCGAGATTCGGTGCGTGGTAAGTTAGGAAACAAACGAGAGCAGTATCTGCTGCAGCCCCGACAAAGCCAACTATTTCCACCTCCCGCAGCATCATCAGCTTATCTCTCACGAGACTATATCGGTAACCTATAGATAGTGTCCTCCAAAAGTCCTCTTCTTCCATCAGTAATTATGTTTCCATTGCTTCCATCTGATAACATAAACAACGATTTGTACGAATTATCGAGTGAAATCGTGAATGGCTAAAAATTATCGAGTGAAATTCCGAACTTCAACTTAAAGTAGAGTTAAAACATTTAACTCAACTTTAAGTTTGTGCAACAGAGGCATATGTTCTGTCAGTTTCTGCAAATGTATAAGCACATTTCTGTCTTGAATTGGAAGACGAATATTCCGAACTTCACATGTCAAGTATCGAAGGTTCGGAAACTCGGGTTGGTATGGCAATAAATTCTAATTGAATTGACAAACAACCAACATTACTTGTACTAAAAAACTGATATAAATCTCGCCATTTTTGTGAAAAAACGCAGGTTCTTACTGCTTCTTTCAGCGGAAGAAGACGTAAAATCCGAACAAGCAGATCTTCAGACAACGCACTTAATCCATCAATCAAATTGTCATCATGTTCCTTCAACACACAAAAAAAGAATCTTCAAAATTTAAGGCATGAAAACACGTACACTTTACTAAATTCAGTGTTTATTTAACATATGCAATCACATGAATAAAGGAAACTAATTTTATGATATTTCAGAATTATTATATGATAAAAGCACTAAAGATTTGGTTCTCACCGAATTGTATAAATGTTTTCTGAATATTTTCTTTGGTACGCGTTCAATGGTTAACGGCAGCACCATGTTTGCAGCCATCATAGAGAAGCTAAAGCTTGAGAATTGTTTGCTTATTAGAGTAATGTTATAAATAAAGTAAACGAAGAACAAGACAAATAAATAGAGAATTATGTATTGTATTATTGTGTATAATATTTTTTCAAACTCTATATTTATAGACATAAAGAGTAAAACCCTAACTCTAATGAACATTAAACCTAAAAATAAACTATATTGAAGTCTCATTTAATAAATATTTAGGGTAAAGTTTACGAATGGTTACTGAATCTTACTAAAAATTTTCAATTTGATAACCAAATTTTCAATTGTTTCAATTTGAACATTAAACTTTGAATTTTGTTACAAATTGGTCGCTGAGTTGTTAACCGACATTAGAAGAGTAACGCGGCAATTTTAAAATTTTATATAATAACATATTTACTCCTTCATGTTTGCACATTCAAACAATTAGTCATAATTCAAAAAAATAATAAATTTAACTTTCATTATTTACGCATTATTTCAATTTGGTCTAAAATTGGCAAGCTGACAAGGGCCAAAATTAATGGTTTGAATCCTAATGACCTGAACCTTCGTGTAACTTCGACGAGGGCTTCTCCCTAACATGACAAACCTCTTCACTGGTTGCTTGGGTCTCACAGATGGTTTCTAGAAATCTACATGTTTGAAAGTGTGTTTTTATTAAATTATCAAAAAAAAAAGTGTGTTCTTATTTTGACTTTTGATTTTCCCAGAAATCTACTTAGCTTGAATTGGGTTTTTTCTATATTATTTGATGGGTGGTTTGGGTTATTAGGATTTTTGTGTATGATGGAGTTGATTTCTTTCTTTTAGGGGTGGTTGATTGATTTTGAATGTTCATATTCTTGTTCAATTGGTGGTTGCATTTAGCCATATTTTAATTTTGAGAACTTCATGTGTCTTGCAGTTAATAATAAGGAGGAGGAGGAGGAGGAAGAAGAAGAAGAAGAAGAAGAAGAAGAAGAAGAAGAAGAAGAAGAAGAAGAAGAAGAAGAAGAAGAAGAAGAAGAAGAAGAAGAAGTTTTTCGATTTTTTGGTTAAGCATAGTTAAATAATTTTATTTAGATTTTACATTTTTTATGAAAAAAAATGTGTAACTTAATCTTGGAAATGGTTTCAAAAATAAATATGACCAAATTAAAATAATATGTAAGTAATGATGGTTAAATTTATTAATTTTTTGAATTAGAATTAAATCGTTTGAATGTACATTAGTGGAAGACTAAATGTATTATTATACAAATTTTATAACTATCATGTCACTCTTTTAACGGCCGTTAACGGCTCAATGACCAATTTATAACAAAAATCAAAGTTTAATGCTCAAATTGAAGCAATTGAAACTTTGGTTACCAAATTGAACAATTTAACAAAGTTTAGTGACCATTTGTAAATTTTACCCAAATATTTATAACACACCCCTTGGATATCCGTGTAGATAATTTTACCCAAACTAAAGATTTATTTATCTTTTCTTTCAAAAACAAAATATAACGATCCGAATTTTGAGTCAACGGATTAGTATTGACTCGGATTATGTGTTTAAAGTTTAGGTCGAGTAATTGGACTTATTGGGGTGACTACTTTGTGAAAAGGGAGAAATGAAAGGTGTTAAGTGATACAGTTTACGGTAGTTGAATTAATAGTTTTAGTTGCCTTTCTTTCATAATCATGTTCCCCACAAACGTTATGGTCAAGATAAACCGAGTGATTGATATACAGTCACACTTTTAAAAAATTTAAATTTTTATATAATTTATGTTTTTATTCATATATTAATAATCTAATTTTACACTTCTAAATTTATAATATAACATTTTAAAGATACGCACTTTTAACATAAAAATTTACGTTCGCTCTTATCGACAACCACTCATAAAATACAACAGCATTGTTGCTGAAATGAACAAATCAAAAGCTGATTTTTCCGCAGCAAAACGATTAAAAGAACAAGAATAGTGGATCTTTAAACCGTGCTCAATTTTTATGGTGTTTATTGGGAAATTTAAAATTAGTCCACCTTTTATGGCACCACTCACCCGATTTTCTCCTCAAAATATTTTTAAAATTTAGTTAATTATGTAAATTTGTATCAATGTTTGATCTTTAGATAATTTAATTTAAGTGGTGGTATATCATTATAATTGATTTGTGACATTAACTTTTTTTTATCCAAAATGATATATGATTAACCAATTAACTCGTGATATGATATCAACCAATTAATAAGTACCGTTTGATTTTAATATTATAATTCAAGTGATATTAGCTCAATCAAAAAATTTATAAAATATTTAATTTTATGATAATTATGTTTAATCGTATTTGAATAGTTAACAAAATACATTTTTTGAACAAGGAATGTATAATGGATTGTATTCAAAGTGAAAATAATTACAAAAGGATCACACTACAACCACTGAAAATTTAATGTGAAAAATAAATACAGTAAATTTCAAAGAGTGTGAAAGACATGGGAAGCAAAACTCATCACTTTATAGAAAATTTTGAATAGTCTTCTAAATAAAATCCAGCAACGATATACTTTGACCAGAAAGCTTTATGAATCAAACATTCTTTCGTTGCGAGTTTTTAGCACATCGGTAAACTACCATAAAAGAATCAAAAAAATATCAGATCGTCGATCGTCTTGTGACTAGAAACGCTCGATAATTCTTGTTATATGAACGCTAAATTACCATAATAGCAAATAATACTGTCACAAAGACAGACAAACTTGTAAAAATGTAAACAAATAAACTGCCTTACAAGCAAGCGAAAAAAAAGTCAAGAAAACAGATGTTGTATGATTCTGACAAAGCAAAACAAAGAAAAACAATAAAATTAATAAAAATAAATAATTCTTAGTTAAAAGAGAATAATTTTATTTATATGCCATAAACTTAAAAATTAAAACTAGTCGACGGCATAACGGTCGTCACTAAAAACAACTTCAATTAAGAAGAAATCAAGAATTTTTTTTAAAAAATAACTTTTTCAAAGAATAGAAGTAGAGGGAAGTTATAACAACAAAAATATTAAAGATGAATTTTTTAACATTGTTAACATTATTTATATTTTATCATATTCAATTATAATAAATTTGAACAAATCCAAACACAATAAACTTAAACTAAAATAAATCCCAAGAAAATTCACATATAATTTATATATAAATTTTTTGGTCAAAGAATTTATATATAATTTAGATATTATAACATTTAAACTTGCAATATCAAAATTTCCCAACTTAAACCTTACCGTTAACTTTACAATAAATAATGACACGTTTTCCTATTTTCTAGGCGTCGAAAATATCTGATTTTAGTCCAAACTAGAAAGAAGTTAACATTTGATGTATTGTTGTGAATTTTTTATTTATAAAAATACATGTTTATTTATATTTCACAATATAAAATTTAAATTTATAATTTAAAAATCATAAATCATAAATTTTAAAATAAAATTTGTTTGTTCCTTACACATGTATTAATGATTTTTTTATTATTTTATTGATTATTTATGTTATATTAATAATGTATGTGACACAAAATTATTGGTAGTACATATAAAGGGCGCTCAAAAGGGTAGACGAATTCTATTCTAAACTCTGAACAAAATTCGTCTGCCCCCTACTGTGATCCTTTACAAGCCTCACCAATAATTTTATGTCACGTGTATTAATGATTTTTTTATTATTTTACTGATTGTTTCTCTTTTATTGATAATACATATGACATAAAATAATTGATATGACATATAAAGGCACGGAAAATTATACAACGTGCGACGAACACCGATGAACACCACTACCGATGAACACCATTAAATTAATTAATAAAAATTTAAAATTTTAAGGACTCATCATACAATTAATAATTATTTTTAAAAATTCAATTAAATTATTTTTATATATTAAAATTTTATTTTTTTAATAAGGGTAAACTATATATTTAGTACCTCACCTATTTCCGTATTTTTATTGAACCCTCATTATTTAAATATTATTTCAATTTGACTCTATTCTTTATAAAAATAATTTAACCCTTAACCCTCAACCTAAAATCCTAAACTATTAAACCTTAAACCCTTAAACTCTTAAACATATACCCTAAATTTTAAAAATGAAATTATTTTTAATGGTATATGGTTTAGAACTCATAAAATATGATAAAAAAAAATAAGGACAAGGAGAAAAACTTGAATTTCTAAATGCACAGACTTCGACTCATAGTTCGAGTTAACCTTCAAGATTCAAAATCGTTTTTCCTCTTCGTTTTTTTTTTTAGTTTTCGGCCTTCATTTCCTTTCCTCTACCTTATACTGCAGCTCAGCGCATATATAAAACTTACAACAAAAATTAGGAAAACAAATAATTAAATCGTGGACGACGAAATTGAGATGAGATCGACGGGAGAAACAAGCTAAACCATAAACAATTCATTGAATTGAATTGAATCGATGATGGTGAAATTATTTTTAATGGTATATGGTTTAGGGTATATGTTTAAGAGTTTAAGAGTTTAAGGTTTAATAGTTTAGGGTTTTAGGTTGAGGGTTAAGGGTTAAATTATTTTTTATAAAGAATAGAGTCAAATTGAAATAATATTTAAATAATGAGGGTTCAATAGAAATACGGAAATAGGTGAGGTACTAGTCTAAATATATAGTTTACCCTTATTAAAAAAATAAAATTTTAATATATAAAAATAATTTAATTGAATTTTTAAAAATAATTATTAATTGTATGATGAGTCCTTAAAATTTTAAATTTTTATTAATTAATTTAATGGTGTTCATCGGTGTTCATCGTTAGTGGTGTTCATCGGTGTTCGTCGCACGTGGTAGACTCATCCTAAAGGGACACATAAAAAGGTAAATAAATTTCATTCATAAACTCTCAACCTTAAATTATAACATTAAACTCTAAATTGTAATCTTTAAACTAAATCTCTAAATACTAAATTAGACTTGTTTTTAAAAAACAAAATTTTCACTTTTGATGCCTGAAATATTTTTCCATAAAAGAAACGCATATACATCGAATCAGGTAGTGCTTCAATTTGGAGTAAAACTCAAAACCGAACCAAACTATATGTGTGGAGGAATATACCGATTAAATTAGGAAAATTATGTGTGTGGAAGAATATTCCGGTGAGCATATGGAATATGTTGGTGGCCGAGTTCTCATATAAATACTCTTTCATCTTCATTCACTTCCCTGCAATCCTACAATCTTCTTCAACAATTAAACGGTATTTTTCATGATTCTGCATTTGTTGTTTCTCTTCTTTTTCTTCCAAATATGGAATATGTTGCTTTTGGCGCATCTGGTTTTGTTTGTATTCAACTTTCTCGCCTTACTAGCCGACGAAAATCTGCAATATTCAAATATCAGTCTTGATTTTTGGATCTCTCTGCAAGTACAACGTTCTTTTAAAGCATTGAATCAAGTTAATTTAAAAAGTAGAACATGGTTTTCTATGTTTTTGGTGGAAAAGATAAGATTTTTCAAGAGCTAAAGAATAGAAATTTCCTACTATAGAGCATAAATTGTTTTCTTACATGTTTTTGTTTCAGACTTATCCAAAATAGGGTTGAGTTGACTTTACATGCATTTTTGTAATTAGTTTTAAAATAGGAGAAAACGTATACTTCAACTTAATGTTCGATATATAAGTATGGGTGAGTTTGTTGCGTGAATGTGACTTGTTTGTGCATTTTTTTGACTTCTTGGAATTCATCTTTCTCCTTTTCATTGCTTAATTCATTCTCTCCTACAGGTGTGATTTCTTTTTCAAGAGCTTTCTTCTTAAACTACATGCATGCATGTCTGTGTGTATGATTTTTCTTGACTTGATGAAACTGTAGGAAAAATCCATTTGGCTAAGAAAAGTCAGAAAAGAACTCTGAAGTCAGAGATGATAGTTAATTGTTTAGCTATAAATTTTCACTTTTGAGTTTGTTGTATAACATGTGCTTGTGTATTTCTTTGCAGAGAAGGAGATACAGATAAAAAAAAAAGCTTGTGAGCTTGGTGGCTATGGCAGGAGAGCAATTACAGGTGCTCAATGCTCTTGATGTGGCCAAAACACAATGGTATCATTTCACTGCCATCATCATTGCGGGGATGGGCTTCTTCACCGATGCATATGATCTTTTTTGCATTTCTCTCGTCACCAAATTGCTTGGCCGCATATACTATCATGTGGATGGTGCAGAGATGCCTGGAACTTTGCCTCCCAATGTATCGGCTGCCGTTAATGGTGTGGCGTTCTGTGGAACACTGGCAGGCCAGCTCTTCTTTGGTTGGCTTGGTGATAAGCTAGGCCGAAAGAAGGTCTATGGTATGACTCTAATGCTCATGGTCATATGCTCTGTCGCATCGGGGCTCTCTTTTGGGCATACCCCTAAATCTGTGATGGCAACCCTTTGCTTCTTTCGGTTTTGGCTTGGCTTTGGCATCGGTGGTGACTATCCACTTTCTGCCACCATCATGTCGGAATATGCTAACAAGAAGACTCGCGGAGCTTTCATTGCTGCAGTGTTTGCAATGCAAGGTTTTGGGATTTTAGCAGGTGGTGTTTTTGCAATTATATTATCTTCTGCGTTCAAGACCATGTTTGAAGCTCCACCGTATGAGGTCGATGCTCTTCGTTCCACCATTCCGCAAGCAGACTACGTTTGGCGTATCATTTTGATGGTTGGAGCACTCCCAGCTGCTCTAACTTACTACTGGAGAATGAAGATGCCCGAAACTGCTCGTTACACCGCACTCGTTGCTAAGAATGCAAAGCAGGCTGCATCTGATATGTCAAAGGTCCTGCAGATGGACATTGAGGCTGAGCCACAAAAGATTGAGCAAATGGAAAAATCGAAATCCCGATTCGGTTTGTTTACCAAGGAGTTTGCTAAACGCCATGGACTTCACTTGCTTGGAACAACAACCACTTGGTTCTTGCTTGACATTGCATTCTACAGCCAAAACTTGTTCCAAAAGGATATATTCAGTGCTATTGGGTGGATTCCTTCTGCAAAGTCCATGAATGCCATTGAGGAAGTTTTCAGAATTGCAAGGGCACAAACACTAATTGCTCTTTGCAGCACCGTACCCGGCTATTGGTTCACGGTGGCCTTGATCGATAAAATGGGAAGATTTGCCATCCAGTTAATGGGATTTTTCTTCATGACTGTGTTCATGTTTGCACTGGCTATCCCTTATGACCATTGGACTCACAAGGACAACCGAATTGGCTTTGTTATCATGTACTCATTGACTTTCTTCTTCGCAAATTTCGGACCAAACGCCACCACGTTCGTCGTACCAGCCGAGATATTCCCGGCAAGGTTGAGGTCCACTTGCCATGGCATCTCAGCAGCTTCGGGAAAGCTCGGTGCTATCGTTGGCGCATTCGGGTTCTTGTATTTGGCTCAGAATAAGGATAAAGCCAAGGCAGATGCAGGGTACCCTGCAGGCATTGGGGTAAAGAATTCACTTATTGTATTAGGTGTAATCAATGCCTTGGGCTTCCTTTTCACTTTCTTGGTGCCAGAATCCAAAGGAAAATCCTTAGAAGAGATGTCAGGCGAGAACGAAGATAACGAACCACAAGGCGAGACAGAGCTGTCGTCGTCTACCGGTGGCCGGACAGTTCCACTTCCCTGAGACATGGCCTCATAAACCAAATCTTCAATTGTCTTTCTTTTCTCGGTTTCGAATAGTACAGGGACTAGGTTGTTCCCTTTTCAAACAGTAGAGGCCACCACAGTATTCATGCCTGTGTGAAAATATTATTTAAATATCTAAATAATACTTTCACTTTATATCCCTTAAATTAAAATATGAAATGTATTGTTCAAAGGTACGGTTACTCGATTTTATATTATGAAGCGTGAACTTTTATACTTGGTAAAATTATATGAAAATGTGAAAATGTCATATAGGATGAGAAATTATATCATTAATATAAAATATTAAAAAACCTAAAATATATGAGAATTTGAAATTTTCAAGGTGTGGTTGTTCCTCTAGCACCCCTTTGTCCATCCTTACATGGATTCATCATTTATTTAATCAGTTTATTTTTAATGGAAAAATATTATTAATTTAAAATAGAAAAAACAATTGTTGAAATTGATAGCATGTTGTTTGTCACAGTTCTTGTGTTGACATTGTGAGCACAATATCAATATTATACCCTTTAAGGATTCATTGATATCCGTTTTATGTTAGGCATGGTACCAATTAAGCCTACATTGATAGAGACATTAAAAAGAAAATTCACAATTGAGATTATTTAAGAGTTTATAATTTAAGTTTAAAATTTAGAGGTTATAAATTTAAATTGTAACCTTTCAAAAAAAAAATTTAATTGTAAAATACATTGATAGAATTATTCTCCTATTATTCTATTTATTTTTATTATTTATAATATTTTTATTCAATAAATTTTAATTAAAAATATAATTAATTATAAAATCATTTTAATTATTATTAAATAAAAAATATAAAAATATTATGTTCCAATATAAACAAATGTTTCAATATAAACAAATGTTAAACATACTTTTCAAAAAAAAATCACTAACATCCCAAAACTTAGCCTAAATTATTATGAGTTAAATGAATAATTAGTGACTCAATTAGATTAGAAATATTAAATAATTTAAATTAGATTAAATACATTAAGAACACAATTGAAGATTTAAAGAAACTTAATAATTAGAGAAGGTAACCAAATCGGATGAAGAAAGAACTAAAAATAATTGCATGCAACAATTAAAAGACTACCTAAAATGCCCTCATTAATTACTATGATTAATGTGGAATCAATGGGCAAATTAGAGAGATGGGATGGCAATTAGGTGGCCATCTTGTCACCATTAAACTTGTCTCCATGGCCGGCTCCCTTAGTGGGAAAGAAAAAACCAAATCAAAAACAAAAAAAAAGAATTTGGAGAGTGCAAGAGGTGGTTTCAGCCATTGTTGAGAGAAAGAATAAGAGGAAGCTTTGCATGTCTATGAAATTGGCTTAGAATAGTAAATCGGCTACCATAAGTAAGCCTAACTCCTCCCTCTCTATTCGAATACATCATTATTATAAGGATTAATTGTGTTTTGAACTAATTAAAATGCTATAAGGCTACTAAAAATGTTGATGAGAATGAATTTTTACAGCCATGGTGAAGAGAGGTTGAAAATGTGATGAGTATAACAAAACTCTTAAATTAAGTACTATTTAAACTAAGAATTTCAGAGCTGTCCAGCAATGTTTTAGTCTAGACACCCAACATTAGAAATTCATAGAAAATAAAATGCTTAGAATTAGGATCTGAAAATTTAACACAACCTACCTTGGTATGTCTATTTTAATAGGAAACAAACGAAATTGAATTTCGAATCTTGTAGGAAAATCTGGAATGAAATTGGATAAGGTACTCAAAACTGCCCAGTATTGTTTTAGTATCGATAGTAAACATTGAAAATTCACATATAATTGTACACTTGAAAATTAGGTCTAAAATTTTTATAGGTGATAATTGAGTATGTTAATTGAACCTGGAAACAAACGGAATTTAATTCCGAATGATATAGTGAAATCTGAAGCTAAATTCGTAGAGGTGGTCAGAACTGTCCGATTAAAGAAATATTGAACTTTAAATAAAAATCTGAATTGAATCAATAAGAATTGATAATGAGATCAATTAACATGAATGAGAAATTCATTAGTTCTAATTTGGCATAAGTAATTGAAATGTTATGTTGCGGATAAAGAAATACAAGAAGATTTGTAAACTAGTTCGAGTCTATCCGAAAATTTGAATTAGTTTAGGGGCTAAAACAAAATCGTAAAATTTAACAGTGAATGTGGTTGATTGATTCTGAATTTTTGTCTTATATGATGGTGAATTTATTAGAACTTAGAGGAGAAGGTGTCGAAGAGGATCTGGTAATTAGATCGATAAAAGAGCGTGAAAAGAACATTCGAATTCAAACTAGCACGGCGACTGTGAGTGAAATGCAATTAGGGTTGATATGTTACTTTAATTACTAATCAATTCTTGCTGCATGTATGGACCTAATGCTAGTAATCCACTTGGCTAAGAAAAAGTCAAACGATAAGATATATGATTTAATTATGCGATAATTATAAGCTAAATATTTGTAATTTAGAAAGTAATATCTTTTAACCTTATCCGTTAATTTAATGATAAAAATATAAATTCAAGGTTTATATTGAATGTAATTGAATCGCTTCTGTTTTTTTTGTTTCTCAAGGTGTCCATTAAAATAAGTTCAGTGATTAATTCTTTCGTATTTTGTATGCTTGTGCAGAGAGAATGCGCTGACCACAACTTTTAAAATTACTCTATATTTTGAACGAATATCTAATTCTCGACCACTAATTAAAGTAGAAAAAACTTGTATAGTCTATTCTCACCTAAACTCATGGTTGAATCTCTAATGTTTTTTTGATAAAGGTTAACTTTAGAGTCATTGTTTCCTGAGAAGAGGAAACACCTCTTTATTTAAAGAAAATAAACAGATTTAAGAGGCCGTACATACGCCGACCATCTAATTCTAAACTAAATAAACAATAATAAAAGGCTACCATTTTCCAATACAGCTATGTTTATTTTTAACGGACGAATAGTAATTAATTTTATTAAATAAATATATATAATTAAATTATAATTAAAAAGCCTATAATAATTAAAGTAGATTAATCATATTAATTTAATCATTTCCTTTAAAATCATCAAATACGACACAAACTACCACTAAATAATGAAAATATAACCATATAATAAAAGAATTAAAAACTCAACTAAACAACTAAAAAACGAACAAACATTATTGTCAACACGAAAGATAAACATTATCAATACTAACATAAAAATGAATATAATTATATAATGATAACCATACATTGTCAATTAACTTTATAACAACTCTGTGAAAAATAGATCGGATTAGTCAATTCGACCTGGAATTTATTGTGAAGTCATCCACAACTATTTGTTTAGTCAAAAAACAATTCAGTTTGATCGAATCGTCTAGTTTCGTTTGTTTGATGTGTTTCTATGTTGCGTTTTAAGATTTATTGATTGGAATTAATCCTATTTTATTTACATTATACCTATTTCTTTCGATTTAATTTCGATATTTAATTTCAATATAGTACTAATTCGTATAGTAATAGTATAAATATATATTTATACTATTATTATATAGTAATATAGTATATAAATCTAAAACAAGTAATTCTTTTTCGTTTTCACTTCATTTCGATTTCGGATTTTTCTAAATTATTTTTTTAAATAAAAGAAATTCGAATATCTAACTAATATCTAACATGAACACGATTTATTTGGGATGATTGCATTTGCAGCCAGTTATCAATATGAGACAATCATTCCGAGAATCCAAATCAAAGTAGATTATAAGATATCCAAATAAATGACAACAATAAAAAAATGTCGAATTTAATCTTGAAAATAAAACAAGAAAAAATGTGATATAATAATATAAAAATGTGTTATAATGACTTGCAAAGAAAAACATCTATTATTCTCATTACAAAAAAGTGCAAAAATATCAAATAAAATAATATAAAATCAAATATGCATAACAAAAAAAAACAATATATATTGAAAAGAGAAACAAAATAAGAGAAGATGGAGTGAAATACAATAAAAATATGATAAAACGTATATTTGGTCAAAGGTTAGCCTCGTGTCCCCCTCCTAACAAACAATAACATGAAAACCTAGAAAGAGGTAGAGAGAGAAAGTCTCATTATAGAGTTTTTTTTTTTAATTAAGTAGAGAAATATATAGGCGTAAAGTTAAAATTAGTCCCTCATACGTTTCGTTTGGTTATTTTGGCCCACATTTTATTTTTTTCTTGAGCATTTAAACTTCTAATATTTTAATTTATGTTAAAATAGCCTTCTTTAGATGGAAACTATTTGTTAACTAACGATCGATTTATTTGTTGATGTGGCACGTCTATATAGACTAAATTAATGATGTAACATGTCCACATGTAACTAGATGATGATGTGACATTACAGATATTTTTAAATTATTTATAAATATTTTTTCACTAAATTAATTATACATGGACATTTGTAATTAATCTAAAAATATTTGTAATGCTACATCATCATCTAGTTACACGTTAACATGACACGTCATCAATCTAGTTTACATGGATGTGCCACATCAGTAAAAAAGTTGACCGTTACTCAACTAACGATTTTCATCCAAATAAAAATATTTTGACATAAATTAAAATATCAATGGCTTAAATGCTCCAAAAATAGAATATAAACTAAAGTGACCAAACGATCAAACGTTGGGGTTAATTTTAACTTTATGCCAAATATTTACATTCTCGATATAAATATTAAGATTAGAACTTATGAGAACAATATACATATTTTTGATCATTCAACTAGTTCGTCGGTCTCGACTCTCGAGAAGTTTCTTTAGTTACTACTACTGATTTCTCCCCCTTAAAAATACAAACAAAATAAGGCCATCGTTTAGTCATTAAGAAGGGCTAATTGGTCCATAAATATTTTTTGGATTTTAAATTATTATTGTTAATCTAGAAAGTAGTGTTCAACAAAGAATATAAGAAATCTGAAAAAAAATCGATTTAGATTATAGTGTTTAAACAATTTACTATTCATAGGTTTAAAAAATAGGATTACATACATCAAACGGAATTTTAATTTTATTTAATTTATAATTAAATTTAATTCTTTATCATTTAGGAACAAATAGTTGTATTTAAAATAATGGAATAGCTAAAAAATATAATATACAAATTCTGTTGTGAATAAAATAAAGAAAAACAAGAATAAGAACAAGAAGAACAAAGAGATGAGAGAAAAAGGGATATTTGTATTATTCTTAAATATAGAATTGTATTAACAATGCCTTCAGTAAACCATCTATTTATAGGCATAAGAAGTACATAATACATTAAACTCTAATTAATGGAGATAATATTCCTAATAATAAATAAATCAAACTCCTTAGATAAAGTTCTAATCATGATAGACATCCACATAGATAAATATTCATAACTGTAGAACTAATGTTTTGATATAATAATTGAAAAATATTTTGGACTGATTTAAAAAGTATTTAAAACAATTTCCAAAAGTCCAAATAACTTGAAACTATGTTTAGGGATGTTTTAAAAGGGTTTTATATGTTTTCAAAGGCCAATTTTCACAAAACTGTCCTAGTGTTTCGAAACACCTTAAGGCGTTTCGAAACAAGTGCCTCCAGTAGCCAAAACGTTTCGAAACGTGTTTCGAAACGGGCTCTCTATGGACAGCATTTTTGCCCAGCGTTTCGAAACGGGCTAGGCCGTTTCGATACGCCCACGTGGCAATGACCCCAACGGTCATAAACCCCAACGGCTATTTTCCCAACCAACTTTTAAATGCAGGCGTTTCGATACGGGACTACAGCGTTTCGATACGAGTTTCGAAACGGCCAGGAGGCGTTCCGAAACGGACATGAGGCGTTCCGAAACGGATGCCCTGACAGACTGCAACGGCTCTTTCTATATTGAGGGTGTTTCGAAACAGGCTCAAGTGTTTCGAAACGGGGAGCTGCAGAACTGCATTTATGGAGGGAATTAAAGGCTCCAACGACTCTATTTCAACCCCAACGGTCCTAAACGGCTATAAACTCAATTGGGAGTATAAAAGGGACCTAAAAGCATCAAGAGAAGGCTAATGCTCATATTGTCAAACATCAAATGATCAAAAAATTGTCTTAGCACTTAAATTGTCAATTCTTGTATAGACAAACACTAGTGAGCCAAAATTGTCAAATTTGCTCAAGTGTTTTAGGTTTTGGGTGAGTGCTTAATTGTGCAAACAAACACCTATTAGAGGGTTTAAGTTTGCTTTCTTTATCTCTTTGTAAAAGAGGGTTTTGATCAAGGCTTTGGGTAGAAGCTTGATCGGTTGTAAGGGTTTCCTCCTAATCCTAGAAAAGGGGACGAATCAATTAGTGGATTGATTGAGAAATCCTTAGTGGGGAGCTAAGGTAGTGGATGTAGGTGCTTGTTAGAAGGCCGAACCACTATAAATCATTGTGTCTTTTTACATTCTAGCTTCCACAACCCTTCCACCCAAGAATCCACCTCTCCACCACTTGGTGAGCATAATTGGTTGATCGAATCGAGCACCACACAACTCAACAATAACACTCCCCCTTTGGTGTCTATGAAGATAGTGTGCCTCGTTAAAACCTTACTAAGATAAAAACCCAATAGGAAAAAAAAATTAGTGAAGGAAAAAGAGTACACACATCTTTGATACGCATAATATGTTGCCTCATTAAAAATCTTACCAGGAAAACCCATTGGGACAAAACCTCGGTTAAAGAAAAAAGAGTGCAACGCGTATTTACTCCCCCTCATGAAAACATCACAGAAGATCTTTGAATCTTCATAATTCAATCTTGAATATAATCTTCAAAAATAGAGTATGCACTAGTGGATAAATCTTCCAAATTATTGCTTGAAATGATTCATCAAATACTATTCTTCTAAAGATTATGAGGGACGAAACTTTAAAGAGATATGTTTCGTTTTATCACATTTGATGTATCCACCTTAATATATAAATTCTGCATTATCTCTACATAAGATAGCTTGCATCTTATCTTGTGAAAGCAATTCACATATCTTCTGGATATGTTTAGCCAAACACATATTTCGGCTTTGCCTCATGCATAGCAATTATTTAAAGGCAATGGTCTCGTAGCACTTAGATAGTATTTCTGGACCAGCTAAGATACGATGCTTCCAGATCAATTAATGTATATATGGTACTTTTAGATCAAGAATATCATCACCTTTTTCTCGAGGGCGGAATGAATTTTTGTTTACATTAAGAGACCTAACAATCAAATAGTGGTCAACGAATATGCATTATGCATGTAAAGTCTCTTTAAATATTTTTTCTGTGTATGCCGATTGCTGCACAAGGATTCTATTGTTAAGGAGATGTCTTCATGAGTCTCAATGAATCACCAACATGCAGAATAAAAAAAAACAAAGATAAATCCAGAGCTAAACCTCTTAATAAAATGCTCCAGAAATTAAATCATTCTTATAGCCTTCCGCTAATAAGTATTCAATGGGGCGATTATACCAAATGTGCCCAAAATATTTTAATCCATAAAAGATATATTCAATACAATTGAATAATGTTCTCGAGAACTTGAATTAACTGCTTCTGGCAGTCTAAATTCTTCCAGAAGCTTCATGTAAATGTTGTTATCAAGAGGCTCATACAAATAAGATGTAACAACATTCATTAGGCGAAAACTGAGTTATTTCATTTATTGTCAAACTATCTAAAAGTAACTGCATACACCACCGAGGAATATATTTTCCTCATAATCAATTTTATATCTTTGTGAGAATCTTTGCAACCAAACGAGCTTATGTCTCGTGATTTCTCCTTTTGATTTCTCTTTCTCACAAAAGCTCATTAATATCCACGAGCTTTACACATTTCAATATACGAGCTATAGGCTCAAATACTTCTCTTTTCGAAAGAGATCTTAATTTCGCCTCAATTGCCTCTTTTCATATTGGTCAATCATTTCTTTGTTTACATTGTCCAATTGACAATGATTCATGATCCACATCATCAAATAAAATCTCTAGTGCTACATTGCATGCAAATGTATTATCGACGTCGATTTGATTTCAGTTCCACTTATTACCAGACATGACATAATCTATTTAGATCTTTTTATTATCACGTACTTGAGTCATGTTAATGCCTCTATTGGAGACCTTTTAATCTCTTCTTGAGATTTTCATAATTCATTGATTCCTCGATCAGACCATCATAACTATAGCTCCCTTCCTTTTTTTCGAGGATTTTTATCTTTGGAACCTACTTGTCTACCACGCTACAGGCGTAAGTTAGACTCATTAGCAACTAGAGTTTGTCCTTTCGGGACATCAAAATTAAACGGAGCATTCATAGCTGGTATATGTGACTTAGTCACTCTATTAGGGTCAGCAAAATCATCTGACAATTGATTTGCTAAATGAATTATCCTTTGAACTTATCACATTGTTGAGTATGTGAATCAAACTAAGATAATGATAATTCATTCCAATTTATTTCTTTTTCCAGCTATTTTATTTTCTCCCCCTAATGTTGGAAAAACTGGCTCATTAACATGATAGTAGTAAATCGAGCCGTAAATAAATTCCCTATCAGAAGCTTAAGATATTTAATTATCAAATGAAATTTAAATCTACATATATTCCCAATCTCCTTTGAGAACTCATCTTTGTGTGTTGTGGTGGAGGAATCAGAACATATACGCACACAAGAAAAAAATATAAGATGAGAAATATTTGGTTTTGACCAAAAACAATTTGTAATGGGGAAAACTTATGATAATTTGTTGGCTTGATGCGAATTAGTGATACTACATGTAAAATGACATGTCACCAGCATTATGAAGACCGATTGTCTTTATAAGGTAATCTGAAAAATGTGCTCATAATTTTATCAACTGAGCAAGTAGCCTCGCAAACACCAAGTTACGAGTTGATAACAAGGATACATATGACCATCTATTCGATGCATCGATTAAAATCGTAAAATATGTAGATGGGCTATAAGAAAAACAAGAATAAGAACAAGAAGAACAAAGAGATGAGAGAAAGACTGATATTTGTATTATTCTCAAATATAAAATTGTATCAACAATGCCTTCAGTAAATCATCTATTTATAGGCATAAGAAGTACATAATACATAAAACTCTAATTAATGGAGATAATATTCCTAATAATAAATAAATCAAACTCCTTAGATAAAGTTCTAATCATGATAGACATCCACATAGATAAATATTCATAACAAATTCTTAATTATTTTAATATATTTGATATTTTTCAAAATATTTATCGAAAAAGACTTTGCAACTTTATCAAATAAAGTCCAAATATCATAAAACAAACCCATTTTATCAAAATCCAACTATAAAGTATCATGATCTTATAGATTATGTTACCCCGTTAGCCTAGTGATTGGCTTGAATGTTAAATATTAACTTAACATAATGTAGATCGTATTCGAAACAAATTAATTAAATTATAAACACATATGTACATACGATATAAACAACTCATAGTATTTAAAAACGTAGCTCTCTTTAATTTGCTCAAAAAAAAAACTTTGACCTTTGAGGATTCAATTATAACATTTTGAAGGTTAAGGGCTAATTTAAAATTTGGGTGATAATTTGAGTGGCTTAATGAAATTAATCCATAAAAGAACGTGAAAAAAAAGGTTGTAAACGAAGAGTAGGAAGAGTAGGAATCAGAGTCATATCGGGAAGGAGTGATTGAATTTAACCACGAGTGAATGTCTTAATAATTATCAGAAAAAAGCGGCGGAATATTCCGGCGAGAGTATTTGGAATATTTCGGTCTCTGTTGCTTCCCATGTAATATATAAATACACTTTCCTTCATCATATTTTCCCATTACCGTTTCCCTCTCAGTTCTTCAAGAAACGAACGGTATTTCTCTGCCCATGATTCTGTATATGTTGTGTTTGTTGTTTTGTCTCTTGTTCTTTTAGAGCCATGTTAATGTTTTTCTCAGTTCTTTTAAAGGGTGTAATGGATTTAGAATTGTTCATGCATGCAAGTAGGATTGTGTTTTTGTTAGTGACGACAAGAAATAGATTTTGTTTATGAATCTGGGTTTTCTTTTTCTTTTTCTTTTTCTTTGTCTGGTTCTTTTTGTCAAACGTGATAAACCCTAGTTTATTTTCAGGGTTTTGATTCAGTTTTCCAGTGTTTAACATCTGTTTGTAGATTTTCTCCTGTGCTTATATATATATGTCTTTGCAGAGTAGGAGGTAGCGGATAAATAATCTTTTGAGTGAGCTTGGTGGTCATGGCAGGAGAGCAATTACAGGTGCTTAATGCTCTTGATGTGGCCAAAACACAATGGTATCATTTCACTGCCATCATCATTGCCGGGATGGGCTTCTTCACCGATGCATATGATCTCTTCTGCATATCTCTTGTCACCAAATTGCTTGGCCGTATATACTATCATGTTGATGGTGCAAAGAAGCCTGGAACTTTGCCTCCCAATGTCTCGGCTGCGGTTAACAGTGTAGCGTTATGTGGGACATTAGCAGGCCAACTCTTCTTTGGTTGGCTTGGTGATAAGCTAGGTCGGAAGAAGGTCTATGGTTTGACTCTAATGCTCATGGTAATCTGCTCTGTTGCATCAGGTCTCTCTTTTGGCAATACCCCTAAATCTGTGATGGCAACCCTTTGTTTCTTCCGATTTTGGCTCGGCTTTGGCATCGGCGGTGACTATCCACTCTCTGCCACCATCATGTCTGAATATGCTAACAAGAAGACTCGTGGAGCTTTCATTGCTGCAGTGTTTGCCATGCAAGGTTTCGGGATTTTATTAGGTGGTCTTTTTGCAATTATATTGTCCTCTTCTTTCAATGCCATGTTTGAAGCTCCACCGTATGCGGTTGATGCACTTCGCTCCACAGTTCCGCAGGCAGACTATGTTTGGCGTATTATTTTGATGATTGGAGCACTCCCAGCAGCTCTTACCTACTACTGGAGAATGAAGATGCCCGAAACTGCTCGTTACACCGCCCTTGTTGCTAAGAATGCAAAGCAGGCTGCATCTGATATGTCAAAGGTCCTGCAGATGGACATTGAGGCCGAGCCACAAAAGATCGAGCAAATGGTAAAGGAGAAATCCCGATTCGGTTTGTTTACTAATGAGTTTGCTAAACGCCACGGACTTCACTTGCTTGGAACAACAACCACATGGTTCTTGCTTGACATTGCATACTACAGCCAAAACCTGTTCCAAAAGGATATCTTCAGTGCTATTGGGTGGATTCCTTCTGCAAAGTCCATGAATGCCATTGAAGAAGTTTTCAGAATTGCAAGGGCACAAACTATAATTGCTCTTTGCAGCACTGTACCAGGCTACTGGTTCACGGTGGCTTTGATCGATAAGATGGGAAGATTTGCCATCCAATTAATGGGATTTTTCTTTATGACTGTGTTTATGTTTGCATTGGCTATCCCTTATGACCACTGGACACATAGGGACAATCGAATCGGCTTTGTTGTTATGTACTCGTTCACTTTCTTCTTTGCCAATTTCGGACCAAATGCCACCACATTCGTCGTGCCAGCTGAAATTTTCCCAGCAAGGTTGAGGTCCACATGCCATGGTATCTCTGCAGCCGCAGGAAAGCTAGGTGCAATTGTTGGTGCATTTGGGTTCTTGTATTTGGCTCAGAGTCCGGATAAATCCAAGGCAGATGCAGGGTACCCTGCAGGCATTGGGGTGAAGAATTCACTTATTGTATTAGGTGTAATCAATGCCTTGGGGTTCCTCTTCACTTTCTTGGTGCCAGAATCTAAAGGAAAATCTTTAGAAGAGATGTCAGGCGAAAACGAAGAAGCAGAACCAGAAAAAGAGACAGAGATGTCTTCTGCCAACAGCAGGACAGTGTCACTTGTTTAAAACATGGACTCATGAACCGGTCCTTGAACAAGAAACATTGTAAAGTCATCCACATGAGCTAGATGTTTAGATGTCAGGTTTTAGTTCACTGTTTTTCTTTTACATATACAACTGTTTCTAAGTTTCAGTATTTCAGTTTCTGTACTTTTAAGTTTTAGTTCTAATGGAGAATTCCATGGTTTCTGTTCACTGCTTTTCTTTGACATTATTAAAGCCAACCAAACTGACTGGAACAAACGGTAGAGTTAATGCATAATTCTTTGAAAATATTGTTGCAAACTAAAAGGGATTTTAACTGATAAATCACAGCATACATGTTTGAATCAGTTCAACTGTAGTCACAATATTTCGATATCATCATGTGCATAAGTTCATTTTTTTTGCTCGTCGACTCCGCCATGATTAGTCACTTCAAATTCGAACCGAAGAGCTCCCACTCTTTTTATAACACAATGCAACTAAAAAAAAGTGATAGTATCTTATCGGTCAACGAACCATGACGTTATAGAGCAACATATTTGAGAGGAAAAATGAGAGTAAAGAACCAGAATTGACAGCAACAGGATAGTTTTAGCCCAGAGCTTCATATCAGCTTCACAAGATTCTGGTTATTCAAGGTTACACATACTATTTGTTGTTCGAAAATGGTTCTGCACATAGCTTTATGAAGCAAGGACTAATTCGGAGTCAAAACTGTTAAATTACGGACCGATCAGTGAGCACGATCCCTCGACACTTCGAGATCAATCTGTGTATGGTTAGTAGCCTAAATCTCATGGTGAATGCCATTCAGTTCCCTTCTACTAAGCCTGTCTTTAGAAGTGGCACGGAGCATCTTTGCACAGATTCGAGAGGACGAAGGGGACCTAATCAACAAAATCCAATCCTTCAATTTGAGAGAAAAGTTTCAGGGCTTTTGCATAAAGTTGTCAAAAACTTCAGACAGGTTAAAGAATTAACAGTCGAGTTACTTAAACAAAATATAATTCTAAAGTCTATTGATCAAATTGAAAAATTTTATAGTTGGGTGGCCAAAATAGAAAATATCTAAAACTAGAGTGATTACATATGTAGTTTAACCAAAAGAAAACAATTTCTAAAGCTAACCCGACCCAATAACCAAACTCAATCCAGTCCGGCCCAAATATATTTGGATCGGTCCATTATGCACACGTACAAATGGAGCAATTCTATTGGCTAGAAGATCTGGATAGTACTGACAAACTGGTGTAGAAATTCGTACCTTTTGACTTCAGAACCCGAAAGGATCCGATTCGAGCCCGACAAAGCTTTCGCAATCAAGATTTGGGGAAAACCCTATTTAGGTTTTAGGGTTCTAAAAAATCTCAAAAGTTCTTTTCGCGCGAAAATATGGATCACAATGGTAGCCGTTACGATCACATTCTCTTTTTTCCGGTAAACGTTTTAGTTTCTATTGATTTTCTCGTGAAAGAAGAATTGAAAAATCTTTGTTTTCAGGTCAGAGAGGATCATTAACACCGTCGGCGATGTTGACTTCTTTGCTTAGTAGAAGATCTAAGCTTCAAGAAGAGCTTCGAAACATCGAGAGACAAGTAATTTCATATATTTTCCCCAATTTTATTCAAATTACATTGTATTTTACATCAATTGTTTCTGGTTTTTGAATGGTAGTGGAAAGCTAAATGCAGGTGTATGATATGGAGACGAGTTATTTACAGGATCCGGGCCAATGCGGCAACGTTTTGAAAGGTTTTGAGGGGTTCCTCTCTTCATCTAATAAGAACACTGCCCTGTATGGAATGCCTGTTTTTATCACTTCTTTTTCTTTAATTTTATTCTTTATTCATTATCTGTCTAGGTAATTTTAAATTTTATATCATACATGTTGAGGATTTAGTTAGCTAGAAAAATGTAATCTTAGACTTGAGGACTGTGCGGAATCGGATTTGCAAAATCTTAATGTTTTAAACTTCCATTCCAAGGTAGTTTAAAATTCTTTTAGAAGAATTTGATTCATTGCAAATTTGTTTTAGGGATTTGTATGAATCGCTTATCGATGTTGTCTTGCAGCTCGAAGCGGTCTAGGAAGTTCCAGCCTGAAGATAGGCTATTCTCATTATCTTCGGTCACGTCTCCTGCAGTGCGTATTCGTCTTAATTAAGTTGCCCTCTGTTTTCCGTTAAATCTTTTCTTGTTTGCTTGCTTATCCACTTCTTGTCCATGTCATATGAAATGAAGTATGAGATTTGGTTTCTCCAACTGTTTGCACAGAACCTGTACTCCGCTTCAAGATATGTCTTGTCGCAACCAAAGAATGGGGTTATAGACAGTGTCGAATTCCCTTTTTTATTTAGAGTTGCATGTGAATTATCAGCGTGTATGTTTCTTAATAGGATGAAGATGTTGGAATGTGAATGAGATGGTATTTGCATCTTATCAGTCGCATTCTTTTCCTAGTTGTTTTCTTTGGTTGCGAAGGAGGGGTGTTTTCGTTCTCTTTTTTATCCTCATTTCACGAGGGCCTTGTATCATCTTGCATTCGATCACATCGAGTGAATCATTCTAGTATCCACAGAGAAGCTCATGAACTGAGTGCAATTTTTTATACAAAAATCATGAATCATGATGCTGTTGCTGCAAATAAGAGCATCATAATTGGATGCCCTTTTAGCCCAACACCTTCATGGAACTCGAAAGGGCTGAAGTCTGTCATCAAAATGCTGATTTTTTATTTGCTCGGCACATCAAAAGTTAGATCCTGTTGCATTTTCAATTTTCAAACATGTCCCACTTTATGTGTGTGCGTGAATAAATTTGTTCGCTAGGAGATTTTTCCAACTGATTTTTCTTCTTCTGTTGCTATTTTGTCAGGCTGAAGAGGCTGCTGCTGCTAGAGATGGGGAGCCTGTAATTTGCAGGTTCATCAGCAAACTTATCTTATCTATGTTTATTGTCTGTTATCCTTTGAGTTTAGCTGATAGGAAATTCGACTCTGGTCATGGCCGGTAAAAGGATGTTATAACAATGTATAACTTACAAGTCTGTGTATTCTTTACAGAGGAAAACCGAAAAAGGGAAGAGGTCGAGAAGCAAAGAGAATGAGACACTCCAGTGAACCAGATTTTGACTATGATGATGATCCCGATGTGATATTGTGAAATCGATCGGATATAACGAAGTACTTGTTGGCCTTGCCTTGGTGCTGTCAAGCTTTAATGTCCAAATCTTTAGATCGTTGTCGTCTCAAAGCAACCGGTGATGGCAGAGGCTGTTTACATGATTTTCAAGTATACCAGATGAAAAAAGAAGTCTTTTACTTTTCATTGTGCTCAAAATCAAACCAGGGGTTCGTATCGTATGGTTAGACAGTTGAATGACTGTAAAATCTTCTTCTGGGCAAGTCCAGGCAGCGAGTATCGTCTTGTTTTGTTCGACTCGGCATTTTAACTGATATTCTATTTGCTTTGGGTTCTTATACTTGCGCTAAGGAGTAAGACCTTGTGGTTCTTATTGTCGTTGAAAGGAGCAGTTACGAACTTCGAAAAATTAGTCTTCATGGACAGTGAAATCTGATACAAAGGTATTGTTCCATAAAAAAATGGTGGTTTTAAAGAATAGGCTCTAATTATTAATTTTTAGTAATTCTTCAAATATAAAATTTTGAATTATTAGCTTTCAAACTAGTGATTTAATGACAACATGTCAACGTTTAACAATGTTATCTAATCAGGTTAGCTTTTCAGTTTTCATAAAGTATGTGATCATAATGCAATAATTTAAAGTTGAAGGACTAATGTTTTAATTTTCATAAAGTTTGGAGATGAAATTCAAATTAGACCAACAGTAAGTCGCATATTCAAATAATAATTTGAGTAATTCAAATCAAATTTTATAGTGGTCCAATATTGAACAACCCTTCTAACCTAATTTGTTTAGCTAACAACGCGTCCGGATTTGAACTCTTAACCTAAAGACCTAGCGCTTCGCACCGATAATCTACTTGTTTGTTGGTTCAAATAATGAACTTTCCGAGACCTCTTCTTCTAACCCTTTGCAGTCACTTGTATTTGCTGCAGGCTTGCGACCTGCTCCTGCACAGGCAACCGCAGTGGCTGATTTTCTAATGGTTTGAGCCTGGAATTTTACATGCATGCAAAGGTTTTTTTCATCTGTCTGATTTTCCTGGACGCCTAATCGGAGATGCCGGGAATGTGAAAGTTGGAAGGGCTTGTCAAGCCTTCGAAGCTTCAGGAATGGAAAGAAGTATTCCCTGAAGAGAAGTTTGTTTTCGAGTCGGGGAAATAAATGCACTGACGTGATAGAACATAATGCTACCGGAGAAGATGCACCAAGAGGTTGGCTAGTTGCTGCATTTGCCATGAGCATTAAGTCCTTTCACGAGCCACCGAGTGCCAGCGCATTGCAAGATGCTTACGACAAGATGAACAGTGTTTTCACTCCATTCCTGTGTGAGCTACAGGCTAAAGGTCGGCATCCGCATACCGATCGTTTTCTTCATGGGACGGGAAGCTGGAAAAGTGATGTATGCCAGTTTTGCATTTTCAGAAATACTATTGTGATTGTCCTAGAGGTAATGATAGGCTTGCAAATGAGACATTTAGTATTGACTTCGATTAAAAAAACACTAGATTTCAATTTATGTTCTTTGTAATTCTATCATTACAATTAATTTAACCAATTACATCGTAAATGTAACATGTTATTTTAATTTTTTCTGTAAGACCATATTTGTAATAACACTTAATATTATACTAAATTACTAATAAAATCAAATCCAAACCCATAACATAAAATCAAACATTACCCAAGAAGATACACGTAAAAGCAGAGCTCTTCCATGCTTTGCAATCAATTTTCAACTATGAGAAGACTTGAATAATATATATAAAGAAAACTAACCATTTTCAACCCAAAAGGATGCACGTAAAAGCAGAGAGCTCTTCTATCCCAAACGTTCACCTGTTTAAAAGAGAAATCAATTGACTCTTAAAAGATTGCAATAACCGATACCGGAAAACATGACCGGTCATACTTTGTTTTGTCAGTACAATTCACATAATGTGGCTTAAGTGTTTGTTTACCTACATTAATCGAATGGCAGACGGGCCAGCTATAGCAGCGACTTTCTGAGCTTGCTGGGTTTCACTCCGGTACAGCTCTTTCATTGCCTTCTTCAGTTTACGCGCTTCACTTCGTTCCATTTTAACAGCGAGCTGAAAACATAATTTATCCATTCAGTCAGCAGTAAGCATTCATGGTGATGGGAATGATTAAAATTCATTTCAAAGCAATTAATACGTTATCAAGAAGGTAGGGTTGAACACGCGCAGAGAGATATGATACCTTCCGTTCTTTCTTTTCCTCCTTCGTCTCCTGACCATGTTGCTTTCTCTTAATCTGTTCGGGTTTTATGCTACCTGCTGCAATCTTGATTTTTTCCGTAGTAGCCTTTCTGCTATTAGGTAAAAAGTCTAACGGGAGCTTCTCTTTTCCCCTTAGGGATATGACCGGACTTTTGGTACTCAAAGCTGCGGAAACAGTTTCGGCCAACTTCTTTTTCCTAGCACCTGCCGGAGCTTCAATTTTTCCAGGGTGGTTATCAAGAGTCGAATATGTGGAAACAATGCTCTCACAATCAAATTGTTCCGATTCATCGCTACTTTCCTGCACGACAATCATTTTTTCATCTTCACTTTCATTTTCATACTTTTCGGCGTATTCAGCACAACGACGCATGATATCAGCAGCAGGAGCCTTATACCCATCATCCTGCTCCAAATCATCCATATCATTTTCATTTAGAACATTTTTTAGCTTGTCTGCCAGTAACACTTCTTCTTCAGCCATGTAACCCTCACAATCATCGTCATCGGAGCCATATTCTTGAAGCTCGAGCTGCAATAACCAGAGAATTCAATAAAATTATCAGTACTTTGTTCTTGAAGTTCAATCAAAAGGAAGCAAGCAGAAGGTAAAAATCTTCAGGTAACATTCTAATTAAGCGGAATACAATAAACAAATTCGACATAACTTCAATTCCACTAAATAAAACTCCTAAATCGAAATGAAGCCTTCAATTCCAATAAGTTCTAAACACAAAAATTACTAACAAAGAAAAACAAAATATATTGAACTTTACTCGAAAAATGACTCACAATGTCAAACTGATCATCCAAAAGACGTCGGGGGCGCGGTTTTTCTCCCACTTGATAGTTCCTTGTTTCATTCGAAATATCTTGATTACAGGATTCCAAATCAGCATTCTTAACACCTTCATTAACAAACTTGGGTTCTTCAACAAAACTGAACTTCTTATCACTCTCTTCGCCCTCTCCTTCTTCACCGGTGTTTGCTCTAACAACAAAATCCTCCTCCAAATCCTCAACATCGGATCCGAACCGTGACAAATCGCTATCATCGAGCAGTGCAGCCACTTCAGGGTCAAACACTCTGTTCATCCTAGCATTAAGTGTATTTGAAGCAACACTGTAAATCGATTTCTCATTATAATTCCCTTTCGAATTCGATATTTGCACCCTCGAGGCATCATAGGCCTAACCATAACACACAAAACATTAACCAAACATAAATTATCAAAAAATTACACCAAATTGTTTAAAGAAACGGCAACCTTAACATCACGAGGAAGCTGTTCGGGATTGAACTTAGGGTTACGATAGAAAGCCGATCCTCCGCCAGCATTTCTAATCTCTCTCAAATGAATCAAATAATTGTAACCGTCGTCTGGAAACCCTAGCTCCAAAATCTCCTTACGTACATTCTCCGGCAATGCGCCGTTATCGTTCAAGGCCGCACGAGAAGAGCTTCCCAACACTCTGTCATTGTCATCAGGAGCATCGGCGAATACAGAGTCCTCGTTATCGCATTGGCAGTCGTTATAGCAATTGTTATCTTCGTCAAAGGCGGCGTCGAAGGAGACGGGGTTGGTGTCAACTCGGACGAAGACTCGGTCATTACCAGGTGAGTCACTGTAAAGTGGATCGGAGGTGTCTCGGGCGAGTAGTTGAAACGTCGCCGACTTTTTCTTATCGATGAATTTCTTCTTGCCCATTACAATGTAGTTTTCAGGTACTGCGAAATTGGACGAATGAATAATTGAAAATAAATGATAAATCTATAAACCCTAATTCTTTAGTCATAAACCCGGAATCTGGAATTAGAATGAGCTCGTAAGTCTACTTTTGGTTCAATTAGCCATTACGGTCGAAGTATGGGCTGGACCTAAGCCGAACTACCAAGCCCATGATCAAACGACTTTGGACCTCTGCAATACTCAAATTTTTAGTTGACTAAATCGAATGTTGCAAAATTTCATTATAAGAATGAACTTTCGAAGTTATAATTTGAATTCTTAATATTGTATAAATAATTTAACGTCTCATCCCGCTAAATCAACTGGACATTAATATTATTTGTTTTTTCATGTATTTTTTCCATGCTTTTATATTGGTTATTATTTTATACTCACTAATGAAAGTAATCTAAGATTTTCCTTATTTTTGAGTTGTTGATTGTCGGTGTTCATTGTTTCTCTTGCTTTTATTTATTATGTTTTTCATTTTTTTGTTTTAATAAGAATCTCTGTTCTTGGGGCATGTTTTCCCTCTATCTTTGTGGTTTCATTTCATCTGTCTTTTTGGTATGATTTTAGCATACCTTAGTGGTCGTTTGGTGCTCACACAAAAATTTTCACGACGCTAGTTTCTGATTATGATTCTGCTGGTGGTCATAGAAAAATAGATCCCACTTGGTTTATAGTTGTTTGTCGATGTAATCGGTCTTTTTTCATCTCGTGACGTGTCTCATTTGGATAGAGGCAAAGAGATTCATGAAGGCTTCTAAATTTTGTCGATATGTTAATCTTTGTGAAAATGTTTATATTTCTTTGCACTTTTAGATTTTTTTATGAAATTCTAGTGATTAGTCTTCATTAATTTTTTTTTTTTGAATAGAAGCCGCTAATTTTATTAAACAAGAAAATACCCAAAATTACAATAATCGTTTACAATTATCATTGTAAACTAAAAACATAATTTGGACATTTTCCTAAAACAAGCCACTTAAGATCATACAAGGACCAAACATGAAAAGGTTAAAAACCTATCCAAAAGACTCAATCGAAAAATAGACACGAACAAATCTAACTGCATCGGCAAACAAACCACAAAAGGGGATTAAGCTATTGAAAGACCACCGAGAACCGCAAATCAGAGCCGAGCGTCGTGAATAACTATCCACGAGCGCAAACCGCGTATCCAAATTTAAATCGAGGGTCCATAGTAGGGAAGATCACCATGATTATGAAAAAGCGCCATCTTGATCAGTCGTGGCGTCGTCAGATCCAACCCTAATGAAAACAAAACGAAAAGAAAAACGTACCATATGGTAGAATAGAACGTGCCACAAGAGCAGAATATATCGTGCCACAGGAGCAGAACAATTTATTGAAAATTAAAAAATAAAACAAACAAAACGATAAATCTCGGCGGTGGCAACCAGTATTAGAACTGGTACCGCCGCCGATTTTAAAAGAAAATAAAAGCAAAAGAGATCGGCGGCTGCACTTTGAGAGAAAAAAATCAAGTTTTTAAAATTTTAAAATTAGTATAGATCAAACTCTTAGTCTTCATTAATCTTTCTTTTAAATAAGTTGTATTTGTAATATTTTTTATAATATTTTAATAAAACTCATATGTGATTGAAAAAAAATAAATCTAATTGTAACTAAGGTAACCTAAACATTCATATGGTAATGAGATTACCTCATATCCATGTTACCTAACTATTTAGCATTAATAGCAATATCATCGTCAATGAGAATGAGATCTCCGAAATGTAAAATTATCTCCGATAATATTAAGGGTCTGTTTGTTTTCCTGTAATTGGTTTTCCTGAAAATGTTTTCACAGCTTTCCGCTGTTTGGTTCATGGAAAATGAAAAAGTCAACGGAAAACCAACTACAGTCAATGGAAAACAGACCTTGTTTTAGTGTAAAATGACTTACCCATTGATTTTCGGTAAGTCGCTTTCCTTCCTCTCATTCTCCCTACAAATACTAACCTAAACCATAAACCTTAAAACCTAAACCCTAAATACTAACACAAAAACTAAACACTAAATACTAACATAAAAACTAAACCCTAAACCCTAAACCCTAAACCATAAACAATAAACATTAAATCTTAAACCCTGAACCTTAAACATTAACCAATAAATATTAAACCCTAAACATTAAAAATCATAAACCCTAAATGTTAAACCATAAACACTAACCTAAACCATAAACACTGATCCATAAAAACAAAACCCTAAATGGTATATCATAAACACAAAAGCCTAAAACAAAACCCTAAACCCTAAATGTTAAACCATAAACACTAAATGCTAACATAAACACTAACATAAACCTTAAACCCTAAATGTTAAACCATATATATTAAACCCCAAACACTAGCATAAACCCTTACCCTAAACACTAACCCATAAAACATAAATGCTAACATAAACACTAAACCATAAACAATAAACACTAACATAAACACTAAACCATAAACAATAAACACCAACATAAACCATAATCCCTAAATACTAATATAAACAATAAACCTTAAAACCAAAACACTAAACCTTAACATAAACCCTAAACTTTAAATGTTAAACCTTAAACACTAACATAAACCCTAAACAATAAACATTAACCCCTAAATCCTAAATGCTAACATAAATACTAAACCTTAAACACTAAGCACTAACATAAACCTTGAACTCTAAATGATAACCTAAACCCTAAACACTAAAAGCTAAACACTAAACCATGAACACTAATATAGCCCTAAACCATAAATGATAAACCCTAAACATTAACCATAGACTCTAAATACTACCATAAACTCTAATAACTAAACCCTAAACCCTAAATGTTACCATAAAACCTTAAATCCTATACCCTAAATATTACCATAGAACCTTAAATCATAAACCCTAAACCCTAAACCTTAAACACTAACATAAACCATAAACACTAATCTAAACCTTAAATCTATACCTTAAATACTAATCCCTAAATGCTACCATAAACACTAAATACTGGTCTAAACCATAAACCATAAATGATATCCTAAACCCTAAACACTAACCTAAACATTAAACCATGTTTTGATTGGAACTTGTTTTTACCATTATCGATGTTTGTTTGTGGATTGTTCATGAAATTTTCAGAAAACTCTACCAAACAGTGTAAAATGAATTGTACAACATCATCCAAACACCGGAAAATGATTTCTGCAATTAGTTTTCCAACAACTGTAGTTCATTTTCCAGAATTCATTTTCCGGAAACAGTTTTCAGTGAAACAAACAGACCCTAAATGAAAAATTTACACTGGTAATCACCAAATTATCACCCTTTTCATGTTTTAGTTACATAATTATTTTTTCGTCAAAATATCACTTTTTAGCATTTTTTTTAATTTTCCATGTAATGTTGTTTATTCGACTACTGGAAGGAGTTAAACCTAGGATTTAATTTTTTTTCATAAGACCTGCCCAAGTGCACTATCCATGAAATGAAAAATACAGGAAAAAGTTTATTTCTGTGAAAAAAAAATTAAACATGGTTGCATATATCAAGCGCAATCCAATACAGTAAAATATCTGAAATTCATACCGATTATAGTCTCTGCATCGACCAGGCAAAGGTTTTGATAATCGACCGTTGGACAATCAGTCGTGGACTAATAGCTCATCGGAACAGTATCCCATTATTCAATAGCACAAGCTCCCTGTGTTTAATTCATGAGAATTCGGATTCGGCTTTGGCTCAGAGGAGCATAGCATTAAAGCTTCATTCTCTCTAAGGCAGCCGAGGTAATGGGAATCACACCTGTTGGTGAAACTAAAGCATCCACCAGTACATCATTCGGGGTGACCGGTATTACTTCTTCATCCATTATCTGCACGGAATAAGACAGTGCGACAAAGAGCGGGCGCCTCCAGTTCTTTTCCTTGGCAAGCTCTTTGTACTTCGTCAAGAAAGTATCATAATATCCCCCACCACGGCCTAACCGTCTTCCAGATCTGTCAAAAGCAAGCCCTGGCAAGATGAACAAATCGACTGGATCATTCGCGTGCATCACATCTTCACGACCGTTTCCATCGGCATCAACCGAAGCGGGTTCCAAAATGTTCATGGAATTCGCAACTAAATCATCTATTCGCGAAATATTGAACATTCTCATGTTACTATTCTTGTCCTCTACACGAGGAACGTAAAGTTTTTTTGTAGTTCGAGGCACATTACTACCGTCTAGGGCCGAGGATGGATTGTGCAGGATTTGAGATAACAATTTAGTGGTATCAACTTCTCGTAAAGCCCTGCAGCTTATATAGGCACATAATCTCTTACTTGATTTGAACCATGGAGCTTCCAAAACTATACTCTGGATAATATCATCTTCTTCGGATCTAAGGGACGGATCCATCGACTTGAGGGCTTGACGAACTTTGGTGCGGAGGATCCGTTTTCGCTTGAAAACGGATTCAAGATTGTCTGGTTCTTGATTGTTGCTGGACATTGCTGGATGGCTACAGGTAAAATTACATGCTCAGAAAATTGAAGTTAACGAGAAGACTAATGTAATTCAATTTCCCCAAAATATAATTTAAAAAATACAAATTAAAAGCAAATATTCAATGATTTTGCAGAAAAAAAATTAAAATAACTATAATGCTTCACCAATTTGATGCATTAACTGGAGTTCTAAAAATAACTATGATGTTTAATTCTTTCAGAACTTAACCAAAAAGATAATTTGCCTAATTAAACCTTAATTAACTTAAGCTTCCGGCTCTCATTTTCCAGCCACCACTATTAACAAAAAGTATTAAATTCCATTGAGGATTGATCGTGCAGAAGCAATGATCTAATAGATCTAAGTAGGAAAAGAAAACTTACGGTGGTGATCGATGTGGGTTAATTACTTAATTTCAGTAGTTGTGAGCTCAGCCGTGGGCGGAGCAACCGAGCCAAGGAAGGCGTAGGCGGAAGCAAAGCAGGAAGGGAGGCCGGGGGTAGGTTGGACTGTCGGGCTGATTGAGTGCGCTGACCGCTATTTGCTCTTCAATTCTTCCTTTCCTGGATTTGTTTTAGGTACAATTCCTTCCTTGTTAGGTTTAGCTTTTACTTTTATAGTATTATTTGTTTTCTTTTATTGAGTTTTAATTAGAGGTGGCAATCGGGTCGTTCGGTTCGGGTCGTTTCGGGTCTATTTAGAATCGGTTTAGATTCGGTTCGGGTTCGGGTCTAATTTGGGTCTATGATGAGTCGGATTCGGTTCGGGTATTAGATCGGTTGTTTTCGGGTCGAGTCAATATCGGATCGGTCGCTTTCGGTTCGGGTCATTCGAGTCGCTTTCGGTTCGGGTCGGGTCAGCATTTGAATTTTCGGGTCCATTCGATTTGAGTTGGGTTTAGGGTTTGAGGTTTAGTATTTATGGTTTAGTTTAGAGTTATTGATGTATGAGATTAATTTTGATTCAACTTGTTAATCTATGCATTTGAATTTGATTAAATATTTAAATCAAAATTTAATGTATCCATATCAAAATTTTGTGTATAATTATATTAAATCAAAGTTTATATAATAATAATAATAATAATAATAATAATAATAATAATAATAATAATAATAATAATAATAATAATAATGTTTAAAATGAATTAATTTATTAAACTTGGGATCTAATTGAGCTAACAAAAATCTAGAAGCATAAATCACGGACATAATTAAAATAATTCTAAAACTAAATGTGAAATTTCAATTAAATTAATCTAAATTGAAACTCAATTAAATTAAGAAAAAGAAAAAGAGAAAGACAATTGGTAAAGATAAAGAGAGAAAAGACAAAATTTTGGAGGAAAATAAGCCACCAATTTTTTAAGCTAGATTTAAAAATAAAAAAAAAAAAAGACAATTGGTAAAAATAGAGTGGGAAAAGAAAAATTTTTGGAGGAAAATAAATCACCAATTATTTAAGCTAGAGATTAATTACTTTTTAGGTCATGTTACATTTAAGATGTTACATTTTAGTACTAATATTCAACTTTAAGTTTTAGTTTAATTTAATTTAGTCACAAGTATCCCCACGGTTTAGACTTCGGATATAGAAATCCCCTCCCTGTAGTGATATTTAGTCTCTAAAATTTACTTTTAGTCAAAATTAACTAATCTTTGTAATTTAGTCTATTATTTTAATATAATGATATTTTTGTTCATTTTAATTTCTAAAATTTAATTTTTAGCCAAAATTAACCCCTATTTTTTATATGGTATAATTATGAAACTGGTCACTGGGCTCTCAAATTTCTCCACTTTCAAATTGTCAATTTAGTCCACTATTTCAGTTTTATGCTATATTTTATGGTGAAATTATAAAACTGGTCACCAAACTCTCAAATTTCTCTACTTTCAAATTGTCAAGATGATCTCTAATTCCAGTTTTAGCTATATTTTATGGTAAGATTGTAAAAATTGTCTCTAATTTCAGTTCATGGTTTATGGTTTAGGCCTTATTGTTAATGGTTTAGGGTTATTGATTTTAGATTATTTTCTATGGCTTAAAGGTTAACATGTTAGGTTTTTAGGGCTTAGTGTTAATAATTTAGGGTTTATGGTTTAGTTTAAAGTTATTGGTTCATGAGATTAATTTCTAATTTTTAAGGTTTATTGTTTAGGATTTATGACTTAAGATTAAATATTGGGAGAGAAAATAGTACATTAAAATTTTAAATTTAAAAATTAGTAGGGACAAAAGTTTTATTTAATTAATATTTAAACGTAAAATGACATAAAGTGTTATTATACCACAACTTTGACAAGAGCAACAGTCTCTTCCATGGTATAGTACAAAAAAATAATAAAACATACTTCATTTTATTATTTATTATATTGCTAAAAATAGATAATATTAAAAATAAATTATCCATTTATCTTACCTTAATTTTCGGGTTAAAATCGGGTCGATATTCGGTTCAGTTTTCGGTTCGGGTCTATTCGGTTCGGGTCCATTTCGGTTCAACAAAAAATTTCAGTTTGGTTCGATTTATTTCGGGTTTTGGGTCAACTTCGGATCATCATGTTCGGGTCAAAATCGGGTCTCGATTCGAATTTCGGGTCTCGGGTCAAGTTTGCCCGGTCTAGTTTTAATATTAGATCTAGGTTAATTTTATAAATTTAAATATCAAATGGATTCGAAGGAGAAATTTGGAGAATAATCCAAATAAAAATAAATATTTGAAATGTAGAGGATGTTGAAGAATATTTGGGGATATAAACTATTTTCTACCGTACATGTAGGGACCTCGCCATGTGCAGGTGGCGAGGTCCAAATTTTTAATATTTTTTCTCAAACCTCGCCATGTGTAGGTGGCGAGGTCTAATTTTTTAATATTTTTTTCTTAAACCTCGCCATGTGCAAGTGGTGAGGTCCTCATATACTGTAGAAAATACTCTATATCTTCAAATATTCTCCGACGTCCCCTATATTCTAAATATTCACTTCCGTTTGGCCTAAAAATCTAACGAAGCCTGGATTCAAGTCATATTTTAAGTGGATTGTAATTAAATTAATATAGTTTTTTTTATTAAGTGAAGAGATTCTTGCTCACAAAGTAAGTGATTTAAAGTCATACATGATGTTTCTCATTGGTCACTCGTAGGGCTGGAAATTGGGCAGGGCAAATTTTTGGCCGCCCGAACTCGCCTCGATTTATAAATTCTTTAAAATTCGACTTTGTCTCGCTCTGAATTAAAATATTAATTTATTCGTCCCACCATGATATTGTAACTCTTAAACCTGACTCTTACGCGAAAAATTTAAAAAAAAAATCGCCAACAATAAAAGTTAAATCTGGTGAATTCATTATCACAGCCATAAATAGATAGTTTCAAAGGACTTTAAACCTATATAAAAATAAAATAAAACTAATTTTAAATTACCCACATGAAAATTTTCATATTTAAAAGAACAATTGCTAAACTCCTATAGCTACCTGGATTGAATGTTTGTGTCGGCTAAACTGGAATGAGGTACAAAGGCCTTCAATCTCTAACTTACTGCCCCAGGCCCCCAACAATTTTCTTCAGATACAAAAACATCAAAGTTTGTCTAATGATTAGCATTTTATGTCCAAATCAATCATTTTGTATATACTAGTATTTTTCAAGATTGTACAGATAATTTACAAGGTCGAGAACCTGCATTTTTGTTCACGACTCCTGGCATTTAGTCAGGTCGAACGTCAACGTACTTGAGCAGCTGTAAAAAAAATGGTGAGGGTGGTTATTCTTATTTAGGTTTGGTAAACTAGACAGATAGACATGTGGTTTCACTGGATTAAGGAAATAAGTTGTGGCATCAAGAACTTTACCCCTTATCTGAATCCCGATAAACCCCAACCACAGCCTCGGCCTTGTCATAAAAGCTATCTTTAAGTGAGATGACGATACTTTGGAAACCGCTGCTACCTTCACTGTCCTGGCTCGCCCTTGTACCGTCACATGATTTCGAACGGATGAATCCTGCTACCTTTGCAACGTTTAGATTATCCAATGCCGCATCCACTTCATCCAATATGAAAAAGGGTGAAGGCCGGTAGCTGAAACACATATATGAAGAGAACCGATATTATCCCATAATACAAACGGAAAGCCAATCCTCTCCCTGTTCACAAATGACTTTACCCATTTTCCAAGGAACTTAGTCCATCGGATCATCTAATAGGATGTGAAAAGAATGTCCAGGAAATTCCACTGATACTTAATCTTTCATACAAAAAATTAAATCCACTGCGGCTTTGGCAACAAATTCAACTGTGTTGATAATGGAAAGAATGAATGATCTAAACCTCTCAGACGTACCTGTGGATGGAGAAGAGAAGTGCCAGCGCTGCAACTGTTTTTTCTCCACCAGATAGTTGTTCCATATCCCTGAAGCGCTTCGTTGGTGGCATAGCTGTGTATTTAATGCCATGTAGAAAAGGATCATCCTCGTTTTCTAAGTTCAAATATGCTGTCCCACCCAATGGATGTGTACCACTCTTTGTTAGCTGTTTGTAGATCCTATCGATAATACTAGAAATGTGATTGAAAGCTTCCATGAACAACTTATATCTGCATTATCATTAAGGAAAGAGTTGATCAGCAAAGTTTCAAAATGTTTGAGTAGACTACAGGTAGTTTCCCACACCCTTTTCCCATGTGCATATAAATGATATTGCAGACCAAACAGCTTTCCAAAACCATTACAAAATGACTCGCTCACACTAGAGATATCAGCAATTCGGCATAAAATGCCCAAGCATACATTATTAGACCATCTAGGCACCACGTCTCACCAGGTTTAATCATTTTAAACACCATTTAACTCTATTTATTTTAATTTCGTTATGGTACTAAGATCAGAGTTGCAATACGATAATGGTTTAGTACCTCCTCTGCTTAACTGAATTGTAAGCATCAGCTACTTGCTTCTCCTCTTTTCTGGCTAATTCAAATTCTTCAGTTACATCTCTTTCCTTCTCTTGAAGAGTCTTGTATTGATCAAGAGCCTTCAAATTAGGAGCAGTTCTTTCAATTTCCGACACTAGAGCATCAATTTTCTGTTTGAAGTCTGCCTCGATCTTCTCCCTGTCAGAAGGCCTTCGATCCTGCAGAAGAGATCGATTTAACTGACTAAAATCAAACTCCTTCCCATTTGAAGATTCAGTTTCCATTGGGTCTGCAACAAGAGGAAGCTCAATGTGCTCTAAGTCACACTTTTCAATAATTTCCACCTTCCGGTCATTCAAATGATTAATCTGAGTCTCCTGTAAAATCAGGAAATACATGTACAGGGCAATTCATTCAACATCCGATGTATCCAAATATAAGAAAACCTGATGGGAGGAAAAAGAAAAGAAGAAAGATCTTTGAACCTTAGAATTTATTTGGCGATTAAGTTTGGATATGGATGTTGCAGCATCAGAAGCCTGCTTCTTCCATGCCTGAATTTCCTTCTCACACTCTTCTAACTTGGATTTCCACTCTACAAAAGCAGAAACAGAGACAAATAAACTGACATCAAATCATACACACAATGGCAATAATATTTTCAGAACTTCAAATGACATCAAAAGAAAGTAGCAATGGCAATAATATTTTCAAAACTTCAAATGGACAAAAAACCATCATAAGAGCTATTTGCTACAAGTCAGCTATCATGTACCAAGTTGAATGTTACCAACTTCACTTAACAATTCTAATAAACTCAAAAATTATATTAGAAAACTATTATAAGAAGCACAGTTATAAGAATCAAGTTACGAAGTCTTAAGAAGTCATACACCACTCTTAAATCATTGATAATGACTTAATTCAGTTTTCATAAACTCGTACAACATGCATGTCAGTCTACAGGCACCACATTGCTGAAAGGCAAAATGACAAAAGATGCCCCCAACGTTTGCATGTTTTGTCATTTAGCCCCCTATTCTTTTTTTGGTCCAAATATGCCCCCAAGTTTGCTTGTTTTGTCATTTGGCCCCCTATTCTTTCTTTTGGTCCAAATATGCCCCCGTTAGATGGAAACTGTCAGTCAACTAACGTTCAACAGTTGATGCTGACTGGACTTGCCACGTATTAAGATCTGCTGATGCCACGTCAAAATTTTTTTATAAGCCGTTGACCGTCAGTTGATTGACAATTTACATCCAACAAGGGCATATTTGGACTATGAATGAAACGTTGGGGGCATATTTGGACCAAAAAAAGAATAGGGGGCCAAATGACAAAACAATCAAACGTTGGGGGCATATTTGGACCAAAAAAAAGAATAGGGGGCCAAATGACAAAACATGCAAACGTTGGGGGCATCTTTTGTCATTTTGCCTTGCTGAAACTATAGTTTTCCATATGTATTTACAGTTGAAATTGATATTGTATAACATGCAAGAGATTGAGTCACTTGAAAACATGGCACATCATGATCTACAGAAGTAAATTAGTAGATTCAAATGTGAATTTACTGAAACATGTTCATCAACTTTAGGGGTTCATGACTTTCAAAAAAAAAAAAACTTTAGGGTTATAAAGTAGACAAAAATAGAAATGCAAAATGAATGTATGGTGAAAGCCATACCTTTCACTTCTTCCTTCCAGCAATTGACATCTTCAGTAGCCTTTTCTGTTGCTAGCTTAACTTCAGCCTCTTTTTTGTGAACCAGTTTTAAATCAATTTCCAAGGAACTGATAGAAGATTCCAACTTCTTAATTCTTGATTCTACATCTCGCTGACGCTCATACTCCAATCTAAAAGTAAGAAAGAAGAGTACATGTCAACCAGCTGTTGCTATGCCGTATGGCAGTTTTGTGGTATGATTTTCAAATGAATGTACCAACTAGAATAAGTTCCAATGACAAGCTACATTCGGTAGATCTACCTGTTTCCTGATGTAATCATGTGATACCATAGACAATAAATAAACGGTTGAGGCCTTGTAAAGTAGCAACAAAGAAAAATCCAACTCTTACTTTTCATTAGATTCTCGTCAAAGTCTCAAAAACAGAGCAAGATGCTATCATAGTAATCACGAGCAAACCAAAGATTTACATAATTCAGCAGTATTCCCACCAAAGCCAAATGCCATAATCCAATTTAAAGAATTGCCTAGCATCCGTTAGTTACTAAATGCCGTCGTGTACAATTTTTACCTAAAGGTTTACCTTTCTTAAGGTTCAATTCTAGTCAATTCAGCATAATCGGTATTACAGTAAAAATAGCCCACTTTCACTCATAATTTCTTCACTCTATAAGGCATTAAAGAGAGCATTTTAGAGATTACACATTCAAAGTTCGTCCAAAAGGCTGATATAACAAAGTGGTTTCAAACATTTGACCATTTTAAAAGGATTTGAATGCCAATGGTGTGATGCAACTACTACCCTATTTTTTTGGTGAAACTGTATTGAAGCTGTATTTTCTCCCTTTCTTAACATTGTTTTACATCCAAACTTAGTTCTTCTTGGAGGTCTGCCGTATTACGACTTTCATGCATAGCAGCATAGAAGAGGATGACATAAGTGATTGGCGCTAAATGAAACTAAAGTTATAAATTCCTATGGAGGTCTGCAGTATTACCACTTCCATGCTACAAAATTTTTACATCTGACAGACATGCAAACCTTCCGGTGGCCATTATGTAATGAAGAATGTAATTTTCCGATATACACTTATGGGTCATCAGGAAGGTTTTAATCAGTAAATAAACATATATCATCAATGGGAACACATATGATAGAGAAAATAGATGGAGAGAAAGAAAACATACTGGTACTTCAACTTTGCGAGTTGATTACTCAAGCCAAGCCTCTCTTCTGCCATATTCTCAGCAGCCTTGAGCTGATTTTCTTCATACTCATGGATGTTTGCCACCTGTACAGACTGACTAAAACCTTTGAAGAGTCGATCAACAATTTCATTAATCCTCTTCTCCAGCTTTGTGATGTCTTTGTTCCTTTTATCAGTCGCATCCTTTAACTGCCCGCAATTACACCATATAAGAGAAGCAACATAATGCCAGAGAACAAAAGCATAATTGCCATCATATATTACCTTTTGAACCTCAGGAATTATATGTCCAATCCTATCCTTAATATTTTTCTTCTCCTGCTTCAAGCTTTTAAGCTTGTCTTCTATGCTATTCTGCAACAAAAAACATTTTATGTTATGCATCTCATGCAGATCAATTATAAATAAAACATTAATAAACAGTTGCTTGTCAACACAATCAAAAAATATTTGAAGTATCCATTATGGTTGAGATTAAATATTGTCAAATACCACCTTTATAGAAAATCTTTTCCTTTAAAGAAAGGCATTCCAGTAAAAGGCAGAATGAGAGCAGCTTATATATTAGATGGTCAAGCTACCTTCTCAATGTCAGCATACTGGATTTTCTTTTCAAGTCCACTAATTCTCCCAGATGTTTCAGTCTCCTTTAGCTGCATCTCTCTAATTGATCCAAGTTCATCCAACTCCGCTTCGAACTGTTCCTTTTTCTTTTTCAGACCTATAAAAAGGTAACAGTTAATATTATAAAAAAAAGGCTGTGACATGTTACGCATGAAACCAACCTTCAATTTTCTTATCATCCCACTTGTTTGACCTGGCTTCCATTCCACCACTTGTACCACCGGTCATTGTGCCAGATTTCGAGAGCAGAGTCCCATCAACAGTTACAACTAAAGCAAGAATACAATTTTATAGATTAACATTGAATTCTGTAGAAAGGATCAAAAACTACTAAATGAAAAAGGATCATAAATATTCACCTTTAAACCTCTCTCCAGTCCAACTAAAAACCTTGGCTTCTTCAAGATCATCACAAACCAGAGTATTGCCAACAGCAAAAAGAACTGCCTTCTCCAAAGCCGGATCAAATTTATGGATGTTAAGTACAAAAATGCATATAAATGTTTTTCAAATTTTCTCATAGATGATAAAAAAGAACAGACTAGGCATCACATTGAAGAACACTAACAAATAAAAAGCAGAACCCCAATGGTTTGGAGTGTCTGCAACTATAAAAAAAGATAAACCCATAAGTTGTCTGTAAATTGTGAAGCAGAATGGAATGTATAAATGTTTCTCCTATAATTAGAAAACAACCAAAACAAGCTTTGGCAAAGGATATTGGATGACATCAAAGATCAGCTTTGCTGTGCTGCCTAAGGTGCGCAACCTTTCAATGATTGGCTCAACACTTACCAACTGAATAGGGATGAAAGTCTGAGGAGGAAGCCTTTGCTCTTTCAAATACTGTAAAGAACAATCAGGAATACTCAAACAAACTTATACAAGAACAATATTAAGTATTTAAAACGTAAAAACCCTAGCAATTGAAAAAATATTGTTATGATTATATCAGAAACCCAACAACTCCAATTTTGTCAATTTCTCAGCTTTCTTAAACTCATAGAAACCATACAAAAGGGTAAAAGTAAGGGGTCTGCTTCCATATAAGAATGAATAATCAACACAAAAGCAATTTTAGATTTCAATTATCATACTTTTTTTCTTCTTTACTCCATTATCATTTCAACTTAAAATTGGGCTACAGAGAAGAAGTGAGAGTATATAAATCAAGAGTTAAGACCATTCTTAGACACACAAAACTACTGATCATTTGCATACTGCATGGTACAACAAAAATATCTTATCAGTATGCAACTATGCAAGGACTCAAGAAGATGGAATAATGCATACTTCATTATGCATTCTTGTAAGGTTGGAGTAATTTCTCTGCAATGATGGTGGCCCTGTCAAATTTTAATATAGATGCATATAGGGAATTTTCCTGTTTCCTACGGCTACCATGTCCTATGTATCTTTCATTTTCAAAGATAAGGCATCAGACATCTTTGAACAGTTCAAGAAGGGTCTAAATACTTACACGCAAGTATTAAAAGTTCTTTTTTTGACAGATAACTATTAAATGTTCTTAACAGAAAAATCTAGAAAAACGAAATGATTAGTGGAGAACACAGAAAATCAGCAGACCTTAATGCATTCCTTTCCAGTATTTTCATCCTCTACGACAACAGCATCCATAAATCTTCCCATGGCAACAGTGACAGCAAGATTGTACTTTTTCTGAGTTGGCCTACAAAGGTCAGTCATGCGACCATGGACACCTTGAAACAGGCGTTTCAGAGTCTCAACAGCTTCAGAAAATTTAGCATCCCTCTCATTTTCATACCGATCAGCCTTCAGTTCACGTAACTGATTTTCTATTTCAGCAATTTTTGACTTCAGGTTCTCATGCTTGGATCTGCATGTCAAAATTCAAAGAGGGAAAAAACACCTTAGGCCCTGGACATTTCAAGATGTAGGTACAAAAAATAAACAACATAGACAACAAAAAACACGTAAGGATGAGATCACAGGGCACAGTGCACCCAAATTAATGTATCATCAACTTCAATAACCTGGACTTCTGGTGTTTATCTTGCATGTCTCGCAGTTCCTTTTTCAGATCTGCAAGCTCATCCTTCTGTTTAGCAGAGGTATCAAGAATCTTCTTCAGTCTAGCTCGCATTTGGTCCTCTTGTGCTTCCAGCTCATGTTCCCTATCATTCAATTGTTGGAGGTTTTCATCCAAATTCTTTTGAGCTTCAATATCAGTATGTTGCTGCCTATCCAGAAGCTCCTTCTCATCTCTTAACTTAGCAGTTTTCATCCCAGCATTCACCTTACTGAAATGTCAAGATCCTGAGATTGCATCAGTAAATAGAAAAGGCCTTCAGGCTTCGAACAGATTCACGTCTACTTATGAAGCTTATTTCACATAAGCAAATGAGAACTAGAGACTGGAGACCTGCCCAGAGGGGGATATATATATACATATATGTATATATATGATTACATATCACCAACCATCTAATTAGGTCAAATGAGAACAAATTGAAACAATGGCCCCTTGTAAAAAAATACTAAAAATTTAAACAAGTTAACCAATGATTGATGAATCCTATTAATAATAATTTGGAGGAAATTTGAAATCATGGAAGAAATAAAAACAACCAACCACAACCTGCAGAGAAAACATTATGAATACCAAAAACAGCAAAATTGAGCAACATCCTGGAAACAGAAGTACATGACATATTTTCTTTAATGACATGCTAGAAGTAGGAAGGGAAACAAAAAGACATTAAGGATATCCAGCAGAAGTAGATGGCAAATGAAACTGAAATATTCAATCATAAAAAAAACCAGGATACAAGGACAATAACCAATTCTAAGGTTGAATTTGAGGGGAAACGGGTATTTTTTATTTCAGCCGCAATAAAATCCAAGAAAGCATAGAAACTGGAGAATCATGCCTCATACGGAACCCAAAAGATCTTACATTTTGAAATACTCAGTAAGTTTATCGTCATCCAAAGGGAGCTTCCCAGTATCATCACGACTTTTTTCATTTAAGGTTTCCAACTTTGCAGTCAAATCTTGTATGCCTTTCTGTAATTCTTTTATATCATCACCATGTTTCCTCCTTTCTTCCTTTTTTCTTTCAAGCTCCTTTCGATTACTCTTGATTTTTTAATTAATGCGAGACGATTCTGCATTTAATTTCATAAGCTCTGGTTGCTGCGCTCAGGGGTAAAAAACAACAGTACAAAACTGTCATATGCCTCTCTTCAACTCATTAAAATTACAGATAAATATAGAAAGATATTAATACTTAGAGCTAGCTACACAAGAAGTAATCATTATAGATAATAGAAGCACAAAGATGTACAAACAATAAAAAAGCTCCATCTGGGCCATTTGCAGTGCATGTGTATGTCACGTCCATCAGAAATTTCCATCCTAATATGCCATATATGTCCCTATATTTTATGTTTATGACCATGCTAAACACGGTCACTAATACAACACATTTCAGGTTTGGAGCGAATAATAAAAGGCAATCAAGGATTCACTTCTAGATTCATTCCCCTAGCATAATCAGCCAAATCAATCTAAATTATGTTTATCGCGTAGGCAATGGAGAGAAGCTTAATCTCACTTTCAACAACCTAAACAACCCCAACTGAAAAATTATCTATTGAAGCTTACAACATACAGCATTATCATACGATCATCAAATGCCAAATGTTGGTCCATTGCCTTCCAACTTGAGACATCCTGCCTTACTAGAGGATGGTGGAAAGCAGTGCCCTTAAAATGCTATAATAACAGCTAAGTGTTTTAGCACAACCACCATTAAACGTCCACCCAAAAATTTTAAGATGATAAGTATGAGAGAGAAGACCAGGGAACATGGCGACATTTTTAACACATGAACAGCTCATACCAAAATCGCTCTCGAAGTGCTCAAGCACTTGTGCAAAATAACTTGTGAACCTTAGCCTAGAACTAAACTCCTAAAATTGAGATCAAACATCATTAAGTGGAATAGAAGTCCCACACATTAAAAGAAGCAACCTAGTTACCACAAAATTCGTGGACTAGGCAAAAGCCTCTTAGTACCCAAAAAGGGCTCCAGTTCAAATCCCCCATTCCTCAACTTAATCTCTTAAAGAAATAGTCCAAAATAGCTTCATCAGAACTAATTGACAAGTATGCATTCGAACCTAGACCAATAATTCAAGTCCAACAATACCAGTCTACACAGGCTCAAAAGTCAAAAGAAAAAAGACTTTCATGGACTCACACTTTTATCAAGTCTACTGCTTCTCTCGGAGATCTTTTTTTCACACAGAGCGATCTCTTTTTGGTATTTAGCTTGTTCCTTCTTCCTTTTAAATGCTTCGGCTTCAAAATGTTCTACCTCATGAATCACATCCTCACGGCTCTTCTTTTCAGAGTCAAGGTCATCGGTAATCTTGTCAATGTCCTTCTTGATGTTATGCAATTGCCACAAATAATGCTTTTTTCTCAAAGGTTTCTGCAGAATTTTTTAAACCATCAAAAGCATAATATCATAATGTCTAAAGAGTAAAAACAATTTTATACAAATAAAACAATTGAAATTAACCAGCTTATCTTGCAAGCTGAAGTGCTTCTCTGCTTTTTCCTTCTGTTCTTTCTTTTGTTTTCTCCCCATCACTAATGTTCTCTTTCTCTGATAAATAAGCGCTGATTTTTCTTCAGCCCTAGCTTTTTGCTCTTCCAAAGTCTCATAATCCCTCTTGAGTTCTTCAGAACCCGAAATCTGCTCAAGCAGCCCGGTAAGTTCTTTGGGATTTTTTGAAGCAATGGACTCGACATCACCCTAAGAACACATTTTTCCACCAAATATATCATTACATCTTACAAATTAATTAGCTGAACTTGACAAAACAAACCTATTTGCAGGGGGGAAACCAAATTACCTGAAAAACAAGAAAATTTCGGGCTTTAACAAGAATACCAAGTGATCTTAGCTTCCCATTGTACTCATCCCAGTTGACATTACGGCTGTCGATTTGGTACTCGCTACCGCCACTAGGGAGTATGGTACGGGTGAAACGGAGTTCGGAGCCACCGGCAAGTTGGTAAACTAATCGCACAAATGCACGTCGGCCACTTTGCTCCTTCTCACGATCGTCAAAAGCATAAATTAAGTCTCTGAGTTGGGTTCCACGTAGCTGACCAGTTCGGACTCCGAGAACGAAGCTTATTGCGTCCATGAGATTCGACTTGCCTGCCCCATTCGGTCCAATAACGGCAGTGAAGTCCGAGAAGGGGCCAATAGTTTGAAGCCCCTTGTAGGACTTGAAATTATTAAGCTCTAAACGAAGTATCTTTCCTGGAGAAGTCAACGACGGCATGGTTGACTTCTGCTAGGGGTTAACTTAATTTGGATTAGTAATAATGTTATTATGTTAGGGTTTTGAGCTTAATAATTTAGGAGATTTTAGGGATTTAGCACGAAGGGAAGTGGCGGGAGTAGAGAAATTTGGGAGATTTTAGAGCGGTATTGGAGTTTGAGCTTCTGGGTTTTACAATATCCGTTGAAAAAAGGTTTCCGGTCTTCAGGAATAAGGCCCATATTAAATTTAAATAATTATTTGGGTAAACTATCTTGTTGGTCACTCAACTATCAATGTATTTCTAATTTGGTCACTGAACCTTTTTTTCATTTTGATCACCTACCATTAAAGTGTAAATGGTATCAAGTGTTAATTAATAAAATAAAAATGTAGGGAATAAATTAATGTGTTAACTATAGTTTAGAGATCAAAGTAGATCTTAACTATGGTTGTTAACATCATCGATCCAATGAGGTTAACGTCGTCCGACTGTTTTGTTATTTATGAGGATGAATCTACCACGCGAGTCGAATACTATTAAACACCACTAATGTTAATTGTTAAACACCACTGAATAGCATTAAATTGATTAATAAAAATTAAAAATCTCAATGACTTAACATACAATTAATAATTTAAAATAAATTTTCAATTAAATTATTTTTATATATAATATATATTTTTAAATAATTAGATCAAATACCAACTATAGTCAATCCTTAAATTAAAAAAATTATTTTTTTCCTTTTCCACTTTAGCTGCCGCCGCGTAAGCCACCGTCCGTCGGCAAAATTGTTATCGCCACGTCTCCGTACCTGCGTGACCGTTGTTTCCCGTCGTTCGCACGGTAAATCTGGTTCGATGGTCTTGTAAACCCAATGAGCTAACTTACTGTTCTTTGCTTCATGTTTATAATTATGCCAATGGAAAGCAGGTAGAGCAGATGCATGCCCTTGCATAAGAGATATACTCTGGTATCATCGAACCTCGAGCTAATTTACCGAATTTGTTGTGCAAACGCCGGGAAACATCAGTTAGGCTCGAACGACGGTCACGCAAGAACAAAAGCACGACGGCGACAATCTTGCAAGGGGGCAGTAGCTAACGGGGCGATGACAGCTGAAATGACAAAGAAAAAATATTTAAAGTTTTTAAATTAGGGATTGACTATAGTTAGTATTTAATTTAATTATATAATAATTAATTTAATGGTATTCAACGTTAATGGTGTTCAGCGGTCTTCAACGCCCGTTGTAAAATTTTCTTTTCGATAACTTTAGTGATCAAAAATGAAAAATAAAATAAAAATTTTTCCCTTACATATTTTTGCAATGAAAGCTCTTATTCCAGACCTCTAAACATATTTATTTGGGTACATGTAAAAGTTTTTTTTTACCTTTATGAAAACAGAAGAGATCCCAGGACATGGGTGTGGCATGTTTTCTTGCTCCTGGCTTTAACTAATCATCGTGTCTGGACAACATAATTTTATTCCCTAATTACAATAAGCCAACCATAATGTTAACCGGCACAAGCCATGCATCCGGAAAATTAAACCTAGCAATTCCTCTCAAACTCCTCCGTTCACGGTCGATACTTTCATATCACTGCCTGATTCGGTACAATCTGCTTTCTGGGAAGCATTCATCCTGGTTTCACTATGGTTGGGTGGGGAAGCACCGGTCTTGGTTTCATCATAGGTCGAAGGTGTAGCGCCCATTGTACTTTCTTTATCGGTCTCAGCAGAAGCAGTGGGAATAACCGCAGCAGTGTCGGCTTTTGAACCAGTTTCCAGTCCCTCAAATTTGGAGATGACTTGTTGGAGCTCGTCGTTCAGATTCAGTGCCTCAAAGAGGATGCCATCATCACCGGTAGTGCTTTCTATAATCATCTGAATAGCTAGCTGTGACTGCTTGCACTTCTCCAACATGCTCTCTGTCAGCTCGTCCTGCCAACACGATAACTTTTCTGAGTTTTTCAGCATCGTATCATTCCAATTGTAAAGAAGTGTCTGTGCATTCTAGGAGAGAGCATTTAATAACCAGGATGATGTTATGCCGACGACAAGAAGATTCAAGGTGCAGCCAATAAACAGAAGGTAAAAAACAATGAATTAATTGAAATTAAATGTCGCTATCATTCCATTCTACAAAGTCAAATGGTGTTAACTACACAGCAGAAATGGTTAGATATGCAACTAGATCCACGGACTAGAAACTACCTGATTACAATTAAACCGCACTTTCATGCTAGAAGCAGAAGAATTACCTTTGGGGGTTTTGGCTCCGTTCCCGTACTCAAGATGCTGGAGAGCACCTCAAGGCTATTCCGAGTTACTTCAAAAAGTTCCTTCTTTTGTTCATCAGATAAACTCCCGATATTATAGGCAAAATCATTACCCTGCAATCCTGCAGTATTGACGGGATAATTTTCAGGGGGAGGCAATGGATCTCCCATATAAGACTCCAAAGTCTGGTACAGCGGTATGTTCCCGTCATCATCATCCACTGGCGGTGGTGTACTTCTTTCTTTCAAGCTCTAGTTTAAGTTAAAAGAAGAGAAAAAGTAAGCAAAAAAAACTGATGGATTATTCTTTATGCGCATTCGAAAGGTGATGAGAAGCATCCATGGCGAGTTGGAAAGTACCCGAAAGATGACAAATTGACTACTCGTAATGTGTATTTAGAAGGTAATTTAAGAAACATCAAATATCAGCAAAAATAAAATAAATAAAACCACATTTACACGGACCTTTCTTGTTAAATGTTCTTCAGGAAATAAATAATTGCTACTGTTAAAATGGATTATGAAGTATCAAGACATCGGATAGAAGAGTTAGGGGAAGATAATGAAACGACAACACAGTCAAAAGAAAACTTAGCTTAAATAGTTTCACCTGAAGGCATTCAACCAGTAAATTGGCATTTCCAACATTTTAATTCCATCATATTTTGAGAAAATGGAGTAAAATCCAGGTTGCACTTCGAATAGGGGAAAAAGAAAGCTCACGGTTTCGGTAATATGACCCAAAAACATGATAGCCTTTCAACACCGGAGTAAAATACTTTAAATGCCGTACATATGATTTGCATTAAGAAATATCATGATAAATTCATGTTGCTACTTGTGAAGAATTACAAATACTTTAATAATTAAAGATCAGCATTTTGACAGATTGTATTGATAATATATGTAGAAATGAATCAACATACAAGTATACGACATCAACACCCGAAAAAAAACATGAATCAAAGTGAAAAAATAGTTTACCATATAAGTCTGGTGAAACACAGGCAGGTAAGCAAGATCTTCAGATTGTCCCCAAGCACGAATCAACTGCAAAGCCCGGTTTCTATTCCAGCGATGAGTCTGCGGATTCTCAATCATCTTAACCATCTCTTCCAACACTTTCTCCGAGGCCACCTCGGAAGCCACCTTCTCACAATTCACCGTACAAGCTTCCAACAAATCAAGACCCAACCTTTGACCGACAGCATTCTTCCCGGCTATCTTCTTTTTAATAGCCCTAACAATTTCGGTCCCATCGAACTGTTCACTATTGATCATAGAACATATCCTCATGTTCATCCCCCAGTTGGGTTCTTCTAAGGTCTCTAACGTGGCCTCATCCACCATTTTCGATTCGGCCGTGGGACCTTGAAGAATTTCCTTCATTTTCCCACTAACCATCCTACTCATTTGAGCTCCACCCGTTTTCAGTTTCTCACCCCATTGAGCTAGCTTCATTCTATCCATACTGTCCTAGTTTTTTCTCTACAGGTCAAATCAAAACCCCAATTCAAAATAAACAAAACTAGTTTAAAAGAAATCAAATTCGTAAATATAATCCAGAATAAAGCATGGGTTTGGTTGCTAACATTGAAACAACAAACATACAGTATATGGGTAAGTTCAGATCAAAGCATAGACAGAATTCACAGAAACCAAACAAAACCCAGAAGGGAAAAAAATAAAAAATAAAGAAACTACCTTTGAAAAATCTTAACGAACCAGAAGTGAGATATGGGAAAAGAGACAAATCGGGGGTATGGGTTTGGACTGGAAATAGTCTTTTTAATCTTTTTTCCACTCTGAGCAGTTCGTTGGATAAGCGAGAGGGAAAGAGGAAAGAGACAGATAAATGCCGAAGGGGAGGAATGGTCCAAGCCTGAGATACGCGTGGCTCGTTTTCCGACCTCCTGCCTACTGGGCCCCGGCGATGTGTCCCTTTCAAGCCCGTGCTCTTTCGTTTTTTTTTTTAATGTTTTTCTAAAAGTTAATAATTTAATTGTTTAATAAAAATAATTATTATAAACATCTAAATTAAAAGAGTTTGATGTATTCATTTGCATTATAGTTAAACCCACCAATTTGGGGTTTAATCCGTTTTGTGGCGTTTTGTTGTATCCTCTTAATCGGTTTCATGAGTTTTTTTTTTTCAACGATTATGTTTCATGTTCAGATTCTTTTTTGCAAAATGGTTGTATAAGTTATGGATGAAAAGGAGAGATGTTTTCGTTTGTTTCGTTTTTTTTTTCTCTTTTTTCGAAGTTGTTTTATATTAATTTTTATTACTTGAGCACTCTGTATGTCGTTTTCTTTCAGTGATAAAGAATAATGTAATTTATCCAGATGATCTAGGTTCGAGCACCAGTTCTGTACGATGTGTGTGCCTTATCAAAAAAGACTAAGAAAGTAAAAAAGATGTTGCTACCCTTGTATCACACCAGCATATTCAAAAAAAAATGTTCACATTGTTCTTCAGTAAAAATTCGTTGGTGTAGCTATTCGACATTATTTTTCGATTTGTTTCTTTATTGATGGTCTTTTTATTTTTTCCGTGGTGAATCTGACGAGATGAAGTCTTGCTTACTTTCACATGCCATAGTAAGCGGTGTTCAATTGGTCAGTTCGATTAACGTTCAAAAAACAATAGATTGCTCATTCGTTGCTCAAAAAACAATATTTGGTGAATCTATCGCCTGCTGCAATCATTTTCTTTCGTTGTTCTTTCCTGTACTTTTCTCCATCCCCATTCGTTTCCTTTACATTCTCTGCAAACTTCACTTTCTTCTTCTTTTTATCCCTTTTCTTCCTCTCTGAGAATATCCACCAACAATCAATAAAAGAACAAAAAACCCATAATTCAATCATTAAGGGGAAAAAACATGAGAATATGTGCCTGAAGAAGACAAGCAAGAACGGATAGATTGCTTATGCGGAGGCAGAGGCAATGTTTTTTGCCTTGAAAGGGTAAGGAAAATCACACTGCTGGAAACAACCATAGCAGTTGCTAAGACCAAACCACCCTGCGAACGTAATCCTGAAGACATAGTGCTAACGACCAGACACGAAACTGTAAGAATCCACCCGAGAAAGTTGCAGTTAAAGCTGTACAGATAAGTACAGGAGTCGTGTGTGTGGGGTAATGAGGTTTCTATATGTAGTGAAAAAAGGGGGTTAAAAAAGGAGGATGTAGGGATCTTAGACCTTAAAATGAAGTGAGCAAAGATAAATAGGCGTGAGAATATGGAATTTACTCAAAGTGTTGGGAATAATTTTTGGATTTCTCATTGGGGAAGATGGTGAAAAATAAAATTTTGAAAGTTTGGGGTTAAATTAGAAACTAATTTTTTAAAGTAACGGAGACTAGCGGCCAAGGGACCAAAATAGAAACGATTCTAAACATAAGTGACCAGAATAATCTTTTTTGAATTCTGGTGACCAGAATAGAACACACCCTAAACGAAAGGGACCACTGGTGAAGATTACCCTCAATAAATTTAATGATCATATTGTGCTAATTTGATAAAGTTTAATGACCATTTTATAATTATATCAAAAAATTAAATGATCATTTTATAAATTTTAAAAGTTTAATGATTAAAAATAAATATATGTAATATATATATATATAATATAAGATATAAAAAATTTCGATTAATTAACCGATAACTAAAATTTAAACAAAAAAATCATTAAACATTAACCGACTGGTTAATAATTTTTTTTAATTTAATCGGTTAATTCGGTTAAAACCGAAATTTGAAAACCACTAGATCATAGTGACTTGTCTTCGTCTTTCGTGACAACTCGACTTCTTGAAGTAGCCCGTCGGAATTTTCTAGTCACTGAGATTTTTTTGTTTGGTGGGCTCTTTGTTTAGTCCGGACGTTCGACTCCATCTTTTGAGGTTGTTTGATGCCGCCGCTTGCTCTCTCTGCATCCAAGTTTGGATTTCAAGATTCGTCGAGCCATTATAGGTTTATTTTCGTTGGTTTGGGCCGGGCAGGGTGTTGTAATCAAGGCAGCTAAGAACAATAAAACTTTGTCTTTGTTTGAGCAATATCAATGTGCGTAATGAATGGAAACACAGATTATATTTGCTGATAGTTAATTGCATTAGTTGATTTGATTAGTATATTGTATTAGTTGGTTTGATTAGTATATTACATTAACTGATTGTATAAAAGTGTTTGGTAAAGTTAACTGATAGTTGATAAATGTTTGATTATTTAAACAAACAAAACGACATATAAGGATATGATTATATTCGATATTTGTTTGAATAGTTATTAGTTATCAATATTTTTTATCAAAAAAATATTATTTTATATCTATTAATATTAATTAGATTATGAAAAATATTTTTTTTAATTGGAAGAAGATATTAACACGCGTCTCAAAACTTAATATCAAAACTTCTAATTTCAAAAACTCCTATTAGCAGTTTTTTCAAGATTAGATGTTTCACTTCAATCCACTATTATAATATGCTATTTACCAAACATCTAAGTCAGCGGATTTAGCTAGCCAAACATTTAATTTTAGCTCAAACCTCTAATTTTGGCTAAAACTGCTATTTATCAAACATGGTCTTAAACCTTTTCATTTTATTTAGGCTTAAGAGTGTAAGAAGTCTATGAAATTTTGGAAAAAAGTCAACTAAACTTCTGAATTTTCCGTACTCAATTAAACCCTTGAATTAAAAAAAATGAATCAATGAAATCTTTTAACCAATTTTGACAATTAAATCTTAACATTATATTATCTAAATCACACGATAAAAATTTTAAACAATTCATTTTTAAACATTATATTATCTAAATTCAAAATTACAATGATGATTTACAACAATCATAGTAAACTAAATACATAATTTAAACATTTTCCTATAATATTGAGACAATAAACTAACCACTTTAGATCATACATGGACCATACATGGAAAAGTTTAAAAACCCAACCAAAAGACTCGAATAAAAAATATATACGAACAAATCTGACTTTAGGGGATTAATCTATTGAAAGACTGCCGAGAACTTCAAATCAGAGCCGAGCGTCGTGGGAAACTATCCACGAACGCAAATTACGTATCCAAATTTAACCCGAGAGTTAAGAAATGAGAAAATCAACATGATTACATATAAGTGTCATCTTGATCAGTCGTGTCGTTGAATCTGACCCTAAAAAATTATTAAATAGTAAGAACAGCCAAACGACCGAGAAAGAAGATGAAAGACATACCAACAGACATAAACAAATGGATTGTTTGATATGACCCATTATGGCATTATGAAGTAAGCCGTAGCCTTTCTTCAAAAACATCACATGTAAATGACCCAACCTAAAAATGGAAGAAGAAAGAATCTATAAAGTTAGAAGAGGAAATCGAATGAATGAACTTCTTTTTCCTTTTTTAAACTTATTTAAGTGGAGTGTTGAACAAAAAAAAAACTTATTTAAGTGGAGCAGTCTTCTTATTTCTTTAATTCATTTCTTAAAAAAGATATTCCATGTATTGTAATGAAAATTTTATTTTTTTATAAACGTGTCTAATTTATGGTTTAGATGTTTAATATATAATTTAAGGTTTATAAGCTAAAATTATAAAATTTAAGGTTTAAATTTAGGGTTCAAAGTTCAAGGGTTATGTTATAGAATTTTTGAGATTTATGATTAAAAATTTATATTTTATATTGTGCAGTTTAAATAAATATATTGTGCAATACATTGGCAGTGCATAAAATCTTAACTCTTTATATGATATTATAAAACCATATAGTGTTTTTTTACCATATTTATGCTATTTTTTTGAATAATTTTTTAGAGGGGAAAGGGAAATTTGCTCCTAATAGGTTTCGAACTCACAACCTAAGGGAGAAGGGAGGGTGTCAACTAAGAATTTTTAACAACTTGCTCTAGAGATTGTTGACAATATTTATACTTTAGAACCCTTTTCGTCCAAAAATCAGATAATATTAAACTCTTAAATGTGTTTGATATCGTATTTCATGTGTGTTGTATCAATGATAATATTAATCAAATTAAATTCAATAGATAATTATCCCTTTTGAATAATATAAATGTGTTTATATATACTCGTAACCCTTTAACAATATGTCTGCACATTGTAGATAAAACGATTTGAATCCGTGTCTCCTAAGATGAACACCAACCGATAATTATATATTCGATATTTCAATGTTGAAAATACAAACAACGAATGTATATAATAAGACCACGACTTGGACTGTAAGCAAATCCACTCATATCAGAATTCAGATACCTACCAAAGGATTGCCGTCCATGGTCAACATAGATTCCTGGAAAAGAATTTCTGAGGAGCAAAAGGATCCAACTTTCATTTTGTTGGTTTGAACAAGACAAACAGCGCCTATATCTCCCATTTTATCTTCTCCATTAAAATTCGGAAATGAAAATGACACAAGCTGGATGCTTCTTCCTTCTTGATGCAAACCTGAAAATTTAGGGTTTCAACATCCACCACGCATCTTTTGCCCTAGATTGCCAACATTTTTAAACCCCGTAATATATTATTTTATATTAGGGTAATTATACGATACACTGACGATGGAAATAAAAATTTCCTCAAATATTTTAGTCTTATAGTTTAAAAATTCAGTTTAGGGTTAAAAGATTTAAGAGTTTATGTTTATGGTTTAGAACACAAGGGTTGTAGTTAAAATTTATGGTGCACAGATAAAAAACTAAATCATTGACCATATCACCATAAACTTAAGCCCTGAAATCTAAACCCTAAAATAACCATGTTACCGTAAACTTAAGCCCTATAAATTAATTATAAACCCCAAATTCTAACTACAAACTCTAATTTTTAAACTAAATCTATAAACTATAAAACTAATACATTTATATTTATAAATCATAAAACTAAAACATTTGTAAAAAAAATTTGTTTGCATCGCATGCGAATATAATATTTTCCCGATATTATAACAACTTTACATTGAGAATTGAATTTTTGTTTTACTTTTATTAATTATTATAAAATAATTATTTGATGGTTGAACAAAATTGGCTATCATCAACCCAAAGTTGGAATTTTTAGATTCTTTACATATTTCATTAATTCTTACTCACCTAACCTATGACATAAGTGATATATCACTTTGATGGTAAACACTATAATCAAATTATAAAATAAAAAGTATAAATAGATATTATTTTATAATTACTTTAAACTATTTAAAAAAATTATAAAGTTTAGATCTTTAAGAGGAAATTTGAAATAAAAGAGAAGGCCTTACCTTCATTTTATCTATGTTTGTCATGATTAAAACAATTAATTATTAATCTCTAATCATTGTTAAAAAAAATATTAATCTCTAATCAATTCCAAGTCTCCCTACTCTTTAATTAATTATTTTCCTCAAAAACCAACTAATCTTCCACCAATTAGGGCCCCTTCCCTTACCCTTTTGCTCTTCTTCCCCCCCTGTAATTTCCCTATTTGTTTTTCCAGTTTTGCTTCTTTATTTATTTTTTGTTGCAGCTCTCCCTCTCCCTGTCACGCAGCTTTGCTGAGAAAGGGAAAAATAAAAAGGAAGAGAAAGAGCTCAACTTGAAGCTATTATCTTTGATGCTTAAAGGTTTAATATTTGGTTATTTTTCCATTGAAGATTCTTAATCATTCGAATGTCTATCAAGATCTGTGCTTGTTTTGTTTCGCCAGCTTAAACCCATTTCAACAAAAGAGGTATGGTATCAGTTATGGAACAACATTTTCCCTCTTTATGTTTTAAATGCTTTGCTGGCTTTGATTATCATTATATAAACTGGTGGCTGTTGTTTTGGAATTGGATTTTGAGATAAATTGGGAAATTCTCCTCCTTTCATGTATATTTTTCCTTCTTTTTAAAGTGTGGATTTTGGGGTAGCATTTCAATTATGTTTCTAATTTGTTTTGTGAATTTGCATATGCCCTTTTATTTGATGCTCACAAACTAGAAATTTTGGATCTTGGGGTAGCTATTTGATACGTAGTTTTTCATGGTGTTGAACTTCAAACACTTATCAAACTATCTATGTCTTTTTTCACTCCCATAATATAAGCAATGGAGGTGTGTTTCAAGTTTCAACTCTGAAACCATTTTCATATAAAACTTTAGTTGCTTTATTTTTTTCTTCCTTTTTTGCTCTCCAAGATAATTAGGCAAAAGCTTCTTTCACATACCAAGCTAATATTAATTTGTGGAGACCTCATCATTTGTTTTATTTCATGGTATTATTTTTTTGTTGGAAAGCTAGCTTTCCTATATGGGAAAAAAGTCAACATGGAGACTGCCATGAATGTGTGAATAATATATTTTCTGCAACAATGGATGTGTTCTACCCCTAGGCATTAGTCAAAAAGCTTCCTTTTTTTTAATACTTGAAGTCTTCAGGCCATGGGGGTTGAAGATTGAATCTTGACTATTTTAACTAAGAGTCCAACAGTCCACAAATAAATCACACCATTTTTGGCCAGTCAAAAGCCTTTTTGTTTACACTGAATCTTATGAAATCAGATATTTTGTTTGATTTTTTAATTGGAAATTTAGTCAAGTAGATTCCTCAAATTGGGGGGGGGGGGGTGATGCAAGCTTAAGATTTTTCAAAATCACTCATGTACTTGTGAACAGATCATGCCTGAGCAGTTTTTATACTACTTTGAATTAGATATCTATATATATATATATATATATTAAATTTTGCATGTACCATTAAAATACAGGTCAAATGGACACAACCTCGGTGAAATGTCTTATCAACAGTATTGCTCGATTCATTCATCTCGTATCATGCCAGGCAATAAAAGTTGTTTCTATCGAAAAAGAATACAGGAATATGGTTGTGGTGTTAAAACTTCTAAAACCACTGCTCGATGATGTTATTGATTGTGAGATACCTTCGGATGAAGATCTGTGTAAAGAGTGTGAAGAGCTAGACACGCTTGTTAACGAGGCTCGAGAATTCATGGAGAATTGGTCTCCTAAGATGAGCAAAATCCACATGGTATGTTTAATCTTAATCTTTGCTGTTGGGAGATCATACCTAAAAGAAGAAAAAAGAGAGTAAAAGTAGTGATGGAAACAAGGATTTGTGTTTCCTGTTAATTTATCTGTGTTTCTTGGTTCTATTATTTATTTGTTTTTTATTATTCATATTGAAAAAACAGTTTCCATCGATTCAGTCCAAGATACGGTTTGTATGGAAAGAGGAGATAAATAGTACACACCATCAGTTTGAGATAGTACGGAACCGTTTATAGGAAGAATGTCCAGCTGCTTTAATGCCAGGAAATATAAGGACCTAAACTTTGCCTTCCGTGAGGTTCTGTGAAGTTTCGGTTAATTAGTAGGTTATTATGGTTTGTAGAGGAAAACTTGAATGATTGACTGCAAATATAACCCATTTTATTATATATTGCAAGAAAATCTATTTCTTTCAAATATAACGCTGTCAAATTTAATGGTAATAAGGATATGTCAATTAGGTATTAAAATGCCATGCTTTTTAGAAAAACACTAGAGTTATAAAATGGCAAAGGTAAGGTATTCCAGTTGCTTACAGATTACTATAAAATGTAGCATATAGTAAAACGAATAATAAAGGTGCTAGCTATCCTAATTGTTAAAAGTTATTTGACGGTATGCTGAGAACTCGAAACAGTGCCTTCATCATGGGAGGCTGTAGTGTCCTAGTCGTCCAAAAGAAAAGAAGCTCAAATATTCGATGTTGATACATATTATGCATGCTACAACTATTATATTTCAACAATTTTTTTCTTTGAAAATGTGTACAGGTTATCCAGAGCGAGCCTTTTCTGATAAAAATGCAAAGCACTTCACTACAGATATGTCACATTATATATAAATCATTGCAGTCCTCACCATCGATTTCAAGTATAACCAGTGTTCAGGTAAGAAAAAAAATCAAACATTGTTGCTTAAATAGTATATTTAGATGACAAAAGTGCTATTTGTTTTCTTTTTACAGTTTTTTGCCCTTTTAGAAATTGTTAAGGCAGCTGGATGTGAACTGCTATCACTTTCTCATGGCTCAGTTGGCTTTGAGTATTGAGACTAATTGATGTTTAATTGTTTCAGCACTGTATTCGGGAAATTAAATGTCTGAAGCAGGAGAGACTATCGGAACATATAGGAGAGGCTTTGAGAAGTATAAAAGATGGTGCTATTCCTTGCACTGATCATCTGGTTAAAGTTATCAAGTCGCTGAACTTGACGGCAACCCATGAGCTGTTAAAAGAAACTATGGCTGTGGAAAAAGAGAGAATGAATGCGCAAATCAGCAATGCGAAAGGGAAATTAGATCAAATCAATAAGATTGTGAACCTCATCTCTCATATACGTGATTATATGCTTAAAATTGAGCGCTTTGAACCGACAAGTGGCATTCCGATACCTCCACATTTCCTTTGTCCCCTTTCGTTGGAGCTTATGATGGACCCGGTTATTGTGGCTTCTGGTCAAACTTATGACAGGACCTCCATCCAAAAGTGGCTTGATAGTGGACTAACCATTTGCCCAATGACCGGTCAAACGCTCAAACATACAAATCTTATTCCAAACCACACTGTCAAAGCTATGGTAGCAAATTGGTGTGACGAAAACAACTTGCAACTTCTGAATAACATTGAGCATGCTAAACCTGTCTCAATCTCTTCTCCTTCAAATCATATATCCTCTCAAGATTTAACCCATACTGATAGTTTCCATTGCCTTGCAAACAGTAGTAGTTCAACTTCAAGATCATCTCTCGATGTCAGGAATGATTTAGAGAAGCTGAAGATTGAGATTTCATCTAGATTTAGTGGAGAATGCAATAGATGCCAAAGCAGGGAGATTGACAAGTATGACCGGTTCTCTGATCATTCGTATATTCACAGCAGAACTGAATCAGCAGTGAGTGAAGTTTCCAGTATTGATTATGCACCTCCTGCGTCGAATAACTTGTCAAGAAGGTTGAAGAAACATGAAACAAATGAGGTAGCTGAAATTTCATCCGAAAGCCTTGGCACTTTTCCTTCTGAAAAAGAATCTGGATTCTCTTCCTGGACAACAGGAAAGCAGTTGCAGGTCTCTAGAACAAAAGCAGAAGAGGCGGTTAACGGAAACTGTGATTATAACAAAGCATACTCCATCACATTTTCTGGGTCTGGATGTGACGATTTAACTACAAGTTCTCATGTGATGGAATTAGTAGACAACCTTAAAAGCCCATCAAATGAAGTCCAAACTATTGCTGCTGCAGAATTGCGCTTTCTTGCAAAGAACAACATGGACAATCGTATAATTATCGGTCGCTGTGGTGCTATTGCACCATTACTGTCTCTGTTATACTCGGAAGTGAAGCTAACCCAAGAGCATGCTGTTACAGCCCTTTTAAATCTCTCAATTAATGAAGATAATAAGTCTATGATTGCGAAATCAGGAGCAATAGAGCCACTACTTCATGTTCTAAAGTCTGGAAATGATGGAGCTAAAGAAAATTCTGCGGCAGCTTTGTTCAGTCTTTCTGTCTTAGAAGACTACAAGGCAAAGATTGGACGCTCTGGTGCTATCAAAGCCTTGGTGAATCTTCTGGTTTCAGGAACATTGAGAGGAAAAAAAGATGCTACTACTGCTTTGTTTAACTTATCGATCTTTCACGAAAATAAGGCTCGGATAGTTCAAGCAGGTGCAGTAAAATACCTCGTCCGGTTAATGGACCCTGATAGTGGGATGGTTGACAAGGCAGTTGCTCTTCTCTCAAACCTGTCAACAATCGGTGAAGGGCGTGTAGCTATTGTCCGAGAAGGTGGTATCCCATTACTAGTTGAAATTGTTGAGTCAGGATCACATAGGGGTAGGGAAAATGCTGCTTCTGTATTGGTGCAACTATGCCTTAATAGCCCCAAGTTCTGTACACTCGTTTTGCAAGAAGGGGCTGTGCCACCCCTCGTCGCATTGTCCCAGTCTGGCACAACAAGAGGAAAGGAAAAGGTATGTGCATCTTAGTTTTCCTCCTCTTTTGTTATGGTAATGCGGTCCTTGCATTCTCTGCTCCTGTATCGGCACTTAATAAGAAAATTGTGATTATATTCCTTATATTGTCTTCGCCCATATAATCGAGTTGTGATTATATGATGAATTATATTCAGAGATTCTACCATTTTTCCATTTATTTATTAGAAATTGACCTAGCATTTGTGTTTCTAATTTTGGCATATTAGAAAGGTAGAAAAAATGTGTTTTTTTTTCCTTTTCCAAAACCTGTTGCGGAAAGTAGTGAGTGACCTCACATCATAAAGGTATAAGATTTCTTGCAACTCTTATTAAATCTTAAGAGTTAGAATTGATGATTGCTTATTATTAACTTGTTTCCTTACATTTTAATCAGAAAAAATATATATGCTTGCACGTGCGAAAATACATGATATGTTTTTTCTCTCCTCGTGTTGCAGGCACAGCAGCTTCTCAGTCACTTCCGTAATCAGAGAGAAGGTGCCACTGGGAAGGGCAAGACATGAAAACGGACTAATTTTGTCATATTTTTCTTTTCTGATTTTTTGATATCCTACTCCACGTAAGTTGTTCTCCCTCAATTGGTCCTTTTGGAGCTCTTGTTTCATACAATATTTAGTCCTCGAGCTATACACATTAGTGTTATGCACTCTATTCTTTGTTTTTTGTTCTGTAATATCCTTTTAAAGGTGGTTAGAGGGCACGGAAATAGGGTATCGCCATTCCAATGAGGCGGTGGGTTGTCTATAATTTGCAGCAATATTTTCCTTAGAAAACTTGGCTTGCCATAGCATCGAGTATAGGTTTCCATTTAGTTTTGCTAGTGACAGATTCGGCCTTAGATTTGTAGATATATTTGTACATATGCTATAGACTCTTGTAATCTTCTGTAGGATCTCGTTGAAAGATATTTTTTACTATTTGTTGTCGATTGTTGCGTTTTCCGTTCTCCTGTTCTTAATTTTGAAGGAAACACACTAACCAGATAGCTAGTTAGCATCTATGGTTAAGGGCCTAAAACCAGTAACCAAACCATTTTTTCCTCTCCTTTGCATTCTCTGGGTGAATTCCATTGCAAGTTAAAACTCAAGCAAGCCGACATGTCCAACGATCCGAAAACACCCGAAACCTTCAAAGCTATCAATTCGAAGGCGATATAGTAGACAAACTAAACGATATATGTAAAGCTTCATGGTCGTTACAGATATGCCGCAATAGGGTAGTACTGATACGATATTACGTTTACTGGTATGAATTACTGTTTAGAGAAAGTATCCAAGGCTAGCCCTGGTTCACTCATGTTGCATGGACCATATTATATACAACTTGCAGTAGATAATACTTCTCACTGATCAGACTCTTATAAGTCCTTGTCCCTATATTAAATTTTCACCCTCTTCTTCACTCTGAATCTGATCCTCTCCATAACCTTTTAGCAGTCGTGTCGAACGGTGAAAGTCCAAGATTCAAACTGTGCATGTTTATAGTAAGTTCGAGATTCAAACTCGTCGAGCGTATCCGCATCGAGTTATGGTGTAAGTTCATACATTCCGAGTCTAATAGAATCAAGTGGAGAGCATAGGTTAATCATGTGGGGCTGGTGTAAAAAGGGTTTCTAGAATAGGGAAGAATAGAAGATTATGTTTCAATGAATCTGTCCCAAAAATAAGTAAATAATGGAATAGGGAGCATTGGCCAATGGCCACCTCAAGTAGAGGATGCTGCTTTTTGTCACGGTTAGCCTGTAAAACGACGAAACATTAAAAACGGTCGCGAAATGACCAAGGGCTCGTTCAGCATAGCGGTTTGAGTGCGAACCTCTGTTGTAAAATGTCCGTTTGAGGTGCAAATCAGACAGAAAAAGGGGAAGAGACTACTCCAACGTTCGTTGGGGGTAACCGTTAGGTAGTTCAACGCCCGTTCGAAAAATATTGCTGAACAAGCCCTAAAATATTAACTATCAGAGTACCGATCACCCGTCGAATAAGATTATTGATAAAACTTGAATCTTGATACTTGTAAGAATGGAATGTATGAATACATAAATAATTTCTCGGATTTATTTCTTAAGAAATACATGGTGACTAAACCCATTATGTTCTTACAATCAACATAGTTTTAATTTTTTTTGATAATGACAACTAGATTTTATTAATAACTATAAAAAATATCTCAAATATAAAGCATCCAAAATTGAGAACAATGAGATCTCGTATACCAAAATTTCAAACAAACCCAAAAATGCAAAGAAAAATAAATATTTTCATACATATTAGCTTACCAAAAAAATTCAGAAGTCTTCCTGAATCGTTTCTATTCAAACGAGACGTTTTACGATGTGAAAAAGAAGTGGCGAGCGAATCAAACTATCAGGCATATTGTTTCGCTACCCAGGTCTGATTATATCGACAAACAACCATTAACCGAGAGAGGATCTATCTTTCTATGAACACCGCACCAAACGAACCCTAAGGTATGCTGAAATCATGTCAAATTGGCAGATGAAACGAACTATAAAAATAAAGAAAAAACGTGCCACAAGGACAGAGGAAACACGTACCACAAGAATAGAGATTCTTAATAAAAATATAAAAAATAAAAAATAAACTCATGAAAATAATGAACCCGGTGATCAACAACCAGTAGTAAAACTGGTTGCTGATCACCAGCCAAGAACCAAAAATAAAAGATGCCGCTGGGCAAAGAAAAGGAAAAAAAATATAAGAAAAGCATGGGTAAAATATAAGAAAAACCTAGTGATATAAGTGATATATCATCAATTCTTTATTATTTTAGTTTTAATTGATTTTATATTCTATCCTAAACAACCTATCCTCTTGATATAAGAAAAGTATGGGTAAAATATTTAAAGCATCACTCAATTTTACTCTCAGACTTATTTTAATCATTAAATTTTTAAAACTATCAATTTACTTATTAAATTTTATTTTTTGAGATTATTTTAAATTATTTTATTAATATTTTGATATAACTTGGGATATTTTATTATTATAAATTAATGTAAAATATCCCTTTTACCGGCGTCATCTACTTACAGATTCATTCTGAAAACCACTACTTTCAAAACAAACAAATCTCATAAATCTGAAACATCAGCATTTTCAATTCCTAAAAGGTTTAGCCTTGTGAGCTTCCAAGCTGTTAAAGTGCCTCAACAAACTTCTATGAAGCTCAGGCGACCAGCACCGCCTTTGTTTTTTAGAATTCTGCGGCTGATGTTGTTCTTTCTCCTGTCAATTATGTGACTTCGTTTGAAACTTGATTTGATTTTGTTGTGTATATAAAGAAGGGCTTAAACCAATTCGACAACCGCCATTGTTCTTCAAGATATAAGAAACTAATTCAGAGCTTGGGGTCACAAAAGAAAGCACTGAAATTTTCTTATCAACATATTCCTTAAATGGCACAAAAGCCCCTCCCTTGCTTTTCTTATTACAAAGTTCGATTGAGTTTTTAGACAAATCTTCTTCGTGTTCTTCATTTCTTTGCTAAAATTTTAAACCAGAAAATATTAACTTTTCCCCCATCAAATAAGATAAAAGTAAAAAAAAAGTTAATTTAGGAATTATCAGTTTGAGTTCAAAAACTGGGTTTGGTTTCTTGTCTGAATCAATGTTGTTAAACTCAGAGTTCCATAATTGAAATGAACTCATCCAGTTCTTGATATTACTGTCATCGTTTTTTCACAGTTTTCTTTTCATTTTCCTTCAATAAAAATTCTGATTCATCATTCATTTTCTTACGCTGAATTTCTTTCTTCTTTAATTTCTCTGTCACTGTAACGCCGTTAAAAATAAAAAAAAATCAAATAAAAACCCATAGATAATTGGTAAAAAATCTAAAAAAATTAAAATAGAAAAAAATACTAGTCTTTGAGAAGGAGCATGCAAAGGGAAAGTTTAGTGGGTGGTCGGTGAGGGTAACGCTGGCGAAAGGGTGGGTAGTTGGTGAGGGTAACGCCGACGAAGTAATGGGTGGCCGGTGAAAGTGAGAGTGATTTGAAGTTTTGAGTGTTTTGGGGAATTGTGGGGGTTTTATTTTAATTTTTTATTTAATAATAATAAAATATAATTTGTTTTTATTTTAAATTAATTTTTATATTTAATAATAATAAAATATACAAATTATATTAAAATATTAATAAAATAATTTAAAGTGACCAAAATAAGTCAAAAACTAAAATTTAGTGAGTAAATTAATCATTTTAAAAGTTTAAAGACCAAAATAAGTCTAAAAATAAAATTAAGTGATGATTTAAATATTTTACCCCGAAAAAAATTCAGGGTCCAAAAATGAAAGAGCAGCGTTGTGCCAATTGAAAATTTGGTCCCATCTCATGAATTTTCGACAATAACTTACTAACAACCTGGTGTACTGAACAGTACAGTTTTTTTTTGTACACTCTGAAAGGTAGGTTATATGTAATTAATTCATATCCACTGCAGAATTATTGGGTTGTTAATATTTACTTAAAAGGTCCGTTGGTAATCGATTTAATTAATTTTATATTTAATAAGGGGAGTACAATTCGACTTAGAATTTTTTTTTTTTAATTTTGATTCACATTTTATAAACTCAACTTGATTTGATTCGCCTCAAATTTTCTAAATTAAATAAAGTTGACTAATACAATGGTCCTGTTTGGCAATTAGCTGATAGCGGATAGTGGATAGCGAATTGCATTAGCTGATAGCTGATTGCATTAGCTGATTTGACTAACGAATTGTATTAGATGATTGTATAAAAGTATTTGGTAAAATTAATTGATAGCTTATAGCTGTTAGATTATTTAAACAAGCAAAATGACATATAAGGACAAAATTATATTCAATACTTGTTTGAATAGTTTATTAGTTATCAATATTAATTAGATCTATAAAATTATTTTTAATATAATTTTTCTAAACATATTCGAATGATTTATATATTAATTTATTATTTATATACTTATTTTAATATAATTTAATTAATTAATAAATTTAAATACACGTATAAATATGTGATAATAAAAAGAAAAAAATAAATAGGATTAGCTTATAAATAGGGTGAGAAAATATTTAATTTAGGTTATTTTGACATTTTTTGGTAACTAGTAAGGATAAAAGAGTCTTTACAACTCTAATATCAAACCTCTAATCTCAAAAAAGCTCATATTATGAGCGTTTTCAAAATTAGCGGTTTCACCCCAATCCGCTCTTTCAATCCGCTATTCACCAAACAACAATGTTAGCGGGTTTGACTTGTCAAACCTCTAATTATGACTCAAACCTCTAATTTTTGACCAAACCTCTCTTTACCAAACATGGCCAATATGATTCAGATAACTCAAAGGTTTGAATGAGCTTCCTTTTTTGTAATTTAATTTTTAACTTTGTATTTTATTTAATTTAGTCATCCGACTACAATTGTTTACAATTTCTTTTATTCCATCAGTTATTGACTCTTTTATACTCCCATTAATATTTTTTTCCTCAAAATATATTCTTTAAAAATAATATAATAAATATATTATATAATTTTAGATGATATTTGAGTTATTATATAACACTACAAATCTTACTTACACTTGCGAAAAAATATGAATATATATATATATATATATGGTTATAAAAATATGTTTAAATCGGAACCAATCATTATCATAACATTAAAAATAATTACGATTAATTAAATTTGAATTGAAACGCGAACAACTTGACTTAACTCAACTCAAATTATATAAACTCCACTAAAAAATTTAAATAAAATTTGAGTGATAAAATAAAACTTATCAACTAGTCTAACTCAAATTTTCTTTACTTACCTCGACCGAATACTCACCTTAATATTTGATAGAGGAAAAGGTTAGTTGGCTATGGCTAAGATTTATGAGGCAGCTTGCCTAGTAATTAATGAATAATAAATTATAAGTACTTTTACTTTTCAATTGCATCTTAAGTCAACAAAACTACAGTAAATTAGTTGAACTTGAATATATATTATCAACTCTAAATCTTTATTAACTTTGACATTAATTAAATTTTCCATTGTTGTGAGATTTATAAGCTAAATTAGATGATTACATGTTGTATATGTCACGTCTAATAATATATTTAATTTCAAGTAAGAAATAAAAGGGGACAACCTAAAATATAAAAATGATAACGTTCTATATCATATTGAACATGTTTTATGGGAAGAGAGTAATAATCACGTGACACATATCAAATATTCTATTATTTTATTTAAGAATCTATATTTTTTTTGAAAGAATTTAAGAACCTATGTTTTAAATGATCAATTATGTTATTAGCCCATGTACTACACGTAAGTTGTGGATTTAATTTATGTAATTTGATGTAGTTATTTTTAGTGGTGTGAATTCGGTCTATTCGAATTTTATATATCAAAATTGAATAACCTGATCAAACCATAAAAATCAAATAAATTGAATTGACTTTTTTGTCCAACATAAATAACCAAATAAATTGAATTGGTATTTTTTATTTTTAAATAATTATTTAAATAATAAAATATTCAATGTAAACTCTTTTTTTTTGAAAGAGGGATGTTTTATTGCCACTTTAGATAATGAACATTGATTCATGTCTCGTTAAAAAACTTCCCTAACTTAGGATGGAGGAAAAAAGAGTGCAAAGCATATCAATGTCTTACATTTGGATTAAGAAAATTCGGACATCTGAAGCAACAAAACAAAACCTCACACTATAAAACTTGCCACTCTTCATAGTAATCGACCACTCGTTGTATCCTTTTTTGTCAAGTTGTCCGCGAGAAAATTACACTCTCTGAGTACGACCAATATTTGCCACTCGATGTCTTTAAAAGCCTCCAAGCAAGATGTGATTAAAAGTTTAAAAACAGAATGCGATTAATTAAATAATTAGATTGAATTTCGCATTTGATTATTTAATTTCATATTTAGATTAAATTAATTAAACATATATATGCAATTTATTATTTAGAAAAACTTATTTGATTTGGATTCTCAAAGCTGAAAATCAAACTGAATTAACAATTGAAATCGACTAAATTAACTGAATAAATTGAAAAAAGTAATTAGATATATTGAAGTTATTTGATTTAACTCATTATTTGCCCGCCCCTTATCATTTTCAATTTTTTACTTTTCGGATTTTTAAATTTGAGTCGTAATCTAGAGAATAATCATTAGTTTTGTTCTTTCAAATTTTGTTATTAGTTAATGTACAATGCTTAAGTTGTAAATTTAAATTTTATTCTCTATTTTTTTTAGTTTCATAATTTTATAGTTATTGTTTAAGTCAGGAATTAGATTTCAAAATTTAAAAAGTATTAAAAGTAGTTAACTTAGAGTATAGAGGCTAAATTCACAACTTAGTCGTAGTATAGGGATTAATAACATAATTTGACCAATAACAATCAACCTTAAAGTATGATTATAAAATTAGATAAATTAAAAATAATAACTTTTTATCAATAATTAATAGTAAACATAAACACGGAATATATTTATAAATTATATAATTAATTAAAATTCAAAATATTTATTATTTTAATAAACAAAACCGTACCAACTCGACTATATGCAATTCCTTATCTTTGAATTAATTTGCTATGCTTATCTACCGACCATATGTTTCTTAAAGCATTACATAATAGAGATTTGGATTCACAAATCATGAAAGAATATCATTAGTAATTATTTAATGATTAAATAAAGATTTAATTAAGATGCGATTAATTCTAACAAATTGATTAAAGCTTGGACCCACAATAATAAAATAATATAGCATGAATAAAATATTACTATTTCCCCAAGAAAAGAGAAATTACGAGAATTTTCCTGGATGACAAGTAATGTGAACTAACAAGTAGTATTTGTTCTTAATATACTCTCAATCATTTATAATGTATGCTCAATCATCCTGCTGCAGTTGTTGGTGCTCGAACCCGTAATCTTTAAGAACAACAATCGTTCTTTTAACTATTGCGACAAGTTGGTTCGTGCACAAGAAGCACACTTTCAAATCTTTAATTGCATGTATTAAATACATAATAAACCTCAATAATACTTACATATCATGCTTTTCTTTAGAGTTAAGGTATTTTTCATGTTGATTTTATAATTTATGAACCTATTTTACGGGGTTTGTAATTATTCTTTCCAACATTGTTATTTTTGACCCTAGTTAGACATAAATCGAGTTTAAACGAACATATTTATGTTTGTGTTTTTTTTGTTTGTTTGTTTTTAAAGATTGTTTGTGTTCAATAAGAATTTTAAAATTGTGTCCATGTTCGCAGGGGCGGAGCTAAGATCGGACAGTGATAGAGGCCAAAATATTAAATTTCAAACATGCAATGGCTTATTAAGTATTTAACCTCAAAATCCAGGGGCAATGTCTAATTTGTCTAATATTTAAACTTATAGGGACCTAAATAATTATTGGATAAAAGAATTTGAAGACACGTGCCCTAACTAATCCGGACTGACCCGCATCTCACACTTGACTTTGGCGGGTTAGTCTCCCGACAATTTTTTTTGTATACACAAGGCATCGAACTCGAAACACGGTTAAGCGAAACCAAGTTGCTTACCACAACAGCTCATTCTTCTTTAGTTCAATACCTACTTGATTATATAATTAATAAACTCTTGTATTATTTTAATATGAATTTTTATTTTTTTACAGTGGCCAAATTATTCTTCGACAAATATTTACCAAATGTTTAAATTTTATAACAGGGGTCGAGGCCCAATGTAACACCCCCTTCTCGGCCTGGTCGAGAACCGGGTCGGAGCGTGTTACCAGTGAACGATACGGTGATTGGTGCGATAAAATTTCAACTTATTAACATTATTTAATAAATATCATACAAGCAAAACATTACCAATATACATATTAACCCAATTCATTCATGAGAAGGTCACGCTTATCTATTTAGGACCAATTCATAGTTATTATAAGTTTTAAGGACTATTCTATAAATCTTACAAATTACGAGTTCTTCGATGTATTTGACTTCACCACAATAAAATTCAACACACCATTTATCAGCCTGCAAAATTTCATGCATAACGGTGGTCATTTACCCATTCAATTTAATCATCCTAACTTCAGTGACTAAACTGTAAACAATGCAACCTTCATATTAAGCCCTTTTAACCACTTTAACTAACCTTGTATCAAAACACACATGGCCGTTTCGATACGGGTGGACGATGGTCAACCTTGTTGACTTTTCCTCTTTGACCGTATCGATACGGGCAAGCCCTATATCGGTACGGGTTGACTACCTTTGACCCATTTCGATACGCTGTGAACCCGTATCGAAACGAAGGTCTCCAGAGACAAAATGTTTCAAAATGGCCATGAACCGTTTCGATACGCCCAATTCCTCAAGTACAATTATGCTTACCCGTATCGAAATGCCATCACCCGTTTCGATACGGCCTGACCTGTAATGACAGATTTTTGCTGGTTTTTATTCAGTTTGACCTGTTGAACGATGTCCAAATGCAACGAAATTTTACACACAACATTTCAATGGTATAAGCTACTAGCATTTCAAATTTCATGACCATATGAATACGTTTACTGTGTTTTTACCTTTTAGAGCTAAGACATGCATTTTAGCTACTTTAAACTTTAACAAAAAAATACCATTATGTAGAACTAATGTTTTGATATTGTAACCCCCTCGTCCCGGTCTGGCCGGATGACCGGTCCGAGTGAGCCACACGAGGAAAACCAAGTGAAAACCCCTTAAGGATTCCCCCTCGGTTAACAACCCTAATTTTTTTTTTCATTTTAAATCTTGTCTAGATGAGTATTAGATCTTAAGTGATCATACAGCGGAACAACATTCACAAAACATTTAAACGAACTCAAACTAGCATGTTACAGCCCAATTTTAAACTTAAACTGCATGCGGTATCGATACACCTAAGGGGTGTATCGATACCCCTTGACTAGGTCAACTGGTCAAAGTCAACCAGTGGATACCGTATCGATACGCCCAAGGAGTGTATCGATACCCTCCCCGACGGTTGACTTTCCACGGTCAACGCTAAGATGACGGTATCGATACACCAGAGGCCCGTATCGATACCGAAATGGACAGTAGCACCAGTGACCAAAATGGTATCGATACGCCCCCTCGCGTATCGATACACGAGACCTGAAACAAGAAGGCGGTATCGATACTGGACCAACCGTATCGATACCCCTGCACAACAAAAACTCCCAAAACAGCTAAAACGAACAAGACTCGGACCTAGATGCAATTTAGGACTTCCCTAGACCCAAACAAGCATCCATACAACATTTAAAGGTCATTGTTAAGCCATACAAACACCCAATATGTTCATACATCAAGGGAAACATGCAATTGAATCAAAGATGACACTTAAGCATCCAAAAACACATACTTCAACATTCAAGCATAAGGGCAAACTCAAAGGCACAAAGCCAACATTCATGATAAGCAATTTAGGCATGGATTACAATTCAAACATGGCAACACAAGCCATACAAAAGCAAGATAATAAGGAGTCTAAGCAAGCTCCTAAACAACTAACAACTATCCATAAAAATAACACATGTCCCATTGCTTAAACTATTATATAATCAACATTTAAAAGTTCATACTTGATGTACTCAAGCCAACAACCACACTTGGAGACCCTCCACTTGCTCAAGCAACCCACGAACTAAGAGTCTGCAATGTTGAACAAAGAGAGCGTAAGCAATGATGCTTAGTGAGGGTGAGCTCTTAAAAACAAACCTCAACATTGCAGGGTCTGAGCACGATCTAGCCAAGGCATTACACATACATATACCAAGGATCCACAAGAGCCACAAGATAAAGATGCAAGAGCAATATACAATTAAATGCCATGATCATGAGCTCAATTCCTCAACACATGTAATCGCATTTAAACATCCACACAAGGATCATATATCACAACACCTTGATACACATATCAAACAACATTGACACCTAGCTATGACCCGAATACGCGGATAAACACGTTGGAAATCACATCCAACAACCACATTACCTCACGGTGGGATTACACTCATCACCAGTCTCGCGGAGGGGATTCCACTCATCCTCACGCCCCGTCGATGGGATTCCACTCATCACCGATTATATTTAAATACAATTTCCGGGCGAACCCATACTCCTCCTTGGTGACTCAACGCCACCAAGGCCACGCGCGACTTTTGACTCATGTGTACACACTAACATCCTAATGATCGATCATTTGTACTCAAGCATACTAGTGCCAACATTTTACTCATCACACAATTACTCATTTCAATCAATTCCGTGCTTAGCACGTACTCACCATAAACCATCATCATCATGCATGTCTCAAGCATCACAAATCATGCCTCATCTCACATGTATAACACAATATACATAAGCATTCATATCACATTTCATTCGAGACATACACATCCACATATATGAGTTCATCCGAAGGCTCTAGATCAAGTTTAGGATTAGGCCACCACCCTAATCCTAACTCTAGGTGGGTCTACCAAGCCCAACCTAGTCCATATACTTGAACCAATCATTTCAAAACCAAGTAAAACAATTAACCACTCACCTAAGCTCCCAAGCTCAAAGACCAAGCAAACGACCACCTTCAATTCCCCGGATTTACTTCCGATGCCTCACCGATGTCCAACCTCGATTCTAATCAAACCCAAACACAAACAAAACATCCACAATCAATAACTCATCATCGGAACTGACCCGGATTAACATTTCAAGCTACCAACACTCAAAATCAAGCCCAAAACAGAATTCCCGAGCAACCCATAAAACCCACTGAAATCTTCCATTTCAAGCATCCAAACAACCATCAAATACACCCAAAGTGACCCTCATATATCATACTAACACCAGCCTTCAAAAACCAACATGAAGCTACACCAAAAACCACTTTAAAACCCTCCAAAAACCCCCTTGAAACACAATTCCGGAAATCATTGTAAAACCTTGTAAAAATTAGGTATGTTGGACCTTTTGGACAACAAATGACTCATCTAACATCACCAAACCAAAAGCTCAACTTAAAGCTAACAAAGTTAACATTTTTAATTCAAAACTCAAAAACCTCAAAATACAAAATCAAGGGTTTTAATGAAAACTAAAGGTATAGACATGTAGAGGAAAGTGAGGACAAGTTAGAAACGTTTTTTACCTTTCAAAAATCACCAAGATGAATGTGTATGGTGATGGAATAGTAGAGAGGGTGAGAGGGGTTCTATTTCACGTTGATGAAGAAGAAGATGAATAGGGGGTTGGGTTTTCTCTTTTAATTGTTTTGTTTCACCTTAAAAGTCAAAAGGCCATTTTGCCCTTAATGAAGGGAGACATTTACAAGGATGGGAATCCATGGTTATTGGGTTTAAATCAAAATAGACACAACACAATTTATTTTGAAAGCAAAACCCGAACGTTATTTTAATTATAAAACCGAGCCCAAATAATATTAAAATATTATTTTCACCTAACCCCTAAACCCGGGTGTTACAACTCTCCCCCACTTAAGGAATTTCATCCTCGAAATTACCTGACGGGAACAAATACGGAAACTGCTCAACCATATCCGCTTTTCTCTCCCAAGTGGCCTCTTCCACACCTCTATGTCTCCACAACTCCTTGACCAACTCTATGGTCTTGCCACGCAACACCTTGCTATCAGAAGCAAGTATCTCAATGGGCTCTTCATTATAGGACAAATCCGGATTTAACTCTAACTCCTCGACGGGCATCACATGAGAAGGATCCGATCTATATCTCCTAAGCATAGACACATGAAAGACATCATGGATCTTCTCTAACTCAGAAGGTAACCTCAAACGATAAGCTACAGGCCCAATCCGCTCAACTATCTCATACGGACCAATGAACCTCGGACTCAGCTTGCCCTTTCGGCCAAATCTCATTACCTTCTTCCACGGAGATACTTTCAGAAACACTTTCTCACCAACTGCGCACTCAATCTCTTTCCTCTTCATATCTGCATAAGACTTCTGACGATCAGAAGCTGCTTTCAAACGATCACAAATCAACTTCACTTTGTCGGTAGTCCCCTTAAGCAAATCTGGCATGGGTAACAACCTCTGACCTGTTTCAGCCCAACAAATCGGAGTCCTACACCGTCTACCATACAAAGCCTCATAAGGTGCCATCTGGATACTAGACTGATAACTGTTGTTGTAAGTAAACTCAACTAACAGTAAGTGCTTCTCCCAAGAACCCTGGAAGTCAATCACACAACAACGAAGCATATCCTCTAGAATCTGTATCACTCGCTCTGACTGCCTATCGGACTGCGGATGATAAGACGTGCTGAAATGCAAACGGCTACCTAGAGCACTATGCAAGCAACCCCAGAACCTCGAAGTAAATCTAGGATCCCTATCTGAAACAATGGACTTCGGAACTCTATGGAGTCTCACAATCTCACGGATGTACAAGTTTGCCAACTTGTCTAAGGAATCCGTAGTGTTCACTGCTAAGAAGTGAGCACACTTAGTGAACCTATCCACAATCACCCAAACCGAATTCTTCTTCGAAGGAGACAAAGGCAACCCCGACACAAAATCCATGGTGATCCTCTCCCATTTCCATTCCGGAATCTTCAAAGGCTGTAACAAACCCGAAGGAACCTGATGTTCTGCCTTCACTCTCTGACAAACCATACAACGGCTCACATACTCGGCTACATCTCTCTTCAAACCAACCCAGAAGTAATCATTCTTCAAATCTCGGTACATTTTGGTACTACCCGGATACATAGAAAAGGGACTCGAATGTGCTTCACTCAAAATCTGACGTCTCAACTCAACATCTTCCGGTACAACAATTCTATCTCTAAAGCACAACAAGCTCTCACCACTAAAACTGTAATCGGTCGGTTTTCCTTCGGCTATGTCCTGAACATGAGGAACTAAACTCACATCTTGCAACTGCTTCTCTCTAATCAACTGTATCAAAGGAGGCTTCACTTGCAACTCAGTGATCAAACCACCATCATCGGACACACTCAATCTAGCAAACATAGCTCTCAACTCTACGGCCACTTTCCTACTCAAAGCATCGGCTACTACATTCGCTTTACCCAGATGGTACTCAATGGTCAAATCATAATCTTTTAGCAACTCTAGCCATCTTCTCTGTCTCAAGTTCAACTCTTTCTGTGTCATCAAGTACTTCAAGCTCTTGTGATCGGTGTAAACAATACACTTCTCTCCATACAAGTAATGACGCCAAATCTTCAATGCAAACACAACTGCGGCTAGTTCTATATCATGGGTAGGATAGTTCTTCTCATGAATCTTCAACTGTCTAGAAGCATAAGCAACAACTCTCATATCTTGCATCAAAACACATCCTAAGCCTACGTAGGAAGCATCACTGTAAATCACAAACTCCTTACTTGAAACATGTTGCACTAACACTGGAGCATTTGTCAAAGCTTCTTTTAATTTCTCAAAGGCCTTCTGTCTTGCATCTAACCATTCGAACTTGACTCATTTTTGCAACAATTTAGTCAAAGGAGCAGCTACCCTAGAGAAACCATCAACGAATCTCCTATAGTAACCGGCTAATCCTAGGAAACTCCTAATCTCGGTCACGGACTTAGGCTGTTTCCACTCAACAATAGCCTCAATCTTCGATGGATCAACTCGGATACCTTCGGCCGAAACAACATGGCCAAGAAACACAACCTCTCGAATCCAGAACTCACATTTACTAAGCTTCGCATACAACTGATTGCTTAACAATCTCTGTAAGACAAATCTCAAGTGCTCATCATGCTCTTCTTCTGTCTTCGAGTACACAAGTATGTCATCAATGAAAACAACTACAAAACGGTCTAGATAGTCTCTAAAAATTCTGTTCATCATGTCCATGAATGCTTCAGGTGCATTCGTGAGCCCAAATGGCATCACAAGAAACTCATAGTGACCATATCTAGTCCTAAAAGCTGTCTTCGGCACATCACACTCTTTCACCTTTAACTGATAGTATCCGGATCTCAAATCTATCTTCGAGAACACTGAAGCGCCTCTCAACTGATCAAACAAATCATCTATGCGAGGCAACGGATACTTGTTCTTCACAGTTAACTGATTCAACTGTCTATAGTCAATACACATGCGCATACTACCATCTTTCTTTTTCACAAATAACACGGGAGCACCCCAAGGAGAACTACTAGGCCTAATGAAACCACGGTCCAATAATTCTTGCAACTGACTCTTCAATTCTTTCAACTCTTTCGGGGCCATGCGATACGGAGCTATCGAAACTGGATTAGACCCTGAAACTGTCTCGATCACAAACTCAACATCTCTGTCAGGAGGTATACCCGGCAACTCTTTAGGGAATACATCCGGGAAGTTACACACTGTTCTGATATCTTTTGGTCTAGCTTTACTCATATCCGGATTCATAACATAAGCTAAATAAGCCCTACATCCAGGTCCATCAACTTATGAGCCTCTAAAGCTGACACCACATTAGACAAGAACTTAATGTTCTCGCCTACTACTACTACCTCGTAGTCATCAGAAAGTTTCAAGGAAATCCTCTTCGTCTCAAAATCCACACTAGCTCGGTGCTCAACTAACCAGTCCATGCCCAAAATGACATCAAAGCCATAGAAAGGAAGCTCCATCATATCCACTGGGAACACATGTCCCTGAACCATCAACGGACACCTTCTGTACATTTTTCTAACCACTACCGTGTCCCCAAAGGAACTAGTAACACTAACTCCTACCTCTAACATTTCACAAGGCAAATTCAAAGACCGTGCATGCTCACTCAATATGTAGGAATGTGTAGACCCAGAGTCAATCAAAGAAAGCAAACCCAAAGACTGTATCGAGAAGTTACCTGCGATCACATCGGTGTCATGCTGATCCCCGCGCTGAGCGTAAACCCTGGCCTGTCCTCCGCCCTCCGGCTGGACTGCAACTACATGTGCTATATTTCTCTGGCCATCATTCCTCGGCTGGAAGTTACCTCTACCGCGCCCGCGGCCTCTCTGAAAGTCATTCGCTCTCGCAGGAGCCTGAGCAATGTTCGGTGCCTGAGCCGCCTGATGCGGACAATCCCTCCTAAAGTGGTCCCTCGAACCACAGTTCCAACATGCATGGAAGTTACCCCAACACTCACCACCGTGCTGTCTCCCACATCGTGTACACTCGGGCAAACGCCCTCCACCTCTGTGGCCCTGATGGCCCCTACCGTGGTGGCCACCGCCACGTCTCTGGTCAAACTGATGTCCGCCACCTCTATGCCTCTTGGCATCTCTACCATCAAAGTGGTTAGGCCTCTTACCAGAACTGGAACCACCAGATCGTTTGGCCGAACCCAAACTATATTCCAAATCCTTGGCCCTCGCGACCAACACATCAAAGTCTGAGTAATCGGAAGCTAGCGTGTACCTCTTAATCTCTTCATTCAATCCATAACGGAAACGGTTACAGCGTTCCACTTCAGTAGGAACCAACTCTGGGGCGTACTGACTCAAGCGAACAAAACGGATCTCATAATCGGTCACAGAAGCATCTCCCTGAGTAAGGGCCATAAACTCTCGCTTCTTCTCATCTAGGTACCTCGGTCCCAAGTACCTCTTCCGGAAAGTGGTCTCAAAGAAATCCCAGTCAATCTCTGCCTCTGGAACCCCAGCAGTAATGGTGACCCACCAGGTGTAGGCATCACCCTGAAGCAACGAGATCACACAACCCAGTCTACGTGCGCCCACACAACCCATCTGAGCCAAGATACGGACCGTCTTCTCCAACCATAACTCCGACCTCTCCGGAGTAGATCCTCTAAACTCCTCGGCCCCCAAGCTACGAAGCCTCTCCAAAGGTAGACTAGCATCGTCACACCTAGGCTGAGCTGCAGCCTGAGCTCCCGCAACTGCGGCCTGAAATGCTCCCGCTATCGCTTGCACTAGCGGAGTCATATCAATTCCAGCTGGACCTTGGCCACCTTGGCCACCTTGGCCACCTTGAGGTCCATCTCCTTCAGCTCCATCCTCGCCTCCAACTCCAGGCGGAGGAGGTGGTGGTGGTGGAGGTGGTGGAGGAGCGCCAACTCCCGCGGCCACCGGCCCTTCTAGGTGAGCCTCCACACCAACTGCCGGCTCAACAGGAGCCGCAACACGTGGTTCCTGACGAACCACTCTCGGCCTACCTCTCGGTCTAGACATCGCCATCACAGATATTAACTACAACCACAACAACAAAACATGCAAAGCTGGGTTAGCAAGGCAAGGCTTCCAAGTGTTCAAGTACGTTCCCTCACTTAAAAATCATTTTTCCAATGTAATAGTAGCAATGAGACTCTTACACACATGCTTTGAAATAAAAGCAATCAACATACTTATCACACAAGCAATCATTCTTGCAAAGCAAGCAAACACCTTGCAAATCAATTCAAAACTTAAACTTACCTCACTTACCTGCCCAAGGTCTCGGTAACCTTAGGCTCTGATACCAACAAGTGTAACCCCCTCATCCCGGTCTAACCGGATGACCGGTCTGAGTGAGCCACACGGGGAAAACCGAGTGAAAACCCCTTAAGGATTCCCCCTCGGTTAACAATCCTAATTTTTTTTTCATTTTAAATCTTGTCTAGATGAGTATTAGATCCTAAGTGATCATACATCGGAAGAACATTCACAAAACATTTAAACGAACTCAACTAGCATGTTACAGCCCAATTTTAAACTTAAACTGCAGGCGGTATTGATACATCTAAGGGGTGTATCGATACCCCTTGACTAGGTCAACTGGTCAAAGTCAACCAGTGGAGACCGTATCGATACGCCCAAGGAGTGTATCGATACCCTCCCCGACGGTTGACTTTCCACGGTCAACGCTAAGATGACGGTATTGATACACCAGAGGCCCGTATCGATACCGAAATGGACAGTAGCACCAGTGACCAAAATGGTATCGATACGCCCCCTCGCGTATTGATACACGAGACCTGAAACAAGAAGGCGGTATCGATACTAGACCAACCGTATCGATACCCCTGCACAACAAAAACTCCCAAACACAGCTAAAACGAACAAGACTCGGACCTAGATGCAATTTAGGACTTCCCTAGACCCAAACAAGCATTCATACAACATTTAAAGGTCATTGTTAAGCCATACAAACACCCAATATGTTCATACATCAAGGGAAACATGCAATTGAATCAAAGATGACACTTAAGCATCCAAAAACACATACTTCAACATTCAAGCATAAGGGCAAACTCAAAGGCACAAAGCCAACATTCATGATAAGCAATTTAGGCATGGATTACAATTCAAACATGGCAACACAAGCCATACAAAAGCAAGATAATAAGGAGTCTAAGCAAGCTCCTAAACAACTAACAACTATCCATTAAAATAACACATGTCCCATTGCTTAAACTATTACATACTCAACATTTAAAAGTTCATACTTGATGTACTTAAGCCAACAACCACACTTGGAGACCCTCCACTTGCTCAAGCAACCCATGAACTAAGAATCTGCAATGTTGAACAAAGAGAGCGTAAGCAATGATGCTTAGTGAGGGTGAGCTCTTAAAAACAAACCTCAACATTGCAGGGTCCGAGCACGATCTAGCCAAGGCATTACACATACATATACCAAGGATCCACAAGAGCCACAAGATAAAGATGCAAGAGCAATATACAATTAAATGCCATGATCATGAGCTCAATTCCTCAACACATGTAATCACATTTAAACATCCACACAAGGATCATATATCACAACACCTTGATACACATATCAAACAACATTGGCACCTAGCTATGACCCGAATACGCGGATAAACACGTTGGAACTCACATCCAACAACCACATTACCTCACGGTGGGATTACACTCATCACCGGTCTCGCGGAGGGGATTCCACTCATCCTCATGCCCCGTCGATGGGATTCCACTCATCACCGACTATATTTAAATACAATTTCTGGGCGAACCCGTAATCCTCCTTGGTGACTCAACGCCACCAAGGCCACGCGCGACTTTTGACTCATGTGTACACACTAACATCCTAATGATCGATCATTTGTACTCAAGCATACTAGTGCCAACATTTTACTCATCACACAATTACTCATTTCAATCAATTCCGTGCTTAGCACGTACTCACCATAAACCATCATCATGCATGTCTCAAGCATCACAAATCATGTAACCCCCTAGACCCGCCTATGTGTTACAACGGATCCTAGGAAGTAACATTAGGGTCAAAAGAGCGACCCACAGTAAAAATACACATGAAAACATTTTTCTTTCTCAAAACACTTATTAAACTGTAAAATTAACTTCTGTTTAAAATACATTTTCAGGAAATCATTTAAACACATAACAAAAATTTCAGAAAGTATTTTACAGACACTGACATGAAACCATACATGACATACATGCCCACTAACTATACAGTACCGTACTCCAGAGGCAACGCCGATGGAACTCCGAACACTGATGTCAAACATTATACCATGCTATAATCTTTTAACCTGCGATGATAAAAACAACGTGAGCTTGGAAAAGCTCAGTAATACAAAACTACCAAAAGATGTTATAAGCTCATGCAGATATATGGTAGGCATAACATTTTTATGATGTTCCACGTAGTAACAGTATCCATTTTCTGTTCTACTATTTCGAGGTAGCATCATACTCGAGAATAACGATATTTGTTATTTATTCAAACATCGTGAATTAGAAGAGAATTATATAGGCTGATAACATACGAGGTAGGAATCAGAGAGTTTGGTGTCTAGTGTGTCCCCAAAAGGTGCATATCAAATAGGCATAATTGCATACCAATCATATCATGAGAACACATGACAATTCAATGCAAATGTTCAAGTACATACAATGGTTTACTAGTAACTACCCTCCAACCTTACACCAATATGCAGTCCCCCAGAACTGCATCCATAAGGACTTACCCTAGGCCCGATGGGCATAGGTGCCACCTAAGGGGATGCCTTAGGTCCATAAGGATTTACCCGTGCTAAAGCATCGGTACCCACTCAAGGGGAGACCTTGAGTCCATAAGGATTTACCAGCTTGATCAGGGCTGTACCAATAGAGACTTCATAACATAACCCAACAGTATACCCCAGATGACAATCGGTATTCAGATTTCAGACATGAGTAACAGAATACATGTGACAGACATTCTATTTAGAGTATCAGAAACAGAAGATTCATGATTTTGACAGATAATTGGGCATACCATTGAGCAGAACAAACATTTTCATCATTCATCATGCAAACAGATTGTACCATCAAGGTCAAGCTAACAGATCATACTATCAAGTTCATCAGACAGTCAGGCAATACCATCATGGATCAAGCAATCACATAACAAGTATGCATATTGAGCAGACATACATCAAGTAGGCAGAAAATGTAATCATATATTATTCATGATTAAATCAGTATACAATCCATTCAATAAAATATATATATCACACATGGAACACACTAGATAGAACAGTTTATTTCTTAAAGATACTCGGTACTTACAGAAAGGGACACATTGAACTTTTGACAATTTGGACGAATTTCAAGAACGAGGTCCCTATTAGAAAGGGTTCGTAAAACGATTCATACTAACGGTTTAACCAAGATATTCAGGATGTGGTACATCAAGATCTTTGAGAGTTTAGACGCATCATGAGTTATTTAGTCATTTAAGCTTACAAGGGAATTATGGTCATTTTCTCACACATGGACATTTTGGTAATTTATACCAACAAGGCATAAACAGTCGCTCAGGAAATTCTATTTGTTCATCAGGCTTCCAATCAGGCATTCAGAGATTTCTATGTCAAGATCTTTCACGATATCGGATGCATTCAGGGCTATCTTAATTATTTTGGCCAACGAGGGCATTTTAGTCTTTTAATTATCAGGGGTGATTTTGTAATTTAGCCAGAAATGATAAAATGACGATTTACAATATTTAATATATATATTTGAACGGTTGCTTTCATAATTCACCACAGGACTTGCCACAGAGAGTCGAACTTATATTTTGTGCATAAAACATCCAACCTTATATTAATATCATGAGTGATTAACATACATGAGTGTGCTTCCTAACACTTAGGGGCACTTTAGCCCTTAAAGTCTTATTAACAAATCCAGAATTTCGTCAAATACATAGTTACCGATTAACTCAGGAGGGTATTTCGGTTATTTTAGACTAAGATAAATCTACCATTTCTTTCTGAATTACCATTTGGTATCTCCATCAATCACGTACTCAAACGAGATTAAGCCGTCCTAACACTCCGGCCCTTTACAGACGATTCATTCATTACAAAACTTGAGGGTATAACGTCATTCAAATTAATCAGACATTTCGGTGCTCGAGGGCATTACCGTCTTTTTGGTCATTACGATCATTCTCATTTAATTCACGCATTACTGTCATGAGGATCGACTTAGGATTTCAACAATATTTCCAGAGAATTCTCATTCATGTGTTATACAGAGTTTGAGGGATTATCCAAGTTTGTATCACACGTATTGCATAATGATGCCGAAGTCTTTCCATTAAAACATACATCTTGGGTAGTGTAAATTTCATAATCATGTCGAATGCAGATTTTAGGTCATTTCCTTTATTAGAGGGGTAGTTTAGTCATACTTAAGCTCTAAGGGCATTTTCGTAATTTCATAATTAATATTTTTCACTCCGTATCCTGGGCCTCGATTCTTACACACTGTTGATTGAGTTGCGGATTAACTGAATTTAACTATTAGAACTTCTAATACTGTTAGCCCATTAGTAATCTTATTCGGATAATTTGGTCTTATTAATATCCATACTTATTGCTCGAATCTGATTCAATTTAAGCAGAATTTACAGTATACGTCATCATAAGCATGTATGCGTTAACCGAATATCAACATGTTCATAAAGCATACAAGGGGTAGTAGTGTATTACCTTAACTCCGAGCTATATCAGTCGGTTCAAGATACGACATTCGAATACCCTTGAACTCGGATTCAACATCTCACAACCACGCGGATATGAAGATATGCGGATGCCTTCAATTAAACAAAATCCACAGTTAATCCTTAATCACACTGCCTTTAAACTGAACAAGAAACACATAAGCATTTTTGGGTTCAAGATCAGATTTAGAGGCTTTCAGGTCGGAATTTTGCGAAACGGGCTTCAAAAACGGACTCAGGACGTCGAAAAACATAAAATAGGAGTTTTCGTAAAATTTGACTTTTTGGTCAACGGTCAAAGTCAACGCTGACGTCAGCAGGTCAACGCTGACGTCAGCAGGTCAACGCTGACATCAGTAGGTCAACAGTCAACGGGGTCAGAGTCAACGCTGACGTCAGCAGGTCAATGCTGACATCAGCAGTCAACTAATAAGGGTCAACTGAGTTAACTCGACTGACTCGGACGAGTTGACTCGGCTGACTCGGACGAGTTGACTCGGTTCGGATTTTTGGATCGGGTAGACGGGTCGGGTTGGATCGATTCGGGTCGGGCTCATGCAGACGGGTCGGGTCGGACACCATATTGGGTTTGGTTTGGTTGGGCTCGGACATATTGGGCCGATGGGTTTGGGTATCACGGGCTTGGGCTTGAACCATACAAGGTTTGGGCCGGTTTAAACTAACAAGTTCGGTCCAAGGCGGCAAGTCTGAGCCGGTTCAGGCCACTCACCAAAGTTCACCGGCAGTACACCGGATTCATCGCCGGCGACCCCAAACATTCCATTTCCTGTTGGAAAACCAAGCCCATGATTTACACAACACGATCAAAGCCTGAACACAACATTTAAGCCGGAAATCTTACCGGATTTTAACCAAAACAAACGAGAGATGGTCGGAAATGGCGTAGCTCCGACGAGGCCTCTCCCGGTGTCGGATGGGCAAACGGCCGAAGGGGTTTTGTCCGTCGTGGCACGAGGAATCCATTGGTGCTGGCGGCGCGACGAACGGAAGGCGGACGGTGACGGAATCGCCGGAAAACAGAAGGTTGCGCTTAGGGTTTCTGTCGAACTTTCGAACCATGCCTCGCGACGGACGGCGGCGCTAACGCGCGAGTGGAGAACCGGGTTTAGGTCGGGTTGCAGGGATGAGTACAACGGACACGGTGGTGCATGCCACGGACCACCGGTGGGGGAGATCGACGGCGGCAGAGAATCGGGGTGGCTGGGGAGAAAACTAGAACCTTTTGGGTTCCTTCAGACTCGATCAAACGATAACACTGAGGTTAACTAGGGATTTGAATCGTTCTCCCCTTTTTTTTATTAAAAAAATACCTAATTACATAATTTAAAACTGAACCAAAGCAGACTTAGACCAAGATTGGACTTGGCTCAAACGGTAAGACCGTGGTTTATATCTCCAAGGGTTAAAGGTTCAAATCCCCTTGCTAGCACATACCTTTTTTTTTCTAACTCCATACACACATTTATTATATATATATATATATCATTTTTTTTACCTTAATAAATTTGGGGTGTTACAAATCATGCCTCATCTCACATGTATAACACAATATACATAAGCATTCATATCACATTTCATACGAGACATACACATCCACATATATGAGTTCATCCAAAGGCTCTAGATAAAGTTTAGGATTAGGCCACCACCCTAATCCTAACTCTAGGTGGGTCTACCAAGCCCAACCTAGTCCATATACTCGAACCAATCATTTCAAAACCAAGTAAAACAATTAACCACTCACCTAAGCTCCCAAGCTCAAAGACCAAGCAAGCGACCACCTTCAATTCCTCGGATTTACTTCCGATGCCTCACCGATGTCCAACCTCGATTCTAATCAAACCCAAACCCAAACAAAACATCCACAATCAATAACTCATCATCGGAACTGACCCGGATTAACATTTCAAGCTACCAACACTCAAAATCAAGCCCAAAACAGAATTCCCGAGCAACCCATAAAACCCACTAAAATCTTCCATTTTAAGCATCCAAACAACCATCAAATACACCTAAAGTGACCCTCATATATCATACTAACACCAGCCCTCAAAAACCAACATGAAGCTACTCCAAAAACCACTTTAAAACCCTCCAAAACCCCCCTTGAAACACAATTCCGGAAATCATTGTAAAACCTTGTAAAAATTAGGTATGTTGGACCTTTTGGACAACAAATGACTCATCTAACATCACCAAACCAAAAGCTCAACTTAAAGCTAACAAAGTTAACATTTTTAATTCAAAACTCAAAAACCTCAAAATACAAAATCAAGGGTTTTAATGAAAACTAAAGGTATAGACATGTAGAGGAAAGTGATGACAAGTTAGAAACGTTTTTTACCTTTCAAAAATCACCAAGGATGAATGTGTATGGTGATGGAATAGTAGAGAGGGTGAGAGGGGTTCTATTTCACGTTGATGAAGAAGAAGATGAATAGGGGGGTTGGGTTTTCTCTTTTAATTGTTTTGTTTCACCTTAAAAGTCAAAAGGCCATTTTGCCCTTAATGAAGGGAGACATTTACAAGGATGGGAATCCATGGTTATTGGGTTTAAATCAAAATAGGCCCAACACAATTTATTTTGAAAGCAAAACCCGAACGTTATTTTAATTATAAAACCGAGCCCAAATAATATTAAAATATTATTTTCACCTAACCCCTAAACCCGGGTGTTACAGATATAATAATTGAAAAATGTTTTGGACTGATTTAAAAAGAATTCAAAACTATTTCCAAAGTCCAAATAACTTGAAACTATGTTTAGGGTATGTTTTTAAAGGTTTTTAAATGTTTTCAAAGCCAAACTAAACAAAACCATCCAGGTGTATCGAAACACCCTTAGGCGTTTCGATACGGGGTCTTCTAGTGTCAAAACATTTCGATACGGGTATCGAAACGAGTCTTTTCTGGATGAGGATTTTTCCCAGCGTTTCGTTACGGGCTATACCGTTTCGATATGCCTACGTGGCATCGACCACAATGGTCATAAACCCCAACGGCTATTTCCCAACTAACTTTTAAATGCAGATCGTTTCGATACGGTACTAGGTGTTTCGATACGGGTGTTTCGATACGGCCATCAGCGTTTCGATACGGTTTTTGCAACGACTCTTTCTACTTGATGAGCGTATCGAAACGGGTTCGAGCGTTTCGATACGGGTAGCAGCAGAACTACATTTATAGTGGGAATTAAAGTCCTCAACGTCTCCAATTCAACCCCAACGGCTATAAACTCATTAAGGAGTACAAAAGGGACCTCCAAGCATCAAGATATGGTTAATGCTTCAATTTTCAATCAACAAATGATCAAGAATTGTCTTTGTACTTAAATTGTCATTTCTTTGTATAGACAAACACTAGTGAGCCAAAATTGTCAAATTTGCTCAAGTGTTTTAGGTTTTGGGTGAGAGCTTATTTGTGCAAACAATCACCTATTAGAGGGATTTAAGTTTGCTTATCTTTTCTCTTTGTAAAGAGGGTTTGATCAAGGCTTTGGGTAGAAAGCTTGATCGGTGTATAAGGGTTTCCTTCTAAGCCTAGAAAAGGGGACGAATCAATAGTGGATTGATTGGAAATCCTTAGTGGGAAGCTAAGGTAGTGGATGTAGACCTTGGTTAGAAGGTTGAACCACTCTAAAATCATTGTGTCATTTATCTTTTAGCTTCCACACCCCTTCCACCCAAAATTCCACCTCTCCACCACTTGGTGAGCAAGATCGGTTGAAGGAATCAAACACCTTAAAACTCAACAATTGGTATCGGAGCTTGGCTCAATCGAAGAGGACTAACATCCTATTGAGAAGATCCGGCAAGCTCGATCATTATTTCACACAACCGGCTCAATGACGCAATCCATCGACAAACCGCCCTTCTTCGATGGAACCCACTATGCCCATTGGAAGATAAAGATGAAGTTTTTTATTAAGTCAAGAGACTACAAGCTATGGGACATAGTTGAAGATGGTCCGTTCGTGCCTCAACGAAGTAAAGCGGAGTGGAGTACCGACGATCGCAAGAAGATGGAGCTAAATTGTAAAGCCTTGCACATTCTCTTTTGTGCATTTGGCCCAACCATCTATGAGAAGATGTCCTCTTATGAGAGTGCCAAGGAGGTATGGGACAAGCTTGAAGTCACATATGAGGGAACCGATGAAGTTAAGGAGACCAAGATTGGGCTCCTCACTTTAAAGTATGAGAACTTCAAGATGGATCCGGAAGAGAACATCAAGAAGATGTTTGATAGGTTCTCCACTATCACCAATGGTCTCAAAGGCTATGGAGAAGCCATCCCGGAGGAAAAGCTTGTCCGAAAGCTCATCTACTCACTTCCCGAGTCTTGGGACTCAAAGAGGACCGCCATCATCGAAGCCAAGAACTTAAAGACCTTGAAGCTTGATAAACTCATGGGGTCACTCCTCACTCATCAAATCATGAAGAAAAACAAAGAAGATGAGAAGAAGAGGGAAGAAATTAGAGCTATGGGGGAGAAGAAGATCAAAGGGCTTCGCATCAACACAAATGCCATTGCTCTCAAGTCCTCCACTTGTCATCATGTAGATTCTAGTGAGGAGGAAAGTGAAGATGAAGAGATGACATATCTCTTCAACAAATTTGCCCGGTTCATGAAGAGCGAAATAGAAAATTCCAAGCATGAATCGAGGAAGAAGATGAAGAATTCCCACAAGTCCAACAAGAGGGGATCATCTTCAAAGCAAGCACATGTGGACACATGGAGTGATGAAGACTCCGCCGATGATGAAGTAGCCCACCTATGCTTGATGGCCCTCAATGAGGGGGAGGTAACTTCTAACTCATCTATTTCAAATTCATATACATTTGATGAGTTGCAAGATGCCTATGATGATTTGCTTTTGGAATTCAAGGCATCATTTTCAAAGAACAAAAAGTTGATTTCAAAAATAAAAATTGAGAATGATTTGCTTTCCAAAACAAATCTTGAACTTGAAGCAAAATTGAAAGATTTTGAACAAAAATGTTTTGATTTACAAAATTTGCTTCTTCAAGTTCAAAAAGAAAAAGATTTGATTTCCAATGAACTTAGAAAGAAAAATGATTTTGGATGATCAAATTTTTATGTAAGACAATCTAGTGCCCCTAGAATTATAAACGGTAAATGTTTTAGAAGTGTTTGGGTCCCAAAAGGACTAACCACTTCAACTAAAAAAGATGGCATTAAAAAATGGATTCCTAAGGAGACTAAGTTTTGTGCCACTAACGTTTATGGATCCAAAGCAATTTGGATACCAAAAATCACTTAATTGTCTTTTGCTAGGTGTGATGGAGAGTGTTCAACAAGTCAAACTTTGAGGGGGAGCTCCATGCACACTAAGGAAAAACACTTGAAGAAGAAAGGCTTCACATCCTCCCTTGAGTTCTAGTGTGGTAAAATCTAGTTTCTTTTGTTTTTATTTGATTTATTTTTATTTATGTCAACTAGATGATCATATATGTTGGACTAACACTTTATTGATGCTTTGAGTAAGGGGGAGCCATTTTAAAACCAAATTCTTACTTTTGTCATTTTCCCCCTATTGTTATTTTGAACTTTAAAGTATTTTGAATTCTTTTTGATATAACAAAAAGTGGGAGAAATGGTTTGAAAAATTGAATTTTCAAATGAATAAGGGGGAGCTCAAATTGATTTCAAATTTTTGATCTCTTATTCACAATTTTAAATTTAAAGGGGGAAAATCTCAAACAATTTTCAAGTTAGTTTTATTATATCAAAAAGGGGAGATTGTAGAACTAATGTTTTGATATAATAATTGAAAAATGTTTTGGACTGATTTAAAAAGAATTCAAAACTATTTCCAAAGTCCAAATAACTTGAAACTATGTTTAGGGGATGTTTTTAAAGGTTTTTACATGTTTTCAAAGCCAAACTAAACAAAACCATCCAGGTGTATCGAAACACCCTTAGGCGTTTCGATACGGGGTCTTCCAGTGTCAAAACGTTTCGATACGAGTATCGAAACGGGTCTTTTCTGGATGAGGATTTTGCCCAGCATTTCGATACGAGCTATACCGTTTTGATACGCCTACATGGCATCGACCACAACGGTCATAAACCCCAACGGCTATTTCCCAACTAACTTTTAAATGCAGATCGTTTCGATACGGTACTAGGCGTTTCGATATGGCAATCAGCGTTTCGATACGGGTGTTGCAACTACTCTTTCCACTTGAGGAGCGTATCGAAACGGGTTCGAGCGTTTCGATATGGGTAGCAGCAGAACTGCATTTATGGTGGGAATTAAAGTCCTCAACGACTCCAATTCAACCCCAACGGCTATAAACTCATTAAGGAGTATAAAAGGGACCTCCAAGCATCAAGATATGATTAATGCTTCAATTGTCAATCAACAAATGATCAAGAATTGTCTTTGTACTTAAATTGTCATTTCTTTGTATAGACAAACACTAGTGAGCCAAAATTGTCAAATTTGCTCAAGTGTTTTAGGTTTTGGGTGAGAGCTTATTTGTGCAAACAATCACCTATTAGAGGGATTTAAGTTTGCTTATCTTTTCTCTTTGTAAAGAGGGTTTGATCAAGGCTTTGGGTAGAAAGCTTGATCGGTGTATAAGGGTTTCCTTCTAAGCCTAGAAAAGGGGACGAATCAATAGTGGATTGATTGGAAATCCTTAGTGGGAAGCTAAGGTAGTGGATGTAGACCTTGGTTAGAAGGTTGAACCACTCTAAAATCATTGTGTCATTTATCTTTTAGCTTCCACACCCCTTCCACCCAAAATTCCACATCTCCACCAGTTGGTGAGCAAGATCGGTTGAAGGAATCGAGCACCTTAAAACTCAACACATTATGAGCTATAAGCCTACACAAGATACAAGCACAACACATACAAGACAAAATGGGCTCAAATGACTAGTTCAACTACTTTGCCACCTTCCTAGGAGTTCAAGGGATCAAAATACATTGCTTAATGGCTTGTAGTGACTTGTCTTGCCCGACCAATCCGATCTCCACACTAACGATCCTTCAACCTGAAAATGCATGGAATAAAACATGTTAGGCATACATTGCCTAGTGAGGTAGTAACATGTAATGCAAAAACTTAACAAGTGATGCTTAAACATGATCTCAAGCTTATTAAACATTAGTATCATGCTTTAATACTCGATGCTAAACATATGAGATTTCTTGTCTATCCCTTGGATTGAATTATGGCAGTGGATACACGAATTCCCCCGCCTCGTCAAATCATGTATGGTCCATATTCTCCGCCTCGCCAAATGACCAATATCAATACACATCCCTCCGCCTCGCTAATCAATATGGGCCGTAGCCCTAGGACCGTAGTCCACCCGTGCACTGAGCTCACGAATTCTATGGCATATCAATTGTATCCATTATCCATTCTCATCCAAGGTTCATCATTAATAACTATGTTCAATGATTCATATACTTGTTAACTCAAAAGTCATGTCCACAATCTTATAATTCATATTCATAGTTCTCATGCTTACTTAATGATGAATCAATGCTTGTTCAATGGTCAATAATAATAATCTCGCCAAAGGCGACAATAATAACATAAGCAATTCTTGCTAGAAATGACAATATTAATGATCAATGCAATGCTTACCGAGCTTACCAACATGTCCGACTCTCTATTCAATGCATCACCCTTGTAACAAATGTTAAACATATAATCAAAATTCACAATAACGAACTCGGGAAGGCACTGCGCCTAAACCCGAGACTCTACTACACTCACCTTGTAAATCTAAGGCTCCTGCAATTCTCGGATTACTACGCCTCTATTCCTAGCTTCCGATGGGGTCGGCGGATGATCCAAAATGATATCTCGAGCTAGGAAAAATCAATACAAAGTCGTTAGGACAATATTTTGATATCAGAATCAAGATATCAATATCGAAATCATTATCTAAGCTTAGAACGACAATTTCAATAACGAGTTCTATGGATAGCTAAACCTAGCTTCGAGATTACATCACCACAACTCCGTGGATTCGATATTAACTTAAGGGGAAAGACTTACCTATTTCAAGGCTACAATTTAAAAGCAAGGATTCAATGAAATTCAAGCTTGGTCTTGAACCTTCAATGGAGGTGCTTGCTTGGTTTAAGAAACGAAGAAGATGAAGTGAGTAAGGAGCTTGCTTAAGTCTTTCGGGTAGGCTTGGAATGATTTTTCTCTCTCTTTTTCTTCAATTTGGCCGTATAGGCCTTTCCTTCCCTTGAAGGAATTCTTTTCTATTTTCCTAATAAACGGTGACTTAATTGTGGAGGGGCTAATCGCATGATTAGTCCCTCAATTCTTGGAAGTTCATGGTTTTATCTCTAAACTTTCAATTTCCTCAATTTTGCCCTTAAAAACTAATGAGACTCGATTTAAAGTCTAATAACGACGCAATTAATTAAATAGACAATGTCAAATCAATATTTAGAATTTTTCAATATAAGATTTTCGATTACCGAGACCCAAATCCGACTAGCCCAGTTTTTGGGATGTTACACCCAAGGGAGCTCTGCCCTTGCATGTTCGTTTTAAAATGATTTGCGTTATGTTCGTTCGTTCAATGTTCACTAACATGTTCATTTAGTGTTCATGAACATGTTCATCTAACATGTTCGTGAACATTATACGAGCATATTCATTTAACGTGTTCATATAATGTTGAAAAGCAAACAGTAAACAAATACATTCATGAATTTGATTATGAACATATTCACGAACAATTATCAATTTTTTTCGCTGGATGATGATAATAAATGACTAAGATTATTTCCTTTTTTTTCAAGTGATAATTTTCATATTTTCTACCGTTAATCTCACCCATTCCTTTACCTTCATCTAATTGTCTAAAAAAGTGTAAAACTTTTAAGTTTTACATAGTGTAATAGGATCTCTCTCTAGTTGAGTTTTACATAGTGTAACCGAATCTCATCCCTATATATAAGGTTAAGATCCACTTATATCGTGTAAAACTCAATTACTTTTACACATTTTTAGACAATTAGATGATGGTAATAAATGGCTAAGATTATTTCTTAATATAATGGTCTAAAATTGAACCAAATTGACCCGAAATTTAGTTAAATAAAAAATCAACCCGAACTGAACATAACCAAAACTAAAAGCAACCAGAACCGAAAATCAACTCGAACCAAAAGTAACACGAACTGAAAATCAATCAGAACTGAAAACAACTCGAATTTAATTTGCTCAAATATGTATATTTTATTCTCATTTTGTATGATATTACTAATTAGCAACTACCTTTAGTAATAGTTTAATGGTTTAAGACCATTTTTTTCTCATTTTAATGATCATCTTCATATATTGACTAAAATCGAAAAACGACCTATCCGATATTGACTCGACCCGAAAAGCAACCGATTTGTATTGACCCGTCCCAAAAATTCAACCAACCTGATATTGACATGACCTGAAAATGACATAAACTCAAACCTAAATCGAAAGCAACCCGAACAAAAAATCAAACCGATCCAAACCCGATCTGAACGACCCGATTGCCAACTCTAAATATACCAAAATTTTATAATAAAAAACTAGTACAAAAGTTCATTTTTATAAAAATAATTTATTTTACTATAATTAAAATTTTAAATAATACTAAGATCTTTACTAGGGATGGCATTGGGAGCTGCGCTAGCTAGGGATGGCAATTGCGCTGAGCAGTTGTGGATATCCCTTCTCCATACTCATATCTATTTGAAATTTTTATATCCACCACCTACCCACCACTTACGGCGGGTACTATTTTTCAAATTCACACTCGCTCAAGCGGTTACATTCTACCTAACTGGATATCCACCATCCAACCCGTACCTGTCCGTACTCACTTGGCAATCAACCACTAATATCAAATTATGTAAAAACAAACCATAAACTTGTGTAAAGAAGAGTAAAACTTCGCATACTTTATTGATTGATCAAGAGCATGTATATAATACATTTACACATGTATAAATTTAACTACAGCTAACTAACTAACTATATCTAACTTAATTAAAGCACATTTACACTGGTATAAATTTTACTTAACTACATCTAACTAACTAACGGTAGACAATTGTAAAGAATGTTTATACCTTAAGATTTGGCTAAATTATATAAGGCACGTCCTTTAAAATCTTAGGGTTTACAAAATTGGTTGTGAACTTATTCCTAAATTCATAATGGTCTAAAATTCATATGGTGAATAGTTAGTGAGCGGGGCGGGTGGATGCGGATAAAGTCTCAAATTTATCACCTACCCACTATTTTATACCGGGTATAATTTTTTACATCTACATTCGTTCACTAACCACCAAACTTATACCTTCCTCTACCCCAACTGAAATAGATGCGGTGCGAAATCCGCAAAACTAAACACGTTTATCATCCCTATCTTTAACATTTTTAAACTTAAAATGAAAAAATACTACATATTATAAAAATGCCGAAGGGTATTATTGTCAATAAAAGAAGATCTGTCATATCGAAACTACAGGGATCAGGAAAAAAATAGCCTTAAATTTTACCCAGTACTTCTTTATAATTTATTTATTTTGCTATTACCATAACCCTAACCAGATTTCACTCTTTTTTTGAGAGATTTTGACTAAATTTTAACTCGATTATTATTACAATAATATTTTATAAATTATAAAGAACAAATAATATTATCAGAAGAATAATCACGAGTAAGCATGCAACAAAATAATTGGTATAATTAAGAAAGAAATGGAAATCGGCTAAAATATCAATAAATAATTGATTTCAATGATAAAAGAGGACAGGTTCTCCGGGAACCAACTTGACTCAGTGGTTAAGAAATTAGTTATTGTTCTTAAAGATTACGGTTCAAGCACAGCAGTTGCAGCTGGGTGATTGGTTCTTAAATTTTACTAATATATTAGTTTATAATTAGATTAAATTTTAAAAAAATAATTAGAATGTCTTTCCTTATTAATCCCCAGTTTTTTTTCCCTTCATCTTGGTTGTGTTGTTTTCAGATAAACAGTAGAAATCTGCAAAACAAAAAGTGGATTTATCTGGTAGCTACAGCTGAAAGAATCATATAACAAAACAAAGTTTTCAGTTCCTTCACTTGTCTTGACTCTTGCAACAACAGTTTCAACTTTTGATTTCCTGTCTTTCATAAGGCTGTCTGAGAAAGCTGTTCTTTATAATCAAAACCCTAGTTCAAGATCCGAAGCAGAAGAAACATCCCATCACCACCACCGCCGATCTGTCACGGCAAACGGGCAAAGACCAACCAAATCTTCTTTCTTTCTTTTTTAATAATCGGGGGGACGAGCTATAAAAGCTGTGAACTGCGGTTGTTTTCCCATGGATTCAGTTCGAGAAATGGATAGCTCCATCTCCGAAAACGGCGGCACCAGCCTTGTAAACATTAGCCATAACAGTGCCACTTCGTCTTCTCCGACCTCAAGCCGGTACGAGAACCAAAAGCGCCGTGACTGGAACACGTTCGGACAGTACCTGAAGAATCATAGGCCCCCGCTTTGCTTGTCCCGGTGCAGTGGAGCTCACGTCCTCGAATTCCTTCGCTACCTTGACCAATTCGGCAAGACCAAAGTCCACACCCCAATCTGCCCTTTCTACGGCCACCCGAACCCGCCTGCGCCTTGCCCCTGCCCGCTCCGTCAAGCCTGGGGCAGCCTCGACGCTCTCATCGGCCGCCTCCGTGCCGCCTTCGAAGAAAACGGAGGTAAACCCGAAACTAACCCGTTCGGGGCACGAGCTGTTAGGCTTTATCTTCGCGAAGTTCGTGATTTGCAGTCTAAAGCAAGAGGGATCAGCTACGAGAAGAAGAAGAAGCGTAAACGACCACCGCCTCAACAAATCCCATCTCTCCCACTACCACTGCAACTACCACCGCCGCCGTCAGGTGCAAGTTAAAAACAAAGAAAAACACATCGCCGGAAACCCCATCTCTCCTTGCTTGATCTATATGGGGTAGTTTAGTTATCTTTAAATTTGCCATAATAGTATATTTCTAGGGCACTTCTTTCCACTTTCCTATGCTCTCAGCTAGTCAGCTTGCTGTTTAGAGTGCTGAAAAACTGGTAATATTACTAGCTTTTTCTTCTTTTTTTTTACTGATTTTTGAGATTCCTTCAAATCTACTTTTTGATGCAAACACTGTTAGTATTCCTCAGCAATGACTACCAGAAGCACTAAAAAAAGTCATTCTATGAAGTGATTGTACTAACAGTTTGTTGCTTAAGTGGAACCTAATTTGCCAAAAAACCAATATATTTGCACTTCATTTTCCCCTTCAGATTTGTCTACTGCTATAGTTGTTTGGTGCTTTTCTTGCAGATACCAGTCAGTGTTTTTCACCTCTGACTTCCCTCCTGTTTTTCTCCCTTTTATTACTTGTCTTGTCACTTTAAATTTCACTGCTTTTACTGTCTGGAACTGATTAATAACATCAAACCATTGAAAGATTGATCTTAGCATTGTTTTGTTCACTGATTATGAGCTTGAAGGTGCTAATTCGTCTGGAGCTGGTCCTTGGTGCTGTCATTTCATTGTAGGAAAATGTGGCAGACAATGTTTATGATTTATACATATAGGTTGTTATTAACATGTATTTTCATCAGTAAATGAGATGTTATTTTAATAATATGAATGTATGGAACCTTAACAGATGGATAGAATTACTTGTGGCTTAAAATTAGGTTTAGAGTTTAGGGTTTATAGTTTTAGGTTAGGATTTATGATTAGAGTTTAAAAAATTTAAAGTATGGTGTATTTTTTTAGATATAGGGGATAGGGTTTAGGATTTAGAATTTTTAACCTTAATTTTGTGGAATTTCATCTTCCACTTTCCTTATTTGTCAGGGAAGTCCATCAAATATTCCAGAAAGGGAAGATCAAAAAGTAAGAACATAAATTTTCAGCCCTTTTTCGATGGTTATTATTGTGTTTTAATTTAAAATTTTAGGTTTAAGATTTAAGGTTAATGGTTAAAATTAGAGTTTAGAGAACTGTATAAGGTGTATTTTTTAAGATTTAAGGTTTAGAATTTAAGGTTAGAGCTTAATTCTTTTTTGGTATTGAGCATAAAAAGGTACACCGAAAAAGTACAAAAGATTTTTGTCCAAAAAGTAATTAGACACACTTAAATTTGGATAATCACTAATTGACTGAGTGATCTAGGATGTACATGTCATATTTTGTATGAATTTAAATTTTAACATTTGTCTTGGGAACATAATATCTCTTTACTTAATCAAAAAAGTTTATCAACAATCAGTTAGTCTAATGGGATGAAACAAAAGATCCTTAAGCAATGTTAAGGGTTCGAATTATGTCATTGTGAGAAAAATAAATTGAGTTAAGAGGATTATCCCATCATGAACTTGTATTGTATCAGATTTAAATTAATCAACCGATAAATTAAATACGGATAAAAACTATAAGTTAAGATAAAAGCAACTTTTATCATCTCACCAAAACTATATGGTTAGGTCATCCCTTTTAAATAATGCAAGAGGATTTTCTTAATTAATGTTGCCGACAGAACATATATGATTGCCAAGCCCAAAGGGGTTGGGTCATCTCTCTTGGATTTTGTGATTAACATTTGGCTTTAAAAACAATAATTGAGAAATTCCCTCTTAAGTGTCCAATGAGACTAGTGTTTTTTTTTTTATAAAAAAAATATGTCGAAAAGCTGAGGAGGAGGCATATGAGGAAATTTGTAGACATAAAAAACAGTACAAAATGGAGGCAATAGAAGCCGAAGGTTGATGATAGTAAGCCCAAAATTTCCTAAACACAAAGTAAAATGAGTATATACTTGTCAAACATGTCTAATATTTAGATAAAGCGTATCAAGTAAGATGTCTAGCAATTACAATGTGACAACATGGTACTTGCTCGACGTCTTGCTTGATATGCATTATACATATCATAATTTATAAATGTATAATTATAATTATATTGGTGAGACTTTTATTACATTCAATCCAACATAATTACAAATCACAATAATTTCCCAAACACATCTTTAAGAAAAAATATATCATGCGTCATTTCCGTCACGTCATTTATGGGACCAACCAATAAAATATTATCCATCTCATTATTTTTTCCATATAATCTTTTTATCAAGTGAATCTTCACTCATATTACCAGTTTTTACAAGGCGAAAATGACCTATGATATAATTTCTCTGTCTTTAGATAATATAAGTACACATAATTGTACTATAATCAAATTACATGATTACCAAAACATGCTCTTAACAATACATAGGTATATATAGAGCAATAATCCTCTGCCTCCTAATCATGCATCCATTTATGCCTCATGATAAAATAACACTTAAAATTAAATAAGGAACCCTAACCCTAAATTTTAAATCTTAAACCCTACACCCTAAAAAATAAACCTCGCCCTAAATTTCATATACCCTAAGCCCTAACCCTAAACTCTAAACCCCTAATTTTATTACGGAGGTATAAATAGAGGCATAGTTAGGAGGCAGACGATTTTCACCCGTATGAGAATCTCGCATCCAACGGCAAATGAGATGGGCCATCCGGATTTGACGATTAATAACAACACATGAGATTGGGCCCACCATCCACGTGCACGCCTGTCACCCATGTCCGCTCGAATACAATAAAGGGTAGGGGTGTAAACGAACCGAGTCGAGCTCGAGTAGGGTTGAGCTCAACTCGGCTCGTTAAGATTTCGAGTCGAGTTCGAGCTCGAGTAATTTTAAACGAGCCTGAGAAATCTGAGCTCGGCTTGTTAAGAACTCAAGTCGAGTTCGAGCTTAATTCGAGCTCAATCGAGTCAAGTGTTGACCAATCTTTGACCGTGTCGAACTTTTTTTATCAGCAAAAGAGAATTTTATTATAGAAATGCCAATCCACATGACCATGAGCCTCGTTAAAAACCTCTCTACGTCTAAATAGAGGAAACGAGTACCCATGGCCATGGCTATTACAAGACGAACCCACACAAAGTGCCCACCGAAAGACCCAAAAATCAGAACACCACCTCAAGCCAAGACGCACGGTGAAAACCACCCTTCGCCAATGCATCTGCAATAGAATTGGCCTCGCGAAACACATTAGTAAAAACCACATGAGGGATTTTTGTAGCAGCCACATCAATCTGATTAAAACATTTCCAATACCTCCATGGTCGATGCTCTCGCCTAAGGATCTAAGCCACATCGACTCTCAAATCAGATTCAATCACCAAAGCCATATCTCGCCACCTTGATTCAGCAAAGAAACTCAGAGCAGTCCGGATTGCAAACAATTCAGCCTCATTTGACTCAATAATTCCAAGTGGCCCCGAGAATAACGCTAAAACTTTACCCAAGTAATCACATAAAACACCAACACAACCCGCCATAGCTGGTTTTCCTAAAGCCGAGCCATCCACATTAAACTTTAAAACACCTTGAGGAGGTGGCTCCCAACCTATACACGATCGAACCACCCTTGAACGAGATATCAGAACCACGCACCAAGGACAATTCCACCACTAACTTTCACTAATATCTAAGCCCCACTTAGAAGCTTTTACCTAATAAAGCGATCAGAGCTTCACTAAAGAAAAAATCTCATCCATTCGCAAAGGTTTTTTGTTAAAAATCAACTTGTTCCGACTAAGCCACACAGACCACAGTACATAAGCACACGCCACCAGCCAAACTTGTCGAACATGACCCACAAACTGTCCATGAAAGCATATATGCAGAAAATCAAACAACGAAAATGGCCGCACCATAGAAACATTCCACCATTGGAAAAATTACGACCAAAGAGTGTACATAGATGGGCACATAAATAATATATGGTTAAGCTCATCGACGCCAACAACGCACGCAGCACATCTAAGAGCATCATCATTTAACCGAAGACCATGATCCCGCAAAAACACCATAGTTGGCAGCTGACTACGAAGAGTAAACCAAAGAAAACATTTGATTTTCGGGGGAACATCTAATTTCCAGACCAAGGTATGTTCAAAATAGTATTCCTCGAGGTTGAAGGTGGACATATGAGACATCCGAGACTTTACCGAAAACACACCTGATGTTGAAGGCTTCCAAATCAGCTTATCCACCCCCGAAACTGAAATCAGTGTTGTACACACAAGAGCTCGCATCTCTTCCAAAAGCCTCAATTCAAAACTATGTAAGGAACTACGAAACAAAACAGCCCAATAACTAACCACCATATTTACCATATGTAAAACCGCAACCACATGAATCAATTTATTAAACGCTGCTCGGAAAAGCCGTGAATAAACATCCTTCAGCGGTATATCAAGGCACCACCAATCATGCCAAAAAAAACCAATTGGCCATCCCCCACACTCCAAACAAACTGATCCTCACTAAAAAAATGTTGAATTCCGCCCTCGTTATGCACCTCCAATATTTGCCTCCAAATGTGCGACATATTATGTTTTCCGGATGAAGTCGGCCACCACTTTAAGACATGTTCACCATATTTCGCCTTTATGATAGCACACCAACCGAATGGCAAATCTGCTGGGATGGTGGGCCCACCATCCACGTGCACGCATATTCACCCTATCAACAAAAAACTTCGATACACAAGTTGTGTAAACTCAAGCTTGTTATTTTTAGGTTTTAAGGTGTTAGTTTAAGGTTTATTGGTTTAGGTTGTTGGGTTTAGACTTTAAGCTTTAGATTATAGGGTTTTAGACTTATGTTTAGGGTTTGTATTTTAAGGTTTTAAATTTAGTAATTTAGATTTTAAATTATATAAAAAAAATTAGTATATTGTATTTTCGAGTAGTTCGCGAGCTTTTCGAGCCGGGTATCAAGTAGCTCGGCTCGGCTCGTTAAGAACTCGAGTCGAGTCTAATCGAGTCGAGCTTTGACTGGGTCAAGCTCGAGTACCTCACGACCTGTCTCGTCTCATTTACAACCCTAATAAAGGGATGGCAGCGGACGGGTTTTTGTCTGCCCCCAAACTCGCCCCGAGTTTAATATATTTTTATCCTTGACCCGACCCAACCTTATATAATAAAAATATAATTCAACTTCGAAATGACCTCAAACTTTTAATAAAAATCTGATTAAACCCGACTCAAAGAAAATTAATAAAATTATTAAATATAATATATAAAATATATATTTATAAATAATTCGGGTCGCGTCGGGCGGGACGAGGAATTTCCACCCTAAACTTGAAACTGACCACGGCTAGGTGGGACGTGTGGCTGCTGTTTTTCCAATGGTGGAAGGTGGATGTGGTACGTCCGTGGACGTTGTTGGAGTTTTTGAGGATGGTGTTTGATAGTTTCTTTCACGGAGTGGTGCGGGAATGGTGGCTAGCGGGATGTGCGGCGGTGTTATGGTCGATGTGGTTGGGCCGAAATGGGGTCATCTTCCGTGAACAACGAATGCCGGTGAGTGAGATGATTTTTCTTATTAAATTATGTTCGATGTATTGGGCTCGGATTGGTGCATCCGAAGCTATTTCGGAACATGTGTGGTGGGATTGCCCTTGGCTATGTGAGGTTCGAACCGATCCGAGAGGTAGTCAGGTGAATGTGGTGTGGGAAAAACTGCCATTGGGTGTGCTGAAATTTAATGTTAATGGGTCCTCGAGGGGGAAACCGGGCAAGGCGGGATGTGAGGGGGGGGGGGGGTGCTGCGCGATGCATATGGGCGTATACTAGCTTTGTTCTCGGGTCTGATTGGGGTGGTGGACTCGAATGAAGCCGAGCTTCAGGCGATTTGTGTTGCTCTAGAGTTGTTGTGTGGATCAGTGTGGCGTGAGTCGCAAGAAATTGTGATTGAGTCCGATTCTGCGATTGCTATAGCGTGGGTGTTACATCGGGAGAAACGACCATGGAGGCTATCACAGTGGTTTTGTCGGATTGATGATGTAACCCCCTGTACCTACCTATGCGTTATACCTAAGTTACAAAGGATTATCACAACATATACATATATGACATGTATTCAGTTTTCATGAAAATCAGGCATCACTATAGAGTGATCAAGATAATAATAGGTAAACACATCCATTATAAAGTCTCGTAACGGTGATACTCACATACCATCGAATCAACTATCAAGTTCATAATCTAAAACCATTTCAGAGTTTGAGTTACAAAATAATGTCATCATGGCTAACTAGTAAAGTATATCTTAACAAAATATAGGCTCATGTCACCTAAAATAGACAGTATGGTGGATAAGAACATTACAACAAAAGTATAGTAAGAATGTGCCGATCCTCCAAGTGCCAAGTCCACGGGTAGCCTATCCAAAAGTATCTAAAAGGGGAAAGTTTGGGGTGTGAGCTAGGAAGCTCAGTGTGTTCCAATAAGTGCAAGAAAACATATATATACAGTCCAGATATGCATAAGACATTACAAACATGCCATAAGAGCAACCAAAGTTCCATTTTAACCTATCTACCCTCCAACCGAACACCAAAATGCAATTCCCCATGAACTGCATACTGAAGGACTTATCCTAGACCCGAAAGCGTAGGAGCCTACCCAGAAAGTCTTACCCTAGGCCCATTGGGCGTAGGAGCTTAATCGAAGGTTTTACTAGCTGGATCAGGGCTGTACCTGCAGACACTTCAATCACATCCCGAAAGTATACCCCAAGCAGTGCAATTCAGTTTAATATACCATCAACAGAGCTCAGACAATAGACAGATAACATTTCTATCATTTAGAGACCATATATTTCTAGTTCAGATCAGACATTAGGTATACCTTCTAACATATCACAATAAACAGACTTTCATTACATCATAATTATGCTTTTCAAACAGAAGGTAATCATGCTTTTCAAAAGAAAAATCATGCTTTTCAAGTAGTCATGCATTTCAAGTACAAGTACATTCTATAACATTCAGAGAATCGTAACAGGACCCGCGTATACATATATGTATATATAACAGAAATGTAGCACACATGGAACACACCTCAAAAGCTAGTCAGAGAATCTATCGGGCTCCTGCCTCGCTACGATCTGCCACTGTGCTAGATCCTAAATCAATAAAGGATCATGATTACTACAAGGTATAAGTGATAATTCTAGTAGCTTACAAGGTTTACAGATTTATACTAGTAACTATCGGAACGCGCGGAGGAGCGGATCGGGAGGAACTAGGCTGAGCAGACGAACGGTCAGGGGAGTCTCGATTACCTTTAAATAGATAAAAGCTTATATTAGCCATATATTCGATTTACATTTAACTCAATGAAACAATTTAAACACATATGCATGGTTTGGGTTTAGGGACAGATTCAGAGTTCTTTGAGTTAGAATTTCATAAAACAAGCTTCAAAAACGGACTCAGGACGTCGAAAAACATAAAATAGGGCCTTTTCGGAAATTTTGACTTTTTGGTCAAAGTCAACGCTGACGTCAGCAGGTCAACGCTAACGTCAGCAGGTCAAGGTCAACGGGGTCAGGGTCAACGCTGATGTCAGCGATCAGCTGAAAGTCAACTGAATTGACTCGATGAGTTGACTCAGCGAGTTGACTCAGTCTCAGGTCGGGTCAGACACGGGTAGGGTCGGACTACTTGGGCCGGCCGATTCAGACCGGTTCTTACCCTTAGGAGATCGGGCGTCGCCGGACGGTGATCGGAAAACTCGCCGGAGAGCTCAACGGACGTTGTTCTGCCGAAAAAACACAGATCATTAGACTAGAAATTCAACCCATTTATTAGCAATGTGAAACAAGCCGGAAAAGTAGGCCGGATCTCACCTTAAAGATTCGAAATGGCCGGAAAACTTGAAGCTCCGATGAAACCCTTCCCGGCGTCAGAACGACGATCGGTCATGTGGGTTTTGATCGGCTCGACGAGGGGAGCCGAGAGCTGGTGGCCGTTCCTCGAACGGACGTCGAGGACAGTCGGAAATGGGGAAAAACAGAGGCGATGGCGTTAGGGATTCGACGAAGCCTTAATCGGCTCTCTCAGGCAGACGGCGGCGCAGCTATGCGCGTGGCCCGTGGCTGGTGGCTCGGAGAAGGGCGGTGCGTACGGTGGTGGTGACAGTGTACGCCACGGAGCGGCGGTGAGGGGCTGACATTGCTTGCCGGAAAAGAACGGGGAAGGTAAAGGTTCCAGAGAAAAAGAAACTTTGAGATTCGAATCAAAAATAAATGAGGGTAGGTGGAAAGGCAGATAAAATTTAATGGGGTTCGGAGTTATTTTTTTAACTAAGTTAAAATCAAGGTTTGGTAACCTTTGACATAAATGAGCCCTAAGCTCAATGGTAAGGACGTTGAATGGTGAGGGGTGAGGGGTGAGGTTGCAGGTTCGAGCCTCCACACCCTCACCTTCTTTTCTCCCTTTTTTTATAAGCATATATATATATATATCAGGGTGTTACAACTCTCCCCACCTTAAGAAAATTTCGTCCTCGAAATTTACCTGAATCAAACAGATGTGGAAACTGCCTTCTCATGGATCCTTCGTTTTCCCAAGTAGCCTCTACAGGGATACGATTGCTCCACAGAACTTTAACCATAGGAATACGTCTGTTCCTCAAAACCCTCTCGTCTGAGTCTAGAATCTGTATTGGTTCCTCCTCATAGGACAAGTCTGGCCTCAATTCTACATCCTGAATCTGAATGACATGACTCAGATCAGGATGGTACTGCCTCAACATGGACACATGGAAGACATCATGGATACGGTTAAGCTGGGGAGGCAACTCAAGCTGATAGGCAACTGGCCCAACTCCCTTCACAATACGATAAGGCCCAATAAATTTCGGACTCAGCTTACCCTTTTTCCCAAACCTCAGAACTTTCTTCCATGGTGATACTTTTAGAAAAACCTGGTCACCGACCTCAAACTCGATATCCTTCCTTCTCCGATCAGCATAAGACTTCTGTCTGTCAAACGCCTCCTTCAGACGATCACGAATCAATCTGACAGTCTCTTCGGTCTCTTGGATCAACTCCGGACCCAAAGTCTTCTTATCATACAACTCAGTCCAACAGATAGAAGTTCGGCACTTGCGACCATACAAAGCTTCATAAGGTGCCATGCGAATACTAGCATGGTAGCTGTTATTATAAGCAAACTCGGCCAAGGGCAAGAAGCCTTCCCAACTACCGCGGAAGTCAATCATGCACCCCCTCAACATATCTTCAAGAACCCGAATTACCCTCTCAGACTGACCATCGGTCTGTGGATGGAAGGATGTACTAAAATTCAAACGTGTACCCAAAGCATTATGCAAGGCCGACCAGAAATGAGAAGTGAACCTCGGATCTCGATCAGATATAATAGATAAGGGTACACCATGCAATTTGACGATCTCTGAGATATACAGTCTAGCCAGCTTCTCTAGAGAATAAGTAACTCGTACAGGAATAAAGTGAGCTGACTTAGTGAGTCGATCAATAATAACCCAGACAAAATCCTTTTTAGAAGGAGTTAGAGGCAACCCGGTAACGAAATCCATCGTGATACGCTCCCATTTCCACTCAGGAATCTTAATGGGCTGTAATAAACCAGAAGGATGCTGATGTTCTGCTTTGATTGCTGACAAGTCATGCACTTCGATATGTAATCTGATATATCCTTCTTCATACCCTCCCAACGGTACCTTTGCTTCAGATTCTGGTACATCTTATCCCCACAGGATGCATGGCATAAGGGCTACTATGAGCCTCACTGAGTATGGCTCGCTTCAGTTCAACATCATCAGGAACGCAATAACGACCCTTGAAGCACAGAACGCCATCCTGATCGAAGGCATAAAAAGATGTGGATCCCTGCTCAACTTGCTGTATAACTGGGAGTAGGGAACTGTCTAAGAGTTGCTTGGCCTTAATCTCATCGGCCAAGGTTGGTTTAACCTGCAATTCTGCTAGCAAATTGCCGTCACTATAAATGCTCATCCTGGAAAACAGGGATCTCAGGTCGGATATGGCCTTACGACTCAAGGCATCGGCAACGACATTGGCTTTTCCCGGATGGTACTCAAACACACAATCATAGTCCTTTAGAAGTTCCACCCAACGACTTTGCCTCAAATTTAAATCCCTTTGAGTGAGGATATACTTTAAGCTCTTGTGATCAGTAAAGATATAACACTTCTCTCCGTAAAGATAGTGTCTCCATATCTTCAGAGCAAAGATCACTGCAGCTAACTCGAGGTCATGGGTCGGATAGTTACACTCATGAGGTCGTAACTGACGTGATGCATAAGCGATAACCTTCCCATCTTGCATCAGTACACAACCGAGCCCGGAGTGTGAAGCATCACTGTACACTGAGAAATCCTTTCTAGACTCGGGTTGTGTAAGAACCGGGGCTTGAGTCAAGGCTGCCTTCAGCTTCTCAAAACTAGCTTACTGGGCATCAGACCAAAAAAAAGGAACATTCTTCCTCAATAGCTTTGTCAAAGGGGTGGCAATGATGGAGAAACCCTCGACAAAGCGTCGGTAGTATCCAGCCAAACCCAAAAAGCTACGGATCTCAGAGACATTTTTAGGTTGCTTCCAATTGGTGATGGCCTCGATCTTACTTGGATCCACTTGAATGCCTCGAGCAGATACAACATGTCCCAGAAATGTCACTTCTTTGAGCCAAAATTCACACTTGCTCAGCTTAGCATACAAACGATCCTCTCTCAAGGTTTGTAGAACAACCCTCAAGTGCTCAACATGCTCTGCTTCTGTCCGTGAATAGACCAAAATATCGTCAATGAAAACCACAACAAATTGGTCTATAAAGGGTCGGAACACACGATTCATCATGTCCATAAAAGCAGCTGGTGCATTAGTAAGACCAAAAGGCATCACTAGAAACTCGTAATGCCCGTATCTGGTACGGATGGTCGTCTTAGCAACATCAAAATCTTTTATTTTCAATTGATAATACCCAGATCGAAGATCAATCTTCGAGAAAACAATGGCTCCCCGAAATTGGTCAAATAGGTCATCAATCCTGGGTAACGGATATTTGTTCTTCACAGTCAACTTATTCAACTTCCGGTAATCAATATATAACCGAAGTGAACCATCTTTCTTCTTCACGAAGAGAACAAGAGCTCCCCAAGGCGAAGAGCTGGGTCGAATAAAGCCTCGATCAAGAAGCTCTTGTAACTGGACTTTTAACTCCTTAAGCTCTTTAGGGGCCATACGATACGGATTCATGGACACAGGCGCAGACCCCGGATAAGTCTCGATTTCAAACTCAACATCCCTGTTTGGTGGTAACCCGGGTAACTCTTCTGGGAACACATCAGGAAACTCGCTAACAGTGCGAATGTCATCAATCTTAGATAGAGAGCCCTTCATGTTCAAGAAACAAGCAATGAAGGTTTCATATCCTTTCCGGACCATTCTATCGGTAGCTAGAGCGGATACCACATTAGACAGATACACTCGACGCTCTCCGACTAAGAACACTAATCGACCATCTGAAGTCTTCAAGGTAGCCCTTTTTGACTCACAATCTAGACTAACCCGATGCTCTATCAGCCAATCCATACCCAGAATCAGATCGAACTCCTCCAACGGAAGTTCCATGAGATCGGCCAGAAAGATTTCCCCTTGAACCTCAAGAGGACATCGCCTAAATACTTTGTTCATATTCACTGAATGACCCACTAGGCTCATGACTGTAACAACACTTCTTGTGGCTTCTAAAGGAATATGAAGGTCTCGGGATACTGATATTGAAATATAGGAGTGGGTGGAACCATTGTCGAGCAATGCAAAGTATGGAACAGAATAAATGGTAAAGGTACCTACAATAACATCTGGCTCGTCTCTGTCATCCCGACGTCTAGTGGCATACACAAGTGCCGGCTGTCTAGCCTCAGATAAAACTGGTCCTCCACTCTGATATGACCGAGCTCTAGTGTCAGACTTGGCAGAAGATGCAGAAGGTCTACTCTGACCACGACCTCTAGCTGGGGTCTGAATCGAAGTCTGTGAACGTGCAGGGGTCTGGGAGGATGTCCGAAATGTAGATGGTGGAACTGGGCAGCTCTTCAAGAAATGATCCCCGGATCCACAACGGAAACAAGTACCTGCCATCTTCCTACACTCCCCTCGATGCCATTTGCCACAATGCTCACAGAATGGCGTCTGGGGAAACCTGACGAACCACCACGACTAGCTGCCGGGGCTGGAGGGGCTGGAGGTCTAAAACCAGTGTCACTCCTCTGAGGTGTAGCAGTACGAGCCTTCTTACTTGCCCATGCTGAAAACTCGGTACCAGAAGACCTCTTAGATCGGTCTCGATCTACTCTGTCACCCTCAGTTTCCATCAACTCTATCTCTTCTAAATATTTCTCCAATTCAACCACTTTGTCAAAATCTTTATCAAGATGGCATATAGCCTGCACAGGTAGCTCATGTCGGAGACCAAGTACAAACTTGAGACACTTCTCTTTTTCGGTGGATGCCAAACTGGATCCAAACCTCAAGAGGTCTAAGAACCTCGTCTCATACTCAGATACAGTCATATCCCCCTGTGTCAGAGTCCTGAACTGCTCTTGCATCTGTCTCATGTAACGCTCTCCGATAAAATGGCTCTTGAAGCATTCTTTGAAGAAGTCCCATGTCAGACGAGTAACAGAGACACTGCTCACAACAGACTCACACCAAGTGCGGGCACTCCCATAAAGCAGTGAAACAGCTCCCAAATATTTCTTGGAAGGCTCAAGACCCAACGAATCCATGATTCTCTCTAGATCGTGAAGCCACTCTTCTGCCTCAGTCGGGGCTCCACTAGTAGGGCCATCAAAAGTCTTAGCCCCGTTAGTGATTAGGGTCTGAGAGATAGGAACTTCAGGCACAACCCCCGCAGCTCTAACTGCACCATGAATCAGTTGTAAAAACTGCCTGCTAAGAGCCTCATCAGACACTATCGTGGATGGCTCGGTACAGGGTGCGGGTGCTCCTCTAACTGGAGTCGTCATATCGATACCAGAGGTAGGCGGTGGATCAACCGGGGCTGTAGGACCTTTAGGGGCAGGAGGATTTTCTGAGGCTGGAGGATCGTTAGTTACATTGACAAGCGGGTCGGAAAACCTAGCAGGTCGACCTCGCCTCCGAGCAGGTCGAGGACCACGTCTAGTACTCATCAGTTGGTCCCGGCTCTACAAAAAGAAGAACCTAAGGTTAGGACTGGCACTGGAGTACCGAACACAATCAAACATATAAACTTGGTGACATGGCCCTTTTTTTTGAAACTATATAAATATTTAAAATGTTTTATAAAACATAGCGTTTAGGACTCACTCACAGTTCGAGGTTTATAAAACCAAAAGCTCTGGTACCAATTAAATGTAACCCACTGTACCTGCCTATGCGTTATACCTAAGTTACAGAGGATTATCACAACATATACATATATGACATGTATTCAGTTTTCATGAAAATCAGGCATCACTATAGAGTGATCAAGATAATAATAGGTAAACACATCCATTCTAAAGTCTCGTAATAGTGATACTCACATACCATCGAATCAACTATCAAGTTCATAATCTAAAACCATTTCAGAGTTTGAGTTACAAAATAATGCCATCATGGCTAACTAGTAAAGTATATCTTAACAAAATATAGGCTCATGTCACCCAAAATAGACAGTATGGTGGATAAGAACATTACAACAAAAGTATAGTAAGAATGTGTCGATCCTCCAAGTGCCAAGTCCACGGGTAGCCTATCCAAAAGTATCTGAAAGGGGAAAGTTTGGGGGTGTGAGCTAGGAAGCTCAGTGTGTTCCAATAAGTGCAAGAAAACATATATATACAGTCCAGATATGCATAAGACATTACAAACATGCCATAAGAGCAACCAAGGTTCCATTTTAACCTATCTACCCTTCAACCGAACACCAAAATGCAATTCCCCATGAACTGCATACTGAAGGACTTATCCTAGGCCCGAAAGCGTAGGAGCCTACCCAGAAAGTCTTACCCTAGGCCCATTGGGCGTAGGAGCTTAACCGAAGGTTTTACCAGCTGGATCAGGGCTGTACCTGCAGACACTTCAATCACATCCCGAAAGTATACCCCAAGCAGTGCAATTCAGTTTAATATACCATCAACAGAGCTCAGACAATAGACAGATAACATTTCTATCATTTAGAGACCATATATTTCTAGTTCAGATCAGACATGAGGTATACTGTTGAGATTTAGGGGCTCAATTCGTTCAACCGTTCTTGCTCACCAAGTGGTGGAGAGGTGGATTTTTGGGTGGAAGGGTTGTGGAAGCTAAAATAAAGATAGACACAATGATTTATAGTGGTTCAACCTTCTAACCAAGGTCTACATCCACTACCTTAGCTCCCCACTAAGGATTTCCAAACAATTCCATTAATTGCTCTTCCCCTTTTCTAGGCTTAGGAGGTAACCCTTATACACAATCAAGCTTTCTACCCAAAGCCTTGATTGAAACCCTCTCTTACAAAGAGACAATGAAAGAAAACTTAAAACCCTCTAATAGGTGTTTGTTTGCACAATTAAGCACTCACCCAAAACCTAAAACACTTGAGCAAATTTGACAATTTTGGCTCACTAGGTTTGTCTATACAATAAATGACAATTTAAGCACTAAGACAATATTTGATCATTTGATGTTTGACAATATGAGCATTAGCCTTTACTTAATGCTTGGAGGTCCCTTTTATACTCCTAGATGAGTTTATAGCCGTTGCTAGCCGTTGGGATTGAATTGGAGCCGTTGAGGACTTTAATTCCCACCATAAATGCAGTTCTGCAGCTCCCCATTTCAAAACGCTCGAACCCGTTTTGAAACAGCCTTTAAGTAGAAAGAGTCGTTGCAGTCTAACAGGGCACCCGTTTCGGAACACCCCTTAGCGGTTTCGGAACACGTATCGAAACGCCTATTCTCCGTATCGAAACGACCTGCATTTAAAAGTTAGTTGGGAAGTAGCCGTTGGGGTTTATGACCGTTGTGGTCAATGCCACGTGGGCGTATCGAAATGGCATAGCCCGTTTCGAAACGCTGGGCAAAAATCCTATCCAGGGAATGGTCGTTTCGATACGAGTATCGAAACGATTTTGCTACTGGAATTCCCGTATCGAAACGCCCCTAAGGTGTTTCGAAACGCCTGGACAGTTTTGTAAAGTTTGGCTTTGAAAAACATGTAAAACCCTTTTAAAAACTTCCCTAAACATAATTTCAAGTTGTTTGGACTTTGGAAATGTTTTAAATACTTTTTAAATCAGTCCAAAACATTTTTCAATTATTATATCAAAACATTAGTTCTAAATATACCTTCTAACATATCACAATAAACAGACTTTCATCACATCATAATTATGCTTTTCAAACCGAAGGTAATCATGCTTTTCAAAAGAAAAATCATGCTTTCAAGTAGTCATGCATTTCAAGTACAAGTACATTCTATAACATTCAGAGAATCGTAACAGGACCCACGTATACATATATGTATATATAACAGAAATGTAGCACACATGGAACACACCTCAAAAGCTGGTCAGAGAATCTATCGGGCTCCTGCCTCGCTACGATCTGCCACTGTGCTAGATCCTAAATCAATAAAGGATCATGGTTACTACAAGGTATAAGTGATAATTGTAGTAGCTTACAAGGTTTACAGATTTATACTAGTAACTATCGGAACGCGCGGAGGAGCGGATCGGGAGGAACTAGACTGAGCAGACGAATGGTCAGGGGAGTCTCGATTACCTTTAAACAGATAAAAGCTTATATTAGCCATATATTCGATTTACATTTAACTCAATGAAACAATTTAAACACATATGCATGGTTTGGGTTTAGGGACAGATTCAGAGGTCTTCGAGTTAGAATTTCGCAAAACAGGCTTTAAGAACGGACTCAGGACGTCGAAAAACATAAAATAGGGCCTTTTCGGAAATTTTGACTTTTTGGTCAAAGTCAACGCTGTCGTCAGCAGGTCAACGCTAATGTCAGCAGGTCAAGGTCAACGGGGGTCAGGGTCAACGCTGATGTCATGCTGACGTCAGCGATTAGCTGAAAGTCAACTGAATTGACACGGTGAGTTAACTCACTGAGTCAACTCAGGCGAGTTGACTCACTGAGTTGACTCAGCGAGTTGACTCAGTCTCGGGTCGGGTCAGACACGGGTAGGGTCGGACTACTTGGGCCGACCGGTTCAGACCGGTTCTTACCCTTAGGAGATCGGACGTCGCCAGACGGTGACCGAAAAACTCGCCAAAGAGCTCAACGGACGTTGTTCTGCCGGAAAAACACAGATCATTAGACCAGAAATTCAACCAATTCATTTGCAAAGTGAAACAAGCCGGAAAAGTAGGCCGGATCTCACCTTAAAGATTCGAAATGGCCGGAAAACTCGAAGCTCCGATGAAACCCTTCCCGGCGTTGGAACGACGATCGGTCAGGTGGGTTTTGATCGGCTCGACGAGGGGAGCCGAGAGCCGGTGGCCGTTCCTCGAACGAACGTCGAGGACGGTCGAAAACGGGGAAAAACAGAGGCGATGGCGTTAGGGATTCGACGAAGCCTTAATCGGATCTCTCAGGACGGCGGTGCAGCTATGCGCGTGGCTGGTGGCTCGGAGAAGGGCGGTGCGTACGGTGGTGGTGACGGTGTACGCCACGGAGCGGCGGTGAGGGGCTGACGTTGCTTGCCGGAAAAGAACGGGGAAGGTGAAGGTTCCAGAGAAAAAGAAACTTTGAGATTCGAATAAAAAATAAATGAGGGTAGATGGAAAGGCAGATAAAATTTAATGGGGTTCGGAGTTATTTTTTTAACTAAGTTAAAATCAAGGTTTGGTAACCTTTGACAGAAATGAGCCCTAAGCTCAATGGTAAGGATGTTGAATGGTGAGGGGTGAGGTCGCAGGTTCGAGCCTCCACACCCTCACCTTCTTTTCTCCCTTATATATATATATATATATATATATATATCAGGGTGTTATAGATGAAGCTTGCCGTGTTCTGGCGGATGTTTGTTTTCATCATGTGTTTCGAGAGGCGAATTGTATGGCTGATGCGTTAGCAAAAAGTGGTGTTGATCGCCCGTCTTGGGTTCGATTACTTGGTTGATCGTTTTTTGGGTGTATCTTTTACACATCGCCGGGGTACTCTTTTCCTCTATTTAGGAGTAGGGAGGTTTTTAACGAGGCCACCGGTGGTGTATGACATGTATGATTCATTCGTAATAAAATCATACATTTTTAGCAACAAAAAAAAAACTTGAAACCGACCCAAAATTCAAAAGGAAATCCGACCGTACAAGATCGGATCGAGTCGTGACCCGCTGTATTCGAGCTCTTTTTGCCATCCATATCCACTCCTCTATAGTCAAAACATTTTCGTTTTTTTGTAAAGCTTAAATGAAAAATCAGCCGTAAAATATTTTATTCGTTTATTTTAGTCCTTAAATTTTTTAGTCAAAATAAGTAACAAATTATTTTTTGACTATTTTAAATTCAGTTACATCTAAGTTAAAAAATATTTTGACCAATGAAATGTTGGCACGTCGTAAAGATTTATGTGCTTGTTTTGACTCAACAGATAATTTAAGGACTAAAAGAAAAAACATAGTTTAGGTACTTTTTTGACCAAAAAATAATTTAGGTACTTTAAGTGGTCAAAAATAATAGTTTATGTATTTGTTTTTTTTTTTACAAAAATTAGCTTAGGAACTAAAAGAAAAGAAAACATAGTTTAATGGCTGATTTTTCATTTAAGCCCTATTTTTATTTTAGTTAGAGTTAAATGTAGCACATGTTCCCAAACTATGACTCTCAATCTAAATTTGTCCCTTAACTTTTAGACATTCCAATTAACCTAAAACTATGATCTTCGTTCTAAATTGGTGCCCCAAACTTTTGAATGTCCAAATTTCATCCCCAAAATGCGAATCATTTTAAATTGGTCTCAAACTTTTGAAACTTCCATTTTCATGCACAAATTATCAATATAAGCTAATCATATCTCATGCTAATAAAGTCGATATAAAAATTATTGACTTCAATGTAAACACTTACATGTATTATGTAATAATATGACGTGACATGATTGATAATTTGATGATGAAATTAGAATGTTCAGAAGTTTGGGGACAATTTAAAGCGAGTATTATAGTTTGGAGATGAAACTAGAATATTCAAAAGTTTAGAGAGTAATCTAGAATGGAAACAATAATTTAGGGATAAAGTAAAAACATTCAAAAATGATGAGACTAAATTAAAATGAATAGCATAATTCGGGGTCATATAATGGAATTATCTGTTTAAATATTAGCATTTTAGTAGTATTTTGTTTTGTTTACCCAAAATATTTTAAAATATGAGAATGTTAAAAATTAAAGGCTTGAGCACCTCTGCTGAAGAGTAATAGGTGCCTCTGCACTAAAATAAGAAGTAGACGCCACTGTGCTGCAAATAATAACCATGCACCGTTGTGTTGTATTAAAGTTTATCGTCACATTCAGTCACCATGCCTACCCCAACACGTGGAAGCATTTGGCGTAGATTCTAACTGTAACCCCCTCGACCCGACCTAACCGTCAGATCGCACCAAACGGGTTATACGGAAAAAATCGAAGAGAAACCCGTTAAGGCCCCACTCCGATTAAAAACTCTGGAAAATATTCTTTTAAAGTTATCTTGTCTAGATGTTTAATTATAACCTATGTGAGAGGACATGCAGCGAAAACACACATGGATACAAAACGCGCGAAACATACAATCAAACAAACCCTTTTTAACTTTTACAACAGGCCGTATCGGTACGCTAGAGGACCGTATCGATACGCCTGGACTTGGTCAACACCCTAAAGTCAACCTAGGGAGACCGTATCGATACGTTGGAAGACCGTATCGATACGCTCTCAACGGTCAACTTCCCAAGGTCAAACTACGAAGACTGTACCGATACCCTCAGAACCCGTACCGATACGCTAAAATTTCGTCAATTTTTCAGATTTCCAGAGAGCATTTAGCGTATCGATACACCCCGTGTACCAGTACGCTTTGCCTAAAACAAGGTCCAAAGCAGAGGACCGTATCGATACAACCCTTGAGCGTATCGATACGCCATGCACTGCAACACTTGTTTTAGAAGCTAAAAGCACAAGGACTCGACTGGCATTTAACGACCATTCAAGCAACATACAAACTCAAATACAACACAAGGCATCCATGGATAAGCATAAGAAGCAATTTAAACACCGAACGATTCAACATTCAACAAGATAAGATTCTTAGAGGAAACATGCATATAAAGCATTCACCCACATAGCCAAAAGTTAAACAAAAGCATACTTCAACATGGCATAAGGCAATACAAGCCCAAAACGACTAAATAAACTTGTCTAAGCAAAAGAATGTGCCGCAACATCACAAAACACAAGGTCCTATCACATTGCTCTATACTAGTTATTGAAGTCTAGACCATACTTGAGCAAACAAAACTCCCTTGGATCCTCCCTTGTTCCCCAGGCTACTCCAAAGGTCTAAGGGCATGCATTGTTGGAAAAGAGAGCGTAAGCATTTAAACTTAGTGAGCGGTGCTCAAAGAGTAACTACAACAATGTAGTTTTAAAACATAGTTTGCTTGAAAACCAAATCATTTTCACATGCTTGAACACACAATGTCATGCTTTTACCTTCACGTGCATTTACCGAATGCAACCACAAGCCATAGGCTTACCATATGCTCATTCCCATAACGCAAGCAAAGTAAACGACAATGCATAAACATAAGCATAAGGAAACAACAACATGCTTAACATAAGAATTAAAGCATTCATGGGTATATTGACATTCAACATTTTTACTCGGATATGCGGATAGTTCTCAAACTCACTAGACACTTCTGGTGGAATCTCACATCACCGTATTTACCCGTCTAGTAAAAATATAATTTCCGGTGAAATCTCACATCACCGTACTCCTCCTTAGTGGAATCTAACATCACTAAGGCCACGCGCGAATTTTACCTCAAGTCACTCTAATCCTATTGATCGATCAATTATATCCGGTAACAACCAAACACATGTCAATATACTCAATTACAACCACAAGCATTATCAATGCTTGAACCACTTACCAAGTCCAAACTTCCATGCAAGGCATGTATTCACAATGCAAGTATAAACACAAGTCTCACATCTCAACATGCATAACAATGCAATTCAACACATAACAACATAGCATGTTCAAACTTGCATTCAAGAAATCGTAAAACACAATTTAATTGCATAAACCTTGAAAACTTACTCTTGAGATTGGATTGGCCTTTCAAGCTCAATCCAAACTTCCAAAACATTCCCTTAACCACGTTAAGGCTTTTAAAATCGATCCACTCACCAGCCAACACACAACCGATGTCTGAGATGCCGAATCAAACCTCTGAAGTACCCGGATTTCCGTCCACAAAGCCCGAATTCAAATCTTATGTTTTGAGCAACCCAAAATCGAACATTAGAACACAAACACACTCACAAACACAGCGAAGAGTTGGAACTCAACAACCTTGCATCAATACACATCAATTCAAGCTCAAACTACACCCGAAACATAGCCAATTCAAACCCAAACTACTAGCAGCCACAACCAACGAATTTACCATAAAAAATCTACCTTTTTACACCCCTAAACATCAATCCAAAGCTACCAAACCTCCAGCTGCTATTTAAACTCAAAACTCAACCAAAAACTCAAGATTTCTAACTCTTAAAATCACCCACAATACCCAATTCGGGTTTCCATTAAAAACCCACAATTTTTATGTCATTTTAGTGTTAGAACAAAGATAAAAACACTCCCAACTCAGCCTTAATTGACCGAAACAAAAACCCAAAGATTTATTTTCATTTCCAATCCAAACTTTAAAAATTAAGATGAAATAAAATCCATGATTTTTGTAAAAATCACAACATTTAGGACTTAAGAAAGATGAAACTAAGTTAGGGAACCATTTACCTTGAAGAAATCACTTGGTTGAGAGCTTGAAATCCAATGGAATAGTAGAAAGGGGTTTGGGGAGGTTTTAACGTGAAAAGCTATTTTGGAGAAGAATATGACTTTTTGAAACAAAACCCTTTTTTTATTCCCTTTTATGAAAATCCTCTTTTTGCCCTTTAGTATTTTAAAACTCTTTTTGGTGTATTAAAAATAGTTTTTCTCCAATTTAATTTAACCCGACCTGGTTCAACTAGTTCGATAACTCCCGGCCCCAAACTCGGGGCGTTACACTAACCATCATTGTAACGCCCGTGTTTTGGGGTTAGGAGTTAGTTGGGTTTGCGGTTCGAGTCGGTAAAATAAAATAAAATCAATTCAACCTTAATTGAGATCTAGTTGGGCTTTAATAAAAAGGGGAGGGACCAATGTGGTAATTTGACCAAAATGATTTTAAAAGCAAGACCACTTTTAAGAAAAGTTGTCATCTTCCCTCTCCCCACTCCCTTTCCAACGTTAGAAGGCCCTTTTCCCCTCTTTCAAACTCTCCCAAACACAAATTACTTTTCCATTGAGTTTCTTCATCTTTCTAAGGTCTTCTTCAAAGGTAAAGATATATTCTCACTCTCCTCTTCATCCTTTATCTATCCATGGTTTTAGATTTTAAAACTATGAACTTTTGAAATGTTAGGGTTTGGTTAAAGTTTGGGTTTTTATGGGGATTTTCATTTTGTTTTGAAAATGGAGTTGGGTTTTTGTTTCTTCATATTAAAATGTACAACATATGTCAAAATAGTTGAGTTTTGTTGAAAACCCAAAGTGGGTTCTTAAAGCAAAATTTGAGATGTCAAAAACTTGATTTTTGGTGGGTTTTAGGTTGAAATCAAAGGGCTGATGGTTTATATAGGTTAGGAGGATGTTTTGGGACCTTTTGGGGGCCATTTGGATGATTGAAAATGGAAATTTCAGCTAGGGTTTGAGGAAGCACGAAAATTGATATATTTGGGGATTAATTTGGTTGGAAAATTGGTTGAAGTTAGTTTGAACTCAAGGGTTGAGTGTTGATTGAATGTTAGCATTGATTGAGATTAATGGTTGTGTTTTTGGTTGGCTAGAAGCAAGAGGAGACGTCGAAGGAACATTGGGATCGAATCCGGGCTCGTAGGAGACTTGTTTGGTTGCTAAGGAAGGGCGGTGAGTGGTTTTAATCATGATTTAAAGTTTGGTTCGAGTGTGTGTAGTGTGTGAGTGAAATGTGCTTGGTAGGCCATTTCTATATAATTCAAGTTGTTAATTTAGCTATTGATTTCCATTAAATGCTATGTGTATTGCCTATTTATGCTCTTGTGCTATGTGGATTATTTGTACATGTATGCCATGATATGTATATGTGATGAGCATGGGATGTGGTGATGGATATGCGTTATGATAAATGAAAATTGGCACTAATAATTTACCGGGTGTAAATGATCGATCATTAGGATTAGTGTGCACACAAATTGAGTCAAAACGTACGTGGCCTTGATGACGTTAAGTCATCAAGGAGGAGTACGGTGATGTAATATTCCACCGGAAGCTATTATATATTCTACGGGATGATGAGTGGAATCTCATCCGTAGGGCATGTGGCGATGAGTGGAATCCCGCACATGCAAGGTCCGGTGATGAGTGTAATCCCACCGAGGTAATGTGATTGTTGAGATTTAATCCGTACATCCGGGTAACTAATAGTGGCCAATTAAACTTGTTCATATGATTGTGATATATGATGATGATATATGATAATGTTATTAATGATTGAGCTTGATATGATGTGAGATGCCATACATGACTCTTGAAAGACTAGCTAGGTCTACTTGTGACTTTATCTATGCATGTTAGATATGAGTTTTAGGGAATACATGCTTGGACCCTGCATTGTTGATGTTTTCGGTTTTAGAGCATCCTCACTAAGCTTATAGCTTACGCTCTCATTTTCAACAATGCAGATCATTAGCGTGGTGTTAGCTCGGAGCAAGGCAAGAAGGGCTTTCCAAGTTTGTGGCTCAAGTACGGTTGTTAATTATGTAGTAGTTAAGCAATGTGGCAAGAGAGTGTGTTTGTATGAGCTTGTATGACTCATTTGTGATTTCTATGCTTATGCTTGACTTGGTTTGTAAGCATGTTTACCTTGCTGAATGCTCTTTGATGTATGCCTTTTGAATATTAATATTGCTTTATGGTATGTAAACCCTTATGGGATGAATGATGCTTTTACTTGTCAATGTTTTCAAGTATGACTTGTATGAAAGGCTAATGTATAATTGTCATGTATGTATGATTGTTTAAATCCATGTTTGTGGGTGCTTGAGTATGTTAAACCTAGGACGTATGCCTCTAGACTTTGTTTGATGGTGTTGTGTGCCTTTAGGGGGTCCTAGGGGACCTTTAGACTTGTCAAGACTCACCTAAATTTGAATTTAAAAGGTTGCAAACGGCCAGCGTTTCGAAACGGGAAGGGTCGTTTCGGAACGGGTAGGCTTCAGGGACCCCGTATCGGAACGTGTTTCGATACGGTATGGCCTATGAAACCCCTGTTCCGAAACGCGCATCGAAACGTTTTGGCTACTGGAATTTTGAGAAATTCACGAGATGAAGGTGTTTCGAAACGGGCCTGAAGGTTTCGAAACGGTCAAAATCTCGTTGACCATGAGAAGTTGACCGTCGTGGGCGTTTCGAAACGGTTGACCACCGTTTCGATACGACCCCTTGTATAGGCTCTGGGGCAGTTGACCTGGTCAAGGCGTTTCGATACGCCTCAGGGGTGTTTCGAAACGGCCTGTTTAAAAGATTAAAATTGGGCTGTTTAAATGTTGTTTTGGGTTCGAATGGATATTTCGTGTATGTTGTTCCGCTGTTTGATCACATTGGACTTAAACGATCTTTTAAAAAAGATTAAGTCAAAGGAAATTAAAAAATAGGGTTGCTAACCGAGGGGGAACCTTAACGGGTTTCGCTTCGATTTTCCCCGTGTGGCCCACTCGGACCGGTCATCCGGCCAGACCGGGACGAGGGGGTTACAATCATGCCTACCTTTTGTGTAGGCACTTGGTGTAAAACTAGACCACCATGTCTACTCCACTTATAGAAGCGCTTGGTGTAACATGACATCACCCTACCTACATTATCGAGTTGAATGCTTGATTATTGCTAGTTGAGACACATTGGTGTTTGGTTTTTATTAAAAACACTAGCAATCAATTGCTCCTTGGCACGTTGGTGCTTGTCTGTATTCTCGGGATACAACGTTGCTTGCATAATCTCCAAAATGGCTAGACATCGGCACCATGGGTCAGTGGATCCTGCTAAATTTGAGGAGCTTGAAGTTATAATTACTATTATGAAGGCTCATATGATCTCGAGCGACCGCATTGAGCAATTGAAGAAGCTTAACAAGAGCTGTCATATGGCTTTAAGGAGTTCAATATTGATGCCAAGAAAGCTATAGATGATCTAAAAGACGGGTTGGAGTGTTCTGAACAAAAATCCTCTGTCCTATACCTCTTTCTGTCTCACACTAAAAATAAAAAAAAAATCAATTTTAAACTTTAAACCTAAATTTTACATTCTAAACCCTAAATTCTATACCCTCAAAAATATATTCTACCTTTAATTCTTTAATTCCTAACCATAAATCTCAACTTTAAATCTTAAACTCACTGTTTTAAAATGAGAACACCAAAAGGAGTAGACGATTATCAGAGTATTCTAACACTGCCACCCTCACACTCTACATGCATATGTCTACGTGTCTCGATCAGAGAATGCCTCCACGATGCCTCGGTGGGTGTGATCCGTACGGGAAAGTTGTCGAGTCCCCATTCATGACCCTTCATTGTTTCTAATTTGTGATGTTTGATTGATATTAATTATGAGGATAAAATAAATAAATAAATGAGAGGGCCCACCCAGTTGAGTCGATGGCGATAGTTATTCCATGCACGGGTCCTCTTTCCGCTACACTTTCACCTTTAGAGGTTGTATTTTTATTATATTACTTGAATTATTCAAGCTTTATTTATGTATAAATTAAAAGATTATATAAGTTTAGATGTATTCAAATTCATATTTTTATATATAATAATAATAATAATAATTAGTAGATTCAAATTTCACTCAATAAACAATAATGTTGTGTATAACATATTGTTAATGTTTCATTAAAGGTTGTTGGAACCTAAGAGAGTGAAAACACTCGTTTTGATGTTGGTTGTTGATCACCGAGATTTATTGTTTTTTTTGTTGTTTTATTTGTCATTGTTTGTCTTAATTTTTTTTGAAATTTTAAATAAATAATTTTGTCCTTGTAACATGTCTTACTTAATCTTTTGGTACGTTTTTCTATATGATTGTTTGGCCGTTCTTTTATTTGATTTTCTATCATGGTTGGATTTGACGTTGCAATAACTGATCAAGATGGAGTTTTTTTATTTATCCCGTTGATCTCTCTATTTTGGACCCTTAAACTGGATTTGGATACGTGCTTAGTGCTCACAATCACCTTTCTTGTTCGCGATTGAGTTATGGTAATAACCGTGTTGTCAACGTGCCTTACAATATACATTTTAGTTTGGTGATGATTTTACCTTTAATCGTTGTTCTTTGGTGATGTTAGTATCTATCTTTGTTTCGAGTCTTTAGGTTGAGTTTTTACCTTTTCATTATATGATCCTATTATGATCTCGAGACGCTAGTTTCTTGTTTGAATAATTGTAAAAATATGTTCAGATTATGTGTTTTTGTTTACTCAGATATAAATTTTTATTGTAATTTTAAATATATCCTCATTCAATAAAACTAGTAAATTTCAATTCCATATATATAACAGTATATTTTAGCGGATGTGAAGGAAGCCAACCGAAACTGGGGTGCGTATTGTTTGTACATATCTATTCTTTCTACAATTATATTTTAGTGTAACAGTATATCTATTCTTCTAGATTAATGAAAACGGGTACTTTTTCATTTTTTTATAAAACATAATTTTAATCATAATTTTACTTAGTAGAAAGGAATTCTAGGGAAATGAAGTGGTATTTCTAGTAGGTTTAGACCCATTACTTAAGGGAATATGAAGGAATAAAAATAAGTAACTGGTTTACTGGTCAAATGTGCTTGTTCAACAGTGGGTTAGGATTTACTTACACAAAATGTAAAACTTATAGTTTTACACATTTTTTGATCGTTTGAAGGGAAAATGAATGACTAAATTAACTCTGTACATTTTTCTTCAAGTGATAATCTTCAGAAATCATATTGTTATTCTCATTCATCCGTTTCACTCATCCAGCAATCCAAAAAACGAGTAAAACTTAAAATATCTTACACTTTGTAAGTGTATCTTATCCCAATATATATATATTAACGTAGGTAGGGGACACCCATTGTTGTTTATTAATTACCACGTGTGGCAAATGGCTTTTCACTGTACGCTGCAGCGGTGATAGCTTCTTAGAGGCATGGCTTCCGCTACGCTCTCACTGATCTCCGTGTTTACAGCTTTGAAAGAAACATTTAACCTATTGAATGAGAACGTATAGAGCTTCAGTATGGAATGGCAACAGCAGACAGCAGTAGTTTTGTTTTTCCCAATAAAACAAGGAAAATTCCATGGGAGTTGTCCAGCAGCTGAGATATCAGTAGGTACGTAGGGGCCGGTCCATACATTCATTTCCAGGTTATTTTCATTTCATTTCTTTCTCTCTCTTTTTTTTTTTTTCAATTAATGAATTCAATATATTATTATATCTTTTTTAGAGCCATCATATTTTCTTTGCATCTGACCCTCCCTAAGATAACGGTAGCAGACAAATTTAACTGTTTCTGCTACCCCTCCTAGCTCCTACCATTCGACTTGATTTTAGGGATATGTTTTGAATTTTAAAGATTATGTAATATATATATATATATATATATATATATATATATATATATGGGTTAGGATCCAGTTACACAGTGTAAAACTCTCTAAGTTTTACACGTTTTTTAAATCGTGTTGAATGGGTGAAACGGATGGATGGGATTAACAGTAGAATATGTGAAGATTATCACTTGGAAAAAAAAGTAAGGAGTTAATCTCAGCCATCTATTTCCCACATCAAACGATCCAAAAAACGTGTAAAACCTAAAGAATTTTACACAGTGTAAGTTGATCCTAACCCTATATATATATATGTGTGTGTGTGTGTAACGATACAATTTCTCTTCATCATGTTTATAGCTAATATGGTATGGGAGTCACAACTGATAAAATTAGAGCATGACTTATGACCGTAAGTGGTGAATTCAGAAATATTTTTTAGAGTGGGCACAAGTTAATTTTTTTTTTGAAGGTGGACACAATAATAAAAGTTTCAAAATTTGAGGGTGAGCACAAATCATAAAAATTAATAAAAATTAAGCACTTATTCGTAAAATTTTAAAAAATTAAAAGCAAATGTGTGAAGTTAAAAAAAATTAGGGTGGGCACGGACCTATCCAAACTAACCTTTGCATCCGCCACTAATGACAGTGAATAGTAATCTTTATGTTCCTTTTAGGATTTTTATGCATGCACAATACATAAAAATTGGGTTTTAGAGCTTAAGGTTATTATTTAAGGTTTATGATGCATGGTTTAGTTTTTAGGGTTTAATGTTCAAGGTTTAAGATTTAAGATTAGAGTGTAGGGTTTAATTTTTTAGTGGTGTGACATACATAAAGATATGATATATATGGTTCAGATTGGTAAAAAAAATTAATAACCCATCGGTTACCGGTTCAGTTAATCTCGATTATAAGTTTTTCCATATCAACCTTAGGTTTTGTATTTTATTTTGACCAAAATAGCTTAATTTGACGACTTTTAAACATTATTTGATTAAGTTTTAAAATGTTTTTCATAGACGTTTCTTAAAAAAAAAATTCAAGTAAATAAAAATAATTAAAAATTCATATATAATATTTGTAAGGTATTTCACTATTTTTATGTATAAAATACCGATTTTACATTATAACATATTTAAAATTAGTTATAAATTAAATAAAAATTAAAATTCAGTTTGATTCGTTTAATTATAATTTTTAAACTTATAAATCATAAATCATCTACACACTTTAGTTCGGTTTAATTTTTGATTTTTTGATTTGACATGCTCAACCCTACTAGAGACACCCATGGTAGTCTTGTCTAATCGTAATGCGTCATTCACAACCTAGATATAGCAAGATTAGTTTATTGGCATTTTTGAATCAATAATCCCTTTTAAATAATTATTTGGGGAAATGGCTCCCAAAAAATATTATTTGGCAAAATGACCCACAAACTTGCCACGTCAGTGAACCTCGCGTTGTGTAGGAAGCGAGGTCTGATATCGCGTTATGCACAACGCGAGTTCAGTCTACGTGGCCTTGTTATTTGTGTTAAAGGTAGTCCACGAGAATTTGAAAGGGCGGCTGAATATATCGCACAGACCTCGCGTTCTGCAGGAAGCGAGTTCTGTGCAATTCTGGGTTAAAGAACAAGGGAAAACAAGTGTGGGTAGGCTTGTTTGAGCCCAATTTCGGGTGTGTAAATCGTATATTTTTAGCGATCATCGAGTTTGGGGTCGTAGTACTGGAAATTCTCTATCGTATGATACCAACATGGTTAATTTCCGTCCATTCTACAATGGTTTAAAATGGCTTCGAAAACCCTATGTTATCATCCTTTTCTGAATGAAGTTGCATTTGAATAAATGTCGATTTTCGGTTTAGTAATCCCATAAAATTTATTCAAAACTGAAATTAAATATACATTTTAAAGTTTAATTATAATAGATAAACAAAATTATAATACGACATTATAAAAATCAAATGTGTGGAATATAAATATTAAAAACATAAGTACAAATCAGTAAAAAAAAGACTAAAAATGCCTATGTCCACCTGTTCCGCAGTCGGGTGGACGACGATCACGATCTGGATACCTCCGACCATCGTGTGGTGGTCCCTGGTCCCCATCATCCTGACCATCTGGATACCCACTGGCGTATTATCCACAATGCTAAAGTCATACTGAGATGGCAACTGTGGATAATCGATAAGCTGAAGGTCAGTCGACGGCGTATGGGGACGATAGACATTGGAGGAGCCGAACTGGGGTGGAGGCATCATCTGCTGGAAACTCGACGGACCGCTATAAGTATGAAATGCTGCGCTAGAAGATGAGACCCCTGCAGTGTCATGTCGTGGTCTCGGACGACGCTGCGTCGACTGCCTCTGGCTCTGGGTCGCTCGACGGGTGCCGCGTGGGCGGTTTTGGGGAGGCTGGGGAAGCCCTGCATCGCGCTCAGCCTGAGTAAGGATATGCGGCATCCCATTGAGCGCATACCACTGGCGGTAATTGAAAGCGACCGAATCGGCCCCTTCCATAATGTGTTGGAGAAGGGGTGGGCGTTGGGCAAATCGATTAGCCCAAACCGCTATCTAGGCAGCGTGGTACTCGGACCAGTCAACCTCCGTCTTCCCCTGGCGCATAAGATGGTGGAATCGGTCCATATTTTGCGGAACCAGGGTTGGAACATTTTGGACGAACTCGAACTGTCGGAGAACCCTATTCGTAGCATGCCACACGACAGAAATCCAGAGATGTTGGTCACGCAGAATCTCGGGTGGAGTAATCTGCTGAATCTTCTCTGAAGCGTAGGGCCTCCACACGAACTAAAAAAAATGAAAACGTTTGTAACGGTTATATGAAATATTATTGGAAAAAAATAGTATGAAAAAATTCAAATTAATTTTCGAATTACCTAGTCGTCCGTCAAGCTATCGAAAGCAATCCTGAAATGTTTTTGGGACTTCGGCAGGCCGTTGTGGGTCAGTGTGCCGGTCCACCTATAAATAATGAAAAAAATTCGTTAAATAAAATAATTTAAAAATAGGAAAAATATAGTAGATTACGTAGTACCTCCGTAGAAGCGGAAATAACATAGCGGTGAGCTGTCTAAGCTGTGGCCTTAAAATAGGCATCCGAAACCAAACCCAAGACTGTAGGAGTAAACAACATCCTCCCATCGATGATTTTGATGCTTCAACGTTTCTGCAGAGCTCTCTATAAAGAAACGCCAAGACAGCTGATCCCCAAGATTTTCCTCTAGAGTCATTTAAATTTGTAAGATGACGAAGCCACATCACGTGCACCTTTGTGCGTGATTTGTCTGACATTAATATCCCGCCGATAATGCGCAAGATGTGGGCACGCGCACACCGCTGTGAAAATAAAGATTTAATAAAGACATCCTAATTTAAAAAAAAAAATTAACTTCATCCTAAATTTAATAAAGGCATCCAAAAAAATTAATAAAGGCATCCTAATTTGCAAATAAATATTTGTAACTTCATCCTAAATATTTAATAAAGGCATCCTAAATATTTAATAAAGACATCCTAATTTTCAAGTAAATATTTGTAAATTAATCCTAAATTTATTAAAACCATCCTAAATATTTAATAAAGACATCCTAAATATTTCATAAAGCATCCTAATGTTGAAATAAATATTTGTAATTTCATCATAAATTTAATAAAAGCATCCTAAATATTTAATAATGGCATCCTAATTTTTAAATAAATGAAATATATTAAAAATATATAAAATAGTGAAAAAATCGAAAAAAATACCTGAAGTGTAACTTCATCCGCATTGGGGGGAGGGGTTCCAAATTCAGCCTTCAAATATGATAATTCGATTTTTCCACCGTCCCACACTTCCTCAAGGGGCATCACGCCCATTTCTTCAGCAAATAGAGTTGGCCAATGGGCCAACGCTACACCTGTAATAACGTTACCGTCTGTAGGCAACCCCAGATGGTAGGCAACATCCTCCAGCGTGATTGTTGCCTCGCCAATCGGAAGATGAAACGTGTGCATCTCGGGCCTCCACCGTTCTATCAGCGCGCTGATCAACGATGGGTTTAGCTTCACCCCCTATATACCGTGCTATGTGGCCAAAACCGGCGCGCTCAATCCACTCCATAACAGCATCAACTGGTGGGTTGTTGATACGGTTAAGGTAACATTGTAAATTACGTTCGTATCCCTTAAAAAATAGTTACTAAAATAAAAAAATTTAATAAAATAAAAAATTTAAAAAATTAACAGGGAAAAGTAATACCGCTGGATCTCTTCTCCAATATTGATTGCAGTGATTCGCCTCGTTGTGTAGTAAACTTTCCATTATATCGAATGAAAGATAAGAATTGTCGATAATTTGTTGTAAAAAAGCTAAAGAACTCGCGTTATGTGGTTGATATGGGGGGTAGGGCCTCCAATTTATAGAAGATCTCGCGCCCTTTGGGATGCGATGTTAATGAACCTCGCGTCCTATAGAACGCGAGGTTCATTGAAAAGGCGCATCACGGAACAGACGCGTGAACTGAACAGTAAGAAGTGACCTCGCGTCCTATATAACGCGAGTTTCTAAAGACCTCGCGTTCTACAGGACGCGAGGTCGTGGGGTTTTTTAAAAGATGACTTTCCAGGCGGGAAAGTCATTTAATAAGTATATTAAATAGAATTTTTTTTATTATTATATATTTAGGATACATTTAATTACAAATAATAATAATAATAATAATAATAATAATAATAATAATAATAATAATCATAGTAATAATAATAATTATTATAGTAATAATAATAATCATAGTAATAATAATAATAATAATAATAATAATAATAATAATAATAATAATAATAATAATAATAACAATAACAATAACAATAATTATAAAACTAATAATAATAAAAAGTAGAATAAAAATATTATTACTAATAATAGTAAATATAATAATAATAATAATAATAATAATAATAATAATAATAATAATAATAATAATAATAATAATAATAATAATAATACACGATATGTTGTCATTAGTAACTACAAATAACGACATAGCGCAATATTCGGGAAATTAGTTTGAAAAAAACTTCCCAAATACGCGCTATGTTGCCATTAGTAGCTGCAATCGAAAACTGCTTACGTGAATATGATGACGTATAAACGCAACTACAAATAACGACATAGCGCAATAATCGGGAAATTAGTTTGAAAAAAACTTCTCAATTACGCGCTATGTTGCCATTAGTAGCTGCGATTGAAAATTTTTAGACATGATTTCTGTGGGTGCTCCTTGCCTCCCCAAGAGTTTGCTATTTATAGAGGGAGGTGAATCTGCTGACGTGGCAAACTCGCGTTCTGTAAGACGCGAGGTCCTATGAACCTCACGTTTTACAGAACGCGAGGTCATTTAGATGTTGGTATATATATATGCACGGCGATGGATTTTTGTAACCAGTGAAGTTTTTCTCAGTTGAATATGAGTTCGTGTCATGCTGTGTTTTTTGCAGTTTAAATTTTTTTGTCCGAAATATTGTTCCTTTATGATAGTTGGAGTTCACTTAAAGATTTGTGTTCCGCGGGGTACATACCCCGCATGTTACGTTCATTGAATAATATTACCGACATATCGCAATATTCGGGAGGTTGTGGGCGGCTGCGTCCCTTTCAATAGAAGCTTCTGTAGCCGCCGTCGAGAGGATCCTCGGCTACAGTTTTGAAACGAAACGACTTTTAGGAAGTGTCTGGAAAGTTTCCAGTAAAACGTTCGAGGCACTTCTTGGGGACTCTTTTCTAAAGTACGCAGCTTGCCAGTACAATCAACAAAAAGTCCAGAGTTAAAGAAGCGAGGGCAGATTCAGATCGACCATACTGCCGAGGTAGCCCTACTTTTCAGATGCGGCCGGTGCCGATTACATTTGCTAATGTGGATCAAAGCTGCTACCATTTCAGAAGAAATCTGATTATCGCGCTCTGCTTCTTTCACTCGGGACCTCCGATCACATTTGCCCACCGACATATCGCAATATTCGGGAGCTTGTGGGCGGCTGCCATTTACCGCCAAGTAGTGCCTTGAGAGTTTCCAGTAAAACTTTCGAGGCACTTCTTGGGGACTCTTTTCTTAAATTCGCAGCTTGCCCGCACAATCTGCAAAAAGTCCGGAGTTAAAGAAGTGATTACAAAGACCAGACCTTTGCTTTCTTTTCCAAGCAGACTTCCAATCACATTTGCCCACCGGACTTTTTGCATATATTGTTTCGACTTTTGTAGATATTTTATCGAGTTGTCTCAATTTACTTATTAAAGAATACATGTTAAAAGTTGAAAGTTTTGTTAAATGAAATACGAATTAAAGTTTTCATTCGAGTTAAATTTACTTATGTTGCGTTTTTTCTTTACTATAAATACCCACGAATTCCACCATCATTTACTATAAATATCGAACAATTCCACCATCATTTCGAATCAACGATAACATAGAAAATGTCACTTATGTTGGGAGCTAGCGTTAAATGACTTACGAACATCTCCAATTGTCTGAAATATTCAAACATGTTTTCAATTATTCAAACATAACACGTGTATACAGTAGGACTATTATTAACTCTGAGAAAATGGACCTCGCGTTTCATAGAACGTGAGGTCTGAAGAACCTCGCGTTTTACAGAACGCGAGTTCACTTTGATTCTATGGAGATCAGCACGCGAGTTTGATCTATATATTTGCATGCGGATGGATTTTCGTAACCAATATAAGTTTTTCATGATTTCCTGCATATGCTGGGATTTTGAAGTTGTAATTTTTTTGTATTTTCTCTTTGTTCATGATTTAATACAGTTCAATCATGATTTTGTGTTCAGTTGGGTTGAGACCCCCGCATGATCCGTTGATTGAAGAATACTTACCGACATATCGCAATATTCGGGAGCGTGTGGTCGTCTGTCGTTGTTCGTCAAAAAGTGCCTAGAGAGTTTCTAGTAAAACTTTTCTAGAGCCTCTTGAGGAACATTTTCTGAAATTCGCCGCTTCCCCTAACCATCTAGGAGACTCTTGGTGACTCTTTTCTGAAGTCCAGGGTCAAAGAAGCAAGGGAGGATTCAGATCGACCAGAGTGAAAGAAGCCGGTGCCGATTATATTTCTCCACCTGGATTTTTTGCATATACTGTTTCGACTTTTTGTAAATATTGTATCCAGTTGTCTTAATTTACTTATTAAAGAATACTTGTTGAAAGTTGAAAGTTTTGTTAAATGAAATACGTATTAAAGTTTTGATTCGAGTTAAATTTACTTATGTGGTATTTTTCCTTTACTATAAATACCCACGAATTCCACCATCATTTACTCATTCCAATTTCTCCCTAAATACCCAATCTTTGCTCCCCTTATGGAAAAATTTCAAGCAACATTTTATTTTCTCGATACTTATTTTGAATCAACAATCACCGGCAAAATGTCACTGAAAGATTTAATACAGTTGACAACAAGCGAGGTTAGTAAACGCACCGACAAACAAATTTCTTCCTTGGAATGTCGAATCCCAACACCGTCAGCAAACGAAACGCACTACGTTATGAAGCTTACGAACGAAACAGACGTTCGTAACATGTATGACCGGCTCAATTCCGTTGGAGCTAAATACGTCGATTTAAATGTTAAGTTTGATGAGGTCAACGCCGACGAAGGTAGTACGTCTGCACCCGGACAACCTGCTCCGAACACTGAACACGCACCGTCTTCACCGAATGTTGATGCGGCTGCCGACGAGCTGTAGCTTTTTATGTACAGGCGTAGACAAAGAAAACAACAGCTGATTGAAGAACTAAACCTAAGTTCAGACGTGTCCACTGACTACGATGATTCGGATTAACCATAAACTTCTGAAATTATCGTCCAATTATGTTATATGACGTCTTTTTTAATCCTTTATTAATGTTCAAGGGACCTCGCGTTATGTAGAACTGCTAGTATTCAATTACATTAGTAGACTACAATTGTCTCAGTTATTCAAACAGAAAACGAGTACATAGTACGAGTTTTATTAATTCTGACGGAATCTCTGTCTCAATATATATAAAGAGACCTCGCGTTATGCAGTACTTGTAGTATTCAATTACATTACCAGACTACAATTGTCTCAATTATTCAAAAATGTTCTCAAATACACAAACAGACAATGAGTACACAGTACGATTATTATAACTTCTAACGGAATCTCTGCGACAAAGCAATTAAAAGGACCTCGCGTTCTACAGAACGCGATATTCAAAAGACCTCGCGTTGTGTACAACGCGAGGTCCTGCTTATCGCGTTCTGTAGAACGCGATGTTCGTAAAGCCTGCCTCTCGGGTACCATTATACCTTACTTGTCCAAAGTTAGGGGACTGCTTATCGCTTTTAGGAAATGGACAAGTAAAGCTACCTCCCGGTACCATTATTTGCCTTACACACCCATATTCTCCGGGATTTCAAGTGGCAATAATAACCCATAATTTTCCCCTTATATGAAGCAGAACCATAAAACGTAAATATATGTTTGAATTGCCAAAACAATTCCTAAAATTTTTCAAGTATTAAAAATTCAGAAGTCTTTCACAAAATATTCAAATGGCGAGACGAGGCGTTAGTACTTTAGTTTACTACGATGGGCAGATATTCGATGATCCCGAACTCGGCGTCGTTTTTTACTGTGAAGATCCGGTAACGCTAAAGATTCCGAGGAGATTATCGTTCAAGAAGTTGGTAAAGGAACTAGAGGCAAATGTCCCTCATTTCGATAACCACCGTTTTTCCGACATGAAGTATCGGGTGCCAACATCTATAGCCCCTTTAAGGTACTCTGTATGCCAAATTGCGGAAAATGCTGATATGGACATGATGCTGGAAACCCACTTTGACTATTCATTAGGGGGCCTCTCGAGCTGTATGCATCGTTCTCGAAGTCTAATCCAGTTATCGAAATACCAAGCTGGGGCCGGGCGAATTTCGACTTCGATCTGAATTCCAACGTTGATAGCCCGACCGCAAGTCTAAGACGTGATTTTAACCTACTGTGCCAAGACAACGAGTTTGGTGCATCGTCATCTGCTCCTCCAAGGCAGTCGTGCGTAACTAGTATCAGGTTCAACCTGAACCAACCCCCAAATGATGAATTCGATGCACCAACAAATGCATCGTACAATCCATACAATCCTTATAGTTTGGGGGGGAGGAAACGTCGTCTACTTACGTTGCGTACGACCATGAAGCATCATATGGCCGACACTCAATGTATGTCCCTGGCACCGACTACGGTCAACCATCTATGGGGAGACATTCTTCTTTTGGAGGTGAGGGAGCGTCGTCTTCTTACGCTATGCACGACCATTATTCCTCATATGCCCGACACTCAACGTATGTCCCTAGCACGGAGTACGTTCAACCATCTACGGGGAGACAATCTTCTTATGGTGATCTTAATTTTGGTCTTGGAAATGCGGTTCGTGAGCGATCTCGTGAGAGGTCTTCCGATCGTCGACCCCCATCCGAGCCTCCAAGGGTTGTGATCGACGAAGCTCTACTATTCCAGCTCCCGGAGGATGCTTCTGATAAAGAACCGATTAGAGAACACGGGCCCAACGGAGACGAGCTGGGGCCATTCTATGATGAACCAGAAGACTTGACAATTCTACCAGAAGACGATACCGTTCCACCACCAGATTTCGACGAACAGCCGACTGCCACCAACTTTTCTGTAGACGCAACACCAATTTCTATGTTCCAACCACCATCCCACTTCACAACGGTTGATATGGATGCAATGGACGTCCCTGATTTTCCGCATGACGACACAATAGACGGAAGAGTCAACCGTTCTGATGGTGAACTGAGAATTTGTAAGACGTTCTTCACAAAGGATATTGCGGTGACGGCAGTTAAGAAGTACAACCTTCGTCAGAATGTTGAGACGACAGTCAAGAAAACCCAAGCCATATACTACAAGGCTCACTGCGTCCAAAAGGATCAAGGATGTAAATGGAAAATTCGTATATCACAATTGAAGAGGGCAGGCGACCGTTGGAAAATAACAAAACTTGAGAGGCCCCATACATGCACCGTTGCTAGCCTCAGTCAGGATCACAGGAACCTTGATGCAAAGTACCTCGCGGACATCTTTTCGACACTGGTGAAAACAAATCCGACAGTCTCGGTCCTCACATGTCAGGCTGCAGCTCAAGCTGTCACCGGCTACCGTCCTCAATATTACAAAGCATGGTATGCAAGGAAGCGGGCCAAAGAGGAAATGTATGGCCGATGGGAGGAATCTTACAAAGAGTTGCGCCTGTGGCTTAATCTCCTGCAGAAACACATCCCTAGAATGGTTGTCAAACTTGATACGGTTCCGGTATACGAAAATGATCGTGTCGTCCTAGGTGTTTTTCAATTCCACCGGTTATTTTGGACTTTCCCCCAGTGCATCAACGCATTCAAGCACTGCAAACTGATGGTCCAAATCGACGACACATGGTTGTACAGAAGATATACACAGACCCTACTTCTAGCTATTGCACAGGACGACAATCGCAAATGCGTTCCTGTTGCATTCGCAATCGTCCGGAATGAGGATTTGGAGTCTTGGAAGTTCTTCCTTCGGAACCTACGAAAATATGTCCTTGATCCTGTAATACGATCAAGGGATGGAGGGGTATGTGTTATTTCTGACAGAGGCACAACGCTGTTGTGGGCGATAGAAAATTTGGGTGACTATTGGAAGCCTCCATACATTCACCACCGTTTTTGCTTGCGGCACATAGCCGCAAACTACCTGCTGCAATTCAAGAACCGTGATGAACGTCAAATGGTGCTCGATATGGGTACGTCCTTTATGTCATTTTCATTTACAATATTACTTGTTACTCGATTTCATTTACGACCTTTTTGCATGTGTTTTAAGCCCATAACTATTCAACTGTCATCCCGTAGGCAACTCGCACTACAAACAAGAGGTGGATGACCTGCTCGAGGAATTGAGAGCGAAAAACAAACATCGCGCAGAATACCTTGAAAAAATCCCAAAGGAAAAATGGCTTCGATCGTATGACGAGGGTAAACGTTATGGTCACATGACAACGAACTTGGCTGAGGCAGTGAACTCATCACTGAAGGGAGTGCGGCAGTTGCCTATCACTTCCATTGTCAAAGCGACCTATTATCGTTTGGCTACCCTTTTTGCAACCTTGGGAAGGCAAGAAACTGAGTACATGGCAGGTGGACACAAAGTCCATCCGGATTTCCGCACAAAACTGCATACTCAATTGGGCCAATCAAGACAGATGACTACAACTCTCTTCTCGCGAGAAGGACACAAGTTTCGTGTTGCAGAATTTTCCAAGCGGTTGGAAGGCATTCAGCACAACGCGTACGTGGTAAATCTGAGGGAAAGAACCTGCGAGTGCGGAATTTTCCAAACATTCAAATACCCGTGCGCACACGACATTGCTGCTTGCACTAACCAACGGATACAATACATGCATCTGGTTGATCCGGTATACTTACTCGAAACAGTGTTTAAGGTTTACGAAAAAGAGTTTCCTCCAATCGGAAATGAGGTTGATCCGAATGCCGTGGACACTGAACCGACCATACGCCCAGATCCAGCACTACTAAGAGCCAAAGGATGTCCACGGTCTACAAGAATACACTGTGCCGAGGATATGGTCGAACATCGAGAAAAAACTGGACAAAGGAAGCATTGTAGTGTATGTAAAAATCCTGGACACACAGCTCCTAAGTGTCCTAATCGCTCAACCCCTCGTCTTAATTAATTATTTTTAATTTGTATATGCGAGTTCGCCCATGACAATCGAATCAATAAAGCAGTCTACTTTGATTTATACAGTAGGTCATCTTATATTTTCAATCATTCAAAAAAATATGTTATGATAGCGTTTTCGAAGCGACTTTAAGTCAGTGTAGAATGGACGGAAATTGACCGTGTCGGTGTCATACGATAGAGAATTTCCAGTACTACGACCCCAAACTCGATGTTAGCTAAAAATTTACAATTTCTACGTATGAAATTCTGCTCGAACATGTCTATCGACATTTGTTCAAAGGCAACTTCATTCAAAAAAGGATGATAGCATAGGGTTTTGGAAGCCATTTTAAACCAGTGTAGAATGGACGGAAATTAACCATATTGTCGTCATACGATAGAGAATTTCCAGTACTAAGACCCTAAACTCAATGTTCGATAAAAATATACGATTTACACGCCCGAAATTGGGCTCGAACAAGCCTACCCACACTTGTTTTCCCTAGTTCTTCTGCCCAGAGTTGCACAGAACTCGCGTCCTGCAGAACGCGAGGTCTGTGCGATATCTTCAGCCGCCCTTACAAATTCTCGTGGACCTTGCGTTCCGTTAACACAAACAACAAGGCCAGGTAGACTGAAATCGCGTTATGCAGAACGCGATATCAGACCTCGCGTCCTACACAACGCGAGGTTCACTGACGTGGCAAGTTTGGGGGTCATTTTGCCAAATAAAATTTTTTGGGAGCCATTTTCCCTAATAATTATTTAAAAGGGATTATTGTTTCAAAATTGCCTAGTTTACACATTAGAATTGTGAAAGTTGTTGCGGGTGGATGGAAGTTATCTACCCTTTTTTGTTCTTCTATTTATGTTTTCACGTTCAAAATTAAATTTAGGGTTTAGAATTCCAGGTTAGGGTTGTAGTTAGGGTTTAGAAAATTTACGGTAGGGTGTATTTGTTAAAGTATATAGTGTAAGGTTTAGGATTTAAAATGTAAGATTATGGCTTGAAATTTAATTTTCTAGTGTTAGTGTTGGGGCATAAGTAGGTGCACCGAAAAGGGGCATATGTTTTTTATTTGTTGCGGATAGCGGGGACTAAACAATGAGTTACGAATAAAAATCCTATGTCTTTTTTGGTGTTTTTATATATGTAACTATGTTGTAACTCTAAAAAATTAAACCTTCAGTCTTAATTTTAATTTTTAAATCTTAAACTCTAAAATTAAACTATATATCTTAATTCAAACGTTTAAACCTAATTTTTTAATGTTAAAACATATATAGACAACAAAAAAATAATTTATATGAGATTTTGTATCAAAATATAAACCTGCGGATAGTGTAAAATATTAATCCTTTTCTTTCTTTTTCTGTGATATGAGCCCAATTAATTGAGCCATTGATGATCTAGCAGACCAATAAGAAATGGCCATTAGGATGCAACAAAAACCTCTTAGAAAACAGATTTTCATAGCTAAACGTAACGGGCCTAAACTATCGAAAAGAAGAATGAAGAACTCGAATATGAACTTCTCGAAACGCACCCAACTGTTTCCAGAAAATTGCCCACAAGCTTGAACTTCACCTCCAAAATTTCCAGCAACTCTTGAGAATTTTTTAAGAATTTTTGGAATTCTTTTTTAAGCTTTTTTGTTTGTTTTTGGTGTGATCAAGTGTGTGTGATGAACAATGGGGTTTAGGGGGTTTATAGTTGAATTTTCAGCTTAAAATTCAAGCCAAATCGGGATTTAATCCTCAAATTGAAGCCTAAATTCGACACAAGGCTTGATCCTCGGAAAAACCCCTCAAGAATATCTCGATTTGGTTCAAATTTGGGATCAAATTTCCCATTGATTCGAGCCTAGAATTTGACTACTTTTTCTCTATTTTTTGCAGATTTCGACAGCTACAGTGGACGGCGGCGGCAAGATGCGTCGACCGAAACCAACGGCGACGGCAGCCGTGGCCTGTGGACGTTGATCGGCTCCAAGCCGTGCGTCAAATCAGGGTTTTCTAGGAACCAGCTCGCGCGCGTGCGACACAGGTGCTAGGCGCATGACGCGCGATGGTTCCCCTTTTTCTTCTTTTTTATTTATATTTTTCTATTTTTTTCTTTTTTTGTTGTTTTTTTATATTTATAATCTTTTGTTGTCATTTAATTTCTCCTTTTTTCTACATTTATTATTATTGTTATTATTATTTACTCAAATATTTTTTTAAAAAATGGGCTTTTGTCTTTCAAGGTGGGCTTATATTTTTTGAAATGGGTTTTACAAAATGGGCCTTTTGAGATGTTTTTTTGTTGTTGTTTTATTTTATTTATTTTTAGAAAGGGTGGGTCTTTTATTATTTTAAGGGAAATATGTTTTTTTTAAATATTATTTCAAATTATTTAATATTGGTAGGGTGAAAATCTAATGACAACACCTATGGAATCAACAGAATCAGCAAACCATGATGCTCATTATGGATCAGAAAAAATATTCTTTAAAACTATACATAGAGAAGAAGGACAACTACACAAAATTCAAGTACCACCTTTATAGAAACACCTTTTTTCCTTTAAAGAAAGGCATTCCATTAAAAGGCAGAATGGGAGCCGCCTATGTGTTAGATTGTGAAGCTACCTTTTCATTGTCAGCATACTGAATATTTTGTTCAAGTCCACTAATTCTCCCAGATGTTTCAGACTCTTTTAGCTGCATCTCTCTAATTGATCCAAGTTCTTCCAACTCCACTTTAAACTGTTATTTTTACTTTTTCAGAACTGCTAAAAGGTAACAATTAATATTATAAAAAAAAGAGAGGTTGTGACAAGTCAATTATTTCGATGTATTTCATTAATAAAAACATAAGAGTAATTCATTAATAAAAGCATAAGAGTAATGTATTTCTAAGCATTGTACCCAACATAATCACATATATTTCGATGGTTAATCAGAAAATTCAAAAAACTAAAACAGTCAATTTAAAATAAACCAGGTCTCTTCTTTATTTACGAAAGCTGTCATTCTATCAAAGCCCTCATTCATTTGTTTTCTGCTTTCCTCTGACCAGTTTTCCATGTCGAGACTTGGTTGAATCCACCGTTCGATTGGTTCCTTCCGAAAAATCTCTGAGAATCCTCGCCCAGTCATTACCGTACTTTTTGAAATCATTTAGGAGAATCTTATTCTCATGATCAGTCCATGCCTCTCCTCTAGCGGGAGTTGCCTATGGGGGATTGACAACAAGCACCACATCTTGTGGGGTAGAGGAAACCACAACGGTGAGGCACAAATCCTATAACCTCGTCAGCAGCATGAGGACTGGGGAGGGAGCATCTCAGCCCGAGGAGAAGTGGGTGGGGTCTGGCAGAGAGTGAGATCACCAAGGGAGATACTGAGAATCGGTCTGCGATGCACTGGTGAGGGAATCTCAATATCAGAAAGACTGAGAGGGGACCCTAGATACTTGAGTGGGGTGGGATCGACCCAGGGTGAGGGGCAGAAGGGGCGACAACAACTCGAGGAGCAGGAGTGTCAATGGTAGAGGCAATAGCAGCTCCAAACTGAAGCAATGGACGGTCCTAATTTAGTATACATGATCTAACATTTCAACGATGAATTAAATTAAAACAATGACATTTAATATAAACAGGTTTAACAATAGCCTTTAAGCTTGATAATTTTTCAAATTAATATTTAACATTTAAATAATAAATTAAATTAAAATGATTAAATTTAATGATTCAACGTTTTAATAGATAAATCCTACTTCAATAAGCACGGTGGTTAAAATTAGGGATGTTCATAACTTAGGTTTTTGGCCGATCTGTACTCGACCTAAAAAATTAACACTTTCATCTAAACTCGACCCGACCCGACATAAATAAAAATGATCATTTTTCATTATTATTCGAGAAGACAAAGGGTTAATTGAAAAAATACAAATAAAGAATGAGCAAATGAGGGAAACACCTAACTCAGCCTAAAACTCTATCAGGAATATCAATTCTTTTAAGACATTGAAAAACTTTTTAATAAACTAAAGCAAAAAAAACAAGATATAAATTTTTGATACAAATGAGATGAGAAGAATATTTATTTATAGTTGAATTCCCTTATATCCAACGGTGACAAATGATTTACATCGATGTCCAGATCAAAAGCCACCTACCAAAAAATTTTACTTAAGAAACTATATCATATGTCACATTGGTTGTTCACATTGATCCAAATACATATATTTTCTAGAATTCCCTTATATCCAGCTCTCTTATTTAAACTTATATGCTCGCTTTACGGTTTATGTTTAAAATTTATGAATGTCTATTTCAATAATTTTATATTTAAAGTTCAAATCTAGATTCCAGTTTAAATTAAGTTATCGAATCAATTAAATACATTTATATTCGTAATAATTAATTATATTTATAATTGCTACTCTCGTTGGAATTAAATTATAAAATTTTTTAGATAAAAAAGTTGATAAATTTAATGTTTGTAATAATATAGACTTATTGTAACCATGCCTATGTTGTAGGTTGTAACTGAAAAAAGGCATAAAGCAAAAAATTGTAACAACATTTGACTGAATAGTTACATTGACTTATACATTTTTGGAGTAATTCAACTCTTAATGTTTTATTTTGGGTCAAAATAGTCCATCTGCGGATGAAAATTTTCAGTCAATTGATGGTAAATGGGTTGAAATAATGTGACAAACTTATATGTCAGTGCACGCTGACATGACAGTATCATATAGACAAATGTGTTGACTTTAAAAAACGTTACATCAGTCAAAAAATAATTTTATAAAATTATATAAAATATAAAATAATTTTTTATGCTGACTTATCATTCTGTCAAATCATTTCAAACTGTTTACCGTCATTTTTTTAACAAATTTCATCCGCATGGGGTCATATTGACCCAAAATCAAGCATTGAAGGTTGAATTGCTCTAAAAAGGAATATAGGCTAAAACGACTATTCTATCAAACGTTGAGGGTATTTATTTAATTTGGCAACAACAAATGTTACATTAGCACATTTATAGATTTAAGTTGTCTCAAATTTTCTATCACGTTTTACTTTTTTTTTATATTTTACTTATCTTATTTAGTTATATAATGTTCAAAATTACTAGATCTATAAAAAAATCGAGTTAAATTTAAAATCAAAACAAGATAATATATTATAATTGAATTAGAATACTAAAAAATTTAGTTAAATATTCTTTTTAGAAGTTAAATAAAATCGTAATCGACATCGAATTTCGAGTTAAATCTCTCTCTGGACAATTCATTTCTTCTCTCTTATCATTTAATTCTTTCAGATTCTTTATTATATAATAAAAATATACAAACCCTAAACCGTATAAAATCATTAAGAATACATCATCAATTGAAAGACAAATTCGAATACCAAGCTAATTCAATTATGCAAAATCGAAAGAAAAAAACATATAATTGCATTATTGGCATGAGAGATAATGACTTGTATTTTGCTCAAAATGATTGTACTTGAATTTGTGAAGGGGGTTAGGTGGTTTTTTGGATTTTGTCGCTCCTTAAGCTAATTTGAATATGATATTTATACACGTCCCCTTCACCCATCTATCACATGTTGAAATATAGCCAACAATTATTATTATTATTATTTGACAAGTGATGATTGAAACTCTATAAATATATGTATTCACCAAACATAATTATTGTTTTTTTGTACACCAAATAATAATTAATGTCTTCTTATGTTATATAATTCTATATGTGTGTATATATTGATGTGGGTTATATGCATGTGAAGTACACGTGATAATGTGTAAAATAAAACCAATAATTTTCCAATATTCTTGAAATCATAGTTAACCCTAGTTATCTATAATGACAATGATGTATAAAAGATATACTTATTTTTTATATTTTAATTTTTTTTAGAACTTTTTAAAAATTATATCTGAAGGACCAAAGAAAAGGTCGGGCTACTCGTTTAAACGGATATTTTATTTTATATTTAGAAAGGTGGCTAGTTTGACTTTGCTTTTGAAAAGTGTCGTTAGAAATATTTTAAAAAATGTTGTTAGAAACATTTTGTAGAATTTGATAGGTTGTGGTTTGCCAAATTGAGTAGAGATTTTTTTTTTTGTATTAGATGGTGGCAAAGGATCATTGTTTTTTGGGAGTGTATGTAATTATCTTTTTTAGGAGTTGTATTCCTTATTAATAAAATATATATTTATTGATAAAAAAAGAAACATTTTGAAAAGTTAGTTGTAAGATTTTAGAGTTTGACATTGCTGTCAAAAAATGCTTTTGAAAAGATAAAATATATATTTTTAGACATGATATTATAAAGTAAAAATAAATGAACGCAAATGATGTTTAAATTCCTTATCATAAATTTGATTAACATTATTATATATGGAATAAATAAACTTAAATTATAATAAAAATATAAAAATCATGACAATTCATTAGTAATTTTTTAAATATAAAATTTAAACTTTAAATATTTCTAAATAATTAATTTAAATTCTTGGATTAAAAAATAATCTCTAAACTATACATTTTGTAACACCCGTGTCTTGGGCCTAGGAGTTAGCCGGATATTAGTTCGAGTCAAATAAAACTTAATTAAAACATTTCAACTTCAAATAATGACCTAATTGAACTTTAGTAGAAAGGGGAGGGCTTATGAGGTAATTTGACCCTAAAGTCTTTAAAAAGCTAGACAACTTTAAACCAAAAGTTGTCATCTTCTCTTTTCATCTTCTTCCAACGTTAAAAGGGGAAAACACCATCTCTAAAACCTCTCTAAACCTTGTTACTATTCCATCTATTTTAGCACCCGATTTCAACACCATTTTAAGAGGTAATTACATTTTCTTAACCTCATTTTCAATCTCTATCTATCCCTTGTTTTAGATTTCAAAAATAGTGAGTTTTGGAAATTAGGGTTCATATGGAAATTTGGGGTTTTGATGGGGTTTTTCAACTTGTTTTGATAAATTGTTTTGGGGGTTTGTTTAAGTACTATGAAATACACAACATATCTTAATTTGGTTGATTTTGGGTAAATTTTCGTAGTATGGTCTTAAGGCTAGTTTTAAGGTTGTAAAACTTGGGTTTTTGGTGGGTTTTGTGTTGAAATTGAAGGGCTGTTGATATACCTATGATATGGGGGTGTTTTGGGATGATTTGGAAGTCATTTGGATGTTTGGAAATTGGTTTTTCAGCAAGTCTTTAGGGGAGCACGAAAATGGGATTTTTAGAGATGTTATGTGGTTTGGAAATCGTGGAATTTGGGTTGTGTTAGCAAGTATGTTGATGTTTGAGTTTAGCATTGAATTGGGAGATAATATGTATGTTTTGTTTGGTTAGAAGCAAGTGGAAGCGCGGAAGAGGCTTTGGGACCGAATCCGGGTTCGTAGGGAGTTCGGTTCGAATTGCTAAGGAAGGGCGGTGAGTGGTTCAACTTGTTTTTAAGTTTGGTTCGAGCTTGGTAGTAGTGTGTGTGTAAAGTGTGCTTGGTAGGCCACTTCCATTTAATTCAAGTTGATAGCTTAGCTTTCGATATCCTAAAATGCCTTGTGCTTACTAGCTATACTCTTGGATTGTGGTTAATTGATACATGTATATATATCCTGTTGAGTAGATATGTGATGAGCATGTATTGTGGTTGATGATATGTATGTGATGTGGTTGTGATAATTGGCACTAAAAATTACCGGTTGTAAATGATCGATCATTAGGATAGTGTGCACACAAATTGAGTCAAAACGTACGTGGCCTTGATGGCGTTAAGTCATCAAGGAGGAGTACGGTGATGTAACATTCCACCGGAAGCTATTCATATATTTCTACGGGATGATGAGTGGAATCCCATCCGTAGGGCATGTGGCGATGAGTGGAATCCCGCACATGCAAGGGTCGGTGATGAGTGTAATCCCACCGAGGTAAAGTATTGTTGAGGTTTATATCCGCACAATCGGGGTAATTAAAGTGGCTAATTAAACTTAAATCGTGTATTGTGATATATGATGGTGATGTGTGAGTGTGATATATGGTATTGTTGTATGTTGATGATATTGATGTTTAATCTTGTTAGGAATGAGAGACCATATATGCCACTTGAAAGACTAGCTAAGTCTACTTGATATTATGCCTATGTTTGATGTATGTAGACTAGGATTAACATGCTTGGACCCTGGATTGTTGTTGTTTTTCATTTTAGAGCACCCTCACTAAGCTTATAGCTTACGCTCTCTATGTTCAACAATGCAGATCATTAGCGTGGCGTTAGCACAAGGCAAGGCAAGAAGGGCTTCCAAGTTTGTAGCTCAAGTATGGTTATCGATTTTGTATTAGCTAGCAATGTGGCAAAGGTCTTGTATGAGCATGTGTGACTCATTTAATTGATGTTTTGGATTGATGTTTGGATTGTAAGCATGTTACACTATGATGAATGTTTCGATGTTTGATGGCATGTTTTAGAATGCTTAGGTTGCCTTGTGTATGAATGCAAACCTTTCAAGTTGTCTTGTTCCTTTTAAGGTCTTTTGAGCTCTTGTGTATGTCATTATTGCATAAATTGCTCTTTGACTTGAATGCTATGCATGAGTGTTTTAGTCCATGTTTAAATGTTTCCCTTGGCTTAAATATGTGTGCCTACGTGTTTGTATATGCTATGGTGAGTCGAGAGTTGCATCTAGAGTCGTGTTGGGGTCGTTTAGCTAAGTTTTGTGGTCTTACAGTGCAGGGCGTATCGATACGCCCAAGGGCTGTATCGATACGGCCTTGCTCTGAGGAAACAGTTTTGTCTGGGCGTATCGATACGTGGAGTGTATCGATACGGTCCCAACACTCAGAAATTCAGGTTAGGCTGGGAGTATCGATACACAAGGGTGTATCGATACCCTCTTAACTCTCTGAAATCTTGGGGAGTTGTAGAGTGCTTGGCGTATCGATACGGTGTCCAAGCGTATCGATACGGTCCAACGGTGTTGACCATAGGGTGTTGACCCCGGTCAAGGCGTATCGATACCCTCTGAAGGTGTATCGATACGCCCTGTTTAAAAAGGGTAAATGGGCTGTTTTAAGGGGCTGTTTGGGTTGGTCGTTGCTATGGTGTTTGTGTTCCCGCTGTCATGTTTCACATAGGACTTAACAAGGCATCTAGGCAAGACTAATTAATGAAAAAAAATTAGGGTTGCTAACCGAGGGGGAACCTTAACGGGTTACGCTTCGGTTTTCCCCGTGTAGCTCACTCGGACCGGTCATCCGGCCAGACCGGGACGAGGGGGTTACATTTGTTGGTATCAGAGCCTGAGGTTACCGAGACCTCGGGCAGGTAAGTGAGGTAAGCTTAATGTGTTAAGTGCTTATGATGTTCGATGCATGCTTTGCCATGAATCCTTGATGTTTGCTTGATAGTATGCTGTTTTGAAGCATGAATTGTCGTGTCTGGTGTGAGTGTGTGCCCATTGCTACTATTACTTAATTTAAAAGGATTTTTGAAAAGAGGAATACTTGAGCACTGTTGGACCCTTGCTTTGACTAACGTAATCCTTATCTGTTTCTTGTTGTAGTTTACCTTGCTAGTTGAACCATGAGACCACGTGGGAGGCCTAGGATGGTTCGACCGGAACCACGGGCAGAGACTCCAGGAGTAGAGCCAGTAGTTAGGGTTGAGGCTCAAGTAGGAGAGCCTGTGGTTGGAGTTGGAGCTCCTCCACCACCACCTCCTCCGCCGGGAGTGGGAGGCGAGGCCGGGCCCGAAGGAATGGGACCACAAGGAGGCCAGGGTGGCCAAGGTGGCCAAGGACCGGCCGGAATCGACTTAACTCTGTTGGTTCAGGCGATAGCCGGGGCATTCCAGGCTGCAGTAGCTGGAGGTCAAGCAGCTCATCATCAGGGTGAGGGCACCGGATTGCCATTAGAGAGACTTCGGGGCCTTGGGGCCGAAGAGTTTAGAGGTGCTACTCCGGAGAGGTCAGAGATGTGGTTTGAGAAGAACGTCCGTATTCTTGCTCAGATGGGATGTACTGGTGAGCGCAAGTTGGGATGCGTTGAGTCTTTGCTTCAGGGTGATGCCTACACCTGGTGGGTCACCGTTACTTCAGGGATGTATGAGGCCGAGATTACATGGGAGTTCTTTGAGACAGCTTTCCGGAAGAAGTATTTAGGTCCGCGATACCTCGACGAGAGGAAGAGAGAGTTTATGGCACTACTTCAGGGGAGTATGTCGGTGACCGACTATGAGATCAGATTTGTTAGACTGAGTCAGTATGCACCCGAGCTTGTACCTACTGAGGTGGAGCGTTGTAACCGTTTCCGTTATAGGCTGAATGAAGAAATCAAGACTTATACTCTAGCTTCAGACTACACTGATTTTGATGTCTTGGTCTCGAGGGCCAAGGACTTAGAGCACAGTTTGAGTTTGACCAGGCGGTCAGGTGGATCTAGTTCGGGTAAGAGGTCCAACAACTTCGATAGAGGTGATGCCAAGAGGCATCGGGACAACCGGCATCAGTTTGATCATAGGCGTGGTGGCGGTAACCACGGTAGGGGCCATCAGGGTCAGAGAGCTGGAGGGAAGTTGCCCACATGTGCTACTTGCAGGAGGAACCACACCGGTGAGTGTTGGGGGAACTACCATTCTTGTTGGAGTTGTGGTGCTAGAGACCACATTAGACGTGACTGTCCACATCAGGTGGGACAGGCACCAGCTCAGGCTCCTGCTAGAGCCAACGACTTTCAGAGAGGCCGCGGGCGCGGTAGAGGTAATTTCCAGCCGAGGAACGATGGTCAGAGAAACTTAGCTCATGTAGTTGCAGTCCAGCCGGAGGGCGGAGGACAGGCTAGGGTTTACGCTCAGCGCGGGGAGCAGCATGACACCGATGTGATCGCAGGTAACTTCTCGATACGGTCTTTGGGTTTGCTTTCTTTGATTGACTCTGGGTCTACACATTCGTACATATTGAGTGAGCATGCACAGTCTTTGAAATTGCCTTGTGAGTTGTTAGAGGTAGGAGTTAGTGTTACTAGTTCTTTTGGGGACACGGTAGTGGTTAGGAAGATGTATCGAAGGTGTCCGTTGATGGTTCAGGGGCATGTGTTTCCAGTGGATATGATGGAACTTCCTTTCTACGGTTTCGATGTGATTCTGGGTATGGATTGGCTCACGGAGCATAGGGCTAGGATAGATTTTGAAACTAAGCGGATTTCTTTAAAGCTCACAGATGATTATGAGATTGTTGTGGTGGGTGAGAATGTGAAGTTCTTATCCAATGTGGTTTCAGTGTTAGAGGCTAAGAGATTAGTTGAGTTAGGGTGTGAAGCATACTTAGCGTATGTGATGAACCCTAACATGAGTGAGGTTAGACCTCAAGACATCCGGACAGTATGCGATTTTCCTAGTGTGTTTCCGGAAGAATTGCCAGGGTTACCACCGGACAGAGAGGTAGAGTTCAGCATTGAGACTTATTCTGATTCAGCTCCTGTTTCGATTGCTCCGTATTGTATGGCACCAAAAGAATTGAAAGAGTTGAAGGCTCAGTTGCAAGAATTGACAGATAGAGGTTTTATTAGGCCTAGTTCTTCACCTTGGGGTGCACCAGTATTGTTTGTGAAGAAGAAGGATGGAAGTATGAGAATGTGCATAGATTATAGGCAGTTAAATCAGTTGACAGTGAAGAACAAATATCCGTTGCCTAGAATCGATGACTTGTTTGATCAGTTGAGAGGAGCATCGGTCTTTTCGAAGATTGATTTGAGATCAGGTTACTACCAGCTAAAGGTTAGAGAGGTTGATGTACCGAAGACGGCCTTTAGGACTAGATACGGCCATTATGAGTTTTTAGTCATGCCATTTGGGTTGACTAATGCACCGGCAGCTTTCATGGACATGATGAATAGAATCTTCCACCAGTATCTAGATCAGTTTGTAGTTGTGTTTATTGATGACATTTTGGTGTACTCGCGAACTGAAGAAGACCATGACCGACATTTGAGACTTGTTTTGAAGACTTTGCTAGATCATCAGTTGTATGCGAAGCTCAGCAAGTGTGAATTCTGGATCCGAGAGGTAGTCTTCTTAGGACATGTAGTGTCAGCTGAAGGCATTAGAGTTGATCCGAAGAAGATTGAAGCCATTGTTGAGTGGAAGCAACCGAAGTCTGTGACGGAGGTACGTAGCTTCCTAGGTTTAGCCGGATACTATAGGAGGTTTGTAGAGGGTTTCTCTAAATTAGCCGCTCCATTGACACAGTTACTTCAGAAGAGTGCTCAGTTTGAGTGGACAGATGCAAGACAAGAAGCCTTTGAAAAATTGAAAGAAGCTTTGACCCAAGCTCCGATCTTGATTCAGCCTGAGTCCGGGAAGGACTATGTAGTTTATAGTGACGCTTCTTATGTAGGGTTAGGATGTGTCCTTATGCAAGACAAGAGAGTAGTGGCTTATGCCTCAAGACAGTTGAAGACCCATGAGCGCAACTATCCGACCCATGACATAGAGTTAGCTGCAGTTGTGTTTGCTCTGAAGATTTGGAGGCACTATTTGTATGGTGAGAAATGCACAGTATACACCGACCACAAGAGTTTGAAGTACATTATGACTCAGCGAGATTTGAATCTCAGACAGCGTAGGTGGTTAGAGCTACTAAAGGACTATGATCTTACCATTGAGTACCATCCGGGTAAGGCCAATGTAGTGGCCGATGCTTTGAGTAGGAAGATGGCCGTAGACTTGAGAGCTATGTTTGCTAGATTGAGTTTGTCTGGAGATGGTGGCTTGATAGCCGAGCTTCAGGTTAGACCTACTCTAGGTCAGATGATTAGGGAGAAACAGCTCTTAGACAGATCTTTGGCACCTCACGTGCAAGATATAGCCGAGGGTAGATCTTCAGACTACAGTTTCAGTTCCGATGGGGTTTTGTGTTTCAAAGACAGAATAGTTGTGCCAGAAGATAGTGATCTGAGACGTACAATTTTGACTGAAGCTCACAGTAGTCCGTTTGCTATGCATCCGGGAAGTACGAAGATGTACCGCGATTTGAAGAATGAGTACTTTTGGGTTGGCTTGAAGAGAGATGTAGCCGACTTTGTGAGTAAGTGTTTAGTGTGTCAGAGAGTGAAGGCGGAACATCAGGTTCCCTCAGGTTTGTTACAGCCGTTGAGAATACCGGAATGGAAGTGGGAGAACATCACCATGGATTTTGTTTCGGGTTTGCCTTTGACTCCTACGAAGAAGAACTCAGTTTGGGTGATAGTGGATCGATTTACAAAATGTGCTCACTTCTTGGCAGTCAACACTACTTACACTTTAGATAGATTGGCCGATTTGTACATTGGTGAGATAGTTAGGCTGCATGGTGTGCCGAAGTCCATTGTATCAGATAGAGATTCGCGGTTTACTTCTAGATTTTGGGAGTGTCTGCATACAGCTTTGGGTACCCGTTTGAACTTCAGCACTTCTTATCATCCTCAGTCAGATGGTCAGTCAGAGAGGGTTATTCAGATCTTAGAGGACATGTTGCGTTGTTGTATCATTGACTTTCAGGGTACTTGGGAGAAGCATTTGCCTCTAGTAGAGTTCGCGTACAACAACAGTTTTCAGTCGAGCATTCAGATGGCTCCGTATGAGGCCTTGTATGGCCGGAAGTGTAGAACTCCAGTGTGTTGGGCCGAGGTAGGACAGAAATTGTTACCTATGCCTGATTTGCTCAAGGGGACAACCGACAAGGTAAAATTGATTTGCGACCGTTTGAAGGCTGCTTCGGATAGGCAGAAGTCCTATGCCGATTTGAAGAGGAAGGAAGTTGAATTCTCAGTGGGTGAGAAGGTATTCTTGAAAGTGTCTCCGTGGAAGAAAGTGATGAGATTTGGCCGAAAGGGGAAGTTGAGTCCGAGGTACATAGGACCGTATGAGATTGTGAAGAGGGTTGGTCCCGTTGCTTATCAGTTGCGTTTGCCGTCCGAGCTTGAGAAGATACATGATGTGTTCCATGTGTCGATGCTTCGCAAGTATAGGTCTGATCCATCACATGTTATGCCCGTGGAAGAAATTGAATTGAATCCGGATTTGACTTATGAAGAAGAGCCAGTAGAGATCTTAGCTTCTGACAGAAAGGTGTTGAGGGGTAGATCGATTGAGTTAGTAAAGGTGCGGTGGCGACGTAGAGGTGTGGACGAGGCCACTTGGGAGAGGAAGGAGGATATGGAAAGGCAGTTTCCGTATCTCTTTCAGACAGGTAATTTCGGGGACGAAATTCCTTAAGTGGGAGAGAGTTGTAACACCCGTGTCTTGGGCCTAGGAGTTAGCCGGATATTAGTTCGAGTCAAATAAAACTTAATTAAAACATTTCAACTTCAAATAATGACCTAATTAAACTTTAGTAGAAAGGGGAGGGCTTATGAGGTAATTTGACCCTAAAGTCTTTAAAAAGCTAGACAACTTTAAACCAAAAGTTGTCATCTTCTCTTTTCATCTTCTTCCAACGTTAAAAGGGGAAAACACCATCTCTAAAACCTCTCTAAACCTTGTTACTATTCCATCTATTTTAGCACCCGATTTCAACACCATTTTAAGAGGTAATTACATTTTCTTAACCTCCATTTCAATCTCTATCTATCCCTTGTTTTAGATTTCAAAAATAGTGAGTTTTGGAAATTAGGGTTCATATGGAAATTTGGGGTTTTGATGGGGTTTTTCAACTTGTTTTGATAAATTGTTTTGGGGGTTTGTTTAAGTACTATGAAATACACAACATATCTTAATTTGGTTGATTTTGGGTAAATTTTCGTAGTATGGTCTTAAGGCTAGTTTTAAGGTTGTAAAACTTGGGTTTTTGGTGGGTTTTGTGTTGAAATTGAAGGGCTGTTGATATACCTATGATATGGGGGTGTTTTGGGATGATTTGGAAGTCATTTGGATGTTTGGAAATTGGTTTTTCAGCAAGTCTTTAGGGGAGCACGAAAATGGGATTTTTAGAGATGTTATGTGGTTTGGAAATCGTGGAATTTGGGTTGTGTTAGCAAGTATGTTGATGTTTGAGTTTAGTATTGAATTGGGAGATAATATGTATGTTTTGTTTGGTTAGAAGCAAGTGGAAGCGCGGAAGAGGCTTTGGGACCGAATTCGGGTTCGTAGGGAGTTCGGTTCGAATTGCTAAGGAAGGGCGGTGAGTGGTTCAACTTGTTTTTAAGTTTGGTTCGAGCTTGGTAGTAGTGTGTGTGTGTAAAGTGTGCTTGGTAGGCCACTTCCATTTAATTCAAGTTGATAGCTTAGCTTTCGATATCCTAAAATGCCTTGTGCTTACTAGCTATACTCTTGGATTGTGGTTAATTGATACATGTATATATATCATGTTGAGTAGATATGTGATGAGCATGTATTGTGGTTGATGATATGTATGTGATGTGGTTGTGATAATTGGCACTAAAAATTACCGGTTGTAAATGATCGATCATTAGGATAGTGTGCACACAAATTGAGTCAAAACGTACGTGGCCTTGATGGCGTTAAGTCATCAAGGAGGAGTACGGTGATGTAATATTCCACCGGAAGCTATTCATATATTTCTACGGGATGATGAGTGGAATCCCATCCGTAGGGCATGTGGCGATGAGTGGAATCCCGCACATGCAAGGGCCGGTGATGAGTGTAATCCCACCAAGGTAAAGTATTGTTGAGGTTTATATCCGCACAATCGGGGTAATTAAAGTGGCCAATTAAACTTAAATCGTGTATTGTGATATATGATGGTGATGTGTGAGTGTGATATATGGTATTGTTGTATGTTGATGATATTGATGTTTAATCTTGTTAGGAATGAGAGACCATATATGCCACTTGAAAGACTAGCTAAGTCTACTTGATATTATGCCTATGTTTGATGTATGTAGACTAGGATTAACATGCTTGGACCCTGCATTGTTGTTGTTTTTCATTTTAGAGCACCCTCACTAAGCTTATAGCTTACGCTCTCTATGTTCAACAATGTAGATCATTAGCGTGGCGTTAGCACAAGGCAAGGCAAGAAGGGCTTCCAAGTTTGTAGCTCAAGTATGGTTATCGATTTTGTATTAGCTAGCAATGTGGCAAAGGTCTTGTATGAGCATGTGTGACTCATTTAATTGATGTTGTTTTGGATTGATGTTTGGATTGTAAGCATGTTACACTATGATGAATGTTTCGATGTTTGATGGCATGTTTTAGAATGCTTAGGTTGCCTTGTGTATGAATGCAAACCTTTCAAGTTGTCTTGTTCCTTTTAAGGTCTTTTGAGCTCTTGTGTATGTCATTATTGCATAAATTGCTCTTTGACTTGAATGCTATGCATGAGTGTTTTAGTCCATGTTTAAATGTTTCCCTTGGCTTAAATATGTGTGCCTACGTGTTTGTATATGCTATGGTGAGTCGAGAGTTGCATCTAGAGTCGTGTTGGGGTCGTTTAGCTAAGTTTTGTGGTCTTACAGTGCAGGGCGTATCGATACGCCCAAGGGCTGTATCGATACGGCCTTGCTCTGAGGAAACAGTTTTGTCTGGGCGTATCGATACGTGGAGTGTATCGATACGGTCCCAACACTCTGAAATTCAGGTTAGGCTGGGAGTATCGATACACAAGGGTGTATCGATACCCTCTTAACTCTCTGAAATCTTGGGGAGTTGTAGAGTGCTTGGCGTATCGATACGGTGTCCAAGCGTATCGATACGGTCCAACGGTGTTGACCCCGGTCAAGGAGTATCGATACCCTCTGAAGGTGTATCGATACGCCCTGTTTAAAAAGGGTAAATGGGCTGTTTTAAGGGGCTGTTTGGGTTGGTCGTTGCTATGGTGTTTGTGTTCCCGCTGTCATGTTTCACATAGGACTTAACAAGGCATCTAGGCAAGACTAATTAATGAAAAAAAATTAGGGTTGCTAACCGAGGGGGAACCTTAACAGGTTACGCTTCGGTTTTCCCCGTGTAGCTCACTCGGACCGGTCATCCGGCCAGACCGGGACGAGGGGGTTACACATTTTTTATATTAGTGTAATATAACTAGATATTAATTTAATATATTAATAAGTATATTTAAGTATTATTTTATACTATTAATGTTTTTTATTATTTGTTTAAATTATTAAATTCTTAATGTTATTTTAATAATTATTATATTTAATATTAATATGTTAATATATTAATATTAATATTAGAGTTAAATAATTAAGGGTAAAAAAGGTAACTTCACCTCAAAAGTGATTTTTCACCCTAAAAAGCTAGAAATTTTTTGCTTATGGGTGAAAAATCACTTTTTTAGGCAAAAAAGAGTTATTTTTTAAGCAATGCCAAAGGAGCATTAAAAAGAACCTATCTATTTGAAATATGGGGTAGGCATGAGCTCAAACAATCAAGATCTAAGCTTGAAATTTTAGAATCCAAGGGTCGGTATAACTCGGAGCGCAATTTCGCTTTTGGGCTGAGAGTTTAGGCCTTTGGGGGGGGGGCTCAAGGGAGCCTTTGTGGGCCTCCTATGTGATTTTTGGGCTTGGTGTCTTGGTTGGGTTAATGAATAGGAAAATGGAGTATGGACAATAGGGTAAATTCCCTCATTTTTAAAGGGAGAAAGTTGATTTCTCCCCATTAATTTTCTACAGAAAGAGAAGGGGTGAGATCACCATGTTCCATATTGTTCTCTCCATTCCTCTTTCTTCCTTTCATCTTGCAACCATGTCAAAGGTTTAATCTTGCAACCATTTGCTAATATGGTTGAATGGTGGAAAAAATTCATTGGTGTGCTGTTAAAAAAAGTGGGAATTCAAATAGATTCTGAATTTGTATGGATGTCGTCAAATTCCGGTTATGTAAAACTCAATGTAGTTGGAGCTATTAAAGCAAAAGTTGCAGGTTATGGTGGAGCCCTGAGAACGAAGGATTGCATCTTGAGTATGTTGTGTTCGGGGCCGACTAAGTGTTTGGGAGCCGAGTTTGCTGAAATGATAGCAGCGATGGCTGCATTAATATTGTTTTATTGAAGCAGAATGGTTAAGGAAGCCTTGTGGGTTGTAGATTCTGACAGCAAGGTGGTGTTGAACTGGTTACACAATCTGATGCAACGCCTCTGGCTTTGGTGGTCAAATATTTTATAATGATATTGTGGCAAAGAGGAGTGGCAATGTGAACTTTGAATTTGTGCCGAGAGAAGCTAAAAAGGTAGAAATTAGCCTTGAGAATGAAGGTATGAATAGTTTCTTCCATTTTTTAAGCATGGTGGTAGCCTAATTGACTAGGATCTGGTGTATTTATGCATGTAAATTCTTGTTATTATAGTTGTAGTAGGAGTGGTAAGGGTGAGATCATGGTTTGGCTTTACCCTGGAACATGTTCTATTTTAGCTTTAAAGGTGAGCAGGCTCGTGTGGTTTTTTGTAACCCTTGATCGTATGTACTCTTTTCCTTCAACTTAGGCTTAGGGAGGTTTTTAACGAGGCTTATGATCAAGGTTATTCTAATAAAAAATAATCTTTGCCGAGCAAAAAAAAGGAGGATGTCGAGTAGCCGTTGGCATAGAAGGACCTTTAATGCCAAGTACTGGTTGGTAGAGAAGAGCATTTGATGCCAGGCCAAGAAGATGTTAACCCTGAAAAAATAGGACCAAATCAGGCTGCGAGAAAATAGAGATGGGATCAATCTCCAAAAAACAACGGACAAGCAGTGCCAAGCGCGGTTGGCAGTACCATGCCGAGCTACGACGCCAGAAGAGCAATGGCACGATGATGTCAGCCCTAATCTGATCAGCCTTAGGATTCAAACTCTGGATAAGATGATCACCTTCCTTATCCCTACACGTTCAAATTCAAATCCAAGTTAATCCTAGGCTATCCATGGAGTCCTATTTAAAACCGATCAAAGTAAAATTGAAGGAAAGCGGAAAAATAGGAGAGTGATTGGAGATAAAATTTAACTTTCGACCAAAAGCTTGGTTGTGAAGAGCTGCATCGAGAGACCCTCTTCTAGCCCATCCTCTTTGTTGTTATTTTATTTTTACTTAGTTTTAATGATGATGGATGTTTAAAACGATAATGGTTTGTTGGTTGATACCCTCACCATGAACTAATTTCATAGTTGGTGAGGGGTGATTGCGTTTGAACGCTATGTTTTTGTTTTATTTTTAATAAATCGACACTGCCTCAACACTATTTTTCTATCTGGCATGTTTACTATTTTTAAGTGTGCTATCAAGCGACAGTTGGCACTCTCTTTTTAAAATACTATGCCAAGCGACGTCTAGCAAAGTTAGCCTATTGCAACTCAATGTCATAACTGACTTGGGTGGCGATGATCAAATGCTAGATACTGAGGTGAGATGCTTCGAGAGAAGATGTTCAAGTAGATGAACTTACTTCGGAAGTAAAATCTATCTCTCAAGAGTAAAGATTGACACTTAATCAAATTAATTTATGAAAAAACATTCACTATAGACATATAGGGGTTTTTTCCATGATTAATTTAGGGCAATGCTATCGACAGAGGCATTGCTACCTTTGAATCTGCTCGGCAACCAATGCCAAGATAGGATTTATTAAAGGATGGCATGGCATGAATAGCGTAAAAACCATGCACTCTTTGCCAATGCACGTCATTTGCTAAGACATCTTCCTTGCCAACATTTTAATTTACTTTCGTACTTTCGTTATCTTTTCATTTTCTTTCAAAACCACTCTACAGCAAAAACATCTCTTTCACAAGACAAGTAATTATCAAAGCGATCGAATTCCAAACACAATCTTTGTGGGATCGACATTCAGCTTAACCATTGTATTACTTGCAGACCGTATATACTTGCACGCAAAAGACTCTCGGCATAACTTGCCCAATACATATCATTTATACCTTTTGCCAACATTCAATTTACACACTCCCAAAAGAGTCTACAATGGATTGAACGTGTATCGGTACCCCGTGTTAAACTTGATAAACACATGCAATTCTTGGAGGGCATATCGATACACCTTAGGAGGGTATCGATATCCCTTGTTCTACAAGAATTCTAGTAGCTAAAATAGGTATTGGTACGCCTAGGAACGTATCGATACCGATGGGGTATCAGTACACGACCCTATGTATCAGTACGGGGTTGTTGGTTTAACATATGTGTGTGTAAAGCTTGGCATCGATACGCATGGTTGGGTATCGATACTTTGAAGGGTGTATCGATACTCGTGCGAGGGTATCGATACCGTTTGGGAAATTTGCCCGAAAATACATTTTAAGTTCTAAGGACCTATAATTCGAGGACTAAGGCCCAATGAGTTTCTAATGTGGTAAAATGAATAGTACAACTGAGAAACCAAGATTTAAACCTCATATATGAGCATAATGAGTAATAACTTGGTAAAACCTTAGGTGACTTGTTTGTAATAGTAACCATATGGATCCTTGGTGGATCGGGTGATATTGCATGCCAAGTAAAGACACTTGTTGGTTGAGTCACCATTGTTTGGTGAGATCCGGATACCCAGTGAGAGTGTTGCAACACTAAGAGGTAAGCTCCCGGATGTACGTTCTTGAGGTTGTGTGACATCGGGCCTCATCCGATGATACTCGTTAAGAGATTTCGAGTACGAGCGTACGTTCCTGAGGCTATGTTACATTGGGCCTCACTCCAAGTTTGTTGGTATGATGCATGTGTTATGTGTGAGATTATTGCATCGTTGCTTGCTATATGTTTAGGCAGCTAGAGGTAGTGCCACATGTATTATATTGACATGATATCATTTTTTAGCTACATGCTCATATTTATGATTTGCATGAAGCATGGTTGTGTGGAAGTGTATCAACTGAGCTTCATTAGCTCAACGTTCGGAATTGTTGTTTCCATTCGCAGGTTAGTAGGTTGACGTGCATTGTCGGAGCACCATCAGAGTAGGACTTCAGCACCGACTTGTGTCCGAGTACAATACTTAGATATTTAGGCTATGTATATGTAGGACCCTATGTGTTGTGTTGTAACTCTTATTTTGGTATTTTAACTTGTGAGTCAAATGCTTTAATTATGTATTTTTAAATGGGGCTCCCATGTAACGTTTTAAATTGGTTTATCTATTTTGAAATATTCAAACTTAATGGATTTCGTGGAATGAATGTGTTGGGCTAAATTTAGTTGTGAAATTTTATGGTGTTGAGATTGGGATTGAGGCCCAATTTGTGACATCCGGGTTTGGGATGTTACATGTCTGCTTTCTAAGTTTTTAATATATTGTATTATTTTTATATAATATATAATTCACACAATTAAATTTATATTAATATATGATATTATAATGTACATTTAGTCATCTTAGATTGAAGTTTTAATAAGAAAATATCTAAGTTAATAAAGCATAAAAATTTTCTTTTCTTCAAAATTAAAAATAATATTAGCATACACAACATAGACTTAAGTTAACCATTTACGGGAACCAACAAGTGTCACGGTGAAAAAGTAGATGATATTCATCTTATGAGACACATGTTCAAATCGCTTTGTATACAAGTCGTATGCTCATTGTCAAAGGGTTAAGACAGTGGCTGATGTACGTGGAATGATGGGTGGGCTCGTGCCCACCCTAAACTTTATAAAGTTCATACATTTGACTTTGATTTTTAAAATTTTTATGAATAAGTCCTTAATTTTTCAAAAAAATTTATGACTTGTGCCCACCCTGAAATTTTGAGATTTTTTTGACCTGTGCTCACCCTCAAAAATATTTCTGGATCCGCCATTGGGTTAAGATTGCGTATGAACAGATATTACATTATAATCAACTTTAGACCATTTAAAAAAGTTAATCATTTACAGATAAGGACGAAATTAGATAATATTTCTTAATTACATACGTTAGTTCGACACCAATCTATTCGACCGGACTAGATCATATAGTAACATTATTATTTTCATTATAAAAGGTTTTCCTTTATTTTCATCCCAAAAGGACTAGTGAATTGAATTAATATATGCGTTTACATAAATAATTTTTTTACAATGCCCACTGTTGTATACAAAAAAAAAATATAAACCCTAAACTAAAAAAAAACAGCACACGATCTTCTAACATCCCTTCGAATCCTCAAAGGCATGCAAACCCCACACCAACATGATCACAAATTAATGGTAACTTCTTCTTCTCGAATCCTCAAAGTATTCAATAAACTTCATAGGAAAATCATACTATTATCGATCTCGAATCTCATGTCGTCCGAGTTCGAAGCCACCCCATGGATAAGGTCGTGATGGTCACCTAAGCTGTTTTCTTCCATGTTCATGTCCCACAAGAACTCGTAATCGTCGTCGACTTTCGAGCTAACTTCGTTGCCGCCGTGATTGTTGTTGTTGCCGTTGTTTTTTTCGGGGTGGGAATTATATTGAAGCAGATTGAGCAAACTTTGGCCATGAGTTTGATGGGGTGGTTTGGTGGGTAGAGAGCTGATTTGTTGAATATGATACCCGGAAGCCATGGTGGTTTGGTCGGTTAAAGAAGGGGCATGAATTGAGGGCTCCAACATCATTGGGGAGCTCAGCCTGTTGCTGTTCTCTCCTCCTTTGCTCTTGTGGAACGCTCTACATAAAACCCAGTCTTCCTGTCACATTAAAAACAAAATAAGTAAATACGACTCGTATAGTGAAAGGAGGAAAAGAGTGTACCAAAATATTATTAATTACGAAAAAATAAATACAATCAAGTATGAGAATACATGACAACTCGATGCAATATACCTCACAATAACCACAATACAAACACACCACCTTAAACGATGTTGTATCGCTTCTTCTTCTTAATGCATTTTTTTTTCTTCTCGGATAAAAAAAAAAACACCTTAAACGATGGAGACAAGAAAAACCAGAACCACAAGAGCCTAGAATTAATCTATAACGTAGCAGATTCATATTAGACTGGAAATGAGCAAGTTAAGTCGATACGTACGCGTACGAGTTTTCTTCTCAGTAAATATGATTTTATTAAAGAAAATAAAATCATACAAACTCTAATCTTATACTATATGCCTCGTTAAAATTTCCATAATATTAAGTAGAGAGAAATAATACAACACAACTAAGACTATGAATTTTTTTAAAAACAGAACGTGAGATTTGATTCTTTTAATATTAAAGTTCGTCATTTCCAATGAAACTAGCATATGCCATAATAATTATATATTCTTTTATTTAATTAGATAGAAAAATACTTTATTTAATTATATTTCGAATTCTCATATAAAGAATATTCTTGACCACAGGAAAAAGGAAGCATTTTCAAACGAATAATTAAGAGAAAAATCCATGATTGTAGAATATGAAAAAAATAGATAAATTAGCTTGGTGACATATGTACACATAGATAGTTCTGTCTAATTTGGGTCGATGATAAGCCCCAATCCTCCCTCTCTTGAATCATAATCATATGCGGGTACGGACCCAGTAGTTTATGTTAGGAATGAACTTATAAAATTTTAAGGGCTAAAAAATAAATTTTTAATAAAACATATATAGAAAAAATTTAATTTTTTTTTAAATCGTATAAAATTTTAAATTTTCAGGGAGACAGCCGCTCCTTCCAGCACCTCAATCTATCCCGATCATATGATAATAATAGTATAACATAATTAAGTACTTGATTATGAGAATACATGAAAATGGAACGAATAATAAGTGGACAACTTTCCAATATTATTCCCACTAAGCGTTTTTCCTTAACTTTCCTTAGAGCAAACCCTCATATATCTTCTCTAATTCACACATTGGCTGCAATATGTGTCAGTCTCTCTTTACCCTAAATTTCAATCTCTCACTTTCAGAAGTCATTTTCGAACAACATAATGTATGAACAGGCATATGATATGAGTATATAGTTGAAAAAAGGAGTCGAGGAAATGTGACCTTAGGGGGCATATGTGGGGTCTCGAGCCGGAATTCATGCATGATCCAACCTGTTTTGATTCCGTTCGGAGCTCGGTTCCGGTAGAACACCAGAGTCTTTCGCATCCCTACAATCTCTTGGGTTCTCGGGTCGACCACCGTTCGATCTTTTCCCGTTGCTTTCCAGTAGCCAGATGTGGTTGCCCGGTTCGTTCGGAACCCTGTCGCGTACTTTCGGTCACGGAAGCTGAAGAAGTACCACTCGTTTGCGTTCAACTTTGCGGCCTCTTTAATTTCATTTCATGTCCCCCATGCATACACAAAATATATGATTAATTTAATTTGCTTTGGATATCAAACACAACAACAACAATAACAATAAAAAAGTAAAAACCTCTCTCACTAACTTGAATTACTTAGTGTTGGTAAGTCTTTGTCACCTTATGAGTTATGTCTAAGAAAAGGTCTGTTTGGAATTACATGTAAAGCCGTAGAAATCGTTTTTTAATATTTTAATATGATTTCATGATAATATTTGTTCATTTCTAACAATAATTTCTTTGTTCGTCCTAGACAATTCAATTAAAAACGAAAACCGAACAGATTATACCAAAGAAGTGTAGCTTTTACTTATAGGTCACACGCTATTCCAACCCTACACTCAACATTAAGCCATTATGTCACATTTACCTTTCTCTATCATAGCGATATTAATGTTGTAATTATTTATTAACCATGAAGGAGGAAAATATACAGGCTAGGAGTACGATATACTGCGTATGAATACCGTGTATATGGACAGTTTATACTTCAATATGTAAATAAATACTACACGGTTCCTTCAAGAAATATTTACGCAATCAGAGGTTCGAATAATAACAAATTATAAATAAGATACACACCATCATTTTAACTCTATTTGTGATATCTACCAACAAGGTTAACCCGGACCCATTTATGAAAAAGTTGAAAATCTCTCACTTTTTTGGGTTATGAAGGGAAAGATATCATGATTTCAGGCTATGGTAGTGAAATGTTGATAGAACTAAGTAGAATCAAATCAAAGGGTGGAGAATCTTTATCTTTTTAGTTCTTACAATGTGCCAAAACAAAAGCGGAAACAAACTAGAGAAAAGAACCAACACATGACTTAACGTTGACGATAACTTACAAAATTTGAAAAATAAGATGCTACTGGTGGATCTTAGGGTACTAATTTGGGAGTAAAAAGTTGTATTTTATATTGAGAAATTCAATGGAGATTTTAGATCCTAAACAAGTTTATCAGTAAAGAGATTAAAAAAAACTGTATTTACATATTGTTTACTAAATGAGATTATTAGTGAGACTCGATGCTTATCTCGATGCTGACGAGTATTCAACCGAGTGAAACATATTATCGACCACATGCATCACCATACATATATACTTACATGCATGTGTATGGGGTTTCTAAATATGTGCGTGTGTGAGTGTAAACACACCAAGTTTAAACCGATGTGATTCCTTTCCCATCTCTCTTTTTCTCGTCCCATTCTCTCTCTCTTGGAGGGGGAAAAACGTGTTTGCTTTTCAACTATTTCTAACAGCTAACATGTAAGATGACAGTGGCACAACATGTACCAGAGAAAACACAACTCAACAGTTTCCCAACACTGCTTTTCTCTTTGTCCTTTCAAAACATCCCAAAACAACAACAACAACAGCTAAGCTCAAGGGATTCAAATAGTGGTCCGCAATGATCGCAACAGCATCCGTTATGTTTGCAACCGCGATAAAACACTGCAACTGCAATTTAAATCCCTCGTATAGCTCAGTTTGCATAAACCCCATAGAAAAGTTAGGATAAGAGACCTACCAGGAAGCTGCCATGGCTCGCACGTATGCAGATCGATCTCAACTAAAGTGCCCTTCAACACTTCCTCGTTGGCTATCTTTTTGTAAAGATAGTGGCAGACCAATTCTTCATCGCTCGGATAGAACCTAAACCCGGGAGGCAGTGTTGCTCCAATGTCCCTTAGCCCCATATTTATGTTGCTATGAAGCAAAAGCAAAGAAAGAAAAGGTGGTGGGGTTTTTTTTTTTGAGATCTTTGCTATGAAGGGTTTAATGGAAAAAAATGAATGAACTTAAGGTAAGAGATGGAATCAAGATGAGCTAAAAGAAAAATAATGTATGGAAGTGGGAAGGTTTTGTGTTGTTCTGGCACATATATATATACATAGGTAGAGTATGATCATGACAAATTAAGTGCCTTTGCCATTTAGATTTTCTTAGAAATATTCTAGTATATATAGACCAGCCATGCTTGTATAGCTAGTTAGTTATAATTGGGAAGTTTCAAGATAAACCAAAGTTACAAGAAAGCTTAATTTATTTTATGGAGAATTTAGCATTATTATTCTTTTATCACACGAATTTTAATTATATTTTTTTGGTATATAATTATTAGTATCTGGCTCAATAATCGATTAATTCAGATCGAGTACTATACACACATTATATAAACGACTTTCTCAATTTAATTTATTTTATTCACAACGTCAAAATTGATATTCATATATGGACAATATCCTATTTTTATTGAAACGTTCTAAAACACCTCTTTTTGTCTCTTATTTTAAGTGGATTCTTAAGATAAAAAAATACTATTTGAGGTATATACAAGCTAGAGTGTATATATTAATATATAATTACATCAAAAAATATAATTAAATAAATATAATATGCATATGGTAATCCTTTAAAAGAAAAGAAATAATTAATCAAATAAAGTAAAATTCATGGTCATTATCATTTACTTTTGTTTTGATAACAATTCTACTTTATGTAGATTATAAGTTTCATTTACCTTTTGCATTTATGTCCCGATTATTTTGTTTGACTTTAACTTCATGATTTCGTTTTTGGACATAACGTAGTGAATTTATTTTAATCCTATAAAGTAATTAACAAAACACAATTATTCTTTTTAGATTAATTTCTTTCGATAATCCGAGTTCAAAGAACAATATTTATAGGAGATGAAATGAGGATATAGGTAGAACATAGGACATTAAAAAAATTCATAAAATTGAATTAATTGATCTAACCAATTGAATTAAGAATTATTCAAATTTAAGTGTCTAAAATATCTTAAAATTTCAATATCAGTCAACTCTATAAACTTGATAACTTTAAGGTTATTAAAATACATTATCGTATAATCATATGGTATATGTGAGATGATCAGAGTCTCTCTTACCTTAACTGATTATTGAGAGTTCAATTCTCATTCTGAACATAAACTAATTTTAAAATTTTAAGTCAGCGTTTACCTAAATATGGGTCAACATAACACGATGGATTAATTATTGGACTCGCTTCGGTAATTTCTCAAAAATATATTATCAAATATAATGAAATTTAAACCTCTAACCCATTGGAACCCGACAAGTGTCCCAGTAGAAAAACGGATGATGTTCGTACTAGGAGATACAGATTCAAATCACTTTGTCTACAAGATGTATGTGCATTATCAAAAGGTTAAAAATATCTATGAACATATATACTACTTTGTAATCACCTTTAGACTATTCAAAAAAACGTCTAATCCATTAAATTCATATAAAAAAACTATATCAATTTATTAAATACATATTTAAATTAATTATAGGCGAATTATCTATTTCGAAAAGGAAAAGACATACAAATCCAAAGAATAATTATAGTACTTTGTAATTAATTAGAAGGAGACAAAAGTGTTTGATTTCAGTGGCTATAATAATGGATATAAAATAAATAATAAATAAAACAGGACATATGATTATTTATTTATTTATTTATTTTGTTGATAAATTGAGAATAATAATTAATTGGTCGGATAATTGCATTAGGGGTGGGCCCTGTCATCCCACATCTATAGAAAGGGATAAAGAAACCTTATGTCCCCGACCACGTGAACCATCTGATTGCTCTTAGCAAAAACAAAGACAACTCGAGGAAATAAACAAATAAATACAAAATAATATAAATAATTAGATTTAATAGCTGGAAAATATATTAATAAAATAAAATAAGGAATATTGTTATTATTAGCAACTGATAATCATCGACTTCCCATCCTATGATCTGTTTAATTTTAGATCACATAAAGAAAAGAAGAAAAAAAATCAGTGGGCCTGATCGCCTGTCTTTCACCTGGGCCCCACTAATGACGAACAACATTGGACCCATCTTTTATAACTGAAAAAAAAAACAAAAAAAAACGAACAAAATATTTATATGTAAATTTATAAGGATTAATATCCTATACACTGACGGTAGAAACTGAAAGTTTCCACAAGCGCTTTAGTTTTAAGGTATAGGGAATTAGTTTAGGGTATATGGTTTAGGGATTTAGGTATAGGGGTTTAGAATTCATGCATGGTGGTTTCAATTTATGGTTTAGGTTTAGAATTTAGGGTTTATAGGTTAGGGTTTAGTTTTTAGGGTAATATGGCGAGGATTTAGGTTTTAACCTATAAACCCTAAATTATAACCCTAAACCTTAAATTGAAACAAATATCCCTAAATTCTAACCCCTACACCTAAATTCCTAAACCATATACCTTAAATTCTAACCCGCATGTGTATAGAATATTTATCCATATATAGGGTAATTATTACATGCACAAACACGTATGACAACTTTATTTACACAAGCGTCTCGTTTTAGTTTTAGGAGTTATGGACTTTGTTTGGGGTTTGGAGTTTGGAGTTTAGGGGTTTAAATGTAATAGTTTTGAATTTATAGGTTGTTGATAGAATTTCAGGTTTATAGTTAAAATTTAGAGTTTATAGTTTAAAATCTAAATCCCTAACTATATTTCCCTAAAACCTAAACCCTAAATTCTAAACTACTACATTAAGACCCCTAAACTAAAACCCTAAACCTTAAGTTAAGGTGCTAGTGGAAACAAAAAAATTCTACCGCCTGTGTATGAGATAATAATCCTTAATAATATTGTGTAATTAAATAAAAGTACATTTTGATAAATAAATTAATCCCTGTAAAAAAAATTCCAGCACAAACAAAATGTGAAGATATTTCAACAAATTTATGCAGAACATAACCACATTACTTAAACGAAAACAGTAACTACAACATTAATTTTAAAAGCACTAACATAATTTCTTTTTATTTTTGAATATTTTATAACTTTTAAATTATTTATTAACGCGTAATATATAAGACAAATAGTTTCATGTCAACATAAATCACATATGACTTTGCTATATGAGAGACCACGTCAATATTGTTGAAAATTAATATTTTAACAAACATTTTTGTTGGAAAATCGGTTTGATTTTTTGGGGGAAATTTGTTAAAAAATGAAGTGTTAAATTTGACAAGATACAAAATGTTGAGGGTTAAATATGTTATTATAAATTTTATAAATAAATAAATAAATATTTAATAAATCCAAAATTGTTATATTATTTGTATTAAATCTAAGTATTAATATTATATTTTAAATACCATGTTTGGTAAAGGGAAGTTTGAGCTAAAATTAGATATTTGAGCTAAAATTAGAGCTTTAATCGGTTAAATCCGCTAATTTGGATGTTTGGTAAAGAGCAGATTAAAATAGCGAATTGGGGTAAAACCTCTAATTTTGAAAAAGCTGCTAATAGGAATTTTTGAAATTAGAGATAATTTTTGAAATTAGAGATTTTGACATAAGAGATAAAACCTTTTTTCCCTTAACAATTATCTAAAATCTCTAAATAACCTAAATTTAACAATTACTATTTTAATTCTTCAACTTCACGTGTTTACATTATGACATTTGTAAACTAATACCTTTTGTATTTTTTTCTTTTTATTCTCACACATATATTTGTATTTAAATTTAATAATTAATTAAATTATATTAAAAATAATTATATAAATAATAAATTAATATATAGATGCTTCAAATATGCTTGTTTAAATAATCAAACATCTATAAGTTAATTTTACCAAACATTTTTATACAATCTGCTAGTCAAATAAGCTAATGCAATCACCTATCAGCTAATGTAATTCGCTTTCCGCTAATTGTCAAACAAAGCTTAATTAATTAAATTTACAGTCAAGTATCCAAACCCCTTAAATATCCACATTTAGTAATTATGAAAATATTTTAAAATGATTTTTAATTAAAAATAAAGCAAATTAATTTATAATTTCAATACATTATCTGCAAAAGTAAAACAAATTCAGTTATTCGTCATATGAAATTTGCGTATGCTACCTGTAAAAATAAAATAGATTTGAATAATACATATCTAAAAAATTTTCATTAAATAGAGATGTATTATATTCTCATATTAGGATTCGAACTCATATAAAATGACGTAATACGAGCATTCTTAGCCACTAGGCTAATTAGTAAATTTTAGAGTTAATATTCATGTCCGCTCTAAATTATTACGAACAATAGTTAAAAATACAAATATGACCTGAATATAAAAAATGTAATTGAATATCTATAAGTATCCAGTGTATGTCTGCGGCACAACAACCTAATTTAAGGCTAAAAAACAACAAGTTTCCAAACTTGTCAAAGTAACCTAAAATGTTATAATTTTTGATAATATTTTAGGTTGTTTTTTTAACAAGTTTCAAAACTTGTAAATCAAGTTACGAAAGTTTCGAAACTTGTCGAAAACCCACCAACATAAAAAACCAAAATTTGAAACTTGTAAAAAAACAACTTAAAATATTATCAAAAAGTATAACATTTCAGATCGAATATGGATAGAAATTTTACATTTGGATCGGATATCTTAAAATCCAAAAATCCAAAATATTTATGTATATGAATTTTATTATATTCAATATTTTTATGTGTTATATATGAAGATTTGAAATTTCTATGGATACAAGTTTTGTTATAGTCAATAATTTGTTTTTTTATATATTAAAAAACCTTAAATTTTGATAGATATAACCGTCAAATTCAAAAATATACTTAAATCAAGTTATAAGTCCGAATATTCAGATAAATCAAGTCATAAGTCCAGATATTTCGATATTTAATCCGAATATCCGATATCCGAAAAATCGTATAGCCAAAAAAATCAAATTTTCAGCTCAAATATGAATCACTATTTTTCCGATCCTAAAATTTCGAATACCCACTCCGATCAGATATCCGAAATTCACAGCACACCCCTACTACGCATTACTATTCTTAAACACCATGAGGACAAAGTGATGTTTTGTTTGTGATAACATGTGTTATGTGATATTATTATTAAGGGAGAGTGTATATTATTATTATTATTATTATTATTATTATTATTATTATTATTAAGGGAGAGTGTGTTTATATATAGTAAATGATGAGTGGATTGGGTTCACCAACACATAAGTTCCATGGAGTTGGAGTTGTAATAATAAAGGTTGTCGTATTAGGGTTCGGTATTTGATGAGTAGGATAAGACAATATATATATTCGACACCTCATCATACAAAGTGGACATTTCATCGCAAAAATTGATACATTCCTCGTGATTTCGGCAATCCGTGACCAAAATGGAAGAGCAGCACAAAAGTTTGGTCCACATTTTCCCTTTTTAATCACCCACTCTCGAACACTCGGATCTCTCTCACAAACACAACCAATAATTCTGTGGATACTTTTATATATAAATTACTCCAATTGTAAAACATCGACATTAAGGATTTTAGGAATATGTGTTGTATTTAATGTTTTGTTAGGAATATATGTTGTATTTAATGTTTTTTTGTCTATTTGTTTAACGATTTAAGTAAAAAACAATTTTATCGAATCAGGCGAGACTATAAAAACGACAGTTATTTAAGAAACTTGATTAATTAAAATAATTTATTTAATAAATTTTTAAAAATATAATTTCGTGTCAAATGATTCAAATTCTATGGGTGGGTGTAAAAATAATCGACTTGTTTTCATCTTGTTATGAGACAAAAAAAACTTGATTAATTAAAATAATTTATCCAATTTATTTAAGTGATAAAGTTTAACTTGACAAACTCAAAAATCAAATAACTTGAATAAATGTACAACTTTATTTAATTTGACTTTAAAATTGTTTTTTTTAAGTGAAAACAATTTTTTTCTCGTCAATTGAAGTTAAAAAATAAAGCAATGTAGCTTAGGCAAGCAGTCAAGTTGAGATTTTTAAATATAAATAGATAAATTTATTAAATTAAGACCAAATTGATAGAATGTATAAATTTTAATGACCAAAATTGTTAGTATACCACATCACGTCCCAATTTTCATGGTCCAATGTTATGTTTGTTATAAAATTTTAATTGATTAATTAATTATATATTTTTTTTAAAAAAAATAACATGTTAATAGCTGAAGACATAATTGAGTGTTAAAGTGTATTTTACCCAATTTCTAATATAATAGAAAAATACATTTTAACCCAAAATTTAATTTGATTATGGCCTTAAAATTGTGATAAAATTGTTGATTCTAATTCCTAATTGTAAATTGTCGGCAACTAAGTTGAGTACTTGAATGTTGTGAGTTATATTGACTTTATTTTATGTCACAGGTATAATCATTTATGAAATTATATAAAAAAAAATTAAGAGGCACGAAATTACAAAATTTTAATAATATAAAATTAAATAATTAATAAATAAAAAAACTCTAAATTCTATGGCTGATGCGTTAGCGAAAAGTGGTGTTGACTGTCCGTCTTGGGTTCGATTACTTGGTTGATCGATTTTGTGGTGTATCATTTCCACATCGCCGGGCACTCTTTTCCTCTATTTAGGAGTAGAGAGATTTTTAACGAGGTCACCGGTGGTGTTTGCCGTGTATGATTCATACTTAATAAAATCATACATTATTGAGTAAAAAAAATTATATGTGAACTTAAAATTTCTAAAAATACCGCATCTTGAACCGTAAGCATATAACTTTGCTTTTAAACTAAAATGACATATTTAAGATGAAATAGATTAAATCAAATAAAACACATATTTTGATGTGAATAATTTATACAGAAAATCTCCACTATATCTCGATGCTTTAAGACCGTAAGTAGAGTTGTAAATGAGACGAGACAGATCACGAGCTATTTGAGTTCGTTTTGTTAAAGTTTGGTCAATATTCGACTTGATTGAACTCGACTCGAGCTTGAACTTGGCTCGAATTCTTAATGAGCCGAGTCGAGCTACTCGATACCCAACTCGAAAAGCTCGCGAGATACTCGAAAATATAATGTACTGAATTTTTTAAATTTAAAATGTAAATTTCTAAGCCTAAAACCCTAAAACATAAACTCTAAATATAAGTCTGTTGAGATGATCACACAATTGCAAATGGTCAAGAGGAGTGAATTGGCGATAAAAATTTGAAGGGTAAAAATTTAGAAGAATAAAAATGGTGACATAAGACAATTAGAGTGGTTCAAGTTCTCTAATGAGCTCTACATTCACTACCTTAGCTCCCACTAAGGATTTTCAACCAATTCACTACTTGAATTCTTCCCATTTTCTTGAATGAGGTGGAAAATTTACAATTTGATTAAACTTTCTATTCAAAGCTTAATTCACTCACTTTTACAAAGAAGGATATTTGGTAACTCTACAAATTCCTCTCAAAGGATGATGTTTACCCAATTATAATTTTACACTCCCAAAACTCACAATAAGATATTACAATGAAGAACACAAGAGTTGGGTACAAAGATTTAACTCTAAAGGTATAAAGTTTGAATTTGAGTGCTTTGATGTTGCTTGTAGGTTCAATAGTTGTTGCTGGAGCATTTGAGACTTGTTTTTATATCCTTGTATTAATTTCTAGCCGTTTGGGTGGTTGAGATCATCAATAGAGCTGTTGGGCTGCAATTTCTCGCAATAAATGCTACTCATTAACTTACCGTATTGGTACGGCTCGTGGTCGTATCGGTACCTGTCTCAAATAAAAAGAGCCGTTGTAACTGAAAAACAGGGTGTATCGATACACTTCGAGGGCGTATCGATACGGTATTAAGGGGTGTATCGATACGATAAGACATATCGATACGGATTTTGCTCACTGGAATTTCAATTTTGGTTTTGATAAAAAGCGTATCGGCACGCTACCTTAGCGTATCGGTACGGTTCAATGGTCATTTAAAATTTGAGATGCCAACTAACTAACTAACCAACGTTCGGAAATTAAATGCAAGAATTTTGCAAATGTCAGCATATTGTATCGATACGGTGACATTACGTATCGGTACACTATAGCAAAATAATGTTTTGATAAGAAACTTGTATCGATACAATTTCAATGAGTATCGATACGCTATAGCTTAAAGTCTTGCCCAGATGAATGTCCTATCGATACGGGGTTATACTGTATCGTACGCTATGAACGATTAAAATTCTAGTGTTAAAAAATCGTATCGATACGTATAAGGGTATCAATACACCTGAGCGTTTTGTTGAAGTTAGGCTTGAAAACACATAAAAAGACTTAGTGAAATTTAAACCTTTGAGTATATTTTGACTTGAAATATTGTTTGGTTCAAAATGGCTTGTCAAAAAGTGAGACTTTCAAAAGTACTTAAAAATTTATTGTTTTGCAATTTAGTCCATAAGTCTAAGTGTTATATCAAAATCAATTTTAGTTTCACAAAGTCTTAAACCCTTAAAATCTAAACCCTAAATTCTAAACCCAACAACATAAACCTCTAAACCCTAAACTAATACCCTAAATCCTAAAATTAACAAGCTTGTGTAAACTTCAGTTTACACAACTTGTGTATCAAAGATTTTTTTCATAATAAGGGTTTAAATGAGACGAGACAGATCGCGGGCTACTCAAGTTCGACTCGGTCAAAGCTCGGTTAACACTCGATTCGATTGAACTCGACTCAAGTTTGATCTCGACTCGAGTTCTTAACGAGCCGAATCGAGCTTAGATTATTCAGACTCGCTAAAAACTAGTCAGGCTCGAACTCGACTCGAATTCTTAACGAGCTGAGTCGAGCTCAGGACTACTCAAACTCGACTCGGCTTGTTTACACCCCTAACCGTAACATTCCAAAGTCAAAAGTAGGTCATTGAGTTTTCTTATTCGTAAGATTGGAACATGTACATTTATTAAAGCAAGCTATAGGTATATAAATACTATAACAAAAACAATTGTTGTGTATTTATTTCTTCTTAAATACCTAAATTCACTTAGGACACATATAGTCCACATATTATGGTGCACGTCATAAGGGGTGGATGACGTGTAGATTATTCTAAAAGGAAATCATGGAGTTGAAAGAAGCTTAGCAATGGGGATTAAAGATAATTATTCCAAATGCTTCTAAAATGGGAAGATAATTATTCGAATGATTGGGGTTTAGGGTTTTTCTTTCCCAAATATGGAGCATTGGAGTTAGGTGTGGTTTGACGTTGGACGATGAGTGACGCCTTCTTATTCCTCTTTCTAACCAATAATTTCCGCTCTCTATTTCTCTCTTTTGCCTCACATTCCCTTTTTTAAAAGAAAATTTTGTAAATTTCGATGTTTATATATACAATCAATTAGTAATTAGAATATACCAACGAGGTTGATTCAAGGGGTAAGTAGTTTAGTATTGTTTAAGCAAGTCTCGAGTTTAAGTCCTTGTATATGTAAAAAAAATCGCTGGGAAACTCGCCCACCAGAACCATGTGTGCAACGCATGTTGGTCTAGAATAGTCAAGGTCAAGCCCTGAAAATCGAAAGGGTAACTAAAAAAAATTGTAATTAGAATATATTTTTACTGAATGTGAAAATGACGTTGTCCATATTTCAAACAATTCACGCCTTTTGATTTGAACAAAAAATCATAGTCAATGATGATTATAAAAAAAATAATTAACCGTGATTTTTCTCTCAAATCAAAATGAGTGAACCGTCTGAAACTCCGGCAACAACAACTTTCTTACTTTTTACCATCAACAATTTTAATGTATTTAAAGAATATATCGAGTCAGAACTCGTGAAGTGGTCCTAGTGGTAAAGGATGGTGTATTTTATCCAGGCAACCCGAGTTCGAGCACTATATGTACACAGTGTGTGCCTTATTAAAAGGCTAAATAATTAAACAGATATTATCTTGTAATCACACCATCATATTAAAAAATATCTATATCAAGTCAAATAAAGATACTAAAAGATAGCCCTAAAATGGTAGAAGTGCTATTTGGATCCTTTAAATTTTAAAATTTTAAGTTTTGATGATGGTAAAATTATGTATTGACCTCTATAAAACTTGCTCGTTTTAAAATAAAAATAATATAAAATTATAAGTTGAATCATAATAAAATTATATTTTAAGCTTTTAAAAAAATCAATTACTCTTGGCCCTCCCAAAATAAATCATTGCTCCATCCTTGCACAAGAGGATAAATATAACAACTCGTAACATTTAAACGATGGTACCGAATCGAAATATTTAATTATGATTCCTTGAAATATATTTGAATATTAATTTTAATAATTCCAGTGAACCGAGTTTTAAAAAGAAAAATAATGTTTAATATTTCACAACTCCACAAACCTTGATCTGAGACCTTAGATGTTGAAATATATCAATTTTACCTCTCCAATTGCCAGTAAATTTTACTTTTTTAATATCATATTATCATATTCAACATTATTAAATTTATACCAACCGGATTGGTCAAGTGATTAATAGCTTGGTATCGTTTAAGTAGATCTCGAGTTCAAAACTTTGTGTATGTAAAAAATTCCCGCTGAAAGACTCGCCCACAAAAATTAGGTATACGATGCAGTTTGGTCTAATTAATTAAGGCAAAACCCTAAAGAACCAAGAGAACAACCAAAAAATTATTAAATTTATTAAAAGTTAATTATTTTTATTAATTCTTGATAATGTATACACAAGAGAAATTATATCATAGGTCCGGCTCGCCACGTCATCTATGGTCTCAACCAATAAAAAGCATCTATTTCATTAATTTTTTCCATATCATTTTTTACCGAGTGAATCTACAATTGGTAAAAAGTATTTTTTAATTTAATTTACAGTAAATCTGAGTGAAGATTCACTCGGTAAAAGAATGACATGAAAAAAATTAATGAAATAGATGCTTTTTATTAGTTGGGACCATGGATGACGAGCCGGGCCTATGATATAATTTCCCGTATACACAAACATAACGCATGGGATTTCTTCAGATTTGATGGGATATTAATTCCTCAATACGTACCATTATATATACATGTATCGTCACCTCATCTTTTTATTTCCAAAATTCCATCACTTATAATTAATATTTTATATTAGGTGGAGGTCAACCGAGTCATCTAAACAGTTGAGCCACTCAGATTGCAGCAACTCAGCCAGCTCAGCACCCTCCCAAAAACAACATGTGTCGGAACCCCCACGTGGCTATCTCTAATGTGCATGCGCCACTTGTTTTTTATTTTAGCTACGATTTGGCGTTACCTTAATCATTACACGAGCCATCATATGCACCTTGTGATAATTAATAATATATTAAATTAACTCCTTTAATTTGATTTTGATATCATTATTGTACAATATATGCATTATGCATCCATATTCACGCGTACAATTCTGTTTAATAAAAATATTATTATTATTAGGATAAATTACATGAAATGTCATCAAATTTTAATTTTTATATCGAACATACCACTAAATTATAAAATGATATTATTGTACCATTGAACATTATTTTTTGCTATTATTATACCACTGAATTTATTTTTTGTTCAATCCAAACACTCGATATAACCAATAGCCTCTAAGATAAAAGATTTACACCAAACCACCAAGCTAACTTAAAGACTTGATATAATCCTAACAAAAACAATATATAAATAATACTGCAGTTAAACTTAGTTTCATTTATCTCATATTATAATTTTGTAATATTTATAATATAATTTTATAAAGATATTAAATTTATAAATAAATACTATTTATAATTTAAATTACAAAACTAAAATATTGTTTATAATATATACAACTAAACTCTAAACCATACATGTAACTAACTAAACTACAAACCCTAAACTCTATATATAATTAAATTTAAAATCCTAGACTTCAAACTCTAAATATATATAATTAAATCACAAATCTCAAACCCAAAACCTTAAAAATATATATTAGGAAATGTAATATAATTTATAAATGATATTTTAATTTCAGTGTTTATGACTTATGATTTAGTTATATATACATGGTTTAGTTACATATATAGTTTAGGGTTCATGATTTATGATTTATTTATATATATGTTTTGGGGTTTGGGGTTTAGTTACATATATGTTTTAGGGTTTAGGTTTGGGTTTAATTATATATATATATTATAAATTAGTTTAATAATATAAATTATAAATAATATTTATTTATAAAATTATATTATAAATATTATAAAATTATATCATGAGATAAATGAAATTAAGTTCAACTGCAGTATTATTTATATACTATTTCCATTAGATGACTCGGCGGGGTATGTAAGATTGAATATTGATGGTGCCTATTCCAGAGAGCGGCAGAGGGGGGGAGTGGGAGGTATCCTTAAAGACGAGGTTGACAATATCCTGTTTACCTTTTCGGAGTCAACAGGGAATTTACCTCCTACATTGGTGGAATTGACGGCGGTCAAAAGAGGTATCGAATTGTTCTTAAATTCTCGTTGGGCTGTGAACAAAAGACTTGCGGTGGAAATGGACTGCAAGACGGTGTGCGATTGGCTACTTGACGTCCACCCCCCTCTTCCGGCGGCCAGCAGCCTAGTCAAGGAATTGCAATCCAATATTGTGAAGTTTGGGATGACAATCCTACACATCTCTAGGAATGAAAATGGGGACGCGGACACTCTGGCAAAGCAGGGAATTGGTTAGAAGCTGGTGTTAGGTTTGGATGTTATACTACTTTGATTGTAAAATATGCTGCTTTAAAATTAGCTACATTGCAACCTCCCCTGGTGTGATTGGCCGGGGGAGTCGGACTGGGTGTTTGTTATGCTACTTTTGGTTCGGAATAAAATTTAGAGGGTACTCTTTTCCCCTTTCACTAGGAAAGGAGTTTTTAACGAGGCCCAAACTACTTTTCAAAAAAAAATGAAGACAAGAAAAATTAGAGTGGTTCAAGCTTCTAACAAGCTCAACATCCATTACCTTAGCTCCCACTAAGGATTTCAACCAATTCACTATTGAATTCTTCCCTTTTTCTAGAATTAGGAGGAAACCGTTACAAAGATCAAAACTTGATCAAAATCACTCAATTACAAGAAAAGATTAGTAAATAGAAATTGGACCTCTTAATAGGTAAAATACTTGCCCAATTACAATAGCACACTCCTCAAACTTGAAAAGAAATATTACAAAAAAATTACACAAGTTGGGTGTAAGGGTTTGACTCTAAATGACTCAAATGGATTGGATTTTTGCTTAGTTGTGCTTGACTTGATGAATAGTTGTTGATGTAGCTTTAGAGGCTTGCTTTTATACTTTCTCATTGAATTCTAGCCGTTTGGATGGTTGTTATCATTAATAGAGCCGTTGCGCTCTCTTTTTCACACCATAAATGTACTTCTGCAACATACCGCGTCGGTACGTTTGGGGTTGTATTAGTACCTATTTTAAAATAGAAAGAGTCGTTGCAAAGCAATAAAGAGGGTGTATCAATGCACGAGAAAGTGTATCGAAATGATAAATGGGTCGTATCGATACAGTTAGAGGCTGTATCGATGCAATTTTTACAAACTTGGTCACTGCCAAAGTCCGTATCGATACGTTACTAGGGTGTATTGGTACGGGTAACTGAAATTCAAAAGTTTGCTTAATTCTTCTAATTGACAAGGCGACAATCATATAATAAATAAGAAGTTTTGAAAATTTTAAACGCATATCGATATGGTATAGGTCTGTATCGATACACTTAAGTAAAAATCGTAAACCCAAATGAAGGTCGTATCGAAACATGTATGTCCGTATCGGAACACCCGTATCGAAACGGACTCAGTCGTATCGAAACTAACTGATTTATATCTGTAACAGATACATTTTAACGGTCTGTTACAGTTTAACGGTCCGTATCGAAATTATTGTACCACTAAACATTATTTTTTATTCAATCCAACCACTGATCTTAAGCATCAAAGCAACTATACCAAAACGACGTCATTTTAAATTTAACGGTTCGTTACAGTTTAACGGTCGAGTGCTTGGATTGAATAAAAAACAAAGATCAATGGTATAATAATAGCAAAAAAAACAATGTTTAGTGGTACAATAGTATCATTTTATAGTTCAATAGTATGTTCGATACATAGGTTAAAGTTTAGTGGCATTTCGTGTAGTTTATTATTATTATTATTATTATTATTATTATTATTATTATTATTATTATTATTATTATTATTATTATTATTATTATTATTATTATTATTATTATTATTTGAAGAACTAAGTGTTTTGATATAATAATTGAAAAATATTTTGGACTAGTTTGAAAAGAATTTAAAACATATCTTTAAGTCCAAACAACTTAAAAAATATGTTTGAGGTATTTAAAAAGGTTTTTGGCAAAGTTTGGAATGTTTTAAAGTACTCAAAACTGACTTTTCAGCTCTACCGTACTGATACGGTATACCCCGTATCGATACTTTTTTTCTCCAGTTTTGGTTATGTCAAAACTCGTACTAATACAGGCTTGCCCGTATCGATACGGATAGGGGTCGTACCGATATGCCTTTAAAGCGTATCGATCCCTGTTTTAACTAACCCCAACGGCTATTTCCCAACGATCTTTTAAAATGCAGACCGTACTAATACGCTCCCCAGCATATCGATACGCTTAGGCTGGCAAGAGCCCAACGACTAGTTCTGAAGAAGGGCGTACCGATACGGGTCCCCGTGTACCAATACGATAAGCACCAGAACTACAATTAATGTGTGAAATAAAGACCCTAATGGCTCCAAAACATCCACAACGGTCCTCAACGGCTACAAACTTATTTAGGAGTACAAAAGGGACCTCCAAGCATCAAGAGAAGACTAATGTTTCAATTGTCAACAACACTATGATTAAGATTTTGTCTTAGAGATTAATTTTCCATTTTCTTGTATAGACAACACTAGTGAGCTAAACATTGTTAAATTTGCTCAAGTGTTTAGGTTTTGGGTGAGAGCTAAATAGTGCAAACAAACACCTATTAGAGAGATTTCAAGTTTGCTTAGAATTTCTCTTATAAAGAGAGTTTACTCAAGCTTTAGTTAGAAAGCTTTGAGGGTTGTAAAGGTTACCTCTTAAGCCTAGAAAAGGGGACGAAATTCTTAGTGAATTAGATTGAAATCCTTAATGGGGAGCTAAGGTAGTGGATGTAGGTGCTTGTTAGAAGGTTGGACCACTATAAATCCTTGTGTCCAATTCTAATCTTTAAGCTTCCACTTTAACACCCACAAATTCAATCTTCTCCAAACTTGACAAACACATCGGTTGAAGGAAATCGAGCACCATAAAACCCAACATTATTATTATTATTATTATTATTATTATTATTATTATTTGACTAATTCAAATCAAATATTACGAAAGTTCATTAAAACAATATTTTCACTTAATTTGTTTCATTCATAAAATTAGAATTAGAAATTCTTTTTACAAAAACATTATTACTTTTTTTTTTGTTTTTCTAAAGCATCCGTCGAAACAAAACCTATAGTGATTAATCATTTATATTTTATTAACAAAATTATAGACAGTAAGATAAGAGTTTAAGACATGGATGCTTGAGTCTTGTCCGTAATTTTACTAATAAGTGATATAAATGACATGGTTATTAATCTTAAAAATGTGACCTTAAAAATATGAATTATAATTTTCAGTCCATTTTTAGTGCCCCTATTTATGCTCCACATTAAAAATTAGGTTTATAAAACTTGGGGTATTGTGTATTTTCTAAGGTGTAGGGTTTAGAATTTAAAATTTAAGATTAAAGGTTAAAATTTATTTTTAGCATTTTTTAGTGTTGAGGCATAGAAAACGACACCGAAAAGGGACAAAAGACTTTTGTCATAAAAATATCAATAATAAACAAAGATTAAAAGAATACGTTTAAATAACGGATGTGCGTTTCTAAAAGGATTAAAATTAAGATTAACAGATATTAAAATTACATTTAAATAGAGAATGTTGTTATCTCTAGATAATTAGAATTCAAGTAGCTTGTATGCATGGTTTGTACATTATTAAATGGCGGGTTTGTCTAACATAAGACAAGTTACGGTACAGCTACGGTGCGATACCAATTGAAAATGTAAAACATGACACTGAAAATGTTACACTTTTTAATAACAATTTCAATTGTGGTAAGTATCCGAACTTTACTTTCGAGTTTCGAAATTTTCATCACTTCTGATAAGATTTTAAGTTTTTGTAAGAACTGAAAATATTATAAAAAATATAACATTTTCAATATCTTTTTTATATTTTCAATTGATGCAGTACCGTAATTATACCCTATAGCTAGAATTAATGAACGTATATTGTATTATAATTACACCATATAGTTAAAAGAGTACGTTCAAATGAATAAAAAAATGTTCAATCTCTAGAGTCGATAATAGAAGAATACGTGTAGAGCGGAATATACCGTGGATGCCATGGTCCCACAAGAATATTAAAAAAATAAATTGAGACATTGGTAAAATTATTTTTTATTCTTCCAAAATATATAATTTATGCTGGTCCTCTAAAAATAATTTATATCTTATGTACTGACAGTGAATTTTTTTGTTTCTACAAGCATTTTAATTTTAAAAATTGGAGATATAATTTATAGTTTATAGTTTAAGGGTTTAAAAATTAGGGATTGTGGTTAAAATTTAGGGTTTATGGTTATAATTTGTGATTTATAAGTTAGGTTTATGTTTTAGAGTAATATGTTACATTAAAATCTCAAAAATTAGAATATTATAATTTTTAAATTTTAACCTATAAACTCCTAAATTCTAATATAAACCCTAAATTTAAACCACATACCTTAAAATTTGAGCACATAAACCCCTAAACTATGAACTCCAAACTGAATCTCAAATCCTTATTATTATGGCATTTATAGAAACAAAAAATTTCGATCGCCAATGCATAATATAATTACCTATTTTTTATTAGAAACAGTATGATTTTTAAGCATAAATCATACACATCAAATATCATCATGTGCCTCATTAAAAACTTTTCTAATCTTAATTTAAAAGTGTCGCATCACAAAAATAATCAGATTTTTTTATATTTTATAATATATATTAGATATTAATTATAACTAATTCCAATGCAGCAGTGAATACATTTGTTCTTTTTTATTAGTTTTCTATTTTCTGGTGGCTGCATGCCCACCAGATATTATTAATTAAATTCCCTGAAATTTAATTTCATAAAAGTCTTACTTTAGAGTAAATCTGAAAAGGATCTTAGAAAAAACGAACCCAGGCTGCTGGGGACTAAGTTCTAAAACATTATCTTAAAAATTTTAAAAATATATTTATAAACAGATAAAGTTAGCCATGTCATGATGAAATGGCAGAAACATTTTTATTTCAACTTTACCTAATCATCAACAAACAAAATAGGGATGGATCAAGTTATATGGTGTAAAATTCATTTAGTTTTACATTAATCTAGGACCATTGGATGAGTGAAATATATGGATGAGATTAACAGTAAAAAAATGTAAAAATTATCACTTGAGAAAAAAGTTAAAAAAATAATCTGGGTCATTAATTACCATCATCTAGTGGTCTAAAAGCTGTGTAAAAATAATTGAGTTTTACACAGTGTAAGTTGATCCTAACCCAACAAAATAACTTTGATATATATATATATATATATATATATATATATATATATATATATATATATATATATATATATATATATGAGTTAGGATCAACTTACACAATGTAAAACTCTTTAAGTTTTACACGTTTTCTGGATCGTTAGATGAGGGGAATGGATGGCTCGGATTAACTCCTTACTCTCTCTTTTCCAAGTGATAATCTTGACATATTTACTGTTAATCTCATCCATTCGTTTCACTCATCCAACGGTCCAAAAACGTGTAAAACTTAAAGAGTTTTACACTGTGTAACTGGATCCTATCCCTAAAACTCTCTAAGTTTTACAAGTTTTCTGAATCGTTGGATGAGTGAAACGGATGAATGAGATTAACAGTAGAATATGTGAAGATTATCACTTGGGAAAAAAGAGTAAGGAGTTAATCTAATCCATCTGTTTCTCTCATCCAACGATCTAAAAACGTGTAAAACTTAAAGAGTTTTACACTGTGTAACTTGATCTTATCTCATATATATATATATATATGGGATGGGATCAAGTTACACTATGTAAAACTCATTTAGTTTTACACTAATCCATAGCCATTGGATGAGTGAAATGAATGGATGAGATTAAAAGTAAGATATAGAAAGATTATCACTTGGGAAAAAAAGTAAGGAATTAATCTCATCCATTCATTTAACCAATCTAATGGCCATAAATTAGTGTAAAACTAGTTGAGTTTTACACCTTTTTTGGATCGTTGGATGGGCGAAATGGATGGTTGAGATTAACTCCGTGTTTTTAATTCCCAAGTGATAATCTTCACATATTTTACTGTTAATCTCATCCATCCGTTTCACTCATCCAACGATCCAAAAAAGGTGTAAAACTTAAAGAGTTTTACACAGTGTAATTTGATCTTATCCCTATATATGAGATGGGATCAAGTTACACTATGTAAAACTCATTTAGTTTTACACTAATCCATAGCCATTGGATGGGTGAAATGAATGGATGAGATTAAAAGTAGGATATGGAAAGATTATCACTTGGGAAAAAAAGTAAGGAGTTAATCTCATCCATTCATTTTACCAATCTAATGGCCATAAATTAGTGTAAAACTAGTTGAGTTTTACATTATGTAACTTGATCCTAACCCTATATATATATATATGATTAATTAATCTAACGATATAAAATATTTTAATTTTTAATAAAATTAAAAATTTAAATCATCATGTTCTAAATAAAGTAAATTAGTTTAAATAACCACTCTCAAAATACACTTATACAATATTCAATTTAAACTAATTAATCAATTAATCAAATATTAATGATTAAGAAATTATTTTACTATAATCCAAATATTTACCACATTTTAGCTTTCTTTTTTCTTTTTTAGAAATGACGTCATCTATGAATAATTTATTCTTCAAAGAAAAAGTAACATCATCTTTATGTTTAACTTTATCAACAAAAAAACGAACTTTTTTGTTTGCTTTTCTCCTTTGTTGAACCGATGAACATATTTATGGAACTTTTTTAATAAATAGATAAATTCATACAATAAATTATGTTAAATAATAAAATAATATTATTTTGCAATAGTTTGAAACCTTGGTAAAAATATGGTGCATTCTTTTTCTTCCATCTAGGTTAAGGAATTTTTTTAACGAGACATGTGTCTTTGTCTTTATATGATTCTTCCAATAAAGTCATACAATATTTACCTTTTAAAAAAAATAGATTCATAATTTCACAATTAAATTTGTACAACGATGTTTATTACTTAGTTTATTAACTGCAGGGATGAATTTACAACGATTGCCCCAACCTACTCTCGATTTTTTTTTTCACCTTTGCCCCCTTTATTTAAATTTTTTAAAAATTTTGTTTATTTATAAATTTACCCCTACTTTCAAACATTTATAGTTTGCCCCCTCCAACCTCAAATCCTAGCTCCGTCCCTGATTAATTGTGCATAATACTTATATATTGCCGATACATTGAATACAAGTGTTATATTTTAGAATTTTGCAATTGACAGCCTTAAGAGTTGTCAATAAAAAATTCATAAATTCTTATAATTAATGCTTGTTTTACTTTTTAATAAAATTTAATAGAATATAAATTAATTACATTTTTAAAAGATTGTGTTTTATTAATTTAGGACGTTTAATGTAATTAATACTCACCTAAAAGGGTTTATGGTTTAGTGTTAGTGTTTTAGGAGTTTAGTGTTTATGGTTTATAGTTTTATGTTTAGGGTTGATGGTTTAATGTTTAGGGTTTAATTATATGAAAAAGTTTAAATTAGTGGAACACGAGTTTTTAGTAATGTTTAATTACATTCTACCAAATTCCATTAAAAAGTCAAATAGACATTAATGACAGGAATCATATAGTTCTTTTTGACAGCCCTAAGGGCTGTCAATAGCATAACCCTATACAAACATGTGTAAAAAAATTACACAATACTATTTAAACTCTTAAATCATAAATTTAAAATCTTAAATCTTAAACTATAAACACTAAATCTTATCACTATACTCTAACCCAAAATCTTAAAATCTAAACTATATTATCTAAATCTTAAATCTAACAAGTTTATTCGTTTCCACAACTTGTATATGTTAATATTTTTTTATCTAAATGTAAATATAAATGATTATTTCTTGGTTTAATACCAAAATAAGTGTCTAAACTATCACATTTTTTTCTTTTTAGGTGTTTAAACTATTTTTTGCTCATTTTAAGTGCCTAAACTATCTCGTTTTCCCTTTTAGGTGCCTAAATTTTTTTTCGCCCCTTTTAGGTGCCCAAACTATCATTTTTTGTTCTTTTTAAGGTCAAATTGAGGCATGTACTTTGACTGAAAATGATAGTTTAGGCACCTACTTTTACAAAAAAAAATATAGTTTGGGCACCTAAAAGGTGCAAAAAAAATTTAGGCATCTAAAAAAAGAAAATGAGATAGTTTGGACCCCTAAAAAGGGCAAAAAATAATTTAAGTACCTAAAAGATAAAAACATGATAGTTTAAATACTTATTTTGATATTAAACTGATGTCTTTTTCAAACTAGGAAAATAATATTTTACAATTATTTTTTTAATAAAAAAATATATGGAACAAAATCAAAAGATTCGGATGATAGCTTGAAAAGGCGGGAAATTGATATCTACAAGTATAAGCATCGTTGATTACGCAGCCATGGATGTGATTGGTGGTCGTAATAGCAATTCCGACAATTGTATTTAATAAGCTATTAATAATTGGGTAATTATTCCAACATTTGTGAAAAATTTTGTTTTTACAAGCGCCTTAATTTTATGCTGCAGAGGTTTTGTTTAGAGTTTAGTGTTTAAGAATTTGAGTGTAGTAGGTTTGAATTTAGAGTTAACATTTAGAGTTTACCAATTAAAACTTAAATAAATAAACATTAACCCTAAACCCTATTTTAACCCTAAATTTTAAATTCTAATAATGAACTTTAAATTCTAAACACCTACAATAAAACCTAATTAAGTCTCATACTAAAATTTTTTGTGTCTCAGTGGCAAAGGATGATGTTCATCATCTTGATGACCCGGGTTTGAGCATCAGTGTTATCATGCTATGTGTCTTTAAAAAAAAAGAATAAAAAAATTTGAATAGATGCTACTCTTGCATCACACCAGCATATTAAAAAAAATATTAATATTCTTGAAAATTCTAATTTAGTCTTTTTTTTAAGAAAAATTTAAATAAACTTTCTCAAGCAGTGATATCAAGATTCATTTATATTTTCGAATGTTGACGACAATATCAAAATTGTCATGTGTTATTTTGTGATAGGGAAAATATATTTTGACAAAATATTTTACAATTATCAGTGATTTTGTCGGACTCAACGATAATTATCGACGAATTTACTTTGGTTGTAATTTTTGTATAACACGAAGACCAAGTTGAAATAAAATTAAAAATAGGCCAGGGGATGCCAATTGATGTTGAACTTCCATGCTCTGGATTCTCGGGTTGAATTTGGATACGTAGTTTTCGTTCGTAGATAGTTTCTCACGACGTTTGGCTTTGATTTATTATTTTCGGTGATCTTTCATTAGCTTAATCCCTTTTTATTGTTCGTTTGTCGATGCAGATATATTTTTTCGAATTTATTTTTTGTTCGAGTCTTTTAGTTGGGTTTTCAACTTTTTTTCATGTATAGTCCGTATATGATTTGAAGTAATTAATTTCTAATTGCGTCAATCTTATAAGAAAATATTCAATTATGTAATTAATTTACGATGATAATTATAAATATTTATTGTATTTTTAGATTTTTTTTCTCTTTTTAATAAAATTAGTCATTTATATTAAAAAAATAAAGAAAAACAGATTATTTGCAAAGTTGATACAATTATACCAGCTGAAGTTGTACTGTTGCAGATTTAGTTTCAAAGAGTTAATGTTTTGGTGTAGGAATTGACGCGTATACGACCAACGGTGACGTTGCATGCTTCGTTGGGCGACAGCTGGAGAAAATAATACGAAGGAAAAACGACAACAATAATTAACACGGGAAATGAAGAAGAATGAGCAACTAACTCACACTTAAGACGCCATCAACTCATTGTTTCTTCTCCAAATCCTTCATTTTTAATTGTCCAGCGCCGCAAATGTAAAACCACATTGAGAGAGACACCATTTCAGGAAAGGAATTAATCCCATGCATGCATAAGCATAGCTATCACAACGAATAATTCTTATTTATTTGAGTTATTTGCACCCCGCGTCTCAAAACTATAGACATGACAAATTTGATTCGAGACCTGATTTCGAGTCAAACATGATGACTCGAACTTGATTTGAAACTCAAAATAAACTGAATCGAAAGCGATATGAATTTTAGTTAAATTGGTATGGATTTGAGCTGATTTTCAACCAGACCAAAGGCAATACAAACTGATTTCACCCGAACTGAAGGCAACCTTAATTAAAAGCAACTCAAATTTATTTTATCCAAACCCAATTGGACCAAACAATTTTGCACTGGCTTGTTGTCGGATATATATAAGAATATACTAATATTTTATATATACTTCGTTTGTACTCAACTTAACTCGAAGATCCAAAGGTTGACCTAAATAAAAAAAATGATGGAATGTCTATTAACCCAATATGGGCCCAACCCAAAATCAACTGACTCGAAAATATCTGATCCGATATTGACCCAACCCGAATTACAATAGACCTGAACTAAAACCGAACAAGACCCGATTTGAACCGAACCTAAACCGAACGAAGCTAGACCCAAAATTACTTGAATAGAAATAACTTGAACGACCCGTTTGCCACCTCTATCAAACTATTATCTTTATTCTAAATTAATCTTTAAACTTTTGAACATTCTAATTTCATCCTCAAACTATGGCTCTCATTCTAAATTGGTCCACAAAGTTTTTGAACATTACAATTCGATCCCCAAACGTTGACTCTCATTCTAAATTGATCCCAAACTTTTGAATGTTCAAATTTCATCCTCAAATTATCGTTTATGACACATCATATTATTACATAATATGCATCATTGTTTACATGACAGTTAATAAATTTCATAGCAATTTTATTAACATGCGAGATGATTAGCATATACTGATAATTTGATAATGAAATTATAATTTTCAGAAGTTTTGGGGACCAATTTAAAATGATGGACATATTTTGAAGATGAAATTAAGACATTTAAAACTTTGAAGACCAATTTAAAATAAAAGTAATAATTTGGAAACTTATGATGCAATTAACTCTACTTATTTATGATCTCAAAAGACCCACATATCCCATATCAACAACCCTACCAACAACAACGTATTGTGTGTCTTTTCTTCCCTTTTGAGTGGATCAAATTGATGCCTGCTCTTGATCATTATTTGCTTAGCAATCTGGGTATTCTTGAAAATGAAAATAGCAATACAACCCTGATTTGATGAAAGAAGGCATGATACAATTAACTTGGTGTTTGTTTGATTTTTTTAATAGTCGTCTAAAGGTGGTATAGGTAGTATATGTACATACATATTCTTAACGTTTTGACCAAGCACATACATCTTGCAGATAAAACGATTTAAACCTGAGTCTCCTAAAATAAATGTCATTTGCTTTTTCATTATGACCACTTGTTGGATTTGGTGTTTGCTTGATCTTGCAAACAAGCCTTCACCTATATGTATATACACTTGTAAAACTCACTCAATCATTGACGCCCAAGCTGTTATTTTCAACCCCATAGCCTTAGGTATAGGCCCTAAACCCTAGTTTGAGCTAAGAACTAAGACACTGGACTTGAACTCAGACCTGTTCTTTTCATCAATAATTAAGCTTAATCTGCTCTCTTGATATGGTACTTACATTACTTATATGTTCAATAATGGAGAAAGAGAAAGACCAGTGAATCATATGGGAGAGGACGAAAGCTATATCAGATAATTCAGCAGCTGCCAAAGACAAAAGTTACTATCACGGTACTACTACTAATAATGAACAAAAAATCCTCGCCCCTTTTTGCTGGCCCGATCTATGTTTCAACATTAAAAAACTAAATCATATACTCTAATCATAATTTCTAAACTCTAAACCATGCATACCCCTTACAACATAAACTCTAAATCTTATTTTAAGTGTTAAGAGCATAGATATTAACATCGAAAAAAGATATAAGATTTCTATTAAGGAACCATGAAATATAAATACGTCCTCAAACTATATGACCTCTGATCGAGTCTCGCAATATCAGTATATTATAAATTAAATCTTTTGTTAATTTAAAAGATAGTTTAGGCGTTAAATGCGAACTCAAATATAATGTTTTTTTTTTGAATGGATACTTTATTAGAATTTGAAACCCGACTAAATTACGCGCCTCATTAAAAAACCCCCTAATCCTAATGGGGGAAAAAGAGTGCAGCGTAATCTAGCCATTACATCGAAGTAGCATCGCAATAACACCGTGACTAAGCATCAACCAACTACAACTAGAATGCCATACACAAATCTGCCGCCAGGCATTAGCACGCAGGTTGCCTTAATCCATGACCACATGAAGCTGGTATTGCTACTGCTGCTCCGTGAACAGATGGTTCATGGATCTTGCTATGCCCTTCTTGGTTAAAGAGTCCGCCGTGGAATTTTGCTCCCTCGGAACTAGCTTCGAACTCCATTTCACCTTGTTCCCCAAGGCTCGGCATTCACGAACTAATGGCTTGAAGTTAGCTGGGCAGCCATCGGGAGAATTGAGCCATTCCAACACTAGCTTATTATCCGACTCTAGCAATAGTAAGTATTTTACCCATTTGGATCTGCAGAAAAGTAAAAGGGCTTCTTTTACCGCGAGCAACTCTGCCGTAGTAGGGTCCGTCACACCTACTGATTTAGAAAACGATATCAAGCACTTACCCTTCGAGTCCCTCAAGCATCCGCCAATACCTGCCTCCCCAAAGCCTCCATGAACAGCCCCATCAGTATTGAATTTGACACATTCCGACGGCGGTGAAGACCAATTAGCAACTCTTGTCGGCAAATTTGGATTCAAAAACGTGCAAAATAACCCCATATTTTGCAGTAACTCTGTTGTAGTAACTGTAGCGTCGGGCCAAGTAGCTTTACACCAATGACTTAGGCGTAGGATAAAGATATCGAACAGCCCCGACACTTGAGGGTTTATAGTTCTGAAATGGGCATCGTTCCTATAGAGCCAAGTAGACCACACAAAGCAGTGAAAACTTAGGAGCCAAACCTTCGGCGTCAATGCTCTGGGTCGAATAAAAGTCCACTGAAATAACCAATCCGGGAAGTATTGTGGAATCGTGGGATGAACGTCCCAGATCTTGCACCACTTTTGCCATACGACCCAGGTGAAATTGCAATGACAGAACAAATGGTGGACAATTTCTAGCACTTGGTTGCATAGGGAGCATTGGCTCGAGGCTTGTTGGATACAACCCCTCCTAAAGAGAGCCGACTTAGTGGGAATTCTATCATGAACCGTTTTCCAAATAAAAGCCTCGACTTTGGGGGGTGCTAGACCAAGCCAAACCAACTTCCAAATCGGGTTGCTGGGCTGATTGCTTGCACCCACAAGCTTCTCGCAAGACTTGACAGTGAAAATCCCATTAGAGTTTGCCATCCAAGTGAAGCTGTCCTGATTTTGGGAATTGGCCTTGAAACCCGATAGAGTGTTGATCAACCGTGACCAGCTGCTAAGCTCATCGTTGAGTAATGGCCTCACCACAGTGATGGTCCACTGCCATACGCCATTAATAGGTCTGCCAAAATCAGCCACCACCCCTAGTTTATGCGTAGATAACGCGAAAATGCAAGGAAAAAGCTGAAATAAAGGGGCAGCACCAATCCAGTAGTCAAACCAAAAAAGGACTCGATTTCCGTCACCGATAATAGCTCTGACATTTTGAGGAAACGTGGCTTCATAAGAGCGGTAGTTCTTTAAAATGTTCCGCCAAACCCAAGATTTACCACTAGGGCTCAGGTTCCTTGGCAGAAACGAAGTTTGAATTTTCTCATATCGGGCGCCAATAATTTTGCGCCAAAGGCTAGAGGGTTCCACACCATACCTCCATATCCACTTTAGCAGTAGGAACTGATTCTTTTGCCTGAAATCCACGAGACCTAAACCCCCGAACTCTTCCGGTAGGCACAGTGTTTCCCAACTTAACCAGTGTATAGGTCTTTTATCGCTGGTACCCCATAAAAAGTTCGCGGTCATCTTCGATAACTCCTTGCTAATTTTTGCCGGCATTGGAAACATAGAGATGAAGTAAATCGGCAAATTGGACAGTACCGATCTAACTAAGGTGATTTTGCCACCAAACGATAAGGACTTCGCCTTCCAGCCCGCAAGCTTTGATCGAACCTTTTGGACGACAGGTTCCCATATTTTAGGGCTGTTCTTGCAGTGCCCCAACGGCAGCCCAAGATAAGTGTAAAACCTATGTTTGATTTTGATATAACTAGATCTTTAAGGATTAATTTGAAAAAACTTAAAATTGTTTTTACAAGTCCCTTAACAAGTTTTGAAACACCAACACTTTAAAACTGATTTGTAAAACTCAAACTCAAAATATTTTCTAAGTGTTCCAAGCCAAATCTATTGAAAATCGTTAGAGAGTATCGATACCCATGGAGGCGTATCGATACCTTTTTGCCAAAATTGGCTACTGTCGGAACACGTATCGATACGGAAAACCCTCGTATCGATACGCCCCTGTGTTAAACTTCAAAGAGTTTGAAAGAGAGTATCGATATGGTAACACCAGTATCGATACTGGTTTAAAGATTTTTAAAGCATTTAAGTCGGTTTAAAAATATGACCGTTGGTGTCAGTTGGTTGGTAACCAAATTTTAAAAGGTCGTTGACCGGTATCGATACGCCTAACCCCAGTATCGATACGCGTTTTGGCAGTGAGCTATGTTGAGAAAACTGTATCGATACGGCCTTTGCCGTTTCGATACCCGGTACCGATACGCTTACGTGCGTATCGATACGCCCCATTAGTTACACACAACGGCTATTTTCTTTGTGAGACAGGTATCGATACCCATTCCCGAGTACCGATACTCGTAGCTGCAGAGGTGCATTTATGGTGGTAAGAGAGGGTTCCAACGGCTCCATTTACATCTCCAACCACCCAAACGACTAGAAATTAATGAAGAGGTATAAAAGAGACACTCTAAAGCATCAGCAACAACTATTGAACCTTCAAGCATCATCAAAGCAAAAATCCAAACCCTTGAGCTATTAAGAGTCAAATCTTTGTACCCAACTCTAGTGTATTTCAAATTGTCAATTTGTATTGTGAGTTTGGGATTGTTTAAATTGTATTTGGGTAGACAATCATCCTTTGAGAGGAAACATTTAAGTTTACCAAAATATCTCTTGTATTTGAGTGGATTAAGCTTTGGGTAGAAAGCTTAATCGAAATTGTAAGGTTTCCTCCTCATCCAAGAAAAGGGGACGAATTCTAGTAGTGAATTGTTTGAAAATCCTTAGTGGTAGCTAAGGTAGTGGATGTAGAGTTCAATTGGAGAACTTGAACCACTATAACCCCTTGTGTCACTTTTATTTTCTATCTTTCACTTCACCAAAATTTTTAATTGCCAATTCACCCCCCTCTTGGCCATTTGCAAGTGTTCGATCAACTCAACAATTGGTATCAGAGCTACACTCATTGGAAGGATTACAACCCTCTTGAGTCGATTCTAGGCGAGTTTGATCAACAACAAGTCAAGCAATGGCATCCACCTCAAACTATGAGTCCCAATCCACCACCAAGCCACCATTCTTCAATGGGGATAACTATCCTTATTGGAAGAATAGGATGAGGCTTTTCATCAAGTCTACCGACTACATGGTGTGGGATGTAGTTGAAGAAGGTCCATTCATTCCCATGAAGAGAGATGGAGAAAGACTTGTCCCTAAAGTCAAAGTCGAGATGACGGATGATGATAGAAGAAGGATGCAAGTGAATGACAAAGCTCTACATGTAATATTTTGTGCACTTGGTCCGGATATCTACTCCAAGGTGTCTTCAATCGAAAGTGCCAAGGAGGTTTGGGACACTCTCGAGACAACTTATGAGGGAACTAGTGATGTCAAGGAGACAAAGATTGGGCTACTCAATCTAAGCTATGAGAACTTCAAGATGGATCCCGAGGAAAGCGTCTCCAAGATGTTTGATCGTTTCTCGGTCATTGTCAACGGTTTGAAAGGTTTCGGCGAAATCATTCCCGAAGACAAACTAGTGAGAAAGTTGTTATACTCTCTTCCGGAGTCATGGGATGGCAAGAGAACGACCATTATTGAAGCTAGAGATTTGAAGACTCTCAAGCTTGATGCTCTTGTTGGATCTCTACTCACCTATGAGATCATGAGAAAGGGAAGAGAAGAAGAGAAGAAGGAAGTTGAGAAGAAGAAAGTGGGAATCGCACTAAAAGCTTCATATCAAGAAAGCGATTCTAGTGAGGATGAAGATGAGGAGATGGCTATGTTGGCCAAACGCTTTACTCGGTTCATGAAGTCAAATCGTGGAAGAAAGTTCATTAGAAAGGGAGACTTCAAGAGTAAAAGTAAGGAAGAGGAGAATGATCCAATTACTTGCTATGAATGCAAGAAACCGGGTCACATCCGTTCCGAGTGTCCTCAATTGAAGAGGAAAAGCTTTGGGAAGAAGAAGAACCTCAAAGCACAAGTAGCTACTTGGAGTGACGATGAGTCTTCCGAGGAAGAGGATGAAGTGGCCAACCTATGTCTCATGGCCATCGATGATGAACCTAAGGTAAACTCTAATTCATCCAATTTTGATTTTACTATAGATGAACTTCAAGATGCTTACGATGAATTGCAAGAAGTGTATGATGAGTTAGTAGGAAAATATAAAGAGTCCATTTTGAAAAACAAGAAAACAATTTCCGATTTAAAAATTCAAAATGAGACGTTTTCAAAATCTAACTCTGAATTGGAAAAGAAGGTTTTGTTTTTAGTTAATCTTTCAAATGATCTTAAAACTAAAAACCTTGAGCTTGAAAAACTTCTTTCCGAATTTCAAGATTATCACACAAAGGAAGTGGATAATCTTAAAACATCTATTGCTATTGGGAAAAACAAGTTTGAAAAAGGAAATCACTCTAAATCCCAATATGTAAAAAGAAAACATTTTGTACCTAAACAAAGAAATTTTAATAAGCAAACTAGAGGTCATAGAGTTAGGAGTGTTTGGGTTCCTAAGGAACTCATTATTTCTAATGATATAAATGCTATTGCTTCTTGGATTCCTAAGGGAACCAAAATGTTGAAGGCTAACACTCATGGACCCAAAATGATTTGGGTACCAAAAATCAAAGCCTAATTTCTTTGTTTGTAGGGGGAGCATTGCTACAAGGCCAAAGCACAAAGTCAAAACTCATGGTACCTTGATAGTGGATGCTCGAGGCACATGACCAGAGACAAGAGTCGATTCATGGATCTAAAGCCAAAAGGTGGAGGAGTAGTAACATTTGGTGACAACTCCAAAGGCCACATTAAAGGTATTGGCTCCATAGGTAATCACTCTACTATTCTCATTGAAAATGTGTTATATGTCGATGGTCTTAAACACAATCTATTGAGCATAAGTCAATTATGTGATAAAGGATTTAATGTTTTATTTGATAAAAATGGATGCAAAATTGTAGACATTAAATCTAATAACATTATGCTCATTGGTCATCGCATAGGGAATATATACATGGTGCATCTAGATGACATACATACATCTCATGCATGCTTAGTTGCTCATAATGAAAATGATGCATGGTTGTGGCATAGGAAACTAGGACATGCTAGCATAAGTGTTTTGGAAAAACTAGTCTCTCTTAACCTAGTTAGAGGTTTACCCAAGATAAAATTTTCAAATGATAAAATTTGTGATGCATGCTCAAAGGGTAAACAACATAGGTCTTCTTTTAAGTCCATTAATGATGTTTCTACTAGTAGATGCTTACAACTTATCCACATGGATTTATTTGGGCCAATTAGGACTATGAGCTTGGGTGGTAAATCTTATGCATTTGTGCTTGTTGATGATTTTTCTAGATATACTTGGGTTTTATTTTTAAGTACTAAAGATGAGGCTTTGGAAAAATTCATCACATTTTCAAAAACAACCCAAAATGATCTTGAACTTAGAATTTCACACATTAGAAGTGATCATGGAACCGAGTTTCAAAATTTAGGGTTTGAAGATTTTTTAAATGAAAACGGTATTAGCCATAATTTTTCGGCTCCTCGAACTCCTCAACAAAATGGGGTAGTTGAGAGGAAAAATAGAACTTTACAAGAAATGGCTAGAACTATGCTTTGTGAAAACTATTTACCTAAATATTTTTGGGCGGAAGCCACAAACACCGCTTGCTACATCATAAATCGAGTAATGATTAGGCCAATTTTAAAGAAAACACCTTATGAACTTTTAAAATCTAAAAAGCCTAACATTAGCTATTTTCACCCTTTTGGTTGCAAGTGTTTTGTTTTAAACAATGGAAAAGACAACTTAGGTGAATTTGATGCAAAAAGTGATGAAGCCGTTTTTATAGGTTACTCTTTAACCTCTAAAGCCTATCGAGTATTTAACAAAAGAACTTTAGTAGTAGAAGAATCTATTCATGTTGTATTCGATGATAACCTCCTTCCTAGGAAGGATTCTTGTGATGATGATGATGTAGGAATCATAAATGCCTTTGATGGAGGTCAAACTTCAAAGGAGGATGAGATTTCAACAAAAGAAGAGGACTCACAAGATCCACCTCTTGAAGCCTTGAAGGACTTGGCTATTGAGGAAAAGGAAGTGAGCTACCCAAGGGAGTTAAACTATGTCAAAGATGGTGAAATCTTGGGTGATCCATCCAAGGGGGTAACCACTCGTTCTTCTCTTAGATTAATGAACCATGTTGCATTTATCTCATGCATATAGCCTAAAAATATAAAAGAAGCATTGAAAGATGACTTTTGGATTTTAGCTATGCAAGAAGAATTAAATCAATTTGAGAGAAGTAATGTATGGACATTAGTTGATAGGCCTAGTAATCAATCTACAATAGGAACTAAATGAGTCTTTAGGAACAAACTAGATGAGAGTGGTAACATTGTGAGAAATAAAGCTAGACTAGTTGCTCAAGGTTACACTCAAGAAGAGGGAATAGATTTTGATGAAACCTATGCACCCGTAGCTAGGATGGAAGCTATTAGGATGTTGCTTGCATATGCATGTTATCATGATTTCAAGCTTTTTCAAATGGATGTAAAAAGTGCCTTTCTAAATGGTTTTATAAATGAAGAGGTGTATGTTGAACAACCACCGGGTTTTGAGGATTCAAATTTTCCAAACCATGTGTTTAAACTTACAAAAGCTCTCTATGGTTTAAAACAAGCTCCAAGAGCTTGGTATGAGAGACTTTCAAATTTCTTAATTGAAAAAGGTTTTGAAAAAGGAAAGGTGGATACAACACTCTTCATAAAAAGATATAACAATGACATCTTAGTAGTTCAAATTTATGTTGATGATATTATTTTTGGTTCTACTAATGAGTGTTATTGTAAGGAGTTTTCTAAGCTAATGCAAGGTGAGTTCGAGATAAGCATGATGGGGGAGCTCTCATTCTTTTTGGGACTCCAAATCAAACAAAGGAAGGATGGCACCTTCATAAATCAAGCCAAGTACGTGAATGATATGCTCACGAAGTTCGGCTTGGAGAATGCAAAACCTCAAGCTACTCCTATGAGCTCATCCATAAAGCTTGACAAAGATGAAGGAGGTAAGTGTGTTGATTCTAAGCTTTATAGATCCATGATAGGTTCTTTGCTTTACCTTACCGCAAGTAGACCGGATATTATGTTTAGTGTTTGCTTGTGTGCTAGGTTTCAAGCTAGTCCTAGAGAATCACACTTAGTTGCCATTAAGAGAATTTTTAGATACCTTAGAGACACACCTACTTTAGGCCTTTGGTATCCTAAGGATTCTTCCTTTAGCCTTCATGCTTATTCGGATGCGAATTATGGGGGGTGTAAGATAGATAGGAAAAGTACTTCCGGGACATGCCAATTCTTAGGTAGTATGCTAGTATCTTGGTTCTCTAAGAAACAAAATAGCGTAGCCTTATCTACCACCGAAGCGGAGTACATATCCTTAGGGAGTTGTTGTGCTCAAGTCCTTTGGATGAAGCAACAACTCTTAGACTATGGTGTTAAAGTAGAAACCATACCCCTTAAGTGTGACAACACAAGTGCCATTTGTCTTACTAAGAATCCCATCCAACACTCTAGAACTAAACACATAGAAATTCGACATCACTTTATTAGAGATCATGTTTTGAAAAATGATGTTGTTATTGAATATGTTGATACCTTGAACCAATTAGCGGATATATTTACAAAACCCTTAGACAAAGAGCGTTTTTGGTCCCTTAGGAGAGAGTTAGGTCTAGCTAGCCTATCTTGACCTTTTAGGACATCTTTTGTGCTTAAAATGCTTGATTTTGTGAAATTGCCATGTTTATGTGTTTAAACTCCTAATTTTATCCATGCCTATAGTTAGGGGGAGTATGCTTCTGTTAAAACATGCTTAGAACTGTTCATTCATCATTTGCATACTTTTAGGAGGTGTTAAGTTCGAGCCTTTGGTTGTTCTTAGAACCAAACAGGTCATTCTGGGCATATGGTATCGATACGGCTATACGCGTATCGATACGTGTTCTTCATTCTGGTTCCCAGAATTTTCCTCGCTTCACGGGTATCGATACGCTTAATATCGTATCGATACTGGTCGTTTCGATACGGGCCCCGCCGTTTCGATACGACTTTCCAACGGGCATTTTTGAGAAAAGACAATTCTATCCCCGTATCGATACCCCCTCAGGAGTATCGATACCCTATCGCGCAGATGACATTAAATCAGTCTTAAATGAGATCTAATTTTACCAAAATTAAAACTCTTTAACCCTAACAAACCCTAGCCGTTTTTGCCTATAAAAAGGCCCTTCCTCCTTCATATTTTTCACACTACAACTCAATTCTAAAAGAATTTTTGCATCAAGCAAAGAATTGTGCTCTCTCTCAAGATTTTCTTCAATCTTCAAAGTTTCCTTCAAGGTAATCTCTTCTTTTTACTCTTTTTTGTTATGTTTTTTTTAACCCTTTGTTTTCTTAAATCTCTTTGCTTTTCAATTTTTTTTTTCTCTTAAAAAAATCCTTTTTACCTTGATTTTTACTCAAATTGAAGAAACCCTTTTTTTTTCTTCTTGCTTAATTTTCTTTTAGATTATGGCACCTAAAGAACATTCGAGGAAGCGACCGAGGGTTACTCATGCCGGTGAATCTTCAACTCCCGGAACGGTTGCACGCCCGGATTATGCTACAATTTATAGCAGATCCTTTGAAACTTCCGCGGGTCTTCCCTATTTTCGCCAATTTGAGAACTACAAAATTCGTGCGGAAAGGGTCGTCTCCATTCCTTTTCTCGACTCCGAGCGCTTCAAGTTTGAATATCTTTCGTTGCTTCGCAATTGGGAATTCATGGAGTTTCTATCTATCCCCGGTATTTACTATCGTCTTTTGGTTTTAATTTTCTATTCTAATGCCAAAGTTATTACTCGCAATGGGGAAGTTGTTGCCATCCGCTCTTATCTTATGGGGAAGCAAATCATTCTCGATGTCAAAGGGATTTGTGATGTTTTTAAGTTAGAGGATGAAGGCTTAGATGATGAGAATGCCTTGGGCCATGTTCTCGGTGGTTCCGTAACCGTCCTCAATGCTCACGATCGAATCCTACATTTGATGGTGTCTTGGTGGTTACGTCCCTCCGGTGGCAAATACTCTACCATCCGTCAAGTGGATGATTTTTGGATCTGTTGTTTCCGTCAACGACAACGCCCAAACCTAGCTCGAATCATGTTCAATGAGATCGTCTATCATGTTCAAAATCGCCACACCACTCTCATCACATCTTTTATCTACGGTACGGCTTTAAGTTACTATTTTGTGAAAAAGGATATTGATTGCTCATTTGATCTTGCATCTCCTCTTACCGATCCTATTGATGAGCGATCCCTTGCTCGGGGTAAGTTCCATTACTTTAATGGAAGTTGGTTACGTCTTTCCGAGCTTCCACCCGAGGCCGCAGCCGTATTGGAACAACCACAAGCTCCTCAAGTCCCACAGCCCAATTTGGATGCTCTCATGACCTATCTCAATGAGAAATTTACCGGGCTACGCACGGACATGAACACTCGTCTAACCTCCATGGAAACCACCTTCGATACAAGGATGAAGGGTATGGAGAATCGCCTTACATCCCTTTGAAAGCGGGCAAAATTCCTTGAATATTTCTGTTGCTGCTTTCCATGATGAATGGCGTAATAGCATGCGGAGCAATGAGCCTATGGTAGATAATGATGAAGATGATGAAGACGACGAAGACAATGCCTAGACATCTCTTCTTGCATATCATTCATAATCATCTAGGATTTTCTATTTTTATGCACCTATGTTTCTGTTTTTAGGATTAAGTTTGTTTTAGGATTAAAAACCTATGCTTTGATTTCTTGTTTGTTTTTGTTTGGATTTTCCTTTTTTATGCTATGATGAATAAAATTATGTTGCTTATTATTATTATACCTTTGATTTCATTATGCACTTTATTGTCTCAATGCATTTTTGATCTAACAAAAAGGGGGAGAAGAAACTTGCTCACATCTTTAAAATATTTTGATTTTAACTCAAAGGTTACCAAGCTTATATTAAGGGGGAGTTACTTTGTAAAGGTTATTCAAAAGTATCAAAATTTTAAGTTTTGGTTTTGTTATATCAAAAAGGGGGAGATTGTAAAACCTATGTTTGATTTTGATATAACTAGATCTTTAAGGATCAATTTGAAAAAACTTAAAATTGTTTTTACAAGTCCCTTAACAAGTTTTGAAACACCAACACTTTAAAACTGATTTGTAAAACTCAAACTCAAAATATTTTCTAAGTGTTCCAAGCCAAATCTATTGAAAATCGTCAGAGAGTATCGATACCCATGGAGGCGTATCGATACCTTTTTGCCAAAATTGGCTACTGTCGGAACACGTATCGATACGGAAAACCCTCGTATCGATACGCCCCTGTGTTAAACTTCAAAGAGTTTGAAAGAGAGTATCGATACGGTAACACCAGTATCGATACTGGTTTAAAGATTTTTAAAGCATTTAAGTCGATTTAAAAATATGACCGTTGGTGTCAGTTGGTTGGTAACCAAATTTTAAAAGGTCGTTGACCGGTATCGATACGCCTAACCCCAGTATCGATACGCGTTTTGGCAGTGAGCTATGTTGAGAAAACTGTATCGATACGGCCTTTGCCGTTTCGATACCCGGTACCGATACGCTTACGTGCGTATCGATACGCCCCATTAATTACACACAACAACTATTTTCTTTGTGAGACAGGTATCGATACCCATTCCCGAGTACCGATACTCGTAGCTGCAGAGGTGCATTTATGGTGGTAAGAGAGGGTTCCAGCGGCTCCATTTACATCTCCAACCACCCAAACGGCTAGAAATTAATGAAGAGGTATAAAAGAGACACTCTAAAGCATCAGCAACAACTATTGAACCTTCAAGCATCATCAAAGCAAAAATCCAAACCCTTGAGCTATTAAGAGTCAAATATTTGTACCCAACTCTAGTGTATTTCAAATTGTCAATTTGTATTGTGAGTTTGGGATTGTTTAAATTGTATTTGGGTAGACAATCATCCTTTGAGAGGAAACATTTAAGTTTACCAAAATATCTCTTGTATTTGAGTGGATTAAGCTTTGGGTAGAAAGCTTAATCGAAATTGTAAGGTTTCCTCCTCATCCAAAAAAAGGGGACGAATTCTAGTAGTGAATTGTTTGAAAATCCTTAGTGGTAGCTAAGGTAGTGGATGTAGAGTTCAATTGGAGAACTTGAACCACTATAACCCCTTGTGTCACTTTTATTTTCTATCTTTCACTTCACCAAAATTTTTAATTGCCAATTCACCCCGCTCTTGGCCATTTGCAAGTGTTCGATCAACTCAACAATAAGTACTCGGTAGATCTTCTCTCTTGCAGGATAGGAGAGCGGCCCATCTATCAACATTTTCCTTCTCTATGTTCACACCGATCAATTTTGATTTGCTGATGTTAAGCTTCAATCCTGAGGCTAATTCGAAACCCCGAAGCACGCGAACTATGTTTCTTATTCCTTGTTCGCTAGCACTGCTGAAGACGGTTAGGTCGTCCGCAAATTGGATGTGCGAAATGCATTCTGACGTATTTTTGAAGCGAATACCTTCGAACAGTCCCAGCTTCACAGCCTTAGACAACAACTTAGATAAGGCCTCAGCAATAATGTTGAAAAGAATGGGGGACATGGGGCAACCTTGCCGCAAGCCCCTGTGAATGCTAAAGGTATTTGTTGGAGACCCGTTTACCAAAATCGAACTAGTTGCGGTTGAAAGGCACTTGTAAATCCAAGAACACCATCGCCTGCTAAAACCCATCTTATCTTTGATAAGCATCAGGAAATTCCAATCCACCGAGTCGTAGGCCTTGTGGAAGTCGGCCTTAAAGATCACCCCTTGTTGGCCTCTACTTTTTATGTAGTCAATGACCTCGTTAGCAATGAGCGCGCAGTCGAGGATTTGTTTACCGGCAGTGAATGCAAATTGCGTTTCGCTAATTAATTCCCCTGATACGTTGCTGATACGCAGAGCCAGAACCTTGGCTAGGAGCTTATATATTATCCCCACCAAACTTATAGGGCGATAATCAGATATGGCTGAAGGGTTGTTTCCTTTTGGAATTAGAACCACAAATGAATGATTAAATGATACGTCTGTAACATTACCCTCATGGAATGCTTCGAAAAAGGCCATGACTTCCCCTTTGATATTAGTCCAAAATTTCTTGAGGAAATTGACATTGAAGCCGTCAGGACCCGGGGCCTTTGACCCTTTCATGGTCGATAAGGCGTGCTGGATTTCATCCATGGTGAATGGCTTATCCAGATTTGAGGAGGATCCTTGGTCAAGCGTGCTCAATCCGCAAATAATACTAGCCACTGGAATAGTTTTTGGTTGCTTATAGAAATCCCTGAAATGCTTTTCTACTGCCAGTTTGATGCTACTTGGATCACTTAAGAGATGATTGTTGACGCTCAGAGATGTAATGCTATTTTTCCTGCTTCTTGCCGACGCCACCAACTGAAAGTACTTGGTGTTTTTGTCCCCTGCCGTAAACCACTGTAACCTTGATTTTTGAAGCCACTGTCTCTCTTCAGTTCTGATTAAATTCCAAAGATTAGCCCTGAGCAATTTCAATTCCATTATTTTACCAAGATCGCTCGGATTCTGTGATATCGTATCCTCCAACTTATGGCACTTTGCTTCAAGATCGGTAATTGCGATAGATGGATTTCTTACATTTTTCTTAACCCACTTCCTCGAGTTGAATTTGCAATTACGCAGCAGAGTAATGATGCTTCTACCTTGGTACTCAATGCATGACTTCTCAATGGCCTTCACGATTTCAAGATTTTCAGACCAATTATCGAACCACTTAAAGGGCTTGGGACCCCACTGATGTGCTGAAGTACACAATAAGACCGGATTATGATCCGTTATCCCTCTTGGACATATCTTTTGTGACAGGTTCGGCCAAAGAAGAGTGAAATCATTTGACAACAAGAATCTGTCTAGTCTGCTGAATGCCAACCTATCACGCAGATTAGACCATGTATAGGACCCTCCAGAAGCCGGGAGATCAACAAGGCCAACTTCGTTTATAAATATGGAGAAGGCTTTCATTGCAGATTTATTCCAATGTACACCAACCTTTTCTTCGACAGATTTAATGATATTGAAGTCACCGCCCAGCAAGGTAGGGAGGCCGGCTCCGTTGATCATTCCGATTATACGACTGAAGAGATCAAGCCTTTTTGCAGGGTCATTAGGAGCATATATGTTGACGATCAAGCACTTCACATTTGAATCCAATAAGGTCCCAGTCATACTGATATAGTTTTGTTCTGATGAGTAGTTCTCCATTCGGAAAAAGGAAGTATCCCAAATATTTGTCAAACCACCCGATAGGCCTGACGCGGCCGAGAAAACGAAGCTTTGATTATCACTTCTACCCAGTATCCTTCTCATGGCTTTTGCATCGAAGTCTTTCATTTTTGTTTCCTGCAGTAGAATCACGCGTGGATTGTGTGCTTTATTCAACCTGTTGACAGCCGCTTTTTTCTCCATAGAGCCCAAACCTCTAACATTCCATATGGCACATAAGCAAGAATTAGTCATAACCATTAATTAAAATCTCGAGCTCAAGACGCCGAGCCAACGGGCGCTACTTGTAACACCCGTGTTTTGGGCCTAGGAGTTAGCCGGGTCATAGTTCGAATCGAATGAAACTTAATTAAAATAATCCAACTTCATATAATGACCAATTTGAGCTCTAATGAGAAGGGAGGGACCTATGTTGCAATTTCACCAAAAAAATTTAAAAAGCTAGATCACTTTAATAAAAATTTGTCTTCCTCCCTTTTCCCATCTCTTTTCACGTTGGAAACCATCTCTCTTCCCCAAACCCTCTCAAAACATCAAAGTTACTATTACATTCATTCTCTTCTTCAATTCAAGGCGTTTTTGAAAGGTAAATATGTTTTCCAACTCTCCTCTTTATCCCCTATCCAACCATTGTCTTAGATTTCAAAAATATGGAGTTTTGGAAATTAGGGTTTATGTTAAAGTTTGGGTTTTTAAAGGGGTTTTCCATTTGGTTTTGATAAATTGAGTTGGGGTTTTAGTTAATCTTGTTAAAAGGTGTAACATATATCAATTTGATTGATTTTGGAAGAAAATTCGTAGTGTGTTCTTGAGGTAATTTTTAAGGTAGTAAGACTTGAGTTTTTGGGAGGTTTAATGTTGAATTTGAAGGGCTGTTGGTCTACCTATGATATGAGGGTGTTTTGGGATGTTTTGGGAGTCATTTGGGTGTTTGGAAATTGAGTTTTCAGCAAGGCTTTGGGGGAGCACGAAAATTGGGATTTTGGGAGATTATGTGGTTGGGAATTTGTGGAATTTGGTTTGTGTTTGTGAAGTAAGTGAATGGTTGAGTTTAACATTGAGTTGAGAAGTAATGTGTATGTTTTGTTTGGCTAGAAACAAAAGGAAGCGTTGAAGAGGCTTTGGGACCGAATCCGAGTTCGTAGGAGGATTGTATCGTTTAGCTAAGGAAGGGCGGTGAGTGGTTTCAACTTGTTTTTAAGTTTGGTTCGAGTATGTGTAGTGTGTGTGTGTAAAGTGTGCTTGGTAGGCCAATTCCATTTAATTCAAGTTGATAGCTTAGCTTTTGATATCCTTAAATGCTAGGTGCATAATGACTATGCTCTTGTACTCGTGATTATATAGTGCATGTATATATATCATGTTGTGGATATATGTGATGAGCATGAGTGTGGTTGATGACATGTGATTGATGTTGATAATTGGCACTAAATAATTACCGGTTGTAAATGATCTATCATTAGGATAGTGTGCACACAAATTGAGTTAAAACGTACGTGGCCTTGATGGCGTTAAGTCATCAAGGAGGAGTACGGTGATGTAACATTCCACCGGAAGCTTTTTATATATTTCTACGGGATGATGAGTGGAATCCCATCCGTAGGGCGTGTGGCGATGAGTGGAATCCCGCACACGCAAGGTCCGGTGATGAGTGTAATCCCACCGAGTTAAAGTGTTGTCGAGTTATAAATCCGCACAATCGGGGTAATTAAAGTGGCCAATTAATCTTGTTCATATATTGTGATATATGATGGTGATATATGATTGTAGTATGTGGTATTGTTGCATGAAGTGAATGTTGATGTTTAAACTTGTTAGGATCGAGAGACCATATATGCCACTTGAAAGACTAGCTAGGTCTACTTGGTTACACGTTAATGTTTGATGTATGTGAGATTAGGATTTACACGCTTGAACCCTGCATTGTTGATGCTTTTTGTTTTAGAGCACCCTCACTAAGCTTATAGCTTACGCTCTCAATGTTCAACAATGCAGATCGCTAGCTTGGCGTTAGCTCGAGGCAAGGCAAGAAGGGCTTCCAAGTTTGTGACTCAAGTACGGTGGTGATTTTGTATTAGTTAGTAATGTGGCATGGGTTGTGTATGAGCTTGTATGACTCCTTTATATGTGATGTTTTGTTGGATGAATGTTAGTTGCTTAGGAGCTTGCTTAGACTCCTTGTTAACTTGCTTTCGTGTGGCTTGTGTTGCCATGTCTAAATTGTAATTCATGCCTAAATGATTATCTTGAATGTTGGCCATGTGCCTTAGAAGTGACCTATATGTTTGGATGTTGAAGTATGATCTTTAAATGCTTGAATGCCATCTTGAGTCCTTTGCATGAGTTCCTTGTTGTTTATACATGTTGGGTGCTTGTATGGCTATATATTGGTATGTAAATGTTGTATGAGTGTTTGTTTGGGTCTAGGGAAGTCCTAAATTGCATCTAGGTTCAAGTCTTGTTCGTTTTAGTTGAGTTTGGAGGTTTTTGCTGTGCAGGGGTATCGATACGGCAGGTCTGGTATCGATACCGCCTTCTTGTTTCAGACATCGTGTATCGATACACGAGGGGGCGTACCGATACCATTTTGGTCACTGGAGCTACTGTCCATCTTGGTATCGATACGGGCCTCTAGTGTATCGATACCATTTTGGTCACTGGAGCTACTGTCCATTTTGGTATCGATACGGGTCCCTGGCGTATCGATACGGTCATCTTAGCGTTGACCGTGAGAGGTCAACCGTTGGGGAGAGTATCGATACCCTCCAAGGGCGTATCGATACGGTCTCCACTGGTTGACTCTGACCAGTTGACCTAGTCAAGGGGTATCGATACACCCCTTATGTGTATCGATACCACCTGCAGTATAAGTTTAATTGAGTTCGTTTGTGTGTTTCGTAAATGTTGTTCCGCTGTATGACCACTTAGGATCTAATAATCATCTAAACAAGTTTTAAAATGAAAAAAATAGGGTTGCTAACCGAGGGGGAATTCCTTAGGGAGTTTTCACTCGGTTTTCCCCGTGTGGCTCACTCGGACCGGTCATCCGGCCAGACCGGGACGAGGGGGTTACATTTGTTGGTAATAGAGCCTGAGGTTACCGAGACCTCGGGCAGGTAAGTGAGGTAAGCTTAATGTGTTAAATGCTTATGCTGTTCGATGCATGTTTTGCCATGAACCATTGATGCTTGCTTGACCGTATGCTGTTTTGAAGCATGAATTGTCGTGTCTGGTGTAAGTGCGTGCCCATTGCTACTATTACTTAATTTAAAAAGATTTTTGGAAAGAGGAGTACTTGAGCACTATTGGACCTTTGCCTTGACTAACGTAATCCTTATATGTTTCTTGTTGTAGTTTTACCTTGCTAGTTGAACCATGAGACCACGTGGGAGGCCTAGGATGGTTCGACCGGAACCACAGGCAGAAGCTCCAGGGGTAGAGCCAGTAGTTAGGGTCGAGGCTCAAGTGGGAGAGCCTGTGGTTGGAGTTGGAGCTCCTCCACCACCTCCACCACCACCACCTCCTCCACCGGGAGCCGGAGGTGAGGCCGGGGCCGAAGGAGAGGGACCACAAGGAGGTCAAGGTGGCCAAGGACCGACCGGGATTGACTTAGCTCCGTTGGTTCAGGCAATAGCCGGGGCATTTCAGGCTGCAGTAGCCGGGGGTCAGGCAGCTCATCATCAGGGTGAGGGCACCGGATTGCCATTAGAGAGACTTCGGGGCCTTGGGGCCGAAGAGTTCAGAGGTGCTACTCCAGAGCGATCAGAGTTATGGTTTGAGAAGACTGTCTGTATTCTTACTCAGATGGGGTGTACTGGTGAGCGCAAGTTGGGATGCGTTGAGTCTTTGCTTCAGGGTGATGCCTACACCTGGTGGGTCACCGTTACTTCAGGGATGTATGAGGCCGAGATCACATGGGAGTTCTTTGAGATAGCATTCCGGAAGAAGTATCTGGGTCCGCGATACCTCGATGAGAGGAAGAGAGAGTTTATGGCATTGCTTCAGGGGAGTATGTCAGTGACCGATTATGAGATCCGATTTGTGAGACTGAGTCAGTATGCACCCGAGCTTGTACCTACTGAGGTGGAGCGTTGTAACCGTTTCCGTTATGGGCTGAATGAGGAAATCAAGACTTATACACTAGCTTCAGATTACACATTTTTTGATGTCTTGGTCTCGAGAGCCAAGGACTTGGAGCACAGTTTGAGTTTGACCAGGCGGTCAGGTGGATCTAGTTCGGGTAAGAGGTCCAGCAACTTTGATAGAGGCGATGCCAAGAGGCATCGGGACAACAGGTATCAGTTTGATCATAGGCGTGGTGGCGGTAACCACAGTAGGGGCCATCAGGGTCAGAGAGCTGGTGGGAAGTTGCCCACATGTGCTACTTGCGGGAGGAACCACACCGGTGAGTGTTGGGGGAACTACCATTCTTGTTGGAGTTGTGGTGCTAGAGACCACATTAGACGTGACTGTCCACACCAGGTGGGACAGGCACCAGCTCAGGCTCCTGCTAGAGCCAATGATTTTCAGAGAGGCCGCGGGCGCGGTAGAGGTAATTTCCAGCCAAGGAACGATGGTCAGAGAAATTTAGCTCATGTAGTTGCAGTCCAGCCGGAGGGCGGAGGACAAGCTAGGGTTTACGCTCAGCGCGGGGAGCAGCATGACACCGATGTGATCGCAGGTAACTTCTCGATACAGTCTTTGAGTTTGCTTTCTTTGATTGACTCTGGGTCTACACATTCGTACATATTGAGTGAGCATGCACAGTCTTTGAATTTGCCTTGTGAATTGTTAGAGGTAGGAGTTAGTGTTACTAGTTCCTTTGGGGACACGGTAGTAGTTAGGAAGATGTACCGAAGGTGTCCGTTGATGGTTCAGGGGCATGTATTTCCAGTGGATATGATGGAACTTCCTTTCTATGGTTTCGATGTGATTCTGGGTATGGATTGGCTCACGGAGCATAGAGCTAGGATAGATTTTGAAACTAAGCGGATATCTTTGAAGCTCACAGATGATTATGAGATTGTAGTGGTGGGTGAGAACGTGAAGTTCTTGTCCAATGTGGTTTCAGTGTTAGAGGCTAAGAGATTAGTTGAGTTGGGGTGTGAGCATACTTAGCGTATGTGATGAACCCTAACATGAGTGAGGTTAGACCTCAGGACATCCGGACAGTATGTGATTTTCCTAGTGTGTTCCCGGAAGAATTGCCAGGGTTACCACCGGACAGAGAGGTAGAGTTCAGCATTGAGTCTTATTCTGATTCAGCTCCTGTTTCGATTGCTCCGTATCGAATGGCACCGAAAGAATTGAAAGAGTTGAAGACTCAGTTGCAAGAATTGACAGATAGAGGTTTTATTAGGCCTAGTTCTTCACCTTGGGGTGCACCAGTTTTGTTTGTGAAGAAGAAAGATGGAAGCATGAGAATGTGTATAGACTACAGACAGTTAAATCAGTTGACAGTGAAGAACAAATATCCGTTGCCTAGAATAGATGACTTGTTTGATCAGTTGAGAGGAGCATCTGTCTTTTCGAAGATTGATTTGAGATCGGGTTACTACCAGCTAAAGGTTAGAGAGGTTGATGTACCAAAGATAGCCTTTAGGACTAGGTATGGGCATTATGAGTTCTTAGTCATGCCATTTGGGTTGACTAATGCACCGGCAGCTTTCATGGACATAATGAATAGGATTTTTCATCAGTATCTATATCAGTTTGTGGTTGTATTTATTGATGACATCTTGGTGTACTCGCGAACTAAAGAAGACCATGACCGACATTTGAGACTTGTTTTGAAGACTTTGCTAGATCATCAGTTGTATGCGAAGCTTAGCAAGTGTGAATTCTGGATCCGAGAGGTAGTCTTCTTAGGACATGTAGTGTCAGCTGAAGGCATTAGAGTTGATCCGAAAAAGATTGAAGCCATTGTTAAGTGGAAGCAACCGAAGTCTGTGACAGAGGTACGTAGCTTCCTAGGTTTAGCCGGATACTATAGGAGATTTGTAGAGGGCTTCTCTAAGTTAGCCGCTCCATTGACATAGTTACTTCAGAAGAGTGTTCAGTTTGAGTGGACAGATGCAAGACAGAGAGCCTTTGAGAAATTAAAAGAAGCTTTGACCCAAGCACCGATCTTGATACAGCCTGAGTCCGGGAAGGACTATGTAGTTTATAGTGATGCTTCGTATGTAGGGCTAGGATGTGTTTTGATGCAAGACAAGAGAGTAGTGGCTTATGCCTCAAGACAGTTGAAGACCCATGAGCGCAACTATCCGACCCATGACATAGAGTTAGCGGCAGTTGTGTTTGCTCTGAAGATTTGGAGGCATTACTTGTACGGTGAGAAATGCACAGTGTACACCGATCACAAGAGTTTGAAGTACATTATGACTCAGCGAGATTTGAATCTCAGACAGCGCAGATGGTTAGAGTTGCTAAAGGACTACGATCTTACTATCGAGTACCATCCGGGTAAGGCCAATGTAGTGGCCAATGCATTGAGTAGGAAGGTGGTCGTAGACTTGAGAGCTATGTTTGCTAGATTGAGTTTGTCTGGAGATGGTGGCTTGGTGGCCGAGCTTCAGGTTAGACCTACTCTAGGTCAGTTGATTAGAGAGAAACAGCTCTTAGATAGATCTTTGGCACCTCACGTGCAAGATATAGCCGAGGGTAGATCCTCAGACTACAGCTTTAGTTCCGATGGGGTTTTGTGTTTCAAAGACAGGATAGTTGTGCCAGAAGACAGTAATTTGAGACGTACGATCTTGACTGAAGCCCACAGTAGTCCGTTTGCTATGCATCCTGGAAGTACGAAGATGTACCATGATTTGAAGAATGAGTACTTTTGGGTTGGCTTGAAGAGAGATGTAGCCGACTTTGTGAGTAAGTGTTTAGTGTGTCAGAGAGTGAAGGCGGAACATCAGGTTCCCTCAGGTTTGCTACAGCCGTTGAGAATTCCGGAATGGAAATGGGAGAACATCACCATGGATTTTATTTCGGGTTTGCCTTTGACTCCTACGAAGAAGAACTCAGTTTGGGTGATAGTAGATCGTTTTACGAAGTGTGTTCACTTCTTGGCAGTCAATACTATATACACTTTAGATAGATTGGCCGATTTGTATATTGGCGAGATTGTTAGATTGCATGGTGTACCGAAGTCCATTGTGTCAGATAGAGATCCGCGATTTACTTCTAGATTTTGGGAGTGTCTGCATACAGCTTTGGGTACCCGTTTGAACTTCAGCACTTCTTATCATCCTCAGTCAGATGGACAGTCAGAGAGAGTTATTCAGATCTTAGAGGACATGTTGCGTTGTTGTATTATTGACTTTCAGGGTACTTGGGAGAAGCATTTGCCTCTAGTAGAGTTTGCGTACAATAACACTTTTCAGTCGAGCATTCAGATGGCTCCGTATGAGGCCTTGTATGGCCGGAAGTGTAGGACTCTAGTGTGTTGGGCCGAGGTAGGACAGAAATTGCTACCTATGCCGGATTTGCTCAAGGGGACAACCGACAAGGTAAAATTGATTTGTGATCGTTTGAAGGCCGCTTCGGATAGGCAGAAGTCCTATGCCGATTTGAAGAGGAAAGAAGTTGAGTTCTCAGTGGGTGAGAAGGTATTCTTGAAAGTGTCTCCATGGAAGAAGGTGATGAGATTTGGCCGAAAAGGGAAGTTGAGTCCGAGGTACATAGGACCGTATGAGATTGTGAAGAGGGTTGGTCCGGTTGCTTATCAGTTGTGTTTGCCATCCGAGCTAGAGAAGATGCACGATGTGTTTCATGTTTCGATGCTTCGTAAGTATAGGTCCGATCCGTCACATGTTATGCCCGTAGAAGAAATTGAATTGAATCCGGATTTGACTTATGAAGAAGAGCCCGTTGAGATCTTAGCTTCTGACAGTAAGGTGTTAAGGGGTAGATCGATTGAGTTAGTGAAGGTGCGGTGGCAACGTAGAGGTGTGGACGAGGCCACTTGGGAGAGGAAGGAGGATATGGAAAAGCAGTTTCCGTATCTCTTTCAGTCAGGTAATTTCGGGGACGAAATTCCTTAAGTGGGAGAGAGTTGTAACACCCGTGTTTTGGGCCTAGGAGTTAGCCGGGTCATAGTTCGAATCGAATGAAACTTAATTAAAATAATCCAACTTCATATAATGACCAATTTGAGCTTTAATGAGAAGGGAGGGACCTATGTTGCAATTTTACCAAAAACTTTTAAAAAGCTAGATCACTTTAATAAAAAGTTGTCTTCCTCCCTTTTCCCATCTCTCTTCCCCAAACCCTCTCAAAACATCAAAGTTACTATTTCATTCATTCTCTTCTTCAATTCAAGGCATTTTTGAAAGGTAAATATGTTTTCCAACTCTCCTCTTTATCCCCTATCCAACCATTGTCTTAGATTTCAAAAATATGGAGTTTTGGAAATTAGGGTTTATGTTAAAGTTTGGGTTTTTAAAGGGGTTTTCCATTTGGTTTTGATAAATTGAGTTGGGGCTTTAGTTAATCTTGTTAAAAGGTGTAACATATATCAATTTGGTTGATTTTGGAAGAAAATTCGTAGTGTGTTCTTGAGGTAATTTTTAAGGTAGTAAGACTTGAGTTTTTGGGAGGTTTAATGTTGAATTTGAAGGGCTGTTGGTCTACCTATGATATGAGGGTGTTTTGGGATGTTTTGGGAGTCATTTGGGTGTTTGGAAATTGAGTTTTCAGCAAGGCTTTGGGGGAGCACGAAAATTGGGATTTTGGGAGATTATGTGGTTGGGAATTTGTGGAATTTGGTTTGTGTTTGTGAAGTAAGTGAATGGTTGAGTTTAACATTGAGTTGAGAAGTAATGTGTATGTTTTGTTTGGCTAGAAACAAGAGGAAGCGTTGTAGAGGCTTTGGGACCGAATCCGAGTTCGTAGGAGGATTGTATCGTTTAGCTAAGGAAGGGCGGTGAGTGGTTTCAACTTGTTTTTAAGTTTGGTTCGAGTATGTGTAGTGTGTGTGTGTGTAAAGTGTGCTTGGTAGGCCACTTCCATTTAATTCAAGTTGATAGCTTAGCTTTTGATATCCTTAAATAATAGGTGCTTAATGACTATGCTCTTGTACTCGTGATTATATGGTGCATGTATATATATCATGTTGTGGATATATGTGATGAGCATGAGTGTGGTTGATGACATGTGATTGATGTTGATAATTGGCACTAAATAATTACCGGTTGTAAATGATCGATCATTAGGATAGTGTGCACACAAATTGAGTCAAAACGTACGTGGCCTTGATGGCGTTAAGTCATCAAGGAGGAGTACGGTGATGTAACATTCCACCAGAAGCTTTTTATATATTTCTACGGGATGATGAGTGGAATCCCATCCGTAGGGCGTGTGGCGATGAGTGGAATCCCGCACACGCAAGGTCCGGTGATGAGTGTAATCCCACCGAGGTAAAGTGTTGTCGAGTTATAAATCCGCACAATCGGGGTAATTAAAGTGGCCAATTAATCTTGTTCATGTATTGTGATATATGATGGTGATATATGATTGTAGTATGTGGTATTGTTGCATGAAGTGAATGTTGATGTTTAAACTTGTTAGGATCGAGAGACCATATATGCCACTTGAAAGACTAGCTAGGTCTACTTGGTTACACGTTAATGTTTGATGTATGTGAGATTAGGATTTACACGCTTGAACCCTGCAATGTTGATGCTTTTTGTTTTAGAGCACCCTCACTAAGCTTATAGCTTACGCTCTCAATGTTCAACAATGCATATTGCTAGCTTGGCGTTAGCTCGAGGCAAGGCAAGAAGGGCTTCCAAGTTTGTGACTCAAGTACGGTGGTGATTTTGTATTAGTTAGCAATGTGGCATGGGTTGTGTATGAGCTTGTATGACTCCTTTATATGTGATGTTTTGTTGGATGAATGTTAGTTGCTTAGGAGCTTGCTTAGACTCCTTGTTAACTTGCTTTCGTGTGGCTTGTGTTGCCATGTCTAAATTGTAATTCATGCCTAAATGCTTATCTTGAATGTTGGCCATGTGCCTTAGAAGTGACCTATATGTTTGGATGTTGAAGTATGATCTTTAAATGCTTGAATGCCATCTTGAGTCCTTTGCATGAGTTCCTTGTTGTTTATACATGTTGGGTGCTTGTATGGCTATATATTGGTATGTAAATGTTGCATGAGTGCTTGTTTGGGTCTAGGGAAGTCCTAAATTGCATCTAGGTTCAAGTCTTGTTCGTTTTAGTTGAGTTTGGAGGTTTTTGCTGTGCAGGGGTATCAATACGGCAGGTCTGGTATCGATACCGCCTTCTTGTTTCAGACATCGTGTATCGATACACGAGGGGGCGTACCGATACCATTTTGGTCACTGGAGCTACTGTCCATCTTGGTATCGATACGGGCCTCTAGTGCATCGATACCATTTTGGTCACTGGAGCTACTGTCCATTTTGGTATCGATACGGGTCCCTGGCGTATCGATACGGTCATCTTAGCGTTGACCGTGAGAGGTCAACCGTTGGGGAGAGTATCGATACCCTCCAAAGGCGTATCGATACGGTCTCCACTGGTTGACTCTGACCAGTTGACCTAGTCAAGGGGTATCGATACACCCCTTATGTGTATCGATACCACCTGCAGTATAAGTTTAATTGAGTTCGTTTGTGTGTTTCATAAATGTTGTTCCGCTGTATGACCACTTAGGATCTAATAATCATCTAGACAAGTTTTAAAATGAAAAAAAAAATAGGGTTGCTAACCGAGGGGGAATTCCTTAGGGAGTTTTCACTCGGTTTTCCCCGTGTGGCTCACTCGGACCGGTCATCCGGCCAGACCGGGACGAGGGGGTTACACTACTCTTCACCGCTGATAATCCGGGCTAGCTGGCATTGAACAATCTCATCAGTGGCCTCAAAATTCAAACCCACAAGTTTGCAAACCTCCAGGGTGGCCTTGGCTTCTTCCATGATGGTAGGATTGGAAAGGGGGGAGGGCAAGGTATTATTTTGGACCACAAATGGCGACTGGGAAGGGTTAGAGGACGGAATATTGAGGGGGCAGCGGTGGAATTAGAGGCTGAGGATCGACTACGGGGGACAGAAGGGAGAGGTGGGGACCGGTCGGAAATGTTAATGGATCTGAAATGGGCAGGGGGTTGGGGGAAAGGGTGATTTAGATAAATGGGCCGGATGGCAAAAAGTCCAGTGGAGGGATCCAAGGTGGGGGACGTGGGCTCACTAGAGCCCAAAGAATTTGGTGGAGAAACAGCTTTGACCAGAATGTCAACCAGCTCAGAAGAAGAGGCTGGAAGGTTCTTATCAATTATATGAGAAGTAGGCTGGGCATTAAAAATGCGGCTGGTGGTCTCCACGCATGTAGGAGGGATGGGTATTCCCGAGGTCTGAGGAATGATTGGGGGGCAGGCATCATTATCACAGCCGGTGTCGAAATCGAAACGCCACGGTTCAGTTCCACAAACTGACTCCGGCGCATTGTCCTCTTGGTTTACCGCCGACATATCGGCGTCAATCCACCTCCGATCGTCTTCACATTCTTTGACATGGACGCTTAGGGTGAAATGCTTACCATTAACGAAAACGTTAGCTGTCGGAGGGACATCTGAAAAGCATCTGATCTTAGTCAAAATCCTTGCACTCTCTAAACTATTTTTGAGTAGGGTGTCATCGTCGATCCTTAGAACCACACCCCACCTGCTAACTATGGCTCTGAACAATGCTACATTCCATGCAAAGACCGAGATTTTTTCCAGGACAATCCAAACCTTCAAGTTCTTGTTTGAGTAGAAATCCTCCGTATTGTATATTTCATCGAACCATGAAGCTAGGAGCTGCTCTCTAAGATCCCAGAAGATCTGCACCTGCTCTTTCTCTTCGAAATGAACTAGCACGTAAAAGCCACTTATTTTGCTGACCTTAACTCTAAAACCATCTGAAATTAGTGCTTCCTGGACCAACGGAACATCATACATTCCCTTAATGCATCCCACCAAACTTTGCTTTAGCCAAAGCATGTCGTTTTGGGGAATGGAGAAGTGAAAGGGCTCAAGAATGGGGTTTACTGGTGTCGAAGTTTTCTGTTGCACTGGCCGGGGTGGATCGTCTTCAGTGGGGGCTGAACAGTTAGTTTCCAGCTGTACCGGAACACGCGTTTTGCTAGAGCAAAGAACCTCTTTGTAAGAACGACCATCCGTTTGTCTCGAGACGTGGGCTAAGCGAGTGGGGATGGCTGTGTTGGTCAGGTTGCTAGGATGCTTTGGCGGGCGTGGGCTCAGGGACGAAGAGGATGAATTTGACTTCCCCTGATACACTTTAATAACAAATCCGTACATTCTTCTGTTATTGGCCTTGTCAATTGCATATGCAGCTTCTCGGCTTGTCTCATACCTGATGAATGCAAAAATATCTCTCCGGTGAACTCTCTTCGGGTTGTTGTAAGCTATGTAAGCGTCTGTTACTGCACCGTACTCTGAGAACGCGTTTCTTAGGGTCTTAGTGTGAATTCTCTTGCTGATATGGTTGATGAAAATGGTAAAGCCTGTCCTGGTCTTCTCCCTTGGGCTTGAGTTGGCTCTGTTGCGTGGCCGCCGGACTTCCCTTGCGGTGGTTCTCCAAAGTCCTTGGCCTGAGACTCCAGCGCTGCTCCTAACCATTGTAAATTGAAAATATTGCTCTGATTTATTATTTTTGAGAGGTGCGTTTGTTCGTTGAGCCTTGGGCTACATTGCTTTCTTTATTGGAAGCCGATTGTGATGCGGATTTCACAAATATTTGTGTTAAGCATACTTAAAACGCGCTGGTGAAATTCGAAATATTTGTGTTCCTACTGCACCAGCATGAATAGTTTAGATTTATTTTGTTAAAAAAGTCCCCTAAATTTAAGTATTTAACTAACAATGTGTGTTTTTTACACGTTTGATCCAAATTGCTCATACGATATATATATACACAGGCAAAGCAGTTTTTGAGATTTTGGTGACCCAAGGGCAAACTAAAAAATTAGGCCCATAATAATAAATAATAAAAAATAAATTTTAAAAGTAGGCCCCTAACAACAAGTATTAGAAAAAAATTAGGCCCCTAATAACAAGTATTAGGAAAAAAAATTAAGCCCCTAATAATAAATATTAAAAATGAATTTTAAAAGTTGCCCCCTAATAACAAGTAATAGAAAAAAATTTAGGTTTCTAATAACAAATATTAGAAAAAAATTAAACTTTAAGATTATGTTTCTAATAACAAATATTGGGGGAAATCATGTCCCTATTGGACCCCTAATAACAAATATTAAAAAATTAAATTTTAAGAGAATGTCCCTAATAACAAATACGAGGGAATTGGGTCCCTAATTATAAGTATTAGAAAAAATCGAGTCTAATAACAAGTATTGAAAAAAAACTAAGAGTATGTCACGAATAATCAATATTGAGAAGAAATAGGCTCTTAATAATAATTATTGAAAAAATTGGACCCCTTGTAATAAATATTGAGAAAAATTAAAATTTAAGAGTATGCACCTAATAATAAATGTTGGAACAAAATTGAGTCTTAATAATAAGTGTAAATAAATGTTAAGATTACACCCCTAATAATAAATATTAAAAAAATTAAACCTTTAACATCGAATATTATAAAAAAAATGGGGCCATGGGCGGACGCTACTCTTGCCTATGCCCAGGGACGACACTGTACACAGGGACAGAGCTAGAATTTAGGATTTAGGGGTGAGGGAAAAACATAAGTTTTGAGGGGGGGCAAATTTACAATTATACAATTTTTTGAATTTTTTTATAAAAAACCAAAAGATATAAAAAAATCGCCCAGTCGGCCCCCCCATGAGCTTAATACCTCCGTCCCTGTATATACACGTTTTTACAATTTGTTTCACATTTTTTAAATATACTCCACGTGAAATTCGAGCTAAAAGTTTAGGTATCATTATAGAATTTAGGTGATAATTGAAGGATGTTGAGGGCAATTAACCCAATTGTATATATCCGTGAAGTTTAAGCTAAGAAAGATCAGTCTTCACTGATGGATCTTCTTCCGTCGGCTCCAAGTGTTTTCTTTTCTTTCTCTTTTCAAATGGAAGGGGGAGTCTAACAGATTTAGGGTACAATTAAAAAACGGTAAATTTCGAAATTTGTTTAAAATTTTTAAATATTAAACTTTTAGATAACATTTTAAGTTAATTTTTTCGTAACTTTTAACAAATATCGATGCTTATAAAACAAATACCGATTCTAAATGGAATTCAATTATACTTTTCTCCAAAGTAAATTACCATAACATGTAAAACATTACACGACCAAAATAAAGGAAGAAAAAGACATGTTAGATGCTTTTTAAGTTTACATGAGGTTGAAATTAGGGGTGAGCATTCGATCGAGTCGAGTCGAGTCAAAAAATTTCGAGTTATTCGAGTTGACGAGTCATATTTCACAACTCAAACTTTATTTGAAATTTTTTCGATTCGAGTCAAGTTTAAGAAATTCGAGTCGAGTCGAATCGAGTCGAGTTTTCGAGTTTCTATAAAAATTTAATTGTAATTATTTATTATATTATAGTAGGGTTTGATTCCAATTTAAACTCATTTCTCTAATCATATAAGATATGCACATATATATTTTTTCACATGTGACAATATTTCTTCATATTTTTATATATTAGTATGTATATATCATAAAAAAATAGAGGGACTCGTCTCGAACTTAAAAATAAATCCACTAATTACTAAAAAATTCGAGTTATTCGAGTTATTCGAATTTCCATTTCACAACTCAAACTTTATTTGAAATTTTTTCGAGTTATTCGAGTTTATGAAATTTCGAGTCGAGTCAAGACGAGTCGAGTATTTTTACCTAGAGTCGAGTCGAGTTATTCGATTTTTTCGAGTCGAGTCGAGTTTTGCTCACCCCTAGTTGAAATACAAAAGAAGACGCGTGTCCTTGTAATGCTTGGTTGTGGATAAACATGGACAAATGTCAAATAATATCAATCAATCTTAAGAGATTCTGTGTAAAAGAAGCATCTATGAATATGGGGGAGGGGCCATTGCCATATAGATAAAGCTCTTGATTGCACTTTGGATCCACTCATCTAAACCTAATTCATAATGAGGTAGGATAAACTTACACAACTTAAAATTCTTTAAGTTTTACACGTTTTTTGGATCGTTAGATATGGGGAATGGATGGCTCATATTAACTTCTTACTCTCTTTTTTTAGTGATAATCTTCACATGTTTATTGTTAATCTCATTCATTCGTTTCACTCATCCAACGGTCCAAAAAACGTGTAAAACTTAAAGAGTTTTACACTGTGTAAACGGATCCTATCTCATTCATAATTATTATTAAAAAATATCCATTTTTATAACCATCGATATCTAATTCATTAGTTGACTGATCTAAATCAAGTACCGTAGAATTTTATTATGCATGGGCGGATTATCATGTGGGTCCAAGGAGACCTGACCACCTCAATTTTTATAGTTTAATTGTACTTTTAACCCCCTGAAATTTTTAACTATTAAAATTAAATCCTAATCTCTCCCAAAAAAAATTTCCTGGTTTACTTTTTCAAGACACTATCATGGGAATTAGATTTTGTGGTCATTGTTATCTGGTTGTATATACTTTTTCCCTTCATTTAGAATTATAGAAGTTTTCAATGTGGTATACAATTAGGTCAAGGCTTGTATGATTATAATTTTAATAAAATCATCTTGTCGGACAAAAAAAATAGACTCTATCAATTTTGAAGTTGATGGAATTAAGTTTTGTCAAATTTTATAGTTTAATTATTTATTAAGATATGTAAAATTTGAAACTAGTGAAATTAAACCTCAAACCCGCCTCTATTTTTAAGATTATCTTTTAATTTCAAATATAGGCAACTTGACATCTCCCGTAACTTTATCATAGTTTTGGGCCCTCTTGTAATTTCATCCTAATTTCGCTCTACCATTATGGGAACACCCCTTAACTCATTTTCTACTTTTATAATATCAAGATTTTAGCTTTTGATATTGTTTGAAAAGTTTAACGTCTCATCTCACTAAAAATTTATTCATTTTTTGGGCTTAATACTAAAATAAGTGCTCAAATTATCACATTTTTCCTTTTAGATGCCTAAATATTTTTTGTCCCTTTTAGGTGCCAAAATTATCATGTTTTTTTTTTATTTTATGTGCCTAAAATTTTTTTTGCCCTTTTTAGGTGCCCAAACTATCATTTTTTGGTCAAAGTAGTCAAGTAGGTGTCTTAATTTGACCTTAAAAGGAGTAAAAAATATATGCACTTAAAAGGGAAAAACAAAATAATTTAAGCACCTAAAAGGTAAAAAAAAAACACTTAAAAAGAAAAAAATTAGATAGTTTAAGCGCTTATTTGGACTTTAAGCCTCTTCTTTTTTTAATTTCTAACACAACATTAATTAGGGTTGTGCAAAAAATCTGACAAATCGAAATTGAAACCAAAACACGAAAAAATCACTCCAAAAATACGGTTAACCAAACTGGAAAAAAAAAATGAGTTTCGGTAGGTTTTTTAAAAATATATATTATTTCAGTTCGAATACGGTTTATAATTTTAAAAAAAGCGGATAACCGAACTGACCAGTTATACAGTATATATATTTATACAATTATAATAGCTAAAATTTAGAGTTATTTTTAATTTATTCCCCTCCAAATATATACATATTTTTATTACCCTGGCAGTAAAAACTCAACACAAAATATTGATTTGAGAAGTATTCTGCCGTAAAATATTTATTTAGAAAGTCAATAATTAAAGGTAATTTATTCCTAGAATATTTTTATTACCCTTTGTCACGTATATTCATTTTTTAAAGTGTTTACTGTTTTCAATGGTTTGATAATTTTTTATTAGATTTTTATGTTAATAGACCTAGTTTTTGCATATACTACAATTATGTTTTATTAAATTTTTCTAGTATTTAGAAGATATTGGCATTTTGTGTCAAATTTTTGAAAGTTGTATTTTCTTCGACTATGTTATTAAAGTTTATATTTTTAATAAGAAAAGTAAAAAAATCGTTATCCGACCGAACCGAACCGAATATTTCAGTTAATCGGTCCATCGATTAACCGATTTAATGATTACAATTTAAGGTTAAGAATTGAGCAATCTGAATTTATCAGTTATCTGACATAATTTATTAACAGTTAAACAAACCCAATTTTACATACCCTAATATTAATGTTTTGTTTTGAGCTGTTACCTCATCATCATATTCAACCATACACACCCAACTTCTTGTCATGATTTTTTTTATTTTCTTCTACTCAAGAGAATAATTAATCTCATTATTAGACTGATTAAATACCTTGAGTGTTTAATCACATTATTAGACCTTAAGCGTTCAAACAGGTTTTATTAGTTTTCGGGTTCATACAATTATTTTTAATAAGTTTAAGGACTAATAAAAAGTTTAGGATCTAAATCGAAAAAAGTTATCAAATTCGAGGACGGAATATTATTTTATCCCTTGAAATAATAATAAAAAAGTATTGCTTACGCCAACAAAAAGAAACAACATAGAATCTTAAAGCAAACCATATAAACAACCTTTTAAATAACTCATCTGCCTAACTGGACTCACAAGATTAAAGATTTATTAAACAAATCTAAACTAAAAAACAATTAACACAACAAAGAAATATAATATTCAAACAAGAAACGAAAAAAAAAATCAAAACTGTCACTAAAATCTAAGCTGTTCCCCAGATATTACAAAGAAGCTACTGCAAATTGCATTTTAAATAAGAAATTAATTTTTACAGATTACATGGATTTTTTGTACATACACACACACTACGTACACATGGATTTGAGGAAGCTTTCAAAATTGCTGGTGCAATGTGATTTTATACCCCCCACGTTCTTATGATGGTGATGCCTTTCAAAATCATTATTTAACCTCAAATTGAATCTTTAATCTTCTTCTTGTTATGGTCTTTGTTTTATGTTAATTGATTAAGATTAGTCAATTTCATTCTTTAGAATGGGAAGAATATATATAATATTTCAAGCGCCGGCGGTGAAAAATTTATTTTCAAAGCGGGTTTAATTTAAAGGTTTAGTTTAAGTGTTAGGGTTTGAAATTGAGGGTTTAAAATCATAATTTATAGTGTAAAGTTTAGGGGTTAGTGTTTAAGATTTTATGATTTAGGGTTAGTGATTTAAATTTTTTATTCCGGAGTGTGAATAAGCATGCTTGTATTAAAAAAATTACACTCACAATGCATCATATATATATATATATATATATATGAACAAATAAAAAACACAATCGGATATAGTTACCAAGTTGGTAATTAATTTATTAAAAAGTATAGAATTTAAGATTATGAAGGTTGTTGGGGTTGATTGAAGAGTCATGTTAACAGATTTGCCTAATTTAATAGCTCTAAATAAATCCAAAAAGGGCGTGGAAATTTTTGGAAACTTTACATCAACATGATTAACTTATTTCCTATCAAGTTTAATTATTTGATTAATATGATATAAATCTCTACAAAATCATTTACCCGTCTCATTCATACATTAAAAAAAATTATTCCATACATAAGCGTTGGTGAATATTTTGTTTACACAAACACTTTAATTTTAAGGTTTATGAACTCTGTTTAGGTTTAGGAGTTTAAATGTAATAGTTTTGAATTTATGGACTATTGATAAAATTTTGAGTTTAGGGTTAAAATTTAGTGTTTATATGTTAAAACTTAAATCCCTACCATATTGCCCTAAAATCTAAACTCTAACTCTAAACCCTAAATTCTAAATATAGACCCTAAATTCTAAACTCATATGCTAAACCCCCTAAACTTTAAATACTAAAAATGAAGCCATAAACCCTAAAATTAAGGCACTTGTGAAAACAAAAAATTTATACCGCCCGCGTATGGGTAATAATCCTTAAAAACACTTGTTTTTTATCTGCGATCCGCTGAGCATTTGTTCTTATACTTAAATTATTCGTGATTTACAAACCTTTAAATCAGAGATAATTACGTTTAAACATTTGAACTTATAACTTTTAGAAAATATCAATCAAATTAAAACTCTTTTGATAATAGAAAATTAATGAAGTTAAAAGACTTAATCTCATACATTTTATATAAAAAAATATTAGTCATTGGGCAGAATGCAACTTTAAAACTTGTGACCAGTATCTATCCTTATATGAGCCAACAGAACACGAAAAGATTAACCACTGGACTGAGCCAACAGAACACGAAAAGATTAGCCGCTGGACTTGCTTTAGTGGACATCTTGGAAAACCCCAAAAAAAGTATTGATCATTGTTGAAAAATGGGTATGAATAAAAGAGCTAGGAAACGCTTTCACCATCTAAGGACGAAGCCTAGGCTGTCAGTTAGCTAAGAATGACAGCGAGATCTTAGTTGCATAGACCAGACAAAAGAACCCATAAATGTGCCCTATAGGTTGGTTATGATTTCGCTGTTCGGGTTTTAATTTAAAGAAATCGAATTATGTCTCGGTCATTGTTGAGTCGAGTTTGAATCGTTGAACTCACCTAATTCAAGTTCAAGCATCTTAACGTTATAAATCGAACATGAAAATCAAATTTTCTTTTTACAAGATAAATGAAATTGAGCCATGCAAACTCAAGCAGCTTGACTTGTTATCTTAAATCGAGCTCAAACATTAAAAGTAAAAGTCGATTACGTTCTAGCAGAACTTTGGGTCTCGAAGTTCAACCTGTGCTCGAGTTCGGTTCAACTCCGTGTTTAGTTCGGCTCAGGTCCATTACACCCTGATTGTGATTTATGATCAGCATCCAAATGACTAATCAAAGACATGATTGGTTATTCCATCCTATGGAAGGGCTAAAAAAGCAAACAATAAAAAAAATCCATTCAATTGAAAGACTGTAGGGTATACCAAAACACTGTATCTTACCTTCCCCCCCCCCCCCCCCCCCCCCCCCCCAAATCAGTGCAGCATGATCTTTACAAAAATATGAAACCGGTTTCGAAACTAGGAGAAATCAGCAAACCAACAGATTTTCCGGCTGCCGTGCATACATATCAAGATATCGATGCTCTCATCATCACTACACATTCAATTTTCACATCTAATGTTTCTATAAACAACCAACTAGATAAGATAACTTCACTAAGATGATAAAACAAATATATGCAACCGGATCAAATGGATTGTGCTGAGGAACGTGTAAGGCCGATGCAGGCCAATGGGGAGCAATGGGGATTGTATTTGAAGCAAGTAGCCAAAACATACACCTGATGAAGCTTTCCACCCTATGGCATGAATGAAAAAGTGACATATATTCTAATAGAATTCACAAATCTTATCACAATTGTGAGAAATCTAATGCCAATTTCCGAAATCCCTCCTGGCTGTTAGTGATCATCAAAGTCACAACAGCATGGACCCCCAAAACTAATCATTCAGCAATGAATTTGTACTAATTATGAGGAGAGGGCAACAAGAATCTAGTTCTACATACAAGCCTACCACCGGTCATATCTGCATGGGAGATCACGACTCTAAATCTTGCCGGTCCTACATTTTCTCTTTCTTTCTCTCTCCAGTTAGTGTGACAGTACAATTGATGTTACAATATCGGATACGCAAAATTTAGATGTAACATCAGACAAGGATGGTTGTACTATTACATGCAAACTCGATCAATGAGAAGAATTCACAGTAGAGATTGTAGGGTAAGTAAAGATAGATTAGAAGCATAAGTTCTCTAACATAATCTTCAATTAAATCAGACGTCGGATGGCACTGGCTTGTCACCCCAAAACATATTTACCAGTGTAAACATCCTGTTACATCGAATAAGATATGGTCCCTAAGAGCAGAGGTTACTTTCAGAGGAATGCATTAATTTCAGATAAGAGGTTGATATCCTTACTTTTGACCAAATGGTCATGTCACTCAATTCAACTGATTTTTATCCTCGTGTGCTAAATTCCATCAAATGACTAAAATTTTAAGCCAGAAGGCATGTAAGCCAAGTTAGAATGAGAAAATATCCAGGACTTTCTTTGCAAGCAAAAAAATTATTTCCTAGAGATTCTTGTTACGCCAAGATCAAAGAAAATGACTAACAATTGTCACTGCAGCACCAATACAATCATTCTAATCTTCTAAGATTGCTCTAGGTGTCAGCTGCACAATCGTGAAAAACCTCAAGTTTCACGACTGCAACCTTACAATTTGATATTGAATTTTTGCCCCATTGATTCAACCTCACAATCATTCTAATCAACTATTAAATAGTTTACATTCTTAAAAATTTCTAATGCGAGTAAAGTCTCATAAACTCTTAACTTGTTCCACTATTTTCAATAATTTATCAAGCAGCTAAGAGTATTTAATCATATTTATTAGGATCTATTAATGTTCAATATTTTAAGGGAAGTTTTATTTTCATTTTTCATTCAAGCACACAAATACAACAATATATATAAGCCGAGTGGTAATAAATGTGGTCAGGTTCTTCAGCAAAAAGTTTCTACTTTCAAAAGCATTTTGTTTTTTATATGATCTTTATAGAGGAGTTTTCGGTTTTTTCTCAATTAAAAAATTAAGACTTTCGGCAGCACCAGTCTTCCAGTATTCAAAGTATTTAGTTAATGTCTGTAGTGTAAATATTCAAATTATCTCAGTTAAGGTCTAGGTCAGAATGGTTGAAAGTGGTTCATTTCAATTTAACATAAGGAGATTAAAAGGGAAGTGCAGGAACATTAGATGGGCAAGATGATAGAAGGAAAAGAACCTCATGAATTTGCAATTGATCACCGTGACATGCAATCAACTGAAGTATTATTAGTGTTAAATCTTACAACACTTTAATTAATCGAGGAAAGTTGCAAAATAAATGAATAACACATGATTTGGAAGAGAAAACACTCACTTCATCCAGCATCTAATGCCAATGTGCATGATTGCACGACAGTTGTATTCTGTTCCTTCGTCAACCTGATCAAAAATTTCATCATTCCGTTAGAAGGTGATATAAAGCATTAAAAGCTAATCACTCCAGTGAATCAGTTACTACACCCCAAATTCAAGACTGAGCCAAAAGAGAAGCAATGTAGTCCAACTGTCACTGCTAGTGTTATCTATCGTCTTCAGATCTAATCTTTTGAAACCCGAACAACTACAGATGTTGGTGTATGAGCAGCTTTGAGATGACCAGATCCAACCAAGTCGTGAAGCTGAAACCTCATATCAAGAGGAAACAACTGAAGGCACTTCTTCTCCAAAGGGCCGACATCATCTCTTTTGTCATCAAAGATTTGAAAGAGAGAGGAGTTCATTCCCTGAATACCAAGCATAATAAGAACACTGCAAGTACAAACTTGACAGTGTTGAGGACTTAAATCTTCAGATAATAAAATCTAAAAAGCACTCTTAACTTTTCTAGAGCAAAACATCATCTAAAAAATTCGAAGTACTTAGTAAATGCAAATGGAGGAGAACTATGTATGTATGTCATTCATACTCAAGTAAGTAAACAGGGTTTAAAATTACATCCATTTCCTAAGTTCAGGCTCCTTCTGGCCTTTTAATTTGATGGAAACCAAATAGGTGAAATGAAATGGCTAAAACCCAAAAGAAAATAAAAGTATTTAATGGGAATCTGTCTTAAACTTCTGTTCAACTCCTGTTTCTAACCAGCAAAATCTAACATTCTATATAGGTCTATTGTTGAGTTGGTAGTATATTTATGCTTCTGACTTCTGAGCACCTAATTCACAATGTTATTACAACTATAGTTACGGAAGTAATCAACGTATCAAGGATAAACATCCTCCTCTGCTTTGCAAAATAAAACCTGCCCTATTGTCTCACAATCTTAGGAATCCAAAATACCTCGTGAGGCAAAACACTTAAACTGGAGGGAAATGGAATTGCATAAGTACCTTATGGTGGAAATCAGAATCACCAAAACCCATACCATCTTCACCAGATGTAAATACCCATACCCAATCCAGGAAAAGATAACGTTGGGTTGCATGTTCTGTGTTTTGCCAACATTTAATACAGCATAAAAGCTGGAGATGGGAACTAAGCATTGAGCAGACATGGAATGGCTAGGATCTATTACTATTAGACATGCAAACACAGAGCAAGAGAAATGGTTCACACAATGACAAAATTGCACTTGCAGATTACAGTTACTGCCTGGGGTTATAATAAACACAAAATCATATCTATCTCAAGCAGGGTAAAATGTTTGAAGTACTTAAACAACTAATGTTTGGCTCACTCACAAGATCTAGATGTTCAATGCTAGTTTCCAGCCTAGATGCAATACCTTGCACTTTACACCACTAAAAAACTTCAAGGTCACCTTGTTTCCTTTACTCAACTCTTTTGATGCCATGTAGGGGTGTTCAAACTTCGGTTAAAACCGAATTAACCGAACCGAACCGAAATTTTTTCGGTTAATCGGTCGGTTAATTTTAAGTTTGGTCGGTTAACGGTTAATGATTTTTTCAAACTTCGGTTAATTCGGTTCGAAATCGGTTAATTAACCGAATTAACCGATTTAACCGAAATTTTTATATGTTATATATTTCATATATTTATTTTTAGTCACTGGATTTTTAAAAATTATAAAATAGTCATTAAAATTTTTGATATATTATAAAATGGTCATTAAACTTTATCAAATTAGCGCAAAATGATTTATCAATAATTTATAACATGCAAGTTAATGACTATTTTGTAATAGTTCGATAAGTTTAATGGTTATTTTATAATTTTTGAAAGTTTAGTGACCAAAAAGATTATTTTAAAATAGTTTAGTGACCATTTGGGTGATTTACCCAAAATTTTCTAAAAAATTTCGGTTAATTCGAAAACCGACCGAATTAACCGAACTTTTTTCGGTTCGGTTAAAAAATTTCGAAAATTTTCGATTCGGTTAACGGTTAATATGAAAAAAAAAATCGGTTAATGAAATTTTGGAAGTTCGGTTCGGTCGGTTAACCGAACCGACCGATTGAACACCCCTAATGCCATGTTCTATCTGTACATACTATGAGCAGGGAAATCTGTCAAAAGGAAGCAACGTAGTTAGCCTAGCAAAGAAGCAAGCATCCTTCACCTAGAATTAGAAGCACCATAAAACTTAATACCTCAATCAAAGCCAGCCTAGATTATATGTAAAAGGGCTTAGTTTGAATCAATCTTAAACAAACAAATTTACAAACATCAATCAAGCAATCTGTTTTAGGTAATCATCTAAAAACATTATACCATGATCATCTTGTTCATTCAGTGCTTCCTCCCTCCTTAGAAACTGCAGAAAAGAGAACCTGTTACATCAACCGAGTGGGACTAAGTTATGCAGGGGAAACCGCAAGTGGCCAAGTAAAATGCCATTGAACATTTGAATGCAGGGGAAAAAGTAGCAAGAAATATTTCAATCAAAGAAACTCCAAACAAGCAAGAACATTGAAATGCTCACTTCAAAAGAACTAGCCACTTACTGTCCAGATAGTTAGAATCTTCATGATCATGGAATATGCACCAACATTTAAAACAAGAATACTCAACTAACTATAAAAATCGAGTAGTCAGCACAAAATATACAAGAATAACATGCAAAATACTCAACTAACGAAAGTAACTTTAACAGTTGTATCAACATTTACTTCAAATTGCAACAGCGTTTTAATATATACAAATTCTAAACGGTGCTCTCGATATTCAACCAGTAGAACACATTTTCCGGCCAGAACTAAATTCGAATCATAATCCAGGAACGATTTTACATCTAATCTAAAATTTAAGGTTAAGGAACCAAACCTCGAACATTCTATCCACCTGAATTCTATTCTTTACACTTGTGAAAGGTGGAATCGCGACCTGGAAACAGAGCCAAATCAAATGAACGGAATTTAAACTTTATAGCTTTAAAGAAAAGTTCATATAGAAAGTTAACCTTGTCAATTTGAGGAAACTGAGCCGTCTGAGCTCGCATTGTACGAAGCGCAACATAAGCGTCGCTAAAGCTTAAGATTCTTCTCTGCGAATTCGGAAAACATTCAGGAAAAGCATCGCCTAAACTGGAAAAGGAAAATTTGTCGCAATTTGTTTGAAGCGTCAGCTTTTTATGTACCGACTACGGAGACCAACTGAAGTGATCAGCATCGGCTATTCTCGGCCTCGAACTCTTCTGTGGGTTTCCCTTTGGGCTTTGAACGGTAGTACGAGTATCCAATAAGTAAAAAGGTTTATTATATACCTAATTTTTTAATTAAAAAATCTCAAATTAAAATTCGATTCTATAAGGCCTTAAACAAAGTCAAGGTTCGTCCCTATAGTACATAGATATTAAATATTAATAACTAATAAATTATTCAAACATATATTTAATATAACAATATTTTTATATGTCATTTTTCTTTTTCAAATAAACAAACAACAAATCAATTAATATAATATATTATTAGCTATATTGTAGAACCAGACAATATATTGAGGTGTTAAATGACACATTAGAATTTTTTTGGGAAAATATTTTTATATATAATATATATAACATAAGAAATTAATATTATTTTAGCAAAATACACCATTTAAAAACTAATTAAGATTTTATATAAAGAAATTGACACTCATCATTTGACTCGAGATATTTTTAATAAAATATAAATTAATATATTAACTGATGTAATTCGTTATCAGTTATCCTCATATGTTCGACCCCTTTTATTAGATTGAATGTGATTTTACAATTTAAATTAAACTTATAAATATAAAAGAAAAAGATTTAAAATTTTGATTGACTCGATTACGAACTTTAGCTAAGATCCGGTCCAGCTCCCTTTTGGATTCAGTAAAATCCAATATGTACATGGAAAAAAAGATAAAAGGCTTAATTATAAAATAGGTGTTTAGACTTTGTCATTTTTTTTTATAAATAGTTGTTTAAATTATTTTTAGGCTGAAATAGATGTCTAGTGTTTTATTTTTGCTCGTTTTAAAGCCAATCTATCAAAAAATTATCATCAAATTATAGCTTGACACGTGACTTTTATTTTTTATTTTCAAAAACAAACTGAAAATAAAATAAATTAAAAATATTCAAGAATTTTAAAAAATTACAAAACAATTTCAAATCCCTAAAATCTTAAACCCCAAAATTTTAAATTAGCGCTATTGTCGCCGCCGATAGTCACGTCGGACGTCACTATCGCTGTCGCCAGAGTCCCCCGCCCATTTTCCCCAACAACCCATCATCGGTAATCAGTGGGAGGCGCGTCAATCGGACAACGAATGACGAACGCAAAAGGCTCCAATCGTTCAACGTCCAATTGGCACACCTTTCAGTGATTACCGACGATGGGTGGTTGGGAGAAATTGACAGGAGACTCCGACGAAGGCGATGGTGAGGTCCAGCGAGTTATTAGCGGCGACAATGACACAATTTTAGAATTTAGGTGTTTGGATTTGAGACTGTTTTGAAAATTTTAAGAAGTTTCTAATATTTTTTAAATATTTTGTTTTTTAAGTTTTTTGAAAAAAAAAATATTAAAATAAAATAAAAAATACGTGTCAAATTCTGATTGAGCGTTAAAATTTTTTTAACGGCGTTACCTTAAAACAATAACGAAATAAAACTTTAAACACCTATTTAAGACAAAAAAATGTTAGACAACCATTTTAATTAAAAAATAATTTAAACACCTATTATAAAAAATGGCAAAATTTAAGTACCTATTTTATAAGCAAGAAAAAGAAGATGAAGAGGAGGAGGAGATTTGGGTCAGAGAAAAAACCCAAAATGTGCAATTCCAATCCAACAGTTACAAAGAGTTAAATTGGTATTTTGGAAAACAGAAAGGGTAAAACAGTAATCGGGATCTTCAGCACTTCCCCAGGAGGCAGTTGACATTTCAATCACTCTCTTAGAATCCAAGTCTCTCCGGCACCCAACGATTACTCCTTCCCATCTCTCTGCTGTCTTTCTCCCCAAATTTCCCCACCAAAAATCCTCTTTATTTGTTCCAAACAGAAACCCTAATCCCGTCACATCCACCGCATTTCCCCCGAAATGTCGTTCGATGAAGAAGACTCTATCGAACACACCTTACTGGTAGTGCGCGAAGTCTCCGTCTACAAAATTCCGCCCCGCTCCACCTCCGGCGGTTACAAATGCGGCGAGTGGCTCCAATCGGACAAGATCTGGTCGGGTCGTCTCCGGGTTGTCTCCTGCAAGGACCGTTGCGAGATCCGATTAGAGGATCCCAACTCGGGTGACCTCTTTGCAGCTTGCTTCATCCACCCGGGTCAGCGCGAGAGTTCCGTCGAGCCGGCTCTCGATTCCTCTCGATACTTCGTGCTCAAGATCGAGGACGGGAATGGGAAGCACGCGTTTATCGGGATCGGGTTTAATGAACGGAACGAGGCGTTTGATTTCAACGTGGCGTTATCCGATCACGAGAAGCATGTTAGAAGGGAGAACGACAAAGAGACCGGTGAGACGAGTGAGAGTGATTCTCACATCGATATTCATCCCGCTGTTAATCATAGATTGAAGGTAGAAAAATTTGAAGTCTTTTACTTTTTTGTAGTTTTAAACTTCAAAGTTCTACTGGTTTTAGAATGTGGCTTGATTTTCATATTTTTTAGTTAACTTTCTTAGGCTACGATTTGATTGATTTGAGAACGTGGGGCTTTGAGATTAGTGAATTTATCGACTTAATATTTTGAAATACGCTAATTTTTTTATGACTGAAAGCAAAGGAAGAAATTCAGTTGACCCAATTGTTCTATATATAATATAATTTAGTTTGATAAGTAATGAGTCTGCTGTGGTTTTGGATTTTTGTGATACTGTAAAAGAATCTATATTTTTTGGAGAGATTGTGCAAGTTCTTTTTGCCAATGGGCCTGAATAAATTATATATGTACATATATTCTGCAAGCTCTGTTGTTATGATGAATAAATTAAGGGTTTTAATTGGATTCATCAGCTGTCATCTGCACTTGTTTTTTTTTCCTAAAGAATATAATTTAGTCTTATTTTATTATTGACGAGTTTTAAATATGGTATTTGTTTCTGTTTTAAGTGGATTTTGATCTTATGGTGTTTTGGGTTGTAGGAAGGTGAGACTATCCGGATTAACGTGAAGCACAAGCCATCTAGTGGAACGGGTATGCTTTCAGCTGCCGGATTGTCCGGGGGAAAGCCTAAGACTTTGAGCCTTGCTCCACCACCCAGTGGCACTGGAAAAATAAGGTCTCCTCTCCCACCTCCTCCGAACGACCCTGTTGTTGCTCGGCTTGCCTCTTCTAGCCAAGATGTTGGTCAAAGAACACCCAAAGAAAACATGAGACAAACCAACCCTTCAACTTATTTTCCTCAAGTAGAGGTATGGCTTTATGATCCTTCAATCGGATGTATGTTTCATGTGCTCTACATTGCCAAAAGCTTTGTGAATTTCGATGCCTACTACATTGAATGTAGCATTGCTAGGGAATTGGTTATCGGTATATATACACCACATGCCTAATTTTTTCGTCGGATTGAAGTTATACTCCTGGCAGGCAATATCATGCTTATATCTTTATGATTCTCTGTGTTAATTGTTAACTTCCGTTTGTATTTTACTTTGTGCTAAAATCAATGCCTTTTGTTCCCAAGTGGTGATGCTTTTGGTTCCTCAATTAACGACGACATTGGTGACGTTTCATTTACAGAGGAATGTTCCTGCTACCGGATCAGGATCTTCAAAGACCACTGCATCAGGATGGGCGGCTTTCTGAATTGCGAGACCATTTGTTCTCGAGTATGTAAGTGCTACTGTTTGATGTTTTTTATATTTGAGAAAAAGAAACAAGAAGAAAAAAGGGACAAGGTACCGTATACTTTTATGTTTCGAAAAACAATGCTTCCAAGATCATATTTGCCTCTTTTGACTGACATGAACTTGTATGTTTTCTTATATATTTTGCATATAATAGAGAAACTATTAATTTTCTGTTAAATGTCGTGTTAATCGATACGTGAAATGCACTTCCATGGCCGGCTTTTCAACAACACAAGATATTCAGACTGCTCCATTTGGAGTTTGTACTTGCACTTAATAATTGTTCTATTGAGGACAGAGGATATAAGAAATGCTTTGGTTATCTGCACAAATTTAAGGTGCCCGTGAATCCCATACAAGCAAATCCCAATTAAACCCTCTCGAAACCAGGGACATCGGATTAACAGGCTGAGCCATCGAACTGGTTGCCGACGCGAGTGCCTCCTGTTAGAGAGAATTTTGTGGTAAGCTCTCAACAAACGACGCTGAGAATAATACGACATCGATCGAAATGCCGGTGAGACAAGGAGCCTATGCTTGCAACGGCTTCATCAGCCACCGGTAGCAGTATCTGGTGCAGTTGCAGTTCCACAATCATCTCGAATGACGAAGATCCACAGCTCCGAAATATTTAATATTTTCTTTTTATTATGTTATTTTTCACATAAAAAATACATAATATAGATTTTATAAAATTTAGAACACTTAATTTATATATATATATATATATATATATATATATATATATATATATATAGTTTAAGTGTTACAAAATATTTTAAAGATTTAATATTTCTAGTTGAAATATATAAAATTAAAATTAAAATATCTTGATACATTTTTCAAGGTGGTGTGATTTTAATCAAAATTTGATCCTGATTTTAGGCTAAAATTTAAATATTTCTACTTATTAAAATAAAATTTCTGTGTTCAAATCAAGATCAAAATTTTAATTAAATTCTTTGATTTTAACCAACATGATTGTTAAATTTTTTATGGGACTAACAATAACATGACAATAAATTTTTTATGGGACTAACAATCTGTGTGACAATTTATGTTTATTTTATTACTGGCTTATCGTAATGTCATGTCAATAAATAATTTAGAAATATAAAAATATATTTTAAAATTCAGTTTATTACAAAAACAATGTAAAAATATGCAAAATGTCTGTTAAAAAAACAATGGCATGTAAATTATGATATATACGTGCACTACCACAAAAGTTACCGTGCTAATTCCATAAACAATTCAATCTAATAATCAAAAAATAAACACAACAATTTGAATGAAAAAAAAATGGTTTCACATCTCGTACAAAACGCAGCCGCACACCTCCGTTTCCTTCTCATTTACAAAACCGAACCGAACTATACAAGTAACGTGTCACAACATATATCATCCACGTGTAAAAAGTCTGTGCATGGAAATTTGGTTTCCACCAACCGTCTACGTGTTAACTTTCTACTGGCTAAATCTCAACAACAACAACGGTATTAAAATGGCAGCGAAAAGCTGTAAAGAACCGCGAACATCTACCAAAATGGCGGAGCAAGCTTGTTGCAGATCAGGAGAACGGAAAGAAAATGGAGAATTAAAAGGCATCACCGTATCCGGAATGCAATTCGCTTACGAATTGCAGCATCCGCTCTTCTTCGAATTCAATCTCGATATCGCTCGTGGATCGCGTTGCCTTCTCGTCGGTGCCAACGGATCTGGTAATTTCAATCGCTTTCGGTTTCATTTTCCTTCAAACAACAATAATTTCGATAAAGAAAAGAAAGCTGAATCTGTTTTCTTTTTCCATTGTGAGCAGGGAAGACGACATTGTTGAAAATTTTAGCGGGAAAGCATATGGTTGGTGGAAGAGATGTTGTGAGAGTACTTGATCGTTCGGCTTTTCACGATACTCAACTTGTTTGCAGTGGTGATTTAGCTTATTTGGGAGGATCTTGGAGTAAAACTATTGGCTCCGCTGTCAGTAAACTTTCCTAATCTTAAGATTAGGTTTAATTATGGATTTCATTTATGAAGTTTGAGAAATTACTCTTTCTATTTGTGATTTGATTATTGTAATTAGAAAAAAAAACAGTGGTTCAAGTTTATATGTTAACCGATAACTAGACTAACTTGATAAATTATGACAAATTAAGGATTAACTTTTCAGTTTTCTTAACGTAGAGGATGAAATTTGTAATTAGACCTAATGATCAATATCCACCTTTATTTTTAAATTGTAATCATGCAGGGGGAGATTCCATTGCAGGGGGACTTCTCAGCGGAACACATGATATTTGGAAGTGAGTGCAAATTAGCCTATTGTTTGATTGTTGCTTTCCCTACTTGCTCCTTTTTGGATCTAATTTTATTGTTGGCAGTTGAAGGGATTGATCCTGTGAGGAGAGATAAATTGATTGAGTTGCTTGATATTGATTTGCAATGGCGGATGCATAAGGTATCCGATGGGCAACGGCGGCGAGTCCAAATCTGTATGGGTCTTCTTCATCCTTTTCAGGTACATTTGAAGTTATGAATGTGCCGTTTTTGTCCGATCGATATCATTAAAGCTTTATGAATCTCCTATTGCTATAATTTAGGACTGATGAATGTGATGATACCCTTTATTATCTTGCGACAAACGAAAGTACAACTGCAATCTTCATTTTTCAGGTTCTTTTGCTCGATGAGGTTACCGTGGACCTTGACGTCGTTGCGAGGATGGATTTACTTGATTTCTTTAAGGAAGAATGTGAACAGGTACTGACTTCAGTTTTTTGTTCTACTTCTTACATTTACATGCTGTGGCCTGTGTGGACTGATGTTGAAGAGCTAGAAAATGAGAGATTATGTATGAATAAGGTGCTTGAACGTCACTATGTTGAATATTAACTGTTTTGGCTTTTCATCATCTGGTATGTTCTTTCTGCAACAATCAGTAAAAATGCGAGTTTCGTTTCAAGTATGGACTCTGTCTCTTAAGTACATAAGCTCACTTGTTCAATTGCTAACCACATATGTAGCACAGATGTTCTTGTTTACTGTTCAATCACTCTCATTGGTGATTGCTTTATTCTACGGACTACAATCGGTATCTCGTGTTCGTTCTCTAACAAGTATTTACTACTGTATTAGAGAGGAGCCACAGTTGTATATGCTACCCACATTTTCGATGGGTTGGAGACATGGGCAACGCATCTGGCTTACATCCAAGATGGTCAATTGAAGAGGTCCGAGAAGTTAACCGAAATTAATGAGTTGAAAAGCTCGGAAAATTTGCTCTCTGTTGTCGAAGCCTGGCTTCGCTCTGAAACCAAGTCCGAGAAAAAGAAACCGTCGAACACCGCTGCACAAGTCCTGAAGGCCTCGCCTTATGGTACTTCTCCTTTCATGTCATCGAGGCACATGGCATACTACCGTTGATCTCTCTGAATCCAGGTATTTTCCGATATACAGTTAGCAAAGTTCTTTTGCAGTTGATTTAAATGTGTGTTTAGCTCACGGTTACTCCTTTTGGAAGCTTTGTTTAAAAGTGAAAAGGGTGAAATTGAGGGTCTTTATTTGGCAAATGGTTCTGCAATTTGTAATCTAGTTTGGTAGTGAAATATCTGTGATATTTGTTGAAAGGAGTCGATGTAGGTGCTTCGGGATCATGTTGGCTACACAAGTGAATGCCAGATCCAATGCCTTCGGCAAATAAAGTTTAAGTTGTAAAATGGTAACTCGAATGACTCGGAATTTTTAGTAATTAGTGAATTGATTTTTAAGTTTAAGTTGAGTCACTCAATTTTTCTTGATATGATCATAGAAAGTCATTTAAATTAGAATCAAATTGTAGTATAACATTGATAAATAATTACAATTAAATTTGCGTAAGAACTTGAAAACTCAACTCGAATTTTATAAACTCGACCCGAATAGAACAAATTCCAAATGAGGTTTGAGCTGTAAAATATAGAGCGTCAACTCGAATAACTTAAACTTTTTTTTGACTGGACTCGATCGAACGCTCACCCTACTAAGAGGCCAAGATTAGGAGAAAATATGGTGGAACATTACCTCTAGTAGCACGCGTAATTTCTCTCTTACTCTCACGAAGAGCCTCTGCAAATCCCAAAAAAAATTTAAAAAGAAATGATATAATAACAAACTAAGAAACCACGATCCTTAAGTTTTGGCAAGTCAACGCGAATCGTAACCAAAGATTACAAAAAAAACGCCAGAATCATGTAAAATTATATTGTTCCAAGGCAAGAATATTGAAATGTGTTATGAATATTTATCTATGTGGATGTCTATCATGATTAGAACTTTATCAAAGGAGTTTGATTTTATTTATTATTAGGAATATTATCTCTATGAATTAGAGTTCAATGTATTATGTACTTCTTATGTCTATAAATAGATGATTCATTGAAGGCATTGTATACAAGTCTATATTTTTGAGAATAATACAAATCTCTCTCTTTCTCTCATCTCTTTGTTGTTCTTGTTCTTATTTTTGTTTTTCTTTATTTTATTCACAACACGTTATCAGCACGATCTCGCTCGCTTAATTACTGTGATTATTGTTGGTGGTTCTCGAAAAAAAATTTAATTTGATATTGGTGATTACATCTATCATATATTCAGCTTACCTTGGAAAGTATGGTATGTTTTTCTTATTTATATACTAATATAATGATTGATTTATCATTCTCCAAAAGTTAGTATATTCATATCTATTATTTGGTTATTATTTTAATTTATTATTATTTTATTCATACTTGAAGTAACTCTTGAATTAACGAAAATTAAAATTATCGTCGTACTTCATTAGATGGATTGATAAAGCAAACCGAATTAAAGCCCTCAAGTATTTCGGCTAAATGCTATTGGGCGCACAAGTTGGAACATTTTATTACACAGTATATTAGTTTTATTCAAAGTTTTTATTATTCCATTCTAATTTATAATTGATTCAATTCAAAGATTGTGTTGCCACGTGGTTGTTATATATTTGTTTTATCATTATTATTATTATGGTAATTTATATGAATAAATTCGAGATATAAAACAACTTTATTATTTGTATCAATTACTTTGTATGTGAATCAAAGGCAAAAGGAATACGTTACTTTGATGTGTTTATACATTCATCAAAATGTCGTTTGATTTTAACTATGGTTGTTTATAATTTGATCACATCACTTATAGTTATGTTTATTCAACTTGATCTATGACTACTTTTATACTTTTTGATCTAGTCTCAAATAATTTTTTATTCTATTGATAAAAGTCGATGCTTTTAACCGTGTTTTGAGTTTTACATGTATTCAAATGAGTTGGAAAGAGACATGGCGTAACAAAAAGATTATGAGAAGATGCATTGGTTCATTTGCTACGTCATCATTGTCTTTGAGACGAAATTCAATATCGGTAAACTCTATTTTTATTTTTATCTTTTAAAATACAATTTTAAAGTGCGATAAATCATGATGATTTTGAATTTACAAGAAGATTATTATAAAGTCTATATTTGCTCGAAAGCAATTTTTTTTTCTTCGTCGAAAAAATTCGACCATAGACTTCTCCCAATTTCAAGTTACGAAATTTGTCTTGATCTAAAAGGTTATGGGAGGCATTCCCTGAAGTGAATGCAAAGCATGATGTTTATTCCATGCAATTATCAATGATGGGGCATTCCCTAAAGTGAATGCAAGCATGATGTTTATTCCATGCGATTATTGGGTCTGTTTCATTCCCTGAAGTGAATGCAAACATGGTAAATCATTATTCAATTAGAGACATAATTTCGATATAATCCAAGTATAATTGGCTGGACATCCCGTTCTGCGAGGCTACTGGTCTCAAAGGAGGTTTTTAAATGACCTTGTGGACAGGTTTAACAATGCCGCGTACGAGGATTAAATCTTTGTTCTCTGTGATAAGGATATGTGAAAAAGGTTTTAAAAGCCCACTGGCTCTACTCCATTCCCTGAAGTGAATGTGAGATTATATTATGGAATGAATAAAAAAATCACATTAAAAGTTGTGGTCGTGGTCGAGACTATGAATATACACATGAAAAATATAGTCGTATTAAGAATACTTCTACCCGCTGGTAGCAAAGTTATAAGGATGACAAGAGTGATAAAGATCATTCTAAGGAAGTGGAATCCTTTTACTAATGTGATGTTATAAATCATTGGTTTCGTACTTGTCAAACGCCAAAGTATTATGGACTTTATCCATAATCATGAATGATAAATGAAATAAAATATAAACAAAATTGGTTTATGGCGTTATTGATCCAACTCAATTGGATATTGTTAATTTTCTCATAACCTTTGAAGGGAATAATTTACCATTTATTTTATTTCCCTTATAACCTCTAACAGGAATAATTGATTTTTATTTTATTTTTATGTTAATTCGTTTTATTTATTATTTATTTATGTTAGTTTGCTTTATGTTTATTTATTTCATATATTATTTATTTACGCTTTATGTTAATTTATTATTTGAAGAATATGATTACTTCCGGAATAAAATATACAATGAATTGTGGCTATTTATGCCTAGAATTGTGGCTATTTATGCCTAGCAAATAATGCAAGTACTCATATTGTACTTAAGCATAAGAAATATTTTTCCCATTTAAATGCAAGGGGAAAATATGAGTAGTATTTCTCAAAGTACTAAAATATCAATACTTCGGAAGAGCACTTGAAAGTTTATCTCTGATAGATAATCGACTTGATATGATGTGCTATATTTTATATTTTTCATTCATCGAAGTGAATGATACAAAGTACATATTTTCATTACCTGAAGTAAATGAAACAAAGCACATTTTGAAAGGTGCACAATTATGCATTTCTCGATTAAAATGCAAGATAATAATGTGAGTACTATATCCGGAAGTACTAATATCACAAAAGGTTCTGGTTGAGCAAATATGTTATTGTCAAATGAAACTTTATTCCATATTCACATTGCGTTATACTCGTCAAAGTCATAAAGAGAGCAATATGAGTTCGCAAATTATCCCCTTAGAAATTATAGATAACATATGTTATCAATTGGCATTTGAAATAAGCCAATATGGATATAAGTTCTGGTAGCCAAAAAGTCAGTTGAAAGCTCTAGGAGAGCTATATATTGCTACCAAAAGATAATTTCAATTGAAAGCTCCGAAAGAGCTAAATATATTCCTATTTAAAGGAACAATTTTGATGGTCGTACTAGACATGTACGAGTAGGATTGAATTACATGTTATGGTAAACAAGAAGTTTACAAATTCAGAGATATATACACACATATATATAGTTGGCATGATCGGTTAGACCATCCTGATCAATAATGGTGCAGAAATTATTGAGATTTACGTGCACATGTATTAAAAGAACATGTAGTTCTTGTGGTGCTTATTCTCAAAGGAATGGATTAAATTTCACTTATTAAAGAACGTGAAGTTCTTGTGTTGCTTAAAGGAATTGATTAAATTCCACTTACTAAAAGAACATGAAGTTCTTGTGTTGTTTGTTCTCAAAGGATATAGATGATCCCACTTACTAAAAGAATTAGAACTTAAAGTTCTTGTACTGAAGTTAAGACTGTATGTCTTGCATATCTGAACGAAATATGGGCCCATATATCCACAAATGTGGAAAGTTTTATATGATTTTAGTAGATGCATCTACATTGTTTTATCGACTTACAACCAGAAGTTTGTGAGATTAATTCTAAAAAGATTCAGATTATGCAGTTAGACTATTCGTCTTGAAAAGCTAGTGGGTTTATATTTTAGGCTATATCAGTTGTTACAAAGCCTATTGATTATGAAAAATATAGTTTAGCAAAATTTCAATTGGATGCCTCCTATTTAATAGCTAAACTATGAGAACAAAAGAGTTATTATTTATATGGTGTTTCCATATAGCAACACTTATACGCATCAAGCCAACGAGTTATAATAAACTCTCCGTTATGATTGGTTTTTGGTCAGAAACCATACATTTCCCATTTTATGATTTTTGAATGTGCGATATGAATTGCTCCACCACAACGCACAAAATGGGTAAATAAAAAGGGTTGAGAATATATATTTAGTACGAGTCTCCCATTTTATGATTTATGACATGATTTTTCTCAACATCAGGGGGAGATAATAATCAGCTGGATAGAGGAAAATGAATTATCGTTATCTAGATCCTCGTATATGAACTAGAAGTTCATAAGATAATTCATGTTATTACATGTCAACTGCCAGACATATTTACTGACCCAATGAGAGTAATTAAGTCTCATATACCAGCTGAAATGCTCTAAGTTTAAATTACATGTTAGAGCGAGAGAATGTAAATCATGCCTGAAGCATGATAGTTGAAATGGTTCCAATGATCAAAATTCTCGTAAATAGAAAATAATATGAGATGGTCATATATTGGAGGCGGGTGCTCCTGAAGAGACCCAAGACATAACAAATAATAAAACTCTATAAGAGTTTCAGGTACCTGAAATAAAGATTGAAATCTTGAAGAGATCTCGATGAGTTATGTCATTACGAGAATGGAACTAGAAAATTGAAAAGTTGTCGACAACGATTTTACAAACAATTTTACATAAAATACTTCTATAGAAGTAAAGAAAGAAATCGAGAATCTTGTATAAAATCTATCCAGAAGTATAGATATTGAATTGGCCAATGTTGAAAGACGCTTTGAACTTCTAAAATAGAAGTATTTGGACCAGCAGTCCAAACACCTAAAGGTGTAATGCAAGTGAGGCACAAATAAGTAGTCGTAAATACGACTTGAACTATGATTTATGAAAAGTTTTAATTAGTTCATGGTGGATGCAATTACTTTGGCAGTTTAGAAAATTTTACATGCGTTTAATTATTTGTGGATCCATATTTATCCTTGAAGGATCTAAAATGCTATAAGCATTTGGAAATTTCTGAGGAAATTTATTTAGACATGTCTCATGAATATTTTGGCGTATTTGATATAATTGCCTTAGTGAATACTAATTGAGAAAATACTATAAGAATGATCAGATTTCCTTATGTATTTTATAAAGGAGTTTGGATCAAGATCCATTATGATAATTTTAGAACTCCTAAAGAGCTTCAAATTGGAAACTCATGAAGTACTTTCAATACAAGTACTTGAATCTTGACATCAAGTTTATCTCGACCTGAAGATCGAGCATTTTTATATATTTCTTTTGTCTATGAATAGGCATAAGCTGAAAGAATCTTAAAGAAGATTCAATATGAATAGAACATATCTATTGAGTATCCCAATAGTTGTAAGATTGTTGAATGTGAATAAAGATAATTATATCTTTTCTTGGTCTTGAAGCACTATATATTAGTTGGTCAAGAAATATCTATGAATATACAAAGATCATTACATTTAGATCTTCAAACATTCGTTGATGCCTCCTCAAATGTCGTAGAAATAATTGTTATGCACGAGGCAAGCCAAAAAAAATGTGTTTGGCTAAGACTATTGACCCAACATATCCAAAAGATATGTGGATTTACTTTTACAAGATATGATAAAAGCTATCTTGTGTGAAGATAACGCAAGATGTATATCTCAGTTTGAAAGTGGATACATCATGGAACATATTACTCCAAAGTTTTCATCCCTCACGATCTTTAGAAAAATGATATTCAAGATTAAATTATGAAGATTCAAAGATCTTCTATGATGTTTGCATGAGGGGGAGTAAATACGCGTTGCACTCTTTTTCCCTTAACCGAGGTTTTTGTCCCAATGGGTTTTACTGGTAAGGTTTTTAATGAGGCAACATGTTATGCGTATCAAAGATGTGTGTACTCTTTTTCCTTCACTAAAGAATTTTTTTTCCCACTGGGTTTTTATCTTAGTAAGGTTTTAACGAGGCACATTATCTTCATAGACATCCAAGGGGGAGTGTTATGAATATTTATCTATGTGGATGTCTATCATGATTAGAACTTTATCAAAGGAGTTTGATTTTATTTATTATTAGGAATATTATCTCTATGAATTAGAGTTTAATGTATTATGTACTTCTTATGCCTATAAATAGATGATTCATTGAAGGCATTGTATACAAGTCTATATTTTTTAGAATAATACAAATCTCTCTCTTTCTCTCATCTCTTTGTTGTTCTTGTTCTTATTCTTGTTCTTCTTTATTTTATTCAAGATAATTGAATTAAACAATATTCCAGAAGCAAAGGAGAAAACATGAAGTTTATTCAAAATTCAAGAGATTAATATGGTATACCGAAAATAAACTGAATTATATTACCTTTGGGATTGGGTTGGGTTTTTTGATGAAGATGTTCATTTCCCGGATTCCCCCCGTGTTTGGTTATTCAAATTGCTTCAGTGAAGGAGATTTTGGGTATAAATGCAGACAAAGCGATTGAATTGACTCTCTTAGTCATCCGTTTTTTCACTAGAATACTTGTTGGTTCAAAATTAAATGAGTTTTTTTAATATGCTGGTGTGATGCAAGGGTAGCATATGTTCAACTTTCTTAATGTTTTTAAAGACAACACACACCATACATTACTGGTGCTCGAATCCGAGTCCCAAGGGATGATGAACATCTACCTTATATTATAAATAAGTACCTAATCTATACTAATTTTTTTGTTATTATTATAATACATTTAAGACTAAATTACACATTAACTATTTTAAAAAGGCTTATATTATAAATAAGTACATAATGTTTACTAATTTTTTTATTTAGGTACTTAAAATATTTTTTTAGTCAAAAATAAATACTTAAAATATATTTTTTGGTTCAAAATAGGTTCCTAATTTTTTTTTTGTCAGAATAGGTAGATAAAATATTTTTTGGTCAAAATAGATACCTAAAATATATATATTTTTTATATAAGTTCCTAAAGGTTCTTGTAACCCCCTAGACCCGCCTATGCGTTACAACGGATCCTAGGAAGCCACATTAGGGTCACATGAGCGACCCACGGTAAAAATACACATAAAACATTTTCTCTGAAAAATACATATTAGATTATAACTGTAACTTTAGTTGTAAATACTCTTTCATGAAAGCATTTAAACATATAACATGATTTCAGAAAACATTTTACAGACACTATCATGAAACATTGATGATATGCATGCCCACTAACTATGTCGGTACCGTACTCCAAAAGCAACGCCGAGAGAACTCCGAACACTGATGTCAAACGTTATACCTTTAACCTGTGATGGTAAAAACAACGTGAGCTTGGAAAAGCTCAGTAATACAAAACTACCAAAAGATGCTATAAGCTCATGCAGATATATAGTAGGCATAACATTTTCATGATGCTTTACGTAGTAACGGTCTTCATTTCTTTTTCGATATTTCAGGTAACGTTATACTTGAGAATAACGGTACTTATTCTTTATTCAATCATCGAGAATTAGACGGTAATTATAGGCTATTAATGTACGGAGGTGGAATTAGAGAGTTCGGTTCCTAGTGTGTTCCAAACGGTGTAGGTAAAACATGTACAACAACAGTATAATATACATTTTCAGTTCAAAAACATAAAGTTCAAGTAACAATACGGTACGGTTTAATCTTTTATCAACCCTCATCTTAGGAACGGTACGGTACGGTATGGTAGGTATTACCTTAGCCGAAGCATAGGAACCTGTAACGGTAACGGTGAGGAATTACCCTAGCCGAAGCATAGGAACCTGTAACGGTAACGGTGAGGAATTACCCTAGCCGAAGCATAGGAACCTGTAACGGTAACGGTGAGGAATTACCCTAGCCGAAGCATGGGAACCTGTAACGGTAACGGTGAGGAATTACCCTAGCCGAATCAGGGCTGAACCTACGGTCACTTCATATTTTATCCCAAGTACCCCAGTAACAATTTATGTAACGGTTCGGTTATCAATAACAACTGAAATTTCGGTAGATATAAAATAGACATGTATTTTCCATATAACGGTAATCAAAAGCATATTGTTCAATCAAAACTATGATGTATCACACATATAATATAATCATGCTTTCGTCATGTAAAACAATATTAAAACGGTTATATAGCACACAAGGAACACACTAGGTGGAATTGGTTATTTCCTTGGAGGTACTTGACATTTACGGAAGAGAACATATTAACTTTTGACATTTGAACGGATCTTTGAAACAAGGCCCCTATTAAAAGAGGGGTTTTGAACTAACAATTTAAACCGGACAGTCAGGAGATGATACATCAAATTCTTGAGAGTTTAGGCATTTCATGAGTGATTTAGCCATTTACTTATAAGGCATTATGGTTGTTTTATCATATGCGGGCATTTTGGTAATTTATACTAACAAGACGTAAACGGTAGCTCAGAAATTCTAGTTGCTCGTCGGGTATCCAACTTAGAGGTGGCAAACGGGTCAATCGGTTCGGGTTCAGTTCGGGTCATTTCGGTTTCGGCTATTTCGGGTCTGATATTTTCGGTTCAGATTCAGTTTCGGTTTTGGTTTGGTTTCGGTTCGGTTTTAGTTCGGGTCTATTGTGTTTCGGGTCATTTCGGATCGGTTGATTTCGGTTCGGTTGATTTCGGTTCGGTTGATTTCGGTTCGGTTATTTTCGGTTAAATGAGAGATCAGTCGTTTTTAATCAAATTTTTAGGTTGGTCAGATTTTTACACCCTATATATGACTTTATAAAGTCAATATATTTGACATTTTAGTGATTTGTGCGGCTGTTCATATTTTATCTTTCTTTATTTCTATTAATCGGGTTCATTCGGTTCGGGTCTATTCGGTTCGGGTCCATTCGGTTCAACTAAATTCGGTTTAGTTTTGGTTCGGTTTATTTCGGGTTTCGGATCAGATTTCGGGTCAATTTCGGGTTGATTTTCGGTTTTGGTTCGGGTCTGGGTTCGGGTAATTCGATTCGGGTTTCGGGTCAAGTTTGCCAGGTCTAATCCAACCAGGCATTCAGAGATTTCTACATTAAGATTTTTCACGATATCCGATACATTCGGGGCTATTTTGATTACTTTGGTCAACGAGGGCATTTTGGATCCTTTAACAATTATGGGTGATTCGTAATTTCCTGTCCAGGTATCTTTCACATTTAAACATTTCACACTAATGCTCAGAATTGGAGATTTGCTGCCTCATTCAAGCAATTCGGTCTTATTTAATTTATCATACTCGTTTCAACATTCGATTTAACTTGAGTAGATTTAATTGTACTTATCATCATTTTTATGCATGCATTAACACATATCAACATGCTCATAAAGCATACAAGAGGTAGTAGTGTATTACCTTAGTTCCGAGTTATACCGGTTGACTCCTGATACTACATTCGATCGCATTCGAATCCGGACTGGATGTCACGTGACATTTTGAATACCGAGATATTAGCATACCTTCAAATACACAAATTAACATTTCAGTCCTTATCCAAAAAGCTCTTAACAAAATTAAACACTTTCGGGTTCAAGGTCAAATTCGGAGGCCTTCGGGTCAGAATTTTGCAAAACATGCTTCAAAATCGGACTCAGGACGTCGAAAAACATAAAATAGGATTTTTTGGAAAATTTGACTTTTGGTCAACGGTCAAAGTCAATGCTGATGTCAGCATGACATCAGCAGTCAACAGGGTCAACTGAGTTGACTCGGGCTGACTCGGACGAGTTGACTCGGGTTGACTCAGACGATTTGACTCGGGTTGACGGGTCGGACGGGTCGGGTCGGGTCGGTTGGGTCGGGTCGGTCCGAGTCGGGTCGGACGAGTCGGGTCGGACCGAGATGATCGGTCCAACCGGTTCAGACCGGTTTAGACCCGGTTCACTCACCCAAAATGTGTCGGTCACCGGGGGTTGCCGGAAAAGTCGTCGGAAAAGTCCTAATAGCCTCGATTTCGCCGGAAAAACAGAGGGAAAAGCATAGTTAGTTCAACCCATATGATACATGTTGAAATAAAATCGAAATCAAGCCGAAAATGCACCGAATATTACCCAAAACGAAGGTGAACGGTCAAAATTCTCGTTACTCCGATGAGGCCTTTGCCGACGGCGAATGGATGATCAACCAAAGGGGTTTTGCTCACCGCGATGCGAGGAGCCCAGATCTGACGGCGGCATAGCGAACAAATGGCTGAGGCGGCCGGAAAACGCCATAACAGAGGCGGTGGTGTTGGGTCTTCGACGCAGCCCTAATCAGCTCTCTCGGGCGGGCGGCGGCTGATAACCGCGAGTGGCTCACTGGATCGAGTCTCGGACACGGCGGCGAGCATACCGATGGTGGTCGTGCACACCACCGATCGACGGTGGCCGAGATCGATGGGTTTCGTCGGGGGAAGGGGAAGGGTTTGGTGAGAAGAGAAAAATTTAGGAAAAATTAGATCCAGATCTAATTATGTGCATTAATTGGGGTGGTTGGGGATATATCAGATTATTATTTTTATTTTACAAAACAGAAGTCAATAACGTATCATGAAGTTTGAGGTAGATTATAACAGAATACTATCTTAGCCTAAACGGTTAAGGCTTGCACTCATGGTCCCTAGGTCAAGGGTTCAAACCTTCGTGAAAGCACTATTATTTTTTTTAAGTGTTACAGTTCTCATGTGACATTGATTAAAAAATACATTAGGTACCTATTTTGACAAAAAAATATACTTTAAGTACTTAATTTGACAAAAAATATGTTTTAGATACTTATTTTAACCAAAAATATTTTAAATACCTAAATGAAAAAGTTATCATACTTTAGGTACTTATTTTGTAGGGGTGTAATCAACCCGAGTCGAGCTCGAGTAGTGCTGAGCTCGACTCGGTTCGTTAAGATTTCGAGTCGAGTTCGAGCTCGAGTCATTTTTAACAAGCCTGAGAAATCTAAGCTCGACTCGGCTCGTTAAGAACCTGAGTCGAGTTCGAGTTTTATTCGAGCCTAATCGAGTCAAGTGTTGACTGATCTTTGACCATGTCGGACTCGAGTATCTCGCCATCTGTCACGTATCATTTAAAACTCTATCATGAAAAAACCTTGATACACAAGTTGTATAAACTCAAGCTTGTTAATTTTAGGGTTTAGGGTGTTAGTTTAGAGTTTAGAGGTTTAGGTTGTTGGGTTTAGAATATAGGATTTAGATTGTAGGGTTTAAGACTTATGTTTAGGGTTTATATTTCAGTGTTTTAAGTTTAGAAATTTATATTTTGAATTATAAAAATAAAAAAGTTAGTATATTATATTTTCGAGTAGCTCGCAAGCTTTTCGAGTAGGGTATCAAGTAGTTGGGCTCGGCTCATTAAGAACTCGTTTTGAACTCGAGTTAAGTCTAATCAAGTCAAACTTTAACTGAGTCGAACTCGAATAGCTCGAGATTTGTCTCGTCTCATTTACAGCCTAATTATTTGTGATATAAGCCATCTTAAATTACTATAAGTGAAGTGAGTTTGTAGTGAATAAGGATAAACACTCCCGCATATTTCTTACTTAAATTCGAATTCATATTATAAAAAAAAAAATATAGTTGTAAGTGGATTTAAACCTTAATAATTCAAATTTTAATGGATATAGATTTGTACGTATTTGAATATTCAATATATACTTTATAATTTCGAATTTATTTTTTTAGGGATTCAAATTTTTTATCAGTAATAATATTAAAATTGGATTCAAACTTAAATATTTAAATAATTTACTGATAAAAATTAGATTTGATTTTTTTTAATAAAATTGTAAATTCAAACTATTTTAAAATACAAATATTCGACCCACTAAAATTTCTAAATTAGAGAAATTGACATGATTTTACTTTGAAAATTGTATTTTGAAAAATAAGCGGAAAAGAAAAAATATTAAAATGGAAAACTACACCAGTGACCACCGAAGATATTGGGGATACCTATTTGAACCACCGAACTAAAAAAAACGTCAATCACACCACCAAACTTATTAAATCAACCTATTTTGACCACCGCCGTTAAAAAATTAACGGAGGGGTGACGGAAGTGCCACATGGCAGTTAACAGGATTTTTTTAAAATTACATGTTTAGTCCCTGTTATTTACTTATTAAATCAATTTGATCCTAATTTTATTTTAATTAAATAAAAATTAATCAACCAATCAAATTATGACACATGTCATCACCCAATTGGATTAATTTAATTTATTTTGTTTAATATTTAATATATTTTTAAAGAAGAAAATGAAGATGGCATTATGGTGGTTCGAACTTGGGACCAAGGGGATAAAACCCCAAGCTTTAACCATTGAACCAAACTGCTCTTAGTGCTATAGTTTGCACCTTTTATATACATATCTTGAGTTTCGAATGACATGGAGGTGGAGCTCGGGGACTGAGGGACTGCCATCTCGTCTTGATCCATCATGGCATAGGCTGCTTTATTAGCAGCTTCTTGAATGTCTCGACGGGAAGAAGTAGCAGGCCTGGGAAGCTCATGTGCGGTGTCGGGGAAATTCAGGTAAGCCGAGCCACCTTTGATGGCTAAGGAGGCAACATCATGGGCTCGAGCTGCCATTTCTGCAGTAGGAAAAGTCCCCAGCCAAATCCTTGATTTCTTTCTGGGCTCACGTATTTCAGATACCCATTTCCCCCAGCTTCGCATCCTCACGCCACGATAAGTTGGATGCCTGTAAGCTTTACCTTTCTTGGCATCAAATTCACTGTTGGACGTCCCTTTTCGACGCTTTGATCTCTTTTTCCTTAAGGATTGCTTTATGTACTTCAAATCTATAAATGCCCCGAGTGATTAATTGAAGAATCGGAAAAGCAGAGGCGCTAGATTCAAGAGTATGGAGAAGAAACTGAAACAACGTAATGACTATATCGTCTCTGATTGAGAGCTACTGAATTTTTGTACTAGTTGGAGGAAAGGCAATGAATATATACATACACTTCTGCCTGCTTTTTAATACTCTTCAATGAGGGGCCCTTCAAACTTCAATTATTTACAGAAGAAGATAAAAACCAGATACTAAATTTCCTTGGTCCCAAGTTCAATGAGTGCTATAAGATATGTATATAAAAAGTGCAAATAATAACACTAAGAGTAATTTAGTTCAATGGTTAAAGCTTGGGAGTTTTATCCCCTTGGTCCCAAGTTCGAACCACCATAACGCCATCTTTATTTTCTTCTTTAAATTTCCTTTAACCAGCACCACCTGATTGGAGGAAAAAATATATTAAATATTAAACAAAATAAATTAAATTAATCCAATTGGGTGATGACACGTGTCATAATTTGATTGGTTGATTAATTTTTATTTAATTAAAATAAAATTAAGATCAAATTGATTTAATAAGTAAATAACATGGACTAAACATGTAATTTTAAAAAAGTCCTGTTAACTGCCACGTGGCACTTCCGTCACCCCTCCGTTAATTTTTTAACGGCGGTGGTCAAAATAAGTTGATTTAATAAGTTTGGTGGTGTGATTGACGTTTTTTTTAGTTCGGTGGTTCAAATAGATATCCCCAATATCTTCGGTGGTCACTGGTGTAGTTTTGCCTATTAAAATTTAGGTTTAAGGGTATAAGAAGCCCTTGAACTTTAAAAAATCAATTAAGCCCTTAAATTTGAAATTTCTTGATTTAAGGGCTTAATTAGGTGTAAAAAATAGGAGCATAATTAATTTCTATTTCAAAAGTTAAAGAATATTTTACACCCTTAAGCCTAAAGTTTAGCGTAAACTACATAAATGGTCACTAAACTTTTAGGGTGAATTCATTTTGGTCACCGTACTTTTAAAATATTCAATAAGGTCACTCAACTTTTAATTCAATTTCAATATAGTCACTGAACTTTTAGTTCACTTTCAATATGGTCCCTCCCCTTACCTTTATAAGCTGGCGTTAGTTTTCGTTTTTCCTTAATAAAAAATAAGTAAACTACGCCAATCATCACTCAACTTTCTTCTCACTCCTATTTTGGTCACTAGAGTTTAAAAAATTCAATTCAATAACTTAACTTTCCAATTGTTCATATTTTGACCACTCTCAAATGACATGTTTATACAAATAGAAAATTTTGATTAATTCTTAAAAAAATATTTTGGTTAATTGGTAAATTCATATTATTCAATTCCCGATCTTATATGTGCTAGTTAAATTAGATAATCGATTAACCAGTTAATCGAAATATTTGATTCTGGAAATGATTTTTTACTTTGTTTATTAAAATATCAAATATGATAATATGATAAATTTAATAACTGTTCGGTTGTGATAAAAGTGTAAAAACAACTAGAAAGTCAAAAATTGAAAGTTCACACCTATTAATCCTACCAAGAGCCAAAACTTTAAAAAAACCAAAAGGGTATCAAAATCACTAGACTATAACATAATGTAATGCATAAAATTTAAAAATATTGTATATAATAGATCAAATCGGTTAATTAATTTTGCTTAAAACTGTGAACCGTAACCGAATCGAAATACTTTATTTTAAAATTTTGTACCAAAATTGGGTTTGATTAATCCTTAAAAATTATTTTGGTTACATGCTAAATTCAGATTATTCAATTCTCGATCATATATTGTACCAATTAAATCGGATAATCGATTGACCGGTTAATTGGAATATTTGATTCGAGTAATAATATTTTTACTTTGCTTATTAAAAATCAAATATGGTAACATGGTAAATTTAATAAGAAAAGTAAAAAAAATCATTACCCAAATTTTTTTAAGGATTAATCGAATTTTTCTATTTATATAACCATGTTATTTGAGAGTTGCCAAAATATTAAAACAATTCGAAAGTTAAGTTATTAAATTGAAAATTGTTAAACTCTAATGACCAAAATAGGTGTGAGAAGAAAGTTGAGTGATGATTGGTGTAGTTTACCCATTTTTTATTGAGGAAAAACGAAATCTAATATCAACTTCTAACGGGAGGTAATGGGAGGGACCGTATTGAAATCGAACTAAAAATTAGGTGACTTTATCAAATATTTTAAAAGTTCGGTGATCAAAATAAATTCGCCCTAAAGGTTCGGTGACCATTTATGTAGTTTACCTTAATTTTAAAAAGTTGAGAATTATAAATTACTTGAATTTAATTGCCGCGTCTATTATACACTTCCGGATGATGTATTAGCTATTTTACATTTTGATTGTAATACTCAAAAGACAATAGCTCATTAATAGGTAACTTTTTTTTTAAATATATGTATGTATATCCAATTCATATTTTCCTTTAAAAACAACTCACATTAGTATTCAATTACTAAGTTAACAAATGAGACAACCAAACAATCCATTTTTATTTTAAGAGACTCGGATTTAAATCGCTATGTTTGTACGGTATGTATGCATTGTCAAAAGATTAAGAATATGTATGAACAAATACTACCTTATAATCACATTCAGTGACATATTCAAGAATATTTTTGAGGGTGGGCATAAGTCAAAATATTTGTTAGGATGGGCACAAATCATAAAAATCTCAAAATTTTAGGGTGAGCACAAGTCACAAAATTTTTAAAAATTAAGGATTGAATCATAAAAAGTAAGAAAATTAAAGTCAAATGTGTTAACTTTAAAAAATTTAGGGTGAGCACATGCCCACCCAACCTAACACATAGATATACCACTGATCACTTTTAGACTATTTAAAACAATTAATTTTCATAATCTTGACGATGAACAAGTATTGGAACAATGTATTATTGGGATGGGACTTTTCTTAGAAATTTTTTAGTTTAATAATATTTATAGGTCCTAGTGACTTTACCTACTAGTTTTAAATAGGAGCCATTAGCTTTATTAGAAAGAGAAAATATTCAAAATTAAAATAAGTGTTTACAACTATTATCGTAAACTAAATATATAATTTGTACATTTTCTATAACATTGTCGCAAGAAAGTAGTCACTTTAGATCATACTAGGACCATACATGAAAAAGGTTAAAAACCCAACCAAAAGACTCGAACAAAATATACATACGATAAATCTGACTACATCGACAAATGAACACAACAAGGGGATCAACCTAATAAAAGATCACCGAAAATTGTAAATCTGAACCGAGCGTTGTGAGAAAACTATTCACGAACGCAAATCGCGTGTCTAAATTCAATTCGAGGGTCTAGAGCAGGGAAGTTCAATATGATAATAAATAAACGTTGTCTTAATCAATCGAGGCAGTGTCAAATCCAACCATAAAAAAACAAAATGAAAAGAACGACTACACGACCGATAAAGAAGAACGATAAACGTGCCTTTTTAAATTTTCTGATGAAAATATATCCCAAAGATAAAATTATTCTTATTAAAAAGGCCGAGGAAAAGCATATTTCGATTTTAAAGATATAGATATTTAATAAGTATTTTCTAAGTTAGAAAGTTTAACATCTCTAGTGATGAAATTGTTTTTTTTAATAATTATATGACCAAAACAAAAATACATTGATTGAAGACATAATTTATATTATATTAAATTAATTTATTGAACTTTCACTATATGTTTTGAGTCACTCCCACTATAAAAAAGTTATTAACAAAAATTATGCCAATACATTAACATACTTTAATCAAATTTCAAAATTTAAAACTTGAGTTTTATTTTAAATAAAAGAAACTTATTCAATTAAATTCATTTACATAATAAAATAAATTTGATTTCTCTATTTTATTCGGAACTCACTAATTCATGAATTAACTTAAATTTAATTTAAAATAAAAATTAAACTCTTCTACTAACTTCATTGGCATAACAAAAATAAATTCGCTCGAGATCCACTAATTGACCTAGTAGTTAAAAATGTTCATTTATCTTATCTTGTATGAGTTCAAATCTCAAAATAAAAATATAATACATTATTATTTAATAAAAATATAATCCATCTAATAACTTTTTTCTTTTGAACGGAACCTAAATAATTTCCAATAGAAAAAGGGATAAGGATTACGGTGAGATGACCATTGGGTCAACCCAAGTAGACCGTATAAATATACGTATCTCGTTTTTATGTATTTTAAATTTCACCTTCAAAAAACACTGAAACGCTCCACGCGCTTCGCTGTTTCCTCTCTATCTTTCCTCTTCCTTCTCCTCCTCCGCACCCAGCGGTTTCCTCTCTATTTCTCTCTGTAAGAAAATTCCGATAATAATAATAATAATCCTTTTTTCTTCATATTTTATTATTAATCATTATAATTATTTAGCGAACAGAAACTGTTCGAGGGAAGTGATTTCTAAGTTCTGTTTTCAAGGCAAAAACGGGTTGAATTTAGAAGAATTTGGTGTTTCAGTTTATTCATAACTTGACGAGTTAGGGTTTCGGTGAACGGCGTGATTTAAGCGGCGAATTTACAGTTCCGGTGAGAAATAAAATATCGTGTAGTCTTTTTCTATATCAGTCGGAGTGAATCTTTTATTTTTCTACAGTATCGTCAAGTCACCTAGATTTTGGAAGCGCTTTTCTTAAGTTAGAAAATTCTTGAAAGCGAGGTCGCGTTGGTTTCTTTTGACTGTTGCATTTGAAGAATTGAAAGAGTTAGGGTTTTAGAGTGGTTGATAAGGTAGACGAGATGTCGTTATCTTTAAAAATGGAGATTGATACAATGGAAGACGTTACTTGTTTGGACCCCGAGCTTTTGCAGCTTCCTGAAGTGTCTCCATTTGCACTAAAAACCAGTCCTCAACTTGTCGAGGACTTGTTCTCTCAATGGCTTTCGCTTCCGGAGACCGGCCATCTGGTACTGCGTTTTCTTCTTCTTCTTCAAATTAAACTATTGTTCCTGTTTATTTGTATGTATATATGTTTTTTTTCCTCAATATTTTGTAGACTTTAGTTGACTGCCTATTGTTGAATATAATGTCTAATATTGTTAACTGTTGTAATTTGAAAGTCGTTTTATAATTAAAACTTAAATTTATTGCAACCTAGAACAAGCACCTCTGACATTTTGACTCATAGTCATGGAGTAATTTATTTGGAAGTTTTTATGGCAGTAAATGAAAAATACTTGACTACAGACACAAGTATGTCTGTGTTACTTGCATAAGTTGGATGCGTTACGTGTTGTAATATTTATTTTCAATGTAAATTATGTTTAGAGTTTGATGTGTCAATTTAACTTGTACTTCTTCAGCTCATCCCTTCCTTTATTTTGGAGGGAAAAAGTTGTGGGGGTGGGGTGGGGGGTTGTAACACTGCATGTGTTACCTATAAATTTATGGTAGAATTTTGTAAGATTTTGTGATTTTTTTTAAATGGCCATGATAGGAATAGTTTTTACTTTCTCTGATGACTGAATTTGATACAGTAGGGAACCATGACAAGTTAGAATATTTCCTGCAGTTAGATCATTTTATTTTCTGTTTGCTGGATTTTCCTTCGTTAGCAATTTGTCTCTACCTATACACGGACTTTTTTGTCATGCAACGAGCTTTCATTTCTTGAGCACAGGTGAAATCTTTGATTGATGATGCAAAGGCAGGGACTGCAGTAAATGCCTGTGCAAACTTTTCTAATGCAAATGTTGTTGGGAGCAATTCTTTGCCTTCCATGTTTTGTAGTGTCAGTGCACCTCCACTTTCTCCAAGAAGCTCATCTGGTTCTCCTCGCTCATCAAAGCAGAAATCCAGCTCTTCAGCTCTTGGCTCTCCATTGAAATTAGTTAGTGAACCAATGCAAGAAGTCATTCCGCAGGTTTGTTGGCTATTGGAAGTCATTTTCCGTATATTGTTATATTTAAAGCTTTCTTACATTTGTGGTTTTGCGTTATTAAGTTTGTCTGATAATTGCTTGCAGTTTTATTTCCAAAATGGTCGTCCTCCTACAATGGAATTGAAAGAGCATTATCTTTCCAAAATTAATCACCTTTTTGATAACCCCCTAAATGGATTGAAAATAAATGGTGAGATATATAATTGATCTTTATCTGTTCATTTATATTTTAAGTTGTTTTCCCTCCCTTTGCACATTATATTCCAGTTACTAAAGTTAAAAAAAAAACCCTTGCAAATTGAACGAAATGCTTCTCTGGCTATGCAGAGTTTAAAACAGTGACAAAGGAAGTTTGCAAGCTACCATCTTTTGTATCTTCTGCGCTTTTTAGAAAGATAGATGTAGACTGTGTGGGATCAGTGACCAGGTATGCACCCTATTCATCTTTATAGATAAATAGATGTTTTACGTGAATGACTCTGACTGCTTAAACACCGTCTGGTGAAAGTACTTGGTAGATAGTGTTGACTGCATTTTCATTCGATAGTCCTTCTATCATACATTATTAAGTTTAACACTTTGTTTCAGGGATGCTTTCATTAAATATTGGGTGGATGGCAATATGCTGACAATGGATATAGCAACTCAAATATTTGAAATTCTTAAGCGGCCAGGCTGCAGACACCTCACTCAGGTTTTTTTTGCACTCCACCTCTATTAGGTTTTCCTTTTGTGTTTGCTTTGAAAAAATTGTCCTGATTAGCACTTGTTGCTCTGTTAAAATTATCCTTTCAAAGGCCTAAAGTTTAATGTATTTGATACTTTTCTTCATAAGATCATTTGGGATTTGGGATGCAGGTTGACTTCAAACCTGTTGTCCGAGAGCTTTTGGCAACCCATCCAGGATTAAAATTCTTGCGAAACACACCTGAATTTCAAGATAGATATGGTATACATTTTATTCATTGCGAGTTATTTTAATAATGACTATCGAGTTGTAATTTTTCCCCTTTTTCCATGTCTTTTTTTCTCAAATTATTCGTGCAAAGCTAGATTAGTTTTTGAACATGCAATTTACTAGCTAATTTGAATGCAGTCCCATTGACTGATTCAATCTAAAGGATGATGATGTTGACAGTAGAACATCATGGGCTCATAATTTATCAAGGAGTTGTATGCATAGTATACAACATACGTCTAATATTCTTATAGGCTCATTAAACCATCTTACCTTTTTTTTTTCAATAAAAAAGAACAAATTAAGGTTAAATTTTGGGAGGTTTCTATGTCAATGGATTTTCTGAATGACTCAAACCGAAATATATAATTGAAGTCCAATCCTAAGCCTTTGCCCTAGTGGGTTGACAAGCACTCTGAAGTCGGCACAATTCTTTCTTTCTTTTTACAGCAGCAAATTCATATTTCCTGAATTTAGCTGGCAGGCCTAATTTGTCTGTGCCGACTACCGATCTTATAATTTCCTGTGAAGATCTCATAAAAAAATTGAGTCTTGAACCTCATGATAAAAATAAATTTAGAGCAGTCATCAAATGAGTAATTAATGAAGAATGCATAAAGAACAATAACCAGAAGATTTAATGCAGTTTTTGTATGATAATTGTGTAATTAAGGGGTGAGGAGGGGGTCATTCTCTCTGCATTGTCATGCTGGAAAAATGTCTCTATAAGAGTTGATTTTGTTCTAAATTTGAGGGGTACCGGGAACCATTTCATTCATTTATGTTCTATTTTTGTTTCACCGATGATTTGACATCCAGTACTGCACAACTGATACTGGTCAATATAAATTTCTTTGTTAATGTTTCAGCTGAAACTGTCATATACAGAATCTTTTATACCATGAATAGATCGGGAAATGGCCGTCTTACCCTCAGGGAGCTCAAACGTGGAGAACTGATTTCTGCCATGGAACATGCAGATGAGGAAGAGGACATTAACAAAGTCCTTAGGTTGGTATCTGGGTGAACTTCTTTGCAATATATGTGCTTTATTTTATTGAAAGCAGCAACATACAAAGCCTTGTACGCCAAACAGTAATTATGTCAAACCGAGACTACACTATCTCTGTCTTCTGTTTTTAGTTGGTTGGTAAAAATTTATTTCCCCTTACTCTCCTGAATGGTCAGTTAACAATTGAACATTGCGGAGAGCCATGTTTATCAAGTTGTTGTCATGCTAATTGCTAATGCTGTAAATTTTCTTCTTCTTTTAGGTACTTCTCATATGAACACTTTTATGTTATATACTGTAAGTTCTGGGAGTTGGACACAGACCATGATTTCTTCATCGACAGGGAAAGCCTCATTAAATATGGCAATCATGCTCTTACCTACAGGATTGTCGATAGGATTTTTTCACAGGTTGGTTTGCCCTGGTTCTCAGTTATCTTATCTAAATTTCTGAATCAATTAGACTATTTTTAAATACAATAAACATTTTCCTGCATATGATGTTGCTTTGGCTGTAATCGTAAATGCATGAATTCCATCTCAGGCTCCTCAGAAATTTACAAGTGATGTAGAAGGGAAGATGGGTTATGAAGACTTTGTTTACTTCATGCTTTCAGAGGAGGACAAATCATCCGACCCTAGTCTTGAATATTGGTATCTCTATATTTGTTTTTATATCTCCCATTTCCAAAATAAATTACACTACAGTCTACAGAGTTTTGCTTATCTGAAGTGAGTTGAATTCTTGTTGTTCATGCATTTACAAGTCAAAACCACTCCTTGTTTATAACTCCTCCTAGTCTTAGTTGATATCCGGAGAGTTCTAATTTATGTTTTTTCCAGTTCTGCTGCTGTGGTTCATATCAAATTAACATTTGTTTGCAAGACCAACATATAACCTTTGTTTTGTGACTCGTATTGTCAAAGACATTTTCCTTGATCTACTGGATTAGCTTTCCACATCTGATTAGTTATCTTTATAGGTTCAAGTGCATAGATTTGGATGGAAATGGCGTGCTCACTCCAAATGAACTGCAATTTTTCTACGAGGAGCAGCTGCACCGAATGGAATGCTTGGCCCTAGAGCCTGTGCTCTTTGAGGACATATTATGTCAAATAATTGACATGATTGCACCTGAGGTTAAAGCTACTTTCTTTCTAATAACCATGATTTCGTTTTACTTGTTTGTTGCATGTAAAGATGATTTAATTTTCTGATATTTTGCAGAGAGAAGATTGTATCACACTACGGGACTTGAAAGGGAGCAAACTTTCAGGAAATGTTTTTAACATCCTCTTTAATCTTCATAAGTTTATGGCATTCGAAACCCGTGATCCATTCCTTATTCGGCAGGTCAGTGATTGCACTATTAGATATTGGTGCTAGTTTAGTTCTTTGGGATGACAATAACCTGCTTTTTTTGGGCGTGCGTGAGCAGGAACGAGAGGATCCAACTTTGACAGAGTGGGATCGATTTGCACATAGGGAGTATATCAGGCTTTCAATGGAAGAAGATGTCGAAGATGCCTCAAACGGAAGCGGCGATGTATGGGAAGAGTCCCTTGAAGCTCCATTTTAAGTTTACCAAAGCAAGTTTTGTAGGACCCTTTTGTCAAACATATTCAGAATGAATGAAGCTACATGGAGATTCTGCTGCCTGATCAGATCAGCAAATTCATCAGCCTAAAATACGAAGTCGGTTCCCATAGTGTTTACATGCATATGTTCTGATCAGCATGATATATGCTTTTGTGGTTTCTGCAAATTTATGCTGCGCGACGAAAAACTCTCGTGTTAGGGAAAGCCAATTGCTTCATTCAACGAGGGATGGCTAACCTTACCTGCCCTGCCCTCTCAACCCAGGTATGGACAATATTTGCTAGTGTGTTGAAGGTCGTTGTTTCGTTTCATTTATTGATTAAACAACCATTTGCTGTTATCATTGCCCGTGGGCTCATCCTGTTTTTTTTACATTTCTTTAAGTTTCTGTAGTATGTAAAAAAGTAGATGTTCTTTTGGGATTTTGTGGTGTAAAAGATTCTTCCTTTCTAAACAATTAAATTATTCGATTTTAGTTCTTTTAATTATTCCCCCACCCAAAAAATTGTGTTTTATGGAACATAAATTTTAGAACAAATTCAGTATTTAAATATTTAATAGTTTTGCGTTGTCTATGTTAACGTGTGTTAGGACTTAGGGGCCAAATAACTCTTAAATCGAAAATTTTGAGGTATATAGCTTCATTTGAATAACATTTTAACCATCAATTATGTTTGGTGAAGTAACATTGATAGATTAAAATGTTGAGTTGTTAAATATTGTTTAACATAAATTTTTGGTATAACTACGAATATTTGACTCATTAATTGATTAATTCGAGTACGGTTTAACAAAGACTTATTATGAAATTAACTTTTTTAATTTAATTTTTTTCGTTCACAACATCAGTATTCGAAGTCCCGAAGGGTCTTAACATATTATTCTGCTAGACCAATTGATCGTCGATATAGTTTCATTGATTATTGAAATATTAGATATCAATTTGAAAATTTTTAAGTTTAGACATTTTGCTTTGTGAGGGAAAAAATGACAAATTCTCTCAATATTTTTTTCAACTTGGTCCTTAACCTATTTTTATTACAGGGTTAACTACTAGGATGGTTACTTATGTTCTCCAATACAGAGTTAGTCACCGATTTTTAAAAACGACTAATAAGGTCACTTTTTGAGTGTAAACTTTTAGTTATTTAACCGTTTGTTGCCGTTAAACGTCGAAGGTTTTCCAATCTAGCAGCTAAAAAAATAAAATGTATTCCATGTCACACCTCTTCCTCTTGACTTCCAATCTCCTCAAACTCTACAACTCCTTACTTTTTCTCCACTCTTCCTCTGTCTCTACAGGCAAAGAACATGTCCTAACAAAGGAACCACAAGCCACCATGGGAAACAAAGATGTAGAAGAAGATGAAGATTTATCAGTTTCTTTCTTCATTGAGATGTTGATGAAATTGAGTATAGAAGATGATCTGGTGGAGCTTGTTGGTTCTTGGGTCAACCCCAAAACGACCATTCAATGAGAGTCCTAAGCTCAACTCAATCTCATCGCCATTTCTATCTTCTTATCGGGAAAAATGGTTGCTTTGTGTCAAAATCTTTGAAGTAAATCCCTTGGGAGATTCAAGGCTTGCATGGCTTCTTTCTTTTCAATTTCCTCAGCTTTTGCCATTGAAAAAAAAAACAAAATTGATTTTTTTTTAAAATTGATTGATTGGTGAAATGAGATCAAAATTTACATAACAAGAAACAGAAAAGATACCATATTGACCCCAAACTCAAAAGTTTCCATTTTTTTCTTTCCTTCTAAACAAACAGAGAACAGAGAACAGAGAAAATTAATGGTGAAATGATAATAATGCCCTTGAAAATGAAAACAAATGATTTTAGCCAAACATTGTTTGGAAGTCAAATAGACACTCTATGTGGAATACATTTTATCTTTTTAACAGCTAGATCATAAAGCCGTCAACATTTAACGACAACAAATAGTTGAGTGACCAAAAGTTTATACCTCGAAAACGTAAGTGACCTTACTGGTCGTTTTTTAAAATCGGTGATCAACTCTGTACTTGAGAAAACATAAGTGACCATCCCAGTAATTAACCCTTTATTATATTATACCTGGAATAACAACTTTTTTTTAATTCGGTCCTCAAACTTAAATTTTTAGCCCATTTAATGATTAATTTGGATAAATTGAAGGAAGTTATCAAATTTAGGGACTAAATTTTGCTTAATCATGTAATTCATTTCATCCACATTATTATTCGTTGCGTTATTCCAGTCCATGACTGAAAAAGAAAGAAAATAAATACAAAAGAAACGCTCCGATGAAGAATTTTTGTAGCATTTTCAATCCGTAGCTACTTGCCTGCAAAGAAGTTGGCTTTTTCTATATGATTTCACCACTCTGCAAATTAAGCTTTAAAAGATAACAATAATAATATGTAAAGATGCAGTTTTTCAACATACCCTAAATAGATAAATTCTATTTTTTCCCCCTGCATTTGGATTTGGAACTTCCATGATACGGGGATAGAGACTTTGCTCCGAAAAGGGTGATGGGTTGTCTTGAATTTGAGCATTGTTTGAATCTACCATTTGATGTAGTGCTGTAAATGAACCAAACGTTCAACGAACCGTTTATTTATTAAACGAACGAACATGAACAAGATTTTTTGTTCATTTAATTAAATGAACGAACACGAACAAGGGCTTGTTCATTTATTTATGTTCGTGAATGTTCGGTAATTTGTTCGTTTATGTTCGTTCGTTCGTGTTTGTTTATGTTCGTTCGTTTATGTTCATTTAAGTTTATTCACATATGTCTAGGGGTGTTCATTGTTCAGTTAAACTGAACTAAACGACCGAACCAAAACAAAATTGGTTAATCTATTAGATAATTTTAGGTTTCGATAAATGATTAAGAGTTTTTTCAAATTTCAATTATCGATTAATTTGGTTTAAAATCGGTTAATTAACTGAATTAATCGAACTAACTCAAAACATTAAATATTTAATGTAACACCCGTGTTTTGGGCCTAGGAGTTAGCCGGGTTCAGTTCGAGTCTAATAAAATTAAATTAAAATAAACCAACTTCAGATAATGACCAAATTGAGCTTTAATAAAAAGGGGAGGGACCTATGTTGCAATTTTACCAGAAACTTTTAAAAAGCTAGACCACTTTAATAAAAAGTTGTCTTCCTCCCTTTTTCCCATCTCATTTCACGTTAGAAACCACCCCTCTTCCCCAAACTCTCCCAACTACACTAACTACTATTCCATTCATTTTCTTCTTCAATCCAAGGTGCTTTTCAAAGGTAATCACATTTTCTTAACCTCCTTTTCAATCTCTATCTATCCCTTGTTTTAGATTTCAAAAATAGTGAGTTTTGGAAATTAGGGTTCATATGGAAATTTGGGGTTTTGATGGGGTTTTTCAACTTGTTTTGATAAATTGTTTTGGGGGTTTGTTTAAGTGCTATGAAATACACAACATATGTTAATTTGATTAATTTTGGATGAAAATTCGTAGCTTGTCCTTGAGGTAGGTTTTAGGGGGGTAAAACTTGGGTTTTTGGTGGGTTTTGTGTTGAAATTGAAGGGCTGTTGGTATACCTATGATATGAGGGTGTTTTGGGATGTTTTGGAAGTCATTTGGATGTTTGGAAATTGGTTTTTCAGCAAGCCTTTAGGGGAGCACGAAAATTGGGATTTTAGGAGATTATGTGGTTTAAGAAATTGAGGAATTTGGGTTGTGTTAGCAAAGTATGTTGATGGTTGAGTTTAGCATTGAATTGAGAAGTAATGTGTATGTTTTGTTTGGCTAGAAGCAAGTGGAAGCGCGGAAGAGGCTTTGGGACCGAATCCGGGTTCGTAGGAAGATTTGGTTCGATTTGCTAAGGAAGGGCGGTGAGTGGTCTTAACTTGTTTTTAAAGTTGGTTCGAGCAATGTGTAGTGGGAGTGTGTGTGAAGTGCGCTTGGTAGGCCACTCATAGTTAATTTAAGTTGTTGATTTAACCATTGATATCCATGAATGCATGTATGCCTATTTGAATGCCTATTTGACTTTGCTAGTATGATTGTGATTGATGGATGTGAGTTTATCTTGATATGCATCTATGAGATGAGCATTGTATTGTGGTTGATGATGTTCATATATGATGTGGTTATGATAATTGGCACTAAAAATTACCGGTTGTAAATGATCGATCATTAGGATAGTGTGCACACAAATTGAGTCAAAACGTACGTGGCCTTGATGGCGTTAAGTCATCAAGGAGGAGTACGGTGATGTAACATTCCACCGGAAGCTATTCATATATTTCTACGGGATGATGAGTGGAATCCCATCCGTAGGGCATGTGGCGATGAGTGGAATCCCGCACATGCAAGGGCCGGTGATGAGTGTAATCCCACCGAGGTAAAGTATTGTTGAGGTTTATATCCGCACAATCGGGGTAATTAAGGTGGCCAATTAAACTTAAATCATGTATTGTGACGTATGATGGTGATGTGTGAGTGTGATATATGGTATTGTTGTATGTTGATGATATTGATGTTTAAGCTTGTTAGGAACGAGAGACCATATATGCCACTTGAAAGACTAGCTAAGTCTACTTGATATTATGCCTATGTTTGATGTAAGTAGACTAGGATTAACATGCTTGGACCCTGCATTGTTGTTGTTTTTCATTTTAGAGCACCCTCACTAAGCTTATAGCTTACGCTCTCTATGTTCAACAATGCAGATCGTTAGCGTGGCGTTAGCACAAGGCAAGGCAAGAAGGGCTTCCAAGTTTGTAGCTCAAGTATGGTTATCGATTTTGTATTAGCTAGCAATGTGGCAAGGGTCTTTGTATGAGCGTGTGTGACTCATTCGTTTGATCTTGTTTTGGATTGATGTTTTGAATTGTACGTATGTTATACTATGATGAATGATTTGATGTGTGATGGTATGCTTTAGAATGTTTAGGTTGCCTCGTGTATGAGTGCAAACCGTTCAAGATGACTTGTTCCTTTTAAAGGTCTTTTGTGCTCTTGTGTATGCCAATATTGCATAAATTGCTCTCTATCTAGAATGCTATGCCTGAATGTTTTAGTCCTTGTTTGAATGACTCCTTTGGCTTAAATATGCGTGCTTACATGTTTGTATATGCTTAGGTGAGTCGAGAATTGCATCTAGAGTCGTGTTTGGGGTCGTTTAACTAAAAATTGTGGACTTGCAGTGCAGGGCGTATCGATACGCCTAAGGGCTGTATCGATACGGCCTTGCTCATAGGAAACAGTTTTGGCTGGGCGTATCGATACGTGGGGTGTATCGATACGGTCCCAATTCTCTGAAATTCATGTTGGGCTGGGCGTATCGATACACAAGGGTGTATCAATACCCTCTTAACTCTCTGAAATTCTGAGGAGTTGTGGAGTGTATGGCGTATCGATACGGTGTCCAAGCGTATCGATACGGTCCAACCTAGTTGACCAAGTGGTGTTGACCGAGAAGGGCGTATCGATACGCTCAAGGGCTGTATCGATACGGTCTTCTTATCTTGACTATAGGGTGTTGACCTTGGTCAGGGCGTATCGATACCCTCTGAAGGTGTATCGATACGACCTGCTTAAAAAGGATAAATGGCTTGTTTTTAAGGTGCTGTGTTGGTTGGTCGTTTGCTATGGTGTTTGTGTTTCTGCTGTCTTGTTTTACATAGGACTTAATAAGGCATCTAGACAAGATTAATAAGAAAAAAATAGGGTTGCTAACCGAGGGGGAATCCTTAACGGGTTTCGCTTCGGTTTTCCCCGTGTGGCTCTCTCGGATCGGTCATCCGGCCAGACCGGGACGAGGGGGTTACATTTGTTGGTATCAGAGCCTGAGGTTACCGAGACCTCGGGCAGGTAAGTGAGGTAAGCTTAATATGTTAAGTGCTTATGATGTTCGATGCATGCTTTGCCATGAATCCTTGATGTTTGCTTGATAGTATGCTGTTTTGAAGCATGAATTGTCGTGTCTGGTGTGAGTGTGTGCCCATTGCTACTATTACTTAATTTAAAAGGATTTTTGAAAAGAGGAATACTTGAGCACTGTTGGACCCTTGCTTTGACTAACGTAATCCTTATCTGTTTCTTGTTGTAGTTTACCTTGCTAGTTGAACCATGAGACCACGTGGGAGGCCTAGGATGGTTCGACCGGAACCACGGGCAGAGGCTCCAGGAGTAGAGCCAGTAGTTAGGGTTGAGGCTCAAGTGGGAGAGCATGTGGTTGGAGTTGGAGCTCCTCCACCACCTCCACCACCACCACCTCCTCCACCGGGAGTGGGAGGCGAGGCCGGGCCCGAAGGAATGAGACCACAAGGAGGCCAGGGTGGCCAAGGACCGGCCAGAATCGACTTAACTCCGTTGGTTCAGGCGATAGCCGGGGCATTCCAGGCTGCAGTAGCTGGAGGTCAGGCAGCTCATCATCAGGGTGAGGGCACCGGATTGCCATTAGAGAGACTTCGGGGCCTTGGGGCCGAAGAGTTTAGAGGTGCTACTCCGGAGAGGTCAGAGATGTGGTTTGAGAAGACCGTCCGTATTCTTGCTCAGATGGGATGTACTGGTGAGCGCAAGTTGGGATGCGTTGAGTCTTTGCTTCAGGGTGATGCCTACACCTGGTGGGTCACCGTTACTTCAGGGATGTATGAGGCCGAGATTACATGGGAGTTCTTTGAGACAGCTTTCCGGAAGAAGTATTTGGGTCCGCGATACCTCGACGAGAGGAAGAGAGAGTTTATGGCACTACTTCAGGGGAGTATGTCGGTGACCGACTATGAGATCAGATTTGTTAGACTGAGTCAGTATGCACCCGAGCTTGTACCTACTGAGGTGGAGCGTTGTAACTGTTTCCGTTATGGGCTGAATGAAGAAATCAAGACTTATACTCTAGCTTCAGACTACACTGATTTTGATGTCTTGGTCTCGAGGGCCAAGGACTTGGAGCACAGTTTGAGTTTGACCAGGCGGTCAGGTGGATCTAGTTCGGGTAAGAGGTCCAACAACTTCGATAGAGGTGATGCCAAGAGGCATCGGGACAACCGGCATCAGTTTGATCATAGGCGTGGTGGCGGTAACCACGGTAGGGGCCATCAGGGTCAGAGAGCTGGAGGGAAGTTGCCCACATGTGCTACTTGCGGGAGGAACCACACCGGTGAGTGTTGGGGGAACTACCATTCTTGTTGGAGCTGTGGTGCTAGAGACCACATTAGATGTGACTGTCCACATCAGGTGGGACAGGCACCAGCCCAGGCTCCTGCTAGAGCCAACGACTTTCAGAGAGGCCGCGGGCGCGGTAGGGGTAATTTCCAGCCGAGGAACGATGGTCAGAGAAACTTAGCTCATGTAGTTGCAGTCCAGCCGGAGGGCGGAGGACAGGCTAGGGTTTACGCTCAGCGCAGGGAGCAGCATGACACCGATGTGATCGCAGGTAACTTCTCGATACATTCTTTGGGTTTGCTTTCTTTGATTGACTCTGGGTCTACACATTCGTACATATTGAGTGAGCATGCACAGTCTTTGAATTTGCCTTGTGAGTTGTTAGAGGTAGGAGTTAGTGTTACTAGTTCTTTTGGGGACACGGTAGTGGTTAGGAAGATGTATCGAAGGTGTCCGTTGATGGTTCAGGGGCATGTGTTTCCAGTGGATATGATGGAACTTCCTTTCTACGGTTTCGATGTGATTCTGGGTATGGATTGGCTCACGGAGCATAGGGCTAGGATAGATTTTGAAACTAAGCGGATTTCTTTGAAGCTCACAGATGATTACGAGATTGTTGTGGTGGGTGAGAATGTGAAGTTCTTATCCAATGTGGTTTCAGTGTTAGAGGCTAAGAGATTAGTTGAGTTAGGGTGTGAAGCATACTTAGCGTATGTGATGAACCCTAACATGAGTGAGGTTAGACCTCAGGACATCCGGACAGTATGAGATTTTCCTAGTGTGTTTCCGGAAGAATTGCCAGGGTTACCACCGGACAGAGAGGTAGAGTTCAGCATTGAGACTTATTCTGATTCGGCACCGGTTTCGATTGCTCCGTATCGTATGGCACTGAAAGAACTGAAAGAGTTGAAGACTCAGTTGCAAGAATTGACAGATAGAGGTTTTATTCGACCTAGTTCTTTGCCTTGGGGTGCACCAGTGTTGTTTGTGAAGAAGAAAGATGGAAGTATGAGAATGTGCATAGATTATAGACAGTTAAATCAGTTGACAGTGAAGAACAAATATCCGTTGCCTAGAATCGATGACTTGTTTGATCAGTTGAGAGGAGCATCTGTCTTTTCTAAGATTGATTTGAGATCGGGTTACTATCAGCTAAAGGTTAGGGAGGTCGATGTACCGAAGACAGCCTTTAGGACTAGATATGGGCATTATGAGTTTTTAGTCATACCTTTTGGGTTGACTAATGCACCGGCAGCTTTCATGGACATGATGAATAGGATTTTTCATCAGTACCTAGATCAGTTTGTAGTTGTGTTTATTGATGACATTTTGGTGTACTCGCGAACTGAAGAAGACCATGACCGACACTTAAGACTTGTCTTGAAGACTTTGCTAGATCATCAGTTGTATGCGAAGCTCAGCAAGTGTGAGTTCTGGATCCGTGAGGTAGTCTTCTTAGGACATGTAGTGTCAGCTGAAGGCATTAGAGTTGATCCGAAGAAGATTGAAGCCATTGTTGAGTGGAAGCAACCGAAGTCTGTGACAGAGGTACGTAGCTTCCTAGGCTTAGCCGGATACTATAGGAGGTTTGTAGAGGGTTTCTCTAAATTAGCCGCTCCATTGACACAGTTACTTCAGAAGAGTGTTCAGTTTGAGTGGACAGATGCAAGACAGAGAGCTTTTGAGAAATTGAAAGAAGCTTTGACCCAAGCTCCGATCTTGATTCAGCCTGAGTCCGGGAAGGACTATGTAGTTTATAGTGATGCTTCTTATGTAGGGTTAGGATGTGTTCTGATGCAAGACAAACGGGTTGTGGCTTATGCCTCAAGACAGTTGAAGACCCATGAGCGCAACTATCCGACCCATGACATAGAGTTAGCTGCAGTTGTGTTTGCTCTGAAGATTTGGAGGCACTATTTGTATGGTGAGAAATGCACAGTGTACACCGATCACAAGAGTTTGAAATACATTATGACTCAGCGAGATTTGAATCTCAGACAACGTAGGTGGTTAGAGCTGCTAAAAGACTATGATCTTACTATTGAGTACCATCCGGGTAAGGCCAATGTAGTGGCCGATGCATTGAGTAGGAAAGTGGCCGTGGACTTGAGAGCTATGTTTGCTAGATTGAGTTTGTCGGGAGATGGTGGCTTGATAGCCGAGCTTCAGGTTAGACCTACTCTAGGTCAGATGATTCGAGAGAAACAGCTCTTAGACAGATCTTTGGCACCTCACGTGCAAGATATAGCCGAGGGTAGATCTTCAGACTACCGCTTTAGTTCCGATGGGGTTTTGTGTTTCAAAGACAGAATAGTTGTGCCAGAAGATAGTGATCTGAGACGTACAATTTTGACTGAAGCTCACAGTAGTCCGTTTGCTATGCATCCGGGAAGTACGAAGATGTACCGCGATTTGAAGAATGAGTACTTTTGGGTTGGCTTGAAGAGAGATGTAGCCGACTTTGTGAGTAAGTGTTTAGTGTGTCAGAGAGTGAAGGCGGAACATCAGGTTCCCTCAGGTTTGTTACAGCCATTGAGAATTCCGGAATGGAAATGGGAGAACATCACCATGGATTTTGTTTCGGGTTTGCCTTTGACTCCTACGAAGAAGAACTCAGTTTGGGTGATAGTGGATCGATTTACAAAATGTGCTCACTTCTTGGCAGTCAACACTACTTACACTTTAGATAGATTGGCCGATTTGTACATTGGTGAGATAGTTAGGCTGCATGGTGTGCCGAAGTCCATTGTATCAGATAGAGATCCGCGGTTTACTTCTAGATTTTGGGAGAGTCTGCATACCGCTTTGGGTACCCGTTTGAACTTCAGCACTTCTTATCATCCTCAGTCAGATGGTCAGTCAGAGAGGGTTATTCAGATCCTAGAGGACATGTTGCGATGTTGTATCATAGACTTTCAGGGTACTTGGGAGAAACATTTGCCTCTAGTAGAGTTCGCGTACAACAACAGTTTTCAGTCGAGCATTCAGATGGCTCCGTATGAGGCCTTGTATGGCCGGAAGTGTAGAACTCCAGTGTGTTGGGCCGAGGTAGGAAAAAAATTGTTACCTATGCCAGATTTGCTCAAGGGGACAACCGACAAGGTAAAATTGATTTGCGACCGTTTGAAGGCTGCTTCGGATAGGCAGAAGTCCTATGCCGATTTGAAGAGGAAGGAAGTTGAGTTCTCAGTGGGTGAGAAGGTATTCTTGAAGGTATCTCCGTGGAAGAAAGTGATGAGGTTTGGCCGAAAGGGAAAGTTGAGTCCGAGGTACATAGGACCGTATGAGATTGTGAAGAGGGTTGGTCCCGTTGCTTATCAGTTGCGTTTGCCATCCGAGCTTGAGAAGATACATGATGTGTTCCATGTGTCGATGCTTCGCAAGTATAGGTCCGATCCATCACATGTTATGCCCGTAGAAGAAATTGAATTGAATCCGGATTTGACTTATGAAGAAGAGCCAGTGGAGATCTTAGCTTCTGACAGTAAGGTGTTGAGGGGTAGATCGATTGAGTTGGTAAAGGTGCGGTGGCGACGTAGAGGTGTGGACGAGGCCACTTGGGAGAGGAAGGAGGATATGGAAAGGCAGTTTCCGTATCTCTTTCAGACAGGTAATTTCGGGGACGAAATTCCTTAAGTGGGAGAGAGTTGTAACACCCGTGTTTTGGGCCTAGGAGTTAGCCGGGTTCAGTTCGAGTCTAATAAAATTAAATTAAAATAAACCAACTTCAGATAATGACCAAATTGAGCTTTAATAAAAAGGGGAGGGACCTATGTTGCAATTTTACCAGAAACTTTTAAAAAGCTAGACCACTTTAATAAAAAGTTGTCTTCCTCCCTTTTTCCCATCTCATTTCACGTTAGAAACCACCCCTCTTCCCCAAACTCTCCCAACTACACTAGCTACTATTCCATTCATTTTCTTCTTCAACCCAAGGTGCTTTTCAAAGGTAATCACATTTTCTTAACCTCCTTTTCAATCTCTATCTATCCCTTGTTTTAGATTTCAAAAATAGTGAGTTTTGGAAATTAGGGTTCATATAGAAATTTGGGGTTTTGATGGGGTTTTTCAACTTGTTTTGATAAATTGTTTTGGGGGTTTGTTTAAGTGCTATGAAATACACAACATATGTTAATTTGATTAATTTTGGATGAAAATTCGTAGCTTGTCCTTGAGGTAGGTTTTAGGGGGGTAAAACTTGGGTTTTTGGTGGGTTTTGTGTTGAAATTGAAGGGCTGTTGGTATACCTATGATATGAGGGTGTTTTGGGATGTTTTGGAAGTCATTTGGATGTTTGGAAATTGGTTTTTCAGCAAGCCTTTAGGGGAGCACGAAAATTGGGATTTTAGGAGATTATGTGGTTTGAGAAATTGAGGAATTTGGGTTGTGTTAGCAAAGTATGTTGATGGTTGAGTTTAGCATTGAATTGAGAAGTAATGTGTATGTTTTGTTTGGCTAGAAGCAAGTGGAAGCGCGGAAGAGGCTTTGGGACCGAATCCGGGTTCGTAGGAAGATTTGGTTCGATTTGCTAAGGAAGGGCGGTGAGTGGTCTTAACTTGTTTTTAAAGTTGGTTCGAGCAATGTGTAGTGGGAGTGTGTGTGAAGTGTGCTTGGTAGGCCACTCATAGTTAATTTAAGTTGTTGATTTAACCATTGATATCCATGAATGCATGTATGCCTATTTGAATGCCTATTTGACTTTGCTAGTATGATTGTGATTGATGGATGTGAGTTTATCTTGATATGCATCTATGAGATGAGCATTGTATTGTGGTTGATGATGTTCATATATGATGTGGTTATGATAATTGGCACTAAAAATTACCGGTTGTAAATGATCGATCATTAGGATAGTGTGCACACAAATTGAGTCAAAACGTACGTGGCCTTGATGGCGTTAAGTCATCAAGGAGGAGTACGGTGATGTAACATTCCACCGGAAGCTATTCATATATTTCTACGGGATGATGAGTGGAATCCCATCCGTAGGGCATGTGGCGATGAGTGGAATCCCGCACATGCAAGGGCCGGTGATGAGTGTAATCCCACCGAGGTAAAGTATTGTTGAGGTTTATATCCGCACAATCGGGGTAATTAAGGTGGCCAATTAAACTTAAATCATGTATTGTGATATATGATGGTGATGTGTGAGTGTGATATATGGTATTGTTGTATGTTGATGATATTGATGTTTAAGCTTGTTAGGAACGAGAGACCATATATGCCACTTGAAAGACTAGCTAAGTCTACTTGATATTATGCCTATGTTTGATGTATGTAGACTAGGATTAACATGCTTGGACCCTGCATTGTTGTTGTTTTTCATTTTAGAGCACCCTCACTAAGCTTATAGCTTACGCTCTCCATGTTCAACAATGCAGATCGTTAGCGTGGCGTTAGCACAAGGCAAGGCAAGAAGGGCTTCCAAGTTTGTAGCTCAAGTATGGTTATCGATTTTGTATTAGCTAGCAATGTGGCAAGGGTCTTTGTATGAGCGTGTGTGACTCATTCGTTTGATGTTGTTTTGGATTGATGTTTTGAATTGTACGCATGTTATACTATGATGAATGATTTGATGTGTGATGGTATGCTTTAGAATGTTTAGGTTGCCTCGTGTATGAGTGCAAACCGTTCAAGATGACTTGTTCCTTTTAAAGGTCTTTTGTGCTCTTGTGTATGCCAATATTGCATAAATTGCTCTCTATCTAGAATGCTATGCCTGAATGTTTTAGTCCTTGTTTGAATGACTCCTTTGGCTTAAATATGCGTGCTTACATGTTTGTATATGCTTAGGTGAGTCGAGAATTGCATCTAGAGTCGTGTTTGGGGTCGTTTAGCTAAAAATTGTGGACTTGCAGTGCAGGGCGTATCGATACGCCTAAGGGCTGTATCGATACGGCCTTGCTCATAGAAAACAGTTTTGGCTGGGCGTATCGATACGTGGGGTGTATCGATACGGTCCCAATTCTCTGAAATTCATGTTGGGCTGGGCGTATCGATACACAAGGGTGTATCGATACCCTCTTAACTCTCTGAAATTCTGAGGAGTTGTGGAGTGTATGGCGTATCGATACGGTGTCCAAGCGTATCGATACGGTCCAACCTAGTTGACCAAGTGGTGTTGACCGAGAAGGGCGTATCGATACGCTCAAGGGCTGTATCGATACGGTCTTCTTATCTTGACTATAGGGTGTTGACCTTGGTCAGGGCGTATCGATACCCTCTGAAGGTGTATCGATACGACCTGCTTAAAAAGGATAAATGGCTTGTTTTTAAGGTGCTGTGTTGGTTGGTCGTTTGCTATGGTGCTTGTGTTTCTGCTGTCTTGTTTTACATAGGACTTAATAAGGCATCTAGACAAGATTAATAAGAAAAAAATAGGGTTGCTAACCGAGGGGGAATCCTTAACGAGTTTCGCTTCGGTTTTCCCCGTGTGGCTCTCTCGGACCGGTCATCCGGCCAGACCGGTATGAGGGGGTTACATTTAACGCATTATATATGTTTGTTTTTTAATTTATGTTCGTTTGTGTTCTGTTAGAATCTAGGGTTTATCGAATTGGAGGAAAAGGAATGAAGAAATTGGGAAAGAAACTGAAGAGTAAAACGATATTGTTTTATTAATTTGACGCATTATAATAAAAAGAGTTAATTACAATATATAGCCTAAAGTAAGGCAGTTACTTAAAACTAACCCCAGCTGGATTAGTTACAAAAAAATAAAGATCTACAGCTGATATTCTGTTACCCCCCCTCAAGTTGGAGCATAGAGATTCTGAATGCCCAACTTGGAAATAAATTGCAGAAAAAGAGATGTAGGTAACGCTTTGGTGAAACAATCTGCAAGCTGATTTGAACTTGAAACAGGAAGAAGAGTGATGAGTCCCTTCTGAATCTTTTCACGAACCAAATGACAATCTATTTCCACATGCTTTGTCCTTTCATGCTGAACAGGATTTTCTGCAAGTTTAATTGCAGAAAGATTATCACAAAACAAATTAGCAGAACAAAAAGGAATATGTAAATCCTTAAGTAAGAACACAAGCCACTGAATTTCACATGATGTAGCAGCAAGAGCCCTATACTCTGCTTCACTTGAAGATCTAGACACTGTCTGTTGTTTCTTGGACTTCTAGGAAATTAAGGAAGAACCAAGAAAAACACAGAAACCAGTTGTAGATCTTCTAGAATCAGGGCAAGAGGCCCAATCTGAATCTGTAAAAGCATTCAGATGTAAAGAATTATGAGAAGAGAAAAACAAACCCTGTCCAGGACTACCTTTTAAGTACCTGAGAATACGATGTACTGCAGTTAAATGAATGTCAGTTGGTGCAGAAATAAATTGTGACAATTGATGTACAGCAAAAGTTATATCTGGTCTGGTTGTAGTTAAATAAAGCAGTTTGCCTATCAATTGTCTATAAGCAGTAATATCAGTTAGCAAAGTACCCTCTGTTTTAGATAACCTTTTCATATTGACAATAGGAGTAGATGCAGGTTTTGATCCTATAAAACCAGAATCCTTTAATAAATCTAGGGTATATTTTCGTTGACACAAATTAATACCCTTAGATGAACGAGCAACTTCAAGGCCTAAAAAAATTTCAATTTTCCTAAATCTTTTATTTGAAAGGTTTCATGAAGATAAGCTTTTATAGAAGAGATTTCTTGCTTATTTGGGCTTGCTAACACAATATCATCAACATAAACAAGAAGAGCAATAAAAGAATTTCCTTCACCTTTAGTAAACAAAGATGTATCAGAAATAGCCTGCTTAAAACCTTGTTGAATTAAAACAGAAGTGAGTCTCTCATTCCACTTTCTACTAGCTTGTTTTAAACCATATAAGCTTTTATTTAATTTGCATACCAGATTAGAATTAGGAGTGCCAAATCCAGGGGGTAGGTCCATATAGACTTCTTCTTGTAAATATCCATGAAGGAAAGCATTATTTATATCCAGTTGCTCTAAAAGCCAATTATTAGAAGCAGAAACAGCTAAAAGAGTTCTAACAGTTGTCATTTTTGCAATTGGGCTAAAAGTATCAATAAAATCAACCCCTAACTATTGAGTGTACCCCTTTGCAACTAATCTAGCCTTATATCTTTCTAGGGTGCCATCAGATTTTAGCTTTGTTTTGTACACCCACTTACAACCTATTGTCTTTTTACCAGGAGGAAGAGGTACTAATGTCCATGTATTATTTCTTTCTAAAGCATTTATCTCTTCATCCATAGCCTTTTTCCAACAATCATGTAAAACAGCATGCTTAAAAGACTTTGGTTCAGACAATATTTCAGTATTATGAACATAAGACAAATGCTGAGAAGAAAAGTTCTGGTAAGAAAGCACCTGAGCAATTGTATGAGGAGTTCTACAAGATTTTGGCAATTGAACATCATAATCCTTAGATCTTCCTGGCAGTTGCTTATGTCTAGCAGGCCTCATAGGAACATGAAGATGTTCATCAGTAGTAGCATTAGAATGCTCATCAGAAATAACAACCTTAGATACCTCTATATCAGAAACCAAATTGTTTTCTTTAGAATGAGACAGATTCTGATCATTAGACATGTTACCACCAGTATAAGAAGAATTTAAACTTTGATTATCAGACACCTGATTAGGATCAGAACTAAGCATACCACCAGTTGTATTAAAAGAAGAAACCTTATCTTTATTTTGATTATGAAAACTAGTTTCAGAACCAGATTTGGAATCTAAATTCTTTGTTGAAGGTTTCTTTAAGAAATCATCCATTAATGTAGTATTATCATATCTAGGAAAAACAGGATCAGTTTTAGTTGCCAAAAACTTAGAATGAAAAGGAAAAACATTTTTAGAAAATGTAACATCTCTTGAAACTAAAACAGAATGTGTTTCAAGATTAAACAATCTATACCCCTTTATATTTTGAGGAAAACCCAGAAAAATGCATCTTTCAGCCCTAGAATGTAATTTAGTTTCAGATTTTGGTAAAACAGAGGCATAGCTTAAGCAACCAAAAATTCTTAAATGATCTAACTTAGGTTGTTTTCCATATAAAATTTCAAAAGGAGTTTTATTATGTAAAACTGGTGTAGGTGTAATGTTAATAAGGTAAGAGGCATGTAAAACACAATCAACCCAGAACTGAAGAGGCAAATTAGCTTGAATCCTTAAAGCCCTAGCAACTGTTAATAAATGCTGATGTTTTCTTTCAACAAGGCTATTCTGTTGTGGGGTATAAACACAGGAAAGCTGATGAATAATCCCTTTAGAAGAATAAAAATCTTTCATATCAAACTCCCTAGCATTATCAGATCTAATAGTTTTAACTCTTTTATTAAACTGTGTTTCTACCATTTGACAGAAATTAACAAGAAGAGACCTAACTTCAGTTTTAGCAGCCATAGGATAAATCCAAGTAAACCTACTGTTATCATCCACAATTGTCAAGAAATAAGAATGGCCATAAATACTCTTAGTAGGGAATGGACCCCAGACATCAATATGTAAAAGATCAAAAATGGAAACAGACTGAGAATTACTATGAGGAAAAGATAACCTCTTATGTTTAGTCATGTGACAAACATCACACAAAGAACACTGTACAGAAGGAATATCAGAATTCAAAAGCATAAAATGTTTCATCCTCTGACTAGAGGGATGACCTAGTCTAAGATGCCACAGATTAGACAAAAAAGAATTGGAAACAGTACAAACAAGCTGATCAATACTAGAATTAAAACCAGGAACCTCTAGAAGATATAAACCATCTTGCAGTTTAGCTGAACCAATCCTCTGCCTCAGTTTGTTGTTCTGTAAAAAACACATTCCAGAAGTAAAAATCAAAGAAATATCATACTTAGCAAGCTGAGACACTGAAATAAGATTAAAATGAAAGGTAGGTATATGCAAGACATCATGTAATTGCAAATCCTGGGTTATCTGAACAGTACCAGTATGAAGAACCTGAACCATAGCACCATTAGGTAATTTCACAAACTTATCAAAAACTTTCTTGAATGAGACAAAAGACTCTAAAGAACTAGTGATATGATCAGTAGCTCCTGAGTCAACAATCCATGGAGAGTTAAAAACATTAATATTAGAAGAAAAATGGAAAATATTTCCAAAAGAGACATCATTAAAAGATTCAAGAACATGTTCATGAGAAACAGATTCTTCATTAGTAAAATGTTCATGAGGAACAGGAAAACAATAAGCATTATCATGATAAACAAGAATATGACCATTAGAAAGGATTTTACCTGAAACAGAAGCTGGTGCAAAATCAAAATGTGAAGCAAGCATATTCACTTTGGATTGCCCAGACTGAGAAGTAACATTTGTTTGTGCAGGCCCATTAACAGAACCATGCTGCTCGTTTATAAGCTTCAACAAGCTATCATACTGTTCTTTAGTAAAAGAAACAGATTCTTTGACATTTTCATTGACATTATCATGAACAGAACCAACATGGTTGGCTTTTTCCATTTGAGATCGATGTTTATAACCCGGAGGAAACCCATGTTTCCGGTAGCATTTATCCACAGTATGACCAAAAAGACCACAATGAGTGCAAACAGGACGTTTTTGACCAGAATTTTGACCAGAATTAGAAAATTTCCTAGCAGAAGAATACCGACTATCAATCCTATCCCCATACTTTCCATTACTAGATCTATCAACAAGAAAAATATTTGACTCATGTCCTAAGGTGACATTACGAGCAGGAGCAATGGTTCTTTCGTGTTGGACAATAAGAGCAAAAATTTTGTTAATAGACGGAAGGGTAGACATCATCAGAATTTGGGATTTTTGAACAGGATAGTCATCATTTAATCCTCTAAGAAAACGCAAGGCAAAATCTTGCTTTCTATATTAAGAAGCAAGACAAGAACAAGAAGAAAGGGGACGGATATTAAAGATTTCATCCCAAATAGTTTTAAGCTGGGTATGATAAGCAGTGACAGAAAGACTACCTTGCTGTAAGCCGTAAAACTCTTGTTGTAAATCGGAGAGACGAACAAGATCGCCGGAATTAAAACGATCAAATAGATCCTTCAAGAGCTCGTAAGCTGTATCAATCCATATAATGCTCTGCACAATATCGGGATGAATCGCTCGTTGCAACCAGGAGAGAACGAGATTGTTGCACTTCATCCACGCATGATATCGAGAATCATCGACACCAGGATCTTTAATGGAACCGTTAACAAAACTGAACTTATTCTTCGATATCAAGGACATCGTCATGGATCTCGCCCAACTGTGATAGTTGCTTCCAAGAAGAAGACTGGAGGTAAGAACAAGCGCTGGGTTCTCATTAGGATGGATATAGAACTCATCCGTCGGATCATCCGTCTTGTAAACCCAATTTGATTCGGAGGAACGGGAATCGCCGTCGTCCTCTGATACCATGTTAGAATCTAGGGTTTATCGAATTGGAGGAAAATGAATGAAGAAATTGGGAAAGAAACTGAAGAGTAAAACGGTATTGTTTTATTAATTCGACGCATTATAATAAAAAGGGTTAATTATAATATATAGCCTAAAGTAAGGCAGTTACTTAAAACTAACCCCAGTTGGATTAGTTACAAAGAAATAAAGATCTACAGCTGGTATTCTGTTATGTTCGTTTATCATTTAAACGAACGAACATGAACACGCTACATTCCTTAATGAACGAACACGAACAAGAAATTTTGTGTTCGTTTATGTTCGTGTTCATTTATTTGTTCGGTTAAAATTAAATGAACGAACATGAACATACCCTCGTTCGTTCGGTTCGTTTACATGCCTAATTTGATGCTCTAATGATGGTTTTTATTTCTTGGTTTCAAATTCGAATGTTAAAGTCTTTAATTGTTCAATGTTGCCAAGATGTTATTTATTTGTTTTGTTTCTTTCATGCCGGTGGTGATGAATTTCATGATTTCCTTATTTCCATTTGCCTGTATTCACAGTGTTCTATGTATTGTTTGTTAATGTCTTTGATTTGATGGTGTTTGAATGTGCAGTAAATGATTAGGATCGCTTGTTTAGAATTTAGATGGTTGGTTGTGCAGAGATATTTGGAAGAAATGCCGGAACAGAGGATTTGGAGTCCTTTTATCCCATAAGATCCAAAAGCTTACCTAATATTACGAATAGGGCTGTAAATGAGATATGAGACATATCGCGAGCTACTCGAGTTCTACTCGGTTAAAATTTGATTCGATTGGACTCGACTCGAGTTCTTAATGAGCCGAGCTACTTGATACCCGACTCGAATAGCTCGCGAGCTACTCGAAAATATAATAAATTATTTTTTAATTTTAAAAATTAAAGTGAACTAAAATATAGGTTTGGTGTTTTTGGTTGTTATATTATTTAAGTTTAACTTTTTTTATATTTTCATGTGTACTTTTTTCCTCCTACTAGGATTAAAGAATTTTTAACGAGTCACAGAAATATTTCTTTTGTATTATTATTAAGAACATGGTTGTAAATGGAATGAGACAGATCGCGAGCTACTCGAGCTCGACTCGATCAAAGCTCGATCAATACTTGACTTGACTCGACTCGACTTGAGTTCGAGCTCGGCTCGAGTTCTTAACGAGCCAAGCCGAGCCAAGCTCAGCATACTCAAGCTCAAGTCAAGCTCAGCATACTCAAGCTCGAGTCAAGCTCGAACTCGACTCGAATTCTTAATGAGTCGAGCCGAGCTTAGCACTACTCGAGCTCGACTCGGCTCATTTACACCCCTAATTCCGAAGACCCGATTTTGGCCTAGGGTTTGCATCTTTTACTCACTACTTCCCTTAATGTTATGTTCACTAATGTTTATGTTTGTATGCCTTGCTTTTTTACTTTACCTGTTTTCCCAGGTAGGGAAAACACTTGGTGCAAGAAGATGGCAGGCTGCATTCTCTGAAGATGGTCACCTCGATATAGAAAAAGTTCTTAGACGAATCCAACGAGGAGTATGCTTCTTTCGGGTTCCATTTACTCTTATTCTTTTATATCTATATAGCCAATTTGGACTAAAGAACTGACAAAAGTAGGCTTGTAAACGAACCGAACGAACATGAACAAGGATGTGTTCATGTTTGTTCATTTAACTTTAACCGAACAAATGAACGAACACGAACATAAACGAACACAAAATTTCTTGTTCGCGTTCGTTCATTAAGAAATGTAGCTTGTTCGTGTTCGTTCATGTTCATTCGTTTAAATGATAAACGAACATAAATGAACATAAACGAACACAAACGAACATATATAATGTGTTAAATATTTAATATTTTGGGTTAGTTCGATTAATTCAGTTAATTAACCGATTTTAAACCAAATTAATCGGTAATTAAAATTTGAAAAAACTCTTAATCATTAATCGAAACCTAAAATTATCTAATAGATTAACTAATTTTGTTTTGGTTCGGTCGGTTAGTTCAGTTTAACCGAACAATGAACACCCCTAGATATATGTGAATAAACTTAAATGAACATAAACGAACATAAACAAACACAAACGAACGAACATAAACGAACAAATTACCGAACGTTCACGAACATAAACGAATGAACAAGCCCTTTGTTCGTGTTCGTTCATTTAATTAAAGGAACAAAAAATCTTGTTTATGTTCGTTCGTTTAATAAATAAACGAACTTTCCACCGAACGTTCGGTTCATTTACAGCCCTAGACACAGGCTGTTGGATATTGAATATGTTGTAACAGATAAGACTTTTGGGTAGTATTATCAGTTGATTAGACGAGTATTCTAAGAATCATAGCTTTAAGGTCTTTAATGAAATTATTGAATTTTGTTCGATTTGAGATTGCGCATGTGAGTTCTATGATATTAGCACCCGAATAATCAGAATATCATATTTTCTTCGGTTATTCTGGGAGTTCCTTTAGGTTGCTTTGATCGGAACAGTACCTTTGATGAACGGAATCAGCTTAGAGAGCAGAGGAGGTAACTATATGTATTAGGTTGTAACGATTTTGTAAATAATTATTTTATTTATTTTGTCAATGAAATAAGAATATCCTACGTTTCATTTTTGATATGTCCTGAAACAAGATATAAAACTAACATGGAATTTCCATCGAGAAATTAATTATTTTTTAAAAAAGAAATAACAACGACGTTTATTTAATTTTAAAATCACATTTTAATTCAAATAGACTTTTAATTCTTATTTTATATCTAAATAAACTTTTAAAATAAACCAAATTTACATTTCAAATAAATGTTCACGGCTTAAATTTAAGGGTAAACTACATAAATGACCACCATTGGTAAAGTCACGATTTGACCACTTTACTTTTTTTTTCTAAGCAATTAAACCACAAAATTATTTAATTGGTTGCAATGTGACCACCACCCGTTAAAAAATAACGGAAGGAGTGACATGGAAGTTAATAAAATTGGTATAATTACACATTTAATCCTTGTTATTTGTACATTTTATCAATTTGGTCTTAATTTATTGGAGGACTTTATTTATATATTTTTAATATAATAATTTTTATTTTGCTCCTCCAATCAGGTGGTGACACATGTCACCAGATTGAAGGAGCAAAATTAAAAAAAAATGCACATTGCCTCCAATAGGAGTCAAACATGGGTTAATTAGGTTGAGAGTGAGCGTGTCTACCACTAGGCCAAAGCTATCCTTGTGATACATTGTACAAAATCTAACATATATCTTAGTTTGTTACTCATGCCAGGAAAAAAAGAGAAACATTATACCTCGGGCAAGATTCGAACCCAAGTTTCTTGGGTTAAAAATAAGCATGCTTAACACTAAACCAATGTTATTCTTTTAATACAAAGTACAAAATCTATTATATAACTTAATTTGTTGCTCATGCCATGAAAAAGGAAATAAATATAGATTAAAGAAACTTGAATATGACACTTTTGGGATGCATAAAATATTTAAACCACTAAAATATATCTAATAATTAAATTATTATGTTAAAAAATAAAAAAATTATATTAAAATTTTATTTAACGAATATAAAATTAATAAATTATGTTTGTGAGTTTAGACTCGTTAAATAAAATTTTAATATAATTTTTTTTATTTTTTAATATAATAATTTAATTAAAATTTAATAAAAAATAAAATGGTTAATAATTTAATTATTAGATATATTTCAGTGGTTTAAATATTTTTATGCATCCCAAAAATGTCATATTCGAGTTTCTTTAATCTATATTTATTTCCTTTTTCATGGCATGAGCAAAAAACTAAGTTATATAATAGATTTTGTACTTTGTATCATAAGAATAACCTTGGTTTAGTGGTAGGCATGTTCATTTTTAACCCAAAAAACTTGGGTTCGAATCTTGCCAGAGGTATTATGTTTCTTGTTTTTTTCCTGGCATGAGTTACAAACTAAAATATATATTAAATTTTATACAATGTATCACAATGATAAGTTTGGCCTATTGGTAAACCTGCTCACTATCAACCTAGTAAACTTGGGTTTGATCCTTGTTAGATGCAAGGTGTGTTTTTCTTTAATTTTGCTCCTTTAATCTGGTGACACGTGTCACCACCTGATTGGAGGAGCAAAATAAAATTATTAAATTAAAAATATATAAATAAAGTCCTCCAATAATACGGTGACACATGTCGTAGCCTAATTAAATAATAAAATTATTTTATTTATTAAAATTAGGACCAAATTGATAAAATGTACAAATAACGGGGATCAAATGTGTAATTATACCAATTTTATTAATTGTCACGCCACTCATTCCGTTAGTTTTTAACGGTTGATGGTCACATTGCAACCATCTATCAGCTAATGTAATCCGCTATAAGCTATCCGCTAATTGCCAAACAGGGCCATAGACATAACAAGAGTGCATATAAAGATATTTCAGTATTAATTTTGGGTCTGTTTTAATTTTAAAATCAGGTAAATTGATTTTTTTTCAAAAAAAATTAATAATGTAAATTTCGAAAGCAAGTAAATTATAATAATTAATCCCGGTGTTAATGTTTTTCATCAACCACACACAATTTTGATTGATTTAATAAAAAATTTAACTCTCAAAATTTACACATCATGTCAATTTAATCATAATTCTAAATAATTTAATAAAAATAACTATTAACATTTAAAATAAAGTATATGTTGGTTTTTTTAGAATTAGTATCAAATTTACATGATGTATAAACTTTGATGGTTAAATTTCTTATTCGCTAATCGAAACTATGTGAAATTAATAGAAATGATCAAAGTGGTGATTAATTGTTCTTGATGGTCATTTCACCCGGGCCCGACCCGACCCGGCCCGATCGGGTCGGGTATTTTTATGAAAAAATCGGATTTAGGTCGAGTTGGGTCGGGTTTTGGTGTATGGCGAGGTCGGGTCGAGTTCGGGTTTTAGGGTAAAAAAATTCGACTCGACCCGGGACTAATAGTGTAATTTTCCCTTAAATTTTTAGGGATATTTGTAATAATACACCTTCTTTATATATATACTTTTATAATTTGGTCCTTAAAATTAGTTTTTTATTTACAATTTAGTCCTTAAATTTATTAGTTTTTATAATTATGTCTCTTAAAATTATTTTTTACAATTAGGTCCTTAAAATTAATTTTTTCTTCTTCTACAGATCGGGTCAGGTTGGGGTCGGGTTTAGAATATTTATTTTCGGGTCGAGTTTTTTAAAGAATGAGATCGGGTCGGGTTCGAATTTAGGATTATTAGTTTCGGGTCGGGTTCGGGTGGGCCAAAAACCTGACCCGTGCCCATCCCTATTCTTAACCATTCACTTTTAAAATTAATAAGAGACTAATTGCTCCTTTTCAAAGAGGGACCGATTTGCCCAATCTTGAAGTTGGGAGGACCTAAGATGTCTTTCTACCAAATTTTCTAAATCCTACCAAATTTTCTACCAAAGGAAAAGGAAAGAAAACAATAATCCAAATGTTCATACTAAATAAGACAATTAGTTAAAACATTCCTAAATATATCTGTTCTAATTCTAAAACCTAAATTTCCGTCAAGTCATTGTTATTTTAGATTGCATTTCCATTGAATTAACGCCTGTTTTGCCTTAAAACAGAAACTTTCCTCCCTAATAAACACACATTTTCCCAAAACAGTCCAACTTTTCTGATCCAATATCACCATGTTTTTCAATTATTTTCCCTCTATTTAAGGTTCAAGAAACAAAATTACTGTTTCCCTCCCTCGGATTTTAAATTCTTTGCTGTTTCCACACCTTCACATGCATGAAACCATGCATGTTTGTATCACACAAACTTTTGTTCTTTCTCTTAAGGTAAGATGTTTTGGCAAATCAAATGTTTCAATGCTGTAAGAGAATTTTTTTTCCTATATTATCTGGGATTCGTAAATCCTATACGGATATATTCGGTTTTTTTTTTTATATTCGAAGGACTTATGCCTATGTCGATATCTGAAGATACGACGGACACGATTACTTAAAACGGTTTGATTTTGTTTTCTTAGTTTCCAGATTCAGATTTGAAGCTTGATTTATTCCACCTCCATATGCTGATTTAGTTTGTAGATATCATTAAATCGGAATGATGAAAGGATTGCTAAAAGGTCTTAAGTACTTTACTCACATATTTGGTATGTATTTCCATCTCTCCTTATGACATTATAAGATGCATATATATATATAAACATTGGATTTGTTTGGTCTTTGAATCTGTTTACACAATGTAAGAGTTAAGTTTTATACGTTTTTTTTATCGTTGGATGGGTGAAATGAATGACTGAGATTAACAGTAGGATATGTGAAGATTATACCTCGGGAAAAAGTAAAGAATTAATTTCAGTCATTCATTTCACCAATTCAACAATCCAAAAAACATGTAAAATTCATAGTTTTACATTGGATTTGTTTGGTCTTTGAGATGGTAAAAATGATTAGAAATGGGTGAACTTATTTTCTTGCAGAAAGTCCAAAAGAGCCTGAAATGCAGATTGGTATGCCAACAGATGTAAAGCATGTGGCTCATATAGGCTGGGATGGTCCATCAACAGTACAAGCTAAACCCAGCTGGGTAATTCACTAAAATTTAACCACAGTTATTACTATTACTCATATCGAGCTATGTTGCTCAGACTCTTCATTCCGTATCTGACATATGGATACAAGAATATGATTTCTACAAATCTTCCAAATTTATTGGAAAAAGTTTAAAAAGTTCTAATCATACCCGAGTCGGATACATACCCGTATTCGAATAACATAACTATTGAGTAAAAATGATTCATCTTTTTTCACCCCATGCAGATGAATGAGTTTCAAACACCAGCAGGAGGGTTTCAAACACCACCTTTAGCTCTTGGAGGACAAGATAGGGAGGAAGATCCAGCCAAATGGGCTTCTCAAGGTACAAAGAACAAATATTTTGGTTGCATCATTTCATTCATTTATATATATTGTCACGCCCTAGAGACGAGGACATTAATCTCATGTCGGTAAAGAAAGGCGGGGTATTGAGATATGAAAACGATGACACTGCACATCCTATCATACATGTTTTCTTAGGAAAGGATAATAATCCCGTGACAATATGTACTTAAGCAGTCACTATTTTGGATATAATTTTACAGAAACCAATAGTTTGAGCCGAAAAAGTTCGAGGAGCAAAGCGAAAGACATGCCACAACTGCCTAAATCAACAAAGCGTGCTACATCTACAAATGAGAGTGGTGTGTCTTCAACAAAGGAGAAAACGGATAAATCAAAGCAATCAAAGAAGACTAGAAAGCCCAAGGACTCGAACCAAGCTACCACCGAGTCGACCTCGAAAGAGCCGAAGAAAAGTAAACGGAAGAAGGTGAAAGAGTTGGGCGGTGAAGGAAGCTCGAGGCGGTCGAGAGGCACGGAGACGGATACTATTTCGGAAGCAGGGTCCCAAATGAGTTATGCTTCAGATATAATAGAAGGGGATGATACTTGAGATGGATAAAATTATTGTTTTCCTCTTCTGGTTGGTGTATAAACATATTGGTAGCTACTATAACCAGTGGTGGATGTACATATAACATAAGGTGGGCCTGTGCCCACCCTGAACTTTTTAAAACTCACACATTTGACTTCAATTTTCTTAATATTTTTGAATTAGTCTTTAAATTTTTGTAATATTTGTGATTTGTGCTTACTCTAAAATTTTAAAATTTTATATGTGCTCACCCTCAAATATATTTCTGGATCTACCACTGACTATAACTAGCTTAGTTTGCTAGACTCTTTTTGCTTTTAGCAGAAATCAAGAAGAGTTACATATTCTTCATTTTTATTTTAGGTTTCCTACATCCGGGAAACCTTGTATGAATATGTTTGTATATTTCAATCCCAGGAACGAAAAAAAATACCCGCTACATATACACTATGGTCGTATGTACAAATAAGCTACGAAGGCATCTCGAGTATAAAAGCATAAACAAAAACAGAAAACTATAAAAAAAAACTATACAACAATCCCCCAAGCTGTGCAGAGGGTCATATTAACAGTCCTTTCGGATCAACCTGTAACAGTTCAACCTATGACATAAAATTTTACGTCTGTCCCTACATATAACATCTAAAAAACAGAGGATTAAAGTCTGAGGTTATGGTGTTGGTGGCTACAAGGTTGTTAAGAGAAGATAGGATTGAGATTTCCTTCATCTAGAAATCTAAAACATTCTCGATTTCGGAAATAGGCATTAGAAAATTTTGGGAAGATAACGAGTTTGAGTTGCTCTCATACCAAATACGAGTTGCCATCAGAAAGGGAGGCTGCAAAATAATGTGGTCTCTTTGTTTATTGCCCTCCAAATGCGTCCAAGTTCAAGCTGATAAGTTTGATGGGTTCATTATAGTTTAATGATTTTATTTTTATTTTAAATTGTTTATATTTAATAATAATGTTAGGATGATCAATCAAATGTGGAAATGACCAGGGGGTGAGTTGACAATTAAAAAGGTTTGGAAGCAAATTGGAAAATGAAAGAATTGAGACACAAGAATTATAGTGGTTTAACCTTCTAACAAGGTTTACATCCACTACTTTAGCTTCCCATTAAGAAATTTTCAAATTCACTATTGAATTTCTCCACTTTTTTAGGCTAAGAAAACAACCTTATACACAATCAAAATTTTCTACCCTAAAGCTTTGATTACAAGAAATGGAATAGCAAACTAAAAATCCTCTTTTAAGGTGGTTTGTTTGTCCAATTATAAATTCGCTCAAAACCCAAAACTTGAATAAGATGATTACAAGAAAAACCACTTAAGTGGGTTACAAAGATTTGACTCTAAAAGGCTCAAAATTGTTAGATTTATGTTTGAATGCGTAAGACTTGTTCAATAGTTGTTGATGTAGCTTTGGAGACTTGTTTATGTACTCCTCATTGATTTCCAACCGTTTGGGTAGCTGAAATCATAAATATAGCTGTTGGGCTTCATTTTTTCCGCAATAAATGCCTTGTTGTAGCAGGGCGTATCGATACACGAACTATTGTATCGGTACTTACAAAAAAAGAAAGAGTCGTTGCAACAAATGAGGATCGGTATATGAAGAAGGTGTATCGATACAAAGAGCTTATTTTACAAAGGCGTACCGGTACAGTCTGTACTGTATAGGTACCAGTTTTACTCACTGAAATCTGAAGAAAAAGTCATTGAAAAATTGTATCGGTACGCCTAAAGGCGTATCGGTACGGTATAACAAATTTTCAAAATGTTGGTTCCAATAAAATTGACAGGGTAATGGTTATATCATTAAATGTAAAGATTTTGTAAATCTAAACACCCCGTATCGGTACGAGTAAAGCCGACCAATACTCAAAGCTTTTTTTGGTTCTCATGTATGAATGGCGTACCGATACGGATACACGCATATCGGTACCCAATAACCATTAAGCATAAAACGTTTTTAAGTAGCTAAACTCTGTATCGATACGACAAAGGTTGTATCGATATGCCTGAACCAAATTAAGTTATTTGAGTACAAAAACACTTAGAAAAATATCTGTGGTTTTAGTTTTTGACTTAGAAACAATTTTAAGTTCGAATCCTTATCATTTTATGAGCATTTTGAGTACTTAAAAATTTATCCAATTTTACAAATTGGCCCTTAAAATTTCTTGTTATATCAAAATCAAATATTAATTTTATAATCTCCCATTTTTGATATAACAAAACCAAAATAAAAATTTAAGTCTTTTTGAAATTACTTCCCCTTTCTTTAAGGCTAAAAGATAATATTTTTCAAAAATTTTAATTTTACTTCTTTTTGTTAGATCAAAATCAATGGATAATATAAAGACACAAAAAATAATAACTCCAAGCATAAAAGAAACAACATAGACTCATATTCTAATAATATGATATGATATGAACGAGATGCAAGGCCTAACGAGCGTCTTCATCCTGATCTTCTTTCTCTTCATCATCTACCATAGCATTATTATCAAGAGAATGTCCACGCCACTCTCCATGAAATGCGGTGAGAGTCATATCCATCGAACCTTGACGAGTTTCAATAGAAGTGACCCTAATCTCCAAAGATACCAAACGAGTATCAAGAGATGTGAAGTCAAAAGTCATACTCGTATCTAAAGAAGCAAACTTCCATCAAAATAAGCTATGAGAGCATTAAGGGAAGGTTGAGCAACAAAAGCCACTGGATCCACCGGAGCCGCCGAACATTCTCTACGAAATCGGGTTGAACACCACTGAAACGATCCGCAATACAAATCCATTCTCTATTGTAGAAAGTGAACTTTGCGCGACAGAAAACAAAGCACAAACGCTCCTTTAAAAAAACTTCCACGCCATCTCTTTAATCTTTTCATTCGAATGCGAAAAACATTTTGATGTGAACTTTAAGGTGATTTTCGTTTTTATATATTGATTATCGTCTCATGTATATTCTCGTTTTCATATATATTGATTTTTTTCATAAAAAACATTCATCATATTTTTTGAAAATTTGAACGGAAGTGAATAATGTTTTTTGGTAAGTAATTATTAACTAACCAATAGTTTGCAATGCAGAGTGAACCAGACATGTATATGGGTACAAAAGTGTAAAGGGATTGTTGCCCCCCCCCCCCCAACCTTGAAATTTTGTTTACCTTTAAATTATATAAAAATTGAAGAAAAAAAAATATATATGGGATAATTATATATTGCCCCTTACTTTTAAAAGAACTATAGTTTGTCCCTCATCGAGCTAGAATACCGACTTTTCGCGATTTGAAAAATACTATTTTTTAAGGATAAATATTCTATACACAAGCGATTGGAAACTAAAATTTTCACAAGCGATTGGAAACTAAAATTTCCACAATACATTTCCACAATACATTTCCACAATAACAAATTATTTCTTTTTCTCTGTAATATTAAATTAATTTTATTTATATACAGATATTTAGTTTTTATGACCAAAATAGATTCATTCTTTTTTGTAAATCGGTTATTTGAATCAATATAATCTAAAACTTCTTCTACTTGTAAATAGGGGTAACAATCAGGTGGAGATATGGAGTTCCAAATCGACGGGGTGAAAAAACAATTAAACTCTTTATTTAATGAATGGAAATAGGATAATTTTTTTTTTAAATTCAAATGAGATGAAGACAAAGATTATTATAATTGCAATGTGAAAATTTTCGAACTCTATTTATATAAATTTTTGTGAAATCTTTAAAAATTATTAGATTAACTTGACTACAAAATTAAACTAATGTAAAAAAAAAATTGCTACTTGTTAAGTTATTATTATAATTTTAAAATAGTACGCTTATAGTTGGCAAAGTTGAATTTATCATTTAGTTTTATAATTTTGGAGGTATAAAGTTTAATATTTGTTTTAATATACTAAAATTTAGATATTTATAAGTGTAATGAATATATAATTTGTAAGTTAAACTTTGTCATGTTTTGACTAGTGAAATAGTAAGTTTTGCATTTTATATGAAGATTTTTCATGAAAGAATATGAAAATGAAAAAAAAAATTAAAACATTTAATGAAAACTTTTTGAAACCGCCTACGTCTTATTGTTACTCTTACTCGTAAATAAAAAGACGTTAAATATATTAATATAATTAAATTTATACATTCATATATCACTTCAATGATAATATTAAGTAAATTAAACTTAATTAATATTAATAAATATTTTTTAAAATCTAAAACAAAACTACAAAAAGGAGAATAAGGCGTGTGGATATTCCACTCGGGATGCCATTTAAGTCTTTCTCAACACCAAATAAATCATATTGATATAGAAGAAATGATGAGCAAAGCGTAAAACTGGCGAAAAAAATAAAATAAAAAATTTATCGGAAAATAAAATTTTAAAAAAAGATCATCAACGATTGACAACCAGTATACCTTTGGTGCCATTACCAAGAACATTAAGAAAAAGAAAAGTAAAAAAAGCAACAATAGAAAAGAAAGACATGATTGTAAAATTGATTGATCAACTAAATCGAAAACCGATAATTCAATTGAAGTAAACACATTGAATCGTTATCCTAAGTTTCCACCAATTAAACTAGATTTTAATTTTTTTTTTAAAATTCTACATGGCTAAGTCATCACCTCCGAGAACTGTAAAAAAAAAAATTCCAATACAAGTTACTCAATTGTATTGAACAGTTTCAAATAACTTCAAGAAAAGACTTACAGTTCCATTGTCAACAAAAGCATGCAATTACAGTTAGTCCCACTCAATACCTCCGAGATAATAAAGAGATGATCGTCAATGCAATCATACTCATCCATCAGCAGTGAAATCCAAGCTTTTGGCACATAAAACATATTGCAAGAATCCAAATAAAGAGTTAATCAGAGTAGTACATATTTGGACCCTTCAGGTCGAATTGCCGACAGCATATCGAAGACACACCTTTTACCTTCTTCTAGTTCCTTTATTTTTTGTTCATCACCCGGGGCTGCACGATGCCAACTGGGAAGGTGACAGTTAATCACAATTTTCTCGAGATTTGGTGATATGAGAGATAAGAAACAAACGAGAATAGAATCTGCAACAGCCCCAACAAAGCCAACTACTTCCACCTCCCGCAGCATCATGAATTTTTTACGCACGGGTTTCACTCTCAGTCGGCGACCTCTCTTGATTATACTCTGAACGTGCTTTTCTTCAATCGGTATATGTGGTTCCACTGCTTCCAGCTGATAACACATAATGTTTTAAAAATTAAGCTTCATCAATATGATAACAATTAGAAGCAATAACTATATTTACTAGGATCATGCATGCCTATACAATCTTACTAGCTATTTTAGTTGATAAAATGCACCCATGATATTAAACGTAAATTTGATAGAGTATAGAGTGTATTAACACAAAGTAAAACTTACTGGATTAATATTTGATACACTGTCAGTGTAAAAAAAAAAGTTTACACAAGCATGCCTATTTCCAAGCCTAAATCTAAAATTTAAATTTCTAACCTTAAAACCCTAAAAATCTAACAACAAGCCCTAAACCTTAAACCCTAAATTCAAACCATAAATCCTAAATTCTAAACCCTACAACCTAAACCTCTAAACCCTAAACTGGAACCCTAAACTCCTAAATAACCCCGCTTGTAGAAACTTTGTTTCCCAAGCCAGTGTATAGGATAATAATCCAAACTTAACTATACTAAGTATTAAAATAACTTGTCATAACATAAAGAATAATTAGTACGAATTTAAATTTGAAATTAGAAAAGAATCAGTAAAACTCTTAAAAAGAAGACATTTTTAAAATAAGTAAAAGAAATTTCTTCCCTTTCCTGAAAATAAGTCGTGTGAATGGCTAAAAATTGTCGAGTAGAATTAGTTTATCGTTAATTCATATACCAAGATGTGTAGGAAAAATATTTCTCTCACCAAAAGAAACATCAGAGTAACTAAGAAAATAGAATTACTTTTGCATAATTCCAACCTAACAGACTGAAACCCCAAATATATATGCACTCCCAAGTGACAATAAGTAGAGTTAAAACATTTACCTCAAGTTTAAATTTGTGCAACAAAGGCATATGTTGCATCAGATAGCACAACTTTGCAAGCTCTGCTGTATGTTGAATTGAAAGATCAACATTCGGAAATTCTAATGTCAAGCATCGAAGGTTTGGAAAAGCTGGTTGGACTGGCGACATGTCCTTCAAATTGAATTAGCAAACAACCAACATTACTTGTACCATAAAATTAAATCAAAACAGGATATATATATATAGGTCGATAACTGTGTGTACATGTACACATATCAACCTGCTAATTAGATTAGCTTACCACAAATGGCAGGTACGGAATATGTAACGACAGATTCACCAATTGGGAAGTTGGTAGACAGCTGGGAATGGATTTACGCACCTCAAAGACCCGACATGACTCCCATTGTCCACCATAAGATACATCACAAAGCTGAGGTACATACTTGAGATCTATGTGCACACGTTCCAATCCTCTATATTCAAAAGAAACCAAATTCGGTGCATAAACCTCAATGCTTTTGATGCAGTTGCAGAAGGATATATGTAAGTGTTTCAGCCTCAGCGATGAGCCACAAACATTTATATGAGTAAGCTGTTTTGAGTGAGAGACATGCAATGTTTCGAGCAAGGGACAATTCGAAAGGAAAGACTCCAGAATCTGACCGCTTACATCAATATGTTTCAAGCAAAGATCGGTTAGGAACCTAATTTCAGATGAACTGGAAAATTTCCATCCAAACAGGTAATTTTGACCGTCCCTCCGATGATTCGATCTGCATGGTTCGAAATCCAGTTCTAGCCTTTTAACCTTCTTCATTAGTGCAATGTCAATCCATCTATTGATAGATCGCCTATGTTGTTGGTTTAAATCAAAACAAACTCTCAACTCATCTATAGTTCCAGCTCTATGTGAGTCAAGAAATTGAGTAATCCATTCTACATAACCATCCGTTTCTTTCAGCAGCTTCTTGGGATCCGACATTAATGTCTTTGAAGCTTCAAAGTTTAGACTCCCACTGAAAAATTGACATAAATCTCGCCAACTCCGTGAAAGAACACAGGTTCTTAGCGCTTCTTTCAGTGATAGAAGACATAAAATCCGAAGAAGCAGATCTTGAGACAATCCACTTAACCGATCAATCAAATTGTCGTCATGTTCCTTCCACACACACACACACAAAAAAATGAATCTTCAAAATTCAAGGCATGAAAACACACTTTAAGAAGCATACAATTCTTAAACACATACTTAATTTGCATACAGACAGGCAAAGTAGGCACAAATGCAAAAGGTAACTTTCCATCGAATTGAACAATATATATCTCAAAGACGAAATATCAGTTAAAAGAATTCGGTGTTTCTTGAACTTACAGCAATCACATAAATGAATCAAACTAATTTTATGATATTTCACAAATATTATATGATAAAAGCACAAACAAAAATTTGATTCTCACCGAATTGTATGAATGTTTCCTGAATTTTTTCTTTGGTGTTGACGTCGGCGCCATGTTTGCGGCCCTAAGAGAGAAGTTAAAGTCTTGAGAGGAAAGTTGTTTACTTATTAGGGTTCAAATTTTGATTTTTTATGGGGTAAACTAACTATTTGCCATTTGGCACCCACCTATTTCCTTCTTTATGTTTAACAAATAATTTTCCCCTGATATACTCTGATGAAAATTAATTATTTTCTCAAATAAACTTTTGGTTTTTATTTCATATCTAAATAAACTTTTAAAATAATCAAATTAACATCTGAAAATAAATGTTCACTACGAATATGAATTTATGTGAATAAAATATAGCTATAAAAATTTATTTAAAAATAAAATAATTCATATTTTTTAACATTTCAATTTATTATATATATATATATATTTATATTCTTCAAATGTTTAAAAATCAAAAGCACAGAGAGATGATTAATTAACTTGTTCATGTTTCCCCGGGTCAACTTGCATAGGTTTCCATTATCTTCAGCAAGGATGAAGCCTGGGGATTACCTGCCTTGAAGCATATAAAATCCCTGCTCAAAAGAATTACAAATATCATCGTCTTCAAGGAAAAACAGAAGCAAAACAATCAAGAACAAAGTATGATGGGGAAACATATTCCTAACTGTAGATTAGGAGTTTAAAATATGCAAACCTAATAAGGTACACATGGGTGCTTCATCCGTCCATGTAGGCTTCTTCGGGTCATAATAGAAATAAGCAATCATTTGGACCATTTCATCACCCTTGCGAAATTCTGTCAACACCCTCAATAAATTGTAGCATCAAATAAAGGAGTTCAGAGCAATTTGACAGACCGACATTTTGTATAATACCAACCTCTCTCTCTGTACACGATTCTGTTTCCACGCAAAAACAAAACCTGGGGGCATTCCCTGACTTTAAGAGCATATGCCAAATCTCTCTCAATACTGATATCCAGTTTGACTGCCTGTTTCAGAATATTCTGAGGCATTATTATTGGCAGATAAATAATACAAAATAGTAGAAGGAAATTTGGACCTTTCGGTATCAAAATAGAACACAACCCACTTTCAAAAGCAACCAAATGGAGTGAGTGATTTGTACATAAACAAAATTTGTGTGTAACCAAATGGAGAGTCAATAAAGTTGGTGGAGAGTAATTTATATTTTATCAACATAGTTTTTTTCAGATAAAAGACAAAGAAAAGATTCCTATCCGAGATGGCAATCGGTCCTTGGCATTCTGATATACCTGGATTGCCTTCTCTAGCTCTTTTGAAGTCTTCCAATTGTGAGTTGCGCTGTCAACAAAATCAAATTGATGTTTTTTCCTTATTAACTGGTAATTAAAATATTGCTTACGACAGATATTAGGAAAGGATATGCTATAATAGGCACAATCATTCACAGGAAAAATTAATTGGAGAAAACTGCATACACAAACGCCAATTAAATATCTCGTATCATAATGCAACAATTTTACAAAAATCGGAGCATGCTACATTTGAAAGAGAATCAAAGTAACACAATAAATTTGACAGGAAAAGAGTTACCTTTTGTATCTCTCAAATACAAGAACTATTAGCGCGCTTGGATGGAAAGCAAAGCTCTCCCAATCGAGACAGTAAATCTCCTCTTCCACCACCATCTTTCCTCTATTACCAACTTCACTATCCTTCTCATCCTCACCTCATTCACTGCTACTATCATGATCAAATTCAGTTTCAAGTCTACCCTTCGTCACATTTTCCTTATTCTAGAAAGCTTCCGGATTCTGCTGCCGGATTGATTCAAACGTTTGCTCAAGTGAGTCACTTATAAAATCTTCAACGGCTACAGCTTCACTCCTACGACCACGTCTTGTATTCTTAGGAATGGTTGTTGCGAAGCTTTTATTGCGATTTTTCGTCTTTGTTATGGGAAACAACAGACTTTTGGTCCTTGTTTCCTGTTTCAGGTTCAGATTTAGACTTCAAGCAAGATTCAGGACCAGGATCAGGATAAGGGTCAGAGTTGGAATCCAAACTGAATTTTCTCGAAATAGCAAAGAAAGTGAAAGTTCTCAAGAAACGGCTACGGCATACACGGAAGGGCCAGGTGTTGTACGAATGACTAAGAGAACTATTAGTAACATTAGAAATAGACAACATGTGAGAATTATTATCAATTTTCTCTACACAATTAGGTAAAAAGGATTTGGTAACAATACCAAAATGAAAAGATAACATTTTCTCAACAACAAGGAATTCCCTAGCAGCAGTACCAACAACATAATAATGATGGGCAGGCTTAGGTTCCCAGAATTTGCTTCTATTTCATCATTTTATTGACCCCTTTTTTCAATAATCATAATCAACCATGAATTCCAAAACTCCAGCTGAGATACTATACTCTTTTCAATACAAAACCTACCACGAAAAATAATAAGCAAACGAAATAAGTAATCAGCAGCGTGCAGTTCATCATGTAAATAATAAGCAACCATGGAATTTTTGTTTTTTATGAATATATCTAATGGAAAACTAATTTTACAACAGAGAAATAAAGAGTCGGGAAATTGAAAGAGTTAGTAGTAGGTATAGATAGTTTTTTTTTTCTTTCACTTTTCTCTATTTCGAAAACGTTTGGAAAATTTAGGTTAAATGGAAAACTGAATCTTACCTCAGATATTTTGTGCTTGAATTTTTGATGGATTTGAAAAATGGAACACTTCAATTCATCAAACTAAAAAAATGGAGAAGAAAGGATGTGCAAAGCATACACCGCCGGTTAGCAAAACCCAAAACCTCGCGACGCTTTCTTATCCGTGTCCAACGGCACCGTTTTATTAACGGACAATATTTTCTTTTTCTTCTAAATTTTATTTTATTTCAATTTCTCTTCTAATTTTATATTTTTATTTTTTTATAAATTAATATCTTCAACTGTGATCTAAAAAAAATTAATTTGATAAATAAAGACAAATAGTTAGAGGCACCTCATAGCCTAATCAACGTAATCTTCATGTAGCAACAATAAAATCTCATGGAAAGTGAAAAAAATCAATAGCATAGAAGGTTTATTTTCTTAACTAATTTAGTCATTTTATTAGCTTACTTGTTACCCTCTTGAAAAGCATACTCAAATAATATCAAGAATTAAGATCTCATTCGATCGCCATTAATATAACTTACTAACCGAATCAGGCAGGATTCGTTGGACCCTCGATAAAGCAAGTTGTCTACTCTCCAAAGAAATATGTAAGCTTGTCATCTCAAATCAAATTTGTCCATGTTGAAATCATCATTGGACAGTATCGAAGAATATGATCAACATCTTTTACCACTGCTCCACAGACACCACGATTGTTATCTTGTGCTAAATGTCGTCGGACGCATTTTACATTCGATATAATTCTCCTATAGCACACTAACCATAGAAACAAACGAATTCGCGGCATACCTAGGAACTTCGCAAGCACTCTTCAAATCGGCTGTCATACACGAATTTCATAAGCTGATTTAACTGAGAACTATGTTCTAAAACTTAAATTATCCTATCGCCTATATACTAATATTTTTAATAATATATATATATATATATTTAAATTTAAATTTGGTTCACATAATACTTTAGAATTTAATTATGAATTTAGAAATTTATTTAAGACACGATTATAAACGTGATTGATCGGTTAAATAAAAACTGATAATTCAATTGATTTTAACATGTTATGTAACGCCCCAATTTTGGGCTTGGAAGTTTAGGGTCTGAACCGGACCGGTCTGATTTTTTGTTCGAATATAAAAGGTGGTTTTAGGGAAAGCCTAGTTCAGGATGTATTAAAAATATGGAAAAGTATCTAAAAATCCTCTTTCAATATATATATATAAGAGAGTGGTGAAATCAATTTTACAAAATAAGGTTTGGAAGTGTGACATTTCGAAATAGTGACTAAAATGTAATTTTTGAAAAGTTCAGTGGTGACTGTTTTGTAAGGATTGAAACTTTGAATCTTTAAGGAGCTAATTTACCCAAGGAAGGATTTCTCCAGATTTTTCTTAATTTTAATGACTCATTTAATGTTTAATTAATTTAAAGAAAAGAGGGAAAACCATATTTTAGTTTTCTTAACTAACTTTTGCTAAAATTTTCCCATTTCATTTTCTCTCAAAATTCTCCCAGCCAAACACAATTCCACAGCAGCTTTTCTTTTGATTTTCACTCTAAATGATGAGGTTTCAATCATCAATTGATTCCTAATCTTTTCTACATCAAATCCTCTTCATTTGCTCATTGAATTTTCAAGGATTTTGGCTCTAAACAAGGAGAAATCTACATTTAGAGGTAAGAATGTTCTTCTCCTCTAAATATTCAGTTCTTTATTGAAATTCCCAAGTTCTCAATCCTTAAATTAAGTTTAATAAAAGGTTTTGATGTTGTGATCTTGATTTTGGCTTAAAACTCAAGATTTTGATTTAATTTTGAAGAAATTCGTAATGAATGTTTGGGCTCTGTTTTGAGATGTCTTTTTAATGCATTTTGGATGTTTAATGATGTGTAATTGAGGTTTAATGAATGCAATCCCGAATAGGTTGATTTTCCTAAGTTTTTACTTGTGAAAATGGTGGTTTTTGGGGTAATCTTGGTGTTCTGTTATTGCTGGAGGTATAAGGACGAGTTTAGATCCTTTTTGGATGTTAATTGATGTTTAAGAATGTTTAGAAGTGATGGATCTTGGCTGGGTAATGTTGTGGATGAGTTTGGTAGTGATTTCGGTTGTGTTGGTAGCCGAAGTGTTAGATTTGTTGTGAGCAGCGAGTTTAGGTGTTGTGGCTGAAGATTTTAATGCATGATGATGCATTAATCATCTGCTTTGATGTGTTTAAAACAGGGGAGACACATTCGGATCCTTGTGGTGTTGATCCGGAGGCTTGATCGGCGTTTCGGCAAGTTTGCAAAACGGAATTGGTGAGTGAAGTTTGGTTTTCAGCTATGAAACCAATGTTTGAAGGTTTTGGGAGCTTAGTTTAAGTCTAAGCAACTTAACTAAGCTCAAGAGTAAGTTTTCGGAGAAACTCTCTCTTTGATGAACCTTGAGATGGTTGGATGCAATGTGTTTATTTTTGCATGTTTAAATTCTGTTTTGAAAGCATGTTTTAGCATGATTAATGCTGGTTTTGAAAGCCATGTGTTGAAGGATGCTCAAGGTAAGAGATCCTTGGTTTGATATTGATAAATGTGGTTTTGATGCATAGTGATGCATGATGGTTTAATGGCTTTGATTAATGCTTTAAAACAGTGGAATGTTGATGATAAATGATGTATATTGGCAAGTGATGTTTGGTTTTAAAGTACTTGAATCGGATATAGTTAGCCGGCTATAGGATTGGGTGCACCGTGAATTAAGTCGCCTTGGATGTTGAGGGGTTTTAATGGTACCGAAAACTTCATCCAAGTACACTAACGAGATGTCTAAGATCATAATGGTGGTTAAAATGCCATATGAGGATCTTGTGTTGTGTGTCTCGTGTTCTCGTTAGTGATGTTATACAACTACCGATGAGTGATGTAGAGGGGTTGTAATTGTACCGTTAAACTCCATCACGGGTGTTGAGGGGTTGTGATTGTACCGGTAAACTCCACCTTGTGTTCGGTAGTGTGTATGAAGCGTGTGGGACAACGTTTGTAATCCGCGTATTCGATTGTGTTTTATGTTGAAAATGGTTATGGTATCACTTGGAAGCCAATATGACATGTTAATGTTAATGAAGCATGAGATGCTTGTTGTGTATGCATTGTTGCATGGGAAATGATGTTTATGATTTTAAAGGCCTTTGAAAGGTGTTTTATAAAGTGCATTATTGTGTTGTTTCTTTAGAGCATGCCTCACTAAGCATTTGTGCTTACGCTCTCTTTCTTGAACCAATAATGCAGAGAATTGAAGTGCTTTATGGGCAGCAAGGAGGCTAAGAATCCAAGGAAAGGCTAAGCTCATGTATGGTGACTATTTTTACAACATTATTAGTTTTTGGTATTTGGCAATGGGAACCTAGGTTGTGTTTTTGGGAGATGTTTTAGACTCCCTGAGTTTGGCATGATGCCTATGATGTTTTGGACTTGTAATTGGCCATTTGGTGTTTGCTTTGGTGATTTGGTGCTTGGATGGTTTTCAATATTAGGATGCATGCCTATAGACTTGTGGTTTTTCCTAATTGATGCCATGAATGTGTTTTGATGATGCAAGTATGTTCCTTGTATGCATGATAACTTGTTGGCATGATTAGGAGGTCATAGGGATGCGTTTGAGTGGTTAATTGTATGATAAACCAGCAAGATCTGCACTTTCTGGGCAGTCCGTATCGGAACGGGCACTACCGTTTCGAAACGGGGGCCTGTAATGGCATTCGTGTATCGAAACGGGTAGAGGGCGTTTCGAAACGAATTTGCCACTGTCAAGCCCTGTTTCGAAACAGGTCTCGAAACAAACCCGCGTTTCGGAACGGTCAACCCCCGTTCCGAAACAGGTGACCGTTGGGCACTGATTTGAATGGTTTAAGGTTTCTAGCTTTACGTTTTAGTCCTGAATTTTGTATATGCAATTGCTTGAGTTTGAGATGTCCGTTAGAGGTGAAATTTGGCAGGGAAGCATGTAATATGACTAATTTCATAATGGTAACTTAAAAATCGGTTAAGTCCTCTTAATTTCCAGAATTTACATTTTGGTCCCTAAATGTTGTGATTTGTGCAATTGAGTCCCTTAACGTTTTCCGATCGCTGTGCTTTTCAAGTATGCTCTTCTCAAGGGTACGCTTAGGTTTAATATGCATATATACAAGTTTTAAAAAAAGGGTCGTTAATCAAGGTTGACTTTCGGGTTGACTTTGGTTTTCCCCTTGTAATCTTTGTAGTTCGGGTCAACCGTCTAGGCCCGGCTAAGGGGGTTACATTTGGTGGTATCAGAGCTGAGTTCTCGAGTAAATGGGAATGGTTGTGTGGGTGATATATGTATGATTGCTTTGTATGCTTTTTAAGTGAAAGTTTGAGGTGTGAATTGTAAAGTATGTTGCAATTGTGATGCTATGCTATGTTGAAGCATGTTAGAGGGACCCGTTGCCATATCAAAACTAATGAAATGAATTGTTTTTGAAAAATGAGCTTGAGTGCTTGGATTACTTACCTTGTTGGGCCTAATTATGTTTATTGCATTTGTGTTAGTGCATTGTTTAGTGAATGGGACCTCGTAGAGAGACGAGGATTAATACGCGAGCTATGGCTCAGAACGAGAATGAGGAGAATGCTGATAATGTAGTGGATTTACCTCCTCCTCCCGGTGGTGGACCGCCCGGTAGTGGTGGTGCTGGAGGTGATGGAGCTGGTGTTGATGCTGGTGTTGGGGTCGCTGGACCTGAAGCTGGACAGGGGCAAGCTGCTCCTGATATGACAGTTTTGATACAAGCTATTGCGGGAGCCTTTCAGGCGGCAGTAGCTGGAGCTCATGGAGCTGGGCATCAGGGAGATGCTAATGCTAGACTACCTTTGGAACGTTTGCGCAGTTTGGGAGGGACTGAGTTCAGGGGTTTGTCTACTGAAGGTTCTGAATCTTGGTTGGAAAGTACCAAGAGGATTTGGGGACAAATGAACTGCAATGATGTGCAGAAGCTAGGATGTGTGGTATCGATGTTACATGATGATGCGTATACCTGGTAGACGACTGCTATCTCCGGAATGGAGGATGTTGATGTGACTTGGACGTTCTTTCTAAACGCGTTCAAGCGAAGGTATCTGGGTGTACGATACCTGGATGAAAAGAAAAGAGAGTTCATGTCTTTGACGCAAGGAAGTATGACAGTAGCTGAGTACGAGATTCAGTTTGTCCGTCTCAGTCAGTACGCACCTGAGATTGTCCCTGATGAGCGGGAGAGGTGTGAACGTTTCTGTTATGGTTTGGTGACGGATGTAAAGACCTATATGCTTGCGGCTGAGTATACTGATTTCGATGTACTGGTTGGTAGAGCGAAGGATATTGAGCAGAACCTGGGTTTGTCTTCCAGGAGTGTTGGTTCTGGCTCGGGCAAGCGAGCTGCTGAGTATAGTTCCGGTGGTGGACAGAACAAGAAAGGACGAGATAAGAGGTATCAGTCTTCGGCTAGGCGAGGTGGTGGAGGGCATGGTGCGCCTGCTCAAGGAGACAGGGCGAGAGCTGATCAGAACACATGTTGGGCGTGTGGATCGCGTGGCTATTTGAGGCGTGATTGTCCTCGAGCAGCGAGGGAGGTTCAGGCTCCTGTTGTTGTAGCTGGTAATTCGTGCTGGAATTGTGGTTCGGCAGACCACATGAGGAGGGAGTGTCCTTTGTTGGCCGGTGGAGGTCAGGGACGTGCTTCTGGAGTTGTTGCACCACAGAGAGGTCGTGGGCGTGACCGTGGTAACTTCCAGCGCAGAGAGGATGGTGGAAGGAATGTGGCGCATGTAGTGGCTTTCCAACCTGAGGGTGGTGGCCAGGCTCGAGTGTATGCACAGCGAAAAGGGAGGAATGACACGGATGTGATCGCAGGTACCTTCACTTTGCAATCATTGTCATTACTTTCCTTGATTGATTCTGGATCTACACACTCATACATATTGCGTGAACATGCTCAATTGCTTGGTTTGCCTGTTGAGTCTTTGGATGTTGGTATGCGTGTGACTAGTTCCTTTGGTGAGACCGTTGTGACACGGAAGTTGTATAGAAGGTGTCCTTTGGTTGTTCAAGATCATGTTTTTCATGTTGATCTTATGGAATTGCCTTTCTAAGGTTTTGATATAATCCTTGGTATGGATTGGCTTGTTGAACATCGAGCTGTGGTGGATTTTGAGAACAAGCGAGTTTTGTTGAAGCTTGCGGATGATTATGAGGTAGTGGTGGTTGGTGAGAATGTGAAGTTTCTTACCAATGTGGTGTCTTCCTTGGAGGCGAGTCGGATGCTGAGGCAAGGGTGTGAAGCCTACCTAGCCTTTGTGATGAATCCTAGCTCTAAGGAGTTGCGAGTGCAAGATATCAGGACTGTGCGAGAGTTTCCTGGTGTGTTTCCGGAGGAGGTTCTTGGACTGCCTCCTAATCGAGAGGTGGAGTTTGGAATTGAGCTGTATGAGAATACAACTCCAGTTTCCATTACTCCTTATCGAATGGCTCCTAAGAAGTTGAAAGAGCTGAAGACGCAACTTCAGGAGTTGCTTGATCGTGGTTTCATTCGGCCGAGTGTGTCACCTTGGGGTGCACCGGTCTTGTTTGTGAAGAAAAAGGATGTCACTATGAGAATGTGCATCGATTACCGTCAGCTGAACAAGTTGACTATCAAGAATCGGTATCCATTGCCGAGGATTGATGATCTTTTGATCAATTTTGGGGAGCGGTTGTGTTCTCTAAAATTGACTTAAGGTCAGGGTATTACCAGTTGAAGGTGAAGGATGTGGATGTGCCAAAGACAGCCTTCAGAACGAGGTATGGGCATTATGAGTTCCTTGTGATGCCGTTTGGTTTGACGAATGCTCCTGCAGCTTTCATGGACATGATGAATAGAGTGTTCCATGAATATTTGGACAAGTTTGTTGTGGTGTTCATTGATGATATCCTCGTGTACTCTCGTACTGAGGAGGAATATGAGGGGCATTTGAGGATTGTGTTGCAGGCTTTGTTGGAGAATCCGCTTTATGCTAAGTTAAGCAAGTGTGAGTTCTGGCTCAGGGAAGTTGTGTTCCTTGGTCATGTGGTTTCTGTAGAGGGGATTCGTGTTGATCCTCAGAAGATTGAGGCAGTGATGAATTGGAAGCCTCCTAAGTCTGTTTATGAAGTTCGTAGTTTCCTTGGTTTGGCAGGATACTAACGGAGGTTCGTGGATGGATTTTCAAAGATTGCTGCACCTTTGACGAAGTTGTTGCAGAAGGATGTTAAGTATGAGTGGAGAGAAGCGAGACAACAGGCTTTTGAGAAGCTGAAGGCAGCTTTGACGCAAGCTTCTATCTTGGTTCAGCCTGAATCAGGGAAAGAGTTTGTGGTGTATAGTGACGCGTCCTACGTAGGTTTGGGATGTGTGTTGATGCAAGAGGGTAAGGTGGTGGCTTATGCATCGCGCCAGTTGAAGGTGCATGAGCGCAATTATCCGACGCATGTCATTGAATTGGCTGCGGTGGTTTTTGCCTTAAAAATTTGGAGACATTACCTGTATGGTGAGAAGTTTACTGTGTACACGGATCACAAGAGTTTGAAGTATCTGATGTCTCAGAAGGAGTTGAATCTTAGGCAACAACGTTGGGTGGAGTTGCTTAAAGATTACGATCTGACGATCGAGTATCATCCGGGAAAAGCTAATGTTGTAGCGAATGCCTTGAGTAGGAAGGTAGCAGTGGAATTGAGGGCTATGTTTGCCAATTTGAGCATATCGCGAGATGGTGGTCTTGTGGCTGAATTGCAAGTGAAACCATCCTTGGTTCAGTTGATAAAGGATAAGCAGTTGTTGGATGATTCCTTGGTGCCACATGTTCAGGATATTGCTGAGGATAGACCATCGGATTTCTGCTTTAATGATGATGGAGTTGTATGTTTTGGGAGTCGGATAGTAGTGCCCAATGATGCCGAGTTGAGGCGTGCTATTCTGACTGAAGCTCATAGTAGTCCTTTTGCTATGCACCCTGGTAGTACTAAGATGTATCGTGATCTTCGTGATGAGTACTATTGGGTGGGTTTGAAGAAGGATGTTGCTGAGTATGTGAGCAAGTGCATGGTTTGTCAGCGAGTTAAAGCTGAGCATCAGTTTCCTTCTGGGTTGTTGCAACCGTTGAGGATTCCTGAGTGGAAGTGGGAAAGGATTACCATGGACTTTGTGTCTGGTTTGCCTTTGTCGCCATCGAAGAAGAATTCGGTGTGGGTGATTATGGATCACCTGACGAATTGTGCGCATTTCTTGCCTGTGCATACTACGTACACTTTGGACAAGCTTGCAAAGTTGTACATTGCTGAGGTTGTGCGGCTGCATGGTGTGCCAAAGTCGATAGTGTCGGATAGAGATCCGAGGTTTACATCGCGTTTCTGGCAGTGTTTGCATCAAGCTTTGGGTACGCGGTTGAATTTCAGTATTTCTTATCATCCACAGTCGGATGGACAGTCTGAGCGTGTTGTCCAAGTGCTGGAGGATATGTTGAGGTGCTGTGTGATTGAGTTTCAGGGCTCTTGGGAGAAGCATTTGTCGTTGGTGGAGTTTGCTTATAACAATAGCTACCAGGCAAGTATTCAAATGGCACCTTATGAAGCTTTGTACGGGAGGAAGTGTAGGACTCCTCTTTGTTGGGCTGAAATAGGCCAGAAGTTGGTTTCAATGCCAGCTTTGTTGAAAGGAACCACCGAGAAGGTGAAGCTCATTTGTGAGAGGTTGAAGGCAGCTTCTGATCGACAGAAGTCTTACGCGGATTTGAAGCGTAAGGAGGTTGAGTATGCGGTTGGTGACCGTGTGTTTTTGAAAGTTTCGCCTTGGAAGAAGGTGATGAGGTTTGGTCAAAAGGGTAAGCTGAGCCCTAGGTACATTGGACCATACGAGGTGATTGAACGTGTGGGTCCTGTTGCGTGCAAGCTGAGGTTACCGCAAGAGTTGGAAAAGATTCATGGTGTGTTTCAAGTCTCTATGCTTCGGAGGTATAGATCGGATCATTCGCATGTTATGCCTGTGGAGGAAGTGGAGTTGAATCCGGATTTGACCTATGATGAGGAACCGGTGGAAATTCTGGATTCGGGCAGTAAAGTTCTTCGAGGCAAGACCATTGATTTGGTAAAGGTGTTGTGGAAGCATCGTGGTGTTGAGGAAGCCACGTGGGAACGGAAGGATGACATGTTGAAGTAGTTTCCATACCTTTTTCCTCCAGGTAAATTTCGAGGACGAAATTTCTTAAGGGGGGAAGAGTTGTAACGCCCCAATTTTGGGCTTGGAAGTTTAGGGTCTGAACCGGACCGGTCTGATTTTTGGTTCGAATATAAAAGGTGGTTTTAGGGAAAGCCTAGTTCGGGATGCATTAAAAATATGGAAAAATATCTAAAAATCCTCTTTTAATATATATATAAGAGAGTGGTGAAATCAATTTTACAAAATAAGGTTTGGAAGTGTGACATTTCGAAATAGTGACTAAAATGTAATTTTTGAAAAGTTCAGTGGTGACTGTTTTGTAAGGATTGAAACTTTGAATCTTTAAGGAGCTAATTTACCCAAGGAAGGATTTCTCCAGATTTTTCTTAATTTTAATGACTCATTTAATGTTTAATTAATTTAAAGAAAAGAAGGAAAACCATATTTTAGTTTTCTTAACTAACTTTTGCTAAAATTTTCCCATTTCATTTTCTCTCAAAATTCTCTCAGCCAAACACAATTCCACAGCAGCTTTTCTTTTGATTTTCACTCTAAATGATGAGGTTTCAATCATCAATTGATTCCTAATCTTTTCTACATCAAATCCTCTTCATTTGCTCATTGAATTTTCAAGGATTTTGGCTCTAAACAAGGAGAAATCTACATTTAGAGGTAAGGGTGTTCTTCTCCTCTAAATATTCAGTTCTTTATTGAAATTCCCAAGTTCTCAATCCTTAAATTAAGTTTAATAAAAGGTTTTGATGTTGTGATCTTGATTTTGGCTTAAAACTCAAGATTTTGATTTAATTTTGAAGAAATTCGTAATGAATGTTTGGGCTCTGTTTTGAGATGTCTTTTCAATGTATTTTGGATGTTTAATGATGTGTAATTGAGGTTTAATGAATGCAATCCCGAATAGGTTGATTTTCCTAAGTTTTTACTTGTGAAAATGGTGGTTTTTGGGGTGATCTTGGTGTTCTGTTATTGCTGGAGGTATAAGGACGAGTTTAGATCCTATTTGGATGTTAATCGATGTTTAAGAATGTTTATAAGTGATGGATCTTGGCTGGGTAATGTTGTGGATGAGTTTGGTAGTGATTTCGGTTGTGTTGGTAGCCGAATTGTTAAATTTGTTGTGAGCAGCGAGTTTAGGTGTTGTGGCTGAAGATTTTAATGCATGATGATGCATTAATCATCTGCTTTGATGTGTTTAAAACAGGAGAGACACATTCGGATCCTTGTGGTGTTGATCTGGAGGCTTGATCGGCGTTTCGGCAAGTTTGCGAAACGGAATTGGTGAGTGAAGTTTGGTTTTCAGCTATGAAACCAATATTTGAAGGTTTTGGGAGCTTAGTTTAAGTCTAAGCAACTTAACTAAGCTAAAGAGTAAGTTTTTGGAGAAACTCTCTCTTTTATGAACCATGAGATGGTTGGATGCAATGTGTTTATTTTTGCATGTTTAAATTCTGTTTTGAAAGCATGTTTTAGCATGATTAATGCTGGTTTTGAAAGCCATGTGTTGAAGGATGCTCAAGGTAAGAGATCCTTGGTTTGATATTGATAAATGTGGTTTTGATGCATAGTGATGCATGATGGTTTAATGGCTTTGATTAATGCTTTAAAACAGTGGAATGTTGATGATAAATGATGTATATTGGCAAGTGATGTTTGGTTTTAAAGTACTTGAATCGGATATAGTTAGCCGGCTATAGGATTGGGTGCACCGTGAATTAAGTCGCCTTGGATGTTGAGGGGTTGTAATGGTACCAAAAACTCCATCCAAGTACACTAACAAGATGTCTAAGATCATAATGGTGGTTAAAATGCCATATGAGGATCTTGTGTTGTGTGTCCCGTGTTCTCGTTAGTGATGTTATACAACTACCGATGAGTGATGTAGAGGGGTTGTAATTGTACCGTTAAACTCCATCACGGGTGTTGAGGGGTTGTGATTGTACCGGTAAACTCCACCTTGTGTTCGGTAGTGTGTATGAAGCGTATGGGACAACGCTTGTAATCTGCGTATTCGATTGTGTTTTATGTTGAAAATGGTTATGGTATCACATGGAAGCCAATATGACATGTTAATGTTAATGTTAATGAAGCATGAGATGCTTGTTGTGTATGCATTGTTGCATGGGAAATGATGTTTATGATTTTAAAGGCCTTTGAAAGGTGTTTTATAAAGTGCATTATTGTGTTGTTTCTTTAGAGCATGCCTCACTAAGCATTTGTGCTTACACTCTCTTTCTTGAACCAATAATGCAGAGAATTGAAGTGCTTTATGGGCAGCAAGGAGGCTAAGAATCCAAGGAAAGGCTAAGCTCATGTATGGTGACTCTTTTTACAACATTATTAGCTTTTGGTATTTGGCAATGAGAACCTAGGTTGTGTTTTTGGGAGATGTTTTGGACTCCCTGAGTTTGGCATGATGCCTATGATGTTTTGGACTTGTAATTGGCCATTTGGTGTTTGCTTTGGTGATTTGGTGCTTGGATGGTTTTCAATATTAGGATGCATGCCTATAGATTTGTGGTTTTTCCTAATTGATGCCATGAATGTGTTTTGATGATGCAAGTATGTTCCTTGTATGCATGATGACTTGTTGGCATGATTAGGAGGTCATAGGGATGCGTTTGAGTGGTTAATTATATGATAAACCAGCAAGATCTGCACTTTCTGGGCAGTCCGTATCGGAACGGGCACTACCGTTTCGAAACGGGGGCCTGTAAATTGTAATGGCATTCGTGTATCGAAACGGGTAGAGGGCGTTTCAAAACGAATTTGCCATTGTCAAGCCCTGTTTCGAAACAAGTCTCGAAACAAACCCACGTTTCGGAACTGTCAACCCCCGTTCCGAAACATGTGACCGTTGGGCACTGATTTGAATGGTTTAAGGTTTGCAAGCTTTACGTTTTAGTCCTGAATTTTGTATATGTAATTGCTTGAGTTTGAGATGTCCGTTAGAGGTGAAATTTGGCAGGGAAGCATGTAATATGACTTATTTCATAATGGTAACTTAAAAATCGGTTAAGTCCTCTTAATTTCTAGAATTTACATTTTGGTCCCTAAATGTTGTGATTTGTGCAATTGAGTCCCTTAACGTTTTCCGATTGCTGTGCTTTTCAAGTATGATCTTCTCAAGGGTACGCTTAGGTTTAATATGCATCTAGACAAGTTTAAAAAAAAGGGTCGTTAATCAAGGTTGACTTTCGGGTTGACTTTGGTTTTCCCCGTGTAATCTTCGTAGTTCGGGTCAACCGTCTAGGCCGGGCTAAGGGGGTTACATGTTAAATAAAATCAGAAATTGTGTGAATCATTATCCTGAGTTCCAACCAATTAAACTTGATTTGAAACTCATTTTTTTCTTCAATCGACTTCCTTCTTTCTTGCTGTTTTCTAAACTCTGCTTTTCTTTTTCATTTGGTGGGCTTGAAGCCCAAACCGAACTGGTCTTTCTTTATTGGGATCTCCACTTGGTAAAGTCTTCCTTGATGGTTCCTTCCAAATCCCAATCTAACCTTGGCTCCCTTTCCAAGTGTTTGTTTCACTTGCTTCTTTGCGCAACTTGACAGCTCTGGTTCTGGCACTTTGCTTCCTTCAGTGACGAAGGTTGCATTGACTAACTCCAATGTTCTAAAATAACACTCAAGTGCCCCCTCATCTACTTTAATGTACGGTGTATCAGTGATTACCGATGCAATGATTTCTTCTTCCGCACCAACCATGATTAATTGTCCATCAATAACAAACTTCAATTTCTGATGAAGAGTTGAAGGTATTGCACATGCTGTGTGAATCCACGGGCGCCCGAGCAAACAGCTATAACTAGGGTTTATATCCATAACCACGAAGTCTACCTCAAATGTTGATGGCCCAATCTGTATGGGAACTTCAATCTTTCCTAACACATCCCGTTGGGTCCCGTCGAAGGCACATACTGTATTTTGATAAGCTCTCATGTAAGAAATATCAATAGACAACTTTTTCAACGTTGCCAAAGGGAGAACATTCAAAGCTGAACCATTGTCAATGAGAACTCCTGGTAGCATATATCATTTGCATCTTGTAGAAATATGGAGGGGCTTGCATGATCCTCTCCCCTCTGCAGGTATTTCTTCATCACTAAATGATATAAAATTATTAACTGCAATATTATTGACCAACATGTCCATCTTGTCAGTCGTGATCTCCTTTGGCACAAATGTCCTATTTAACACTTTCAACAAAGCATCCCGATGACCCTCGAAACTCAGTAGCAACGACAACATAGAAATTCGGGTCGGAAGTTTATGTAGCTGCTCCACCACACTGTATCCGCTATGCTTGAGTATTTTCAGAAACTCTTGAGCCTCTGTTTCCTTCATTGGCTCATGAATCACTGGTGTTTTCTCTTGGAAGAAGTCTTTTTCTCCTTCCTTATCTTGCTGGTTAGTAGCATTTCTCTATGCTACATCTCTATCTTCAACTTCTGGTGCCGAATAGAGTCTTGCAGTTTTTGTGAAATGACCTACCTCATTAACAAGCTCTTATTTTCTTCCTTCTTCAACTATTGGGCTCCTCGGATAGGTCACCACGCAAGCATAGTTCCAAGGGACTTGTTTACTGTCCTTATATGGGAATGGGGCTGGTGCCTTCACAACCAATCGTGGGGTCACACTCCTAGCTTGTTCGCTAACTATTACATTGGTCTTGATCACCAAAGGCTTCATTTATGTGTAAATATTTTTAGAGGATGATTTCTCTGACGCACAGACTTGCATCCTCTGTTCTTTCTGCACATAAAATTCTAACTATTTACAGTTAATTTTTGTCTGTACTAACTGCTTAAACTCCAAGCAATTTTCAATTTCATGCCCCTTCTTCTGATGGTATTCACAATACAATCCTTCGATCGTTGCTTCTTCAAACCTTCCTTCTATCACCCAGCTTTGACTATCTAGGTCCATACCCATCATGGATGTTTTAACCTCGGAAACGTGCTTCTAAGTTATCCATTATTAAAATGTACATCATTTTAGGAATAAAAGTCTAAGTATTAAATTGAACTTTATTATTGGTAATTAATCTTACAAGAAATTAACCTAAAAGGTATTTATTTTAAATTATTTGGTAGTTTTTTAAAAAGCATTAATTATTAAGAGATCTATTTACCTTAATATTTTACCGAGTTAAAGTACATAAAGATGAATAAATTAAAAAACACGATAAATGTGAACAAATTAAACAATGAAATAAAGTGCATTAAATAAGAATTTAAGAACCAAATTAAAAGTAAAAAGGGATTAAAGTAAAGAAATTGCAATCAGTGCGATCAAAACGCGCGCTTGTCAACTTGGGGTACAAGCAAAACCGCCATTCGCACGATGTCACCGTTGTTGGCCGCCGGTCAATGCTGAACACCGGCAATATGCCGCTGCTAGCATGCTACTACCCTTGCTCCGGTGGCAATGCCTTGCTCTATTCTTTGGTTATGAAGGACACTCCACGAGCTTCGGGGGATTTAATCACTGCTCTTTGATTTTTATTTTTTCTATAAAGTTACTAGGAGTTAAATAAGGTTAGTATTTGGGTTAATCTTATCTCTAAATCCTATTAATTTGGTGAATTTGGCGGATCTAAAAATTTCAATGGGCTCCTATTATAATCTAACAAATCACATCCGCCTATTTAATCAATGCTCTTTGACTTTTATTTTTCTATAAAGTTATTAGGAGTTAAATAAGGTTAGTATTTGGGTTAATTTTATCTCTAAATCTTATTAATTTGGTGGGTTTGGTTTGAGTCCAATTTTGGTTTAGAAATTGGGGTTGATTTTGGTTTAATGTATTTGGATTCTGGATTCTCGTTTATATTATTTTGGGTTTTGTTAATTTGAATTTCACATTACATCTATTAATTTTAAAACCAAATTGTTTCTGTTTTGTGTTTCCCCACATGGCTTTCCACTTGGTGTTAGGCAGCTCGTAATTATATTCTCTATCTCATTAAAAACATTCTAAAACTTAAATGGAAAAAATGAGTAGCCATGATAGATCGCCAACAAGAACATTTAATAATGCAAATAAAATGCTAAATTAAAACTAATTCCTTAATCCAGTAATGACAGCCATCACCATTTCACAGGTTCATAACACACCCATCTTAATCTAACATGTGCATGATCGGCTCTGAAGGAGTAGTGAAACGAGTTACTTCAAGGTTATCATAGTGAGCGAGTTTCGTCAATCCATCAACAATTTGGTTCTTCTTGCGTGAAACATGGATGAAATCTAACTCCCAATCTTGTTCGATCAAAGACAATACATGTCTCAATATAGGAATTCTCGGTGATTGATTATGTGATTCTGAACTAATTGAGTCACATCTGAGCAGTCAACTTCTATTTGGATTTTTCGATATCCCACTTCCCATGCTTCATTAAGTTCGATATAGACCCCTCATAGCTCTGCTTCTAGAACCGAAGAGAGCCCAATAAATTTAGTCTACCTTGATAACCACATTCCATCCGCACACCTTATTACACCACCACAGGATGCATACCCATCTTCTTCGTTTCTTGTTCCGTCAGGATTAACCTTCACCCAGCCCTGCTGTGGAGGTTGCCATCCTATTGTATGAGCCGCAGCTAATGTTAAATTCCAATGCTAATGTTGCACTTTTTTGCATCTGGAACTTCGAACTAATAAGGGTCGTGAATCTTCTAATGGGCATTCAAATACTACTGAGTTTCGCTCAGTCCAAAGGTTTCAAATGATCGCCCCGAATTGTAAGTCCCAATCCTTATCCTCTTACAAAGCCCCGAGGATTCGTGAGATTCAGCGTTACTCATGCTTTCATCTCCATAGACAAGTATTCTTGTAGGCACTCCGGTCGAACTAGTCTCATCCATATTGATAATGCGATAGGGCAGAATCGAACTAGATGATTCGCATATTCTACCGACCATGTGCATTTTGGACAGCTACTATCGATAGTAAAGTGACGGCGTAACCATTTCACATTGGTCATTACCCTATCACATTCACAACATAAGAGCCACAAGAACATTTTACTTCTCTGAGGGCCACAAAATTTGTTTATAACCTTCCAGACCTTGTTCACATTTAGTAACATACCCCCTTGATTGGTTAAGGATTCGTAAGCCGACGGAACCGTAAAGGTCAAATCAGAGTTTAAACACCATCCCATAGCATCCCCCAGATACGGCGGACATGGCCCTTTAATAGCAGCTATGCGAAGCAGGATGTCGGTCGAAAGAAAACGTTCAAACAAGGACCATGCATTGAAGGACCCGTTGAGATCTTAGCATCAGATAGCTAATGTTGTGTGGTAAGTCTACCGAGTTGGTGAGTATGTTGTAGTGAGAAGGGACGTGTGGAGGAGCAGTTTCAGTGACTCTTCCTGTCCGATAAATTTCGAGGACGAAATTTCCTTAAGTGAGGGAGAGTTGTAACACCCGGGTTTGGGGGTCGGGTGAAAATAATATAATATTAAAATAATGTTTTAGGCCTCGTGTTTTCAAAACAATGATTTTTATGTTGGGCTTGTTTTGGTTTTAAAACTCAATTCAATGGAATTTGGGAATTTGAGATTTGCCATCTCATTAATGGCAAAGTTGTAATATTGGGGATTTTTGAAATAGCCCAATAAAATAAAACAAAAACAAAACCACATTTCACCATCTTCTTCCCCTTTCTATTCTTTTGAACGTGAACTTCTCCCTCTCCTCCCATTTTGCTTTTTCATCAAATTTTGCCTTCATTTTTGGAGCTCTTGCAAAGGTAACAACAAATTCTTTCTCTCCTCAACTTCCTCTTTCTTCTCACACTTTTAGTTTTCATTAAAATTCATTATTTGGAGTTTTGTGTTTTGGAAGAAAAAGATGCAAACTTTACCATCCATTGTTTGAGCTTTTGATTCTTTGTTAATAGATAAGTTAATATTAACCCAAGAGGTCCAACATACTAGATTTTTACATTGTTTTAACTTAATTTCCGGATTTGAGTTTAATGGGGGTTTTGAAGTGTGATTGGTAAGGTTTTGGGGCTGTTTTGGGTGAGGATTTGTTGGCTGATGGTTATACTATGTTTGGGTAGTGTTTTGAACATGTTTAATAGTGCTTTGGATGGTTATATTGCTGATTTTTGCTGGGTTCTTGTGGAAGTACGAAAATGAGAATTTGGAGAATGAACTTGGCTTTGAATTGTGAGAATTGTAGTGGATTTGTGCGTTGGTGTTAAACAATGGGTTTGTGGCTGATTTTGAGGTTAATGTATTGTTTTTGAATGGTTAGAAGCAAGAGAAAACAATGGAGAAGCTTCGGGCTCAAATCCGGAGACTTGGATGCTTGGTAGGCTAGTCGGCTTGTGCTAAATGGAGTGGTCGGTGAGTAGTTATTGTTTTTAAATGACTTTTAAATTTTGGTTCAAGCATGTGAACCTAGGATGGGCTTGGTAAACCCACCTAGAGTTGAGATTAGGGTGGTAGCCTAATCTCAAGCTTTAGTTAGAAACTTTTGGTTGAACTCCTAATTGCTTGGTTATGCATCTTGTTTATTTGCATTTATTGTAGTTATGTATATTGTGTTATACATGTTATTGAGGCATGGTTTGATACATTGCTATGCATGTGGTTTGGATTGTGAATTGTGCATGATAGTGATCATGGTGAGTACGTGCTAAGCACGGAAGTAGATATGAAATGATGTGTGAAAGATTATGAATTGTGTTTAATATTGGCACTAGTATGCTTGGGTACAATGATCGATCATTAGGATGTTAGTGTGCACACGAGAGTCAAATTCGCGCGTGGTCTTGGTGACGGTGCTCATCAAGATGGAGTACGGGTTCGCCCGGAAATCTTTATATATTAGTCGGTGATGAGTGGAATCCCATCGACGGGGCGTGAGGATGAGTGGAATCCCCTCCGCGAGAACCGGTGATGAGTGCAATCCCACCGTAAGGTAATGTTTTTTGTTGGATGTGAGTTCCAACGTGTTATCCGTGTATTCGAGTCATAGCTAGGTGCCAATATAATGCAATATGAGATTATATATGTGCCATTATGATTTGAGATGTGTTGCCAATATAGATTGATATATGTGGTTGTTAATACATTGATATATGTATCTTTGTGTGTTGGGCTTATGTGTTGTTGATCATGGCATAGTGTCGATTATATGTTCATGCATTCTATCTTGGTTGTTGCTCGTGCTTGGACCCTGCATTGTCGATGTTTGTTTTACGAGCTTACCCTCACTAAACTTTTATGTTTACGCTTCTTTTTGTTCGACAATGCAGATCAGTAGCTTGTGGGTGGCAAGGGCGAGGAAGGGCCTCCAAGTGTCGCTTTTGGTTAGCTCAAGTATGAACTTTAAATTGAAAGATTGTAATAGTCAAGCAATGGGATAGGTGTTGTTGATTTGAGTTTTGATGTACGTTGATGTTGGTTGGGCTTTTGGATGCTTTGTTTGAATTGTAACCTTGCTTATGTTGCATGTCATGAATGCTTATATGTTTTGTTTCTAAGGCATGAACCTTTAAGTGCTAAGTATGTCTCCTTTTGAGTAAATGTATGAATCTTGTCGATGCATGATCCTTGTTCGTTTTGAATGTCTTGTATGTGGATATCCTGGTTGTTAAAGGTTGTATGTGTGTTGTTTGTGGCTAGGGGAGTCGTAAATTGCATTTAGAGTTGAGTCTCGTATCGTTTTGCTGCAATTTGGAGTCTTGCAGTGCAGGGCGTATCGATACGGTCCTACACTTTGGGACTCAGAATTGGCTTAGGGTACAGATACTCGGGGGCATATCGATACGCCCAATCTTTACTGAAATTTCGAGATTTTAACAAGTTTTTGGCGTATCGGTACGGGCTTTAAGCGTATCGGTACGATTTTGTATCGTTGACCGCGAGATGTTGACCGAGGAGGGTGTATCGATACGCCCAAGGGCTGTATCGATACGGTCTTCCTGGTTTGACTTGAGGCAGTTGACTTGGTCAAGGCGTATCGATACCCTCTGCAGGTGTATCGATACGGCCTGCTTTAAAAGGAAAAATGGGATGTTTTAAAGTGTTGTTTTGGATGGTTGTTTTTATATTGTTGTGTTTCTGCTGTTGTGTTTCATATAGGACTTAATAATGCATTTAGACAAGATAAGGTTAAAAGAAATTTTCTAGGGTTGCTAACCGAGGTGGGACCTTAACGGGTTTCACATCGGTTTTCCCCGTGTAGCCTACTCGGATCGGTCAGCCGACCAGACCAGGATGAAGGGGTTACAGAAAACATAAGTGGCTATTCCAATAGTTAACCCAACCAAAAAAACCCACTCAACTCAGTTCCGCCAACTAGAAATCTTAATGGCCGCCTATTATAATCTAACAAATCACATCCGCCTATTTAATCACTGTTCTTTGATTTTTATTTTTCTATAAAGTTATTAGTAGTTAAATAAGGTTAGTATTTGGGTTAATTTTATCTCTAAATCTTATTAATTTTGTAGATCTGGTTTGACTCGAATTTTCAATAGCGGATCTAGAAATTTAAATACTAAACCCTAAAAAATCTTCTTCCTCTTTTCGGTGCCCCTATATATGTTCCAACACTAAAAATACTAAAAAATCAAATTTCAAACCTTAACCTCAAATTCTAAATCTTAAACCTTACACCCTAAAAAATACAACCTACCCTAAATTTTCTAAACCCAAACTTTAAGCCTTAAACCCTAAATCTAATTTTAAATGTTAGAGCATACATAAAGGCACCGAAAAATGGCAAATGATTTCCATCCATTTCTTTATACTGCCTATGGTTGTGGTTGTATTGTTGCAGATCAATGATGGTTCTTTCTAGTTACTTAGGTTCCTATTAAACCGTCACTTGTCTGTTTTGTGTTTCCCCACATGGCTTTTCACTTGGTATTAAGCAGATGGTAATTATGCTCTTTGTCTCAGTAAAATTGTCTTTTACTAACTTTTTGATAATTAAATTTTTTAAATTTACAATTATTTTAAATAATTAAAAATTTTAAAATATATATTACATATGTCTCATTAAATTTGTCTTTTATTTTGACTCATTATTATTTAAAATTTATTATTGATAAAAATATGAAAAATAAAATATTTTATAAACCTTCAATCAAGTAGTTTTAAAATGTATATTTTGTCAAATTTAATTATTTAAAATATTTAAAATAATCATGGTCAGAGTTTAAATTTTTTACTTTTAAAAAGTCAATAAGGAACAAAATTAATGGGGTGTGTGATAACGAAGTCGCCACATGTCCCTTTTACTTTATTAGGCGGACCGGAAACCTAAGAATAAATTAAAGATTATGAGATTTTAAAGGGTTCGGAAGCACGGTTACATGTGGGGAAGGATTAGCACCCTTATCACGCTTGCAGAACGACGCCTACTTGATCACTAATATTTTTCTTGTAACTCGGATGCGTGCATGCAAAGATTAATGTAAAAATTCATAGAGTTTTAGAAATGACCTAAATTTGCTCACAGCTGAGTAAACTCTGGTCATTTTAGACGTAAAGGGATTAAGAGTTTAATCCCTAAAATCCCAAAAAATATAGTCTCGCATAGGAGTTTCGATTGTTCCCCCAACTACTAAGAGAAGCTCAAATTAACCCTAATTGAAAAAATATCTTATTTTTATGATGCAATAAAATCTCTTTTTTTAAATGACATTTTATATTTTATTTTTATTTTTATGGGTGGTTTAACATTAAAAGTTAAATAGTAATTTTACATATTTAGAGTAACTAATTTTAAAAGCTTAAATTAATGGCTTACAATTTATTTACTCTTCTAAAAATTACCTAAAGAGTTTTATTTAGGATTAAGGAGAAATGATTTTTTTACTTTACCAAATCAGTTTTTATTTACTATTATTTATAATTAATAAATTATTTACTTTTTTCAAGAAAAATTATCTATAGCTTTTATTTAATTATCTACAATTAAGGGAAAGTAAAAAAAGTATTTAAGTTATCCATTATTAAAAGGTACATCATTTTAGGAATAAAAGTCTAAGTATTAAATTGAACTTTATTATTGGTAACTAATCTTACAAGAAATTAACCTAAAGGGTATTTATTTTAAATTATTTGGTAGTTTTTTAAAAAGCATTAATTATTAAGAGATCTATTTACCTTAATATTTTACCGAGTTAAAGTACATAAAGATGAATAAATTAAAAAACATGATAAATGTGAACAAATTAGACAATAAAATAAAGTGCATTAAATAAGAATTTAAGAACCAAATTAAAAGTAAAAAAGATTAAAGTAAATAAATTGCAATCAGTGGGATCAAAACGCGCTTGTCAACGTGGGGTACAAACAAAACTGCGATCCGCACGATGTCACCGTTGTCGGTCGCCGGTCAATGCTGAACACCGGCCACTACACGCCGGCAATGTGCCGCTCCCTTGCTCCGGTGGCAATGCCTTGCTCTATTCTTTGGTTATGAAGGACACTCCACGAGCTTCGGAGGATTTAATCACTGCTCTTTGATTTTTATTTTTCTATAAAGTTACTAGGAGTTAAATAAGGTTAGTATTTGGGTTAATCTTATCTCTAAATCCTATTAATTTGGTGGATTTGGTTTGAGTCCAATTTTCAGTGGGGGATTTAGAAATTTTAATGGGCGCCTATTATAATCTAACAAATCACATCCGCCTATTTAATCACTGCTCTTTGACTTTTATTTTTCTATAAAGTTATTAGGAGTTAAATAAGGTTAGTATTTGGGTTAATTTTATCTCTAAATGCTATTAATTTGGTGAGTTTAGTTTGAGTCCAATTTTGGTTTAGAAATTGAGGTTGATTTTGGTTTAATATATTTGGATTCTGGATTCTCGTTTAGATTATTTTGGGTTTTGTTAATTTGAATTTCACATTAAATCTATTAATTTTAAAACCAAATTGTTTCTGTTTTGTGTTTCCCCACATGGCTTTCCACTTGGTGTTAGGCAGCTGGTAATTATAGTCTCTATCTCATTAAAAATATCCTTAAACTTAAATGACGGAAAAAAGTACTCATAATAGATCACCAACAAGAACATTTAATGATGCAAATAAAATGCTAAACTAAAACTAATTCCTTAATCCAGTAATGGCAGCCATTACCATTTCACATGTTCATAACACACCCATCTTGAGGTAACATGTGCATTATTGACTCTGGAGAAGTAGTGAAACGAGTTACTTCAAGGTTATCATAGTAAGCGAGTTTCGTCAATCTATCAGTAATTTAGTTCTTCTTGCGTGAACTATGGATGAAATCTAACTTTTAATCTCGTTTGATCAAAGACAATACATGTCTTAATATAAGAATTCTCGGTGATTGATTATGTCGATCCTGAACTAATCGAGTCACATCTGAGCAGTCAACTTCTATTTGAATTTTCCGATATCCCGCTTCCTATGCTTCACCCATCTTCACCCAGCCCTGCTGTGGAGGTTGTCATCCTATTGCATGAGCCGCGGCTAATGTTAAATTTCCTGCTGCATTAATAGATTGTTGTGTCTTCACCAATACTAATGTTGCACTTCTTTGCATCTGGTAACTTCAAACCAATAAGGGTCGTGAATCCTCTAATGGGGATTCAAATACTACTGAATTTCGCTCAGTCCAAAGGTTCCAAATGATCGCCCCGAATTGTAAGTCCCAATCATTATCCTCTCTTACAAAGCCCCGAAGATTCGTGAAATTCAGCGTTACTCATGCTTTCATCTCTATAGACAAGTATTTTTGTAGGCGCTTCGGTCGAACTAGTCTCATCCATATTGATAATGCGATAGGGCAGAATCGAACTAGATGATTCGCATATTCTACTGACCATGTGCATTTTGGACAGCTACTATCGATAGTAAAGTGACGGCGTAACCATTTCACATTGGTCATTACCCTATCACATTCACAACATAAGAGCCACAAGAACATTTTACTTCTCTGAGGGCCACAAAATATGTTTATAACCTTCCAGACCTTGTTCACATTTAGTAACATACCCCCTTGATTTGTTAAGGATTCGTAAGCCGACGGAACCGTCAGGTCAAATTAGAGTTTAAACACCATCCCATAGCATCCCCCAGATACGGCGGACATGGCCCTTTGATAGCAGCTATGCGAAGCAGGATGTCGGTCGAAAGAAAACGTTCAAACAAGGACCAACGCCATTCTCCAGTGGAGTCAACCATTACTGCAATGGTAACTTTATCCATTCCAATTGCACCTGCAGCTAAAACATGGTTAATGAGCGGACCAGCTTGCGGTAACCAAGGGTCGAACCAAAAATCGATATCCGTCCCACTCCCAATACACCTATGATCTAAAGTTTCATAAGCTAATTTAACTGAGAACTATGATCTAAAATTTAAATTATCCAATCACCTATATACTAATATTTTTTTATGTAATAAATAGATATATATTAAAATTTGATTCACTTTGACATAGCATATAAGTTATTCAATTCTCTTGAACAATTTCAATTGTCCTAGACAGATTACTTCAATTAAAAAAGAAGAGAACTTCAAGAAAACACTTCCAATTCCATTGTCAACAAAAGCATGCAATTGCAGTTAATCCCACTCAATACCTCCAAGATAATAACAAGACCATTAAAAGGAGATGATCGTCAATGCAATCATACTCATCCATCAGCAGCGAAATTCAAGCTTTTGGCACATAAACCATTTTGCAAGAATCCAAATAAATAAGTAAAGAGCTAATCAGAGTAGAAGAAATTTGGCGCCTTTAGGTCGATTTGCCGACAGCATATCGTAGGCAAACCTTCTACCATCTTCTAGTTCCTTTATTTTTCGTTCATCAACCGGGGCTGCACGATACCGACGGGGAAGGCAACGGTTAATCACAATGCTATCGAGATTCGGTGCAATGAGAGATAAGTAATAAACGAGAACACTATCTCCTTCAGCCCCAACAAAGCCAACTATTTCCACCTCCCGCAGCATCATGTGTTTTTCCTGCACGAGACTCAGTCGATGACCTTCCTTGATTATACTCTTAATGCACTTTTCTTCAATCAATATATCTGCTTCCTCTGCATTCAGCTGATAACACATAATATTTTAAAAATTAAGGTTCACCAATATGATAACAATAAGAAGCAATAATTATATTTACTTGGATCATGCATGCCTATACAATCTTTACTAGCTATTTTAGTTGATTAAATGCTCCCATGATATTAAACGTAAATTTGACGGAGTATAGAGTGAATTAACACAAAGTAAAACTTAATTATTAAATAAGTATTAAAATAACTTGTCATAACATAAAGAATAATTAGTACGAATTTAAATTTGAAATTAGAAAGGATCAGTAAAACTCCTAAAAAGAAGAATTAGTTTATCGGTAATTCATATACCAAGACGTGTAGGAAAAATATTTCTCTCACCAAAAGAAACATGAGAGTAACTAAGAAAATAGAATTAATTTTGCATAAGTCCAACCTAACAGACTGAAAACCTCCAATATATATGCACTCCCAAGTGACAATATGTAGAGTTAAACCATTTACCTCAACTTTAAATTTGTGCAACAAAGGCATATGTTTCATCAGATAGCACAACTTTACAAGCTCTGCTGTAGGTTTAAATGGAAGATGACCGTTCCCAACTACTAATGTCAAGTATTGGAGGTTTGGAAAATTTGGCTGAATTGCCGAAATGCCCTTCAAATTGAATTAGCAAACAACCAAGATTACTTGTACCATAAAATCAAATCAAAACAGGATATATAGGTAAGTAACTGTGTATATACACAGAATGACCTGTTAATTAGATTAGCTTACCATTAAAAACAGGTACGGAATATGTAGCCACAGATTCACCAATTGGGAAGTTGCTAGACAGCTGGGAATGGATACATACCCGTCAGAGACCGGAAGCGACTCCCATTGTCCAGAATAAGATACATCACAAAGCTGAGGTACATACTTGAGATCTATGTGCACACGTCTCAATCCTCCAAATACAAAAGACACCAAATTTGGTGCATAAACCTCAATGCTTTCGATGCACTCACAGAAGGATATATGCAAGTGTTTCAGCCTCAGTGATGAGCCACAAACACTTAAATGAGTAAGCAGTTTCGAGTAAGAGACATACAATTTTTCAAGCAAGGGACAATTCGAAAGGAAAGACTCCAGAATCTGACGGCTTACATCCACATGTTTCAAGCGAAGACTGATTAGGAACCTCATTCCATATGAACTGGAAAATTTCCATCCAATCCAGTAATTTCCACTGTCCCTCCGATAATTTGGTCTGCATGGTTCAAAATCCAGTTCTATACTTTTAACCTTCTTCATTAGTGCAATCTCAATCCATCTATCGATATATCGCCTATGTTGTTGGTTTAAATCAAAACAAACTCTCAACTCATCTATAGTTCCAGCTCTATGTGAGTCAAGAAATCGAGTAATCCATTTTACATAACCATCCCTTTCTTTTAGCAGCTTCTTGGGATCCGACATTAATGTCTTTGAAGCATCAAAGTTTAGACTCCCACTAAAAAACAGACATAAATCTCGCCATTTCTGTGAAAGAACACAAGTTCGTAGTGCTTCTTTCAATGATAGAAGACATAAAATCCGAACAAGCAGATCTTCAGGCAATCCACTTAATCTATCAATCAAATTGGCATCATGTTCCTTCCACACACACACAAAAAAAAAAAACTGAATCTTCAAAATTCAAGGCATGAAAACACACTTTAAGAAGCATATAATTCTTAAACACATACTTAATTTGCATTCAGACAAGCAAAGTGAGCAGAGATGCAAAAGGTAACTTTCCATCGAATTGAACAATATATATCTCGAAGAAGAAATATCATTTAAAAGAATTCATTGTTTATTGAACTTACTGCAATCACATAAATGAAAGAAGGAAACTAATTTTATGATATTTCACAATTATTATACGATAAAAGCACAAACAAAGATTTGATTCTCACCGGATTGTGTAAATGTTTCCTGAATTTCTTTTTTGGTACGCGTTCGATGGTTGACGGCGGCACCATGTTTGCGGCCCTAAGAGAGAAGTTAAAGTCTTGAGAGGAAGGTTGTTTACTTATTAGGGTTCAAATTTTGATCTTTATGGGTTAAACTAACTATTTGCCATTTGGCACCCACCTATTTCCTTATTTATGTTTACCAGATAATTTTCCTCTCATATACTCTGAAACAAGATAATAAAGGATAGGGAAAAAACTATCATAGAATTTCCATCGAGAAATCAATTATTTTGTTTTAAACAGAAAATAGCAACAATACTTATTTACTTTTAAAATTACATTTTTACTCAAATAAACATTTAATTTTTATTTCATATCTAAAAAAACTTAAAATAATCAAATTTTTCATCTGAAATAAATTTTCACTACGAATATGAATTTATGTGAATAAAATGTTCAAAAATCAAAAGAACGAAAAGGTGATTAATTACTTGTTCATGTTTCCTGGAGTCAACTTCACCTTTTCGCATAGGTTTCCATCATCTTCAGCAAGGATGAAGCTTGGGAATTACCTGCCTTGAAGCATATAAAATCCCTGCTCAAAAGAATTAAAAATATCATCCTCCTCAAGGAAAAACAGAAGCAAAACAATCAAGAACAAAGTATGATGGGGAAACATATTCCTAACTGTAGATTAGGAGTGTTTAAAATATGCAAACCTAATAAGGTCGACACATGGGTGCTTCACCAGTCCATTTGGCTTCTTCGGGTTATAATAGAAATAAGCAATCATTTGGACCAATTCATCACCCTTGCGAAATTCTGTCAAGACCCTCAATAAATTGTAGCATCAAATAAAGGAGTTCAGAGCAATTTGACAGACCGACATTTTGTATAATACCAACCTCTCTCTCTGTACATGATCCTGTTTCCACGCAAAAACAAAACCTGGGGCATTCCCTGACTTTAAGAGCATATGCCAAATCTCTCTCAATATTGACATCCAGTTTGACTGCCTGTTTCCAGTAATATTCTGAGGCATTATTATTGACAGATAAATAATACAAAATAGTAGAACTGTAGAAGGAAATTTGGTACTTTCGATAACAAAATAGAACACAATCCACTTTCAAAAGCAACCAAATGAAGTGAGTGATTTGTACATAAACAAAACTTGTGTGTAACCAAACGGAGAGTCAATAAATTTGGTGGAGAGTAATTTATATTTTATCAACATAGTATTTTCAAATAAAAGACAGAGAGAAGATTCTTACCCGAGGTGGCAACCGGTCCATGGCATTCTGATATACCTGGATTGCCTTCTCTAGCTCTTTCGAAGTCTTCCAACTGTGAGTTGCCCTATCAACAAAATCAAATTGATGTTTTTTCCTTATTAACTAGTAATTAAAATATTGCTTATGACAGATATTAGGAAAGGATTTGCTATAATAGGCACAATCACTCACAGGAAAAATTAAACTACATTCACAGGAAAAGAACGATTAGCGTGCTTGGATGGAAAGAAAAGCCATCCAACTCGAGACAGTTATTCTCGTTTATCCAGCTATCATCAATCTCTCCTTCCCAGATAATTTCGGAACCATCTTCTCCCACCACATTTTTAATAGCATGCTGCTCAAAGTACTCTGAAGCCCTATTTTTCCCAACCAACATTCGCATCTAAAGGCCAATCTGGATCATCCTCTTCCACCACCATCTTCTTTCACCTTTTACCAACTTCACTATCCTTCTCATCCTCGCCTTATTCATTGCTACTGTCAAGATCAAACTCAATTCCAAGTCTACCCTTCATCACATTTTCCTTATTCTAGAAAGCTTCCGGATTCTGCTTCCGGATTGATTCAAACATTCGCTCAAGTGAGTCGTGTATAAAATCTTCGACGGCTACAGCTTCACTCCTACCAGCACATCTTGTATTCTTAGGAACTGTTGTTGCGAAGCTTTTATCGCGATTTTTCGTCTTTATTATGGGAAACAACAAACTTTTGGTCCTTATTTCCTGTTTCAAGTTCAGATTTAGACTTCAATCAAGCTTCAGGACCAGGATCAGGATAACGAATGACTAAGAGAACTATGAGTAACATTAGAAATAGACAACATGTAGTGAGAATTATTATAATTTTTCTCTACGCAAATCGGTGAAAAGGATTTGGGAAAGATACCAATCTGAAATGATAACATTTTCTCAACAACAAAGAATTCCCTAGCAGCAGATAGAAAAGCTAAGTTAGCAAATGAATACACAACCTGTAGCAACACCATAATAATGATGGGCAGGCCTAGGTTCCCAGAATTTGCTCCTATTTCATCATTTTATTGACCCTTTTTTCAATAATCATAATCAACAGAAAATCTATCACGAAAAACAATCAGCAAAGGAAATAAGTAATCAGCAGTGAGCGGTTCAATCATGTAAATCAATTGTTTATCTTTTAACCACAGCAATCATACAGCATGCTTTGCATACCCATTTCTCGATACAGGAATTCTCGTTTTCTATGAATATATCTAATGGAAAACTAATTTCACAACAAAGAGTGCAGGAATTGAAAGAGTTAGTAGTAGGAATATATGGTTTTGTTTCCCTTTTCTCGATCTCAAAAACGTTTGGAAAATTTAGGTTAAATGGAAAACTATGACTTACCGCAGGCTTTTCGGTGAGGATTTGTGGTTGGATTTTGATTCATACGAAGAAATGAAACACTCCAATTCATCAAACTGAAAAAATGGAGAACATATTATGAACAAAGCATACACCACCGGTTAGCAAAACCCTTTGATTATCTAAGTCCAACGGTACCGATTTATTATTTGGTCACTGAAGTATTAGAGGTTTGCGGTAAAATTAGAAGTTTGAGCTAATGTTAGAGGTTTGATCGGTCAAATCTACTAATTTAAATGTTTGGTAAATAGTGGATTGGAAATAAGTCTAATTTTAAAAAAACTGCTAATAATAGCTTTTTGAAATTAGCGGTTTGACATAATACTTGTAAATACTCTTTTAGCTTTAATATTTATAAAAAATCTCCAAATAACCTAAATTTAACCTTTTTTATTTTAATTTTTATCCTCGCGTATTTATATTGTGACATTTATAAAATAATATATTTTTTTCTCATGCATTTATATCTATATTTATATTTAATAATTAATTATATTGTATTAAAAATAACTATATAAATAATAAGTTAATATATAGATATTCAAATATGCTTAGTATTGTTATATTAATTTTTTTTCATAATCTAATTAATATTAATAAATATAAAATAATATTTTTTTCGAACGGTAATAGATACAAAATATTGATAACTAATAAACTATTTAAACAAGCATCGATTATAATTATGTTCTTATATGTCATTTTGTTTGTTTAAACAATCAAACAACTGTCAGCTATCAGTTAATTTTACCAAACAATTTTACACAATCAGCTAATGTAATCAGCTAGTCAAGTCAGCTAATGCAATCAGCTATCAGCTATTTGCTATGTAATCCGCTATCAGCTATCAGCTATCCGCTAATTGTCAAACAGGGCCAAAATAGACACCGAACTAAAGTTATACATTAAATTTTAGTTTTTATTACAAAATGTCACTGAATCGTATTAAGAGATGTGACAGATACGAAAATTTATATAATAACATGTTAAGTCCTCAATATTTATACATTTAATCAATTTAAATATCAATAATAAGAGTTAAATTAGGAATAGATTGTTTGAATGTGTCAATGTGAATGATTAAATATTATATCATTTAAATTTTTGTATATCTCATATCACTCACTTAACGACAGTTAACAGCTTATTTACTATTTTGTATCAAAAAGTAAAGTTTAATGTTCATTATGTAACTTTTGAAAGTTTAATGATCATTTTATATTTTTGAGATAGTTTAGTGACCATTCGTATATTTTACCCTTTTATTAACTAGAAGAACACTATTTTTTTCAAAATTTTCTTCTAATTTTATGTTTTATTTTAATAAATTACTGTCTTCAAGAAATGCTTTAAAATTTAAACTACATTATCAGTTACTAATAATTTTGATTCACATACTATTTTAGGATCGGCTTAATAACTCCATTACCCCTAAACTACACATTTTCTCCGAGTTTTTCCTTAAAATGATTTTCGAGATATTTTTCTCCTGAACTAGAAATTGTAACCTCCGTTGGCTCTTTTTTTGTAAAGTTCGTTAAAAAATTGGCCCAATTAAACCGTGTCATGTAGCTCTTTTAACCAAAAAATTAACTGACTTTCATAAAAATGAGTAAATGGCATGTTAAGTCCCTCAAATTTTATATTTAGTCAATCTAACCTCTAAAATTGTCAGCTGCTTTTTTGTTCCCTTTTGATTAAAGTTGATATTATCTTTTTAGCTTCATCCCCCCCCCCCCCTCTCTCAAATTGGCTTTATGAACGTTGTTTGATTCATGGAAAAATGCTAAAGAAAGAAAGTTTTCAACAACAACGAACAGATAAAATATGATAATGTGTTGGTTCAGAAATATATGATTTAATTGTAGGGACGGACTCAGGACTTTAGGTTAGGGGGGCGAACCTATAAATTTCTAGGGGGGCGAACTTATAAAAGTTTAGGGGGGCAAAAATAGATTTTTAATAGAAAATACATAAAAAATTCTAAAATTTTTCTAAATCATATATGATTTTCAAAATTTTAAGGAGGGCGGTTGCCCCCCTCAGTACCCCCTCGGTCCATCCCTGTTTAATTGGTACAAAACACATTATCTGGGTTTTAACCAAACATGTTATAATATGCACAGTAAAGGCAAGAAAGAAAACCAGTTTAATTTTTGATTCTAAGACGTAGAAATTTATTAAAGCAATACCCCTAAACTTGTATATATGTTACTTTTTGTGCAGTAAACTAAAATAGTGAAAGAAAATGGATCAAAAGTAGGTGGCTAGGTAGCATTTAAGTTATCTTCCCCTCTAATGGAGTTCTCGTTGAAAAAATGACACCCCTTAAATAAATTTATGATTCCGTCCCTGTATGGTGCTATCACCGGTTGAAGAAGAAAACCATGTGGTTGCAACAAAGAGACCACTATTTGTAGGAGATGTCCTCATCAACGCCGGAACCGACAAATAGTATTCTCCTCTCTTTCCTCTTATTTACTCGTCTTCTTTTTGTTTCTGATCAAACCTAAGTTACCCAAAAACGAATAAACTTGCCTATGGTCATCGACCTTGTCTCACTTCCCTTTGAAGAACAACAAAGGCCGTACCATCCTTACGTATCTTTTCAACAAATGACTCACGTCCAATCTCATCTTTTTCTTCTTTTGTTTCTCTTTGTCTTCCACATCGACTGAATCGACTCGCCCTTTTTGCCGTCTTACAAAACTAAACAACGAGAAAGACTTGACCCTAATCAATTGAATAATGATAAAATTTGAGATAATTAACGTGTCATTTACTCATTTTTATTAAAGTCAATTAATTTTTTTTGTCAAAAGAGCTACATGGCAAAATTTAATTGGGTTAATTTTTTTAAACGGACGTTATAAAAAAGGGACCAACAAAAATCACTATTTTTAGTTTATGGGACAAAATGTACATTGTTTAAGGGGGCAATGGAGTCATTAAGTCTTTACACTCTAATTAAAACGTCTTAAATTTAGAAATCAATTTAAGGTATGATTGTAAACTTGATTGTTTAGTCGAAAACTGATAATTCAATTTGTTTTAAATTATTAAATAAAATCAGAAATTATGTGAATCATTATGTTGTGTTTCAACTAAAGTAAACTAGATTTTAAAAAAATTCATTGATTCTTTTTTTTTTCAGTCCTCACCTCCTAGAACTGTCAGATTTTTTTTTTCAAAGTCACACGTTTTGACATAGCATTTATTCAATTCTCTTGAACAAATTAGCAAAATTATTTCAGCTAAGTACAGAATTTAAGTCTGAAACAATTATTCAATTAAGAAGTGAACTTCAATAAAAGACTTCCAATTCCTATGTTAACAAAAGCATGCAATTACAGTTAGTCGGAGCAGATCGTAGGCAAACATTCTAGCTTTTCTACTTCCTTTATTTTTTGTTCATCAACCGCGGCTGCACCGATGAGGAAGACAACGGTTAATCACAATGTTGTCGAGATTTGGTGCAATAAGAGATAAGAAATAAACAAGAACAGTATCTGCTGCAGCCCAACAAAGCTAACTATTTCCACCTCCCGCAGCATCATGGGTTATTTATGCTTAATTCTTAAAATGAATAAACAGTTAATCAGAGCAGGTCGTAGGCAAACATTCTAGCTTCTTATAGTTCCTTTATTTTTCATTCATCAACCGGTGCTGCACGATACCAACGGGGAAGGCAACGGTTAATCACAATGTTGTCGAGATGTGGTGCAATAAGAGATAAGAAAAAAACGAGAACAGTATCAGCTGCAGCCCCAACAAAGCCAACTATTTCCACCTCCGGCAGCATCATGTGCTTCAACCACTCCCAGCTGATAACACGCAATATTTTAAAAATTAAGTTCTGCCAATACGATAACAATTGGAAGCAATAACTAATAAATTATATGGAGAGACAAACGCAGGACTTTAGGTTAGGGGGCGAACTTATAAATTTATAGCGGGGCGAACATAGGTTGTAATTTCTATTTTATGTCCGGGCTATAATCATTTTTTTCTCGAATAATATTATTATTAAAAAAACGAAAAGAAAAAAAAAACCAAAAACAAAAAGGCAAAACATCCACGTCCATTATCATCACACCTCACCTCCCCCAATTGCCTATAAAAGGCGGGGGAGGCAGCATGGGCAAAGACACAACGACAAAAGCCATGAAAATGGCACAAACAATGCCATTTGAAATGGCGCAAGGGCAGTGCCCTTTGAAGTTCGAGAGCAGTGCTCTCGCCGGGTTGTTCGATGGTTCGATCAATCATCTGATTGAGGTCTTGTTGAAATTCGTTCGAGTCAGTTTTTTTTTTTTTGCTATGGCTAGATGATGCGAGGATTTTATTAGGGGTCAGTCGAAATTCTTCATTCTAGCTTCTAATAGGATAAATTTTAATATTTATCTTTGTATTTATTTTAATGTTTGGTAATATATATATGGCTTAAATATAGCTTTGGTACCTAAACTATACACATTCTCTCAAGTTGGCACCTAAAGAATTTTTTCTCCCAAGTTGGTATTTGAACTATACACTTTCTCCCAACGTGGTACCTAAAGAACTTTTCTTCCTAAGTTGGTACCCAAACTTTAATTTCATCCACTATTTTAATACTTTTATTAACAATTTTAGTCCACAAACTTATGCATTCAATCAATTTAGTCATAATTTGAAATAATTCAATAAATTTAACGTTTCATATTTAAAAATTCCATCAATTTAATCATTTTTGTGAAAATATCAAATCAAGCAAGTCCAACGGATCAAAGCAACAATTGGATAACTGAATTCTATCAACAAGTTATGTTTAAACTTTTATTATACCAAGAAAGTAATATAACATTTCTAAGAGAAGAACATACAATTTAGGTGAATAACACATAGTAAATTGATAGAATTTTTAAACATAGAGAGTTATATTTATTGAATTGCTTCAAATTAGGACCAAATTGATAGAATGTATAAGTTTTGGTACCAACTTGGGAGCAAAAATTTTTTAGGTACCAAGTTGGGAGAATGTATCTAGTTCAAAAATCAAATGTATATTTAAGCCTATATATATTGACATGTTTTTGTAATAAATATATTTTGTATGTCATGTCTCTATATTTTAAGTCATATGAATTATTTATAATATTCTTTTAATTATTGGAATATTTTTATATTTTGCATGCCATGTCTTATATATTAAGGGCTTAATACATGTTTTCCCCCCTTAAACTTTACATGTTTTTCCCAACTTACCTCCTAAACTATGTTTTGCTCACTTTCACCCCTAAACTTTGTCGTCGTTACTCGTTTTTCCCTATTTTTGTTATTCTCGCCGTTAAAAAAAATCAGCCAATAAGAACGTGCCACGTCATCTCTTAATTGACTAAGTCAATTCGCCTGGTCTTATTTAAAGGGTAAATGACATGTCAAGTCTTTCGAGTTTGTTTTTTGTTCAATTTAGTCACTGAAAAGTTTATTTTTACCTAAAATTGACCCTTATTTGTTTCTAATTTTTATAATTCAATCCAACCTTAATTATTATTAATAATATTATTTTATTTAAATGTTAATATTTAATACAAATAAATAAAATCAAATATTTTAATTCTAAATTAGTAATTTTTTAAATAAATTAAATTACCTAAAATTGTAACATCCGTGTTTTGGGGTTAGGAGTTAGTCGGGTCAGTGGCCTGAGTCGGTAAAATTAAATTTAATCGTTTTGACCATGGCTTGAGTTAATTGGGTTTTAAAATAAAAAAGAGGGACCAATGTGGTGATTTAACCCAAATATTTTAAAAAACTAGACAACTTTTGAAATTAAAAAGAACAAAAGAAAAAAAAAGGAAGTCTTCTCTCCCCATCTTCCCCACCAACGTGAAAGAGAACCAAAAACCTCTCTCAAACCCTAAATACTATTCCATTTGATTTCTTCCTCATCTCAAGGTCTTTTTCAGAGGTAAAAGTATATTCTCACTCTACTCTTCATCCCCTACCCATACATGGTCGTAGAATTTAAAACTATCACCTTTTGAAATTTGGGGATTCATTGAAAGCTTGAGTTTTTATTGAGTTTTTCTATTTATTTTGAAATATAAAGTTTGGTTTTAGTTTATTCACCTTAAAATGTACATAATATGTTAAAATGGTTAGGTTTGGGTGAAAACCCGAAATAGGTTCTTGTGGCAAATTTTAAAGTGTCAAAACTTGATTTTTGGTGAGTTTTAAGGTGAAATTGGAGGGCTGATGGTTTAAGTATGTTAAGAGGGTGTTTTGGGACCATTTGGGTGTTTGAGAATAAGATTTTCAGTTAGGTTTTGAAGGAGCACGAAAATGAGTATTTTGGGTGGTTATTTGGATTAGAAATTGTTGAAGTTGGCTTGTGCTTATGAGGTGAGATGATGGCTGAGTTTTAGCATTGATTTGTGAAGTAATGGATGTGATTTGTTTGGCTAGAAACAAGAGGAGACATTGGTGGAGCATCGGGATCGAATCTGGGCTTGTAGGAGGCTTGCTTTGGTTGCTAAATAAGGGTGGTGAGTGACTTTAAATGTGTTTTAAAGTTGGTTCAAGTGTGTGTAGTGTATGAGTTGGAATGTGCTTGATAGGCTATTTCACTGTGGAGTTAAATTGGTAAACATAGCTCTTTGATTCTATTAAATACTATTTATGCTTTGTCTTTATGCCATTGTGAAATGTGGTTTGATATGTATATGTGTATCTTGACCTATGTATATGATGAGCATGTGATGTAAATGGTGGATGTGTGATGTAATAAATGAAATTGGCACTAATTAACTTACCGGGTGTAAATGATCGATCATTAGGATTAATGTGCACACAAATTGAGTCAAAACGTACGTGGCCTTGATGGCGTTGAGTCATCAAGGAGGAGTATGGTGATGTAACATTCCACCGAAAATTTATATATCTTATACGGGATGATGAGTGGAATCTCATCCGTAGGGCATATGGTGATGAGTGGAATCCCGCCCATGCAAGATCCGGTGATGAGTGTAATCCCACCGAGGTAATGTAGTTGTTGAGATTAAATCCGCACATCCGGGTAATCTAATAGTGGCCAATTGAACTTGTTCTATTAATTGTAATGTGTGATATTGATATGTGATGTTTGAGCTTAGTATGATGTGAGATGCCATACATGACTCTTGAAAGACTAGTTAGGTCTACTTGTGGATTTACCTATGCATGTTAGATATGAATTAGGGAATACATGCTTGAACCCTGCATTGTTGATGTTTTCGATTTTAGAGCATCCTCACTAAGCTTATAGCTTACGCTCTCATTTTTCAACAATGCAGATCATTAGCGTGGTGTTAGCACGGAGCACGGCAATAAGGGTTTTCCAAGTTTTTGTTGCTCAAGTATGGTTAACAATTATGTAGTAGCTTAGCAATGTGGCAAGAGTGTGTGTTTGTATGAGCTATGAATGACTCATATATGGTTTTGATGTTATGAATTGACTTGGTTTGTAATCATGATAGAACTTACCAAATGCTTGTGTGATGTATGTCTTATGGATGTTTAAGATTACTTTTGATGGCATGTAAACCTATATGAGATGAAGGGTGCCTTTTGACTATTAATGTTTTCAAGCATGGCTTTTTGAAATGTTGTTAATGTGTGATTGCCATGTGTGAACGATTGTTTAAATCTATGCCTTGTGTGTGTTTGAGCATGCCTCTAGACCTTTGTTTGCTCGTGTTGTGTGCCTTTAGAGGTCCTTTGGGACCTTTAGACTTGTTGAAATTCGCCTAAGTCTGGTTTTCAAAGGTTGCAGACAGCTCGCGTTTCGAAACGAGCTGGGACGTTTCGGAACGGATAAGGCTTCAGGGATCCCGTATCGGAACGTGTTTCGATACGGTTTGACCTGTGAATCCCCTGTTCCGAAACGGGTATCGGAACGTTTTGGCTACTGAAATTCTGAGAAAACGACGAGATGAAAGCGTTTCGAAACGGGTCTAAGGGTTTCGAAACGGTCAAAATCTCGTTGACCACGAGAAGTTGACCGTTGAGGGCGTTTCGGAACGGTTGACCTCCGTTTCGATACGGCCCCTTCGTATGGGCTTTGGGGCAGTTGACCTGGTCAAGGCGTTTCGATACGCCTCAAGGGTGTTTCGAAACGGCCTGTTTAAAGGATTAAAATTGGGTTGTTTAAATGCTGTCTTGGGTTCGAATGTTTACCTTCTGTGTTTTATTCCGCTGTTTGATCACATAGGACTTAAATGAGCTTTTAGAAAAGATCGAATTAAAAGAAAAAAATTAGGGTTGCTAACCGAGGGGGAACCTTAACGGGTTTCACTTCGATTTTCCCCGTGTGGCCTACTCGGACCGGTCATCCGGCCAGACCAGGACGAGGGGTTGCAAAAATTTACCCCATCAATTACTTATTCGAATTATATTCTTTTTTGAGAAAAATTCGAATTATATTTCAATTATATTCAGATTTTGCTAAACTTAAATTGTATTTTTGAGAAAAATTCAAATTATATTCGAATCATATTTCAATTATGTTCTAATTATTATTTCGGATTTTGCTATGTTCCAAATATATTTTTTAGTAAAATTTAAATTATATTTGAATCATATTTATATTATATTCGTATTATATTCCAATCATATTCAAATTATATTCGAATCATACTCTAATTATATTCCAATTATTAATTCGAATTTTGCTATATTCGAAATATATTTTTTGAACAAAATTCAAATTAAATTAGAATTATATTCATATTATATTTGAATCATATTCAAATTATAAACCCATCTATGTGAATCTTTGTTAAACCCGTCCTTAGGAGGTCCTCCTAGAGAGACATTATGCCATCCTCTTGGCCCCAATGCCCGCACACCAAGGCCCCACTCGAGCCTAGAAGAATGTCACTTACACCAAGGTTGTTCGACTGCTAGCACAAGACGAGGGGATGGTGGAGACCTTACACCAGACCACTTCCCCCATAAAAGAGCTAAATAAATTTTCTAAAAATGACGCCAGTAGACGTTGGATCGTCCCAAACGAGGACACTTTCTGGACATAGTCTTCATTGCCTTTTCAAAGCATCCCGACTTGGATCTTAGACTTGGTAACTCTTTAGGGATTGCTCATATCATCACTCGGTCCACATCTGCACGGTTTAGAACGGGCTTGTCAAGGTAAGATGGCAACACAATAAGGGACGACCTTGACATTCTTCCACACTCTCTCTAATTGATGTCCTCATCGTTGTAGTCCAATAAGGAATAGTCTTAACATTCTCTGGCACTTCTTCTATCGATGGCCTTATCGATATAGTCCAACAAGGGATGCTCATTACACAATGCCTCTAGCTTTCATTTTAGTTTATCTAAATCTCAATACGCGGGAAAACTTTGTTGCCATTTGAGGAATCATTTAAAAATCAACTAAGAAAGGCGGGAGAACATTAGAAACCCAGCCAAGCACGAGGGCGCGAACTTCAAAAACAAAACCCCACTCAACTCAGTTCCGCCAACTAGAAATCTCAATGGCCGCCTATTTTAATCTAACAAATCACATCCGTCCACGTGTATCTAAATCTGCACACGACGGTCATTTTCTAAAGAAGATCTCCCTATAAACCTCGAACCAGTCCCAGTCCCGGTCCCTGCCTTTTCCCTTTCCATTTCCCCTTGTTTTTGAGCAAATAATGAGTCTTTCGACTAAGCAGAGTGTTAATAGAGCTATGAATCCTTGGGTTCTTCATCTTCAAAAACTGGGTCTGGAGCTTAAATGTCCTCTCTGGTTTGTTTTCTCATCTGTTGTTTTTGTTTTTGTTTTGGTTTGTGTTTTTTTGAATTTATTATTATTATTATGTGAAATGTTATCTTTTGCAGTTTGAATTTGTTTAAACGGCCATTGTTGATGCCATGCGACCATCTATTTTGCGAGTTAGTGCCATTTCTCTCTCTATCTTTATATTCATTTCTGAAAGTTCTGATTTTGATTGGTTGGTTTCATTTTTTGGAATTGTTACAGTTCATGCGTAGCTCGAACTGAGTTTGGCTCAGAGTGTCCTATCTGCAAAGCCCAATGTGCAGATCGAGGTACATTTCATTTAATCACTTCCCTTTGATTTTTATGGACTAGAAACTAGGGATGGCAATTTGATCCGAATCCGATTCGATCCGAAGGAATTTATCCGATCCATATTCGATTGAAAAAAATCCGAATCCGAATCCGAGAAAAATGTCCGAGTCCTAATAGGAGATGGGTTGGATATGGATCATGCCAAGATCCGATCCGGATCCGATCCAAATCCGATCCAAATCCATGTCCGATCCGAATCCGACGCATCCGATCCATATCCGAGCCCGAATCAAAACATTTAGTACTTTTAATTCCTTAAAACAAAACATCATGTATAATATTTACATTAAAACAAGAAGACAACATAAATAAAGTAAAAAGTTAAACTAAATACATTAAAAGAAACGTAACTATATACATTTTTTAAACGAGAACATAAATGTATATATTAGGTAATTTGGAATAATGGTAAAAACAAAATTAACTTTATATATATATATTAAAAGTGATAATAAAAATATAAATGTGTTAAGAATGTAAGTTAAATAATAATAATATTTATTATGATTTATATATATTAATTAACCTTAATATAGTGTAATATATCTATTTATACCATATACATGTATAAATAAATATGAAAAAGATAAATGCAAGATCAAGTCATAGATAAACAAACAATAAAATAAATACAATAGAGAAACAAATAAATGTAAATATCAATGAATTACTAAAAATTAAGAAAGTTAGTGAATGAAATAGTAAGTAATGTGCAATCGATATATAAAGTTATATATTATGCTAAAATTATGAATTAAAATAGAAAGTAAATTAAAAGCATAAACAATAAACACAAAAAATTAAATGTAGTCAACAAATAAGGGATAAAAATGAACAAGTGTAAAATTAAATAGCATAAATTAAATGCGTAAGAAATTAAATATATAAAATTATGGATTGATTTTCACTAAAATAAAATTATTAAAGGGCTAAAAAACAATATACCCTAAATACGCTAAAATTCGCGAATCTACCTCTCAGACTTGGGTCAAGACTAGGGATGACAATTTAATCCGAATTCAAAAATTCTGATCTAAATGCGGTTAAAACATATCCGAATCCGATCCAAAAATAATCCGATCCAAAAATAATCCGATCCAAATCCACTTGAAAAAAATCCGAATCCAAATCCGAAAAAAATATCCGAGTCCGATTGTAACGGATTCGGACTTGGATTCTATACAATCCGATCCAAATCCGATCCATTGCCATCCCTACTAGAAACGTGGGTTAATTTCGGTTTAATGTATTTTGATTCTGGATTAACGTTTATATGATTTTGGGTTTTGTTAATTTGAATTTCACATTCAATCTATTAATTCCAAAACCAACTTGTTTATTGCTTTGTTTGAGTTTCGTTTTATGGCTGAAAAAGAGTATGCTGGCTGCAGATCTAAGGCCTGTGACCTTTATGGACAATATAGTGGGAATCTATAAAAGTTTAGATGCTGCATTTACTGCAAATCTTTCTCATTCCCTTGAAGATGGTGTTGGCAAAAATGATAAATTTGATAAGTGTAGCACACAAAGGTGTAATACGGATAAAGGGCGCACGACTCCTAACCAAGATGGGGTTGCATTTAATTGTTCTAGGAATGTTGGTTTGCGTAGTAATCAAGTTGATCAAGCATCTCTCAGCCTTCCCTCGTGCGGTGATACAAAGGCGTCTGACAATAACAGTGAACATGTAAGAGTTCGCCTCTCGTCCCATCACATAATGTTGTACTAGGATGTATGGAATCTTTAAATTTCTTTATACTGTCTATGCTTGTGGTTGTATGGTTGCAGATCGATGCTGGTTCTTTCTAGTTACTTCGGTTCCTATTAAACTGTCACTTGTCTGTTCTACTCTCTTTCTATTAAAGTTAAATGATTTTTTATCAATAATAAATTTTAAATGATAAAAAGTCAAATTTGATAAATTTTGACCAAAAAGTCAATGGGATAGAGGTAGTATTATTTTTTGTGGAACATGTTATCATATATATAATAGTTTTTAGTTATTAGAGTGTATTTTGTGGTATTTATTTCCTGCCTGAATACCTTTTTAGTTTACAATTTTAACTGCTGACATGGATCTTGATGAATTTTCAGAGTCTTGGAAACTATTCAGCCAAGGGAGTTGGCAAGAGAAATTTTGATGATATGACAAGTCAAAAGCAGGGCAATTCTGTTTTAGGGGTTGATGGTCATTCTTGGGATTCCAAGAGTCAAAAGAGGTTGAACTATGGGCGATTAGATATGGTTGTCAAACCTATGGATCATTGTCAGTCAGTTAAGAAGGCTCAAAACATAGTGACTTCTGATTGTCAATTAGGATCTCAAAATGAACCATCTCTTGTTTCAAATCTTCCTGTGACATCAGATAACCTGTGTGAAAATAGAGCCATATGTGGATTTTGCCAGTCCTCTAAAATCTCTGAGGTAAATTCCTACTGAGCATCATTTGACTATTCTTTATTGATGTTTTTCTTTATAAGTAAGTTAGCTTGTGTTCTCAAATTTCTTAGGCCACTGGAATGATGCTACATTATCTCAACGGAAAACCTGTAACAGGAGATGCTTCGTTCAGTTCAAATGTTATACATGTTCACAGCTCCTGTATTGAATGGTATTTTTCTAAATTTTAAATTGTATAAGATTGATGTAAAAGGGAAAATGGTTGTGGCTGGGGCTGATGGGAGTTTCAGTGAAACCTGTTTATATATTGTCTGGTCATGTTTTCTTGCTGCTAGAAATATCCTGACAATGTCTTCAAATGCAGGGCACCCCAAGTGTATTATGTTGGTGATTCTGTTAAGAATCTTAAAGCAGAACTTGCAAGAGGTGTGAAGCTGAAGTGCAGCAGATGTGGGCTAAAGGGGGCAGCACTTGGCTGTTATGTGAAGTCTTGCCGCAGAAGTTATCATTTCCCTTGTGCAAAAGAAATTCCAAAATGTCGATGGGACCATGTAATTGCCTTGTACCATGCTTTTATTCCGAGACATTCTGCCTCCCCCATCTATATGATTCATGTGTCAATTTTTGCTCATAATTTTTTCTCTCTCATAGGATGACTTTCTTGTGCTTTGTCCTGGCCATTCTTCTGTTAAGTTTCCAAGTGAGAAGTCTAGAAATGGCCACTCTTCATCCAAGCAATCGAATGAGAAGTCCGGAACTTGTTTGTCTGCTAACGATGGCATGCCAATCGAAAGGTAATTAATCAATGGAGATGTCTTAGATATCTTTCACATGTCTATACCTGCTTTGCATGCTTATTGGAGGAGTTGCTATATCATTTTCCATGTCTTTCACTTAGGAAGAAAGAAATGGCAAAAGAAGCCGAATTATTTGAAATTGTATTTTTTTTTTCTAGATTTTTCCAGTTATGGAGAAAGTCTTAAACTGGTTATTGAATTGTCTGGAGGGTGAACTGATTGTAGTTCTGCATGCAGTGGCCAGCAGAAATGCAGCACTTTTTGGGGTCAGCCAGATGATAAAAAAGATTGGGTTTTCTGTGGATCTGCTTTGTCTCCTGAAGAGAAGGTCAGATTAGATGAAACTCATTTTTTGTTTTGATTTCTTTTAATTGATCTTGTTTGGTGTTAAAAGTTATGGAATGATTGCTTTGTATCTAATTTGGAGATTCTTTCGTCGATAAGGTAATCCTTAATAGGCTTTTCTTTTCACAATAATGGACTCTCTTATGGTATTTATTCAGTGTCTTACCTTGTTGCAGTTCCTTTTGGTCAAGTTTGCAAAAATGATTGGTGTAACTGTAACAAAGTTTTGGAGGCCGGATGTCACTCATGTGATCGCTTCGACAGATGCGACCGGTGCATGCACCAGGACACTTAAAGTTCTCATGGCCATTTCAAATGGGAAGTGGATTCTTAATATAAATTGTAAGTTCAATTGAATTCCCCCCTACTCTATATCAATGAGCTTCTTTTCTTTTCCTTTGTTGCATGTGTGCTGGTTAAAGTTCGATCACTACCCGAAAACAATAAGGTTATTGTCATTCGTCACGACTGATACATAAGCTCAACTTTACAGGGATAAAGGAATGCATGAAAGCTATGCATCCTTTGAATGAAGAACCTTATGAAGTAAGTCTCGACAACCACGGGTGTTGTGACGGCCCTAAAACCGGCAGACTCAGGGTGTTGGATAATGTAAGTCCAAGCCTGCTAGTTTTGTTAAAGTCGGTAACATCATCACTTTTGCAAACTAGTAACTTGTTTCTCTTGCAGGCACCTAAGCTCTTTCATGGCTTTAACTTTTATTTTGCGGGTGACTTCGTGTCCGGTTACAAGGAAGATCTTCAAAATCTGGTTGACACAGCAGGCGGTACTGTTTTGAGAAGAATGGAGGAACTAATCGAACATAACAATGGCGGCGACCAGACAATTCGAACGAAGATGGTTGTCGTGTACAACCTCGATGCACCTCGAGGTTCCGAGGTAGGAGAAGAAGTTTCAATTATTTGGGAGAGGGTTAGTGAAGCACAAGATTTAGCCACAAAAATAGGTGGACAAGTCATTGGTCACACATGGCTTTTAGAATCAATTGCAGCATGTAAATTGCAGCCTTTTGTCAACTAACTTGAAATTCATAATTTATCCGTTTTTAGCTGGAAAATAACCAGCAACTCATTAGTCATTTGGTCACACATGGCTCTTATTGTTGTATGTCATTATTTTTTACTTCTACAATACATAAACAGATGTGAATTGAAATTTGCATTTTACTTCATTGTAAGAAGAAATTACATGGGTTATTATTATCAATTTGTATGTAATCCTACTTTGACCATCAACAATAATAAATTGTGAAAGTCATACCTACGAAAAAAATGATGAATTTGTATTAGTGGTGGAATTTGAAGTAAAAAAAATAAATTAAGGGTTTAATTAAAATATTTAATAATTTTGAAAGATTTAATAAAAAAATAGAGAGAAAATTTAATTAAAAATATTAAAAAATTTAAAACTTAATATGATCTTATCTGGTCTAGGTCAGGTTGGGTTGAAACCCACTAATAAATACAAAAATTCTAATACCACCTTAATAATATTAGTTTTATTTTTGAACCCAACAAGTAATCTTAATAGAAAAGTGAATGATGTTCATTTTAGAAAACTCATTTTCAATTGCTTTGTCTATAAGATATATATGCTTTGTCAAAGAATTAAGAATATATATAAATAGATACTACGTTATAATCATATTTAAACTATTAAGAAAATATTAGCTATATTTCTCCACTAATATTGACATGTAATGTAATAAAACTTTAAAAGTAACATGATATACCTCTCTAATCATAATCCGATACACGAAAAGAATTATTATAAAATTTAAATTTAATTAATCATGTGTTAAGATAAGTTATGCCAGAACACTTCATATTTAACGGTGCCAACATCAGGCGGACCTAACTAAGGATGGGTACGGGTAGAGTTTTTGGCCCACCCGTACTCAACACGAAAATAAATATCTTAAACTTGTACTCGACCTGACATTATTCTTTAAAAATCTGATCCGACTTGAAAATAAATATACTAAATCTGGCCTTGACCCGACCCGACCTATATAAAATAAATTAATTTTAGAGACCTAATTGTAAAAAATAATTTTAAGGGATTTAATTGTAAAAAAATTATAATTTAAAAGACTAAATTATAAATAAAAATTCAAATTTAAGGACTTAATTATAAAATATATATAAAGATGGGTATCATTATAAATATCCCTAAAAAATTAGGGGGAAATTACACTATTAGTCCCGGGTCGGGTCGGATATTTTTAGGGTAAAATACCCATCCCTAGGCGGACCTTTGTGAGAGCATAAGGAGGGCTTGGCTCTCAAAATTTAGAAAATTAATTTTTGGTCCTTATAACATTTTAATATTTTTAATTGAATCTTTCAAAAAAATTTAATTGGCTCCCCCAACATCAATTATACATGAATTGCCAAGATCCGCCTCTGACCAACATTACGTGCCAATTTAATTCTACGTTCTTATCTGGTGATACTCTTGTGGAATCGATCCATGTGTTGATTTTATGAGATTGAAAACTGAAGATTCGGCGTGTACGTTGGAATTTGTATGACCAGAAAGAAAAAAAATCAACATAAACGACAATATTAGAAGATTCGCTATAGTTCAGGTACTATTACTGCCATTATCCCTTCAAGAATTAATAAAGTGGAATCGGAGTTGACTCAAGCATAAGTTCTGCGTTCCCTATACGCCGATTACAGACACGTGGCTGGCTGGGATCGTTTCTTAATATCTCCGCTACAGAAGTCAGAACTTGCACACACCTGAATCAAAAAAAAAAAAAAATCCGGAAATGGCGTTGGCGGGTCTGTACAGAAGAGTTCTGCCATCTCCTCCGGCGATCGAGTTCGCTTCTCCCGAAGGAAAGGCAAGTTGAAATCGAAGAACAATAACCCTAATTTCTCTATTTCTCGGTCTTTAATCTTTTCCAAAGCAGTATTTATATTCATTTTTAATTTTAAAAGTTCAATTTTGAATTTTTTACAGCAATTATTCACGGAAGCTTTAGCCGGAGGAACGGTGGAAGGGTTTTTCAAACTAATCTCATACTACCAAACGCAATCGGAGCCTGCGTATTGTGGACTCGCCACTCTCGCAATGGTGTTAAACGCCCTTGCTATTGATCCCGGAAGAACCTGGAAAGGTACTTTACTTTCCCCCTTTTTAATTTTTTTTCTTCTACTTACTTGAATTTAGAACCATCTAGCCAAATTAAATTTCTTTTTCTTTCTTTTTGGTTCCGATTTAATCAGGGCCTTGGAGATGGTTTGATGATACAATGTTAGATTGCTGTGAGCCTCTGGAGAAAATCAAAAGTCAAGGCATCACTTTTGGGAAAGTTGCTTGTTTGGCTGTTTGCAATGGTGCTCAAGTTGAACCTTTCCGGACCGATCAATCTAACATCGAAGCTTTTCGGGAACGCGTGGTTTCTTGTACTAAATCCGAGGATTGCCATTTGATTGTCTCTTACAATAGAGCAATTTTCAAGCAGGTAATCGTTTTGATTGAATCACATTTCCAAATGCATCTACTAATTGACCCTTTATTTGATTGCCATTTGATTTTTTTGCTTACCAATTTGAAATTCTACTTGGTTTCAGACAGGTACGGGCCATTTTTCACCGATAGGGGGTTACCATGCTGGGAAGGATATGGTTCTGATCTTGGATGTTGCTAGATTCAAATACCCTCCTCACTGGGTTCCCCTTTCGCTTCTTTGGGACGCCATGAATACTATTGACAAAGCAACTGGACATCTTAGGGGGTAATATAGTTTTTCCTCTTCATAAAGTTAGGCTCTTAATTGTTGTTACTTGTCCCCCTTCTATGAGTATGCTCAACTTCAATTTACATCTTGTTTGATCTTCTAACTAGATTTTAAAATCTACCCTTTATTGGTTGATAGGATTCTTGCAAATTATGCGACTTGCCAGCTTATTAGCAGTTGTTACTACTGTGCTGTTGTGGTTTAGTTTTTAAAATTTCCTGATTGCAACTCATTCTTGCTTTCTTCAGGTTCATGGTTATTTCAAAGTTTCAGAAAGCCACATCTGTGCTTTACACTATGGTACTTTAATTTAGGTTTTTTTGTCTTTCTCTCTAAGCTTACAGTTTACTATATAATGACTGTTGATTGTGGAATGAGCATAGTAACGAATTGTGATATCTGAATTATTAGAAGTGGCATCAAAATTCTGAATGTGCTCTTCATTTTTCATACAATTTGAACCTGTGACACAGGAATTTAAAATCTTCAAACCCAATATGGGAATGTTGACATTAAATTTTTGGTCTTTTTTATATTATGAAATATGATAAATATTATATTCTTTGATGTCGATAGTTACACTCCTTTCCCCTCTCTTGGTACTTCTCAAATCTTGATTTATTCTTTTGGTACGTTCTCTATGTTCGGAACAACATTATTGTTCAAAGAGGTGATAACTAGTACTGCTTCTATTGTGGATCAAATGCAGAGCTGTAAACATAAGGATTGGAATGTAGTTGCTAAGTACTTGACAGAAGATCTTCCCCGTCTGTTCTCCACCAAGAATCTAAAAGATGTTAATGATGTATTATGTGTTGTATTTAGATCAGCACCTTCCAATTTGCGGGATTTCATCCAATGGATTGCAGAGGTTCGGAGACAGGATGATGGCAGTGTCGTTTTAAGTGAAGAGGAGAAAGGAAGGCTTGCACTCAAGGTATGAAGGGCACATTTTTTTTATATCTTTCTCTCAACCACCACCATTTACTTTGTTGTTAATTCCTCCTCTAAAAGAGTGAATTTTCAGTTTACAGTTCCATTTGCTCAAGCCTTTTTTCCGATTTCTTTCCATGACTTGGAAGAGAATAATTTGAAATTTCAGGAAGAAGTATTAAAACAAATTCGCGAGACTGAACTATTCAAACATTTGATGGGATATTTGGGATTCGAGCGTTCGTTGTGCAAAAATCTGGCATCTTTGGGTTACAAAGATAGCTTAGCTGACATTGCTGCAAATGTTTGTTGTCAAGGAGCTGAACTTTTAACAGGGAAAACTATGTCGTTAAATGGATGTTGCTGTAAAGATATAAAACTTCTAAAAGCCGAGTGTAAGGAACCTGTCACAGTGGCTTCTGGCACTGTAACTACTGATGGCACTGAACAAATGGTTGATATGCTGATTCCATCATCTGAAACGAAGCCCGGTTGTATGTGTGATTTTGACCAAAATGGTTGCCATGGTGTACCTCCATCAATAGGGGATGGCCTGACAGTACTTCTTTTCTCACTGCCGCAAGATACCTGGTTCGGCCTTAAAGAGGAGAAGCTACAGGCAGAGATGAAACGTCTTACAGCCGTTGATGGTCTCCCAACTTTGCTCCAAGAGGAGGTAATGTCTGGTTTTGTATATTTTTTCTTTCTTTTTTTTGTGTCAAATTATTTGCATTTCCTTGTAAGCATTGACTTTATCATCCTCGTTAGACAATTATTGTAGCCACTTAGGGCTTTTCACATATCCTAACAAACATTCCATAAGCTTTTGGTTAAGAAAATAATTTTTTCCATGGTCATGCCTGTTTGATTCCGGATATTCAATTATAACGGATGTTGTTTCACTCAAAGTTTATCTCAAGATGACTTGTGTTTTTCTGTCCTATTCATGACCTTGACAGGTTCTGCATTTGCGACGGCAGCTCAATTACCTCAAGGCTGATCTCAATTCCTCATCCTCATCTTCTTGATTTTTTTCCTTCGACGAGTTTGTTGAAGAACAATGTTGGACAGACTTCTGTATCCGATTCTTTCTGAAGGCCACTTGTATCATTTACTGTAATAATAGTTACATACCAACCACATTTTCTTGTGCACTTTTAACATGCAAAATATAATTGGCATATATTATAGAATATATATTTTATTATTATGTGTGACTTCTTGTTGTTCTATATCGAATTGTCGGTTCATTTATCCTGTGAGACTTTGTTTTATCATTTGTTACTTGTCTTTAATTTTCTCTCCATTGGGTTTGACATGTATGTAGTAAATAAGAAACTTGGGAACTGTAAGTTTAAAAATTTAACTTTCACTTTTGATGCATTATGTCCTAAAAGTTTCCTACTTTCATTTACCTTATCTCCTCTTGAAAGATGACCTTATAGAAGAATACTAACTCAACCTCTTATATAATTCAGCTTTTGCTTTTTAAACTAAATACCAAAGTGTTTAAGCAATTGTCCCCAAGAACATAGCAAAAAAGGGGAGGTCCAAAAAATTTCGAAAGCTATACCCTTTACCTCAACCTGGTCTATCCTACTAATTCAATCATCAATGAAATAATTGTTTTCAGTTCAAACCCATCATAACTTATTCTTTGATTCTTGAACGCTTCGAGGGTGGTGAACTCGACTCAGAAACACCGGTTTTAGCTTTCTCAAGGTCAGCAGTTATAGGTGGTGCCTCTTGCTCTCCACCCATTTCATCTGAACTTCTCTCCGACATGGACTTGACATTAACAGTGTCAGTTCCGGAATTTACACGATCTGTCTGGGAGGCTTCCGGTTCACCTTTTGCAGGCAACTCTGTGGTGGCATTGGAAGGAGTGGGTGAATTCTCCGGAGTAGAAGGTGACACCTTCAGCTTGCCTAAACCCGACTTTTGCTTCTCAAACATCATTTGGAGGTACCGCCCTTGTTCTTCTATTTGCAACTGTAAATTTCGTTGTATCTGCAGAGAAGGAAAGGATACCATGCATCTGAATGAGAGCACACCAGAAACATAATTCTTTTGCAAGGAGAAAAAGATTCTGTTCTCTCAAATCCTCCAAGGCATATTTAAAGATAGATTTATTTTATTCAATTTTCTTAAGGACGAAGTATGATGCTTTTATGAACCGAAATTTGTACCTCAAGCTGTTCATGCAGCCGCTTCTGGACTTCCATCTGCAACCGCAAAGCTTCAGTGATCCCCATACCCCTGCTCCAGTTCGAAATGAAAAATGCATTTAGGACGATGAAGTGAGACTTTATTAGACCTTGAATATTAGGTACATTGCTCCTTAAAGAGTCCATCAGGAAGAGAAAACTGTAAAGTTTGCAGCCGTCTCCCTACCGATATGAATTACAAAGGATTATATGAACTAATGGGACCCATCAACCATCCCTTTCATGGTTTTAGATCAGCATTTTCCATATGTTGAGTTTATCAGGTTGCCTGCAATATTTAAAAGATGAACTATTTCAAACCTTGGAAGACCCTTGTATCACTAGCCATGTTCTTAAAAGGTGAGATTTCGGCACGAGGAATGGAAGCATTCCCACTCATATATAAGAGCAAAGGTCCTGAGATTTACTACTAAGTATGATACTAGGAATTTATGAAAGTCTGAAAAGTGTGAAACCAATACTCAAAACAATTGGCCAATGATGCAATTCTCTAAGCAAAAAACATATAAAATAGAATACTATATTATTGTAAAAAAATCATTAGCAACCACTTACGTTTTCAAATCCAGAGATGATATTTCTTCCATAGGAGTCGGTTTTTTCTCTGAGGATCCTGCAAGAGTCACAATTTCAGCCAGATATACAGTGACAACCCCAATCTCACATGAGAAGTTTTTATCATATACATAATCGAAGTCACTTAATCGGTTATGATCCAAAAACCTAAGTCACTGAAAATGACAAAGTATCCAGTCCAACTACAAGATTATCACTTTCATGGACAAACAAGGGCAGAAAGTGAATAAATGTAAGGAAAATATCACTGCACAACTGAAGATTCTGGAACCAATTAAACCAAGAGAAGAAGAAATAAAATGATTGCTTCATTGATAAGGACATGATGGAATATATAGCACTCAACAATGCCCCTCAACCCCAACACAAGTCACTAAGAGAAAATGTCGAAACAAGTATTTTAAAAAATACGAACCCAACAAAGCAAACCAGGCTGCAGATGAATGCATGCAGAGAAGCAACACAGATGGGAAAAAGAAAGAAACTTAAAGGGTGCTTGACATATACCTTCTGATGTCTCTGGTATGTATCTAGCGGTCCTATATTTCTACAGTTAAGAGAGTGACATCTCCGGTTAAAAGGAAAACATAACCAGAGCCTTTGAGCACACATACATAGGCAAAATCTTTAGTAGTTAAAAGAGGATGTGAGTACCTGCAAGTGACTTTTAACATGATAAATAGTCAAGCCTTCAACTTTCATAAGTTTCAGAACGCCCTTTGGAGTAGCTCCTGTACGTTGAAAATACCAAACAAATTGAAAAAAAAAGGGTCTAAACAGTTTTAGGCAAGCAATTCCGTGATAGCCAAAAGGTACGCACTTTCGCTGCCTCCTAGTTGATTGACTGCCTCAACAAAGGCTTCGTGAAGTTCTGGTGTCCACCGCATCCGTGGCTTTGCTGGGGCATTATTTACTGATGAAGAGGAGTTTACAACAATTCGGCCAGCTACAGATGCAGAAGGAAGCTGTTGATGTACTTGGGGTTTCTGTTCAGATATGGTTGTGCATGGTTTTCCCACCTGATATGCCATGTAAAACAACACGAAACAAGGATAAACAATCCCCATAAGTTCTAAGTTTATGTGGTTAAGCTTAATCTTCCATGATATGAAAAAATTTATACCTTCGTTTCCATATCCATAACATTGTCAACAAGAAGCTCATTCCAATTGGAGGCCAATGCACCATCATCAGTGATAAGCTGGTCTGCCCATTCCTGCCAGTCCTCAGATGTCATGATACCACTACAATTACTGCTCTGGACAGTGGTGCTTATAGGAAAATCGAGGAAACCCGGATCTGTACACCAAGAACCACTATTTTCTTTGTTGTAATGACTTGACATCGTAGATTGAGGCAGCGTTTGGCTAGACGAATGAGGTAAGGGAAAAGACGCAACATTAGTTGGCGTCTGAGAAAGGAAGGGTCCATTTCTGGAATGCTTTTCATGAGGCGATGAAGACGAGTAATGAAGATCACTCGAAAATCCTGAGGATGATGAGAATATGTGACCAACTACCCCACAATTGGTGGAAGAACGAGTTGCACGAACCAGAGGCCTCGCCATCAGTTCCCTTTTCGCAGACACCTGTTGGTCAGGCAACTTCCTATATGCCTCTTCCAAATGTGTTGAAATGGCCGGAAGAGACGGTGACAATCCTTCGGACACCCCAAGGTTACTTGCACTTGATCTCTGAATGGATAAAGCAGGTTGTGCCTCCATAATTGTCCTTAAGTTCAAAATGAAGTTGTCAATTATTTGGCCAACCAATATTAGCTTAATTGCCACAGTTCATAGTTCATACTGTTATGTTGCATATAACCCAATGAAAGCTCCAGAAAGCATTGAAAATTCTCAAAAGGAAACGTCATGACTTTTGGCATCAATAAACATTATCTAATAAATAAATAAATAAAACATGTTGATGAATATAAGAAAAAAAACAATAACCCCAGAAAAAACCTAGGAAACACAACTGAACTTCATTCAATTGAAAACAATGAATTTCCAGGTATTTTACCTCTAAAAACGCGAAATTCAGCAAAACGAAACAAATGGGTACAGCGATTCTAACCTAAAAACTTGACGGAAACCTCACCGGATTGTGGAGGAAATTATTATTGAATGATAGGCGGGTTTTTTTTTAAATCAAACCCGTCGCCGGCGTCGAGCCAACCGGGAAATGAACGGTGGCGGAGTGCGTTTTTGCCTCTTTCTTTGTGGCCAATTCGGACTCTGAACTCTGAAGTTAATAAGAGACAAACAGTGATTTGGCAGACGAGCCTTTCCTGGCGCGTGTTGGGTAAACGCCTCTGGTCATGACTCTCCTCAACAAGGCATTCGGATTTAGTTGTGGGGTTCACATGATTGTCGACGTGGAGGGTTGTGATAGGCGAGTGGGAAACCATCCGATTGGGTGCACGTAGGCTTTACTGTAACTCGATGCGCTTATGATTAGAGCCGTGGTCTTTCAGCTGCTGAGAGGCCAATGGCAATGGGACTCTGCAACTTGCAATTTCTTCTTACCTTATAGTAATAGATTTTGAGAGAGTTGCTTGGGTGTGGCTTCTCGGACAGAAACATGGTCCATGGGAATCTTGGTTGACACGTGTCAAAAAACTATGGTGCTTTAGTTTGTTGGGTAAATTACAACCTCAATTATGGATAAGTTACATTTAGATCATTTAATTATTGAAAATTATATTTGGATCACACAATTACTATTATTGTTGCATTTGGGTCACTCAATAATATTTAGGAAAATACTTTGATACACAAGCTTGTGCAAACTTTAGTTTATACAAGCTTTCCAATTTTAGGGTTTAGGGGTTTAGGTTATAGAGTGTATAATTTAAGATTTATGGTTATAATTTAGAGTTTAGGTTTTAGATTTTATAGCTTAAATATGAAAGATTGTAATTTTTTTTACATAACTTGTGTATCAAAATATAACCCTTAATATTATGGTTACATTTCGGTCAACAGTAACTAAAACTTGAAGGATTTCATTAAATAAGAAAAAAAATGATTAAATTGATATATTTTTTTAATAAGAAGGGTGACCCAAATGTAACATTACCCATAATTGAATGACCCCAAGTATAACTTTTAATAATTGGGTGATCCAAATATAATCTTACCTATAAATGAGTGACTCAAATGTAACTTTTAATAATTAAATGACTCAAATATAAACTTACTTATAATCGCGTGTCATCCGTTCTAGTTTACCCTAGTTTGTTAAGTCGATTAATCCACTAGCAACAAGACACCACCAATATATAAATTTAGTTCACGTTCTCTAAGTTCAATTTTTTAGACTCTATTAATCTAGTCATGTTATCTCTATATGGTTTGGGTCCGACTGAAATTTTTAAAAAATTCAAGTCTAATTTTGACAAATTAGAGTTCAAGGACTAAATTTACAACTTGTGTTCTTTGTGTATGTAAAAAAACATTGATCAAAGCTACATATTACTGATTGATATTGGACACATAGAACAAAACTTAAGATCCCAATTCTAATACAGAATATTTTTCAAAATACATTCCCAAAATCCAGTAATCACAGTTTCTGCAAGTGTTAGGTGTGTATGTTTCTATATCTACATCAAAAGTATCTTGTTTTGCCGTCTATGGTTTCCATGCTCCGATCAGATGATTACAAATTCAGCCATCTCTCCCAACAACTGCAAAACCGAATTCGGAAAAAGCTGTGAAAACAGACCACTGATTAAGCATTTCTGTAACAATCTCATCGATTCAACTTACCCTTTTCGTTCAACTCTTCGATGATACTATTCGAATCCCTGAGAAAATCTTGTCTAACAGTCGAGACATGAACATCACTTCCTTCATACTCTAGCTGCATGAGAAAGGTCACGAGAGAGGCGTCGCATTGGAGGCCTCCGGGACCATCAGGCATTATCGCGAAACCGGAGGGAGTTACGTTAGCCATTCTACGATCACTCGTCCCGTAAATGCTTTCCTCTCCGCCAACAATGTGGAAGTTCACCGACTCTTCAGGCATAGTTTTGGATAGGATAAAGGAGCAATATTTGTCCATTGAAGCCTCCTGTAAGCAGTATAAGGCTCCCTGCCACGCATAGGAAGTGGAAATGAAAGAATGTGAGCAAACACTTGTGCAAAAAAGGGAAATTTTGGGTTTTATTTGTGAGCAGATTTTTACCTGTTCTGTATTCCTTCTGTGCAGAGAGATGATGTTACTTTCATCATCAGTGGCAAATGTGAACAGTTGCTCAGGCTCCTCTTGGACCTCGTCAACCTCGGAATTCGCAGTCGCACGAAACTGCAATGCATGTTCTATTTCATCAGAAATGGACAACAATCAGTTAAAAAGATTGGAAATTAGAGATTTATTTTCTTTCATACCGCCAACTGTAGACCCCGACCCTTTAAAAATTGAAAAACCGAGAGCGGTTTAGCTTGAACCCTGAAACTGTTTAGGCCGACGAAGGCAAGTCGTTCTGTAAGTGTTTGGTTATGCAGAATCCTTATTGGATCTGCATCTTTAGTTGCTAGAGTAAGTGCAACTTCGTCAGGATGCTGAGAAACACATTCCATAAAGAAACGCTTCATGGCTTGGGTTAAAGCCAAGAGATAAGGACCAGCTGCACACCACAACACCAACAAATGCTAGAATAAAAAACAATTCAAGGTCCGAGATTAAAACTGAAAAGAAAACAAGGCTTATTTTTACCCCGGGGATGCACATCGATTTCGAGATTAGCGAAAGAGCTCTTGTCACGCTTCAGACTCCATAACAGTGTGCTTATCCAACGATCTGCACCGTATGCCAAGTTGGAATTGATTATTGAGGAGTACATGGTTTCTCTGGTTTCCTCCACTTCGACATTCTCAATCCATATAATCTGTTCGAGAAAAATCGGAATACAAATTGAAAAATGCATTTACATTACAATGAAGCAACTGTAAGGTAAAAGCAAGTTCTAAAAGACTACAAACCTCACAATCTTTAGGTCCATGTTCCCTGATTATGACCCCTGATGGTTTCTTTTCACTATTACACTTTGCAAAAGGATCACCAAAATAATGGCTTGTGACATCAACAATTATGTAAATTCCATCCATTATCTCTTTAGCATATCGCAAAAACTCATAATATCTAGTCGGCACCAATGTTGATGGTAGTTGAACCTCTGCATACACCTGTGCCAAACATATATACATGGAACGTACAAGTTTAATATAGGGGACAAAGCTAAAGACAATCTCAGTTAAACAAACATGTATTGGTTGACGGATGAACAAATGGCACTAACCAAATGCAAGAGAACTCCATGTAAGAAGATCAGTTTACCTGTATTGCACCCCGGATGCTTGCATCAGTCGTGCTTAAATCCTGAAGACATTCAGATGCTCCGTACTCCTCTCCATGTTTGACAAAGGGAAACAGTGACTTAGTCCACTTATTGTCCTGGGAATACATACAACAAGAACATAAGAAGGGACGACTAGAACAAAACAAGAAGTTCAGTATGAAGAAAACTGAATCAAGGGAGCAAGAAAGACATATGAAATACTCACCACATGCATCATGATAGTGACCATTTCGGATGCTGTGATATCTGGAATGACTGCAGTTGCAACGGAGAATTCCATCCTTTTTCCAGGAAGCGGTGGAGCTCGGAAGGCATTTACAAGATCATCCAGATTACCTAACACAGGCTTTGCTCGAACCCAAGTGTCTGCTTCCTTTGCGAATGTCATGACCTCCAGGCAAGCCGCCTTACAGTAATTGTTTGTAAATTGCAATCTTTGGAAGTCACTTTGTTGTTGTTTATACTTAGATGTTTTGAACAAAAATGGATGGTCTCTATAGGCATATGTCTTATTTTCGGAAGGATCGTCTTGTTGTTCATCCATATCCCACTCCATAGAAGAGGGTCCAATGTCTTTGTCTTCCTTTGCAAAGGTTCCAATTCCTTCTTCATCTGCAAAAGTTTCATCTATATAGTGTTCGAAATCATCTACATCTACCCCACTACTCCTAGAAGTCCCAGGAAACTGCAGCACAACTCCAAAGAAGACATTTTTTGTCAAAATCAAAAATATTCAACTATCATTTTAGTTTCTCTCTTAATTATAGCAGTTAAATACTAATCTGCTTCATTTTTATTGCTTCGATTCAATCAAAACAAATATTGGGGAAATTTATACTATACCGGTCTACTGTCCATTATTAGATCTTCAACACCTTGGTTTCCAAGCCTGTCCAACATAATCAAAATTGAAAGTCAAGTTTACCAACAAAAAAAAGAGAGTTGTCAAGAAATGAAAAGAAAAGAAAAACTACCTGAAGAAGACTAATTAGCTGTCCAAGAATCAAAATATAGTGACCAAAACTACAAGAAAAGAAGGTGAAAGAGAAGTTAACCTAGAAGAATACGAATTTCTTGGAAAATTAACGTGATACATGCACGCCTCTATCAAGAAATGCAAACGAAAATGAATCAATTAACGAAGAACAGTCTGAGTATAACGAAAAACTTTAAAAGAATATTGAAAACCTAGAATCTGTTTGTTCTTTGATATCGATGAATCAAAATCAAATGCAATCTAGCTTTCGATTCAATGAGGAAAACTGGAAACGCAAAAGGATAAAATAAATACAGAGAGAGCAGAGAAAATACCTCGGAAAGCAAGAACTCGCTCAAATCTTTCTTCAGGTGGAGAAAAAGAGAGAGATGGGATTTACAGAGGGCTTTTATAGTGAAGCTAAGGATCGTCTCTGTTTTCAGCTTACATTCCCGCCAGAACTTGAAAAGTCCCCAAGGATTTAAGGTAGTTAACTTATATGAGTGGACACGTGTTTTCCTTCTATTTGTCAATCTTTATATAAAATTGTTTTTATTTTTATTTTTACTTTTGTTTGATTGGTTGTAATTAGTTATCTGTTGAGGTTGGTTGTAACTGTACATAGATGGTTTTTTTTTTTTTATGAATAATAACAAACCATTTATCCAAATAATAATAATAATAATATAATAATAAATTAAAGTTGAATTGAGTTTGTTCCTGATAGGTAGTGATTTAATAAAAAGGTTGAGTATAAAATAAGTGTTTAAATAGTATTTAAATATTAAACTGTCAACCGTCGTTAAAAAATATTGTCGTCCAACTAAAATGCGACACGTAACATATTTATTAATTCTTTTAAACTAAAATCTTAATTCTCAAATCTCTAACCTTATTCAAATCCAAATCTTATATGTCATCGTCAATTTAACAACTATCATCAATCTATCCAGTCGTCGAACCCTCGGTCGTCGATCGCGTCCCCTTACAGTCGCACGAAATGCTGTCATTCACGAGAAATTATATTATGGGTCATTTCCGTCACGTCATCCATGGGACCAACCAATAAAAATCATTCATCTCATTAATTTTTACCATATCATTTTTTACCCAGTGAATATTCACTCATATTTACTGTAAATTAAATTCAAAACAGTTTTTACTAAGCGAAGATTCACTTTATAAATTGATGACATGTAAAAAAATGATGAAATAAATGATTTTTATTGGTTGGTCCTATGGATAACGTGGCAGGATTGACCCATAATATAATTTTTCGTCATTCGTCGCTACCTTGCTTCGCCATTCATCCAACCGTCGTTCACCTAGTCGCTGCCCAATGGTTCGTCATCGTCGCCTGAATCGAACTGATAGATCCCGTCATTTAGATCTTTGATCGCTTGAGGATATTTACAGTTTATAGTAATTTTGTGAGAAATTAGAAGTTTCAAAAAGATATTTTTAGAAAATAGGGAGATAAAAATTTTACCCGTGTACGGTATTGAGAAAATGGGCTTCGCGAAACGTATACGAGTTTGGTCTAAAATGTAGAAATTTCCATGGGAAACCACTGATAAATACTAACCATTTTAACTTGCAAGTTGTTCTTTTTCCCCAATTATGTTTGTAGCTTAGAGGTTGTTCTTTCATATGTATACGTATATGTATGTATATACATTCGGTTTTAAAATCTGGATAAATTTTCACATCATCCAACTCTTGTTTATTTGATAGCCTCTTTCTTGCTACTACAACCCCATTTGCTACGTTAATGATTAGAATTTAAGTTTTAGAGTTTTCAACCGAATAACCTTAGTTGAGGTCACAGTACCTGATTCTCGAAGTCATGGCTATCAATACGAAGAAAACAACTAGTTCCTAAGCATTCGTGTCGAACTGATTTGCTGCTCAGTTTTTTACCCTTTGGCATTCGGCATTCGCAATACTCGGACCAGCCACCTTCATCCGCCAATGCTAATGCAGCAGCTCCTAAGGTTGCCTATTGCCTAAGTTATAATTTGGTGTGCCTTACTCCTTGTTGCTGGGAAGCTAACCCAGTGGCATATCCCTCGGCAATGAGTCGAATACAAGAGCTTATGCATATCCAAGAGGGTTGGTGTAAGGATCGTATTATCGCTGTTGTGAGCTTTGGATAGAAATAATTCCGGGCGTCCTTGATAAATCTTCTTCTAAACATCCCTCGCCGGGACGAAGCACTCTCAATCATTTTCACCTCATCAATCACTTGATCCACAAAAGCTGTATCTTCACATGCCTAAAAGTGAAATCACCAAAAGAATGCAGAAAGCCATATGTAAGAACCGATGTTTCATTTCATACTTCGATGCCAAAGGAAACCTAGCAATATGAAGCACTGCTGCAATGCTGCATCTTTGACAGAAAAATATTACTCGTGCTCCTGAACAACATGTAATTTGTGGAAAAGCTCCCGACAATCTACGATGCAAAGATCGAACAGTGTGGTTCTACTGCAAGAGTCTTCTTAGAAAACCTTGTATTGATCTCTTTTCCACATCCCAAACTTAGAATAAAAAGTTTTAAGAAAAAAGGGCATCACGGACCTAGGTTTGGTTCAGAGTACAGACTACATTTCTCCCCATCCTTGCATATGGTGGCAGATGCTACTCTTTTCGATCGAATAAATTCAACCACCAATGATATTGCAAAAGAAACAGCCTCAATCCTCCTAGAATAATTTGTTCAAACAACTAATACTGAAATGTAAGACTTCCCAAAAAGAAGCATGAACTCTTGACATGCCTATCTATTCATATGCATATACACTCATACTACATAATCCACAAAACACATATTCAACGAAAAGCGATCAAGTTAACGAATTCGCTCACATCTTCAGTACATCACGATACAACCAGAAAACATATGCATTCATCCATTCATTATAGAACCAGAACTTCCAACTACTTCCGGAGAAGTTTGTGAAGTGTCATCTGCTGCCGAACCCTCGACAATTGATATTGTTCCCATGTCGGGTTTTGGCTTGTGTATTCTGCTGAGTACAATATTGATTGTTGGGGGGTTCGGCAGAATGTGCGACGGATGACACTTCACAAACTTCTACATATTTCCGAACTGATGATGTAAGAGTAATTTTCATGCAAGATACAAACCAGAGCACTTCATCAATGCTATCACAATGAATCAAAGTACAATAAGAGACATTCCGAGAAATCAATTTCACTTTATCACAAGAATATTCAGTTTCACTTAAAATTCATATGAATAAACTCGATTAATCAAAGTACAATAAGAGACATTCCGAGTTCCGACAAGTAATTAAAACTTAAATACTAAAATAGCATAATCTTATTTAAATTAAAAGGAAAAAAATCCTAAGACTGCGTCTAAAAGGTTTTCTAAACCACCGAAGGTGAATAACCTAAAACAGCCATAAAATTTGATAAAGAACAAGCTCAGACCTGATACGACCAGGGCCGGTTGCTTATGAGCGCGCGGGTGCAGCGGGCGGGGCACCGAGGAGACTAGCTTGCTGGAGCTCGAGCTCGGTGAACTGCTGCTCGCGGTCCATCTCGATTATCAAAGGAACAGCTAAGATCAAGAAAGTTGTTCCGGCGATCCAAGCGGCTTTGCCGGTGCTACGGATGAGTTTCTTGGAGACGAAAGCAGCGTCGCACGCCGCTTGCTTACCGCGAGAAACGATGCGGGTGGAAGCGATCCTGGAGAGAATGTTGGAATCGGACTTGGAGGCAGATCGTCTCTCAGGTAGAGAAACTCCGCCTCGTCTGGGTTGGGCCGCCATGGTTTACTGTGAGGGAAAGTGTGTTTTCGTTGGAGGGTTTCTGTTTTCACGTAAAACCGGGAGAAATTGACTGTTTGTTTTCTCCTCTCTTTTTTACCACAGGAGAAATTGACTAGTATTAAGTACCAATTTTATAGGTCAGAATTTAGATTCATAGTAATACAGGGAAAAGGATTGTTATGTCAAGTGAAAAAAAAAAATTGTTTTCAGTGTTTTAATTTTAGAGTAAAAAATTGATCATCATTGTTAATTCAATTTATAAAAATTAAAAATTTAAAATACTCATAATATAATTATAAATAGAGATTAGCGGTAAGAGGTAACAACGACGACGACAGTTTAAATTTTAAATGAATAAAAATTATGGTTTTATAATTTAGGATAGATGGGTATTTTGATTCATGTTTAAAAAATAAAAATAAAAAAAATATATTTTAATTAATTTACCTTTTGATTTTTAAATAATTTATAATTATACGGTGAGTTATTTAAATTTTTAATTTTTATAAATTAAATTAATGGTGCTCATCGGTGCTCATCGAGCGTGACAGAGTTTTTCAAATAATTATTATCTCGAATGGTAGAAATTTTTTGTTTCTACAAGCATCTTAATTTTAGAGTTTGGGGTTAAGAGTTTTATTGTATGGGTTTAAAATTTAGTTTTTTAAGTTAAAATTTAAAGTTTAGGGTTAGAATTTAGGGTTTAAGATAACATGGTTAGTGATTTAAGTTTTAACACATAAACCCCTAAATTTTAACTATGAACATGAAATTTTATCAACTGCTCATAAATTCAAATTACTACACTTAAATTCGTCAATCATATACAAAATCCCTAAACTAAAAAAACTTTTAGCCACCAACTAAAAATCCTCTCAATTTGATCACTAAACTAGGGGGTTTATGGAACAAAAATCATCTACTTTTTCTATACCACAATATTAAAAATATAAACCTTATATCAATTCCTTAAACTCTAATTCTAAACATTAACCTTAAACCTTGAATCTATTTTTTCAAATATAAATACATAAATAAGAACACTAAAAAGAATAGAGGATTTCTACTCAGATTTACGTCACTCGGTGTTTAATTCTTTAATCAAAATTTTCAAACACAACATTATCTTTTATAAAATCTGACCCGGCCTTACCTTTTACAAAACTCGACCCGAACTCTAATTAAAAAAAAAAAGACTAATAGTATAGAATGGAATCGGAACCCTTGAGGATATCGGGAAACAGAACACAAGTTGAACATTTCAACTATGGGATTTTCTTGAACACAAATGACTTCAATTGAAATAGTGTACAAGCTTGGTTCGTACTTTATTAAACTATGGTCATGAATAGATTAAGAATCAAATATCGATATACATTGAATATATTCGTTGTATTTTAAAATTTCATACATTTGAAGAATTGTACCTTCAAAATTACGTTCAAATATCTGCTGAGTACAAACACTTTTCCCGGGAAAATGTTCCCTTATTGTGCATTTGCAGGCTGCTTAAGCGCTTGCCAAAGCTCCGCGCTGAATTTGTGACCGAATGCTATCGATATCGATCGGCGCCGCGCATTCATTTCCGTCTTCCTCTGCATCCCATAGGAAACTAGCATAAGCTGCATGAACATGGCTGTAACAACAGAGAAATCAAAGTTTTTAGCATACAGATTAAGGGAAAATGGTGAAGAGTGAAAGCAAATTATGATTTACCTGTCTTGTGGAGAGGCCTGAACTGCTCGTTCGAAGTAGCTCGAAGCTCTTTCTTCGTCGCGGTGGAGCTCCCACACTAGCTTGGCATATTGCGACAGGGTTTCACCGTCTCTGGGATCTGCTAGAATGGCTCGACTGTAATACTCTTCTGCTCCTTCAAGGTCTCTCTTTGACTGTTAAAAAACAAGGACTAATTTGTAAAAATTATAAAAATGAAGCCAAATGTGTAAACTAGTAATGAAACCGATAAAATTCCTCTGCCCTTCTCGGTTACATATGACCCAACACTAAAAAACACTACAAAATTAAATTTTAAGCCTTAACTCTAAATTTTAAATCCTAAACTCTACCCTCTATATCCTAAAAAAATGCACCTATCCTGAATTCCCTAAACCCTAACTATAAATCCTAACCTAAACCCTAAAATTAATTTTGAGCGTGGAGCATATGTAAGGACACCGAAAAGGGATAGAGGATTTCTATCGCACTGACTCACCTGGTACAAAAACTGAGCATAATTCCCCAGAAATAAAGAGTTCCCTGGATTCTCCTCCACCATTCTCTTGTAATACTCCTCCACTTCACCATCTCCGTTAGAGCCTGCTGAGTTAAACTCACCACCACCGCCACCACCCCAACCGCCGCCACTCCTGCTACCACCACCCACGGCTGATTCAAGTCCTATAGGAAGAATCATTTCTTGACCCACCAACCCTTTTTCATCGGTGACTTTAACCTGATCATTCAACAACAGATTCTCCAAGCTGATTGAGTTGAATCCATGGCTACGACCATTTACAGCAGCCATTACCGTTTCTTCATTTTCTTCCAACTCATCTTCGTCTTCTCCCTCGAAATCACTTTCGTCTTCTTCTTCTTCGTCGTCTTCTTCCTCACACCTCGCGCCTGAACTATAAAACGAAAAGGAAGGGATGGTTTGCAACATCAAGCACTTGTTTCTTGCAGAGAGCTTCTTTTCTTCATTCCCGTTGCAAGCAGAATAGGCGAGTCCTTCCAAGTTCCCGTCGGATTGAGCCCGGCGAATGCCTTTGAGTTCGAAATCTGAGAAGTGGTCGGCAACGGAAGGAGATATAGGGGAGGAACCGCAAGAAACTGCCATGGAAAGGTGGAGTGAGCTTGGAGAGGGATGGAATGAGAGTCTGGTGTGGTTATGGCCATGAAAGGAGCTTGATGGGTAGTGCTGCCGGAAGGGGCTGCTGGTTTCATGGTAGTTGTTGTTGTTGTTGGGACTATCGGCAGCTATGGAAGATACGAGTGATCCAAGAACTGGAGTTGAAGAACTTCTTAGCAGCATTTTATTCTTCTTCTTCCTTTTTCTCTGGTGATGATGGTGCTTTTTGTGGTGGTTGTTTGCTGCTTTGGGATGTCAAATCCTGTGAACAAATTGAAGATATATAGTCGGTGTCTCGGTGACGGTGAACAACTAAAATATCTTTTTTTCCAACAAAAATCTTCAACCTTTTTCATGATTTTTTATTTTCAATATTAAAAAATTAAAGGGAAAACTACACCGGTGCTCCCCAAATTATTATCATTTTCCTATTTTAGTCCCTAAACTATGTTTTTCGGCAAAACGGTCCCTTCTGTTACATAGTTCTCCTGTTTTGGTTCCCCGACGTTAAATAGCTAACTGTTTTGCTGATGTGGCATTTTTTAAATATTTTTTAATTATTTCTCTCCCCTCTTAAAAAAATGCCACGTCAGCAAAACCGTTAGCTATTTAACACCGGGGACTAAAACAGGAGAACTATGTAACAGAAGGGACGATTTTGCCGAAAAACATAGTTTGGGGACCAAAATAGGAAAATAATAATAGTTTGGGGACCACCGGTGTAGTTTTCCCAAAATTAAACTATAAGTTATAATTTTAAATTTTAAATTATAAACTATACACTTTAAAAAAATACATTTTACCTTAAATTCTTTAAACCTTAATCTTAATTTTTAGTGTGAGACATAAATAAAGATACTAAAAAGGTAGAGAATTTCGGATGGAAATCGTCTACCCCTAACTATGTCCCCATTGGTGCCTCCATTTTAAAATAGTGAGATTAGGGTTTAGGGTTTAAGGTTGGAGCTTATGGTTAGGGTGTAGGGAATTATGAGTATGATGTATTTTTTATGGTAAAAGGTTTAGGGTTTAGGATATGAAAATTAGGGTCAGGGCTTATAATTTAATTTTTAGGTGTTTTTTAGTAGGGGCATATAAAGAGGCATGGTTAGGGGCAGAAGATTTTTACTCGAGAATTTATATTCCTCTAATAGCAAGATAAAAAGAATTTTAGGATAAATTACATCAAATACCACTAGATTTTAAGCTAATTATTGATTATACCACTAAACTAAAAGTCGATACTATTTTAACATTGAACTTTAGTTTAGGCTTTAATTATACTATTGGGCTGTTAAAATTCATCTATGTCATAGCACTTGGACCATTAAGATCCATCAACGTCATCGATTTTAATGGTTCAATGATATAATTCAAGCTTAACCTAATGTTCAGTGGTAAAATATAAAAGATTTTTAGTTCGGTGGTATAATTGATACCCGCCTAAAAGTTTAGTTTGGTGTAATATACTCTTAATTTTATTCTAAAAAACTAGAATTTCAATCTCTAATCTTAAAAATTTAAAATTTAAAATTTAACCTTAAACCTTAAACCTTAAACATAACTATTTAAACTTTAAACTAAACTTCTAAACTTAAATTGGACTCACACGTGGAAAACAAATTTCTCAATGTAGGTGTATACAATATTTTCTCGTAGTGGAAAACAAATTTCTCAATGTAGGTGTATACAATATTTTCTCGTAATTTGATATTATATATTTAGAATTTCTGTACGGTTATAAATATTGAAAAATTAAAAGAATTAAGCATACCTCTGATTTAGTTTTCTGCAGGAAAGGAAACGGCTTCTAAAGAACAGTTGAGGAAAGAAATGCAAAAAAATTGAGAATAAAGTTGGTGTTATTATTGACACCTTTTATAGGGAAGATAAAGCAGATAGGAAATGAACGCGCAGTTTCCTGTTTGGTTACTCAGAAATTTATAGGAGGTTTAAAATTATTTCCCAAGAAAATTTATAATCATTTGTGTGGTGGATATTAATATAGCTTTTATTTGATCTTCAACCTTCATAGGGGGAGGAAAACACCAAGTTGTCCTCTTTTCTTTGCAAGTCTTTGAAGCTAATAAAAAAGGGTTCAACTTTAAATTTCATTTATGTTTTATAGAAATAAAAAAAATCATTTATTATAATTTGTTAAAAGTTAATTATACTACTTTAAAAATAGTAAAAATATATTTAGTATATAACTTTTCAAAATAGAAATAAAAAATAATTACTAAATAATAGAAATAAAATATAGTTAAAAACTATTACTATAGTAATAAATAAAATATTTTTTAAAAATAACATTAGAAGGATTCGAATTCGGATTAAAATGAAGTTAAAATAAAAAAAAATTATGGTGTTCATATTTTCACTTTCCTAAAAAAAATTCAATGAAACATTTTTTTATGTTTTCACATTTTTATTTATTTTTGTTTTTATTTTTTAAAAATTATTTTCTATTTTTACAACCAAACATGTTTTTTCATTGTTTTCCATTTTCCAATAAAATAAAAAAGGACTCCATTCTCTAGAACCAAATAGAGCCTAAACATTTTTATAAGCCTCTTAGTTCTAGGGTGGGGATTTAATTTAGGAGGTATGGTTTATGGATTTTGAATTTAGAGGTTGGGATTAGAATTAGGGTTTATGGTTAAAATTTAGGATTTGTATATTAAAACCTAAATCTCCCATCATATTACTCGAAAACCTAAACCCTAAATTCTAACCATCATCCCTAAATTCAAAACTCTTAAATCTAAACCCCTAAACTTTAAACCTTACACTAAATCACTAAATCTTCAAACTAACACACTTGTGAAAACTTTTAATTTAAATCACCGGTGTATTGAATATAAATCATTTATTTTAATTATTATTTTATTATATCTAAATTATTGATTTTTATCAACTTCTTAGTTCTTACGCATAAATTATTGAATTGCCAATAAAAAATCAAATTTCAATAGATTAAAATAAACTTCTTAAATCTCAATAAAATAAAATAAAATGGAATTAAGAAATGCAAATAAAAACAAAAAGGAAACAACATGGGTATATGCCACACTTGAGATTCCTAGCTAATACCCTTGGGTTTGAAAATTCAATGGTTTTGCTTGGTTGGTATAAACCCTAGACAAAGAGTTCAACCCCCAAGTGCGTGGCGTTCAAAATTCAAAGTAATATGCGAGGTAATTACCACGTTATACACGTGGAGTATTTAAGGTCCCCTCTACACGAAAAATTATATCATAGCTCTGACTAACCACATCAGCTACGGTCTAAACTAATAAAAATTATTCACTGCATCATTTTTTTCAATAAGGATGAAACTAGGATCAAACGTTAGGAGGGATAAGATTCTATTAAATCTTTGATTCTGAAAATTAGGAGGGGCAAATAACTTATTTTTTTTGAAAGGTAAAATGGGCCTCATTAAAAACTTTTTTCCTAGTGAAAAAGGAAAAGAGTACCCCACTACATATTATTCAATATCCATGTGCAATTACAAGTCCACAGATCCGAAGCCTATCTTCCTGCACTGCACGCAAAGGAAGAAATAAACAATCTAAGATTGCTTAGTTACAAGACTGCCTAGCCTATCCCATGTTTTGCAAGAGTATCCGCCTCAACGTTTAAATATCTCGATATATGAGTTAAAACCATCCCGAATTTCTCCAACACCTTCTTCAAATCAACGACCACATAATTGATCGCCTCCGGATAACATCGCTTTCCGTTTAACCACTCACAAAGTGCCAAACAATCTGTTTCGATTATAAGTCTTTTCTTTTCTGCCCAAACTGAATCCAGAAAGTGAGCCACTCCTGTCTTCACTGCATACAACTCGAAAATGGCAGGAGGAATATTACCAGTTGGTTTAGAAAAGCTGAATAAAATATTGTCTTGGTCGTCTCTAAGGATCCCTCCAGTGCCACCTTTCTCCAGTTCTCTTGAAAAAGCTCCGTCAACACTTAACTTCAAAAAACCACTCGGGGGAGGACACCACTTGCGGCAGACCTGATTTGAATTGTCCATACATGGCAGCGTAGAACCAATCCTTGGATCTGCAATCAACGAATCTAGAGACACTCCACTCCCTTGGTGCTTAGCTCTTAACCAACTTGCTAATCTAACTTTCGTTAAAAATTTCATTTGCTTCCGATCGAAGATTTTGTTATTGAAAAGGATTTCATTCCGACATAACCATATGGTCCAAATAATCACACTTGGAATGTACGACCACCATGTTGCAACTTGCCTCTGCCCCAGCGACTTCCAAGCTTCTAAAAAACACCAGGGATCTTCGTGCAACACTGATGACACATCAATCCATCCGCAAGCAACATTCCACAGTTTCTACGCCTCCTGACATGAAAAAAATAAATGTTTGACTGTCTCCGGTCCCCCTTTGCATAATGGACAAAGAATATTCCCTGCTGTCAACACCCCTCTCCTAAATAATTCGACCTTCACCGGCACCCTACCCCTCACCATTTTCCATAGAAAAATTTCCACTTTCGGTGGGGCGAAACCCACCCACACCACCTCTCTCCACAGAAAGTTGTTTTGATTAGACGCCATAACTAGCTCGCGCAAGGATTTAACCGAGAACCTCCCATCACTCGATCCATTCCAACTAACCCAATCCACAACTGTTCTACTCGACTTAAAGTTGTTCAACACTTCCATCAAATCATTCCATTGCACTTTCTCCCAATCAAATAGCGATCTTCTTAACGGTACAATCCAAACCCAAATACCATTCTCTTCTCTACCAAGCTCATTGATCATTGCTGTTTTTGCCGTACAAAGAGCAAAAATTCTGGGATACAGTGTTCGTAAAGGGCCAGTGCCTATCCAGATTGTAACCCCCTCGTCCCGGTCTGGCCGGATGACCGGTCCGAGTAGGCCACACGGGGAAAACCGAAGCGAAATCTGTTAAGGTTTCCCCCTCGGTTAGCGACCCAATTTTTTTATTTCTCTTTAATCTTGTCTAGAGGAGTATTAAATCCTAAGTAATCTCGACAGCGGAAAACATCCATAAGAAATTTACATTCGAATCACAACCACACATTTCAGTCCATTTTAAGCTTATAAGGCAGATCGTATCGATACACCAATTAAGGGTATCGATACGTCCTGACCAGGTCAACCCAGATAGTCAACTCCGGGAAGACCGTATCGATACAACTCTTGAGCGTATCGATACGCCCTTCTCGGTCAACACTTCTTGGTCAACGAGGTAGGACAGTATCGATACGTGTAAACCCCGTATCAATATGCCCTACACTTACCCACTTCTCAGGATTCCAGAGAGTTGAGAGGGTATCGATACACCCCCGAGTATCGATACGCCCAGCACTTCCTGAATTCCAGAGAGTTGGGACCGTATCGATACACCCCCGTGTATTGATACGCCCAGCTAAAACTGTGGCCTTTGGGCAAGGCCGTATCGATATGGCCCTCAGGCGTACCGATACGCCCTGCACTGCAATTCCACAAATTTTAACTTGGTGACCTCAAACACAACTCTAAATGCATTTTTAGACTCCCCTATGCACATACAAACATTTAAGCAACACTTTACTACCAAGAGAAACAATCAAGGTGGATAGCAAGACAACTATTCATGGCATATATACAAGAGGACAATTTTAGCATATATGGTCATACATGAAAGCTCAAAAGGCCAAAAAGGCACAAGTTAGAACATATGAGGTTTGCACCCACCAACAAGGCAACCTAGACACCTAAAGGCATGCCATCACACACAAACATTCATCAAGGCATATCATGCTTTACAAACCAAAGTCAATCCAAATCGTCAACACATAAATGAGTCATACATAGCTCATACAAAACACCCTTGCCACATTGCTAAACTACTACATAATTGTTAACCGTACTTGAGCAACAAACTTGGAAAGCCCTTCTTGCCTTGCTCCGAGCTAACACCACGCTAATGATCTGCATTGTTGAAAATGAGAGCGTAAGCTACAAGCTTAGTGAGGATGCTCTAAAACCGAAAACATCAACAATGCAGGGTTCAAGCATGTATTCCCTAATTCTCATTTCTATCATACATAGGTATAATGTCAAGTAGACCTAGCTAGTCTTTCAAGAGGCAAAATATGGCATCTTACATCATACTAAGCTCTAACATCTCATATCAACATCATATATCATCATCATATATCACAATCATATGAACAAGTTTAATTGGCCACTATTAGTTACCCGGATGTACGGATTTAATCTCAACAATCACTTTACCTCGGTGGGATTACACTCATCACCGGACCTTGCATGGGCGGGATTCCACTCATCACCACATGCCCTACGGATGGGATTCCACTCATCATCCCGTAGAATATATATAAGCTTCCGGTGGAATATTACATCACCGTACTCCTCCTTGGTGACTTAACGCCATCAAGGCCACGCACGTTTTGACTCAATTTGTGCGCACACTAATCCTAATGATCGATCATTTACACCCGGTAAGTTAATTAGTGCCAATTTTCATTTACTACATCACATATCCATCAATCATATCTCATACTCAATGCATATACATATCATGGTACACAAGTGCAAATCAACCCACATTTCACAATAGCAATAATAGGCAAAGCACAAATAACATTTAATGGAAATCAAGAGTTAAGTTACTAATTTCACTCCACATAGAAATGGCCTACCAAGCACATTTCAACTCACACTTGAACCAAACTTTAAAACACATTTAAAGTCACTCACCACCCTTCCTTAGCAACCAAAGCAAGCCTCGTACAAGCTCAGATTCGATCCCAAAGCTTCTTCAACGTCTCCTCTTGCTTCTAGCCAATCAAAAACATATCCATTATTCCCAATCAATGCTAAAACTCAATCAACACTCAATTCTTAAGCTCAAACCAACTTCAACAAATTTTCCAATCAAATTAATCCCCCAAAATGCCCATTTTCGTGCTCCTTCAAACCCTAACTGAAATTTCCATTTTGAATCATCCAAACAACACCCAAATGATCCCAAATCATCCTCCTAACATACTTAAACCATCAGCCCTCCAATTTCACCCTAAAACCCACCAAAAATCAAGTTTTTGACACCTTAAACATGGCCATAAAGACCCATTTCGGGTTTTCACCCAAACCTAACCATTTTAACATATTATGTACATTTTAAGGTGAATAATCTAAAACCCAACCTTATATTTCAAAACAATTTGAAAATCTCCATAAAAACTCAAACTTTCACCAAGTCCTAATTTTCAAAATTTCATGGTTTTAAATTCTATGACCATGTAGAGATAGATGATGAAAATGAGAGTTAGAAAATGCTATTACCTCTGAAAATGGCCTTAAGATGAAGATGAAACTCAATGGAATAGTGATTTGGTGGTTTGAGAGAGTTTTGGGGGTTTCTCACGTTGGGGAAGGGGAGAGGGTAGAGAAGATGATAGCTTTTTAAAAGTTATCTTCCTTTTTAAATTCTTTCGGGTCAAATTACCATAGTGATCCCTCCCATTTATTTAAAACTCAATTAGATCCTAATTTAGGTTGAATAGATTGAAATTAATTTTACTAACTCGGACCACTAACCCGGATAACTCCTAACCCCAAAACACGGGTGTTACAACTCTCCCTCACTTAAGGAATTTCGTCCTTGAAATTACCTGACTAAAAGAGATACGGAAACTGCTTTTCCATATCCTCCTCCCTCTCCCAAGTGGCCTCGTCCACTCCTCGACGTTGCCACCGCACCTTTACTAACTCGATTGATCTACCCCGCAACACCTTACTGTCAGAAGCTAGGATCTCAACTGGTTCTTCTTCATAGGTCAAATCCGGATTCAATTCAATCTCCTCAACAGGCATAACATGTGATGGATCGGACCTATACTTACGGAGCATCGAAACATGGAATACATCGTGTATCTTCTCTAGCTCGGATGACAAACGCAACTGATAAGCAACCGGACCAACCCTCTTCACAATCTCATACGGTCCTATGTACCTCGGACTCAATTTCCCTTTTCGGCCAAATCTCATTACTTTCTTCCACGGAGACACTTTCAAGAATACATTCTCACCCACTGAGAACTCAACTTCCTTCCTCTTCAAGTCGGCATAGGACTTATGCCTATCCAAAGCAGCCTTCAAACGATCACAAATCAATTTTACCTTGTCAGTTGTCCCTTTGAGCAAATCCGGCATAGGCAACAACTTCTGTCCCACTTCGGCCCAACAAACTGGAGTTCTACACTTTCGGCCATACAAGGCCTCATACGGAGCCATCTGAATGCTCGAATGAAAGCTATTATTATAAGCAAACTCAACTAAGGGCAGGTGCTTCTCCCAAGTACCCTGAAAGTCAATGATGCAACAACGCAACATATCCTCTAAGATCTGAATAACTCTCTCTGACTGACCATCTGACTGAGGATGATAAGACGTGCTGAAGTTCAAACGGGTACCCAAAGTTGTATGCAGACACTCCCAAAATCGAGATGTAAACCTCGGATCTCTATCGGACACAATAGACTTCGGCACACCATGCAGTCTAACAATCTCACCAATGTACAAATCGGCCAATCTATCTAGAGTATAAGTCGTGTTGACTGCCAAGAAGTGATCACACTTTGTAAAACGATCCACTATCACCCAAACTGAGTTCTTCTTCGTAGGAGTCAAAGGCAAACCCGAAACAAAATCCATGGTGATATTTTCCCATTTCCATTCCGGAATCCTCAACGGCTGTAACAAACCTGAGGGAACCTGATGTTCTGCCTTCACCCTCTGACATACTAAACACTTACTCACAAAGTCGGCCACATCTCTCTTCAAGCCAACCCAAAAGTACTCATTCTTCAAATCACGATACATCTTCGTACTCCCCGGATGCATAGCAAACGGACTACTGTGAGCTTCAGTCAAGATCGTACGTCTCAAGTCACTGTCCTCTGGCACAACTATCCTATCTTTGAAACACAAAACCCCATCGGTACTGAAACTGTAGTCTGAAGATCTACCTTCGGCTATATCCTGCACGTGAGGTGCCAAAGATCTATCTAAGAGCTGCTTCTCTCTAATTAATTGACCTAGAGTAGGTCTAACCTGAAGTTCGGCTACCAAGCCACCATCTCCGGACAAGCTCAATCTAGCAAACATGACTCTCAAGTCCACGGCTACCTTTCTACTCAATGCATCGACCACTACATTGGCCTTACCCGGATGGTACTCAATGGTAAGATCATAATCTTTTAACAACTCTAACCACCTACGTTGTCTAAGGTTCAAGTCTCGCTGGGTCATGATGTACTTCAAACTCTTGTGATCTGTGTACACTGTGCATTTCTCACCATACAAATAGTGCCTCCAAATCTTCAGAGCAAACACAACTGCAGCTAACTCTATGTCATGGGTCGGATAGTTGCACTCGTGAGTCTTCAACTGTCTCGAGGCATAAGCCACCACTCTCTTGTCTTGCATAAGAACACAACCTAGGCCTACATAAGAAGCATCACTGTAAACTACATAGTCCTTCCCAGACTCTGGCTGAATCAATATCGGTGCTTGGGTCAAAGCTTCTTTCAATTTCTCAAAGGCTCTCTGTCTTGCATCTGTCCACTCAAACTGAACGCTCTTCTGAAGCAATTGTGTCAAAGGAGCGGCTAACTTAGAGAAACCTTCTACGAATCTCCTATAGTATCCGGCTAAGCCTAGGAAGCTACGTACATTTGTTACAGACTTCGGTTGCTTCCATTCAACAATGGCCTCAATCTTCTTCGGATCAACTCTAATCCCATCAGCTGACACTACATGCCCTAAGAAGACTACCTCTCGGATCCAGAATTCACACTTGCTCAACTTCCCATACAACTGATGATCTAGCAAAGTCTTCAAAACTAGTCTCAGATGTCGGTCGTGGTCTTCTTCAGTTCGCGAGTACACCAAGATGTCATCTATAAACACGACTACAAACTGATCTAGGTACTGATGAAAAATCCTATTCATCATATCCATAAAAGCAGCTGGTGCATTAGTCAACCCAAAAGGCATGACCAAAAACTCGTAGTGACCATACCTAGTCCTAAAGGCCGTCTTCGGTACATCAACCTCTCTTACCTTTAGCTGGTAGTAACCCGATCTCAAGTCAATCTTCGAAAAGACTGATGCTCCTCTCAACTGATCAAACAAATCATCAATTCTAGGCAATGGATACTTATTCTTCACGGTCAACTGATTCAACTGTCTATAATCTATACACATTCTCATGCTTCCATCTTTCTTCTTCACAAACAACACTGGTGCACCCCAAGGTGAAGAACTAGGCCGAATGAAGCCTCTATCTGTTAACTCTTGCAACTGTGTCTTCAACTCTTTCAGTTCTTTCGGTGCCATGCGATACGAAGCAATCGAAACAGGAGCTGAATCAGAATAAGTCTCAATGGTGAACTCTACCTCTCTGTCCGGTGGTAACCCTGGCAACTCTTTCGGGAACACACTAGGAAAGTCACATACTGTCCGGATGTCCTGAGGTCTAACCTTACTCATGTTAGGGTTCATCACATACGCCAAGTATGCTTCACACCCCAACTCAACTAACCTCTTAGCCTCTAAAACTGAAACTACATTGGACAAGAACTTCACGTTCTCACCACCACTACAATCTCATAATCATCTGCGAGCCTCAGAGAAATCCTCTTAGTTTCAAAGTCTATCCTAGCTCTATGCTCTGTGAGCCAGTCCATACCCAGAATTACATCAAAACCATAGAAAGGTAGCTCCATCATATCCACTGGAAACACATGTCCCTGAACCATCAACGGACACCTTCTGTACATTTTTCTAACCACTACCGTGTCCCCAAAAGAACTAGTAACACTAACTCCTACCTCTAACATTTCACAAGGCAAATTCAAAGACTGTGCATGCTCACTCAATATGTAGGAATGTGTAGACCCAGAGTCAATCAAAGAAAGCAAACCCAAAGACTGTATCGAGAAGTTACCTGCGATCACATCGGTGTCATGCTGATCCCCACGCTGAGCGTAAACTCTGGCCTGGCCTCCGCCCTCCGGCTGGACTGCAACTACGTGTGCTATGTTCCTCTGACCATCATTCCTCGGCTAGAAGTTACCTCTACCGCGCCTGCGGCCTCTCTGAAAGTCATTGGCTCTAGCTGGAGCCTGAGCTGGTGCCTGTCCCACCTGATGTGGACAGTCACGCCTCATATGATCCCTAGCTCCACAACTCCAACACGAGTGGAAGTTTCCCCAACACTCACCGATGTGGTTCCTCCCGCAAGTAGCACATGTGGGCAACTTCCCACCAGTCCTCTGGCCCTGTTAGCCCCTACCGTGGTTACCGCCACCACGTCTATGATCATAATGATGTCTGTTGTCTCGGTGCCTCTTGGCATCACCCCTATCAAAGTTACTGGACCTCTTACCCGAACTAGTACTACCAGACCGCTTGGTCAAGCTCAAACTGTGCTCCAAGTCTTTGGCCCTCGAGACCAAGACATCAAAATCAGTGTAGTCTGAAGCTAGAGTATACGTCTTGATCTCTTCATTCAGCCCGTAGCGAAAACGGTTACAACGTTCCACCTCAGTAGGAACAAGCTCAGGTGCATACTGACTCAGTCTGACAAATCGGATCTCATAATCGGTCACGGTCATACTCCCCTGAAGTAATGCCATAAACTCTCTCTTCCTCTCATCGAGGTATCGCGGACCCAGATACTTCTTACGGAATGCTGACTCAAAGAACTCCCAAGTAATCTCGGCCTCATCCATACCCGAAGTGACGGTGACCCACCAAGTGTAGGCATCACCCTGAAGCAAAGACTCAACACATCCCAACTTGCGCTCACCAGTACACCCCGAAGTCCCTCTAAAGGCAAACCAGTGCCCTCTCCCTGATGATGTGCTGCTGCCTGACCCCCAGCTACTACAGCCTGAAATGCCCCGGCAATCGCCTGAACCAAAGGAGCTAAGTCTATTCCGGCCGGCCCTTGGCCACCTTGGCCTCCCTGAGGTCCCTCACCCTCGGCCCCGGCCTCGCCTCCTGCTCCTGGTGGAGGAGGTGGTGGTGGTGGAGGAGCTTCAACTCCAACCACAGACTCTTCCACTTGAGCCTCCACTCTAACTACTGGCTCAACTCCCGGAGCCTCTGCCCGTGGTTCCGGTCGAACCATCCTAGGCCTCCCACGCGGTCTCATGGTACAACTAGCAAGATAATAACTACAACAACAAACAAATAGGGATTACGTTAGTCAAAGCAATGGTCCAATAGTGCTCAAGTACTCCCTTTTACCATAAAATCTTTTTAAATTAAGTAATAGTAGCAATGTGCACACACTCTACACCAGACGCAACATCTCATGCTTCAAAACATCATGCGAACAGTCAAACATCAAGATTTCATGACAAGGCATGCATCGAACAATACAATCACTTAACATATCAAGCTTACCTCACTTACCTGCCCGAGGTCTCGGTAACCTCAGGCTCTGATACCAACAAATGTAACCCCCTCGTCCCGGTCTGGCCGGATGACCGATCCGAGTAGGCCACACGGGGAAAACCGAAGCGAAACCCGTTAAGGTTTCCCCCTCGGTTAGCGACCCTATTTTTTTTCTTTCGCTTTAATCTTGTCTAGAGGAGTATTAAATCCTAAGTAATCTCGACAACGGAAAACATCCATAAGAAATTTACATTCGAATCACAACCACACATTTCAGTTCATTTTAAGCTTATAAGGCAGGCCGTATCGGTACACCAATTAAGGGTATCGATACGTCCTGACCAGGTCAACCCAGATAGTCAACTCCGGGAAGACCGTATCGATACAGCCCTTGAGCGTATCGATACGCCCTTCTCGGTCAACACTTCTTGGTCAACGAGGTAGGACAATATCGATACGTGTAAACCCCGTATCGATACGCCCTACACTTACCCACTTCTCAGGATTCTAGAGAGTTGAGAGGGTATCAATACACCCCCGAGTATCGATACGCCCAACACTTCCTGAATTCCAGAGAGTTGGGACCGTATCGATACACCCCCGTGTATCGATACGCCCAGCTAAAACTGTGGCCTTTGGGCAAGGCCGTATCGATACGACCCTCAGGCGTACCGATACGCCATGCACTGCAATTCCATAAATTTTAACTTGGTGACCTCAAACACAACTCTAAATGCATTTTTAGACTCCCCTATGCACATACAAACATTTAAGCAACACTTTACTACCAAGAGAAACAATCAAGGTGGATAGCAAGACAACTATTCATGGCATACATACAAGAGGGCAATTTTAGCATATATGGTCATACATGAAAGCTCAAAAGGCCAAAAAGGCACAAGTTAGAACATATGAGGTTTGCACCCACCAACAAGGCAACCTAGACACCTAAAGGCATGCCATCACACACAAACACTCATCAAGGCATATCATGCTTTACAAACCAAAGTCAATTCAAATCGTCAACACATAAATGAGTCATACATAGCTCATACAAAACACCCTTGCCACATTGCTAAACTACTACATAATTGTTAACCGTACTTGAGCAACAAACTTGGAAAGCCCTTCTTGCCTTGCTCCGAGCTAACACCACGCTAATGATCTGCATTGTTGAAAATGAGAGCGTAAGCTATAAGCTTAGTGAGGATGCTCTAAAACCGAAAACATCAACAATGCAGGGTTCAAGCATGTATTCCCTAATTCTCATTTCTATCATACATAGGTATAATGTCAAGTAGACCTAGCTAGTCTTTCAAGAGGCAAAATATGGCATCTTACATCATACTAAGCTCTAACATCTCATATCAACGTCATATATCATCATCATATATCGCAATCATATGAACAAGTTTAATTGGCCACTATTAGTTACCCGGATGTGCGGATTTAATCTCAACAATCACTTTACCTCGGTGGGATTACACTCATCACCGGACCTTGCATGGGCGGGATTCCACTCATCACCACATGCCCTACGGATGGGATTCTACTCATTATCCCGTAGAATATATATAAGCTTCTGGTGGAATATTACATCATCGTACTCCTCCTTGATGACTTAACGCCATCAAGGCCACGTACGTTTTGACTCAATTTGTGTGCACACTAATCCTAATGATCGATCATTTACACCCGGTAAGTTAATTAGTGACAATTTTCATTTACTACATCACATATCCATCAATCATATCTCATACTCAATGCATATTCATATCATGGTACACAAGTGCAAATCAACCCACATTTCACAATAGCAATAATAGGCAAAGCACAAATAGCATTTAATGGAAATCAAGAGTTAAGTTACTAATTTAACTCCACATAGAAATGGCCTACCAAGAACATTTCAACTCACACTTGAACCAAACTTTAAAACACATTTAAAGTTACTCACCACCCTTCCTTAGCAACCAAAGCAAGCCTCCTACAAGCTCGGATTCGATCCCAAAGCTTCTTCAACGTCTCCTCTTGCTTCTAGCCAATCAAAAACATATCCATTATTCCCAATCAATGCTAAAACTCAATCAACACTCAATTCTTAAGCTCAAACCAACTTCAACAAATTTTCCAATCAAATTAATCCCCCAAAATGCCCATTTTCGTGCTCCTTCAAACCCTAACTGAAATTTCCATTTTCAATCATCCAAACAACACCCAAATGATCCCAAATCATCCTCCTAACATACTTAAACCATCAGCCCTCCAATTTCACCCTAAAACCCACCAAAAATCAAGTTTTTGACACCTTAAACATGGCCATAAAGACCCATTTCGGGTTTTCACCCAAACCTAACCATTTTAACATATTATGTACATTTTAAGGTGAATAATCTAAAACCCAACCTTATATTTCAAAACAATTTGAAAATCTCCATAAAAACTCAAACTTTCACCAAGTCCTAATTTTCAAAAGTTCATGGTTTTAAATTCTATGACCATGTAAAGATAGAGGATGAAAAGGAGAGTTAGAAAATGCTATTACCTCTGAAAATGGCCTTAAGATGAAGATGAAACTCAATGGAATAGTGATTTGGTGGTTTGAGAGAGTTTTGGGGGTTTCTCACGTTAGGGAAGGGGAGAGGGCAGAGAAGATGATAGCTTTTTAAAAGTTGTCTTCCTTTTTAAATTCTTTCGGGTCAAATTACCATAGTGATCCCTCCCATTTATTTAAAACTCAATTAGATCCTGATTTAGGTTGAATAGATTGAAATTAATTTTACTGACTCGGACCACTAACCCGGATAACTCCTAACCCCAAAATACGGGTGTTACACAGATGTCCTCCCATAACCTTATACGCGAACCATTACCCACTTTGATTGCCATATTAGCCCGGATCAAAGCACCCACAGTGTCACTTCTATGAAGAGAATTCGAAATGTCATACCATATCCACGATGTTTGCTTCCTAGTAGACTTCGAAGGAAGTAGTTTTGCATCACTTCCTGGAATTTTTGCATTGATCACTTTCCTCCACAGACTTTGCAATTCATTTTCGTACCTCCAACTCCACTTGCTTAAGAGGGATCGATTTAAAATTTTAAAATTGACAATACCGAGCCCTCCCAATTCTTTCGGCGCACACGCCTCCGCACAATTTACCTAATGTATCTTCCGAAGCTCATTATCACCCCCCACAAGAAATTTGCCACCATCCTATATAGAGCTTTTGCCACAGCTACTGGAAGCTTGAAGAAGGACATGTATTATATCGGCAAACTTGAGAGCACTGATTTAATCATCGTTAGTCGTCCTCCTATCGACAACAATTTCGGTTTCCACCCTGATAAGCGGTCCCCAACCTTTTTTAACACCGGATCCCATAATCCAGCTGAACTTTTAGTTGCTCCAAGGGGTAAGCCCAAGTATGTCGTAGGCAAAAAACCCACCTCGCAACCTACCGCAGCTGCCCAACTTCTTAACAAATCATCGGCTACATTAATTCCAAACACCTTGCTTTTCTTCAGATTCAATTTTAGGCCTGACGCCAACTCGAACACTCGAAGGACCCGCTTCACGTTCCTTACTTGTAATTCGGAACCTCCACAGAAGATTAACAAGTCGTCCGCGAATTGTAGATGCGAAATCGCAACGGATGAATTTTGATTGCCGATGTGAAAACCTTCAAACAACTTATTGTTCACTGCCTTTTTTAGCATTAAGTTCAACGCTTCTCCAACTACATTGAAAAGCAACGGGGACAGCGAACACCCTTGTTTCAGACCCCTTGATATTTCAAAAGCTTCTGTTGGCACCCCATTTACTAGAACTGATATCGACGCTGTTGATATGCATTTATAAATCCAATTGCACCATCTAACCGGAAATCCACACTGCTTTAAAATGAACATTAAAAAGTCCCAGCACACTGTGTCATATGCTTTCTGAAAATCTATTTTAAAAGCTATACCTTCCTCCCCTGATTTTTTCCTCGCGTCAATCGCCTCATTTGCCACCAAAGAGCAGTCCAAAATTTGATGCCCTTGAATGAACGTGAATTGTGTTTCTCCCACAATCGAATCCATCGCATGCCTCATTCTTCTTGCGAGTACCTTCGAAAGTAGCTTATACATGCCACTAACCAAGCTAATTGGACGAAATTCGTCTAAAGTTGTCGGATTCGCAACTTTCGGAATCAATGTCAGGAAAGAATGGTTGATCCCTGATTCCCACCTGCCACCCTCATAAAAGTCATCGAAAAATCTTCTGATTTCATCTTTCAAGGGTACCCAGAATTTCTTAAAAAAATTAAGGTTAAACTCGTCTGGCCCCGGGGCCTTATTACCATCCGAACACGCCAAAGCTTCCCAAATTTCCGCCTCCGTGAATCTACCTTGCAGAAACGATATTTGATCGTCTCCAATCCTGGGAAAATCCAGCTTCATATCCAAAACCTCCAAATCATTGTTAGTGTTGTAATTTTTAACAAAGAAGTTTCTTACTGCCCTCATAATTTCGTCGACTTCCGAGAGCACTCTGCCTCCCTCTTCAAGACAATGAATAGTGTTCGATCTGCTCCTCCCCGATGCCATAATGTGGAAGAAACGCGTATTTCTATCCTCCTGTAAATGCCATTTCAGTCGCGACTTTTGAAGCCACTGTGATTCTTCCTTTCTATATTGTTCCCACAAACGACTTCTCAAACCACAAAGCTTTTGAAAGGTCTCAATATCTCCTCCTCCACTTTGAAAGCTAGCCTCCAAATCAGAAATTTGTTTCTCAAGGGATGGAATGAGTGATAAAAATTCCCTCCCCCGCTTCTTGCACCACACTCTCAATTTCTCTTTTGTTCCTTTAATCAACCAACCAATTCTGCCTTCTTGCTTTCTGTTCTTGAGCTTGTTGTTGAGTGTGTAAAAGTTCTATTATTTACCCCCTATTTAAACTATATTTCTGATGCATTCAAGCATTATTTATTGCATTTAGGTCAGTTTACAGTTAAACATCACAAATATATTAAAAGACACAGTTTCTACTGAAATTGGTTGTTTTTCGCAGGTTGCTGCTGTAGCAGACAGAAAGGGCAGGCGCTGGGCAGTGAAGCAGAAGAGTTGGAACTGGATGAGCAGTCAAGAAGGACGATGCTGCCATGGTTGCCGCCGTGACAGCAAAGGACGACAGCAGTTTTTAGGAGAAGAAGCAAAGTGGACCTCGACAGAAAGAGAAAATTCAGGCCGTCTGTCGTGGAGTACTCCTATATTTTTCCGAGCCCTAGATCAGAATGAAGGCCAAGCCCAAGGTTCAAGGAAGATATCCCAAGAAAGAAAGAAGGACGAATTAAAGACTGTTATTCTGAAGATTTAGTCTTTATTAGAGTTGTACTTTAATTTAAAGTTGTATTCCTTCCATATTAGAAAACTTGAACCCAAGGCCTATATAAAGGCATGTAATTCGACCTAGGAGACCATCAAAAAACCGAATCTCTAGCCTTCTTCCCAAAACCCTAGACGTTTTCCTTCCCTCAACATGTTCTAACTTCCTCTTAGGGCCACGGGTTGATTTGTAAAGTAGTTGCAAGGGTTGTTTTGTTTTAGGAATTTTCAGTTCAATAAAATAAACTTCAAGTTCTCTTATTCTGGTTATTAACATCTTGCAAGAGTACCGGGAGAGCATTGCAAGGTTATTTATTTACTTAATATCGGGAGAGTTAAGTATACGAAAGGGATAAGTGCGAGTTCTCTAGTTTATAGTTGAACTATCTCGGACCTAGGGATAGGACGAGGTTAAGTGGCTAAAGAAGAATTCAACAACATCGGTGTTCATCCTTCGATTCACACAGGGAGGTATCATCAAAGATGTGTTTATCGACAGACTTGGACCTAGGGATAGGCTAAGGCACATCAGGGATTCTTGCCAAAATTGAAGTACAAAGTTGTGTGTTCGCTGCCGCGACAAGCAACGGACTGGTGCCGCGACAGGTGCTACCGCGACGGGAACGACGACAGAACTGGATTTCCTGGACTTAGCAATACCTGCACTACTGAGCAATTCAATACCAGCCCATTCTCTCTATCTTGAATTCTCTACTCTTTTATTTACGTTTACTTTATTATTTTCGTGACAATTTTCTCAATTATTTTCTTTACTTTCGTGCAGTGATTTAAGGTGAAGCTATTAGCTCAATCCCTGTGGAGACGATATCCGATACTTCGTATCACTTTACTACTTGCGTCGTGTACACTTGCACTACAATTGTGATAGACTCTTTTACACGCAACAAGTTTTTGGCGCCGTTGCCGGGGATTGGCAACATAACTCTACCTTTTCTTTTACTGCACTTTTCGTTTTTGTTTTTATTTTTTTTACTTTCTGTTTTTCTTTGGTTTGCTCAACTCTTGCTTTTCACAAGGTTCCTTGTTTATGCGCATATCGAAACGAGGAGAAGATCCTGAGTATCCATTAGATCGGAAATCGAACGTTCATTCAATCTCAAGAACCGACTTCGTCACATACTAGCCAGGAAAGAGTACCTTGAGGAACAGTTAGAGACGATGGCTCACCAAGGAAACCCCCTTGGTAACGACCCTCCTATTGGAGATGGAGAGGTTATACCGCCTGTCGGCAACCCTACTGCCGCTGCTGTACGACGGTCCTGTCGTGACTACATGTTAAACGATCATGTAGAACTGGAAACCACGCTGCCGGACATAGAAGTTGACAACTTCGAGCTGAAACCTGTTATGTTTAGCATGATCAACAATGTCGGTCAATTCAGTGGTGCTGTTACAGAGGATGCTAGGGAGCATCTAAAAACGTTCCAGGAAATTTGTGGTTCGTTTAGACTGCCAGGAGTTAATTCGGAGATACTGAGGCTTCAGTTATTTCCCCATTCATTGAGGGACAGAGCAAAGACTTGGTGGAATAAACTTACGCCGGGTTCAATTAGAACTTGGGCAGATTTGTCTCGTGAATTTTTATCTCATTTTAATCCTTCACATTTATCTGAGCGATTACGTAACGAAATTGCTACTTTTCAACAGAAAGATGACGAGTCGATGAACGAGGCCTGGGACAGATTTACCACTCTTCTACGGAACTGCCCAATGCATGGATTCCCCGTATGGAATCAGGTAACTAAGTTCTATAATGCTGCCAACTTACAAACTCGTATTCGAATTGATTCAGCAGCAAACAGATTACTATTGGACAAAGACCCGGACGAGGCAATGCAAGTCTTGAAAAATCTGGCTAAGAATGAGGAACAGTTTCCGACAGCAAGAAGAGGGGGTAAACGGGTTCTAGCTGTTAAGGATTATGAAGCCGACAGCACGATGAAATCACAGGTGGCATTCCTTACTAAGGCAATGAAAAAGCTCTTGAACGATGATGCACAACATGGATTTGCTGTCGATGAGGTATGTGAAATCTGTGAGGGAAATCATAGTTCGGATGAGTGTCCTATACAGTTAGAAGATGGAAAGTATGTTGGAAACTACAAGCAGAATTACAACTCCAACAACTACAATCCCAGCTGGAGAAAGGATCATAAGTTTTCTTGGAGTAATCCCAATAATGCCCTGAATCCTCAAGCACACAATAATCAGAATCAGGGAGGACCTAGATTGTTGACTCGACAGGAACTGCAGCCGCCGCAGCAGCAACAACAGCCACCAGCTGCCACAAACAGTATAATGGAACAGACTCTGGCTACTTTTATGTCTCAGACAGGTACTTATATTGAGAACATGAATCAGTTTGTTAAGAAGACAGAAACATTCATGGATAAAACAGAGATGCGGATGACAAATCATGAAGCTACTCTGAAATCTTTGGAGACACAGATGGGTCAGGTTTCCCAGCATATCAACCCAAGGCAGACTGGCGGATTTCCTAGCAATACTGAAAATGCTAGGCAGCCCACACATGAGCAGTGTAAAGCCATTACTACTAGGAGTAGGAAGAAACTACCAGGGCCAGAGATTGAAACTGAAACAGTGAAAAAACCAGCCTTGGACAGACCTGCCGAGGAAGCTGCCCCGACAGGTAACAAACAGCCTACTGCCGATAAACCTGTTACGACAGCAGAAGCGACAAAGGAGAAAAATGATGAACCCAAACCTCCTCAGATTCGTATGCAGTGGGAAAGACGTATCGCTGATTATCGTCCCCCACCTCATTTCCCTCAACGGTTACAGCAAGTGAAGCAAGAATCACAGCTCAAAAAGATTTATGATATTTTCAAGCAGGTTCATATTAACATCCCACTGTTAGATGCCGTGAGGGAGATGCCCGGTTACGCCAAATTTCTCAAGGATGTCATGTCGAAGAAATCTAAACTTGGGGAATTTGAAACGGTTAAGATGACAGAAGGATGCATGAGTATTCTTCATAGGCAGCCACCCCTGAAAAAGAAGGATCCGGGGAGCTTCATCATACCTTGTGTAATCGGAGATAAATATGTGGGTAAGGCACTTTGTCATCTTGGTACTAATATTAATTTAATGCCAAAATCTGTTTTTCAGAAATTAGGTATTGGAAAAGCTCGGCCCACGACAGAAATTCTGCAGCTGGCAGACCGCTCTTACGTTCATCCGGAAGGAAAAATCGAAGATATTCTGGTAAGAGTGGATAAATTTATTTTTCCTGCTGACTTTCTTGTTTTAGATTGTGAAGCAGATGAAAACGCACCAATCATCCTGGGGCGACCTTTCTTAGCCACGGGAAGATCACTGATTGATGTGGAGAAAGGAGAACTCACCATGAGAGTGAACGATCAAGAAATAAAGTTGAATGTTCTCCAAGCTATGAAGCATGTTGATGCAGAAGAGGAATGCAAGGTTATCACTGAAGTTACCCTTGACCAACCCTGCATCAGGTCGGGCTATCACGACATCAAAATTGGTCACTGCCTCGGCAGCCACTTACAGGACTGTCACGACAGCAACGACGACATCAACTCCTCAGAATCCGAAACATCTAATACTGATGATCAGGAGAAGGTAAACTGGATAGGCGATCGTCCAGGTAAGTTATTCGAACCTTTAAATTATACTTCGGATAACCATGCAATCCAAAAGCCATCAACTGTTGAGCCCCCTGTTTTAGAACTAAAGCCCCTGCCAGGGCAGCTAAAATATGCTTTTCTTGGTTCAAATGATACGTTGCCCGTAATCATCTCTTCCAAGTTGATGCAGGAACAGGAACAACAGTTAATAGGGATGCTGCAGCAGCACAAAAAGGCTATTGGATGGACGATAGCTGATATTCAAGGCATTAGTCCGGCTTTATGTATGCATAAAATCCTTCTCGAAGATGATCATAAACCGACTATAGATGCTCAAAGGCGGCTAAACCATGCGATGAAAGAGGTGGTGCATAAAGAAATAATCAAATGGTTAGATGCTGGTATAATTTACGCCATCTCGGACAGCAAATGGGTGAGCCCGGCGCAATGCGTTCCCAAGAAAGGAGGAATGACCGTGGTGACCAACGAAAACAATGAGTTAATCCCAACCAGAACTGTGACCGGTTGGAGGGTTTGTATTGACTATCGGAAGCTCAACAAAGCTACCCGAAAGGACCACTTTCCTTTACCCTTTATTGATCAAATGCTTGATACATTAGCGGGTAAACTTTACTATTGTTTTCTTGATGGTTATTCAGGGTACAATCAAATAGCTATCGCACCGAAAGATCAAGAAAAGACGACTTTCACATGCCCTACGGAACGTATGCTTTTAGAAGGATGCCTTTTGGATTATGCAATGCACCCGCCACCTTCCAAAGATGCATGATGGCCATATTCTCTGATATGGTGGAGGATTTCCTTGAAATTTTTATGGATGATTTTCAGTCTTTGGAGATGATTTTGAGAGCTGCTTAGGCAATTTACAAAAGGTACTTGAAAGATGTGAAAAAGCAAACCTAGTCTTAAATTGGGAAAAATGCCACTTCATGGTGGACGAAGGGATAGTCCTTGTCCATAAGATTAGCTGCCGTGGGATAAAAGTCGACAAAGCCAAGATAGAAGTGATCGAAAAGCTTCCGCCGCCGACCACAATCAAGGGTATTAGAAGTTTCTTGGGACATGCTGGTTTTTATCGAAGATTCATTGCGAATTTCTCAAAAATCACCAAGCCCCTATGCCATCTTCTGGAGCAGAACCGACCCTTTGAATTTAATGATGAATGTACTGAAGCATTCAAGGTTCTGAAGGAAAAACTGGTAACAGCCCCAATAGTACAGCCACCAGACTGGACACAACCATTTGAGATCATGTGTGATGCTAGTGACTATGCTGTCGGGGCAGCACTTGGGCAGCGAAGAGATAAAAATTTTCATGTCATATACTATGCCAGCAAGACACTGAATGACGCCCAAGTGAACTACACCACCACATAGAAAGAGTTATTAGCTGTGGTGTTCTCCATCGACAAGTTTCGTTCTTACATACTTGGAACGAAGGTAATAATGCACACAGACCATTCTGCTTTGAAATATCTGTTCGCGAAAAAGGATGCAAAGCCTCGATTGATACGGTGGATCCTGCTATTGCAAGAATTCGACCTTGAAATCAAGGACAAAAAAGGGACAGAAAATCAGGTGGCAGATCACTTGTCAAGGTTGGAGAAGGGACAGAGTCTAGCAACAGATGAGACAAACATACTGGAGACCTTCCCAGACGAGCAGCTCTTTGCTGCCGCAATCACTGCCGCGACAGCCATGGCGGCAGGTAAGTCTTCTGAACTTCCCTGGTATACTGATTTCGTTAATTACTTGGTTAGCGGAATAATTCCTTCTGACCTCAATTATCAAGCCAGGAAGAGGTTCCAAAATGATGTTAAGCATTATTATTGGGACGGACCTCTTCTTTTTAAAATCTGTGCAGATCAGGTTATAAGGAGATGTGTACCACAAGAAGAGCAAGAAGACATACTTCATCACTGCCACGCTTCACAGTATGGAGGTCACTTAGGAGGCAACAAAAATGCTGCCAAGGTGCTGCAGTCAGAGTTTTATTGGCCGTCACTGTATAAAGATGCTCAAATCTTCTACAAGAGTTGTGACAGGTGCAAAAGGATAGGAAACATCTCAAGGAGAAACGAGATGCCACACCAGAACATTCTAGAAGTCGAGATCTTCGATGTTTGGGGGATTGATTTTATGGGACCATTCCCATCCTCATGTGGGAATCTATACATCCTCCTTGCAGTAGATTATGTCTCTAAGTGGGTTGAAGCCATCGCCACTCAAAAGAATGATGCCAAGACAGTTCAAAGGTTTTTACACAAAAATATTTTTTCCAGGTTTGGCATCCCTAAGGCGATTATCAGTGATGAAGGGAGACATTTCGACAATAGGGTTATCGCTGCTGCCTTGAAGAAATATGGTGTCAAGCATCGGATCGCAACAGCATATCACCTACAAACCAATGGACAAGCTGAAATATCTAATAGGGAAGTCAAGAACATTCTTGAGAATATGGTTAAGCCAACTAGGAAGGATTGGTCTTTACTCCTTAATGATACATTATGGGCTTATAGGACAGCTTTTAAAACTCCATTAGGAATGTCTCCATACCGATTGATTTATGGGAAAACATGTCATCTACATGTCGAGATAGAGCACAGATCATACTGGGCGATCAAGGCAGTGAATATGGACTTGGACAGGGCAGGGCAGAAAAGGCTGTTAGATCTGAACGAAATTGAAGAAATCCGGACAATGGCCTATGACAATGCAAGAATCTACAAGGATAAAACTAAGAAGTGGCATGACAAGAAGTTGCTGGCACGACAGTTCTGCCCAGGGCAGCTTGTATTGTTGTTCAATTCTAGACTGAAACTTTTCCCAAGGAAACTGAAATCTAGATGGTCTGGCCCATTCCAAGTTGTACAGGTTTTTCCCCATGGTGCCATCACAATCCGATCATTAAAAGACGGGCACCAATTCAAAGTCAACGGACAGCGCTTAAAGCATTATCAGGGGACTGAAGCCCCAAGAATGCAGGAAGTGGTTACCTTAGGAGATGCCCCACCTGGCACCCCTAATTTAACCTAAATTTTATTTTTGTTTTTATTATTACTTATTATTTATTAGGAAATAAGATTTATTTTACTTGAATAATGTTTTTATTTTTATTGTTTTTAGGAAATAAAGGAGTCAAGAAGAACATGAGAAGTGAACTCAGCCCACCATCCATCCACCAGCCCAACAAAGCCCAACATTTTGAAGCCTGTCGTTACAGCTGCCGCGAAAGACGCAGAAAATACAGGCTGTCATCACGCTGTCACGACAGACGCAGAAACACGTCACAGACGCGTAACAGACGCAGAAACGCGTGACAGACGCGTTAGACACGCTAACGTATAACAGCTGGCCCCGTTATTCGCACCTGCCGTTACAGCTTCAACGGGCAGCAAATCATTCTCTATATAATCCCGTTTCATTTTTCATTTTCACTCACTTCTACTTTTCTTACTTGCTCTCTCTTTAGATTTTTACTTGCTTTCAGTTTTATTTCCACAACCCTTGCAACAATGTCTTCCAGGCAAACCCGTAGGAATGCTGCTTCCAGCTCCACACCGACAGCAACCACCCCACGCTCATTTCAGATCAGAGACATGTGGGAAGAAAATGGATTCATTTACAAATCAGAGGAGGAAAATCTGGGCCTAAAGCCATTCATAGCCCGGAAAGTTCAAACTCTACAGTGGCAGACTTTCGCTGAACAGCCTGAAGAGATGAATGTCTCATTGGTACGTGAATTCTATGCTGCCATCAGCAGCAGGACGGCGACATCGGTAATTGTACGAGGAAAAGAAGTGTCGTTCGAAGCCGAGTACATTAACACATTGTATGGATTCTACGTCGGCAACAATGATGACGCCCACCAACAGTTCCTCAACACCCTTGACCCTGCTGCCTATGATGCTGTAATGGCAGAGCTGACAGATGAGGGCACTCAATGGAACACCAACCGTAAGAACCCACGGACGGTAAAGAGAACTCAACTACTTCCGGAGGCTAAACTATGAAATGCTTTTATCAAAAAGCGCATCATGCCGACATCGCACAATACAACAGTCGACCAGCCCAAGTTAGCCCTAATTCACTCCATACTACATGAGAGGCCCATTAACGTGGGCAACTATATCCGTGAAAGCATCTTGGAGTGCGCACACAGACCGACGAGTCCGCTTTACTTGTCATGCCTCATCACATCCCTCTGTCGTGGCTATGGCGTACCAGAGGTGACCACTGACCATCGAGTCCAAGGGAAGGGTTGGACAGAAAAGAACATACTGAGCCTCATGGAGTTGATCGCTGCCACCCCTCTGTCGTCATTTGATCCAGCTGCCACAGCAGCAGACACGACAAAGCAGCCAAGGACCGAACCAGATGCCGCAGCAGTTGCCCCGACAGACTCATCCGCCCAGATTTTAGCTGCCATTCAGAAGATGGAGGAATGACAGCTCGGTTTGATGACTTTCATCAGGGATTTCACTGCTTCTACGGTAAATTTTATCCATAATTCTTTAAATTTCCCTGATGCTATCTTCCTCATCGTCCCTGCACATTATTTTACTGTCACTACACCTGCCCAAACCCCTACACCTGCTGCCACACCACAAACACCTCCTGCAGCATCTACACCAACACCTGCCACGACAGCCGCTGGCAGCAACCCTGCAGCAGAGACTTCTGCCCGTGGTACAAAGAGAAAAATGACATCGGAGGAGCTCGACGCCTTCATCGCTGGATTCTCGTCCTCTTTCGTGTGGGCCGCCAGTGACAATGAGCCTTCTATTAAGAGGAATCTTTCGAAGGAGTTCTCACCGGTGAAGAGGCAGAAGAGGATGGCGGACAAAAACAATATGCCCAGAGCCAACGACAACGGCAGTGACAGCAGCAACGGTGAGGACAACAACAGCAGCTCAGAGGTCCAAGTGGTGGAGAAACCAGCTCACATCTCCCCCACCAGAATCCAACCACCGAGGGAGGCCAAAAAAAGAACACATCTGCCTCCCCCATCAGCCAGCCAGCACCGAAAGCTCGTGCCCGCCGCCAGATCAGAGTCAGCAGCAGCGCAGGCAGCGATTAAAAATTTAAGTTTCCTATCTTCTTTTGCTGTCTGCCTATATATTTTGTGATGTACTATTTTTATTTTGTTCTTATTTTGTCATTTGCATTGAGGGCAATGCAACCCTTGAGTTTGGGGGTGGCATCCCTCCATTAATGGAGTCCATCTTAGTTGTTAAAATTTGTGTCTTTTACTTATCTTAAAAAAAATAATGAAAATATTGAAAACTTTGGCTGAAAACTGTGAACTGAACTTACCTGCCGTGACAGCCCTGTCGTGGCAGTGACTTTAGGATAGTTTTTAGGAGAAGTTTAGAGCCTTTCTATAGTTCTGAAAACTTAAACACATTTGTGACTGTTATACTGCTTAGAACTCTTTTAGTTAACTAGAATAGGAAGCTTAGCACTTGAATAGCTCCTAGAGGTGCCTAACACTGGCTCTAGGAAAGAAGTTTAGCAAAAGAGACTCAACAGCCCTAGAGGTGCCCAAAACTGGCTCTAGGAAGTTAGCTAGAGGTGCCCAAAACTGGCTCTAGTGAAACTTTAGCTTAAAAAAATAAAAAATAAAAAATAGAAATCGAGTCAAAACAAAAATCAAAGGAGCATGAAAAAGTGCCTTCAAAAGATAAACTTTGACATAAAAATTTGAGTTAAGAGCTGAATTAATCTAGTGAAACTAAGAGAGTCTTGGCATATAACTGATCAAAAGCATGCACACACTGCAAGAGGACTATAGTGAGACTCCGGATAGATCCTAAATTATCTGACAGGTTGCTGCCGTCACAGGGAACGAACGACGGGTAAGGGAAAGTTCACTGTTTGAAAGCCAAAACAAAAATATTTCATTTTTCTTTTAGGTCTTAGTTGCTTGAGGGCAAGCAAAAACTTGAGTTTGGGGGTGTGTTGAGTGTGTAAAAGTTCTATTATTTACCCCCTATTTAAACCATATTTCTGCTGCATTCAAGCATTATTTATTGCATTTAGGTCAGTTTACAGTTAAACATCACAAATATATTAAAAGGCACAGTTTCTACTGAAATTGGTTGTTTTTCGCAGGTTGCTGCTGTAACAGACAGAAAGGGCAGGCGCTGGGCAGTGAAGCAGAAGAGCTGGAACTGGATGAGCAGTCAAGAAGGACGATGCTGCCATGGTTGCCGCCGTGACAGCAAAGGACGACAATAGTTTTGAGGAGAAGAAGCAAAGTGGACCTCGACAGAAAGAGAAAATTCAGGCCGTCTGTCGTGGAGTACTCCTATATTTTTCCGAGCCCTAGATCAGAATGAAGGTCAAGCCCAAGGTTCAAGGAAGATATCCCAAGAAAGAAGGAAAGACGAATTAAAGACTGCTATTCTGAAGATTTAGTCTTTATTAGAGTTGTACTTTAATTTAAAGTTGTATTCCTTCCATATTAGAAAACTTGAACCCACGGCCTATATAAAGGCATGTAATTCGACCTAGGAGACCATCAAAAAACCGAATCTCTAGCCTTCTTCCCAAAACCCTAGCCGTTTTCCTTCCCTCAACATGTTCTAACTTCCTCTTAGGGCCACGGGTTGATTTGTAAAGTAGTTGCAAGGGTTGTTTTGTTTTAGGAATTTTCAGTTCAATAAAATAAACTTCAAGTTCTCTTATTCTGGTTATTAACATCTTGCAAGAGTATCGGGAGAGCATTGCGAGGTTATTTATTTACTTAATATCGAGAGAGTTAAGTATACGAAAGGGATAAGTGCGAGTTCTCTAGTTTATAGTTGAACTATCTCGGACCTAGGGATAGGACAAGGTTAAGTGGCTAAAGAAGAATTCAACAACATCGGTGTTCATCCTTCGATTCACGCCGGGAGGTATCATCAAAGACGTGTTCATCGACAGACTTGGACCTAGGGATAGGCCAAGGCACATCAGAGATTCTTGCCAAACTTGAAGTACAGAGTTGTGTGTTCGCTGCCGCGACAAGCAATGGACTGCTGCCGCGACGAGAACGACGACAGAACTGGATTTCCTGGACTTAGCAATACCTGCACTACTGAGCAATTCAATACCAGCCCATTCTCTCTATCTTGAATTCTCTACTCTTTTATTTACGTTTACTTTATTATTTTCGTGACAATTTTCTTAATCATTTTCTTTACTTTCGTGCAGTGATTTAAGGTGAAGCTATTAGCCCAATCCTTGTGGAGACGATATCCGATACTTCGTATCACTTTACTACTTGCGTCGTGTACACTTGCACTACAATTGCGATAGACTCTTTTACACGCAACACTTGTTAATCGTGTCCACAACCATTTCCTCAAAACCCTCCTCGCTAAACCATGAATTGAAACATTTGAACGGCAAAGGACCCTAATTTGCCTTCTCGACTGTATGCAATACCGCATTATGATCCGATATGGATTTATTCATTACTTTTTGGCAAAGAAGCGGAAATTCCGCACTGAAACTGACCGATACTAGAAATTTGTCTAACCGGATGAAAGTTGGCGGATCTCTGTTGTTGCTCCACGTAAACTTTCCCCCAATCAACTGTAAATCCATTACCCCAACACTGCACACAAATTGGTTGAACAAGGAAATCGTCGATCTATTCATAGAGAAGCCCACTTTCTCTTCCACGTTTAGAAACACGTTAAAATCCCCCCTAAACACCAGGGAATTTGCCGTGTATTTATAAAACTGCTCAATTCCAAAAAGAATGCTTCTTTTTCACTATCGCAAGAAGGGCCATAAATATTCAAAAAACCACACCTGTAGCTAGTTCTTTTCCAAGTCCCGATGATTGCTATGAATCGACTTTTGATCACAACTTCAGTAGCTTCAAATACATTCCCATCCAAAACACTCACCAAACCCCCTGCTGACCCAATTGCTGGCGCTGCTGCATATTTGAAATTTTCATTACCCCATAATTGCTTTACTTCCTTTCTCTCAAGTAAGTCCACTTTCGTTTCTTGTAAGAACAACATCATACCCTTGTTGCGACGACGCATATCTTTAATCGTTTTTTTCTTTTCCCTCCTCCTAATACCCCGTATATTCCAGATAATAATTGAGAAATCCATAAGAAAAATTTAGGTCCCAACACCCGAAACTACATTACCTCAGTTAACTCCCTCTCCATGTCACAAATTCTATTGATTAACTCCCTCCTGCCTCCCTTGAACGAAATCTCCAAGATGTTGCTGATTTCCCATACCGATTCTGCTTCCAGTCCGATAGCCGATACATCTTCACCAAGAATCGAGTTTCGCGTCCCCCTTCCAGATTGTATATTGCCACTCTCTAACACTTCTCTCACCACCTGTCGAAACCGTCTCCTGCTTCCAGCACGAAAAAGGCCCGTGGAATAAAGATGGGGTGAATACGAATTGATTATGCGGTAGATGCCAAACGACGGAGGAGATGAACTATTTCGAGGACTTCCACCCCATCCTCAAAACTGTCTGGAACCCAATATGTAGAAACGCCTCTCGAATTACCGTTTTCTAAACTGGAATTTCCTACCCCATTTAATCCTCGAGCAGGGTCAGTTGCAGCCCGGTCCCTTCCTGCTAAGTTAGAGGACCCATCTACTCCACTATCTGGGGGCCCATTTACTTTACTACCCAGTTGAGTGCCTATGGTGCCCAAATCCACTCTAATCGGTTGTGCTATATCCCTCATTTGTTCCGCACCACCCGTACCCGTATCTGAAGAAATTGACCCATCAATATTATTAACCATGTTCGGCTCCCCCACATTGAAAACGTGCGGGTTCCTAGGGGGAAGTGAAGACTGTCTAACTGTTTCATCATTTCCGAAAATCAACCCTTCAGCTCTCACCGGACCTGGTTGTCTTATTTCGCCGGTCTCTGATCCCGACACCTGATCTTCTTCCTCTTGCTTATCCCCAATGTCGTCTCTCCTTTTTTTCGACTCGACTGGTTCGTTCTCCGGCCATTCATCGGCGAATTTAATATCCTCCCCCTCTTCCATCTTCTCCCTGCCTTTTTTATCTTAATGACATAAGGGAAACCCATGGAAGATAATCGAATCTTTTCCGGTATTGATTCCATACTTGCTGTTCTGATCATGAAGCTAGCCATATCTAGCCTCTCCCTTGCTCTAGTACACGATCCTTCCCCCACGTACAATCCCCATCTGTTTCCTAAAGCTTCAAAGAAACTGTTATGCCAGCACACTAATGGAATCTCATACAACCTTAGATTGCAGAAATAATGAGGCACTCCTTCAATCAATAACTTGTCAATGTAATCAAACCAATATCCCAGTGCTTCTCTCCTGTGATTCCAAGCTTCCTCTAACTCCATAGGAGAGTTAAACATGATTACACAAGAATCACATTCCACTCCCCATTTAGCCACCTTTACGTTAATGTCATCATTTAACAGAGCTCTCTGCACAAATTCAATATCAAACTGTTCCTTAATCACCCCTGCCAGACAGTTTTTCAACCATGATGTGTCCTTTATTGGAATCTTGAAATCCTGTATCGGGGACCTTTTTTTCTCTCCTTTTCCTGTCCCATCGTTTAAAAGGGCCTCTTTGTATGTTTTCTTCCGGTTCTCTTCAGGTAGAAAATCTTTTCTCGGAACTTGTGCTTTGAATGAAGCTTCCTTTCTTTTGTCTAAAGTTTTATTTCTTCCGATTGCCTCCCTCTCACGATATTTCTCATCCATTCTCCTAGGGAATCTGGCTTTCGATACTTTGACCACCACCCCGTCAATTAACGTTTTATCCAATCGTGCTATCACCTTCTCCATCTCAATTTTCGAAGCCATTGAAACAAAAGCAAAGGTGACATCCATGTATCTTGCTTTGTTGTTTGTAACTGGAATAAACAATCTTGTTACCTTGCCATGATGATTGAAAAGTTCCTTCAACGCAAATCTAGATACTCTTCTACTCAAGTTATCCACAAACATTGTCCACTCAGTGATATGTTTCCCTTCTTCTCTCGTCTCGCCTGTGTAGTCCGCCGGCCGTCGACCTCCTCTTGACTCTTCGCCTCCCCCTTCTTCTCTCATCTCTCTGCAAATAACTTATTTAATTAATATTTAAACTGAAAAAGACCCAAAATACAATTATACTAAAAATTTTGGGAGGAACTATCCCCTCTCATCCCCTATATACCTCTATCCCTGTTTTCCAACCAATAAATTTTAACTAATTTTTTACGTACCATTTACAAAATAGTTTTTTAAAAATTATTATATCATACATTTTTTTGAAAGCTGGGTACCACCTGGCATTTATTTCAAGAAAACAAAAGACAAAACGTGTAAACAAAAACGAGAAAACAAAAGGTCACCAAACGGTGGAACCAAGACACGAAACCGAAAAGCTAAAGTCAGAAAAAACCAAAGACTTAAAAGAAGAAAATCAAAGGGAAGCCAGATGATCCTGATCCGAAGTGGTTCGATGATGTTGATAATCCAGTGGTGATCCGGAACCAAATGGAGATGAAATCAAGGGCCTAAGTATGAGATTTGCCCAAGAAACCGGAGCTTCGACCAAGCTTTATGGTGGGTCGATAAAACGACGGTCAAAATTGGCCGCCGATAAAACTTCCGCCGGTGCCTTCTCCACCCAATAGCGGTCTTCAGAGCCTCGGCGACCTAGATCTGCCATTGCATGCGCCACTTTCTTCCTATTCCGACCGATGAAGGTAAATCTGCATTTTCTAAAATTTTGGGCCATTTGTTTTGCATCGATAATGAAAGGCCGAATTTTAGATCTGTCTAATCCTCTATCGGTTGCTTTATTGATTACAGCTCTAGAATCGCCTTCAACCACAATGTCTTGAAGCCCTAGATCTCTTGCAAACTCCAGTCCATGTACCAAAGCTTGAGCTTCTGCTTCAAAAAGGGAAAAGATGTTCGAACTGACCCGGTAAGCAGAACCCAGAATATTTCCTGATGAGTCTCTTACTATTAATCCTGACCACGATTTCTGCTGTTGCAAGGAAAAACTTGCTTCAAAATTTAGCTTCATATCGGGAAACTGAGGGGGTTGCCACTGTTCATCTGCGTGGGTATGAGGATGGCTAAGCTGAGTTGATAGCTGTTGCAATTCACAAAGATAGCTTCTGATAAAGGTAATAACCAAAGTTTGACTTTGCTGGATGCCTTCATGTAATAGTTTATTTCTCGAAAACCAGACTGCCCATATTGTTACTGCGATCTCCACATGCTTTGCTTTATTATTGTTTTCGAATTGCCATTCTAACCAATCCCAGAAAGTTGCATTCTCGATGTCATTAGGCCATGTAAACTGTAGAGTTTCCCAAATTTGCTTGCTGTAATTGCACTTCCAAACTATGTGACTAATTGTTTCTGGATGAGAAGAACATCTAGGACACAAATTATGTGTTGAAAGTCTTTTCATGAATAGATTGTACATGTTTGGTATATAGTTTGAAGTAAATTTCCACAAGTTTATGCGTATCTTAGCTGGGCACTGAATTTTCCAGATGTGGTTGTAGAGCTGTCCACTGTATTCATCATAGAGTTGGCTCTGAATTAAGAGTTTATTACCACTTCTTACAGTGTATGACCATGTATGCTCTCATATCCATGCAAAAGCATTAGATGTTGTAGTATTAGGCAGACGGATAGATAGAATGATATTTGAATCTTCAGTATCAAAATTGTCAACTATAAGATTAGTGTCCCACTCCTGTGAGTTTGGTAGCATTAAATCAGAGACATATTCCAAGCCAGCAACTCTAGAAGTCCTAACTCGTCTCAAAGGTAGTGTAGGTAGCCAAAAACAATTCCAAATTGAAATGCCCCTCCCATTTCCTATTTTCCAGTAAAAACTCATTTCTAGAGTTTTTCTTGTGCACCATATACTTTTCCAAATGTATGATGGCCTAGAGCCTAGATTAGCTTCTAGAAAATCTGAGTTTGGAAAGTACCTTGCCTTTAGAAATCTTGCAACTAAAGAGTCTGGGTTAGTCAGTAATCTCCACCCATGTTTAGCCAATATTACAATATTAAATTGGCCCAAGTCACGAAATCCCATTCCACCTTGTTCTTTTGGTAGACATAAGGCTTGTCAAGTGCACCAATGGATACCCTTTTTAGTTTTAACATTCTGCCACCAGAATTTAGCAAACATGGCCTCTATTTCACTGCAAAGTGTTTTAGGCAATAGAAAACAGGACATTGCATATAGTGGGATAGCTTGTAAAACAGACTTTATGTATACCTCCTTACCACCCATTGATAATGACCTTGTAGACCAACTCGTCATGCTAGTTGAACATCTATCCTTTAAGAATGCTAAGGAAGCCTTTTTATTTCTGCCCACCATAGATGGAAGGCCCAAGTACTTGTCAGGTCAAACTTGGGCCGTGACCTGTAGTAACCTGCAAACTTCTTGCTTGTTCTCCTCTATAACGTTCGAACTAAAGAACACGCTTGACTTGTCGTAGTTAATTAGTTGACCAGAACATTCAACATAAGTGTTAAGGGCCACTTGAAGTTTGTGAGCCCCCGTAGTAATAGCTTCCCCAAATATTATACTATCATCAACGAATAGTAAATGTGTAAGCATAGGTGCACCATGACATATTCGTATTTCTTCCATTATTCCATTTTCAACACCCATCCGAAGTAGAGCCGAGAGGCCTTCTCCAAAAATGAGGAATAACAAAGGGCTAAGTGGATCTCCTTGTCTCAAACCCCTAGATGGGATAAATTTTTCTCCAACATGTCAATTTGTAACAGTTGCGTAAGACACTGTTGTAACACAATTCATAAGCCATTGAACCCAAACATCATCGAAACCCATTTTCTTCAAGACCCATTCAAGAAAAGACCATTCCACCCTATCGTATGCCTTGCTCATATCTAGCTTTATTGCAAATGTACCCGTTCTTCCAAGTTTCCTGTTTTTCATCGAATGGAGAGTTTCATATGCAAGGATAATATTATCAGTGATAAGCCTACCAAGAATGAAAGCACATTGTGATTCATCAATACACAAGAAAAGAACTGTCTGTAATCGATTAGAGAGCATCTTCGATATAACTTTGAATAGAACGTTGCATAGGCTAATTGGCCGGAATTGCGACATTCTTGTCGGATTTTGAACCTTAGGGATCAGCACAATATGTGTTGTGTTAATATCTGTCATTGGAAACTCACCCTTGACTGCCATTATGCAAAAGTCCGACACCTCTGGGCCAATAATGTGCCAAAATCTTTGATAAAACACAGCCCCCAGCCCATCTGCACCAGATGCCTTTAATGGGCCCATCGACCGGACTGCAGCCAACACCTCTGCATGTGTGAATTCCTTAGTTAACTCTCCATTCATTGTCTGTGTGATGCGAGAGTTAATTTCTTCCAAGATAACACTTGGATCAGCCACTCCCTGTGTAGTAAACAATCTGGTAAAATAATTCTTCGCCATTTGTTTTATCCCTTCTTCCGATTGGATCTCCTCATTATTATCATTAATTAAACAGCGTATTCTGTTTTTCCGTCTCCTGTTTGTTGCAAAACTATGAAAGTAGTGTGTATTACGATCACCATTTTTAAGCCAATTAGCACGAGCACGTTGTTCCCAATAAATTTCCTCCCGATCCGCTTCCATATTCAGAGCCAGCTTAGTCTCCAGAATTTCCTCTAGGTTATCATCATTAGGCTGGGAATCATTTAGTTCCTTCATACGTTGTTGCAGTGCCTTTACTGAAATTTGTTTCTCCTTCTTAATTTTATTAAACCACAACTCCAATCCTGAGCTCACCATACCTAAGCGTTCAGGAATGGTTCCAGTGCAAGAATCCCACAGTTTAACCACCTCACCTTCACAAGATTCCTCCAAGAGCCATGCAGCTTCAAATCTGAAATGATGCTTCCGGTTTCTTGAACGATCATTCAGACTTGTTGTCAATAATAGCGGGCAATGGTCTGAAAAGGTATGTAAAAGATGATCAAGCTGATAATCAGTAAATAATTCCCACCATGCAGGATTTGCAACACCTCTATCAAGTCTCTCTCGGATATTATTAGATGAGAGCCGACCTCATTTCCATGTGAACCACTGCCCCCGATAACCTATATCATCAAGGTTACAATCCATTAAAGCATATCTGAAATTATTCATTTGACGATCACTACGAGTCCTTCCACCTTTTTTTTCCGAGGCAAGTAATAATTCATTAAAATCACCAATTACAAGCCAAGGCGTATGGGGCATATCATTTAAACTGCGTAGTAAATTCCACGAAGCTTCTCTATTTTGTTCCTCCGGAGCACCATAAAACCCCGTACATCGCCACGAAAATCCATCAATATCCTCCTCAAAAATAACATCAATGTGTCGATTAGAATAAGAACGAACCCTTACTTGTGAATTAGTTTTCCAGGCAAGTGAAAGTCCACCACTTCTACCATTTGACGCAACATCAATACCATTGTTATAACCACATAATTTCCGAACCCATTCCATTATTTTACATTGTAATTTTGTCTCAATTAAAAAAATTACAGTCGTGTTAACATCTCGAAGCATATGCTTGAGACGATTGACCGTTCGGGATTGACCCAAACCCCGAACGTTCCAATTTAAGAGTTTCATAATACCCGACTGACCTCTTCACTAGGGCCTGCCGATAAATTAGATTTGTTACCATTCGAATCATTTATAGAAACTCCTGGCAATGGTGTTGAAACTCTAGGACGCTTTGCTCCTTCAGGAATAATAGCTCGACTTTCCTCATCTGCAGTAGTCATAATTACATCAAAATTAGCTTGGGCCCCCTCCCGTATTTGGTCATCCAAATGTTTTCCAAGACTTGCGTCCACAGTGTCTAAGCTTGAATCAAGGTTCTGTATAGATTTCTCTTTGCCTTTAACAACTTCTTTAGAGGTCTGATCAGTAGGTGAATTTGAGATAGGAGTCTGGCCTTTTGGTCCTGCGTTTAAAGGACAAGTGCTGTGAGGGAGCGTCTCATCTATTAACCATCGACTATTTTGTAACATCGCTGCTCTCCTAGATGAGGCTCTAAGACTGATATCCCACTCAAAAGTTACTTCTTCCTTCGGCTTGGTTAATCGAACCGGACATAATGATTCACCGTGGCCAATTCTTCCACAGATAAAGCAGAATAACTACAATTTTTCATATTCAAACCTAACATAAATAGTTCCCCATTGTGTAATGCTACCTTCTTCCTTCTCTTTAATAACTTCCTGACATCAAAGCTTACCTGGATCCGCATTGTTCCTTTATATCCGAGTGAAACAACACTAGCATCGTATTCTATAAAATCTCCAATAAAGTTTCCCAACAACTTCGCAAACCGCTCCGACATGTATCCATGAGGGACATCACGAACTAAGACCCAGAAAGGGCTTGCATTCAGTGAAACGACCATTGGATCTTCCCCTTCTTCAAGTTTGTGGAGAAGAAGAAGATGAGAGTTGAAATGCCATGGACCTCCCGCATAAACCGTATCCATGTCCACTTGATGATAAAACTGATAAAGATAACGGTTATTTCCCATATCAGAAATTGCTATTCCCCCCAAAGGCCTCCATAGATTCGCCAAGGTATTTCTCATGGATTGGAAGTGAATCACACTGGATGTTAAAAAGCGACCAACAAAGCAAAGATCAAAAGAAATTCCCCCACTTTCCGTACTGTCTTCGACTTGAATTTCACTATCCTCATCATCATCTAGCGTCAAGACTGCTAATCCATCATCAACTACATCATCCATTAAAGATCAATCAACAAAATTAAAAGCCAGAATAGCAAGCGAGCAGTAGAAATTGTAAAAAACGGAAAAGAACGTACTAAGAAGCAGAGTAAAAGGACGTGCTAAGAAACAGAAAGGATGATAACCATAGTATAATTTCTCCCTTTACTCGGTTTCATTACCGTACACGTGGTGGAACACGTCCTGTTTGGAACATTCTGCTGTCGGACAGGACAGCTAATCATGCTCTGCATCGTTACAATAATGCACGCTATCAGACAATTTGAATTCTGGACCTTTTCATTTTTCTGGAATCTCAATCTATCTCCACTCACTGCACTCAATTGTCTTATTGTTTTAATCTATCATTTTCTTTCTTAAGGAGAAATTTGTATAATGTCATTTATTAGGTAAATGATTAGATTTCTTCACAATTGATATTATTTTCTCGAAGTACTTTTTTTTAGTTTAATCACTGGTTATGACATGTGAACAATCAAATGCAAAAGACTCGATATATTTTTTTGATCGAAGAAGACTCGATATTATGGATTCAAGTTTATATCAGTGGCAGATTCACTTAGTTCTAGTGGGGTGTATTTACATCCACATCCATATCTCGATTTTTTTAAAATAAGTTTAATTTAGTGTTTTTTTAAAAAAATAATTTGTTTAGTATGAGAGGAAAATTTTATTTTTACATACTCATTTGAAGAAAAAAATATATTTTAAACAATATTTTTAAAATTTAGATCCGCCACTGATTTATACGCTGTTAAATGAAACATGTGGTACAAGCTGAGCTAATTACCTTATAGCTATTTTTATAAGTAATATATATAGGAAAATACTTTGATGCACAAGCTGTGTAAACTTTAGTTTACACAAGCCCTTTAATTTTAGGGTTTATGGTTTAGGGTTTTATGTTAGGGTTTAGGGGTTTAGTATGTAGGGTATATAATTTAAGGTTTATGGTTAGAATTTAGAGTTTAGAGTTTAGGGCTTAGGGTTTAGGGTTTAGGTTGCTAGGGTTTGTGATTTAGATTTTAAATTTTATAAAAGGATTGTGTAAAAAAAATTTACACAGCTTGTGCATCAAAATAAAACCCATATATATATATATATATATATAATAGGAACATAATCTAGTGAAAAAGATAATGATATTATACTAGAAGATCTGAATGCGAACATTTTTATTTGTAAAGTGTATTATTAAAGGGTCAAAAAAAAAGTATATGCAATGTGATTGTAATTTTTTTACACAAACATATATATTTAAACTCAATATAGAATTTAAATTTAGAACCTTAAACCCAAAATTATAAATATAAAATCCAAACCACGAAATATAATTTTAGACCCTATATTTAAAACCTTAAAATATATAAAAAAAACTCTAAACCTTAAACTACAAATATAAATCCTAAATAAGATTCGTTTGTGTATAACGTATTTTCTCATAAATCAATAATAGAAAATTTACTTTCAGTTTAACTACGATTATTATTACACATGTCTCGAAAAAACCATAGAAAATTGGTTCAAAAGTAAGCATTGGGCCCTCGACTCAGCTCCTTTTAATTAACCCATTCAGAATACAGGATTAATTAGAAGCCCAGAGCTTTGTTCCTTTCGGGTTCCAGAATTTCATACACAGATAGCGTCAGATTTGAAGTGATTAAAAAGAAACAAACTTTGAAGTTCCAAGGGTTTTGGGAACATCCATTTGGGGAGTAAGGAAGAAAGATATGTTGGCGAGACGATTGGCTTCTTTCTTCAAAACTTCTCCATCTTCAAAGGTTTCCAGGTACACTTTGTCTCACTTCTTTCGCCCTTCTTTCTTTGTTCGTGTTCATGTTTAATCATTTCCTTTTTGGGGTTTGGATTTTTTTATGAGATATTGAAAGTGGGTTAGTACCCAAAGCTGAAAAAAATCAAGGGATTTCAGTTTATTTGTTGAACAAAAAAGTTTGCCCAGGTTGCCTTTTAGGTTCAGTGTCGAATCTCAGACAGAGAACTAGAAATTTGATGTTCAGATAGTTCCATCTAAGTTGTCACATTAGTCTTTTGTAATTACAATTTACAAGTTGAGATTGTGGTTCAAGTATGCCGTAATTCGTTTGTTTTTGGTGTGTTTTTAGGCTCAAGTTATAAGTTGATAAGAGTTTACTTATTTGATTGTATTGTGCAGCACTGGGAATTCTGTGAATGAGGAAAAGAGCAAGTCGTTTGGTCGGAAAGCGGTGTCTTTTGTCTTGATTACTGTAACTGGTGGTGTAGCCTTGAGTGCTCTTGATGACCTTGCAATCTACCATGGTTGCTCCAGGTATGTTCCGCTGCACCTGACACACTGCTATTCGAATTATATTAATTTAAGGTCTTTGCTATTCCAAAGATGGACGACATGAAACAATGGTGGTATTCATTTCAAAATGCCTAGAGGATTGTAATGCACCTACAACATAGGATTGGACTTGGCGTGTCCAGCATGCTTAACTTTTGATTCTCTTCTCGTTGCAGACGAAGAGAGGAAATTCATTTGCCTCTTGTCACGCAGAATTTGCGTGGCAGGAAATTTCAATGGTCCATAACTCCATATGCAAAATTGGCAGGAAATTCATTTGCCTTAGAGATACTTGCATATTGTTCTATGGGTAAAATTTTGACACACAGACTGTGTAAAACTAATTTTACACAAGCCTGCATATTTACACTATAAAACCATCCTAAATTCCTAACCCTAACCCTAAAAAACTAAGCCCTAAACCTTAAACCATATACACTAAATTCTAAACACTGGCCTTAAATTTTAAAACATACAACCTAAACCCCTAGACTTTAAACCCTAACCCCTAAAACTAAAAGGTACATGTAAACTAAAGTTTACACAAACGGCATGTGTAATAAAGTTTTTTCCTTTTTTTATTCATGTATTATTTATAACATCACATCTGTGGAACACTAGAATTTGGTAGCTTTTTTATTTATGTTATTGTCATACGGCTCCTTGTGTGTAATATTGTACTTGAACCCAGCAACATAGTTTTGGTGGGCATAAAATTTTGTTTCATTGAAATAAGAGAGATAGATTTTATTGTCATATTTTTTTTATAAGGATTTTATTGTCATATTATTTCTTGTTTCTAATGAAATAACTACTTCATTCCTTTTTCTATTAGTAGTAGTAACAAGTTATTTTTCCTAGTAGGGTACCTTTTTTATTTTCATTGCATTCTCAATTCCCATTTGTAATACATGCAACTTGTCCTTATTGTTGGCCTATGAAATTTTCAGCAAGGCCATGGAGAAAGCCAGTAAGCATCAGGCAATTATAGATGCTATCGGGGAACCGGTTAAGAAGGGACCATGGTACAATGCTTCTCTTGCTGTTGCTCACAAGAGGCGTTCTGTATCTTGCACATTTCCCGTGTCTGGACCACAAGGCAATGGAGTATTACAATTGAAGGCAGTTCGTAATGGAGGTTAGTTTCATCTGCTAATGTGCTTCTTCTTGACCTTTTCTTGTTCAAGCTCTCAAATCCACTCATTAGTTACAAAAGTGTAATCTCCGAAATCACACGCCTTATCATTTTTAGTGGTAAGCTTTTTCGTAAATAGCTTCCACGTGGAAAGAGCTTTATTAGCTCATTGTGTTTTAATGAGCAATTGTAATTTATCTATCCATCTTCATTCCAAATCAGTCATTAAGCAGTTGTCCATGTTATACTATATTCCGAATCATTCATAAGCTGGAGTTGTATTTCTCTTTCAACCCAAAGCCATTCTGAAACTGGGTTCTTTTACAGATGATACTTGGTATTCCTATTTCCTTCCTCGAGACTGGGAAATCCTAATCATGGAAGCCCTTCTACATGTTCCCGGGAACGAAGAGAAGCAGCGAGCATTACGAATTAGTCTTCTGGAAAACATCCCTCATCCGGCTCAGAGAGCATGCACTGAATGCAGTCCCCAGAAATCTGAGAATCAAGACAAGAAATGAGAACCCGTACTCAAGAAAGTGTCAGTTTTTCTTCCTTTTGGAGTTCGAATCCAACTCTTCTCGTGTCAGTATTAGTTATGAGATGAAGCAAGACAGAACTCCATGTCTAATGTGTCCCTGCAGATGAATAAATTTTGTGAAATTTTGCCGTCTTTTGTAGCTAAAAATATGGTAAAAACACCAATCATAAATTTGGTTTATAAGCAGATAGAATTCAAATAACAATTCTTTCAGAGAGCCTGATTTGTTTGATGAAGTTTAAAGGATGAATCCTTGTGATAATAAAAATTCATTGTTCAGACTTCAAAGTGTATCTGCAATTCTTATATCCCTTTTTTACTTTATGTTTAACATATTCTTCTCTTTTCCAATCTAATCCATTGCATACCATAAGAACTATGGTAATTTGGTGCAAAAGAATATGGATTTTCCAAGAAATATACATGTAGATCTGCACTATTACAAATACTTTGACAATGAGAATTAACATTTTGAGGTACAATGGATTTATCATCTTGCATGACTCGCCCCCGAAAAAACGGAACTTTATTTGCAGGAGAGAGCCAGCTTGATAGAACAGTTGATATTCTGAACACTGTGAACCAGTGATTACAAGCTTTTTAACAAATACAATGCTACATACAAAATAGAATATAGTTTTGGAAAGGGAAATGTTATTCTGTTCCTAGAACAGGCCATTTACAGGTGATGTGCTAAACACCGGCATGTCTTTGGTCGATGCATTTCCTCCGTTACTGCTACCACTAATTTTCCTCCGAGGCTTTGCCTCACCGAGCATCGTAATCACATCCCGCATTGATGGTCTGTCCTTGGGGTGCTTGGCTGTGCAGAGAAGTGCTATCCGAACAACTAAGAGCATCTCCTCTTGAATATGCTTACAATTCCCTAAGTTAGGATCTAATGCCTCTTCTAAAGCTTTGTTATCTCCAACCTTTCTCCTAATCCATTCAGCAATGTTGAGGGATTCTCCGAACTCTGGATCTAAAGGTCGTTTCCCGGTTAGAAGTTCGAGTAAAACCACCCCAAAGCTGTAAATGTCGATCTTTTCATCTACCTTCAAGGTGTAACCATACTCTGTTACAGGATCATTAAGAGATAAATTAGGATTATCTATAAACAGGGAATCAAATCCATGGAAGTGAGATGTCAAAACTGCTGACTTACCGGGAGCTATGTAGCCGTAAGACCCTGCAACCATTGAGACTGTTTCATTCTTTCTGACCATCATCCTTGCCAAACCGAAATCAGCAATTCTTGCCTCGAGATTTGCATCAAGCAGTATGTTGTTCGACTTGATGTCTCGATGTATAACAGGTGGATGACAATCGTGGTGGAGATACGCAAGCCCTTGTGCAACTCCAAGTGCTACGTTATACCTTGAAACCCAATCTACCAGCAACCGACCGGCTTGTTTGCCAGTCAAGGCATCTGCTAAGCTACCATTTTGCATGAACTCATACACTATCATCATACTAGTACCATTATGAAGGAATCCTAATAACCGAACTATGTTTCGATGCCTAAGTTTCCCTAGGAGATTCACCTCTCCGACAAAATCCCCACTGTTCCCAGATTCAACATCAGCTCCCGATCTCCACAACTTTTTAACTGCTACAACTGCATCTGACTGTGGCATCTCAGCCTTGTATACAACCCCGGTGGCTCCCATCCCGACCACATTTGTTTCTTTGATGCAGGCTAGGATATCAGCAGCTGTGAAACCAAGTCTTTGGAATGCCATTAATCTCCATGGCCATTCTCGCTTCCCTGCTTCAAACCCTTCTTCAAAGCAACCACCATGCGAGTACCACTTTTTATAGAGCAATCGCCCACCGATGAGTAAGATTCCAGCTGCTAGAACCGAAGAAATCCCAATGAGCCATCCAGCAACAATATGCTTTGCTCGCAAGCTTCTTTGCCTTGATGAAGTTTCTGAATATAAGTTACATGGAGGGAGACCACCACCACAGAGACCAGCATTGCCGATGAGGTCATCCGGATTGATTGTTCTTAGCACGCCGTTTGCAGGAACTGGACCCTCTAGTTTGTTATATGAAACATTGAACATTTCTAAAGCTGGGGAGCTTCCTAAATTGTTAGGTATCCCACCTGTTATAGAGTTGTTGGACAAATCAACAACAGCCAAAGTCGGCATCATCGCAATCGATCCCGGAATTTCTCCCGTCAATCGGTTATTCCTCAGATTCAAAGTGACTAATTTCTCACACGAAGCAATGCTAGCCGGTATGCTTCCTGTGAAATGGTTTGTTGACAGATCAAGCACAGAAAGTGAAGGCCAATCCTGAAACTGATCTGGGATTTCACCAACCAAGTTATTGTTCGAGGCAACGAATGTTTGCAGGCTCGGAATCGAAAGAATAGTAGACGGCAGAGAAGATTGAAGGTCATTACTAGAAAGATCAATAAAAGAAAGTGAAGTAGAATAAGTTATATCATCTGGGATTTTCCCTGTAAGGTTGTTATTCGCCAATTCTAACCTCTGAAGCCTCTCAAGTTTACCGAGTCCAACCGGAATTGTCCCGGATAGAAGATTGTTCTGCATTCGAACACGAACAAGCGACGAACACTTCGATAAGCTGACTGGCACTGGACCTGAGAAAGCATTGTTGAATAGAATGAGCTTGGTGAGATTGCCTCCATTGCACAAGGTTTCCGGTATTTCACCAGAGAACGAATTGGACGATACGTCCAACCACAGCAACGTCGAATTCGTGCCAAGATCGACCGGAAGTGATCCCGACAAGGAATTGTTCCACAACTCAAGCACCTGCAGCTGTGTCAAACCTCCAATTCCAGCAGGAACTGAGCCTGATAACTGATTGCACATTAAGTTCAAGAGCTGTAAGTTCTTAAGCTCAGAGATCTCCTCAGGGATTTCTCCGGATAACTCATTATCAGACAAATCCAACACCTGCAACGAAGTGATGTTGCCGATCGACGGGTGAATCTTGCCTTCAAAACTGTTCTTATACAAGAAAACTGTTTCAAGTAGCTTGAGTCTCCCTAGTTCAGCTGGAATCTCTCCACTAAGATTGCCAACAGCCAAATCAAGGTACTTTAGACTAGAAAGGTTACCGAATTCGACCGGTATTCCGCCTTCGAATTCATTGTACCCCATAATCATAGTCTCCAGTGACAAAAGCTGCCCGAGTTCGCCCGGTATCTGGCCAGTAAGATTATTCCCTGAAAGGCCAAGAAATTTCAACTTGTGCAAGTCCTTGAAAGACTTTGGAACTGAACCCTGGAAGAAATTTCCCCTCAGGTCTAAAGTCTCCAATGAAGTCACATTGCCAAGATCCTCAGGGAGCACACCTGTGAAACTATTGCTCGAAGCATTCAACAATGTTAGCCCGAAAACACTTCCAAACCCCACAGGAAAGCTCCCATTGAATGAATTCTGGCTCAAATCAATGCTGTCTAGTAATGTGAGATTGGCTACAGTTTCCGGTAAAGCCGACCATAAATCATTACAGCACAAGTTGAGAGAACTAATGTGTTTCAGCTGTCCGATATTGTCCGAAACTCGTCCGCTGAGATTCATATACGAGAGATCAAGCTTCTCAACTGCCCCATCAGAGTTGCACCGTACTCCAGTCCAGTTACAGTGAGCCAAAGACATCAATGCCCCATTGTCCGGCAACTTCCAATCGCGAAGCCTATTCAACGGATCGATGAGACCGGCCTTAATCGACAACAAAGCCGATACTTCATAGTTCGAGCTGGTTTTTTCAGCACCAATGCCGTAGCACAAAAAGAACAACAACAACAACAAAAAATGGGTTCCCAGCTTCATATTAATCTTCTTGACTGGCATCCTCAGTACACCATTTTCGACATCGAAGAACTAGCAGCAGCAGGAACAACAACGACAACAACAACAGCAAGTTGAGCAAAGTGGCATGTTTACATCTGTGTTTCAGAACTTTAATGATGATAATGTACAAGTTTTGGTACATAAATATTAAAGAAAAGGGTGATTATTAGTTTAATTATTGGAGAGGTCGTGAGATCTTGGGTTTTGGGACAGGCTGGTAATGGAGGAAGCTTTTGGACTTTAATGGAGGTTTGTCCGACATTAAACATGGAAAATAATGCGTTTCTTCCATTGTTAAAACTCTTAAAAGTAGAGTTGAGTTAGTCAACTTAAGCGAATAATGATTGGCATTTCATCTCTTATTCTTATTATCTGTCATTTCTGAGTACAGTATTCAACTGTAAAGACAGCACACATGAATGCATTATGGATGTAAACCACATCTTTTTTTTTTTGCTCATTTCAAGAATTTTACAATCACTTTAATTTATCAAAGGGTAAACTACATAAATGACCATCATACTATTAGTAAAGTTGTAATTTGACGACTTTATTTTTTTCTAAGCAATTAAACCACCAAACTATTTAATAGGTTGCAATGTGACCAACAACCGTTAGAAATTAACGGAAGGAGTGACGTGATAGTTAGTAAAATTAGTATAATTACACATTTGGTTCTCGTTATTTATACATTTTTATCAATTTGGTCTTAATTTTAATAAATAAAATAATTTGATTATTTAATTAGGCTGCGGCACGTGTCACCAAATTGATAAAATGTATAAATAGCAGGGACCAAATGTGTAATAGTACTAATTTTACTAACTGCCACGTCACTCCTTCCGTTAGTTTCTAACGGTTGGTAGTCACATTGCTACCAATTAAATAGTTTGGTAGTTTAATTGCTTGAAAAAAAAGTAAGGTGGTCAAATCGCGACTATACCAATAATATGGTGGTGAATTAGTTTTTTCGCACATTTGTCTTCGGTGCACATAAAATAAGGGTAATATTCCGTACAGGTAAAAATAATTTTTTTTCACAAATGTCTTAGCTTTAGGGTTTAAAGATTTAGTTTAATGTTTAGAGTTTAAGCTCAGTAAGAATTCTGGACATGCGCGATAGGAGCGATACATAGGACCCTTAAGAGAGGAGCCCAAAAATAAAAAACCTAAATTAAATTAAATATTTGTAAAAAATTATATATATATATATACATATATAACTATGTTTGTATATAACAATAATCTAAAATTTAAAACATGCAAAAAGAATGACATTTTTTAAGTGAAAATGTTTGATTTTTAGATGTTTAGAGTTACCTCGTAATAAATTTTTACGACACACAATCCAAATTAGTTAACCAATGACGGTAGTTGTAGGAAAAAATTAATTATATTTTGATAAGTCAGTAGGTAAATAATAATTTTAAGGAGAAAAACAAGAAGTAAATGAAAAGTTGCATGTGGTTGAAATCATTTTCAGGTGAAGGGTAACTTCTAAGTATGACAAGAATTTAGGAATTATTTATGAACATGTTACTCTTCCTAAAATGATAATGGGAATTTGTACTTCCATTATTTTAAGGACTGATTAAACCCAAACTAATAATTGCAAACCCTCATTTGTTATTTTAATTTTAAGGACATAAAGATCAATCCCCACCATGTCCTAATAAGTTAATTTAATTTCTATGTGATTGGGCTTTAGTTATTTGTTATGATTGAATTGGATGGAATCTTTCCATGTTATATGCCAACTAAATTGAGGGACTAAGAAAAAAAAGAGAGAAAATTGAATATAACATGTTTAAATATGATAAATGCCATTGAATGTTTTCAAAAACAAAACTGTCATTGTATTTTTTTTTTGAAGTTTAATCTTTGTATTTTTTTTAAAATTTTAGTCTTTCCCTTAACTTATGTTCGGTTTTACTTTCAATCTGATAATTATAAAAAAAAACTATATGAAATTTTCATTAATTCAACACTTAAAAGCTATAAACATATAGATGATTGAAAAATTGTATTGTTCAATTAATGATGATTTTTTTATTTGTTTTTAAAGATTAAGGGTTAACTTAATAAAATTGTAAATGTAAGGGACTAAAAGTTGTTTTTTCTTTTTGGTAGCTGCCAGTCAACAATTTAACAGCGAAATTTAACATAGGTTTGGGAATGATCTAATATTTTCAAATAAAAATAATACAATGACTCAATTTTGCAAAAAAAAAAAAAAAGAAGAAGAAGAAGAAAAAATGGTATAGAAACTAATTTCTAAATTTTGAAAAAGTACAAATACTCCTAACATATATTACCAAAAATAATAAGTACTATATATATATATAGTGTTGGTCGAGTCAAATTAGACGTTAAATTGAAGTAAAACTCTTATAGAATTACTTTTAATTTGTAAGTTTCGAACTTAAGATCTAACTTAAAGAGCTTAATTTTTTTTACCACCCAATTTAATGAACTTAGATAGTTTTTAGAAAAGTTTTGTTTCTTTTAAGTAACCCGAGTTTGAGCAACATAATTTATAAATGCACATAAATTTATTTAAATTTAAAAACAAACTATGATATTAGTTTATAATTGAATTAAAAATGATAAAATAAAAGTGTTTGGCAATAGCTTTGTAGGTCCATTAAACACTTACGATAAGAGAAGAGATTTAGATTTTTTTTTGAATATATAAATTAAAAATTAAATTATATAAATTATATCTACAAATATTAATATTAGTTATTCGTTTTTTTTTTCATTTTATGACGAGGGATGCATGTGGACAGATTTGTCCTATCCTTTTAGAAAGAAAGAAGCTCCCAATTGCTCTATTAAACAAAAAAGAATGTTCGTTAACACTCAAATAAGGAAAATAAAATAATACTAATAATAGATTGGTCTAATGAGATGAGACGTTAAATCTCGTAAGTAAGGTCAATAGTTTGAATTTTGTCGTTTTAAATAGAGACAATTGGGTTAGGAAGATCGTCTTCATATTGAACCTCTATAAAATTCGATCTGAATTAACTGACTAATAAATCAGATACTGGTAGTTAAAAAAGAATAATTAAATATTGGTTGGATTAATAAGATAAGGTAATAAGTCCTTTAAATAAAGTTAAAATTTTAAGTCTTGTTGTTATGAATATAATAAATCAGATGGAAAATATTGTTTCATAAAAAAATAATATATTTAATATGAATTAATTGATTAATGGATCAATACTAGTAATTTAATAGAAAACTATATATTTAGTACCTCAACTATGGTCGCATTAATGTTTTGGTACCCCAACTATTATTTTTAACAAAATGGTACTTAATGTTATGTTTTGTTCTGTTTTGGTACTCTGGCCGTTAAAAACATACGAAAATGATGGCATGGTATGGTATAATCATAGTTTTAGTCCAAAACATTTATATATTATCAATTTAGTCTAAAATCTATCGATTTAAAACATCTTCTTAATTTTGGGGGTAAAACATCATCTTAATTTTGATTGAATTTTGTCTCATCCTTTCCCACCCCTCGTATTTTCGCCAGTATCCCGATCATAAAGTTTGAGTTCTCCAATGGACCATGCATTCTTCGCATTGATCCACAAATCCTAAAATTTTGATTGTTCTTAGCGTGTTTTTAAACTCTAAAACTTAAAAAAAAAAGTTCGACCAAAAAAAAGAAGAAAATTGACGAATTTACAATTTTAATACAAAAATTAAAATAATATGTAAATTGATAGAATTTTAGATTGAATTGATATATTATATAAGTATTGAGACTAAAACTGTTATTAACCAAAGCAACGCCACCATTTCTATTAATTTTAAAATGTGGAGGTACTAAAATAGAATAAAAATATAACGTTAAAGATTATATCGTCAAAAATAATAGTTGAAATATAGACATTATTGTGGTACTAAATATGTAATTTTTCCTAATTAAATTAGTAAAATAAAAACGCAAAGAACTCGACCGAAGGAACGATGCACATCGTCAATCATGGTCCACCACTGCCATTTTTCTTCTTTGGATAATAAATAATTAAAAAGAAAGAAAAACTAATCTCCCACATGGTAACATGTGCGCCGATTATATATATATATTTCATAAAAGGTGAAACGGTGCATTTTCTATTTGAGAATAACAAGATATAAAGTTGATACGATGAATAATACGAGAATAAAATTAGTCTATTTTTGTCATTTTTATTTTATGTTATATGTATTAATGATTATTTTTTATTATTTTATTAATTATTTTTATTTTGGTAAAAACTTATTGATGAAATATATAAAAAAGATACAGAAAAAGAACAGACGAATTCTATTCATAATATGTTTACATGTTAAATTATTAATTTAGTAAGTTTGTTTTGATTCGTTCATCACTCCATCATCTCAAAAACGTCTAGTTGATAGAGACAAATGATACTATTGACCGTTACTTGATTACTATAGATAATGAACATCAGATACAAAAGAAGGCTTCGACTGTCTTCCGCCTTGAGATTTTTTCTATTTGGTTCATTGTTTGAGTTTTCTGGTAAACAGAATCCCTAAATTTCTTTCTTTAATTACATTTTGATTTTAATAAAATTTAATATCGTTTCAAAATTCAAAAAATATAAACATATAATATTCATACTTTTAATGAGAAAACGCTGATTTAAACTTTAAAAATAAAGTTATTAAGAGTGGTAATAAAAAATATATACTAAAATTAAACAATGTTTAAACACATATAATTATCGTATTTTGTTTAAAAATTAATGTATTTAATAATTTACATTGGGTAATTATTACATGTACCGACAGTAAAAATAGATAATTTTCATAAGCACCTTTGTTTTAAGGTTTAGGGATTTTGTTTAGAGTTTAGGCTTTAGATTTTTAAATTTAAAGGTTTAAAATTTAAAGGTTGTGATTAGAATATATGGTTTTGAGTTAAAATTTAAGATTTATAAGTTAAAACCTAAATTCCTATCATATTACCCTAAACCTAAACCCTAACCTCCAAACTCTAAATTCTAATCATAATCCTTAAATTCTAAACTCATAAACCTTAAAACCTAAACTAAATCTCTAAACCTAAAACTAAATCGCTTGCGGAAACTTTTTATTTCCACCGCCATAATATTTTCCCAAATTTTATTATCTTTATAGATTAATATCCTATACACAGGCGGTGGAAACTGAAAGTTTCCACAAGCGCCTTAGTTTTAGCGTATAAGGAGTTAGTTTAGGGTATAGAGTTTAGGTGTAGGGGTTTAGAATTTAGGGATAGTTGTTTCAATTTAAGGTTTAGGGTTATAATTTAGTGTTTATAGGTTAGGGTTTAGTTTTTAGGGTAATATGGTGAGGATTTAGGTTTTAACCTATAAACCCTAAATTATAACCCTAAACCTTAAATTGAAACAACTATCCCTAAATTCCAACCCCCTACACATAAACCCCTAAACTCTATACCTTAAACTAACTCTCTATACCCTAAAACTAAGGTGCTTATGGAAACTTTCAGTTTCCACCGCCTGCGTATAGAATATTTAACCTATCTTTATACATATACTTTCAACGTAGAATAAACGAAAACATTTCAATCCATTCTCCAAATTAATAGCTGAGAATATAATTTTAAAAATAAACATATACGATATATCTGTAGATATCTAATATTTATATTAAAATTTAATCCGAATCGAATATTGTATTATTAGAATAACATAGAAGAGATTAACATAATTAAAATAACCGGAACAAATACAAACAAAAAGAGGCTACCAAAATCTAATGTGGAACCGGCTGGTCTTCTGGTAATGGAAGATCCTTCACCGAGTTTAAGATCTCCGAAATAGAGATGTACACCGGGATTCTTCATTTTAATGTTACTCCCGACCAAAACAGAACTGTTAGTGCCTTGAACGTTGCTGTTGGTGTAAATGTTGATGCAGCAACAGCCTTCGGGCTTGTCGGACATGCCGCGAGGGACGAACATCGTGGCACCGGAATTGGTTCCTTCTATGTTAATGCGACCGAAAGAGCCTGAGCCGATCGCTGGTTCGCTGCCGATTGTTCTTGACATTGTTGGTTTTTTTGTGTTGTTTTGGAATTGAGTAAAAAAAAAATAATCACAGTTGATTTCAATGCTTCTTTGCTTGCACACTGAGTCTTTTGTTTTTTTTTTTTTCAGTTTTCTTCGACAGCAAGAAAAGTTGAATGTTCTATTGGAATGACTTGAAGTACACTCTTTTGTTCTTCTGTTCCAAATCTAATAAAGATTTTGGATGGCAATGGTCCTTCAAAATTACATAAAATGAGAGTTCAGTTATGGTTTTTTTTATTATATTTAAGTTTGAGATTTAGTCTTTGAATTTTAATTTGATCTAATTTGACATTTTTATTTATTTTTATATAATCACTAGTATTTGATATATTATCGACTAATTCGAATCAGATAATTTAGAGACACATTATAAGGTGATTCATTCAAATCAGTTTGCTCTATTCACAACGTCGAGATTGAATCCTGAATATTGTTAAAGAGATTTAACTTTAATCCGACTAGATCAATCGGTAGTTGATGGATGGTTTTACTTTTTGATCCAAATAGTTAGTTGACAATTATTATGATTAAAATATTAACATATATTCACACTATAAAACCCAAATCTTAAATTCCTGACCTTATGTCCTAAACTATAAATACTATCCTAAATTCTAAACACTAAAATCTAAATCCTTAAACTTTGAACCCTAAAACTAAAAGGTTTGTGTAAACTTGTATCAAAGTTTTGTCCTTAAAAAATATATTAGTATTCTTTTTATATAATCTACCAGTATGGTATCCAACTCATTACGTGACTAATTTAGGTCAAGTAGTGCAGAGGCCCATTATGAGGTCGATCCTCTCAACTCTATTTGTTTCATTCACAATGTTGAGATTCGAAGTCTTAATATTACTCAATAAATCTAGAAATTCATTCTATTAAACTAACTAATTGTTGATGATTACATCAAAATTTCAACCATAAAGGCTAATAATTAATATCACTAATTATTTAGATTCTCACGATATTATAAAATAGAAAATTTAAGTATAGAGAAAGAATCAAAATCAATCAATGAGTTAGTCCAATTGGTAAGTAGATTGGTATCGTTTAAGTAGGTCTCAAGTTCGAGATTATATATATATATATAATTCTCGTTGGGAGACTCAACTATCAAAGTCAGACCTACAACGTAGGTCGGGCTAGATTAGTGAGGAATCAAAGAGTGAAAAAAAACCCCAAAAATCATAACTTAACCTAAAAATTTTAAAATTGACTTTAATCAAGAGGGTTCAAAAGAACAATTCATTGGGCTAAAAGTTCACAGCCTTCAATTATAAGGGGCTAAAAATGAAAAAAAAGCCCCAATCCATTAATGAATTGAAACAGAGGCCCTAGTCCAGGTTGATCCGCCATGGAAGCCCAAAGAAAAACCAAGCGCGAGCCTGCTTGTTTCCGTTTCCCAGCCGTTTTAACCCTTGGCTTTGATTTTCCCTGGGCTCAAATGCCAGGAATTTCGTTTTTATGTCATGCCGGTTATAACTTATACCACGGTTAAATCTTCTGTAAATTCCAAAAGGAAAAAAAAAAAACGTTTCTGAATTGGAGCGAACATCAGAGGGGAGGAAACAAAAATGGAAGACGAAGCAGAAATTTACGACGGAATCAGAGCTCAGTTCCCTCTAACTTTCGGTAAGCAGCAGAAATCCCAAACCTCTCTTGAAGCCATTCACAACGCCACTCGCCGTTCCTCCGCCTCCAACAATAGTGACAATGAAGCACTCCCTTCGATCTCCTCCTCTTCCAAAGCTTGGCTCGATTCCCTTCGCAATTCCAAATCTCCCAACCCTAACCCTAATGGCTCCGTAATTGGCCCGCCTCGTCCGCCTCCTGCTCCAGTCCCTGATGAGGATGGCGACGATGACGTCATGGTAGGACCTCCTCCGCCTCCTCCTGGTTTAGATGAGGATGACGATAATGATGCCATTATCGGGCCGCCACGCCCGCCGGTTGGGCCGAGTTCGGACTCAGACGAGGAGGAAGGGGAGGAGAACCGTTATCGAATTCCAATAAGCAATGAGATTATTCTCAAAGGACATACTAAGGTAATTCATTTAATTACAAAGGTTAAAAAAACAACATTTAAGCTGTAGTTACTAAAATCATTAAATACTAACCATGTTTAAAGCTTTCAGATTGTTTCCGCTCTTGCAATTGATCACTCTGGCTCTAGGGTTCTTTCGGGTAGTTATGACTATACTGTTCGAATGTTTGATTTCCAAGGAATGAATTCTCGTTTACAATCGTTTAGACAGCTTGAACCATCTGAAGGCCACCAAGTTCGTAATCTAAGCTGGAGTCCCACGTCTGACCGGTTTTTATGTGTCACTGGCTCTGCTCAGGCTAAGGTTTTTTCTTTTTTAGCTTATTAGTATTTTTTGGAGGTTATAGTATTGAATGTTTGGTTGCTCATGATTGTATTCTGATTTTCAATTTAGATATATGACCGAGATGGACTTACTTTAGGTGAGTTTGTAAAAGGGGATATGTATATTCGCGATTTGAAGAATACTAAGGGACATATATCGGGATTGACTTGCGGAGAGTGGCATCCGGAAGCCAAGGAGACAATTTTGACATCATCCGAAGATGGTTCGCTTCGTATATGGGATGTGAATGACTTCAAAAGTCAAAAGCAGGTATGTTTTTTTTGACATTGCTTATTATATTGAAAGGGAATTATGTAAAGAAAATGCTTCAATTGTTTATTATGTAGGTTATCAAACCAAAACTTGCAAGGCCGGGAAGAATTCCAGTTACAACATGTGCATGGGATCGTGAAGGGAAATGTATTGCTGCTGGAATCGGTGATGGATCTATACAGGTACTTATTGCTGGTAGTTCAACACTTGTTTTGTGTGGAATTATCGCAAAATATCTTGCCATCTTGGTGGTGTTACTGCTTCTGTTTTCTCCTTAATCACGTGATTGCTTGAACTATTTTGCAGATATGGACCCTTAAGCCTGGATGGGGAAGCAGACCAGATATATACATTGAAAAAAGTCATTCTGATGATATCACGGGGCTTAAGTTTTCTAGTGATGGGAAAACATTGTTGTCCAGAAGCTTTGATGGTTCACTCAAGGTAATTTGCACAGAGTTATCAGAGCAAGATGAAATCCCCCCTTCCCTGAGCCCAAAAACCAAATAAATCATTTATAGAATCTTGATATTATAAATTATGAACTATATTATATGTCAGGTTTGGGATTTACGCCAAATTAAAGCCCCTCTTAAGGTGTTTGATGATCTCCCAAATAACTATGCCCAAACAAATATTGCATTTAGTCCTAACGGGCAACTCTTTCTAACTGGAACATCCGTCGAGAAGGAAAGTACCACTGGAGGCTTGCTGTGCTTTTATGATTCTTCAGAACTTGAACTTGTTCAAAGAGTTGGGATATCTCCATCTTGCAGTGTTGTGCAGTGTGCTTGGCACCCAAGATTAAATCAGGTAGATCATACTCTTTTCTCTTTGTGCATTATCCTAAGCACACATATTCTCTTGCTTACATGATCAAAAAGTATGAACTGATAACAATAATATCAGACTAATATAATATTGCCTGTTAAAGATATTTGCAACATCGGGAGACAAAAGCCAAGGAGGGACTCATGTGCTATATGATCCAACACTTAGTGAGAGAGGAGCTCTTGTTTGTGTTGCACGTGCACCTAGGAAGAAATCTGTTGATGATTTTGAGGCACCACTTGTTATTCACAATCCTCATGCACTACCATTATTTAGAGACCAACCAAGCCGTAAACGTCAGCGGGAGAAGATATTGAAGGATCCTATCAAGTCACATAAGCCTGAACTTCCAATAACAGGACCAGGACATGGTGGTAGGGTTGGTACAACCAAGGGAAGCTTGTTGACTCAGTACCTTCTTAAGGTACGGGTGTTTTTCCTCTCAAATAACTTGTCTTGTGTTCCTTAAAATTTTAGCGTTGCATAACTAAAGGTGGTGGAAGGAGACTTACTTGTTGCCTCTCATTGCAGCAAGGTGGAATGATCAAGGAAACATGGATGGAAGAAGATCCTAGAGAAGCTATACTTAAGTATGCTGATGCTGCAGCCAAAGATCCAAAGTTCATTGCTCCAGCATATGCTCATACTCAGCCTGAACCTGTTTTTGCAAAGTCAGATTCTGAGGATGAAGAGAAATGATATGATCATGGTAGCATTTCATTCTCTACATTTTAGTATTTCTACTTTTCTAAATGATGATTACCAATGATTGATAGTTATGCACAGGTTACTTTCTTACTGTAATGGTTCTGTCTTTTGTGCTTTTTTGGCAGCTGATCCGTATGATCTCTTTGTTACCTAAGTTAATATGGGCTCCTACAGAACATTGAACTGAATTGGCTATCTGGAAGGTGCAATTATTTTCATTTTAGCTGACACTCTTATGTTGTTGGACCGGCTATGCCTGTAATGTTTTATTTGCACACCATTCTAAAAAATTATTGATTCATTCCCCCTACCAATTAGTTTGTATTTTTATCATGATATAGAATAAAATCAATAGGTATATTTATGCTTAGTAGAAATATTCACAATCAAGTTGAAGATTTCTCCAATGTGAGTCATAGGTATTGATTACGAAAGCAATTGATTCTTGTGTAGATGTTTTTTTTCTTTCTTGTATGTAGTTGGGTGGTCAACTCTGCTCATGGATGGCTGCTTAGCTAATTTTATGCTAACCAGGATTGTTTGATTCATTCTTTTCTGTGTACGCTTACTTCAAGCTGCCATAAGTTGATAGTTATATTGAAATCACATGAAGAATTTACACATTGCTTATTTTACCCTTTAATCATAGATGTATAGATAATTCTTTTTCTCGTATGCCTGTGCAAAACAGGAATGATCAATACCATTTAGTTATTTGGCTCTTAATTTTTTCTTATTTTCGCATTTTTTGCAGGATGGATCCTTAAGCCTACTTCCCATGGTGGATCATTGCAAAAGTTTAGGCTACTTCATCCAAAAGCTCATGCCCTCGTTAGAATTCCGTGGTGAGAAATAGATTGTAATGAAAGCTAGTTGAAGAACAATGTAGCTGTAAGGAATAATGTTCAATTTTATGAATGATGGTTGGTTTCTCATTTAGATGATAGAAGAACAGATCATCCAGAACTAAATACTGACCAAGGATACGAGTTGCTGTATAAACTGTTCGATTAAACTATTGGCATTTACAAGGATTTGCAGGTAATAACAAATCTCTCTGATCTTCTAAGCATCACACCCCATAAAATATTAGGGATGATAACAGTTGTTTGCAACCTTTTTTTTCTGTGGCATTTCCCAATTATTATTATTACATGTTACAAAATTCATATTTTTTCCGCAACTGTGTGCTGCAACCTTATGGCTCTGCCTCTGCAGCACCCATTTGTCATTTGACATGGTTTAGGGTCACTGCCAATATAGTTTTAGATACCATCAATTTTCAGACTATAAATTTGCTTTGCTCTTTTTTATAGCTGATAGGGGGTTTTGCATCTGGGAAATTTCATGATCATACCTGCTGCTGGTGTGGGTTTAAGTTAGTGTTCATTCTCATAACTTGACAAACGAGAGTCTGATAGAACAGTGAATAATTGTGTGTCTACAAACAGCTACAAACAACAAAACAGAAAATATTAGGTTCAATTACAAGTCTTGGCAATAGCTAAAACAGAAGTAGAGAGATTACCTTGATAAATGGCCGGTCGTCGACCGGAAAAGAGTCGATAAAACTATCTTTAAGTAGTATGGAAACCTGTTGGTTAATCAAACACAAAAAATGAATCTGAGAAAAGATGTGGCATTTCTGCAGTGATGTATGTTTGGGAACCAAACTGAAAGAAGAAGATAAGTGCCAACCCTGTCATCGTTTGATTGTACGTTGGTAATTGTGTGAGACCTCAGATTTGCACAAAGAGACTCCAGGTATTCCCTCATGACTGTCAAAAACTGGGTCGCGGCTTCCGCCTGAAACCGCAAGACGGAAATTAGTTGCCGTCAAAAGGGATGAACTAGTTAAAAGATCAGAGATTTGACATATTCTGAGAAGCTACTTTCTAAATCCAAGTAGAAACATTAAGCATTTGGAAACACCTGAGATTCATTGCACCTATATGTAGGATGCTTCTTGGCAATAGAACCTTCAAAGGAGAGCCTGGAATGTATTGGCCCTAGTTCCGATACAAGCTCTTTATGTCGAGGAAGTTGCGGCACGTAACACGTTTTCACCTGGAGAACAGCCGAGAATACTCGGAGTTAGGGCATTGCTAGTCTAAGGCAACCAAGTAACAGTCCATGCATAAACTGTAAGTAAACTCTATTGAATTTTACAACAGTTTCTAACCAAGCATGCTATGTTCAGAAACCATACACACACATATATATAAACACCTGTTTCTTGGGCAAATTAACTTGAACAAGATTAGATGTTCTCATTTTCATATCAGCAGGTTTATCTTGTACGCCAACCTACAAAAAGAGAGAAACAAGAGGATAAATCAGGGCATTTCCCTTCATACATAATAAAGTAACAACACGATGTCCTTTTAAGTAAGATTTTGGATTCGAGTCTTATGGAAGAAAAAAAAAATGGTGGGAGAGTTTTGCTCCCGTTTAAGGGTCCAACTTGATTCGACTCCAGATATAGTTGGGTCAATGTGGATACTGGATTACCGGGATTCTTAGATAAAATAAAATAAAGAGTTTTTACCTTAAAAATGAAAAAAAATTCTATTTATTTATTATTTAGCAAGACCTAGAAAACACTATAACTCACAACAAATGGAACAGGTGCATCAAGAAAATCAAGCATCCTCATCGGCAGTACCTGAATGCAAAAAGAGAATTTCACAAAATGAGTGGTAGTGGATGTTGTGGGTTAGCCTAACTATAACAAAACTACAATATCAGACATTCAAATATCTCCATAGTTTTTCCCGTATTTTGGATCGTTGGACGGGTGAAATGGATGGCTGAGATTAACTTCTTACTTTTTTTTTCTAAGTGATAATCTTCACATATAACCCATTGTCAATCTCAACCATCTATTTCACTCATCCAACGATCTAAAAACGTATAAAAGTTAAACTCTTACGCTGTATAACTCCTATATATAGAGAGAGCCATATTTGTAACTTTTGAGCTACATCAAGAAAGATGTCAACTATAGTATTTCAAATAAAGAGCAGCAAGCATAGAGGCTATGGAGATTACAGGAAGCAATAAACTCTGCCATTGGAACGGACGGATGATCGGAATAAGCGATAACACAACAGCCGATAGAACACCCTGCATTGATGAAAACTAGTGTCATCGCCAGGATACAGTTTACAGCTGCAACAAGAGAAGCAACTAAGTGCAGAAGACACAAAAATGTTAATACAATCTCTTAACTTATTAACTTACCAGATTCGGGCAAACTACGACAACCTGTTTTTCCAGTAATACTCCTGCGACCACTGCCAAAATCTGGAAGAACCAATCATATGGTGAAACCAAATCGACCAAAAATAACACAGGAAATGCAAGTAGGAACTTCTAAGATATCACAACTGTGATCTTCTCTCAAATGAATGAATGCATGCATAGTCGGTATAAATGCAACTCTAGCAGTGTTTCCTTGGTATTCGATTGTTATGTCCGAAAGGTCGTTTAAGACGACTCTCGAAATTCAAATGCTGAAGGTTATAAACACAGCTACAGTCAAACTGAGTAGGTATGCATCATAGAACATTACACCATCAAGAGAGAGAACTCGGCAAATTGTTGCAATTGTCCATTCTGAAAGTGCAAGAGCTTCCTCAGCTGCTGCAACCTGTGCATTGATCTTTCTCCGAATTGAGTGACATCCAAGTAATATATACATTACGAAAGGAGAAATTCGATTGAAAATACCATTACAAAGAAATACCTCAGCTGTTTCAAATGAAGAAAAATAGTTTTCATCCAATGCAAGGGCAGAAATAGGAGATCTCACATACTCAATAGCCTGTAAATGCTCAAGAGGCTGAAAAACTATTTCACTTCCTCGTTGAGGAAGAGCTAAGGCGTGATAGCCGCAAACTATCTGTAGAAGATCATTGTTGTTTTCCTATCAAAGAGATCAGATACACAAAGATCAAGTGGTAACCCAACAACCACAATTTATGTTACTCCGACTCTTCCGTGTCGTACATATTTTTGGACCCTCCAAAGACATGAACAAACTTGGAGAAAAAGTTAACATACCCGTATTGGGTACTTACACTTGAGTTCGAGTAACATAGGCCTCGTTGTTAAGCAAAAAACCAGAAACAATAGAAAAACTAACCTTAGCCCATTCCAATATCAAATCATCTCCATATTCTTTTCCACTATTCCAGAGAAGGTCATCATCCTCATCATTATTATCCTCTGATGTCAGGCTTCTAGCTGGACTGCCAAAGATAACTATATATTACTGAAATTGTGATGGAGAAAACACTGGAAAGGATGAGAAAAGTAATGGAAAAAAAAAACAAGTCTAAACAATGCTGTAAGAATCTCTTCCAGTTGTAATAAAAGAATTCTCTTTTATCTATTGTAGTGCAAACTTCTTTTATTGAGGAATATCAGTTAGTTAATCATAATTCACCACCTGAATAGTGATTGACAAGAAGTACATCCCCTCAAGTTGAGAAATAATCCAATATCTGGAGAAATTTGTCCATTTTCGTGGTTTCCATTTATTCTTTCTGAAGCATTGCTACGATTTTCCGAGGCTTCGGATACATTATCATCAATATAGAGCACACTTTCTGAAGCCTCACTCGCTGTTAAAGTGTCAAATGAAAGTGGTGAACTTATCTTTAATGAAGCAGATGAAACCTCATCGTTGGCATAAGTGTCACCAAGAATCACTTTACTGTTAGCAGGCATTGCAGAAGCCATCCAATCATCAACATACTTGCTATTGGGAGTGTCGGTGAGGGTGTTATCGTTTGTTTGATCATCTTGTTTCGAGATGGATGGTGCATTATCATCAAGAAATAGATTCATTTCGCTAACAACTTCAGTAATTCGATTTAGGCGCTCCTGTGCAATGATACTGCATGCAAGTAAGATCTTGAGATTCCGGTTATCGGCAAGATTATAGTAATAGTTAACATATATCCCTCAAATTTTGGCAATAAACAATTCTCAAAGCTCATGAGGAGGGAAACGGATTAACTTTAACCTGTTCAACATCTCATAGTGCAACTCAAAGAAAGGCACTCTAGTTAGCAAACAATAACAGCGAGGTGCAGAAACCAGAAACTGTCTGCTTGCTCCTGAAATTTCAGAAAGACGCGACGGACCGCCTAAATTACCAGGCTGTCTTTTTACAAGTTCTGGTACATGCAAGCAAACACCATAAACCGTAGCATTTCCTGCCACCTAATCAAGAGAGAATAAAATGTTTCAAAATCCATATAAGTTACTGTTTCTCAAACAAAGAAGTGAAAACACCATTTACAATGCCATCCCGTGTCGGTCAATGTACCATGAAGGGATCCAGTTCGACAGAATGGAAGCATTTCAAGGTTTCAACAACATAGATTTAGAAGAAGAAAAAAAGAAAATAAAAAAGAAGCATACCTTTAGTGAGAAAATAAAGGTGAAATCATCTCTGCCCAAATGCTCCTGTGGAGAATATAGAACGGTAAACTGTTACTTTTTCTTCAAGTCAACGATACAACATGAGAGAAAAAGTTCATGAATCAAAATCAGCTATACTTTTGACTTGACATAGGGACAACGAGTTAATTGGTAATGAGTTGGTTAACCCAAAACTCTACCTCATCTCCTATTTAGTTGGAGCATCACTTTTGGACTTAGGTAAATGAAAGATAATACAAGTAAATTCATAAATTAGAGATACATTATAATAATCCTTTAACTGTTTAACACAGGATAATTAGAGAGACGTTTATTCGACATACCTGTCCATAAAGAATCTCATTTAGATCACTAAATGATGGAGTTTTTTCCAGTAATCGCGCCTAAATTCATTGAAAAATAAGTGCTGTGATTAGGTCCATAAATGTCAATACTTGTAAAAGGAAAAAAGAAATGTAATGCAACGACAAAAGGAAATACTGAGAAATTAAACTAACAAAGTTCACATTCACACCAAAAAAAAATAGTGAGATCAAACCTTAACACCTGCAGGAAAACAAAAGCTGGCTAAGTCCTTCAAACGCATAGCAAACTTCTTCCCAGGAGGGTATCTAAAAAGTATCTGATAATAGGGGGAAAGGAAAGGGAAGACAAATAATGATTTCAGCATATAGGAAAAGAAAATAAACACAAAGTGAATTCAACCAAAGTAAAAACATTCCCTAATATGGTGCAAGGGGAAAGCTTGAAAGAAAAGACACAATTCAAACTAATCTCCATCAGGTACCGCAAACTGAATTAAGGGGCAATTTAACATACAGGCAAAAGTATATAAGATTTTCCTAAAATTTAATTAAGTAGTAAACCTGGGGTTCAAATACTGGAACTGGAGGTCCATGATTCTGTAACATTTTAGGATCCATCATTCCGGATCTTTTCATATCTGTTTCCCACTTCTTCCTCTTAGCAAAGGTTTCCACCACAGACCCAAGATCAGTATCTGGATGAATTCCGGCAATAATGAAGTGCTCAAAGATTGAAGTGGGCTGCTCATATCTAAGCTTTTCCTGCAACAAACTCAAATTAGACTCAAAAAAGCAACTAGGGATATATATAAGTATCCCATCAGAATAACTTGCAGTCTTCCACTAACCATTTTATCTCAACATCTAAAACCTTTCAATTGATAGCAGATTTTCACTAACTTAAGGTATGCACTTAACTTCCTACATTAAGGTATACTACATTATTATTTATTACAGAGTTTCAAGCGTGAGAAAGAGCATAATGTGTATCCAGTTTATGGCTATCAAACTTTACATGCATGAGAATCCACAAAAAAATGGAATTAACGTAAGACTTGCTCGCTGTGTAATGTAACTACTGGTGCAGTTATACTTACTCTTCAAGAACAAGTTATATTCAATCAGAGAAATTTAAAGCTGCAGTTAATGCATACACTAACTAACTGGTTAAACAAAACCTGGGAAAATGAAAAGATTAGAAAATAAAGAAGAGGAAGAGGTGGGTCCAGATACCATAGTTTTAGTGTGGCATTGATACCACTGGCGTTTCTGGTTTGCTAGAACCTCAGGATTGAAGATTGAGTGGTACCTTCCATCCTTTGAATTGCCACCCCCTCGCAAAGCTTTCTGCATAGAAGTTTTCAGTCTCTGGAAACCATTGTCATGCCGGTGTCCTACAGCTAGAACTTCACTCTGACTGCGTCTATGCCCCAATGGCGGCAGCCTTGAAGGACCCGAGCCCATTGACTGCTGTGGTTTTAGTGCCTTTCCATCCACTTTGTCTTTGGCATCCTGCTCCTCAAAAAGATGCCTTAATTCACAAGAGGGTGATGGTGGATTGTCTTCATTTCCTTCAGCTTCTCCCTTGGTTTCCATGTCTAAACACTTAATTATTTCATCTTATATTTTCTCATTGAGCCATTTCACCAAATAAATACAAATCTATCCTCCATTAAATTGTCATCCATGTCCAATAAAAAGAAAGTTCATACCTTATTCTTCTAAAATTATACCAAGATATGAAAAGGATACCCTTTCAATTTTTCTTGATCCTCAAATTCTGTAACCTTCCTATATACATTCTTCTTCAATCCAATACAAAAGTGGCCTCTTTGTACATAAAGTTTACAAATGTCAATATCAATTCCTTGGCTGTATGATTCAAACACTATAACACCCTGTTTGCAGAAAAAAAAATTGGAAATGGTAAAAAATATTGCAAGACTGTAAAAACCAAAAAATGAAAAATGCCAAACCAAAAACTTTTAAATTCCCAACAACTTTTACTTCTTCAAATTTCAATATGCAAAAATCAACACAGAACCTTATTGTAAAGGAAATTTGATATTATAACATGGGAAGAAATCCGAATTATGCAAGAATTAATAACTAAGCCAAAACCAGCAAATTTAATTGGAAGAGCAACACGAGAGATTCTTTCTTACCTGAAAATTTTCCTTTTGGATCTGTTTAGCAATGTTTTGGTTCCTTCAAGCAAGAGAGAGAAAGAGAAGAATGCTAAAAATAGAAGTGAGTTATAAATACAAAGAAAAGGAGAGGTTACACATAAGAAAAGGATATTAAGCGAACTCTTGGCTTCTCTTTTCTTGAAAATTTAAAAATAAAAAAATAAAACAAAATACAACTAAATAATGAATATGGCATTATATATAGGGATGTAATTATCAAATGGTAGCTTAGTTCTTTTTGCTGAGGAAAAAAAAGATTGTCTTTTGGTTGGTTGGTTCAAGCTTTAGAGTTTCTTGTCATCCTATTCCTAATTCCTATGGCTGTTCCATGAAGGGAAACTTAAAAATGCTAAACTAAAACAAAAAACAGAGACCCTTTTTAAGAGAATAAAAAATTCTCAGTCATTGAAGGAAAATGAATGACTTGAAAAGAGACTCAAATCACGGCATTGGCATGGGATTTTTTTTCCCAAATTTTTTTAATCTTAATGCATCAAACAAAAGAGAAACATTAACTTGCATGAACGAGAAAGTATAGTGCTTTTTTGACTAAGGAAATTCAACGTGCATGTGGCGTGCATGCAATGGTGCCAAAAAGGACGGCAAAACCAAAACCAAAGCAATAACCCACATTTCCAAACCTAATTTTTACCCCTTTTTAAATGCACTGATCATTGCCTCACTGGGTTTCCTTCGTTTTTCTCCCAGATTTTCACAGTTCAGAGCTGAGAGCTCTGCATTTATGGCGCCAATGGTGAGTGATGCTGCACATTCTCATTGCCGTCTATTTTACTCCGATTTTTTAAAAAATTATGGTTTTATCGTTTTATAGTACTTAAATAAATTTATGATTTGACCATTATATTTAAATTTGATCTTTCAATTTTATATTATTATAAATTAATTTAAATAATTTGGATAACTAATAATGTTAACTATTTTAATTAACTAACTAACATTATAAAAATATAATTGATAAATCAATGAGACTAGTCCAAGTGTTAAGCAATTTAGTGTCGTTTAAGCATGTCTTAAGTTCGAGACTTTATGTATGTATAAAATTCCCGCTGGGAGACTCACCCACCAAGGATGGGGTCAGTTCGTATTAGTCGAGATAAAGTCCTAGAAAACCAAAAGGGCAACAAAAAAATAAATGATATTTTTTTTTTGACAAACCATGTATAATCTTAATGCTACTAGAGGGGTAGGGAAATGAGACTCTAAAGGAAAGAAGGAGTGCTCCTAATGGGTCTAGAACTCATAACCTAAGGAAAATTATGGAAAAAAAATAAGCAGCTTGGCCAAATGTGCTTGCTCATATAAATGATAAACTTATACTAGCTAAAGTCTAAAGATTATATTTAAAAGGCAAAAAATTCTCGTTAGGAGACTCACCCACCATAATCAAGTGTGCGACGTGAGTTGGTTCGGATTAGTCAGAGCAAAACACTAAAAACTAAAAAGGAAATAAAAAATGTCACATTATAGATCAAATTTATGATTTGACTTTTTTATTGATGAATTTACGAGCTGTTACAAAAAAAAGGTACAAAATAATTTAAATTTCAATTAAAAATATTTATTAATAATTTTTGTTTAAAATAATTTTATTCAGACAATTTTTATTTTAATAAGATAAAAGATGGCTATATGTAACATGAATTCAAATGTTTGCATACATTTGATATGTTTTTACGGATTCAGGTAACAATTACTATTTATAGCAGACGAAGAAAGGATGTAAATGTTAACTTTGGATATCTATTATTCAAATTCACTTTAACTCGGCGGATGATAGATCCATATATTTAATTGCTATAAAGTTAAAATATGCACCTTAATATTTGACTGGATAATTATTTTAATTTTTATTTTTTGAACTTAACAAGTGTTTTAGTAGAAAAAAATAAATGATTTTTATCTTAAGAGACTCAGGTTCGAATCATAATTTTAACTCTTATTTTTTAACTTAATTTAATCTTCAACGTTTTGTTTTAGGTCAGAATGACCATCCACAGATAAAAACTATTAGTCAAAAGTTAGGTTAGAGCAAGGACGGGGCCAAGATTTGAGGTTGGGAGGCAAAACATAAATATTTGAAAGTGGGGACAAATTAAAAAATAAACCACCCCCACCCCCACATACCCCGTCACTGGGCTAGGACAATATTCAAATATCTTTTTTTGACGAATCATAATTTTAATCTCAATTTTACCTAGAGAAGATGAGAAAGAGGACTCTAGGAGAAGAAAAATGATGTTCTTAATAAGTCTAGAACTCATGATATAAGGGAATATGAATAAATAAAGATGAGCAGTTTATCAACCGACCAATGTACTTGTTCAGGGTAATATTCGAATATCTAAATTCTCTATTTATGATGTGATTACATGATTATGTTTGTTCATATTTTTTCTTAACACCTTAGTAAGCGCACATTGTTTGTTCGAAATTAATATTGGGACATTATCTGACATTTTTTAGCACATATTTTGATACTTATAAACGTGGATATTTAGTGAATTCATATATCTTATGAGTAATTTAATAATAGATAATGACACCAATGCCTCCTGTACTTTGACAGAAAATTTAATGTGGTGTCTAAATTTTGAAAGCGTTTAATGTGTCCCCTGAACTTTACTTCCATCATATAATATACCCCTCAATTATAACACCGTTACATAGTGACCTGACTTGACACGTGTACTAATAACAATGCGCCACGTGGCGTTTTAGCTTAGAAAAAAATAACCAAGTCAAATAAGGGACATTTAAACAATCTAACCATTTAATTTTCTAAAGTAACAAAAAAAGGAACGTGTTGAACGGTTGGTTCTCCCCGATTCCACATGAATGATAAAAAAAAAAAACAACTTCAAATTCTTCTCTCACCTAAAGAAGAAGAAGAAAGCCTCAAAAAATTTCTCAAACTCTATTTCTTACCGAACATTTCCATACTCCAACTTCAGTTGTCCCCCTCAAATTTGTCTCTCATTTCAAGAAAACTTCAAATTACCAGACCCTTATTCCTTCAACAAGCTTTCCACAAGCTTACATTTTCCGGCTGTGGTGCACTCTCTCTCAGGTTACTGTCTTTCTTCCTCTCCAAAGGGTACACCCCTCACTCTTCTTCTTTCAATTCAAGCATATCACTTTTATGTAAGTTAGAACACTCTAGCTATGATTATTTTGAATCACAAATTTGTGGGTTTTGAGGGACTGGTGACTTGTTGGGTTTTTATGAAGGGGGTAGAGCACAAGACCAGTTAAGTGGGTGAGGCAAGGGCTACCAGATTTAGAGACGAGCGCGACCAGAGCCTCCGCGATGGTGTTGATTGTGCGCGAGACAGAGACGAGCGAGGGTAGAGGGATTTTAGTTGAAGGTGGTCGTGATGGGAGTGTCGGGGGTGTCAGACAGAAGAGCCATGGAGTGTGCGATAGCTAGCGACGACTGGGTTGGAAGAAACGACATTGAAGGTTGTTCGGGGAAGAAAATGATAGAAAAATAGATTTAAAATGTTATATTTTTATTTTTGATTTAATCAAATAGATATGAGTGGCCCACATTTTGATTTTTCTTTTAAAAAAGTAAAATGTGAAATTGTTTTAAAGCCCCTTAGTTCTAAATTATTTTTTGAGGAAATATGTCTTGTGGCAGCACATAAGAGTGGCACGTGTTTCTGCCACATCATTAGTTAACAATTTTAGTTGATACATTAAACGTTTACATACTTTAAAGTTTAGACACCACATTGAACTTTTAGATAGCAATACTTGATATAATATAGATAATAAAACTCCATTAAAAAATTATTCAAATTAAAAATGTTTAACTACAAAATAAGTGTTCAGACTATATTTTTTGTTTTCAATAAGTGCCTAAAGTATTTTTGGTAGACACATATTTCAGCAAAAAAAATATTTTAGACATAAAAAAGAGACATAGTTCAAACACTTATTTTATAATTAAGGCTTAATAGTCAATAAGGTGCCCAACCTATACTCTCTTTTTTTCAGTTTGGTGTCTAACGTTTTTTTTTTCGGTCCACTTTAGTGTCTAACGTTTCATTTCGTAACTCGGATTGTGTTTTTCTATGACGACCGTTAAAAAAATTTCGTTATCCAATAAAAACATGACACGTGGCATATTCTGGTATTTCTATCATTTTTATTTTTTTCTAAAAATTATAAAATATTTAATTTTATAAAAACTCAAAACTTTTAATTTCTCTAAAACCCCAAATCCAAACCCCAGATCTCTAAATTCTTCCCCTTCCACTTAGGGATGACAAAAATACATGGCCCCGACCCGACTCAGGGTGCCCCGACCCGATCGGGTATTTTTTCTAAAATTTCGGGGATTGAGGCGGGGCGTGAAAAGCATGAAGTCGGGGCGGGGCGAGTTCAGGTATTTGCTAGAAATTCCCCACCCAGCCCGCCCCGACCCGGAGTGTCCTGACCCGACCCGATCGGGTATTTTTTTTTCTAAAATTTCGGGGATCGGGGCGGAGCGTAAAAAGCATGAAGTCGGGGCGGGTTCGAGTTCGGGTTCGGGTATTTGCTAGAAATTTCCCGCCCAACCCCGCCCCGCCCCGGTACATTTATATATATATATTATATTTATAAAAAAAATCACTATATATAAACACTTTTATGAGTTTTAAGCTATTTTTTGTTTTTGGTTCGTGCTTATCGTAAAATTTTGATAGATGTTGTTCAAGTTTTAATATATTCGATTCTAACGGTCAATGATTCAAGTTTATTCTTTTAAATATGTAATTTAACATGTGGGTAATTTAAAATTGGTTTTATTTTATTTTTTTATATAAGCTTGAAGTCCCTTGAAACCATAATTTGTGATTGTGGTGGAAGATTGGTCGAATCTAACATTTATCGTCGACAAAGGTTAAAATATTCAAAAAAAATTGGGGTGGGTCGGGTTTAAGGGTTATTGTATCGGGGTGGGACGGGTAAATTAATATTTTAATTCGAAGCGGGGCGGGGTCGGGTTTAATACCTTATAGATCTGGGCGGGTTCGGGGCGGCCAAAAACTCGCCCCGCCCCGTTGCCATCCCTACTTTCACCACCGATTCAACCACCACCGGCCACCATTGCCTTTATCGGCCCCCCACTACTATAACCTCCATCACCCTGCCGTCAAAAATCGACGAATGAACCGGCGATTGTTTCGTTGACGAACATCCAAAAATGGAAAAAAAAAAGACCGATTGGGCTTCTAATTGACCGCTAGAGGGTGGGGGATATTGAACGTTGAGGTACCCAACGCTTGGGGTGGTGAACGGTGAACCGCCAGCGTGTGTGGGAGGCCGGACAGCGAGGGATATGTGATTTGAGGGTTTGATTGAAAGAAATTAAAACTTTGGAGTTTTTAAGAAGTTTATATTTTAAAAGAAATTCAAAAATTAAATAAGTAGATAAAATAAGTCATGTGACATGTTTTTATTGGATAACGAAACTTTTTTAACGACTATTAATAAAAAACTTAATCCGAATTACAGAATGAAACGTTAGGCACTAAAGTAATTCGAAAAAAATATTAACCACCAAACTGAAAAAAAAAAAAGAGAGTATAGATTGAGATTTTTTTACTATTAAGTTAAGCCAATTTAAAATAAAACTCTTAAAACACTTTTTAAATGTGTTTTAAGTCTTGGTATCGTTTTCGAGATGGCATTTCGAGGCAAGAGCCAAGGCAATCGCGCGATACTGTTGAACGGCCGTACGATACCTAAGACTGACTCTCGGTTCAAACACGTGGCTGACCGGTGACTACGATATACACACACGTTAGAATTTTATTTATGCAAATCGTTTTTAGTGCAAATTTCCAGCTCTCTACAGTCTACACAGTTACTGGGTAACTTCTCAGATCATCGGCTATTTAAATTAACCCATTCTTGTAGACATATCTCAAATCTCAATCGGATCTGCTTCGGAATTCCAGCAGTTGCAAATCTGATTTAACATGGCGCCGAGAAGGATTGGGGAGGTGAGCTCGAAACCCAATACGGAGAAGAAACTGAGAGTGAGAGTCGAAGCCAGAGGAGTGAAAGCTGAGATGGGAGAGGTAAAGGAAGAACAAGAATGGTTAAGAGATGAGCAGAGTGAATTAGTCGCAAGGTTCGATGACATCGCCAGGCAATGCGATCAACTGAGAGAAGAGACTCAAATGATCGTGAAGCAATCCGCCATTACTCGAGCCAAGCTCCTTCTTATGTTCAGAATCTTCAAGGCCCGTGAGATCGGAGATCTGGTTCAAGCGGCTGAGCTCACTCGTATCCTTCGGTTTGTTTTCTGCAAAACCTTGTTATATATGAATTTAGAGTTCATTGTCGGTTAATCATATCTTTTAGCTCATACAGTCGGTTAACGTTCCTTCTAGCTCGTAAGGTCGATTAATCGTTATAGAGGTTATTGAATCGTAATCTAACAATATTAACAATTCAGTTACAAACTAACTCGTAATTTATTGCTACGAATTTTTTTACATGTTCACTATTTCTTTAAATTACACTGTGTAAAATTCTCTAAGTTTTACACCTCTTTTGGATAGTGAAACGGATGGATAAGATTAACAGTAAAATATGTGAAGATTATCACTTGGGAATTATATATATATATATATATATATATTTCAATAACGGTGAACTTATAGGTTAACCATTAACCATTACTTTTAGCAGCTTGGTTAACCGTTTAACTTTAACGATTCGGTTAATTAATCTGTAAAATGTAACAGTTATATCGGTTAGCATTTACGGTTTATTATGCATACCCCAATATATGATCTATTGGAAATGTCTTCACCTTCTTCTTTTTTCACTCGTATCCTTCGGTTTGTTTTCTGCAAAACCTTGTTATATATGAATTTAGGGTTTATAGTCGGTTAATCGTATCTTTTAGCTCATATGGTCAGTTAACGTACCTTTTAGCCCATAAGGTCGATTAATCGTTATAACAATTATTAAATCGCAACCTAACAATATTAACAATTCAGTTACAAATTAACTCGTAATTTATTGCTACAATTTTTTTTTACATGTTCACTGTTTCTTTAAATTATATATATAAATAATTCAATAACGGTGAACTTATAAGTTAACCATTAACCATTACTTTTAGCAACTTGGTTAACCGTTTAACTTTAACGATTTAGTTAATTAATCTATAAAATGTAACGGTTATATCAATTAGCATTTACGGTTCAATATGCATACCCCAATATATGATCTATTGAAAATGTCTTCACCTTCTTCTTTTTTTCACTCGCATCCTTCGGTTTGTTTTCTGCAAAACCTTGTTATACATGAATTTAGGGTTTATAGTCAGTTAATCGTATCTTTTAGCTCATACGGTCGGTTAACGTACCTTTTAGTCCATAAGGTCGATTAATTCTTATAGCGGTTATTGAATCGTAACTTAACAGTATTAACAATTTAGTTACAAACTAACTCGTAACTTATTGCTACAATTTTTTTTTACATGTTCACTGTTTATTTAAATTATATATATAAATAATTCAATAACGGTGAACTTATAGGTTGACCATTAACCAAATAACCATTACTTTTAGCGATTTGGTTAACCGCTTAACGTTAACGATTTGGTTAATTAATCTGTAAAATATAACGGTTATATCGGTTAACGTTTACGGTTTAATATGCACAGCCCCAATATATAATTTATTGAAAATGTCTTCACCTTCTTATTAACTTTGATTGCTGCATTTGATTTGCAGTGAAATTGTTGCCATGGAAAAAGATGAAGAAGAACCATAGGCTACGCCGCCAACCACAAGAGTGCCGATAAAACAAATGACGGAGTCTTCAGTTCTGGATGGGCAAAAATCGAACGGCTCGGTTTCATCAAATAAATAATTTTACAATAAGGTTTTTGTGTTGGTCCACTAATGTCCGGTGTAGTGATAATATTATCGACAAGTCACTTGACACTTGGTTCAAATCCGGAACAATGTCACCCAAAAAAAATGATTTGTGTTATTACTTGTAATGCGATATTTATATTTAATATGTTAATGTATTTTATGGAGTATAAATTTCAACACGTCAATAAATTGTGTTATATATATTTCGATATATAATATGTTTACGAGATAATTATTTTAGTTCATGTCTATTATGGATGACTCAAACAGGGGCGGAGCTTGACAATAGAGTTTGAGGATCCTTAAAATTTTTAAAATTTTTGAAGGTTTAGTTTTAAATTTTCAAGAAAAAAATTGTGTTTAACTAGAATTTTTAGAAAATTTGAGACTGAATTTTTTTTAAAAAATTAGAAAATGACTTAAATAAAAATATTAAAAATTTTAGAAACATAATAAGAATTTTAAAATTTTGCAAGGGGAAATTTAAAATTATCAAGGGATTAAATTTTGAATTTTTAAAAGTTTTGGGGCTCCCTTGACTCTCATATACATCCGCCTTTGGACTCAAAGATTTAAGGGTTTTATACAATTTATTAAAGTCGAGTTTTCGATTTTAAAAATAAAATGCTTGTTTATTTATTGTATACGTGGTAAACTGAATTTGGAATAAAAATGGTCTAACGAGACTCAAAATTCATGAAATACAATGCCATTTTATTTTTTTCTGTGTGCTTTATCATTATTTCAGAACTATTTTTTTCCTTTATCTTACCAATATTGAACTAACTCATTTTGAGTCATTCTTTTCTTGGGAGTCCTATGAAATCACTCTTATTGCAGTTGTCCAGAACCACTCCACATGACTATTGTACTCGGAGATTGGAAGTCAATATAAAGTTTGATTTTTCATATAATGTAATGGAATACATATCGAAAAAGAAAAAGAAATTGTGAAGTGAAAAGAGGAAAACAAAGTGGGTTTTGTATCAAAAACAGATTTGTCGCCAGCATGGCATGGATAGTGCCCTCCCAATCCTCAGCATATAGTATAGATATAGTTTACTCAGCCTTTTCTTAAGTCAAACGTAAACCTGGCAACAATTTCTGGGTGTTTGTTTTTTAATCGGATATTGACTTTACTTAGTCAAGGCCAACAACGGAGAAGGTTGATTATTTACAGCTTCAAACCCTGAGAAAAGAACCATTCAAGGTGATTATTAAGATTATGGGAGTCAAAAGCTCAAAATTGTGTTCAAACTAAAAGAGAGTAAATCGAATTATTGATTCTTTGGAAGAGCCAAAAGTACAAATTTTCTGGGAAAAAAAGCTTTACATGAATTATTAATTTTGACAGGGACTGATACTGAAAATTTCCCATTTGTCCAATGGAGCTAAGGCTCCTGCCTGCCCTAGCTTCACCCTGTGTACAATTGTATAAAAAACGTCGATTGTTGGAGTGGAGACCAATTCAAAACCAGTGTACTACAAGCAAACTAGAATTTTCAAAGTTAAAACTCAAAAGCTTTGTCATTTGGGGAAAAGTGTATCCATTCATTGACTAAAAAGGGTCTAATTTAAGGCTAAAAACCACACAACCAAAATGTATAATATTTTTTGTTGGTATGGGTAACTTAGGTTGCAAGTTACAACCGAAATGTTAAAAACTCGCAACCAAAATTGTTACCCACACAATTGAAATATTATACTTTTTGATAACATTTTAAGTTGCAACTTAAATGTTGTCCCGCGTACAACCGGAAATGTTATACCTTTTGATAACATTTCGATTGTGTCCTTTTTAAGCTGTTTTAACCCTACCGTTCCTTAGACTTCCCCTTAAAAAAAATCAACAGACAGTAACAGTCTAATAGAAACAAAACAGTTCCACGAGTAAACCACCGAAAATTCGGAACATCAATGTCTGATACTCATCAACTCCATAATTCAGATGATTTGGAGCTCAGTTATTTTATTCATGCGTACATCTCCGTCGCAGGTTCTCGTTCTCTTCTAATACGGTAAGGCAAACATTTTTCACAAGGTTAAAATGCTAGGCTTCGTAGAAACACATTCTAGTTCATACTCATAAGATGGCAATAAAAGCACACACCCGGTTCCAGAAGATAGAGACCTAGTTCTTCACAGATCACCCCTTTAGTCTTATTCATGCAACTTAAGCACGCATCGGAGGCAACCCCCTTCATGCATCAGATCAAATGCCTTGTTAATATCTCCGAGAGTCAAATTGTGGGTGATGTACTCGTCGATTTTGATTTCCTGCGTTGGAAAGGAGAGTCTAATAAAGTCGTGCTCACTCTATAGGTGAAAAGATAGAATTGCATACAAACCGCATTTACCTTCTTCATGTACTTGTCAACAAGCCAAGGCACTTGTGAACGACTCTTGAATCCACCAAAAGCAGTCCCTTTCCAAACACGGCCAGTCACCAATTGGAAAGGTCGAGTAGATATCTCCTGACCTGATGCGGCAACACCAATGATAACCGATGTTCCCCAGCCCTGAAAGTTTTTCAGGCGCATTAGAAGTGGCATTCCACTTTACAGTCATTAGTGCTCATCAAGTTCAGGCATCACATACCTTATGACAGCATTCCAAAGCAGCTCTCATGACAGAGACATTTCCGATACACTCAAAACTGTAATCAACACCACCGTCTGTGAGATCAACAAGGATCTGCTGAATTGGTTTATCATAGTCCTTTGGATTCACAAACTCTGTAACTCCAAAATTCTTTGCTGCAAGATGCATTCACCAAGCAAAAGGAAATCAGCGTCTAGAAGTAGAAAATGTATATAATGCATGATTTAGATTTATTACAAAGAGGGACAAGCAAAGCAGAAACCACTCATTTTCTAGCAATTTATTCCGTTACTCACATTATTCACAATATTTATTGAATATTCCATATCAAGATTGACTAAGTAGTCTTCTTTGTAATACTATTATTTGTAAATCACTTGCCTATATCATACTTCTTGCTATCAATATCTACACCAATTATTCTTGAAGCACCAGCTGATTTCGCACCCTCCGCAACCTGCACAATCGCATTCAAAGATAAAACTATTTAATATCTAACAGACTAGCACTACAAAGGGAACAGTGATGAAAATAACAAATATTTTGAAAAAGACTGCTCAACCATGCATAGAAGTCCATAAAAATGGTATTAATAAATTTCAAGGGAAGTAAGATGCATATTTGACACTTACCGCAAGACCAACAGTCCCAAGGCCAAAAATAGCAACAATAGACCCTGGTTCAACTTTGGCTGTGTTCCACACTGCTCCAAGCCCTATCCAACACAATATATATAAATACAGAAGTTTTGTACAAAAGCTGCAGTATACAGAGTCACAAAACCAAATATGTATGTAATTACAGATACATGAAATAAAAAGTTAAACAAGCACTTACCAGTTGGAACACCACAACCAAGAAGGCATACTTTGTCCAAAGGAGCTTGTGGATCAACCTTTGCAACACTAACATCATGCACAACCGTGTACTGGCTGAACGTAGAGGTGCCCATAAAGTGGTAGATTGGTTTGCCATTTACAGAGAAACGGCTCTTGCGATCATTCATCATGACTCCAGCTCCAGTGGCAGTCCTAACTTTGCCACATAGGTTTGTCTTTCCTGATTTGCAGAATTTGCATTCTCTACACTCTGCCTGGTAACAAGGGATGACATGATCACCTGGTTGAAGTTCAGTTACACCTTCACCGACACTTTCTACAATCCTGCGCTCAAAATTTCAAAACAATTCTAAGCTCATTAGCAATCAAGAGGCGTAAGAACTAATAGCAAATAATGTACACGGCAGCCTCATGTCCAAGAATGCATGGGAATAGACCCTCAGGATCCTGAAAAAGGTAAATCAAGCATATCAGATATCATAATTAAACAGCTAACTAGAAAATATAAACTGAAAAAGAAAAACTTAAACCAGATTAGACTAGGCGCTATCACTGTCACTGCAAGAGGATACATGGAAATCAAATTATATTCTTACCAATAATATCTCACTCCAATTTCAAGTTACCAAAAAAAAGTATTGAAATCAACGACACTGTACAATTCTTTCCTGTTTTAAAGGAATAATACAAAATCAGCAAAATACTCCCAGTTAGAATGGAATTTCCACATTCTCCTCAGTCCTAGAAATCCAGTTTACATATCACTTTGAAGAAGAAATTCGTTATCCTAGGGAAATAAGTAGCGTTTGTTTGGATAGAAAAGCAAACAAAGCTAAAACAATCCATTTCTTTTCTATCATCTTAAACAGTTCCTTCTTCGAGATAAAGCAATCGGAGCTTATACATTTCTCAAACCAAAAAGGAAACAAGTAAGATGCAACCGGATCCATTTTGTATTATACTAATAAAGCAACTGAGATAGAGAAAATGGAAATAGAATATAAACAAAAAAAGGAAGAAAAAAAACCTTTCCGCTCCAAGTGTAGGCATCGGTGTGGCAGAGAGCAGTGAAGAGAATCTTGATCCGAACCTCACCGGCCTGCGGCGGAGCCACCTGGACATCCTCAATGACCAGTGGCTTGCTCGGTTCATAAGCCACCGCCGCTTCAAAATCGCAACCGCGTTAGAATTAAAAAGGTTCCGTAACAGCTAGCAAACGCATCGTCAATAGAAAATGAAGAAATAGAGGAGTACCTTTGCAAGTGACGACTTGCCCTTGAGTCGCCATTGATGAAGAAAAGACTGTAGAAGATAGAGAAATCTCAAATCAGAGAGAAATGGAATTATTTGTTTTAATTATTTGAGGTTGAGAGAGGAGCGGACAAAACTATATTGTAATTCTGTGTTTTCAGATATACGATAAATCAAATCGAATTGTACTGAATCCCTGATATTTCTTTTCCAGTGGAATCATATATAGTAGCTATCTGTCCAGAAAGGAGTCGGGCGGAACATCGGTTGGAGACCTAGGAATATATGGCCCACTCAACTTTTTATAATTGTTTTTTAAATTTTAAAAAATTTAATATAAATTTAAGTGTTTAATTTTTTTTAACTTTATGTACCAAAACATGATAAGTGATTTTGATTTTTTTTTATTTTTTTATTTCTTTATATTTAATTTTTAAAAAAAAACTTGAATTTTTCAAAATTTATAAAATAACCCCAAATCTCTAAATTTCCAAATCCGATCACTATAATCGCCGTTCATCACGCTACGATGATGAAATGAAAACCTCTTCCTCTCGTCGCAAAACCCGCATATCGTTTTTCTTTCGATCGGTCATTGTTCGCTGCTCAATGTTCTTTTTTATCCTTTCACGAATTTGACAATCCTACGACGCTAGGCACACCATATGTCGACTTCTAGCGACGAAAGGGTGTGGTAAATGCCCGTGGGGGTTCGACGACGGAAGTGGTGAAAACGTCATTGGCAATTGGCGGCGATAATGACGGGAATCAAGATTTGAGACTTAAGTCTTTGAGGATTTAAGAATTTGGGGACTATTTTAGGAACTTTTGAGAATTTTATGGGTTTTTTTTTCAATTCTAAATTTTTTTAGAAAATAAAAAAAAATCAAAACATGTTACTTGTCATATTTTGATTGGTTAAAAATTTTAAACTATCAGAAACCTAAAATGATGAAATGAAACATTAAGCACCCATAATTAAAAAGATATATAGTTTGACCACTTATTTTTATATTAAGCATTTTAAAAATTTGAAACTATTTAAGTCATAATCTTTCTCATTTTTTTTGTTTATTTTTTAACATCCTATTAATTTTGAAATTAATGACCTTAAGTTTTTATCAATTTTTGGTTTAAATATTTGTTAAGATACACCAATTTTGAAATTAGTGAAATTAGACCTCAATTATCTATTTTTCATAGTTATTTTCTTGAGCTTGTTGGTTTCAAAGGTAAATAACTTTACCCTATAATTTTATACTAGTTTTGTCTCTGGTAAAAGAATTAATGATTGTTAAAATGTTAACTATAAAATTTACAAAAGTTTATAAAACTTAATTAGTTGGACATGGTTTCATAGCCGTAATATTTACAATCACAATTAAATTATATAATATAAACTCCAAAGCTTAATTATATATTCATGTGATCGTTTTCATATACTTTCATAATATAATTAAGATTTTTTTTATAAGAAAAGAGGAATATTAATACAAGCCTCGTTAAAAATTTCCTTAAACTTAAATTGAAAAAAATAGTACTCATAGTAATATTTACAGAAACATGGAGATAAATTTACCAAAAAATCATAAGAATCAAACGAAAATTAAAACGCCACAACTCAACTCATACAATCATGTTGTAATAGATCTATGACTCCCACTGGAGGGGACAAAAATCGATGACAAATAAAATCCTCAAAACTCATATGTGTCGCCATTCAATCTGCAACCTTATTTCCATCCTGCCCAACATGCATAATTTGTATCCGCCATGGCCGATGCATCAAAGACAAGATTTAAATTTTAACATTATGACTTTTTATTTAAATTTATTTTTAGATAAATGAGGTTCATCCAAAGTACCATTCATTTACAACCAACCATACACTATCAAATAAACCAACCAAAAAACAACAAAAATAGCAAAAGAATAAAACAATGACCTATACAATCTCCCACTCAGCAGCAAGGGTGGAATGAAGTGTAAGCTTCACATTATCAGATAATTTCATACGTATGTCCCTCCAGATCAACGAAATAATATCAGCTGTAAGTTTAGAGTCCCTTCCATGCAATCGAAAGTTTCGCTCTTGTCATATATAATAAAGATAGCAACACCACATTAATCGAATAATAGCAGCCCCAAAGGACTTTTCCTTGCCATGGGTTTGCACCTATTGCACCATACTCGGCCAACCAACCAGGGAATCATCCTTGTGACAAGCCACCACTCAACTCAAGGCTGTCATGCAGGGGCGGAACTAGAAATTTATAAAGGGAGGACTAAAATAAAATTTAAAAAAATAATAAAAATTTATGAAGGGGACCAAAGTGAAATTAAAAATTTTGAGGGGGGCCAAACTAAAATTTTGTAAATTTTAAAGGGATTATAGAGGTAATTTTACCTTTTTTCTAAAAAAATTCTACCTTATTCCTAATGAAAAAATAATTAGGGGGACCATACCCCCTTAAACCTCCCAATGTTCCGCCCCTGCTGTCATGCAAACATACACTCCGCGAAAAGATGATCCCTATTCTCCAATCCATCATTACACATTACAAGTCAACTCTCCCACCACAAATGCACCATCTTTTCTTTAGTGGGCAATATGTTGGGAAACGTCGGTACACCTCATGACGCAGCGAAAAAAATTATCCACTGAATTCTGCCAGTGATCCATGTGGAAAGGACAAATTTGGGGCGAATATAGATGAAATATTACCTTAATAAATCTGATATCTTGATATCCGTAAGGAGTTAGGATAACCAAATCGAATTCGAGTCGTCACAATAGCGCTCCGAACTAATTCTAATTAAATTCGGATTCATTAAATATACAATATATTTAACCAAATATAATTAAATATGTAGAATCTAATTCTACTTTAATTTGAATTCATTAAATATACAATATATTTAACTGAATACAATTAAATATGTAGAATCTAATTATACTTTAATTAGGTTTCTTTAGGGATATATATATATATATATATATATATTTTAATAGTGTTTGATAATTACAATAATTATCTAGTATTAAAAAATATATAAACTAGATTATTTATAACTACAATAATTATAATAATATTATTTTAATAATTATTACGTGCACAAGAAGTTTGTACACATGCTATCTAGTCGATATTTGTTCGTTTCAATCATAGGGTGTGACCCTTGTAAGTTCATTTAACGTTAGTAGTAATATATAGAACAATTCTAATATTACAAGCAATGAGTGGCATCTAGCAATACATCATTGCTACCTAAGTTACATGAAGTCGTGGTTCGACTTTACCTTTTTTCCGTGATTCACTTCTTTTATGTATTACATCCTTTTGTCCTCATATCTAGATCGAACACAAGTCATGGATTAGTCACACTTGTACAGTCCATCTAATATTTCTTTATATCTTGAGTAGACTATGATATACGAATAACTATGATATATCATATCAATTTATTCGAGCATGGACATGCATTTTCTAGTCTTACTCAATCAAGTGGCCTACAATATTACTCCTATTATGTATGAGGGACAAATCCTATCTTGATCAACCATATTTCGCTATATAGATTGTGACATAACCAATATCAGTCTTTATAGTGTAGTCTTTTACAACACACGCTTGACCGCATCAAAATATGTCACTCTCGATATTAAAATAATGATGATATCAAGTTTGAGGATCATACACTTAGTTATCACCATTAACAATATTGTGACTGTCGCATAATAATCCAAGAAACATGCTCATAGCGGGTCAATCTAGTATGTCGTTCTCTAACATACTTATGTATTGATTTTGACATCTCTATGTCAATAACAACACTTTGTCATCAATCAACTACATATTAGTCTTAATATATTATTGTTGTCCACGCCCATAATAATTCTCGACTAAGGACATTCAAGAATAATTATATTATTCTAAGGACTTTATTATAATTCGGTTTATTTATAGATGCACAAAATAATACTGAAATAATAATAATAATGGCTTTATTAATAAACAAGATAAAATAATTATGTGTTGAGTTGTGAAGAGCTTGATTCGTTCAACCGATAAGGCTCACCAAGTGGTGGAGAGGTGGATTTTTGGGTGAAGGTGGTGTGGAAGCTAAAATGTAAATTGACACAATGATTTATAGTGGTTCAACCTTCTAACCAAGGTCTACATCCACTACCTTAGCTCCCCCTAAGGATTTCCAATCAATTCACTATTGATTCGTCCCTTTTTCTAGGCTTAGGAGGAAACCCTTATACACCAATCAAGCTTTCTACCCAAAGCCTTGATTGAAACTCTCTTTACAAAGAGAAACAATAAGCAAACTTAAATCCCTCTAATAGGTATTTGTTTGCACAATTTAGCACTCACCCAAAACTTAAAACACTTGAGCAAATTTGACAATTTTGGCTCACTAGTGTTTGTCTATACAATAAATGACAATTTAAGCTCTAAGACAATTCTTGATCATTTGTTGTTTGACAATATGAGCATTAGCCTTTACTTGATGCTTGGAGGTCCATTTTATACTCCTTGATGAGTTTGTAGCCGTTACTAGCCGTTGGGATTGAATTGGAGCCGTTGAGGACTTTAATTCCCACCATAAATGCAGTTCTGCAGCTTCCCGTTTCGAAACGCTCTAGCCTGTTTCGAAACACCCTTTAAGTAGAAAGAGCCGTTGCAGTCTGACGTGGACCTGTATCGAAACGCTGTAGTCCGTTTCGAAACACCCATTTCGAAACGCTTGTCCCCGTATCGAAACGATCTGCATTTAAAAGTTAGTTGGGAAATAGCCGTTGGTGTTTATGACCGTTGTGGTCAATGCCACGTAGGCGTATCGAAACGGTAGAGCCCGTTTCGAAACGCTGGGCAAAATCCTTATACAGGGAAAGCCCGTTTCGATACTTGTATCGAAACATTTTTGCTACTGGAATGCACCGTATCGAAACGCCTGGACAGTTTTGTGAAGTTTGGCTTTGAAAAACATGTAAAACCTTTTAAAAACATCCCTACAAATTGTTTCAAGATATTTGGACTTTGGAAATTTGTTTTAAATATTTTTTAAATCAGTCCAAAATATTTTTTCAATTATTATATCAAAATATTAGTTCTACAATCTCCCCATTTTTTGATATAATAAAACTATCTTGAAAAATTGTTTGGGATTATCCCCCTTTAACTTTAAAAATGTGAATAAGAGAATTAAAGATATAAATCAAATAAAGCTCCCCCTTATTCATTTGAATATTCAATTTTTCAAACCATTTCTGTCACATCCCAAAAACCGGTCTAGTCGGAATTAAGTTCCGGTGACCGAATATTTTTACTATTAAATAATTTATTCGATCTTATTTAGATTATTCGAGATAATTTATAAATCAAGGTCAAGTTCTAGCAAACAAATATTTTTATCTCGATTAAGGGTTGGTTCGATTTGGTACCAAAATAGATTAAATAGTTAGTTTATTATTATTATTATTATTATTATTATTATTATTATAAAAAAAAGTTAGCAAATCAAGTGGATTGCCGTGTAAGGCTTATCACTTAGTAAATGGGTAGTATTTAATTTAGGCAATTTGGCCATTATGAAAAGAATGGATAAAAAAATAAATAGTGGGTATTAATAAATTAGGCAATTTGGCCACTATAATAATTAAAAATATATATATATAGATAGTGGGGGGGAATAGTGGACGATAATTTGCTATAAAAGGGGAGGGGGGATTGTTTGAATTCACGGCAATTGAAGAAAACAAATCAGTAGGTTACGATCCAATGTTTGTTTGGTAGTCTGATATTTTCGATATAATAATATCGAATTTCTGCCGACGACGGGGTAAGCTCAAATCTCTAGTTAGATTAAGTTTCGGTATCGAGTTTGATTAATATTTTATATATATATTCGATACTGTCTTATTATTTTAATTAATTTTTATCGTAGTACACGAGGTCGATTCAGATCAACTTTCAAGCCCAATAAATAAAAATAAAGCACCGGTCTGTCAAGGTGAGTGTAGATGCATTTGTCTCGGGTGACACGGTGTCATTCCGATATTTTTATGTTCTGATATGTGGGTATAGTCGTGTCAGGGGTAGGCTCGGTGCCTTCCTATTGCATTAATTATGAATTTATTTGCATCTGGTAAGTACCCTGCATTATTTTGATATGCTTAAAAATGATTATAATATGCTACATGTATATGAAAATAATATGAAATACTATCTGATATGGAGCTACGGCTCATCTTGCTATTTGATTTGATATGATATGAAAATCATGAAATAAATGAATTTGTGTATATTTATGGACGTTGGATACAATTGGCATGCCATAGGGTTATTCGAGCTCACCATGTAAGGGAGGACTACGGTCCAGGGCTACGGCCTATATGTGGGAGATAAAAGGATGGAAGTGTAAGGGATACATGGAGCTACGGCTCAGGGCTACGGCTCATTTATGATTTATGATATGGTGTACAGGGAATCCGCGTATCCAATGGTACCAATATAATATGTGTTCGATATGTTATACCATGACATGTTTATGATAAGATATATGATTATATTATGTTATGTTAGTGATATGGATATCTGATCATGTTATGCTTATACTGTTATAGAAGCATGCAAATAAGTTAGATTAAATTTATATTTAATCATGGCATTCATATTATTGTCAATTTACTATCATGACTACCTCACTAGGCTATGTAAGCCTAACATACGTGTCTCATGCATTTTCAGGACCCTGATAGATTTCCAACCTTTGATCGTGTGGTGCAGTTGCAAGTCACATCTCTACCTTATATGTATGATATCTTTCATGAACTCCTAGTAAAGTGGCATATGATCCAACTTTTGTATAAATTGTGTTTTGTAATTTAATAATGTGGTTTTATTTTAGTAATCTAGAAAAGTCCTATTAAATAAATGTTAGAACAATAATAATGATAGATACGAATAATTTTCTAATAAAAATGATTAGAAAGGACTCTAAGATTTTTGTAAGTTGATAGGCTCATTTAAATATGTAAAGAATTTTAGTAAGATAATAAAAAGAAATAGATTTGAATATTTTACAAAATAGTCACTAAATATTGCATCGTCTAATCAGGTAGATAAATAACCTCCGATAGTAATGAGGTTTTACAGGCTAATAACTAGTTAGTTTAATTTCAGTATATTTTCACGAATTTTAGATAAAGACCTTTAATTTGTGAAAATTACAATTTAGTCCCTAAGTTTGAAAAAGTTTAAAATTGACCCCAATTTGAGTAAGTGGTTAATAAGTTAAGTGTTAAGTCTTAAAAGAGATTAATAAAATATTACGAAATAATTTTTGAACTTTGAAATTATGTCTCCGATCTCCGCATCGTTTCCGGTAGCGCTCTCCGACCCGGTTCTCTACCAGGCCGGGTAGGGGGTGTTACATTTGTGGTATCAGAGCTAGAGTTTAGTCGATTCTAGGACTAATCAGGCATTCGTTAACGAGTCTATGTCTCATATGCCACTTAGGAGTTGATTAAATATGTATTTTGTGACTTGCAACTTACACGATTTAATTCTTATGTGTGTCTAGAACCAAAATGACCGCTCCTACTATTAGGAAAGAAACAAATGAGCCCGATCATGATTCCTCTTCCACTCGAGGGGAAAATGTGAGGCTAGAGCCAAGTACCGAACAAGTGGCTCAGAATGATCCACCCCATCTTCCACCTATGTTATCGGCTCAACAAGACTATTTCGTGTCTATGGCCGACATGATAAAACAAGTAGTGGTGTCTCTTCGACAAGAAGCACCTTCCTCATCTGCTGAAGCTGCTCAGCAGATCTCTCGAGCTCCAATAGATAAGCTCAAACGTTATCAAGTTTATACATTTACTGGCCAAGATCTGGATAATCCTGAAATCGCAGAATATTGGCTAGAAAATACTTTGAAAGTAATCAACAAGCAACTAAAGTGCCCCGAGGAGCATAAGTTGGAGTGCGCTTTAGCCCTGATTGCAGATGAAGCACAAAGCTGGTGGAACACTGTAACGCTCACTGTAGCTGAACATAAAGTAACTTGGGAATTTTTCCTCCAGGAGTTTCGTAAAAAGTATATTAGTGAGCATTACCTCGCTGAAAGACGTAAAAAGTTCCTCCATTTGAAGCAAGGAGGAAGGCCAGTAGAACAGTACATTCATGATTTCTGCAAATACGCTAGATATGGTACTGATATCATCCACACTGAAAAAGAAAAATGTAGAATGTTCATAGATGGCCTCTGCGATGAATTACGTCCTCTTTTTGTTGCTCTGGAAATCAAGGATTTTCAAATACTGGTGAATCGAGCCATTGCAACTGAAGCTTCTCAAAGAGCCTCGGAAAGAAGGAAGGGAAACCAAGCTCGACCTGATAAAAGATTCCGAGAAGATTCTAAACCTCCTCTATCTCAAAAAAGAGGAAGACAGTGGGACCAAAGGTCATCTGCCAATCAACAGCTACCTAACTCTAATTATGTCTCCCAATTTCCATCTGGTGGGACCACTGTTACGCGTACGACCTCAATAAACAGTACAGGAGACTCTGCCAAAAGTTCTCAGATCCCTCTGTGTAATTTTTGTCAAAAGAGACATTTGGGACAGTGTCGTAAACAGTCAGGTTCTTGTTACCTGTGCGGAGAATCTGGTCATTTCATCCGACAATGCCCCCAAAATCCACAAGCCCCTACCTCTATAGCCTCCCAGAACGTTCCAGTAAAAGGGAGGGGAATAAATCAAGCACCGTCTGGTTCTTCCGGAAGGCCCCACAACAATAATGCTCCTTCAGGAAGCCGAAATCCAAAGACCTCAGCCCAGATGTACCACGTTCGAGGCCGCGAACAAGAAGATGACCCTGATGTTATTGCAGGTATGGTGGAGTTAGGTTCTGAATTTGTTTATGCTTTGATAGATCCAGGCTCTACGCATTCCTTTATTAGTGAACCTTTGATTGAAAAATACGCCTTAAAATGTGATCATGTTGCTTCCGAAATACTTGTGTCAAACCCATTAGGAGATAGTGTAGCAATCCAAAAGATCTGTAGATCTTGTCCCTTAAAAATCCAAGGAATTCCTTTTCCGGCCAATTTGATGGTCTTACCCTTTAATGAGTTCGACCTTATCCTTGGCCTAGATTGGCTAGCTGAACATCAAGCATGGGTAGATTGTTCTAAAAAGAAATTATATCTCTGTGGTCTAGGTAGAAAAAGCATCACCTTAATGAAATCTAAATGTCAGAGTAGTCTTATGTGTGCCTTAGAATCTACGAAGGAACCAAAACCTGAAGATATACCCATAATAAGAGATTTTCCTGACGTATTCCCTGAAGAACTTCCGGGACTCCCTCCTGTACGTGAAGTTGAGTTTGGGATAGAAGTTCAACCTGGAACTACTCCAATTTCTATCGCTCCATACAGAATGGCTCCAATGGAGTTAAAGGAGTTGAAGACCCAAATCCAAGACCTTGAAAGTAAGGGGTTTATTCGACCGAGTTCCTCACCCTGGGGAGCACCGGTTTTATTTGTGAAAAAGAAAGATGGATCGATGCGCTTATGCATCGACTATCGACAACTGAATAAAGTAACAATAAAAAATAAGTACCCGCTTCCTAGAATAGACGACCTATTTGACCAACTAAAGGGTGCTTCTGTCTTTTCTAAGATAGACCTCCGATCTGGTTACTATCAAATGCTCGTGAAGGAACCAGATGTTTCAAAAACAGCCTTTCGAACCAGATATGGTCATTACGAATTCTTGGTGATGCCTTTTGGGCTCACCAATGCTCCTGCAACCTTTATGGATCTGATGAACCGAATATTTCGACCTTATCTTGATAAATTTGTCGTTGTCTTCATAGACGACATTTTGATCTATTCGAAAGATTCTGTTACTCACAAAGAACATCTTCGGATTGTACTCCAAACCCTCCGTGAAAAACAGCTCTATGCCAAATTTAATAAATGCGAGTTTTGGTTGACCGAAGTATCTTTTCTCGGTCATGTGATATCTTCCGCGGGAATTCAAGTGGACCCAAAGAAGATTCAAGCCATTCTCGAATGGATACCCCCGAAGAACGTGGGAGAAATTCGTAGTTTCCTGGGCCTTGCAGGCTACTACCGTAGGTTCGTTAAGGAGTTCTCCTTGATTGCTTCACCCCTAACGAAGCTTCTCCGTAAAGACATTCCTTTCAGGTGGACAGTGGACCAACAACGGAGTTTTGATCAGCTTAAACAAATCCTCACCCACGCTCCTGTCCTAGTACAACCGGAACCAGGAAAAGATTTCACAGTATACAGCGATGCATCCCATCAAGGACTGGGCTGTGTCTTGATGCAGGAAGGTAAAGTTATAGCCTATGCCTCACGTCAACTCAAACCGCATGAGCTTAATTATCCAACTCATGACCTTGAGCTAGCTGCGGTTGTGTTCGCACTAAAGATCTGGCGACATTACCTCTATGGTGAAAAGTGTTATCTTTTTACTGACCACAAAAGCCTGAAATACCTTTTGACCCAAAAAGAATTAAACCTTCGTCAGCGTCGTTGGATGGAGCTTTTGAAAGATTATGATTTGATAATTGATTACCATCCCGGTAAAGCAAATGTGGTGGCGGACGCTCTTAGCCGGAAGCCCACTTCTTCTCTTAGATGTTTAAACGCTCACTTTCGGCTCATGAAGCGTGGCAAGTTATTAGCCGAGCTCAGGGTACAATCGACCATTGTGTCCCTGATTAAAGCACTTCAAGAAGATGATGAGGAGTTGCAACCTATTTTAGCCCGAATCAAGGATGAACCGGACCCTGATTTTGCCATAAATTCTGACGGCTTGTTATGCTTTCGTAATCGTATATGTGTTCCAAACAATGATGATCTTCGGAACCAGATCCTACGTGAAGCACATGCTAGCCCTTTTTCTATTCACCCCGGAGCTGTTAAGATGTACAAGGATCTAAAAGAGATCTACTGGTGGTCCGGTATGAAAAGTAAAATCACAGATTTCGTAGCAAGGTGTTTGACTTGTCAACGAGTTAAAGCCGAACATAAAGTACCGACGGGACTCCTTCAACCCATTGAGCTGCCACAGTGGAAGTGGGAACGTATCACTATGGATTTTGTAAGCGGATTACCTCTGACTCCAAAGAAAAACAACGCAATCTGGGTCATCGTAGATCGATTTACCAAGTCAGCTCACTTTCTTCCTGTAAGAATGGACTTCAGCTTATCCAAGCTAGCAGAGTTATATATCAGCGAAGTCATACGCTTGCACGGAGTTCCAACATCAATAATTTCTGATCGAGACCCAAGATTTGCATCTCGATTTTGGAGAACCTTGCAGGAGGCATTGGGAACTAGAGTACATCTCAGCACTGCATTCCATCCCCAAACCGATGGCCAATCTGAAAGGGTTATTCAGGTAACCTCGTTATTGTCTTTCTTTAAACATAAGCTAGATATCCTATATCGATTACGATCTTCCTTGTAGATTCTGGAAGATATGCTCCGAGCCTGCATTATTGACTTTGGGAAAAGTTGGGAGAAATCCCTACCCTTAGTGGAATTTTCCTATAACAATAGCTATCAGTCATCTATTCAGATGGCTCCTTTCAAAGCATTGTATGGAAGAAAATGCAGAACTCCTCTATGCTGGTCCGAACTTGGTGAAAACAAGGTGTTGGGACCACAATTGCTCAGAGAAACAGAAGAGAAAGTTCAAATTATTCACTCTCGATTGAAACAAGCTTTTGATAGACAGAAAGCCTATGCTGATCTGAAACGAAGAGACATTCAACATAATGTGGGAGACAAAGTCTTTCTTAAAGTCTCTCCATGGAAGAAAGTATTTCGGTTTGGAAAGAGGGGAAAACTCAATCCTCGTTTCATTGGACCTTTTGAAATTACTGAAAGAATTGGCCCAGTGGCTTATCGACTTGCACTTCCTAGCGAGTTTGATAAAATCCACAATGTCTTCCACGTGTCAATGCTCAGAAAGTACAGATCCGATCCATCTCATATCTTAGAGCCGGAAGAATTGGAGCTGAATCCTAACTTATCTTACGAAGAGGAACCAATTCAGATTCTGGATAGAGAAATCAAAAGACTCAGAAACAAAAATGTTGCATTGGTTAAAGTTTTGTGGAGAAATCACAGGAGGGAAGAGGCAACATGGGAACCTGAGGATACGATGAAAAAGCAATATCCTCATCTGTTTGATTCAGGTAAAAATTCGAGGACGAATTTTTTTAAGGGAGGGTGAGTTGTCACATCCCAAAAACCGGTCTAGTCGGAATTAAGTTCCGGTGACCGAATATTTTTACTATTAAATAATTTATTCGATCTTATTTAGATTATTCGAGATAATTTATAAATCAAGGTCAAGTTCTAGCAAACAAATATTTTTATCTCGATTAAGGGTTGGTTCGATTTGGTACCAAAATAGATTAAATAGTTAGTTTATTATTATTATTATTATTATTATTATTATTATTATTATAAAAAAAAGTTAGCAAATCAAGTGGATTGCCGTGTAAGGCTTATCACTTAGTAAATGGGTAGTATTTAATTTAGGCAATTTGGCCATTATGAAAAGAATGGATAAAAAAATAAATAGTGGGTATTAATAAATTAGGCAATTTGGCCACTATAATAATTAAAAATATATATATATAGATAGTGGGGGGGAATAGTGGACGATAATTTGCTATAAAAGGGGAGGGGGGATTGTTTGAATTCACGGCAATTGAAGAAAACAAATCAGTAGGTTACGATCCAATGTTTGTTTGGTAGTCTGATATTTTCGATATAATAATATCGAATTTCTGCCGACGACGGGGTAAGCTCAAATCTCTAGTTAGATTAAGTTTCGGTATCGAGTTTGATTAATATTTTATATATATATTCGATACTGTCTTATTATTTTAATTAATTTTTATCGTAGTACACGAGGTCGATTCAGATCAACTTTCAAGCCCAATAAATAAAAATAAAGCACCGGTCTGTCAAGGTGAGTGTAGATGCATTTGTCTCGGGTGACACGGTGTCATTCCGATATTTTTATGTTCTGATATGTGGGTATAGTCGTGTCAGGGGTAGGCTCGGTGCCTTCCTATTGCATTAATTATGAATTTATTTGCATCTGGTAAGTACCCTGCATTATTTTGATATGCTTAAAAATGATTATAATATGCTACATGTATATGAAAATAATATGAAATACTATCTGATATGGAGCTACGGCTCATCTTGCTATTTGATTTGATATGATATGAAAATCATGAAATAAATGAATTTGTGTATATTTATGGACGTTGGATACAATTGGCATGCCATAGGGTTATTCGAGCTCACCATGTAAGGGAGGACTACGGTCCAGGGCTACGGCCTATATGTGGGAGATAAAAGGATGGAAGTGTAAGGGATACATGGAGCTACGGCTCAGGGCTACGGCTCATTTATGATTTATGATATGGTGTACAGGGAATCCGCGTATCCAATGGTACCAATATAATATGTGTTCGATATGTTATACCATGACATGTTTATGATAAGATATATGATTATATTATGTTATGTTAGTGATATGGATATCTGATCATGTTATGCTTATACTGTTATAGAAGCATGCAAATAAGTTAGATTAAATTTATATTTAATCATGGCATTCATATTATTGTCAATTTACTATCATGACTACCTCACTAGGCTATGTAAGCCTAACATACGTGTCTCATGCATTTTCAGGACCCTGATAGATTTCCAACCTTTGATCGTGTGGTGCAGTTGCAAGTCACATCTCTACCTTATATGTATGATATCTTTCATGAACTCCTAGTAAAGTGGCATATGATCCAACTTTTGTATAAATTGTGTTTTGTAATTTAATAATGTGGTTTTATTTTAGTAATCTAGAAAAGTCCTATTAAATAAATGTTAGAACAATAATAATGATAGATACGAATAATTTTCTAATAAAAATGATTAGAAAGGACTCTAAGATTTTTGTAAGTTGATAGGCTCATTTAAATATGTAAAGAATTTTAGTAAGATAATAAAAAGAAATAGATTTGAATATTTTACAAAATAGTCACTAAATATTGCATCGTCTAATCAGGTAGATAAATAACCTCCGATAGTAATGAGGTTTTACAGGCTAATAACTAGTTAGTTTAATTTCAGTATATTTTCACGAATTTTAGATAAAGACCTTTAATTTGTGAAAATTACAATTTAGTCCCTAAGTTTGAAAAAGTTTAAAATTGACCCCAATTTGAGTAAGTGGTTAATAAGTTAAGTGTTAAGTCTTAAAAGAGATTAATAAAATATTACGAAATGATTTTTGAACTTTGAAATTATGTCTCCGATCTCCGCATCGTTTCCGGTAGCGCTCTCCGACCCGGTTCTCTACCAGGCCGGGTAGGGGGTGTTACAATTTCTCTCCTTTTTTGTTATATCAAAAAGAATTTAAAACATTAAGTTCAAAAATAACAATAGAGATAAAAATTTGTCAAGAATAAGAATTTGGTTTTAAAATGGCTCCCCCTTACTCAAAGCATCATTAAAAGTGTTAGTCCAACATATATGATTATCTAGTTGACATAAATGAAAATAAAACAAATAAACACAAAAGCAACTAGATTTTACCACACTTGAACTCAAAGGGAGGATGTGAAGCCTTCCTTCTTCAAGTGTTCTTCCTTGTGTGCATGGAGCTCCCTCTCAATGTTTGACTTGTTGAACATCTCCATCACACCTAGCAAAAGACAATCAAGTGATTTTTGGTATCCAAATTGCTTTGGATCCATATACGTTAGTAGCACAAATTTTAGTCCCCTTAGGAATCCATTTTTCAATGTCATCCTTTTTAATTGAAGTACTAAGTCCTTTTGGGGCCCAAATACTTCTAAAACATTTTCCTTTAACAAATCTAGGGGCACTAGATTGTCTAACATAGAAATTTGATTTTCCAAAATTGTTTTTCTTTTCTAGCTCTTTGGAAATCAAATCATTTTCTTCTTGAACTTTTTGAAGCAATTTTTGTAAATCAAAACATTTTAGTTCAAACTCATTGAGTTTTGCTTCAAGTTCAAGTTTGGTTTTAGAAATCAAATAATTTTGAATTTGCAACTTTGAAATCACTTTATTGTTTTTCAAAATGTGATTTTTAAAGTCTAAAACCAAATCATCATAGACATCTTGTAATTCATCAAAAGAATAAGAACATGAAGTAGATGAATTAGAAGTTACCCTTGAATCTTCTTCGATGGCCATAAGGCAAAGGTTGGCTTGTTCATTGTCAGTGGAGTCCTCATCACTCCAAGTAGCCACATGTGCCTTCTTCTTATGGCTTGAAGTGCTTGCCCTCTCCTTTTTCATGGATTCTCGTTCAAGCTCCCTCAAGGTTTTCTTCATGAACGGGGCACACTTCTTGAAGAGATGAACTATCTCTTCATCTTCATCTTCCTCTTCACTTGAATAGACATGATGGCAAGTGGAGGACTTAAGAGCCACGACACTTGCGTTGATGCCTAGCCCTTTGATTTTCTTCTCTCACATAGCTCTAATTTTTTCTCTCTTCTTCTTATCTTCTTTGTTCTTCTTCATGATTTGATGAGTAAGGAGTGACCCCATGAGTTCATCAAGCTTCGAAGTCTTCAAATTTTTGGCTTCGATGATGGCGGTCCTCTTTGAGTCCCAAGACTCGGGAAGTGAGTAGATGAGCTTTCGGACAAGCTTTTCCTCCGGGATGGCTTCTCCATAGCCTTTGAGACTATTGGTGATAGTGGAGAACCTATCAAACATCTTCTCGATGTTCTCTTCCGGATCCATTTTGAAGTTCTCATACTCTAAGGTTAGGAGCCCAATCTTGGTCTCCTTGACTTCATCGGTCCCCTCGTATGTGACTTCAAGCTTGTCTCATACCTCCTTGGCACTCTCACAAGAAGGCATCTTCTCATAGATGGTTGGGCCAAAAACACAAAACAAGATGTGCAAGGCTTTGCAATTAAGCTCCATCTTCTTGCGATAGTCGGCACTCCACTCCGCTTTAATTCGTTGAGGCACGAACGAACCATCTTCAACTATATGCCATAGCTTGTAATCTCTTGATTTGATGAAGAACTTCATCTTTGTCTTCCAATGGGCATAGTGGGTTCCGTCAAAGAAAAACGGTTTGTCGATTGATTGTGCCATTTGAGCCGGTTGATGAAATATTGAACGAGCTTGCAGGATCTTCTCAATAGGATGTGAATCCTCCTCAATTGAGCCAAGCTTTGATACCAATTGTTGAGTTGTGAGGAGCTCGATTCGTTCAACCGATAAGGCTCACCAAGTGGTGAAGAGGTGGATTTTTGGGTGAAGGTGGTGTGGAAGCTAAAATGTAAATTGACACAATGATTTATAGTGGTTCAACCTTCTAACCAAGGTCTACATCCACTACCTTAGCTCCCCACTAAGGATTTCCAATCAATCCACTATTGATTCGTCCCTTTTTCTAGGCTTAGGAGGAAACCCTTATACATCAATCAAGCTTTCTACCCAAAGCCTTGATTAAAACCCTCTTTACAAAGAGAAACAATAAGCAAACTTAAATCCCTCTAATAAGTATTTGTTTGCACAATTTAGCACTCACCCAAAACTTAAAACACTTGAGCAAATTTGACAATTTTGGCTCACTAGTGTTTGTCTATACAATAAATGACAATTTAAGCTCTAAGACAATTCTTGATCATTTGTTGTTTGACAATATGAGCATTAGCCTTTACTTGATGCTTGGAGGTCCATTTTATACTCCTTGATGAGTTTGTAGCCGTTACTAGCCGTTGGGATTGAATTGAAGCCGTTGAGGACTTTAATTCCCACCATAAATGCAGTTCTGCAGCTCCCCGTTTCGAAACGCTCGAGCCCGTTTCGAAACACCCTTTAAGTAGAAAGAGCCGTTGCAGTCTGACGTGGACCTGTATCGAAACGCTGTAGTCCGTTTCGAAACACCCGTTTCGAAACGCATGTCCCCGTATCGAAACGACCTGCATTTAAAAGTTAGTTGGGAAATAGCCGTTGAGGTTTATGACTGTTGTGGTCAATGCCACGTAGGCGTATCGAAACGGCAGAGCCCGTTTCGAAACGCTGGGCAAAATCCTTATCCAGGGAAAGCTCGTTTCGATACTTGTATCGAAACACTTTTGCTACTGGAATGCACCGTATCGAAACGCCCTAGGGTGTTTCGAAACGCCTGGACAGTTTTGTGAAGTTTGGCTTTGAAAAACATGTAAAACCTTTTAAAAACATCCCAAAAATTGTTTCAAGATATTTGGACTTTGGAAATTTGTTTTAAATATTTTTTAAATCAGTCCAAAATATTTTTCAATTATTATATCAAAACATTAGTTCTACAGTATGTCTTTTACATCCATCTCATGATTAGTCTTTGAGCATACTCCAACAAATTTATTCAAGATTACAAGAAAAGCGATAAAAGAAAACCGAGGTATAGCCAATCCACCCCAAATGATTCGAGCCCAAGGAACCCTCTCATTTTTATGCCTAAGGGCCTCCCAAACTTTCCGTACATTATATCTACCATTCAAGTTTCCCGCAAGGGCATAATCATCCCTCAACTTGAGAATCTTCCTCTAAGCCCAACTAGAAGTGCTCTTTACAGTGGCTTGCCAAACTGAGTCACCTTTAAGAACATACTTTTCAATCTATGCCATCCATAATGAACCCGTTTGAGCAAAAAGGAGCCAAAGACAACGCATCATATATGCACAATTTTAAACAAAGATATTTTTGACACTCAACCCTCTTTCATTTTTTGGGTGACAAACATTATTCCAACTCACGCGAGCCCCCTTGATAACTCCATTCGAGCCTTTCTAAAGAAAAGAGTCACACAAGCTCACAATCTTCTTCAATACCTTAGAAGGCAAAATGAAAGTTCCACACCAAAAGTTTTGAACGCTAAACAGAACTGCCTGAAAGTGTCATACTCTGCCTGTAAAAGATAAACATTTCGAAGGCCAACTTTTTATGTTTTGTACAATCTTCTCCACCAAACTATCACAATCTCCAACAGATAAATTATGTGTGACTAAAGGTACCCCTAAGTAACGAACCGGGAGGAAACTTATACGAAAATCAGTTTGCGAAGAACTCTAAACAACTAAAAAATAAAATTTTAATTTTAAGAATCAAAAGCTTTGCGAAGACCAACTTTCATGGCACATCGGGCTAAAATATGTTTTCGACCATAACCATTCACAATTTCCTGGGCTAACAGAGCATTCTCAACCAAATCTATACTAGCAAGAAAAGCACTTTGAATCTTAAGGATTAAATCAAGCAACTAAATTTTCATCATATTTGTTAGAATTTTAGTGATGCACTTGTACACAATATTGACTTCATATTATTCAAAATCTAATATTGATAAATATGATAAATATATTTAAAAATTTTGATCAAGTAGGTTTTAAATATATATATTATAAATTTAATTATCTTAATTATTTAAAATAATAATGATAAAATTAAAAAAATTGACAAGAAAATCAATAATAGAACAACTTTAACAAAACAGAAACAACATAATTTATATATATATATATATATATATATATATATATATATATATATATATATATATATATATATATATATCATACAAATTTTAGTCAACACCTTCAAATACATTTGTTTATAGAAAAAATAATCATATGGACCTAAAGAATAATCTCAATTTAAAAAGGGAAGTTATTTTTATAAGAGACTCAAGTTTAGTAATTTTATTTAAAAGATTAGCTTGAATTCTGTTAAGAATTAAAAGTGAAAAAATAATGTAATAAAACCAGGATTAATATCCTATACACTGGCGGTGGAAACTGAAAGTTTCTACAAGCGCCTTAGTTTTAGGGTATAAGAAGTTAGTTTAGGGTATAGAGTTTAGGTGTAGGGGTTTAGGATTTAGTTATAGTTGTTTCAATTTAAGGTTTATGGTTATAATTTAGGGTTTATGGTTTAGGGTAATATGATAAGGATTTAGGTTTTAAGCTATAAACCCTAAATTATAACCCTAAACCTTAAATTAAAACAACCATCCCTAAATTCTACCCCTACACCTAAACCCCTAAACCCTATACTATAAACTAACTTCATATACCCTAAAACTAAGGCGCTTGTGGAAACTTTCAATTTCCACCGCCTTTGTATAGAATATTTATCCATAAAATCATATTAAAAGTACCAAAAAGAAATTGGAATCATATGTATTTTTGGAAGGATCATGCGGTATTAAATATTTTTTTGTTATACGCATGTCTGTCTTACGATCTATGTTCAGGGTGTGAAGCTATTCCTTTTAATAATGTTATTTCTAAGGTTCGAACTTACCTCTTCTCTTTGGGGGTGCAATGTGCTTTACTAATGCATCCAACACTTGTTGGTATCATGCGATATTAAATATTAATACAATATTACTAACAAGTTGGTTAAAGCAATAAGTAACTTTGTATCGTTTAAGTAGGTATTGACTATCGAGTTCTAAACCTTGTGTATAAAGAAAATTCTTATTAAGAGATTCACCTAACGAAATTAGGTGTGTGACGCGGGTCGATCTAAATTAATTAAAACAAAATCCTAAAAACTGGGAGTATAATTAAAATATATTAATACAATATTAACAACTACGATGGTTTCAAAAAGAGAAAGTACATCCGCAGACAGACAGTCTTGTTCGAATAATATGAGCATCTGGTATTGCACGTGCGACATTGGCATTGTCCACCGAAGAGGACAACGAATAGAACACGTCAGAGATGGATCTAATGTAAAATAAAATAAAAGCTTAATATATTATTCGGTGCATAATTTTTTCAGTTTTCATGATTTTGGTACTGAATTTTTTATTTTTATAAAAGCGGTATTTATGTTTTTAAATTTAATTTGGTATCTATATTTATTAAATGTTATACGTTTAACATTGTATTTGTCACTTTTAAAAATATAACACTTGTGTTTTCTTTCTAACTACTTTGTTACCTATATTTATTTTTTCTAACAAAGGAATATGGACTCTTTTTGCTGGGTATTGATCCCAGGACTTAAGAAGAAAAAGAGAAAAATACTCCTATTGAGTTTAGAACTCAAGACCTAGGGGAAAGAAGGGTGCAGGTGAGAAAGCTCTGGTCACCCGACCATTACCTATATTTGTTAAATATTATATATTTAATAGTTGTATATTTATTAAATAAATGTGAAATGCTTAAAAGCATAATTTGTATTCCATACTACAACTTGTTTTTTTTTTCAAATCTTAATCATACCTAGAGGGGACGAGAATAGGAGACTTTAGGGAAAGGAAGGGGAGTGTTCCTAGTGGGTCTAAAATCTATAACCTAAGAAAATACGATGGAATAAAGATGAACAGCTTGGCCAACCAGCTAAGTGTGCTTGCTCTCAAACTACAACTTGTTATAATTTACATAAAATTATTATTTTAATGTAAGTTAAATAAAATATTTGTAAATTATTTGATATGTACCATTTTGTGTGATGCTTGAGAAATACGAGTGTAAAAAATGTAATGTTTGACAAATATAAATACTAAATTTATTAAAAAAAACATGTAATACATTTGTATAATGACAAATTCATATACCAGACTGATTAAAAATAATATTTATAAAAAGTGACTACCAAATGATATTTTAAGCCTAAGATAAAGGCCGTGTTTAACATAAGGCATGATGTGGTACGGTTATTGTACTGCACCAATTGAAAAATGTTATAAGATATAAAATATGACTGAAAATGTTACATTGTTTGATAATATTTTTTGTTGGTGGTAAGTATCGAAATTTAACTTTGAGTATAGATATTGTTATCGTTTCTGATAACATTTTAAGTTTTTGTAAGTACCGATACTTTACGAGACACAACTGAAAATGTTAAAGATATGAAATACGAAACTGAAAATGTTACATTGTTTGATAACATTTTCGGTTGGTGGTAAGTATCGAAACTTAGCTTTGAGTATAGATACTTTTATCGTTTCTGATAACAATTTAAGTTTTTGTAAGTACCGATACTTTACGAGACACAACTGAAAATGTTACAAAAAATATAATATGTTCGGTTCCGTATTTTATAGTTTGTAAAATTTTTAGTTGGTGTCGCACTGTAGCCATACCACAATTATACCGCACCATAAAACTACCCTAAAATAAACTATTTGAAATATATATATATATATATATATATATATATATAAACTGAGGAGCATGCAGTGCATTGCTGACACATCTGTGTCTGTATCTTCAAGACCACGATCCCCTTTGGTCAAACACTGATTTTTTTGCCATCAAATTGTCTGATGCCAGGTGCCATATTTGCATTGACTACAGTCAACCCTTTGACCGGGGTAATAATCTTCTGCCACTACCTTTTCTTTCTTCCGTTAAAATCAATATTTTTCATTAGCTCAGCCAATCAACTTCTAACACGTCATATATTACATACATTTCATGGTTACACTCACATATCTATGAAAATGAAATTTTGGTCATTAGAGTATCCAAAAAGCAACTTAAACATTCGGTACCGATTAACAGTTAATTTAGAAAAGATAGTGTTTTTTAGACTTAAGTAGCAAATAAGTATATAAATTATACTTATTTTTTTAGGTAAGTGTCTAAAGTAATTTTCGGGTCAAACAAGTACTTAACGTTTTTAAAATTTTCATTTAAGTGCCTTACTGTTAATAACCGTTAAGAAAATTCCATTAGCCAATAAAAACATGACACGTGACAGTATTAACATGTTCTTATTTTTTTTTAAATAAATTAGGTTTTTTAAAATATCTTAAACTTTTCAAATAATCTCAAAGTAGTCCCCAAATCCGGCCACTCCCACTGCGTTGGTCGCGTTTTCGGCGACGGAATGAAGCGCTCTTCCCTCGCCGAATGACCCACACACCGTTTATCATTCGTTATGCCACAATTCGTTACGAATCTTTCGAATGAACTATACGACAATATATGGTGAAATCAGGTCAAATCGAGATTTGAGTTTTTTGGTGTTAGAAATTTTAAAATTTTGGGTTATTTTGTTTTTTTTTAATTTTTATTCATATTTAAATATAATTTCGGAAATTTAAGAAGATGACACGTGTCAAATAATGGAAATTAACAGTGAAAATTAACGGACAGTAACGACGGGGCACCTATTTGAGTAATGTTGAAAACATTAGGCCCCTGTTTATCCCGAAAAATACTTTGGGCACCTACCTAAAAAAAGTATAGTTTAAGCACTTATTTGTCACTTAAGCCTTTTTTAAGTAAAGAGTTTGAATTCTAACATTATAAATTAAAAGAGATTTAGTTTGTTTTCTATAACAAACTTTTATAATATTCGATTTAGATTAACCTATTAAAATAAAATCTCGTATATATTTAATTTTGGCGGTGAGAAATGAAACCCATTTCTTTTTCCAAACATGAAACAAAGAAAGTGGTAGCAGAGTGAGATAAGGGGAAAAGAGAGGCAAAGGTGGTCGGTTTAACCTATTATTTCCTAAGGAAAATGACATGGCTAAAACATTGGCAAATGAAGTCAAAATGTTAATTATGATGCAGGCAGGCGTACCAATAGGATAAAAATCTCTTTTTCGGTGTTTTTACTTATGTCCCAACACTAAAAAAACACTACAAAATTAAATTTTAAGTCTAACTCTAAATTCTAAATCCTAAATCCTATACCATATACGGTATACCCTAAAAAATACACCCTACCCTAAATTCTTTAAACCTTAACTACAACCCTAAATTCTTTAAACCCTAACCACAACCCCTTACTTAAAACCCTAAACTCTAAACCTAATTTTAAGCGTGGGGCATGAGTAGAGACATTGAAAAGCGGCAGATAATTTCCATTTGTACCAATACCATCCTCTGCCAACCCTGAACCAAAACCAGAGCCCTCAGCCCATTTCACCTCTTTATATACACACTCCCATGGCCACGCCAAAGCTCAAACCTGCAACACCTTTGTTTTTCAACAACAAAATAATCTTTCATGGCTGAAAATAGCCTGAGAATTGTTGTGGAGACAAACCCTCCGGAATCTAAGCTCTCAGAGCTTAACATCAAGTGTTGGCCCAAGTAAGTTGTCATGTCCCGTGATTCAGGGATTTAAATCGCGGTTGCAGACATAACAAATACTATTACAATTATTGTAGATTGTTATTTTTTTGCTAGCAGACCGCTATTTGATTGATATTTGTGTTTGATTTCATAGATGGGGCTGCTCGCCGGGAAAATACCAGCTGAAGTTTGATGCAGAGGAGACGTGTTATTTGCTGAGAGGGAAGGTGAGGGTTTACCCAAAAGGCTCGTCGGAGTTTGTGGAGTTCGGTGCCGGAGATCTTGTTGTTATCCCCAAAGGTCTGAGTTGCACTTGGGATGTTTCTGTTGCTGTTGATAAACACTACAAATTCGAGCCGCCTTCTTCTTGACAAAACGATTTGAACTAAAATCTTTTAAAATGAACATCATTCTTTCAAATTTATTTATGTTAATTACCAGTACAGATTATTTTCTTCTTTCTGGGTAGTTTTTGTTTTTAAATTTTGTGAAGCTTATAATCTAGAGACAAAAAAAACACAGTAATATATATTCATGAAACTGAAAGTATGGGTTAGAAAGGGTAAAAATACTATACAAGTCCCTCTATTATAGCATGGAGTGTATCCTGGTTCTTAGCAAAATGATAAGTATTTTTTTTTTTTGCAATTGATGAAAGAAACCGTTAATTATGGATAAATTAAATCATAGGTCCGTCACAACTAATAAAAACTATCTATTTAATTATTTTTTTGATAATATGCATATCAGTTTTACAGTTCATGTTTGGGGTGCGTAGCTGCCCCTCTCAACAATGTCGTCTCCAAGGTTCGAACTCACGTCCTTTCCTTGGGAGTGCAATGTGCATTACCAATGCACACAACCCTTGTTAGTCTATTTAATTATTTATTCATGTTATCTTTTTATCAAGTAAAGTTCCACTCATATCTACTGTAAATCAAATTTAAAAAACAATTTTTACCATGTAAAGATTCACTTGGTAAAAATTTGACATGAAAAAATTAATTAAATGAACAATTTTTTTTAATTGAGACGATAAATAATGTGTCAAGACGAACCTATGATATAATTTCTCTTTTTGACCGGTTACTCCTTGATATTTTTATTTTATCCATAAATAAATTAATTATCCTTTTGAATTATGAATCTCATACATAACTCATAAAATGGATATCAACTACAAACAAAATAAATTTTATATTTCTTACTTAATTTTTTAAATGATTTAGCCACTACTGATAAAACATAAAATACATTTCGTCTGTTGTGTAAGGCATGAATTAACTTTTCAGTCCTTAAAATAATAATTTTGTATTTTAGTATTTATTTTTTTTCTTCCGTATTACTTCTTTTTTTTTGAATGAATGAGCTGGTTTTGTATTATAGGGTTGAAACAAACATATACAAGTAAATAAGATGCAGAAATCAAAGTAAAAAAAGACTAACAGAAACCCTACGAAACAAAACAAAACCAACAAATTCTAAAAACTAGGGTTTATCGGAGAGCATCTCAGGAAATGCAGATAGAGTAAATCTCCGAATGCAGCCAAACAAGCTACAGTGTCATCAACTTTCATAGCCAATGCTGCAAGGATCTCAGCAAGAAATTAAACTGCAGTAATGCCTTCTGCGTCCAAAGCTGCTGCTACTGAGGTCCTTGGTGGTGCTTCTTCTATCCAGTAACAATCTTGTTGTTGTGCTTTACCCTCTTGTGCTAGTGTGTGAGCAACTTGATTTATCTTCCGTTGAACGAACCGGAATTCAATGCACTCAAATTGTTCTGCAATAGATTTAATATCATGAATAATAGGACCAATCACAGAACAATCCATTGACGTTGAGCATATTCTCTTTATCACCGTGAAGTTATCCCCCTCGATAATAACTTTGTCAAAACCCAGGTCTTTTGCATAATTCACTGCTTGCAAACATGCTAAAGCCTCAGCAACGAAAGCATCGAGAACATGATTGTGATGAGTTACACAGGATGCCATAATAAGCACTTCATGATTTCGTCCAATTGCCGCCGAAACTGATACCTTTGTGTGTATATCAAATGCAGCATCAAAGTTAAATTTTATCAAGTTCTCTGCAGGAGCTTCCCAGTGTCCTTCGCGTTCCACTATTCCTGGGGGGCAGATTATGTTAACCTCTTCATATTCTCGGATGAAAGCCCTGATAAAAGCCTTAGTGCCGTGTATCGATGCTATAGATCCCTCATGAATTAGTTTATTGCGCTCATACCATACTGCCCAATATGTCACCATCAACACCATTTTTTGCGCTGAATTTAGACTGCAGAAAAAATTTGCCAACCATTCTGCCCAGGCAAAATTGGTAGGGCAACTGGTGAAATTAATGCCCTGCTCTGTGACCAGCTGGTTAATAAAGGTACATTCCCTCATTAGGTGGGCAACAGTTTCACCCGGGGTGCAACAAAAGAGACACAAGTTATTAACATTGAGCCGACGAACTTGAAAATTATCATAAGATGGAATGAAATTATTAGCAATCTTCCAGAAGCAAATTTTTACGTTGGCTGGTAAGCGAATGGCCCACATTTCCTTATAAAATTGTTCAACTACAGATGGAGGATGATGAATGTACATACCAGTTGCTATATTGTGATCATCACGTAGCATACGTTACCCACTCTTTACTGTGTACTGCCCAGATCCCTCTAACCTCCAGACAATAGTATCTTCCTTCCCCGAGGCTGACAATGGGATTGATGAGATCATACACACTTGGGGAACATCAAAAAGATCTTCAAGAACATCCACCTTCCAGGATGAGGTTGGTGAATGGATTAAGTCAGAAACATACGTGTACCTGGTATCAATTGTATCTCGTTTAACTCTCCCATATCCTGTGCCTGGAAGCCATGCATCATTCCATAGATTAATGCTTCGCCCTGAGCCAACTCTCCACCCAATTCCTCTCTCAATTAGCCCCTTCGCACTCCAAAGACTTCTCCATATGTAGGATGGGTTGGAGCCTAGATTGGCTGACAAGAAGTTACTTGCAGGATAATATCGCGCTTTTAGAACTTTGGCAAGGAAACAATCCGGATGTGTGATCAATCTCCAGCACTGTTTAACAAGGAGGGCTATATTGAATTTGCCAAGCTCTCGAAATCCAATACCACCACAATACTTGGGGCGTGCCAGAGAGTGCCAAGTGGTCCAGTGTATTCCTCTTTTTATACCATTGGATCGCCACCAAAATTTGGCCATAGCTTGTTCTAATGTTCGACATAAGAAAGCTGGCAGCAAGAAACAGTTCATTGCATACACTGGGATGGATTGAAGAACACTCTTTATTAAGACTTCCTTCCCTCCCATACTTAAAAATCGAACGCCCTAATTGTTCGTCTTCTTATTGTATCGATCTAAGTAGTAATTAAAAGCTTCCTTCTTGTTCCTTCCGACCATAGTAAGAAGTCCTAGATATTTTTCTGGATTCATAGACACACGAACTCCCAATAGCAATCCTACTTGTTCTCTTAATGGAGGTTCAACATTTGAGCTGAAAAACACAAGTGATTTATCAAAATTCACTCTTTGTCCCGAGGCTTTGCCAAAGTCATGCAAGAGCCTATTCATGTTTGATGCTCCTTCCATCGATGCATCACCAAACAAGATACAATCATCCGCGAATAACAAGTGTCCAACCGCTAGTCTTTCACGTCCGATAGTGGCTGCCTTAACTGTTTTCAAATCATTTGCTGCATTCATTAAGGTAGACAATCCCTCGGCACAAACTAAAAATAAATATGGACTAAGGGGATCTCCTTGTCTAAGGCCCCTAGAGGGATAAAATTGATTGCCATTGCACCCATTCAAGCACACAGAGTAGGAAACTGTTCGAACACATTTCATAAGCAGCCTCACCCAATCTTCAACAAAACCAAGCTTGAGCAACATACTTTCTAAAAATGGCCATTCCACTCGGTCGTACGCCTTGCTTAAATCGACTTTCAGAGCAAAGGTACCTGTCTTGCCTACACGTCTCTTGTGCAGCGAGTTCAGCACTTCATAGGCTATCATGATATTGTCTGAGATTTGCCTTCCTGTGATAAACGCCCCTTGTGCTTTATCTATGCATGGATCGAGCATAGGAGCTAATCGACAAGCCAAAACCTTCGATACAATTTTAAAGATCACGTTACATATCCTTATTGGCCTGAAGTCAGTCATATTTCGAGGGTGGGCAATCTTTGGGATTAACACAATTTGAGTGGCATTTATTTCCTTCATATCAGCAGCTCCATTGAGGATAGCTAGGCAAAAATTGCTAATGTCAGCACCAATGATCCCCTAAAATTTCTGATAAAACAATGCGGGGAATCCATCTAACCCTGAAGCTTTCATGGGAGACATACACTTTACTGCCATCCAAATCTCTTCAGCTGTGAATGGTTTCATGAGGGCCTGATTCATTTCACTTGTCACCTTAGGAGTGACTTTCTCTAATATGTCAGTAGCAGCAAGTGGTGGGGATGTTTGAAATATGTCCTGAAAACATGCAGTGGCAACGTTGAGCAATGCATTGTCATCTGTGACCCACTCCCCATTAGTGTCAAAGAGTCCTTTTATGATGTTCTTTCTTTTACGGTAAGATGCATGATTATGGAAGAATGAGGTGTTTTGATCCCCATGGAGTAACCAGTTCGAACGAGAGCGTTGTTCCCAGAAGAACTCCTCCTTATCAGCTTCTAAATTGAGCCCCAACTTGATTTCAGTTAACTCAGCAAGAGTTTCCTCATCCGGATCTTGGTTTGTTAACTCTTTTAACCTACGCATCATGGAACGTTTTTGAGTTGTTGATTGCTTCTTGTGGTCCCTACTCCATGACATCAGGGCACAACCAATTTCATGCAATTTCTCTGGCACATTAGCACTCGAGTTCTCCCAACAATTTTGAACAATTTGAGCAGCTTCCTCTTCAAAAACCCAGTTAGCATCAAACCTAAAAACCTCAACTCTGGCCATAGCACGTGGCATAGCTTGACCCACTGTATCCACTAAGATGGGGCAATGATCTAAGATGGTATGAGATAGATGAGACACAGAATAACTTTGAAACAATTCCCACCAACCTGGGTTAGCTACTGCTCGGTCCAGACGCTCCCTAACGTTGTTCTCCGGCAGCCGTCCCCTTTCCCAGGTATACCAAACTCCATTAAATCCAAGATCACACAGGTTACAGTCCTCCAACACTTCACGAAAGCCAACCATGTTTCGTTCATTGCGAAGCCTACCACCTTTTTTTTCGAAAGAGAAGGTGATCTCGTTAAAGTCTCCCACTACTAACTATGGGAGGTTATGCTGGGACTCTAGTTGTCGTAAGAGGCTCCATGATTCAGATCTCCTACTTTCCACAGGGTTTCCATAGAAGCCAGTGAATCTCCACTGGGCTTCATCTTCTCTGATTACAGCATCAATATGGGATCCTGAGAAACTCAGTAGTGTGACATCAATATCAGGTTTCCATCCTAACGACATTCCACCACTCGAACCAACAGCATCGACATCAATGCCAAATAAAAAACCACAGCTACGCTTAACTTTCTCCATTCGTCTTCTATCCAGTTTTGTTTCCATTAGAAACAAAATGTAGGGATGGTTACCTCTCAGCGAATTCCTGAGCCAGTTAACCGCCCGTGGTTTCCCCACCCACGGACGTTCCAACTGATGAGCTTCATGGCGTTCGGCTGCTCTGCATAATAGAGCTAGCCGATTTTTCATTCGCAAGTGTAGCAGAATCATCACCTGTAGAAACTGGCTGCACTTCTTGTAATAAACGTTGTCTCTTCTTTCCTTCTGCAATTGAAATAGGGTTGTCCTCATTGCCATGTTCAATATCCATGCATGCCCCCGATGATGTACCCTTTTCTAGTTGGAAGGGGCCCACAAAGTTTTTTCCACGTGACGATTGGGGTAAAGAGAAAGTTTCCCCAACTTTCCCATGTGCATGTAACTGTCCAACCCCACTTGATGCAGCATGAATGTCCACTAACGGCACACCAGTAACTTCCTCCCTCAACCATCTGCTTGGTGGCGGCAGACTCCGTCGCGGCGTAGCCCGAAGGGAGAGATCCCAGCCAAACACCACTTCATTTGGATTAAGGGCATCCGTCCAAAACCCTGTTGAGATCCACCTGTTGAGATCCCAAGTTTGCCACAAATGAAACAAAAAAGACTCAGTTTCTCATATTGGAATCTTACATACACAGTTCGATCCTTTCCTAGAGCCACCTTCTTCTTTCGTTTTAATGGCTGGTTAACATTTATCAGCGTCTTTACTCTCATGAATTGCCTCCTTCCCGACATCACCAGCTTTGAGTCATATTCCAGAAATTGGCCAAGAAAGTTTCCAAACTGTTTAGCCATTTGCTCTGACATCAAGCCAGACGGGAGATCGTGAATCTGGACCCAAAATATTGCATTCTCCAACGGCACCTTCAACGGATCTTCTCCTGGACACATCCTATGTAACACAAGCAAGTGATTATTAAAGAACCAAGGGCATCCGTCCAAAACCCTGTTGAGATCCACCTCGTGGTAAAAGCGAAAGCATATCCGTTTGTCTCCTAAATCTGAGATTGTAATCCCTTCAAGTGGGTGCCAAATGTCTGCTAACGTGTTTCTCATAGACAGGAAATGAATTACACTTGAAGTTACAAACCGGCCAACTAGGCACAATGCATAATCATCATCAACCTCCCCTACTTCCTCTGGTAGAACTATCGCCTCCTCCTCACCATCATCTAACGACAACGATGTCAGGTTAGTCTCCATGGTTACTCTTTAAGAAACAAGAACTGCAAGCGTGCAAAGATGCAGACAACCAGCGTGCAAAACTGCAGACGGAACCAGCGTGCAAAGATGCAGACTAAAAAAATAAGATAATTATTTAAAATTTACTTTGCTCACTTTTATCTCTTCCGCATTACTTCTTAAACTTGCTTTTTATTGTTTAATGACATTTTAAACACATGAACTCTAAATGTTAACATTAAACTATAAATTTAAAGCCTTAAAATCTAAACTATTAAACTTTAACTATAAACTAAAGTTTCAAATCCTAAATTAGGCCTGATTGTGAACAATAAAAATTTTCACGTCAACGCACAAAATATTTTCTCTACTTATAATACCTCACATTTTAAATTTATAACTTTTGAGAATATATATATGAATAAATATTCTATACACAGGCCGTGGAAACTGAAAGTTTCCACAAGCGCTTTTGTTTTAGGGTATATGGAGTTAGTTTAGGGTATAGGGTTTAGGGGTTTAGGTATAAGGGGTTAAAATTTAGGGATAGTTGTTTCAATTTAAGGTTTAGGGTTATAATTTATGGTTTATAGGTTAAAACCTAAATCCTCACCATATTACCCTAAAAACTAAACTCCAACCTATAAACCCTAAATTATAACCCTAAACCTTAAATTGAAACAACTATCCTTAAATTCTAAACCCCTAAACCCTATACCCTAAACTAACTCCATATACCTTAAAACTAAGGCCCTTGTGGAATATTTCAGTTTCCACCGCCAGTGTATATGATATTAACCCTTATCCTATACATATATGTGTGTGTTTTTTAAGACTTGTATAGAAATTCTGCTGTGATGGAGTAGTATTTAGTTGAATTTTTCTTTAAACTTTGAAATCAAATTTGTAATGATTTAAATTATATTAAAACCTACGACAGATTATACAAGCATACAACAATCCATCCGGTTGTCATCTCTATTTTCAGCTATCTTTTGCTTACAATTATCACACCCTAATGGTTTAAAGTTTTTAAAATAACATTCGCCTCCATTGTTTACAGTATAGCACCTTTATAGTGAACTTGTCTTAAAAAAAATGATTAAGTAAATTCTAATTAAAATTCGATTACAAACTCACTTCGTATCTTCAATGTATTAGAGAACAAAAATAAATTATTAGAAATTAACTTTAATTTTTAGCTCCATGAATTGAAAAAAATGTTGACATTAGTTTACATAAACATATATAGAGTCTTAACTTTTATTTATTATAATGTAAGATTGTTAGAGCTAAAGAGTTTGCCACTAAATTTTAGCTTCAAAAATCCTACATCGATGACAAACAAATGTATATATGTCATTATATAATTTTATTATTAAAACTTAAAATTAGAGGTGGCAAACGGTTCATTCGGTTCGAGTCTGTATTCAGTTTAAATTCGAATCGGTTCGATTTAAGTTTGGGTCTATGGTGACTTCAGGTCGGGTATCGGATCAAATCAGTTGATTTTTGGGTCGGTTGACTTTCAGTTTGGTTTATATCAGGTCAGGTCAATTTCGGGTTAATGGAAGATCGATCGGTTTCAGTTGGGTTTTCAGGTCGAGTTAGGTTTTTACACCCCATATATGGCTTTCTATAGCCCGTATGTTTGGGATGAAAATCCTATGTCCTTTTTCGGTGCCCTTACTTATGCTCCAACACTAAAAAATACTATAAAATTAAATTCCAAGTCCTAACCCTAAATTCTAAATTCTAAATCATAATCCTTACACCCTACCCTAAATTTTGAGCGCGGGGCATAAGTAGGACATCGAAAAAGGGCAAATATTTTCTATCCAGCTTTTTGGTGAGTTGTGCGGTAATTCGCTTCTCATCTTTCTTTATTTATTTTAATATCTTTTCTTTATTTCGGGTTACCTTCGATTCGGATTGTTTTCGGTTCGAGTCTATTCGATTCAGTTAAAAATCGGTTCGAATCCATTTTTGATTCAAATAAAATTCGATTCAATTTCGAGTCTGTCCAATTTATTTCGGGTCAATTTTAAGTCTTAATCAAATAAATCAGTTCAGATTTTAATTTTCAGGTCAAATTTGTCGGATCTACTTAAAACTCGCTGTGCATGGTGTTATATTGGAAAGAAAACCGAGTGCTATTTTAAAAAATTCAAACACCATTTAGTGCTATTATAGAGACAACTCCTCCAAAATGTTAAATCCCCAACTGCGCATTGCAGTTAACGCCACATTAATGATAAAAAGAAGGGATAACTACATTTTTAGTACCCCACCTTTACCTGTTTTTCTATTTTGGTACCTATCTATTTTTCTTGGTAAAATAGTACCTAACGTTACGTTTTATTTTTATTTTAGTACATGCCGTTAAAAAATTAACAAAAGCCTGACTAAGAGAGAGAAAATTATACGTGGCATGCTGCCACATCATTTTCTCTCTCCTAATCAACCTTTCGTTAATTTTTTAACGGCGAGGTATCAAAATAGAAACAAAACTAACATTAATTACTATTTTGTCAAAAAAAAAGGTAGGGTACCAAAATAAGAAAACGTGTAAAGGTGGGGTACTAAAAATATAGTTATCCCTAAAAAGAATCCATGCTTTCGTCACTCCCACCATTCCCCGATGCCATATCTGTCAACCTCTCTTCCGTGCTTTCGTCTCGCTTTACCAGGTTTCCTCGTCTCTTTTCTCTTTCAATATAAGCTTTTCTAAAAATTTTCAGGTCCCAAATGTCATCCGAGCCGCTTCCACCTCTTCCCCAACACCGCATCGTTGTACGTTTTTGCTCTCTTTCACTTACAATCTATTTCTTTTGTTTTAACTAGTGGCGTTAAATGAGTTGAACAATTGGTGAACAGCTCAGCTTGATTCGGTCAAAATTCGGTCAATGTTCAATTTGAATTGATTCGAATCAGACTCGAGCTTGACTTGAGACCTGAATGAATCGAGAAAGACTTAATTCAACTCGATAAGTTAACAACACGTGAATTGTTTTTTAATATGGTAGTTTGGTATATTTATGGATTGTTATTGAAGTTTAGATTTGGAATTGATTTGTTATGTTTACATTAAGTTTTGCATAGCATTAAAATTCTGACGAGCTTGACGAGTAGGGTTGAGTAACAAATTTTTTTAAACGATTTTCAAGTTGAGTCGAGCACTGCAAAACTCGGGAAGGATTCGCTCGATAAGCACCCCTAATTTTAACCTTTATTATCATACAATTTGGACTGACAGCTAGGGTGTGGGCAAGTATCGGTTGATTTCTTGGCCACTGTAGCTTCTTTTCCCAACCCAGACGACAAAATCAGGAGCACTAGCTTAAAGGTTCTTTCTTTCTTTTTTCAATCTTCAGTTTCTTTATAGGCATATTGACTATCATTGGTTGAGAAATTTGGCATTTGTTTTCTCAGGTTCAAGGAGGTGGGAATGCTGGAAATGCCTTAACTTGTGCTGCTCGTTTGGGATTAAACCCACGGTTAATTTCCAAGGTCTTACATGAACTTTCTTTCTTTCCTTCTCTATTTACTTTTCTCAACTGTAACACTCGGCAATTGACTGTGGGATAATTTTTTTTGTTGGCATTATAATTTATATGATCATTAGGTTGCCAATGATTCTCAAGGCAAGGGTATATTGGAGGAGCTTGAAGCTGATGGAGTCAACACTTCCTTCTTTATTGTGAGCCTTTTTCTGAATCATTTATGCTTCATAGTTGTGGGAGATGTCTTTAGCCTGCAATTATAATTGTTCTTGTCTTGATTGGTTTTAAAGCTTATTTGCCTTGAAGATTTGTTTCATTGGTATTGTTTAATATTTTTGGGCCTATTTTGATTCTAGAACCAGATTTTACATAAATATAATTCGTTCATATGAGTATTTGATCTTTGCTTTTAAAGCCAGGACCAACCAATGAAGAAATGTGTTTCATTTTTAGTTTGGGATTTCATGTACATTCCAGGTCAATGAAGCATAACTTTGTTATTTTCTCAGTTCACATGCTCATTTTTCTGGCTCCTTAAATATTAAAATGAGACATCTTTTATCAGATTATGTCATATAGGAATAGGAGACTTGCCGCCTTTTATTATATCAATCATCTTTTACTTCCTTGCATGTTATATTTCGACCTGAATTCTCTCCCTCTCCAACTCAATTTTGTTGCTTTCAGGTTTCTGAGGAGGGTAATTCACCATTTACTTATGTCATCGTTGACAACCAAACGTGAGCACTTTCATTGAGATGGCTGTGACATTCTGTATATTATAATGTCTTATCCTTATTGGCTTATTCCCATTGTTGGATAATATGTTATCCTTTCCGTAAGCAGTGCGTTTCCTCATAAACCCCTATTTGGGTGCGGACGGGAGCTGCAATCATATACTCGTAACAAGAATGGCTACAAAGTTGTTGCTTATGTTACAAAATGAACATAGAAATCAGGATGTTTGCTGACTGGTTTAATTCAGCCAAAATCCATATTATGTTAAAAAAATTATCCATGGTTAGAAGTGAATACTCATGTATCAATTAATAATTTCAGGAAAAGCCGCACTTGTATCCACACCCCTGGTTATCCACCCTTGATACCGGAGGAACTTTCTCATTCATGTTTATTATCTGCACTGGATGGAGCAAATATGGTCTACTTTGATGGAAGACACCCTGAGACCGCTTTACTTGTTGCAAAAGAGGTAAAAAAAAAATCTTTCTTGTTCTGCTTATAGTATCCCGGTATATGAATGAAACTAAGAGCTTTTGTATTGGTCGAAGATGATTTAATTTAATTAATGTATATTCAATTTCCTAAACTTTTATAACTCAACTTCTATGACGATTATCTTGGTTCCTTTATTGAAAAAATTACCAGAAGCAAAGAGTTTGCTTTTGTTAACCGTTAGGCTGCTCACAAGCTTGCGAGCAACTGGTGTTCTGATTGAAAGCTTGTAGTCGGACCAATTCCATTGCAATTTCTAAAATATTATGGTTTTTCTCTACATTCCTCGTCAAGATTAATATTAGCAAGTCAATAGCATTGTTTGGCTACAGGCTGCTCGCAAGAATATGCCAATATTAGTCGAGGCAGAAAGGAAAAGGGAAGGTTTAGATGATCTTCTGGAATTTGCTACTTATGCTATATGCTCTGCAAAGTTTCCACAGGTAAGTTGATCTTGCATCACTATATATATTTTTTTGCCTCCCTCACCATTTCTTTTGGCATTGCAGCTTTTAGCCATTGACCATGCTTTTGTGCTTACAATATCCCTGTTTGCTTACTTTGCTCAAAGTTGTATTGGGTTTGGTGTCTGTTCAAATAAGTGTTAAATAGTATCATACAACTCTTATTCAACCTCCAAAGGGTCCTTTTTCCTTATCTTTTATGACTGAAATCCTCTGTTGTTATATTCTCGAAGTATTTTGTCATTCTCGCTTAAATTTGTTTTAGTTTTAAACTTAGTTTGTGTTTGTAATATTCGGTTTGGACTACTTTTAATGTTTAGTTGAACATTGTGTATGGAATTTGTCAAGTTATTTCTTCCAATGAGACAGGCATGGACAGAAGCTCCGTCTGTTCCAAGTGCGCTTATTTCCATGCTTCTGAGGTTGCCAAAATTAAAATTTGTGATTGTGACATTGGGTGAAGATGGATGCATAATGCTAGAAAGAAGTGTAAATGGTGGGTGTAGTGTTGTTGCAGAATATCACGAACCAGAACTAGAAAACATTGTTGGAACTAAAAAAGACAAATTTTTACAGGTTTTAATTTCCCTTGTATGTTTGTAGGTGGTTCTGATGCTGAAGAAATGGATGTTCACGGTTTATTGGAATCATTAAAGCAGAGAAAAGATGACAACAAGACCATCCCGACATGCATTTCATCGGTAATAACATACAAAGCAGAGGACTTTTATGACTTATGTGTAGACCACTAGACCTTAGGACTTGTGTTAGTCTGTGGACGGGTCTCGCCGAGGTTACTACATTCCTTGAGGAAAGATTTTAAAGGACAGTGTGAGCATTTTTCTTTTCATTGGAAAATTTTGCTTTCTGGGTCTTTGTAGGTGGCAACCAAATTGACTTCAAATGGGATAGAGACTCTGACTGGTCGGTTATATGTGGGAACAGCTGAGAAGATACCACCATCGGAACTTGTTGACACAACCGGTGCCGGAGATGCATTTATTGGAGCAGTACTATATGGTACATTTAACCATTTCAAGTTTCAACCTAATTTATGCCCGTCTTTTGGCTTCTAAAGTTTCGTCATTAATTGGCAAACATATTTATGTTTAATATTCCCGAAGGCTGCTACAAATAGGTATAAAAGACTTCCGCATTATTCACTAGGTTCTCATATTTTTATTGGAATCAATGATCCCTTGTTCCGAATGTGTATAGCTAGCAACATTTTTCTTACAGTGCAGAAAACAACACTGAAGTGTGACTGGCATGGAAATCACCGAGTGCATTTTCTGCACTCAATTAATGCCAAATGTGGTCTCATGTGTATATATATATATATAACACAAGCTCATAGTCAACGGTTTCACCATTTACGGCGATTTCTTCTCTTAATGGATGCAAAATTGAGATCTAATGCTAAAGCTTTACTGCAAACTTTGTGGTCCTCCCGCAGCTGACAAGTTTCATAGGGATCGAACCACATGGTTTCATTAAAATTACTTTCTCCTTGATCATGTGTGATTCATAAACTAGGTTGTTCTTTATAGAATTTTAGAACCTGCAAATACAATGGCATTTGTATGCTCTACTTTCCCACCTTATGATTGATTCGGCCATTATGAAGTCGATGTTGACTGTTCAGTTTTCTTGTTTTTAGCTCTCTGTGCCGGCATGCCCCCGGAGAATATGTTGCCATTTGCAGCTCAAGTGGTAATAAAAGGATTTATTCGCCGTTAACGATATGTACTTTGTAAGGGGGTTGCCATTTGATTGACTTGAGAAGTTTTCCTAACCTAATGTGATGCTTATTGCAGGCTGCAACCGGCTGTAGAGCCTTAGGTGCCCGAGCTGGTCTTCCACACCGCACAGATCCACGCCTTGCGGGCTTTTTGTAACAAGTTCCTACAAGGCAGCGGAATATTATTGTATCTTTGCTCGTCTTACGGTCTATGTTCGGGGTGCGAGACTGCCCTTTCCAACAATGTCTTCTCTAAAGTTTGAATTTGCGTCCTCTCCTTAGGAGTGCAATTTGACTCGGATGTTTCTTAATTTCATTTCACAAACAGGAAACCAAATAAAAAGGTTTACTTTGTTACTTTTTTTTAATGTTCGATTGATTTTTAGTTCGATTGACATTGTTTCCCTAAAAAACAAGGGGATTACAACATAAAACTATTAAGGAAAGAAAAATGGAATCTGTCAAGTATCATTATCCAAAAGAAGTAATAATTATTGTTTGACAATTGGGAGAAAAGGTATGGGGTTGGCAATCCATGTGAAGTCCTCATGGAATATATGTTATATTCTCACAACTTTTGGGGCGTTCAGCCTTTCAGTTGGTCCAGTGAGGCGAGAAAGAGCTCAAGCCATCATCACATTACCATAACTTGGACCACAGCTCGGTTTGGTTTACATAATTTTGAAGTTTTAGGCTCAACGCTGGACCAGCCCCTTTGCTGTCAATCCAATCGGAATTTTCACCGGCCCCACCCCTAGTTAAGGATGGATTGAGGAGTGTTAAGGGTAGTCGCACATTTGAAAATTTCAAATTTTCATATATTTTAAAGTTTTTTTTTATATTAAAAATTTAATCTCACACCCTCATATAGTTTTATTAAATATAGAAATTTGCACCCTTAACATAAAATATTGCATTCATCTCTGTCCCCAAACAATCCTCTCACATACTTGCCAATAGAGTTCTAACTAGGGACGGGCGAACTATAATGAAGTTATATTAAAAATGTAGATGTGCAAAATTAAATTGTCAAATAAAAAATACAAAAAGAATATTAACACTATAAAAAGACTTAAATTTTTATAAAGAGTGCGACTGTCCTTGACACGTACTAAGTGGGCCCTATCCCTAGGTTCTCTTTTAATCTTTGAAGAGATGATTAAAAAAAACATTTTAAAATCTTGTTCGAATTAGTCCATTTATTCTTTTGAAAATTGAAATGATATGTATTTTCAATTACATTTAAATTTTCGAGCCAGCCCACCCCTTGTTATAGGTTGGTCCATGGCTTTTATAATCATAGGGTGTCTCTCTGGAATTCCAACTCTATCTGCTGCTGCAGTTGGTGAGTATTGATTAGACCCAAATCCATGCCATTCAACATGTATCATTCACACCCGGATAAATTTTTTTTACTCTTTTCGGTACTCCTATTTATGTCCTCACATTCAAAATTAAATTTAGGGTATATGATTTAGGGTTTTAAGTTAAAAGTTATGATTAGGGTTTAAAGAATTTAGGGCAGGGTATATTTTTTAGGATATAAGATGTAGGGTTTAGGATTTAGAATTAGGGTTAGGGCTTGAGATTTAATTTTGTTACGTTTTTTAGTGTTAGGTCATAACTATAAGCACCGAAAAAGAGCAGAAATTTTTTAACCCATATACATATATAATATGTACATTAATATGGGTCCATTGTCAGGATCAGAACTTGATATACATAATTGCATGCTGCTATCACTTTCTTCTTCTTTCATTTCTCTTATTTTGTTATAAGAGAGCTCGGTTTACGAAAAGAAAAAATTTTGATACACAAACTGTGTAATTTTTAGTTTACACAAATTTGTTAGATTTAAGTTTTAAAGTTTAAGATTTTAGGTTAGAGTTTTGGCTTCGAGTTAGAGTTTATATTTTAAGATTTTCTGTTTAATAATTTAAAATTTAAATTTTAAAAAAAGGTTGTGTAATATTTTGTTTACACAATTTATGTATTAAAATATGGATTAATATCTTATATACAGGCGGTGAAAACTGAAAGTTTCCACAAGCGCCTTAGTTTTTAGGGTATAGGTAGTTAGTTTAGGGTATAGGGTATAGGGTTTAGGGGTTTAGGTGTATGGGTTTAGAATTTGGGGGTAGTTGTTTTAATTTAATGTTTAAGGTTATAATTTAGGGTTTATAGGTTAGGGTTTAGTTTTTAGAATAATATGGTGAGGATTTAGATTTTAACATATAAACCTAAATTATAACCCTAAACCTTAAATTGAAACAACTATCCCTAAATCCTAACCCCCTACACCTAAACCCCTAAACCTTATAACCTAAACTAACTCTCTATACCCTAAAATTAAGGCGCTTGTGAAAACTTTCAGTTTCCACCTCCTGTGTATAGAATATTAATCCAAATATAGCCTTATAAAAATAAAGTTCTCTCAAAGTTGGCCGACTGCATGCGAGAACTCATCATCATTAGGGATCCAGAATATTTTATTTCTGCCCATTTACTTAACCTAATCACGATTAGCTTTTGCATTTAAAATAACAATGGTTTTTTGATGCACATATTACGTGAAATTTATCTATTCTAAGCTTAAATCATAAAATTTAAAATGTCAAACCTTAATCAAAAACTTAAACTTAAAATTTACACTTCTAAACCCCCCAAAGACAAAACCCTCTGCTCTTTTCGGTATCATTTTTTATGTCCCAACACTAAAAATTAAATTTTAAGTCATAACTTTAAAGTTTAAATCTTAAACCGTAAACCGTAAACCTTAGAAAATACATCATACCCTAATTTCCTAAACACTAAAATTAAACCCTAACTTTAAACATAAACCTAATTTTTTTAGTGTTTGGGCATAAAAAGGGACAAAAAATTATATTCCAAAATATGACCCTTAAATTTTAAAATTAATAGACTTATGTAAACTAATTACAATATGTGTATTAAAATATTTTTTTAAAATAAATTAGAGGCATATGTTTTTTTGTTATATGCATGTCCGTCTTACGGTCTATGTTTGGGATGCGATGTTACCTCTCCCAGTAATGTTATCTCCAAGGTTTAAATTCACGTCATCTCCTTGAAAGTGCAATATACCTTACCAATGCGCCCAAATTAGAGGCCGATGTTAAAAAAGAGCTAGAAAAGGGATTCTTATACAATTTTATATACACTGATTTATATACGGTAAGATAACGATATTTCCTTAAAAGATTTATATAATTTTTAGAAAATTAAATGATTTTTTTCCAGATAATGTATATGCATTATTATCCAAAGAAAAATAGAAATTGCTACATACCAACCAGAGAAATAAAAAAAAAACAGTCACCTATTCACTAATTCCCAAAAAAGTAAATCATATTTTTATATTATTATTATATCAAAATTATATCCAAAAACTTTGAGAAATATTCCAAAATTTATAAATAAATAATAGGAAGTGGAGCCAAATTAAGAGTGGGTCATCTTCGTCGTCACATGGCACTCACCATGATTTCCCTTTTTAGATCGTCCCATTTCATTACGATGTTGACGTGTACATACATATATTTCATAAACTCTGAATCTCTGATTTTGACTCGTCATATATATGATTAGTTAGTTAAAATGTTCACAACAATGCACATATTTCGAACTTAACAAGTGTCCCAATAAAAAAATTGATGATTTTTATCTGAGGAAATACGAGTTTAAATCGCTTTTATGTACATGATATATATGCACTGCCAAAGGGTTAAGAATGTTTATGAACAAATACTACCTTATAATTCGGATCAACTATTTAAAAAAACAATGCACACATTTCAATTCTAATTTAAAAAAAGAGTGAGAGTATAATTTAGTTTTAAAAAATACATATCAACCAACAACCAATTGGCCTTGTAGGATGAGGCATTACATTCTTTAAGCAAGGTCAGATGTTCGAATTCTAACGTTGTGAGTGGAGCAATTGGATTGAGAGGCTTACCCCATAACAAGCCTCTATAATACCCGATCCGAATTAGTCAACTAATAAATTAAAATCAGTAATTAAACAAAAAATAAGGATCAAATTAATAGAAATTGTAAACATTAAAGATTAAGTTTATCAATGTACCTTTATAATTTTTTGTTAATTTGATGAGATTTATAAATTCAACCCTCTGTGTAGGCTGGTGGTGTGGAGCCAGTTCAATGATATACAATTTTTTTGAATATGTTGGTGTGATTATAAGGTAATATTTGTTTAATTTTTTTAGCTTTTTAACAACGCGCACACACCGTGCACGAAACCAGATCACCTGGATAAAATATAATATTTTTTACCACTAAGACAACTCCATATACAATTTTATATGCCAACAGTTTGCTTTTTTTTCGACTTTTCATTACGCGTGACCAAAACTACATCCATAATCATATATTTTAGCAAATTTAGCCTTTTGGGTTTATTATTTATAAATTTAGATTAATCATTAATAGGGTTGGCATTATACATTTATACCTCATACGCTCTAACTTTCCATTAATTCTACAGCGCCGACTGTGCAGGAAAAAAATATCGTATCTGTTATTATTCGATGTGATTCGTCAAATTTGAAATTATTTTTTTAGCACGCACAAAATTTTAAAACTTAAAAAATCTAGAAGAATTTTAAATTATACTCTTACTAAAGTTTTTAATTAACATATACATGGTGGTTTTGAACAGATATAATTAGGGACGGACGCAAGACTTTAGGTTATGGGGTGAACTTATAAATTTTTAGAGGGGCAAACTTATAAATTTTTAAAGGGCGAAAATAGATTTTCAATAGAAAATACATAGAAAAATTATAAAAATTTTCCAAGTCGTATAGGAATTTCAAGTTTTTAGGGGGGCGACCGCCCCCGCCAGCCCCCTCGGTCCATCCCTGGATATAATAAGAGTGATTCATAAAGTCTCAGAGAAAGGATGATCCAACAATGAGTTAAGTTAAATGTTTATCGGAAAAGGCAAAAGTCAATCTACCACACACACAAATCAATAAACATTTAAATTTTTTTTAACTTGAAAGCCTCATATAAATAAATTTATCCAAAACTTTTAAATCTTTGAGTCGGTTATGTTCGTATCGTATTATGATAAATAAGTTGAAGAAGATATATTGCATTAGTCACCACAATCTCTTTCCCATCCCTAAAAGTAGAAACATTGGGGGAGGTGGAGCAATGCAAGGCTGTTGTTCATTTGGTGTTTTGGGGATAGGAATATATATATATATATATATATATATATATATGGGTTAGGATCAACTTACACAGTGTAAAACTCTTTAAGTTTTACACGTTTTTGTGATCGTTGGATGGGAAAAATGGATGGCTGAGATTAACTCCTTACTTTTTTTTCCCAAGTGATAATCTTCATATATTCTACTGTTAATCTCAGCCTTACGTTTCACACATCCAACGATCCAAAAAACGTGTAAAACTTAGAGAGTTTTACATTGTGTAACTGGATCCTATCCCTATATATATGTGTGTGTGGGATATGATCCAATTACACAGTGTAAAATTCTTTAAGTTTTACACATTTTTTGGATCGTTGGATGGGTAAAACGGATGAATGAGATTAACAGTAGAATATTTGAAGATTATCACTTGGGGAAAAAAGTAAGGAGTTAATCTCAACCATCAATTTCACTTATCCAACGATTCAAAAAACGTGTAAAACTTAAAGAGTTTTACACTGTGTAAGTTGATCCTAACCCTATATATATATATATATATATAATTTTCCGTATTATATTATATGTATGTATTGGAATTTGGTTGTTGCATTTGGAGGCTTGTTTTTCAGTTGTTATTTGTTTATATTAAATTGTCTTGAAGCTAGGTAAGCTGGTAATGAAATGAAATGAAATGAATTGAGTATACAGTTAAGCTTAGAAACGCCAAACGACCTCAATGCCGATGCACATGCTTCCCTATCTTTCTCTCTCTTCCCATTACCTACTCGGTTCGAATAACATGATATCAAGAAATAAAACGAACACGCTTAAAAGTGAGCATTCGATCGAGTCGAGTTAATCGAACTGACGAGTTATAAAATATATTTACTATCAAAGTCGTAGTTTGACATGCATGTTCAAAAGAAACCCTAAAAAAAACTTTCGAGTTTCAACCGAGCTAATAATCACCGGCATAAAAGGCTTTCCTCAAATAACATGGGGTTATTGGCCTTCCACGTACCATGAATGAAACTGCTTTTCAATATGTGATGCTTTGAACCTTAAGAGTATCCTACGACTTCACAGATTATCTTTACCATGCATACATACATACATACTCTATCTTTTTGGTATCTCTGTGTATAGGGATGGCCATGAGTCAGATTTATACTCAATATTTTTAAATTCTAAAAAAATAATTGACAAATACATACACATGTTTTTTTGATAAAAAATACATACAAGTATTTTACTACTAGATTTTGTTACACTTAGGTGAAAGAATATATTTTATACAATAAATGATCAATGATTGAGTGATAAAAGATTTTTATGCATTACAGTGAAACAGGTTTTTAGCGGTACTTTAGCGACATTTTTTGGGTAAACACTACTAATTTTGTATATTTAGCGACGTTTGTTGATAAACACGCGATAGACTGATATATATAGGTATTTTTTGGGCAAACGCCGCTATAGACACGTACTTTAGCGGCGTTTGTTAGAGGATTTAAAATTTTAAATCTCAGTCGACTCTATTTATATCTTACTGAAACTTTATAAAGAAGCGAAGCGCAAGTATAGATCGACGATCTAAGTAACGAGTTGAGGGATGCTGAAGATACATAGTCAATAGCGGCGTTTGGAGGAACAAACGCCACGAAAGACAAGGTATAGATCTTACTGTTACGGCGATTGATTTAGCGGCACTTCTTGCGACATTTTTTCTAGTGTCGGGAAGATTTTTAGCGCGCTTAAAAACACCACTAAAAGCTTATTTTGTTGTAGTGATGTAAATCTTTTCATATGTGTTAAATTATTATTTAATGACTTTTAATTGTTCTTATTTAACAATGTATTTAATAAATTTTCATATGAATAAGTATCAGCTTAATGCGTGACACCAATGACATTAATAATTGGGTAAACTACAACGGAGGTCACTCAATTATGGGTAAGGTTACATTTGAGTCACCCAATTATTAAAAATTATATTTGGGTCACTCAATTATGGGTAAGGTTACATTTGGATCACCTAATTATTAAAAGTTACATTTGAGTCACTCAATTATGGGTAAGGTTACATTGGGGTCACCCATTTATTAAATGTTACATTTGGGTCACTCAATTATGGGTAAGGTTACGTTTGGGCCACCCTTCATATTTAAAAAGTACATTAATTTAGTAATTTTTCTTCCAAATCACTTGTATATCCTCGTTAACATTAGAGTGCTTCATTTGAAATCATTAATTAATTTAATACACGAATTGATATACTTTTTTAAAATATGAAGGGTGACCCAAATGTAACCTTACCCATAATTGAGTGATCCAATGTAACCTTTAATAATTGGGTGACTCAAATGTAACCTTACCCATAATTGAGTGACCCAAAATGTAACTTTTAATAATTGGGTGACCCAAATGTAACCTTAACCATAATTGAGTGACCTTCGTTGTAGTTTACCCTTAATAATTGATATAAATCACAAGTTTAACCGTTTTAGACTAAAATTTTCACCCAATAATATTAATTACGTTAAAGGGTCAAATTTTTCCTTGTAGTAAACCCAAATAAGTAATGTTGTTCTTAATTTTTTTTTATCAATTTTGCCCTCGAAGTCATTCAATTGCAGTAATTTTTCTCCTTGACCGACGTTGACAGTTAAAGTGCTGACGTGGTAGTTAACAGTGCTGACGTGGCGGTCCACGATGCTGACATGGCAGTACACATGTGATGATGATGTGACAAATAGGCTGAATTGATTTTTTTAACTAACATCGAAGGCATAATTGATTATTTTACCGAGCTCAGGGGCATAATTAATTTTAATTGAATGTTCGATAACTTATTTAATATTTAAGCTAAAGAAATGAGAATTTAAGAAATTATTAAAATCTTTAAATATTAAAAATGATAAATAATTTATTTAAAATTCAAATTAATTAAATCGGGTTATTTAATTTTTGAATAAAATTTGATAAATAATTTGATTTTTCGATTTGAACTTTTACAAACAAAACATATGAAAAATCGATTAATAAATTTGTGTAAATATCTTTTGAGAGAACTCTCACAAAAAAAAAACAAAATATTCTTTAATTTTTTTAAAAAAATATAAACTTAATAAAAATGAACAAAATATTCAAAAAAAATAAAAATAAAAACTAATATAAAATTAAAATGCATTAGAAATAAAATGAAAAATATAAATTTAAAAATTTAAAAGTATTTATAAAGTATTAAAAAATTGAACAATTCATCGAAAAAGTCTTCGACTTTGTTAGTCGGAGTATTACCATTCGTTAAAAAAAATTCAGTGGACTCATCATTGTATTAGACTAACAATAAAACTCAATTTTTTTTTTGCTCTTGTACATCAAACTGATACTCATTAATATTTGATGTAAAAAAACGAAGGACAATTTTTGTTTTATTACTACTCGAATGGATAGATGATTCATTGAAATTTTGTTTAAAGAATACTAGTAGGCATAGCATAATCAGAAACAATTGAATATTTTTTGATGTTTTTTTTTTAAAATTATTTTTTATATTTATAACTTTCAATATTTTTACTTTTATGTTTTTACTTAATTTTTTAAATTTATTATAGTGTTTTTATTTTAACATTTTATGATCATTTAAATATTATTTGAATATTTTTAAATTTGAATATTTTTTATTTATTAGCTTAAATATTAAATAAGTTATCGAACATTCAATTAAAATCAATTATGCCCATGAACTTGGTAAAATAATCAATTATGCCCTCGAAGTCAGTTAAAAAAATCCAGCCCCTTTGGCACATCATCATCACATGTGTACTGCCACGTCAGCATCGTGGACCGCCATGTCAACATAATGGACCGCCACGTTAGCACTTTAACGGTCAACGCCAGTCAATGGACAAAATTGTTGCAATTGAATGACTTTGAGGGCAAAATTAGTGCAAAAATAAATTAGGGGCAACATTGCTGATTTGAGTTTACTACAAGGGCAAATTTGACCCTTTAATCTATTAATTACTAGTTAGTCTAGCAGGACAAGATATTAGGTCACTCAAAAGGATTAATATCCTATACACTGGCGGTGGAAACTGAAAGTTTCCACAAACGCCTTAATTTTAGGGTATAAAGAGTTAGTTTAGGGTTTAGATGTTGGGGTTAAAATTTAGGGATAGTAGTTTCAATTTAAGGTTTAGAGTTATAATTTAGGGATATTACCCTAAAAACTAAACCCTAACCTATAAACCCTAAATTATAACTCTAAACCTTAAATTGAAACAATTATCCCTAAATTCTAACCCCTACACCTAAACCCTTAAACCATATACCCTAAACTAACTCTCTATACCCTAAAACTAAGGCGCTTGTGGAAACTTTCAGTTTCTACCGCCTGTGTATAAAATATTTATCCCACTCAAAATACATTCATATAATTGAATCCTGACATAAAGAAAACAAATTAGACTAAGAAAATCGCCCCTATAATGGACCTATGTAGTATGTGATATTTATCCCACTCAAAATACATTCAAATAACATCTTAATATTACATAACACGTTATGATCATTACTGAAAAAAATCGCCCCTATAATGAACCTATGTAGTATCTGACATGTATTTATACGATCAGTATTCGAACTCGAAGTTTGCATAGTAGAACAGATTTTTTTGATAAGAAGTGAGGAAAAGGACATGGAAATTGAAGATGTAGAAGATAAAACCAAAAGGCATAAAGGGGGAAGTGGAAGACGGTTGGCAGGAGGATGGGCGTATAAGTTTTTTTGTGGGTCGAAACAGCCTTTGAAGTTGCAATCCCAAGAGGCTATTTTCTTGTGGGGGCGATGTGGGATTGTGACAGTACGGAGGCCCCGCCCTTATTCCGCTCATCCACTCCACGTGGGAACACCGTCTCCTTCCTACTCACCACCCTTCTCTTTCCCACTTTGCCTTCCATTTCCATTCTTTCTTTCTTTTTAATTTATTATTCCCCATTTTATTAAAAAAATCAATTCCTAATTAACTGGTTGGTCCAAGTGGTAAGCAGCTTGCTATCACTTAAATATGTCTCGAGTTCGACGCGTTATACATGTAAAAAAATTTTGCTAAAAGAGTCATTCGCCAAAGTTAAATATACGATGCAGATCGGTTCATATTAGTCAGAACGAAACTCTAAAAATCGGAAGGGCAATATAAAAAAAAAATCAATTCCATCATTGTTTAGCTTTCAAGAAGTGGGTCCATAGAATCAGATGAGGATGTTGGGTCATTTTCTATGCTTCCTAATTCTCCTTCTAATATCTTTTCTTTTATTAACATGGAAGTATTACATTTTCAAGGAAAATGTCGGGATTTAAATTTAAACAATAAAAGATAATATAAACATTCTTAGTCACTCGATCAATTAATGAATCTCACCTTTTAATATCTCTTTTCCATCTTTGATTTTTAATTGATTTTTATTCATTCTTAAAGATCCAAATTATATCGGCTTTGTTTATATATAATATTGTACGTTAAAGAACAACTACTACATGAGATCACATTAAGAATACTAAAAAACTGATTTTTCATCCCAACTATGTCAAATTATAGTTTTAATCCCTTCGGTATACATAAATTCAAGATTTAGTCCATTTACTTCTTTTAATGGAAAATGGAGGCCAACGATCATTGCATCAAACTAGGGGCTATAAACAAGTAAGGGAAATCATGTAGATCCATTTGTAAACAATCACATAAGAAATTAGGACCAAATTCAAATTTATCAAAGAACCATACGAGGAATTTGTAGCTTTTATGAAGAATATATTGTTTTAAAGAAAAAAAACACACGTCATAAATAAAATCATGAGCACGAATCAACTTGTCTCAGTAGTTAAGGGAACAGTTATTGTTATTAGAGGTCACGGGTTCGAGCACCAGTAGCTGCAGTAGGTTGATTGAACATGCATTGTCAAATAATTGAGAGTATATTCAGAACATATACTACTTATAATCACCTTAGCTTAAAAAAACAATAAAATCATAAGTTATTTCTATACAACTTTGCAAATAATGACGACACTGTTGTGGTAATCAGTTTTATGATTGTGCATGCATTTGATATTTATTCATTTTCTTGTTTGATATAATAATTCAACAACAACTTACTATTGAGTTTGGTGGAACATATACAATATTGGGTAAAGTATGCAAATGGTCACTAAACTATTCCCGAAAATACAAAATGGTCACCGAACTTTCAAAAGTTATATAATTATCATTAAATTTTAGTTTTTGTTACAAAATGGTCATTGAGCCGTCAACTGAGTGAGGTGGTAGTCATGAAAATTCGTATAATAGCACATTTAATCCTCTATATTTACACATTTAATCGATTTATTCCTAATTTAACCATCATTATTGATGAATAAATTGATTGAATGTGTAAATATGGAGGGTTAAATGTGTTATTATAAAAAAAATTCGTAACTGCCACGACACCCACTTAACGACAGTTAATGGCTCAGTGACTATTTTGTAATAAAAAACTAAAGTTTAATGACCATTATGTAACTTTTGAAAGTTTGATGACTATTTTGTATTTTTAGGAATAGTTTAGTGACTATTTGTGTACTTTACCCTACAATAATACAAGAATTGATGTATAATAATAATAATAATAATAATAATAATAATATTATGGAATATCAAGATTGCTATGAAATCTAGAGGCACATTCGATGTTGGACAATCAGAATCATTCAAACTCTACCTTCTCAATTGGCAACCAAGTGTTCTCTCCTCTTAATACTTTCTAGAAAGAAAAAAAAAACAAAAACATCATTGTTATTATGGAAAAGGGTCAAATTATGATTTCGGTCCTTATACTATGTTAAAGTTTGAAACTTAGGGATTGTTTGATAATCCATTGAAAATTAACAATTCCGGTGATTTAACATCTTAAGCATATTTGATATATATATATATATATATTTTGACAAAAACTACACACTTCTGCCTAGAGGGAAGAGGGGAAACTTTAGGGGAAGGAAATACTCCCGATGGGTCTTGAAATTTAAATATATCGAACAATATGATTATATTTAGTATTTTTAAATTTAAGAAAAATGCTAAACATGTTTATAATTTAAATCCAATATTTTTGTAACACTTAATTTTTTTTAATTTGTCAAACGACACTTTAATCTTTACATATTTTTATTTATTGAATTTGATCTTTTACTTTTTATAGTATAATCATTTAGTACAAATAGTTGAACCTAATAAATCGTTTCAATAAAAAGTGGATGTTTTTCATCCTAGGAGACCCGAGTTCAATCGTTTTGTCTGCGAAGTGTGTGCATTGTCAATGTTAATATAAGTTAGAATGAGTTTTTTTTTATTAAATAGAGAGATATTATATTCACATATCGGAGTTTGAACCCATACAAGATGATACAATATAAGCGTTCTTACCTATATAAGTTGGAAGGGGTTTTTTTAAGAGGCAATGTTATTTTGACAAATAGATGTGACCGGATTATATTAAATGTTATAGGGATTAATTTTTAAATTTAAATATAGAGGACTAAAACCATAATTTAACCATTTTGAAATGAAAGTGACAGTATTCACAATTATATGGTAAACCGAAAATTTCTAAAGCAAAGAATATAATGAAATCTCCTGCAATCAACTTGATTAGTATATTTGTTATTGCAACATTTATAAAATAAATAATTTAAACATTACATAAAAAATCATCTAAAATATATTAAATTTACAAGTATAATATATGAGATTCTATTAAATATGTCATAAAATAACAAAAGTTATCCCTTTGTTTAGGGGTGCTTATCGAGCGAGTCGATCACGAGTTGGACAGTGCTCGACTCGACTCGTTGCTCGTTAAGCTCGTTAAAATTGTACTCGATTCGTGCTCATTAAAAAAAATTGTTTCTCAACTCGACTTGTTGCTCATTAAGCTCGGCTCGTTGCTCGTTAAGCTCACTAAAAGATTTATCTCATTTTTTAACTAAAAGTAAAATTTAATAATACTATATGAAGCTTAATATAAACATAAATTAACAAATTTAACCAAAAATTATCAAAAGAGTATATAAAGCACTTTCAAATTCTAAATTCCAAACTAACAATCCACAAATACACCAAACTAGCATATTAAAACTAAAGTAACAATCCACAAGTTCACCAAACTAACATATTAAAACTAAAGTAACAATCCACAAATATATTAAACTAACATATTAAAAGCATTCTTGAAAAAAAAGTTCAATGATACATAACCAATCTTGCAATTACTAAAAAAATATTTTAAAAAATTAACGAGCTGCTCGCGAACTTATCGAGTCGAGTTAGACTTTGCTCGACTCAACTCGTTAAGGTCTCGAGTCGAGCTAATCCAAGTTTAACGTTTACCGAATTTTGACCGAATCGAGTTCGAGCAACTCACGAGCTGCTCAATTCGTTAAGCACCCCTACCTTTGCTTATGAATTGGAATTGACCCTTTTCAATTATTGTTATTGTTATTATTATTATTATTATTATTATTTAAAAATAGTGTAATCACATGGACCTTTCACACCATTTTATCCCTATTTAAACCCCTCCTCCCTCCAAACCAAGAACATCCAATTCTCTTGTCAACAAAACATCTTCTCCATTTTGGGTTCATCAAAGTTCAAAAACAAACACAAAACAAAGAACTTGCAGAGTTTTTTTTTTCCGACAATGGATCAGGGCTTGTTTCGTGATCTTCTCGACCATGATCAAGATTTGTCTAAACGTAAATGGACTTTGGTCAATGGTCCGGTTATAGTTGGTGCTGGACCTTCGGGGCTAGCCACTGCTGCTTGCCTAAGGGACCAAGGGGTGCCCTTTGTCGTGCTCGAACGAGCCGAATGCATAGCTTCTTTGTGGCAAAAACGAACCTACGACAGGCTTAAGCTTCATCTTCCGAAGCAATTCTGTCAGCTCCCTAAACTACCTTTCCCTGAGGATTTCCCAGAGTACCCGACAAAGAAACAGTTCATCGAATACCTCGAATCATATGCTAAGCATTTCGATATCAACCCGAAGTTCAATGAGTGTGTGCAGTCAGCTAGTTATGATGAAACCAGTGGTTTCTGGAGGGTCAAGACCGTCTCGAACGAGGCCGAGTTCGAGTACATTTGCCGTTGGCTCGTGGTGGCCACCGGTGAAAATGCCGAGTGCGTGGTGCCGGATATCGAAGGATTGACCGAGTTCGGTGGTGAAGTTATCCATGCTCGTGAATACAAGTCCGGGGAGAAATTCGAGGGACAAAAAGTACTTGTTGTCGGCTGTGGCAACTCTGGCATGGAACTTTCACTTGATCTTTGTAACCACAATGCTTCACCATCAATGGTGGTTCGCAGCTCGGTAAGTCATTATAATTTAAAGCATAAAGTGCCGGAACATGACATTGGAGATTAAATTCTAATGTTCTGTTTTTTTGTTTATAACAGGTTCATGTATTGCCAAGAGAAGTTTTCGGTAAATCGACATTCGAAATAGCTGTTTCGATGATGAAATGGCTGCCCCTTTGGCTCGTTGACAAGCTGATGTTGGTTTTGGCTTGGTTGGTGCTCGGAAACGTTGAGAAATACGGGCTTAAAAGGCCATCAATCGGTCCATTGGAACTCAAGAACACACAAGGCAAATCCCCTGTATTGGACATTGGTGCATTGGACAAAATCAAATCAGCTGACATCAACGTTGTCCCCGGAATCAAGCGTTTCTCGTATAAACAAGTCGAGCTCGTTAACGGCGAGAAGCTAGACATCGAATCGGTTATCTTGGCAACCGGATACCGCAGCAATGTTCCTTCCTGGCTTCGGGAAGGTGACTTCTTTTGCAAGAAAGGGTTCCCAAAGGCTCCTTTCCCACATGGGTGGAAAGGCAAGGGTGGATTATATGCAGCTGGGTTCACAAGGAGAGGGCTCTCCGGTGCTGCCTCGGATGCCATTCGGATTGCACAAGATATTGGCAAACTATGGAAAGATGAAACTAAACAACACAAAAAGATTGCCCTTGCTTGCCAGAGAAGATGCATTTCACAGTTCTAAATACATACATATATATATGTATATGTATATATGTATATATGTGTATATGTATATGTATATGTATATTTCAGTAGCAGCTAGGACATTATATTGTTATTTTGGTGTAAAATACTCGAAACGAAACAGGTAGCACAGGCTGACAGAGCCCTCTCCAAAGGCACAAGTTTTGATTCCTTTGAGCATTTTGTACATGTGTTGAGGACCTCAAAGCTCTCTCATTTTGCCAAATTTACAGTAGTGAGGACTAATTCATGATTTTATGAGTTTTATTTCCTATGAGCTGTTCTAAACACAATTCCAATATGCTTCACGGAGTCTCCGACCGATTCGAATCATAAACCTGTTGGGTTGACTCGAGTGATATGTAATCAATCTCTTGTACCGGTGCCATACAAATGTCTAACACGGACACACCGCCGATGCGGCGGAATATGTAAGTCAATGATCACAAATCCCCTTACACAGCAGCAACAGATCAGTTTCTTGTTGCTGTTAGGACATGTCTTTTCCCAGTTTATCTACAGGTTTCTTCCATTACTCCTATAATTTGGACATGACTGATAACCAATTAACCAGACTAATATGCATGTTTCTACAAGGACTAGCATTAGAATTTGACTTATTAAAGGACTAAAAATGATTAAATTAAAATGTAAGGACTAGCAGAAGAATTTGACATTAGTTTTATGTTGTATGATGAAACGTAGTAGGTAAAAGGCCCACTTAAGGCTAACGTCTCATTTATTTCTAAATCAAATAAAGAATTCAATAGTGTCCAGACCAACCCAATCAGTCTTTTCATTTGCAAGCAAACAACCAAAGCCCAAACCCAGCCCACAACCTGGAACAATAAGAACAAAACAAAAGAGTAAAAACCCAAAAATAGCTGATATCAGATTCGGACCCCTAATATTTTGTAATTTCAGACTTGATTTCGTTTGTTGTCTTTCTAATTTTGGACCGACTCGCGTCTCACACTTAATTTTAGTGAGTGAGTCTCCCAGAATTTGAGCATCAATGGCTCAACTAAGCAAATAAGCAATGCAAACCCATGTTGGTCCGGAGTATGGCTTCCTCATTTGGGTCCAGGCTTGAGGAGAGGGTTAGGGTGTTCAAACGGTCGGTTCAATTAACCGACCGAACTGAACTTCTAAGATTTTATTAATTGATTTTTTTCTATTAATCGTTAACCGAACTGATTTTTTTTGAAAATTTTTAACCGAACCGAAAAATTTTTGGTTAATTCGGTTAACCGAAATTTGTTATAAAATTTTGGGTCAATTACACAAATGGTCACTAAACTATGTTAAAATAATCTTTTTAGCCACTGATCTTTCAAAAGTTATAAAACAACCATTAAACTTATCGAATTATTACAAAAATCATTGATTTATTGCACATTATAAGTTGTTGGTAAATATTGAAAATTTTAATGATTATTTTTTAATAATTTAATAAATTTAATAATTATTTTGTGCTATTTTGATAAACTTTAATGACCATTTTATAATTTTTAAAAGTTTAGTGACTAAAAATATATACATATAATATATAAAATATAAAATTTTGGGTAATTCGGTTAATTAACCGATTTCAAACCGAATTAACCGATAACCGAAGTTTAAAAAATCATTAAACATTAATCGACCGAACCTAAAATTAACCGACCGCTTAATTAAATTTTTTTTTGATTCAGTAGGTTAATTCGGTTAACCGAAATTTTGAACACCCCTCGAGAGGGTTAAGACCTTCAGATCCAAGACCTTTGGAGGTGTTATACCCCAGCATTCGCCTCTTGCAGGAGCTCGTTACTAGATCTGAGGCTTTCGAAACTCACCCAAAAGCAGCACGTGTTGTTGCTATTTAGCCCACTTAAATCAGCAGCTCGATCTATTATTTGGCGGTCGAAATTTATGTTATATCAATCCTTATAGTTACAAGGTAGTATATGCATAGTTAACCTTTTGACAATGTACACACTTAGCAGACAAAACGATTTAAATTTATATCTTTTAAGATGAGCACCATTTTTTTGTTAAAATCACTTGTTAGATTCAATTGAATATCAAATTTAAGTCTAATAAATGGACAAATATCATAAAATAAAAGTTGCACTATTCACATTTATAAAAAGAATGTTAAATTTACAAAGTATATATATGAGAATCTATTAAATATTTCATAAAAGAACAAAAGTTGGCTATTGGCTTGTTGGTTAAGAAATCTCATTTGGTCGTCCTTTGGGCTTTCTTGTATACTTTGTTGGTTAGGTAGAGTTGCATTACAATTCAGGGGCGGTTCAAAGATTTACGAGACCCTATACATATTATTAAAACAAAGTCCTTTAATTTATAGTCTAAAAAATATATCTAAAGTTTTTTAAAGATATTTTTATCTTAATAAAAAATATATTATGTGATCCTCTTTAAAATCATTTTTTATCTTTTTAAGCGATGTGCGGTCGCTCATCTCGCACATGTTCAAAACCGCTACAATCCCAAGGTAAACCAAAGAATTGGCTCCTTTCATTTTGCATTAATTTAAAAACAGTGTAATCAATGTACCTTTCACACCAATTTGTCCCTATTTAAGCCCCCCCCCCCCCCTAAACCAAGAACATTCACTTCCCTTTCAACAAAACATCATCTTCATTTCTCTCTTTTCAACTCCATTTTGGGTTCATTGAGTTGGGAAGTCAAAGTTTTAGACAAAACAAACGCGGGGAAAAGCTACAAGCCCAACCATTTGAATAGAAATCCTATGTTTTTTACGATCTCCTGTTTATGCCCCACACTAAAAATTAAGTTTAGAGTTTAAGGTTTAAGGTTATGGTTTAGGAAATTTAGGGTAAGTTATATTTTTAGGGTATAGTGTATAAGGTTTAGGATTTAGAATTTATGGTTAGTGCTTGAAATTTAATTTTTTTAGTGTTGAGGCATATAAAGGGGCACTTAAAAAGGGTCAGATGATTTTTATCCCCAACAATTCATGCCAAGTACACGAAATCTTTATAGAACAATCAATATTTTTTAAGAGAGAAAAGAACTTTATTTATAATTTTTGTAAATAAAATATTTTTTTTAAGAGAGAGTATAATGACTAAATTTTATGTTTTGAAATAGTATAGGGACCTTAGACAAATTTAAACCTTATAGGTTTTATATTGTTTGATGAAACGTATAAGGTAAAAAGCCCACCTAATGCTCAAGTCTCATTTATTTTTAGGGTAAACAACAAAAGAAGTCACTCAATTATGGGTAAGGTTACATTTAGGCCACTCAATTATTAAAAGTTGCATTTGGATCACTCAATTATGAGTAAGGTTACATTTGAGTCACCCAATTATTAAAGGTTACATTTGAGTCACTCAATTATGGGTAAAGTTACGTTTGAGTCACCCTTCATATTTAAAAAAGTACATCAATTTAGTCATTTTTTCTTCCAAATCACTTGTATACCCTCGTTAACATTAGAGTACTTCATTTGAAATCATTAATTAATCTAATACACAAATTGACATATATTTTTTAAAATATGAAGGGTGACCCAAATGTAACCTTACCCATAATTGAGTGACCCAAATGTAACTTTTAATAATTGAGTGACTTAAATGTAACCTTACCCATAATTGAGTGACCCAAATGTAACTTTTAATAATTGAGTGACTCAAATGTAACCTTACCCATAATTGAGTGACCCAAATGTAACTTTTAATAATTAAGTGACTCAAATGTAACATTAACCATAATTGATTGACATCCATCGTAGTTTACCCTTATTTTTAAACCAAATAAAGATTTCAAACTAACCCAATCAGCTTTTTCATTTGCAAGCAAACAACCAAAAGCCGAAACCCAGCCCAGAACCCAGAACCCAGAACAATAAGAACGAAACAAAAGAGTAAAAAACTCCAAAAATAGCTGCTTAAAAACGATCAAAATCTCAACAAACAAACAAACAAACAAAATACCCAGAAATCAATACCATGGCAATTACATCCCATCTGGCAAAGCTGAGGTATGTTCCTCTAGACCGTCATGGATCCTTCTCACACCCTCCGTGCAACGAATTTCTTCATGTTCAAAGCAGCAGAGCTTCGACATCAACCGGTTTGAGCTTCGGCAGCAATGGCTCGACCAAGCAATGCAAACCCATGTTGGTCCGGAGCATGGCCTCCTCGTTTGGGTCCAGGCTCGAGGAGAGTGTTAAGAAGACCGTGGCTAGTCACCCTGTTGTTGTTTATTCCAAGACTTGGTGCTCGTGGGTTCAAATCTCATCATTTTCCCAAGTTTCATTTTTTTTTTGATAATTTTGAAGATTTTTGGTGATTTGTTGAGTGAATCGGAGTTTTTATAGAGAGATTTGTGATGGGTTTTCTTTGTTTTATTGTTTGCAGGTATTCTTCTGAGGTGAAATCATTGTTCAAGAAACTTGGTGTGGAGCCTTTGGTTATTGAATTGGATGAATTGGGTTAGTTTTTATTTCAAAGTTTTGCTTTTGTTATGTTTATGCCATAAATTTTATTTATTTTCCTTAGTCTACTCAATATTGCAAAATGTTTTAGAGATACTATAATGACTGGGATTTAGATTCTCTCCACATTACCACATATACCAATATTTGGTTGTCACCACACCTACCCTTGCATCAATTACATCAAAGGGAATGTATTTCCTTTTTGGAACCTAGAGGCTCACCTTTTTCACCCCAAATGTGCACAACCTCCTTTGGTTCAAATTGAAGGAGGTGCACTCCGTTGACAAAGCTTCGAGGGTATTCGAGTATCCAAAGATAATTTCTTTGATGCAGAGAGACGTCTGGATCCCGGCCATTAAAGATACTATTTTCCTTTCTTGTTGTTTTGGTTTGCTTTGAGTTTGCCACATAGTTTAGAAATGCATTTTTCTTAAAAAAATGTGATTCATTGAAGATGGTTGACAAATCTTAATTCTAATCCTAATCCTACCTAGAGGGAAGGGGAAGGGGGACTCTAGGGGAAGGAAGGGGTGCTCCTAGTGGGTCTAGAACCCATGACCTAAGGGAATATGAGGGAACAAATATGAGCAGCTTGGCCAACCGGCCAAATGTGCTTGCTCCCATCTTTGCTTCTTGGCCTTGCCAAGTTGATTGATAAATTGTGAGTGAGATGTTGAATGCAATGAGAATGAGTCGTGCAAATTTAGAAAATATCGACTTTGAAAGTTTGGTATATTTTCTGCTTAAACATAGAAATATACAATGAAGAACGGAGATATGAGGGAAACTAAGTTCATCGTATAGATGAAGTTATAATGATATTTGAGTGTGTCTTGTTATTCAGTACGCTTTTAAAACCCGTTGAAATAATGAAAGACTATAATTAATAACCTCTTTTTGCTTTTTATTGTTACCTTGAAAATTTTAACCAATAAGATGACTAATCAGTTTAATAATTGTTAGGTCCTAGTGCTTTGAAATCATAGCAGTAAGTCATCGTTGATCACATATCACCATGCAATACTTTCTCTTTGAAAAAATGACTGGGAAGCTGGAAACGAGTTCATATAACATTTATCTTATTCAAAAGAACGGGAATTTTGGGTCGTAATTTATGTTTCCTTTCTCCAAATTCAACAGTAGTTGAGAATGAAATTTAATATCTCAAATTGGACCATGCAGTCAGATATACTTTTCTTCTTAATATTGATGTTGCTTATAGTAAAGAGTTCTATCTTTTTCAGGTGCCCAAGGGCCCCAAGTGCAGAAGTTGCTGGAGCGGCTTACTGGGCAACACACTGTCCCAAATGTTTTTATTGGTAACTTTATTGAATTAGTATTTACATATCCAATATAGAACTTTGTTTGTAAAATGGTATGCATGGCTTATTGCTTTTATATGTATAAAATCCCTACCAGTCCATTTATTATCTTTAATGTTTATTATTCTATGAAAGGATGAAGTATAAGGCTGTCTAGTCAGATTGGTCTTTACAAACAGAATGGAAGTCTATCGTAGTCTAATAAGAAAATCAGTATGGGCATCATGACTTGGCACTTGGCTTATCTGTTTTATTTTTGGAAAATTTGAACATGGAATAGTAAGTTCTGGCTAAAAGAATCACTTATGAAAACGACATTTCTTGTGTGGTTACGATTATTAAAGAAGTTGCAGTGACCAAAACAATTATTGTGTTTGGTTCCCGTTTTATGATACTGCTGAACTACAACCTTACGAACTTTGTTTAAAGCAACCTGTTTGATAACACTTTGCAATTTAATTTGACAGAAAGTTTATTTTCGGTTATGCTGTATTTTTGCCTATGCCTTTTTCTTTTTTCTCTCTCTGAAATATCCTTGGTTATATAATCGTAAATAATGCTCTAACCTTTATCTGCTTCACACAGGGGGTAAACACATTGGTGGCTGTTCAGGTATTAATGCATATTCTTCTCTTGAATGATACATTCGTTAAGACATTGGTGGCTGTACAATTATTTTTGTTCTTTTTCCATCCGAGTAACTTGGGTTTCCTTGGAGTAAGAGACACTTATTGTTGTTTAAGTTGATTAAATAGATCTTCAGCTATCGCCGCTTCATGTTCTTTTGCAGATACTGTCAAACTACATCGTAAAGGAGAACTGCAATCTTTGCTGTCAGAAGCTACTGCTAAAAGTAAGGAAAACTAGCTCATTTGATATGATTCCGTGGATCCTATTACAAAGGCATGCCATTTCCCGTCTCTATAAGGGAAACGTTTCATTCTATTACATTTATTAACTTCGGAACCGCTTAAGTTATTGTTTAAAATCTCCCATTCAAAACTGTCTCGTGTTATCTCATGTGAAGCCATGTTTGATAATGTGACCCGCTTCGTAACCAGTAGGATTTAGCGATTCATGAATTTCTGGAAAGGAAGAAATGGATCGAAAATAATGTTGCAGACTGCAAGTTTACAAGTTACAAGTACTTGGTAGCATTGCTATTTTTAGTTGTAAATGCAGATGTTTTAGAATTTATCGTGTTTAAGGGTTACTTAATTAGCTTTTTTCCCTCCATTCTTCCGTTCCTCATTCCGTATAAACAGGTAATAAGAAAAGAATTGATGAGGACTTCTCTTCCGATGACGGATATTGAGGTTAGGATGTCCCGAACGTAGGATAATAATACATGTTCATTGCCTTGTAAGATTGAAACCGGGAAATGTTCAAGGTTTGAGGATGGTGATGTGCCTATGAATGGTGTTTTAAGTGTGCTATTTCAATTGTCACCATGCAAAGCTTGGTGCTAGTGGGCATGTTTTTTCTTCTTCTTTCATTTGTGTTGTCTTTTGCATTATTTCAATGGAAATTTACATTATAAAAACAATGAAAATTAATTATAAATTAAATAAAAATAGAATTTTGTTCGATTCAGGTAGGTGTTTTTAAACTTATGAATCATATAAAGTGTTGATTCCAAAAATGCAATGAAACTAGGGTTCATGGGTCTCGTGGATGTCCAAGAAACATCTTTCTTTTCTCTGTGTAATTCTGCAGCAACCGGTCGTGGTCGGGAAGGTTGTTTTTGATCACAGGATTGGCCCTGAAGTTCCGAATCCATGCATGTAATCGGGGGAACGTCTCGGCATCAAGTATTTCGACATCAACTATTTCTTCGACGACACCGAAATAGGCTGCCATCCACCCCATGGCCAAATCCAACATCCCAATTTCTTCTCCCCAAGCACCTGTTCTTCATAAATCTTTAGCAACTCCTTTACTTCCTCGGCTGCGTTCTTGTGTTCCTCCCCAACCCCAATGAAGAACGTCACGAATGGAGCTGCCTTCAAAATTTGAAACAAACGATGAATAATAATCGAAACCCGGATTTCGTTTTGGTCGATGAGTTCGAGTCGAATTACCTTATCCTTGTCGTCGAGGAAGTTGATCCAGAACCGAGCCATGGCCCTTTCATAAGGATCCTTAGGAAGCAAAGGATGCTGTGGCCACGTCTCCTCGATGTATTCGAGAATAACAGTCGATTCTGCAATCGGTTTCCCGTTGTGAACAAGAACCGGGATCTTCTTATGAACTGGATTATACTTCAACAGCATTTCACTCTTGTTAAACAAATCTTCGTCGATGTATTCGAACTCGACACCCTTGAGTTCCAGAGCCCATTGAACACTGAAACCATATGGACTCGGCCAAGACCCTAAAACCTTCACTTCTTCCATTTTCAGTTGAAATTTCTTAGACGGCAGACCTTTCTTTCTAAGCTTTTTTGACAAATTGCAATGTGCATGTTTCCACTTTCCATGATACTTCCCTATGCAATTTGCTAAAGCTTTTATGAAACCAAGACTTGTCAAATGACTGATGCAACATCATTCAAGCTTCAATGAAAATTAGGATGGTCATGGGTCGGATTTTTGGCTGACCTGCACCTAATTCGAAAAGTTAACATATCCACCGGAACTTAATTTGACGTTTTATGATGTTCCACCCGATCTAAAATTTTCCCGAATTTTAGAGTAAAAATTTGAATCCAATCCGACTCGGCATAAATAAAAATATTTTTTTATTCGATAAAATAGGAAGTTAATTGAATAAATACAAATAGAGATGGTGCATTATAATAATTATTCTTGGCTGACCTGCCCCCGATTCGAAAAGTTAACATATCCACCAGAACTTGATCTGACGTTTTATGATGTTTCATCCGTTCTGAATCTGTCCCGAATTTTAGAGTAAAAATTTAAATCCAACCCGACTCGACATAAATAAAACAATTTTTTTCATTTTTGTTATGGAGTTAATTGAAAAAATACAAATATAGAGGGGGCATTAGAATAATTATTGTATTTTTATTAGATAAAATAGGGAAATAATCGAAAAAATACATAAAGAGATGAGCATTATAGCAATTGTGCCTACATATTTAGAATGAAATCAAACTATTGTTTCGGGTGGGGAGTATTTTTCACCCGAACCCGACCTTGCCTCATCCTCAGAAAATCTAACCCGAAATCGAATACGTTTTTTATATAAAAAAACACAATCCTATAGAGTCGGGTTGGAACCCGTCAGATCTGGATTAAATGACCATCCCTAATGAAAGTGGGTCGAACCCACAAAAAATGGGTCCATTCCGGTTCTGGTCCAAAACATCATGGTTGGTGTGTCTCGAAACAAGACCCAAAGACAAAATATGGGTAACTCACAACAACACAACAAATGGCAGGCGTGGCAGTTTATTGATCACATCTCTCCAGGGAACACCAATGTTAACTGTAAGTGACAACAGAATGTAATGTAATGAAACCAAGACAAGAAAGCTCCAGGTAGCTGTCCGGCCATGGCTTCCATGGCACAATTTTGTTACATTCTTGGTCCCTCAAACCTTAGACTAAACCACAGTAGTTTCAGATTTTGCTTCCAAAATCCCATTTACAGAAAGAATGCACTCTCTTCTATCTGTACAAGGTTTCATGCAACAAAGCCGCCATTGTTGTCTTCGCCCACCGTTTGTTCAGCTGCTAATAAGCCTTCTTCCTCCTCAGAAATCAGGTATTTATTTACACCTCAGTTGAAGCTCGGAATCTTGGACTTTTGGTGCATAAGTTGTGAGTCCAATGGATTTATATGCATTGAATTGAATTGAGGTTTGTAATTGTTAGTAACTTAATTTGTATGTACACTTTGTTCTTAGTTCTGATGCCAGGATAAGGAGTGAAGTTCTATCTCCGTTCCGGTCGCTGCGGATGTTCTTCTACCTCGCGTTCATGGCGAGCGGTGCCTTGGGAGGACTAATAGCCACCACGCAGCTTATTGCTGCCCTGACCAATCCTGCGAGATCATCCGAAGTACCGGATACTTTAACGAGTCTCGGCATCGACATCGGAGCTGTATCGGTCTTTGCATTTCTGTATTTCAGGGAGAACACTGCCAAGAACGCTCAACTAGCCAGGCTATCAAGAGAAGAAAGCCTTTCCAATCTTAAGCTCCGGGTGAATGAAAATAGGATCATTTCGGTTAGCAGTCTGAGAGGAATTGCTCGTCTCGTCATATGTTCCGGCCCTGCATCGTTCGTCCTAGAGTCGTTTAATCTTAGTGAGCCATTCACTGAGATGCTTCTTGAAAGAGGGGTGCTGGTGGTTCCTTTTGCCACGGATGGGAATTCGCCTAGTTTCGAATTTGATGAGAGTGAGGACATGAAGGATATCACTGCCAAAAGAAAGAAGCTTTGGCAGCTGAACCCTGTTTATGTTTCCGAATGGACCGAGTAAGATTATGTTTCGAGCAATGCAACGATTGATTTATCTGTAGTTCTCTCTGGCTTATCTGATATATATTTGCTTAAACTTTAAATGCAGGTGGTTGAATGAACAAAAGAAGTTGGCTAGTGTTTCCCCTGAATCTCCTGTGTAAGAGTTCCTCACACCTTACTATATTCTTCACATTCGATGATACCGAATATAAACAGACATGCATTCTTAGGCCTTTCGAGCAATGCTTAGAAAATCGTCGATAGAAATCCCCGTGTTAGTCAAATTTACTCGTGCTGTGTTCATTACACAGTTATTTATCTCTGCGCTTGGACGGTCGTGTGCGTGGCAGTGGCGTCGGTTACCCTCCTTGGAATGCTTTTGTTGCTCAGTTGCCACCGGTAAAGGGACTATGGTCGGGCCTTTTCGATGGAATGGACGGAAGAGTTCTTTGAAAGGAAGGTTGGTTTACCTTCTATATGTTTCAAGTTTACAGGCTTTCATACAGTTGCAGTATGTACTAATTTATTCTTCAATTAACACACACACACACATATATGGTTCATATTACAATTGAATGCTGTTTAAGATGATTCGGGTTTAGTTTCTTGTCGAGTTCTTGTTCAACAAGTAACTGGTTCATATTATAAAACAATGAAATACTTTGCAGTATTGTCTGAATGTTGTCATTTTTTTGCCTCCTCTAATCACTGAATTTAGTTGACAACACTGATCATTTTCCGGGAATCCTCCTCGTAAAACTACACGAAACGGAAAGAAACACGAAGGGTTTGTCTATTTGATTGTGAAAACTTGTCTTGATTATCTGAGAATACAATATGTATAGCCACTGAGAAGCTCTCTAAATGTTACATTTTTCTCTTTGGCCTCATCTTATGTTCTTGCTCATGTAATGACTGTAGTCTTCTGCATATAGGACCGATCGTAAACACGAACAGTCGACAATTTTGGCTCCTCTATCGGATAGCAGATCCTTTTCCTTCCGTCTAGTTCTTTATTACAGATTTTACAGGGGTCTGCCTCATCTGTATCCCGAAACAACATTATGTATCTATAGATCCATATTCTTTTTAATCTTTTCATCTATTATACCTCAATCTAGTGATCACATTTCTCTCTTGTAAGCAAGCAGAGTAAGAAACCAAGAGGGACCGAGCTATACTGCCTGCGGTAGCTCGTTGAGTAGTTATGGTTAACATCGCGTTATGCCGTGAACCTCATCGGGGGAAACGGTAGCACAGTTCGAAGGGGACTCAGCTGTTATGACAGTAAAACGAATCTAACAGATGCTTTGATCAATTTTACGGATAGAACATCGATCCGAACAGGACTTTTTGTTCAAACATTGTTTAGGATCAAATCTTTATGTATATACACGCTCAAAACTGCTAGCTTTGAGATCCTACATGATCCATCCTCAAACTTCAAAGCATGTCTTAACCAGGCTAATGGCTTTTATTCGATGGCTCCAGATTACATTATCCGAAAATCCGGCACATCTTCGAATATAAAACAATCTGAATATATAAATATCGAACATATTTGAATATTCGATCCTCAGTTTCGAATTGGACTTGCACATATGTCAGCCAAACTTTTCAAAGGTAGTAAAAGAAGATGATCATATTGTACCCAACGTTTTTGGCAGAAACAAGTTGAAAGCTACAGATGGGGGAATGTCTAAACATGCATACATACAAACATACATGCATACATACATACAGTGGCTTATTTAACCTCTTCAACCTCATCCAGTGCGTAGTTGTTGGTAGATACATTGGCGTAATTCACCTTGTTGAATCGAACCACAACCGGGTACCTTGTCTTGGGATCCTACACCAAAATCAAAGTAAAAATGGAGATAAAATTAGATCATTTTTTCAAAGAAACATGTGGAAAAGGAACAAGGAGAAAGAAAGGGTGACCTGGTCAACTGTAACAACTGATCCATAGCTGTTGTACCAGTAGGACTCCCTCCTTAGAATCTTCACCTATGGCATCATCAACAACCAATTCATCATTTCAAAACATATAGAAAAATGGACAAAACTTGAAATGATCCAAATAAAGATAAAACTAGAAATTTTCTATGTATTTCTTATTGAAAATTTATTTTCGCCCCCTAATATAAAGTTCTGCGTCCGTCCCTGTAATACATAGAGTCATAGACCATGTTTGGTGAATCGAATTTGATTGTTTGGTAAATAGAGAATTGTAAGAGTGGATTAGAGTGATTCTTCTAAGATTGTTAAGAGGAGCTTTTGGGGTTTAAAGAATCGAATATATAAGTATCCATTCGTTATGGTTCTACAAATAACCTAAATTTAAATAATGCTTGTAAACTAAAATATATTATCATATGTAATTTAGAAAATTATTTTATGTTAGATTAAAAAAACCTAATTATTTTCATAATCCAATACATATATAGATACTATGTATTAATAATCAATAAACTATTTAAACAAATATTATATATAATCATGTTTTTAGTTAACATACTCCTCTTTTCCTTAAATTGTGGATTTAATACCTATTAGAAGTAAAAAAAAAAATCTAGTCCTCACATAAGTAGGAACTATTAAAAAAATAAATAAATAATCCTTCGCTATCGGTTAAATTCATCAAATATTTTTATATAATAAGCTAATATATAATTCTATGGCGTTGGAGGTAGCTACCTTGGCGCCTCTTTTTGGTCCAATTGGAGGTGGCTTGGGCTTGGGGGCTTCGCCGCCTTCTGGTGTTGCGGTGGTGGTTGCTGGGGTTGGAGACGGTGGTGAAGCCTCCTCCTCAGCTGCCCTCACAACAAGCCTTGAGTTGGTGTTTTTCTTGGAAGGGAAAAACACCATGTTAATGGTGGGCTTGGAAGCTGAGGTTGAAACATTGGGCGTTAGCACGAACCTTGAAGCAGCCGATGCCATGCTGGAGCAGCTAGCCATGTCTTCACTCGTCTGATATTTTGGCGGAGAGATTGGGAGGCGTTGAATGAAATGGATTCCCCGCGTTTTTGTTTGGCCCCCCAGAATTATCTCATCTTACAGAGAGTGGACTAAATCTTTTCCTCCACTAGGGAGCTGCCACCTATGCACCATATCTCTTCTGCATGTATAATGTGATTACAACTCATCCTTTCGCCCAATAAAAAATCTCGTACTCTTTTTTGTGTTATTATTTAGGATAAATATTTTATACATAGGCGGTGGAAACGGAAAGATTCCACAAGCACCTTAGTTTTAGGGTATAGAGAGTTAGTTTAAGATATAAGGTTTAGGAGTTTAGGTGTAAGGATTAGAATTTAGGGATAGTTGTTTCAATTTAAGGTTTAGGGTTTATAGGTTAAAACCTAAATCCTTATCATATTACCCTAAAATCTTAAACTCTAACCTATAAACCCTAAATTATAACCCTAAACCTTAAATTGAAACAACTATCCCTAAATTCTAACTCCATACACCTAACCCCCTAAACTTTATACCCTAAACTAACTCTTTGTACCTTAAAACTAAGGCGCTTGTGGAAATTTTTAGTTTCCACCGCCAGTGTAGAGGATATTAATCCTATTATTTATGCCTTTACACTAAAAATTAAATTTGGAGGTTAGGGTTAGGGTTTAAGAAATTAGAAGTAACGTATACTTTTAAGGTATAAGGTTTAGAATTTAAAATTTAAAATTATAACTTATAATTTAATTTTTTAATGTGTTCTTAGTGTTGAGACACAAAAATGAACAGAGAATTTGTGTCCTCCTTTCACCACATATAAATATACCCATATCATATGTCTTTTGTTCTACTACACTTAAGCACCATCCGATCGAGTAATTGAATTTTTAATTCATTTTTATTATAATCATTCACGTTAAAAAAATTTTGTTAAATTTTTTTTTATGAAATTTTAATTTAAAAATTGCAAGTCATCGCAATCGTTTTTTTCGATAAACTCATTAGTTAATTTCAATAGTAGAAATACTCCATTTAACAAAAAGGTTAACATTGTTTGGTTTCAAGCCGAATTGATGATTGAAATGTGACAAATTAAAACGTTTTAACTTTTAATTTCAATTGAGACTTTATTGATATTTGAAGAGATTGAGAGGTTTTTCAATAATATTAGCCATATGGAAAGGAAAAGAAGAAGAGAGTAGTTTGGTGATTTTTTTGGATCAGAGAAACCACCAAACAACAATAGAAAAAACGACGAAAAGAGACGATGGTTCAATAAAAACTAAATCTTTTTTTATATGCTATTGTTAATTGTCAGATCAATTTGAAATCAATCTATGTTAATCTTCTCGCCAAATGAAACTTTTCTCTTGTTGGAATTGATCGATGATTGCTCAATTCATCGAAAAATCAATTTTTTGTGAAAATTGTCAATTCTTAAAATTAGAGTTTTTGGCAGTTTTCAAAGTTAGTGACTGAAATGAAAATAAAGTAAAAGTTTAATGACTGCAATGCAATTTTTAAAAGTTTATTGACTAAAATAAAATCATTCTAAAACTCCAGTGACTAGTAATATAGTTTACCCTAAAAATTAACTATTTTCTGGGCGTATGGCGCACTTCCTCTCACGTGCCATTTAGGCGCCAAAACTTCAGCTTTTTTTCAACTTTTCTTTTCCCCCAAAACTTCAGTTCCCAAATCCAATCCTCATCCAAACAAAAGCTAGGGTTTTTGGTTTTATCCAATCCCAGAAATTCAATAACAAATGAAAGAACCTAGATCAAAACGAAGAGAAAATCTCACGGAATCAACCCCGAAGTTCCGTCTCCGATTCGAATTTCATCTCTTGCAAATCGGCCCAAAGTTAGGTGCCTCCTAACCCTATCCGATTCCCGATCAAATAGAGGTTGCTTTCTCCCCAAGTTATTTGTTTCCATTTATTCATTTATTAAACTAAAGTGGAGTCTAATTTGAACTTCTCTGGATCTATTTTTTTTCTTCAAATTTGAGCTCGCCCTGTTTAATTCTCTACCTGCTCCTGTTTGTTTGGACAGAAAATATTTTCCTGGATATAATTTCCTTGTAAACGCATAATTTAAAGGAATTCAATTTGATTACCTGCTCTTTTCCTTCTTGCTTGCACTTGTGTACTAGCGTTTTAAAAAACTTGTTTTTATGATGGTTCATATACAGCTGATGGCCCTAAAACTTCCGAGTTTGCGTTTTTCACTGAAGGAAGATGCGGGCCAAAGATCTGATTCACATTCAATGGAGAGGGTCAAAAACCCACCACACAAGTTGAATTCCAGCGAATGTTGTAGAGTAGTACTAGTAGGTAGGTTTAAGTCAGGCATTACCCTTTAACATAAATTGACTGATATTGCCTTCATTTTGTTCGGTACATTCAATTCCTTGCTTCTCGCTTAACAATTATGATATTTTCTTCTTTACTTGGCAGAGGGGACCGGGATGGTTCGGAACCTCTCTAAGTCCTCAGATGGGACCAACTCGATCGAAGGATTTTGGGTCCCCATCTGTCAGAAATGCTAGCTCTAAGGAGTTGGGGTCGCGGTCATCCAATGAAAAAGTTGAGTCTAAGGACTCAATATCACCATTTCCCATCAACAACGTGACAGATATCGACTTGGATTCATTTCCCTCGCCAGTTGACAGAGCAGTGAATAACTTTGGTATGCACCGTAAAGTGGATTCTTTGGTTCTTGTTTGTAGCAATTTCTTGTTTCACCGACTGCTATATTTATCCATTAACTACTTCTATGTAGTTGTGCTTCAATAATTATCATTTTGTCTAATCATTTGTTATCCTATTTATGTCTAAGGGTGTATTTTCGGTTTATTAGTGTAAATACTAGTCCATGATAAAAGTTATGTTCATAAACCATAATTTTTATTTTGAATCTTCGTACTTTTTAAGTATTGTCCTGGTATCAATGCAAAAGTTCCCAACTTTTTTGTCCATGATCAATCCCCAGTTGAAACTCTTTAGTTAAATTTCTCATGTCCAGCCTCCGTGAAGCCAAAATTATGAAGTTTTTCTTGCAAGTAACCACTATTCATTTTGTTGTTGACAGGAGAAATTTTAAAGAACGCCTTTTCATCTGTTGAGCCTATATTCTGCCTAGAAGATTGGTTAGAGCATCGTGATGACGACAAGAAACAAGGAGGTAGAAATACTTTTACAATACATTTAACTTTCTATTTCGAAAGTAAAGGTGGTAAAGAGGGGGAAATGGATATAGGGAAATTCTGCATATTGGTTTGACCTTGGAATTTCAAACTGTATATGAAAAAAAAAACACGAAAGCATCATCTGCAGTTTGAAACGAAATTAGTCATTTCTAAAACTTCATGAAATAAAATCAAATAATTTCAACTTTCAGGGTCTTATTCTGATCAAACGGAATCATTTTCTAGAAAGAGACAGAAACTCCTTCAATGGGCTCACAAATCATTTCCTGAGATAGAGGAACCCCATTCCAAGGGGTTAGAGTCAGACAGGTCTAGAGAGACTATGCTCTCTAATATCTACTCTCCACTGTATAACAACCGCGGCACCCTTCAAAATAGTTTAGAGTCGCCTCGCTATGAACTAAGAGAGAAAAATCTCATCTCCTGCATTGAAGGTGACTCCACTTTTGGCTTTCCATCTGTGAGACATGGATCTTTTCTACCATTTAGTTCTTTCAAAGAGCCTGATGATTTGTATGATCCAACTGGATCTTTTCCTGGAAGAGAGCCACAATTTCCACTGCTTGAATGGGATTCTATAAACATGAATAAAAGGAGCTTAGATGATTCGCAAAGTCTAAATGTTCCATTTAGTTCTATCAAAAACTTAGATGATTCGCATGATCCAGTTTCATCTTCTCCTGGAAGAGAGTTGCATTTGCCACTCCTTGAGTGGCATTCTGTAGATGTAAATGAAAGGAGCTTATCAGCTGCGTGTTCGAATTCAAATTGGACCCTAATTCCTGCTGTACAAAGTTCATGGAATCATCAGCAAAGTCAAAATAACTGGTGTGAATCATTTGGTTGGTACTCTTGGGTTGTGTTCATCACCTGTAATAAGAAATTATCCCCGAGATTTTTATGCATTAGTGTCTCCCGCCAGTACCAGTTACGACAAACATGAATCTGGAAGATCCAATTTAGAGACGGAGGAAGAAATAACTGCAGATTTGCAATATCTTCCTTCGACCTTATCACATTCGTCAAATTGCCTTTATCTCTATAGCAGATTGCAATCATTATGAAATTGCTTGTCAAGGCAGTGAGACTAGTAGCAGTCTCCCATCAAAATCACCTTGGCTTCATGAGAAATGCTTTGGTTCAAGAGAATCAGACTCCTGGTTTTGAAATCACCTTTCCTTAGCTCTTAATGTACCATGGAAATCTTTCGATCAAGTGGTTTAAGAAGATAGACTAGTCATAATCATGTCAAATATGCCTTCGATGTGGTCCTTGCATGTTTAAAATGCCCACAGGCTTTTGAAGATGCTGCAGTCTTTCGGTCTTCCATGAAAATCGTAGGGTAGCGAAGGTGGTTGCATCTTTCTTAAATCTCGTATTCGGACTATGAAAATCGCGAAGATAACTGATAAGATTTCCTTTTCTAGTAATTACATGTGACCCAGGAATCAATGCCATGGTTAAAACTTGCTCCAACCACATGGACATACTCATCTGTCGCAGAAAATGCAGGCCGCAGACAACCAAAAGAGAAAACTCAGAATCTTGCACCATAACTGTTGAAATCCCGGGATATTTTTTGAGGTGAGAATCAATGATGCATCATGTTAAGTAGAATTCTAGAAAGGAACAAATATAGAAAGTTGTTGTAGTTGATTCTGTTAATTCCATTAGTTAGAACGTGAAAGAGAAATCATACAACAGGTGATCATTTCTTATTCTCCCGATTCTTACCTGATTCAGCATAGCATAGCATCATCAGTTTATACGCGCGCGCGCACACACACACGTGTGTTTCTCAAGAAATTTCAGGGATTTATACAATCATCGTAACATGATGTTACAAACTTGCAGTCATTGTTTTGCAGTATAGTACTTCATGTCATTGATACTGAGTTATTGACCATAAGAAATGATCAGAACCTGTTGTATGATTTCCCTTTGTCTTTCTGTTTGTTTTTTTCGTTTTGCTTTCCTGTTCTTGATGTTGTTTGTCTATGTTGTTGTTGCTGTGTGTTTTCTTATTTGTGTTTTGGGTCCTTTGGACTCATGTTTCTTGTTGTTTTGCTTGTGTTTTCTGTTGTTTTCTTAAGGCTTAATACCCAAATACGTAACCAAGCTATACTTGTAGATCATTTTTGGTGCCTAAACTATTTTTAGCTCTAAATAGGTGACTAAAGTTTCAATTTTGTTCATTTTAGGTGCCTAACCGTTAACTACTGTTATTTTTATCAAAAAAATATTTTATTTTATTTTATTTATTTTTTAATTTAATTTTTTAATTATTAAAAAAAACCCTAAATTTCCCAAAACTCACAAAATGGCCCCAAATTCGAAATCCTTAACTTCCCCGGCCGAACCTGCCACCAATGGTTTCGCCGCCGGACTACCAAGATCGTTTACCCAACCACACATCGCCGTTAAACGGCAGTAGGTGTGTCGATCGGCTTCCTAACGTCGAAAGAAGCCAAAATCGCGAAAGAAAGTCGTCGGCACACCTACCGTCGGTTATCGGCGATGGGTGGTTGGGAGAAACAGTCGTGATGGTTCGGCGGCGGTAGTGGTGGCCTCCGATGAGATAGTAAACGACGACATTGACGGTAATTTGGGGATTTGAGGTTTTAGGTTAGGGATTTGGGATTGTTTTATAAAGATTTAAAACTGTTAATATTTTTAGAAAATTGAATTTTGAATTTTATTTAAAAACTAATTAAAAGAAATTAAAAATTAAAAACATGTCACTTGTTACAATTTAATTGGCTAACGGTTTTTATTAATGGTTAGGCACTTAAAATGACCAAAATTAAAACTTTAGGCACCTATTTAGAGCTAAAAATAGTTTAGGCACCAAAAGTGATCCACAAGCATAGTTTGGGCACCTATTTGGGTATTAAGCCTTTTCTTAATAAAGTCGGCTTGTTTAAAAAAAGGGTAAAGTACACCAATGGTCACCGAACATTTAGGGTGCGTTCATTTTAGTCACAAAACTTTTAAAATTTTTATTGGAGTTACCCAACTTTTAGTCTGTTTTCATTTTGGTCCCTCCCGTTAACTTCAGTTAAAAAAGCTGACGTGACGTGTTAACTTTCCTTCTTCCTCCATTTGTTTTTTTCTTTCCTTGCTCTGTTTTTCATCCTTTTATTCTTCAGGAGAGACATGCCTCTGATCATGAAATGAGACACCACCAAAAAAGAACACTCTAACAACAACTGCAATAATTATAAGGACAAGAAAATTTTGATGTGTTCCGTTCAGCTTTGGAATGCTGCTGCTGATGGTAATTGCTCCACTGATCACACTCTAGATAATAAAGCATCTTAAAGTAAAATGAAGACACCACGTTTAAGCTGAAGAATTAATTTACATTGAATTAAGTTTGCTGAAATTTAACTGTTTTTTGCTTCATTTACATCAGAGAAACCATGGAGATCCATGTAAAAACAGGGGAGAAGCGAGAGCATTTATGTCATTCAAGGTAAATTTGGGTTTTGCAGTGAGGAAAGAAGAGAAAAAGGAGATTCCGGTTCCTGAATTAACGCTTTTGACACCTGAAATCATGAATTTGAAAGAGGAATCAGGTTCCACGGGATCGAGGACGAATTGTAGCAGAGCAGTTCCATGTTCTGTAACCAGTGCTCGATCAAATTTACGGTCTGTTCCACTGCACATCAGCAGCAGCAGCAGCAGCAGCAGCAACAGCAAACCCGTATGAAGCAAAGGAGTACTTATGGGAAATCAAAGATCTTGTATTATTAATCAATAGGATCTAAGTGTTCTTTTCATGGCAAATCATTCTTTAATCCTTTTCGTTTCAAGTTTCTGAGTCAAAGTTCTCTGAATTGTTTTTGCAGTGGCCACTCCAAAGCAGATTAGGGAACTTATGCAAGTAGATGGCTTGACCAATGATGAAGTTAAGAGTCATTTGCAGGTGGAGGCAAGGCCAGTCTCTACTGAAGAACAAAATAAAAGCGGACTAAAAGTTGAGTGACCCCAATAAAAATTTTAAAAGTTCAGTGACTAAAATGAACACACTCTAAAAGTTTGGTGACTTACTGGTGTACTTTACCCTTAAAAAATGTTATCACACAACTAAAATATTATATTTTTGGGTAAACTAGGTCGGGGTGACCTGTTTTTACCACCAACCTTTAAATTGATCTACACCAAAACGATGTCGTTCTACTGGAAAAAAATATATGAAGTTGTGCACTCAATGAGGTTTGAACTTAAGACCTTAAGCATTAAAGTCAACCTCCTAACCAATAAGTCAACCTAATATTTTTAATTTATGCCTAACCACTAAACCTTAAAACCATAAACCCATTAGCAGCCAAAATAGATAGATTTGGGGTTTAAACTTTAAGATTTTGGTAAATTTTTTTGGGTCTTTTCGTAAATTTTGGAAATTTTATATTTTTTAAATCAATTTTTTAGTTTTTATAGTAATATATTATTTGTTTATATATTTTAATATTATTTGTTTATGAATAAAATTTTAGGGTTTAAAGTTTATATTTTAGGGTTAGGGTTTAGGGATTAATGTTTTGTCGAATTTTAAATTTTTTAAACAAATTTTGTTTTGAAAATTAGTCTTTTAATTTTTTTAATAATATATTTATCTATTTATATATTTAATATTATTTATAATATAAAAATATTTATATATTTTCATTTTATTTATTATTTATGTATTAATATATTTATGTATTTATATATTTAATATTATTTATATGAAAAATTACCATTTAGAATATATATTATTTGTGTTAGAAATAATTTAAAGATATTAAGTTGGTTTGGTGGTTAAGAGGTTATCTTTGATGCTTAAAGTCTCAGGTTCAAATCCTATCAAGTGCATAACTTCACATACTTTTCTCTAACAAAATGACGTCATTTTGGATCATTTAGTATCAAAATAACGGCACAAAACGACGTCGTTTTGGTACAGCGTCCATGTCATCACGGAGTTAACGATTTAACGGCAAGGTGGTATAAACGAGTTGAAAAAAAAAGTTTAGTGGTAAGTTTGGACCAATTGAAAGGTTGGTGGTAAAAACAGGTCACCCCTATAGTTTGGTGGTACCTGACATAAAATCATCAACCAAGTTTCGAAACTTGCCAAAAATACCACTAACTTAAAATGTTATCGAAAAATATAATATTTAAAGTTTCATATTCTCTAACATTTCAGTTAAGAGTCATTTGTAGGTGGAGGCAAGGCCTGTCTCTACTGAAGAACAAAAGAAGGAAAAAAATCGCAAGGAAAGTGAACTAAAAGTTGAGTGACGCCAATGAAAATAAAAGTGGACTAAAAGTTGAGTGACCCCAATAAAAAATTTTAAAGTGTAGTGACTAAAATAAACACGCTCTAAAAATTCGGTGAATATTAGTATACTTTACCCTTAAAAAATGTTATCACACAACTAAAATGTTATATTTTTTTATAACATTTTAATTTCATATTTTTGATTTCAAAAATTGTCATAAAACCTTTACCAAATTTTGAAACTTGCCAAAAATACCATTAACTTAAAATATTATCAAAAAATATAATATTTTAGGTTCCGTATTCTTTAACATTTCAGTTATATTATTTTTAGCCTCAAATTTGGTGGTTGTACCCTAAACTCGCCCCGTCCTAAATTTTGAAATATCCATTATAAAAAAGGTGATTTTGTACCTGCCAAGCTTTCCTGTCATTTGCCATCCATAAAAAAGTTTTAAAAGCTATATAAAATGGCTTTCGGGATAAAATCGGTTTGGTTCGATTAGAATTTTTATATTCTATTTATGATGTTAGAATTGTCATGTATTATTCTTAAAAAAGGTAATTTTTCAAATAATATATATATATATATATATATATATTAATACTATAACTTTTATATAGTACATTTTAGTTGTTTTAATCATTCGATGTGTAAAACACTTACTTTCTATTTTATAAAAATAAAAATACAGTTTGATTTAATTTGAATAATCATTTTTTAGACTTATGAATATATATACTCTAGCAGGACTACAATTAAATCTGATTTTTTTCTTTTATTTTCTTTACTCACACTTCCCTTCCATTTTCGACCCAAATTCTTATTTCTTACTCTAAGGACGAACATAACTCGAAAAGATCGACCCTTAAGTAAGGTTAGATGTTCAAATCGGTTGTTAAACAAAAAAATAACTCCTAAATTATTAATGCTAACAATTTTCATGGTTTTTTATTATGTGGTTCTTTATATTCTACTTGATTGAATTAGCAAAATGATTAACGCTATTTATAGTGTTAAATTTTAATTCGTATATGTAATATTCCAAAATTTTCAGTATCAAACTTCAATTTGTATCAGTATTTGAATTATTTTAAATATTAAATCTCTATTCCATTATTAATTTTATTAATAATATTGAACTAATTGAGACCTTATATTAAGTTATGAACTCATAAAAAGTGTCTATTCTGAGAATTTGGACTAAATTGTAAAAATTACAAAGCATCAAGGGTTAAAAGATAATTTGACATGATCAAATTATGAATGAATGGACATTAATTACACGTGTATAATGGTTTTATATACAAAAATTTTAGTGTTCCTCCATTCTTGGTCCTGATTATTTTCATTGTTTTCATTTTTGTCCTTACCTCTGATGTCGCTAGCAGCTGCCAACTATTTTGGTCCCTTAACTTGGACAGAGTAGTATTCAATTGAGACAATTTTGTCCAATTACTATTCATTTCACCTAATTCTCCTAAATATTTCTTCAACAAACCTTATTTCCTAACTTTCATTAGGCGCAATAATTTCCTAAAATAGCCCAAAATTTTCCTATTTTTTTTCAACAGGCAAATAAGAAGGGTAAGCAGGGGTGATCATTCGATCAGATCGAGTCGAGTCTAGTAAAAAAAAATTGAGTTAGTCGAGTTGACGGCTCCTATTTTATAACTTAAACATTATTTGAGATTTTTTTGAGTCGAGTTTATGAAATTCGAGTAGAGTTGTTCGAGTTTTTATTCAAATTTAATTGTATACATTTATAATGTTATGGTACTAATTGATTCCAATTTAAGCGATTTTTTATATAATATATATGTATGTATATTTCTTCATACTTTTTCATATGCAATATACATATATCATGTAGAGTTGAGGGATTCGACTCGAACTTAAAAATTGACCCACTAATTATTAAAAATTTTGAGTTATTTGAAGTTTCATTTAGTAACCCACTTTATCTAAAATTTTCTCAAATCAATTTTATGAAATTAAAATTCGAGTTAATTCGATTAAATAAAAACGTAACTTATAACCATCAATCCTAAAACACAATCACAATCTGAACATCTACCCCTAAATTAGATCAACATGTGAAAATAAATGTTTCATCGTTAATGTATAAAATATCTTCTTATTAGAAAAATCATTAACTCATCATTATTAACTTTTTGGGGCTTATGTTCAAAAAAAAAAACTTTGGGGGATTAAAAAGTAACAATATTTAACTCATTTACCCCCCACGCTCCCACGCTGACGGGCTGACCCACTCAATCAACTCACCCCCCAAATCTCTCTCTCTCACAGGCTGTGAGTCACAGCTTCTTCCTTCTCAATTCTCATTCTTCTCTCTCACAGGCTGTGAGTCACAGCTGCTTCCTTCTCATTCTTCTCTCTCTTCCGTAATCGAAACTAATAAATGAATCATAGTTAAATGAGCCATTTAGAATCCGACACTCAGAGTCGGTGGAGAGAGAGAGAGAAAGCATTTTCCTTCGTCACCAAAACAAGCTAAACCTCAGAAGGCCAAATCCCCTCTCTCAGAGCTTTCATCTTCATACACGCATTTCACTGGAACGGAGCCACCTATCGCCGCCTATCGCCGCCTATCGCCGCCGTGTTTGACAGATTCCGGTGAATCTGCGGTCACATTTCACGTGATGTTAGGTTCTGTTCACCAGGTCCTTCTCTCTCTCTCTATCTCCGTCTTCCTCTCTAATCTAGTCTCTGTTTCTTACTCGTACTGGAAACGGCAGCGTTTCCTCGGCATTGTCAGTTTCTAGGAAGAACTGAGGAGCACCTTTTAGTTTCACTGTTCTGGCGTTCTTCTTCGATCTCTATTATTTTAGAAGATTTTATTACTTTTACAGAAGTGTAACAGCAAAATGAATTTGAATCTCTGTTTCTAGATTTGCTTTTCTTTAACTCTGCAGTTGTTTCAGCTTTTTTTAAGCTATTTATGTTACTTTAGATTTCTTTCTTTTTGATTCAACATATTCTAGTTTTTGAATATCAAAGTTCCGTTCTCTTTACTTGATCTAGATATTAATAAATTTCTTTGTTTGATATATTTTTTCTCATTTTCCAATGAATGCAGTTGATTCCTTACTTTGATCACTGTCAAATTAGGGTAAAAAATTGACCTTTTGAATAGAAAGAATACTTTACAGTTTTTTGTTCAGAGGTTATAGCGACGTGTGATGTGAGACATGCGAGGAAAAGAGAATATTTTTCTTAAATTTTCACTCTGTAAGAATAATAGATTTGTCTTTTTATTGAACTTTATATTCATCATATCCATTCAAAATCAAATTCCCTTTTTCTCCATTTCTTCTTTGCTTTTCAAGCCTGGGAGCGTTTTTTTTTTTTGGGGGGGGGGGGGGGGGGGGTTGTTTAAATTGGTTTCGAGGCATGGAATTGGTAGAGGAAACAAGTTTGAATTCTAGGAGTATTGTACTTTTCAGTTAGTTGGGGGTTGGGACTTAGGGTTATAATATGATGTTCCTGCAATTTCAATTAATTATGAGTCATCTTTGAATCTTTTTTTTTTTTTTGCTTTTCTCTTAGTAGTTTATGATTTTTCTTATTGTATTTTAAGGAAATAAATCTTGGTAATGAATTTGGTACTTTTTATTTGTGTGGTTAACAGGTATTGAAATGAATGGGATTCAGGAAAGGAAAGGTATATTGAGAAATTTCCAGGAATGCCTGTGCGCTCTCATGTAACTGATTTGTTGGCTGTAGCTTGAATTTGACATTTTGTCTTTTCTCTTAGTCGGTTTTAATTATCATTTTGTATGTTGAGAGAACCTTGGAAGTGAATGTGGTATTTTTGATTTGTGTGATTAACAGGTGTTGAAATGAATGGGATTCAACAGAGGAAAGGTCAGAATATTGAAAAATTTCCAGGATGCCTGGGCAGGATGGTAAACCTGTTTGATTTGAACTCAGGTGTTCCTGGAAACCGCCTGCTTACTGATAAACCACATCGTGATGGTGACTTCCTTTCCATGAAGAAGCTAGTATATTTTGCTTGTTTGTTTTGTTTTTGAAGTTTCAACATTTTTCCTTGTAGTGGGATTATAACACGGTTCCATGATTTTCATCCGTCTCTGTATTCCTTTGTTCCCTTCAATTCAATGCATTTAGCATTCCTTTTGCCCCATGTTAATTGAAGTAATTTCAATACTCTATAATACCTTTATTTTTTTCTTACAATATTTTTTAAGTTTTAGTATGTTTTAAGATAATGGAATTTTATTTTAATACTGGGGATCATTTGTTCCAACTCATGTTGATTGCCTTAATGATGCTTGCCTTTTATTTGCCTTTCTACGTTTCTGGTGTTAACTCACTGGAAGTTTTAAGTTGCAACTCCCACTCCCCCAAAAATCACTTTGACATTCAATTGTATGCATGAATCTGGCATCGCTTAACGGTATTTTTGGTTGTTTATATTTATCTTGCTATTTTAACACAGTGCTGGTTGATGGGCAGGTCCCTCACACTCTAGGAGTCAATCTGATGTTGTAAGGATGTTAAGCCCCACCTTTGGAGATCCAATAGAGGATAAAGTGGTAAATATTGGGTGTTTAGCCTCTGCAATAATAATTATTATAAGCAAGTTGGAAAGAGATTCTGTTTGTCTCTATATCTCCCACCTTTTTTTGGCAAGATATATCTTCCACTTGAATTTTAAAAATTAATATAACCTTGTATTCTCACCTGTTTTATTTCTTTTGGTGTGTGCAGATGGTATCTGAGTTAAGGAAAACTTTGTCAAGCAAGAAAGGTAACGTAACACCCATGAAGATGCTCCTGGCCCAGGAGATGTCAAAAGATGTGGAGTCTAAGCGTAACCCACCCAATGTGATTGCTAAGTTGATGGGACTTGATGCGCCAAGGCAACAGCATAGTTCATCTCCAAAAAGATGCCGTTTTAAAGGTTCTTCTCGACATTCTTTGTGTCATTCTGAGATACCAGTGGAAAGCTGGGAGCAAGATCAAGGCTTTCCAGACGAGCAAATGCAATGTGAAGCAAGTCCCTGTGAAGTGCCGAACAAGTACAAAGATGTTTATGAAATCTGGCAACAGTCCCCAAGAACAACCTATTCAAGAGATAGCTCTCCACAAAATGGGAGCTATATTGATAATGTAAACGAGAATAAAATGGCTCTAGTTCGTCAGAAATTTATGGAAGCAAAACATCTGGTGACAGATGAAAAGCTTCGCCAGACCAAGGAATTTCAAGATGCACTGGAAGTTTTGAGTTCCAATAGAGAGTTATTCCTCAAGTTTCTGGACGAGCCAAATTCCACATTCTCTCAGCATCTTAACAATTTCCGGAGTTTATCTCTACCTCCTCAGACAAAGCGTATAACTGTTCTTAGACCTTCTAAGATGATAGACAAAGAAAAACTTGCTGGAACAGGTGACAAGGCTGATAAGCAGACCAAGAAACCAATGCAGACAGGCCAAGTAATTGGATGGGGTAGAAATAACACTGCATCTTCTCCTTTCCCCAGTCCAAAAGTTGATGAATATCTTTCCCAACCAACTAGAATAGTGGTATTGAAGCCCAGTCCTGGGAAGACTCAGGACATTATCAGAACTCCGGCATCTCCATCTCCCCCTTTGGCTAGAATATTACTTGGTGGAGATTTATGTGAGGAACCTGAAGAAGATGACGCACAAGAATCAAAAGAAGTGGCGAAGGAAATCACTAGGCAGATGCGTGAAAATATGATGGGTCACAGGAGGGATGAAACATTACTTTCTTCTGTGTTTTCCAATGGTTACACCGGTGATGATAGTTCATGCAATAGATCTGAAAATGAGTATGCTGTGGAAAACCTCAGTGATTCAGAGGTCATGTCACCAACTTCTAGACATTCATGGGATTACATAAATAGATTTGCTAGTCCTTATTCTTCCTCTCCCTTCAGTCGTGCATCATGTTCTCCCGAGTCCTCAGTTTGTAGGGAAGCAAAAAAGCGGCTATCAGAGAGATGGGCCATGATGACATCAAATGGGAGTTCTCAAGAACAAAGACATGGCAGAAGAAGCTCAAGCACATTGGGTGAGATGCTTGCTCTTTCTGACACAAAGAAGTTGTTGAGATCTGAAGAAGAGGGAAGTAGTAAAGAACAAGAAGCTAGGGGATCAACTTCCTGCATAGCTAGTAACTTGTATAAAGAAGAAAGTACAAGTGATTCTCCCAAGAATATTCTGAGGTCAAAATCTGTGCCTGGGTCTGCCACGATGTATGGTGTCGGGCTTAATGGTGAAGTTTCAGATGCTGAAGCTAGGAAAGAACAAGTTCCCAAGGAACTTATGAAGGCAAAGAGCATGAAATCATCTTTAAAGGAGAAGGTTTCAAGTTTATTTTTCTCGAAGAATAAAAAAACAAATAAAGAAAAATATTGTGGATCTCAATATACAGATGAATCTCCATCTGCGACTCCTGGAACACCAGGGTCACCCTTAATTCATCCTCGACATATTAACAATGATGCATCTCAGTGTACAAATGACAGTCACATCCAAGAGTGTTTGTCTCTTGTTCTGGGTGGATCAGCAAGTAAAACTCCTTTACCAGACTTGATTGGCACGGGACAGAAACAAGGCATGATTGCTGTGGAGGTAGTTCAAACTTAGTTTCTTGGTTGTGCACATGTCTATCAAATGTTTACATCGTGCATACATGCATAGAAATCAACCTGCTCTAGTTTTTCTGCATTGAAATATGTTGCCTCCCAGTTGTTTAATCCAGGAAAGAGGGTAGCACATGAACTTCAAATGTTCATTCCTCATTCTCTGGAGTTGTGAATGCTGAACGTGAATGGGGATACTTCCGAAAACGGGGTTAGAATCGATTTTGCTGATTTAATGGAAGGGTACCTTGGGTTTTCGTGAATAAATAATTCCTCTAGTGGAGTTAGAATACATTTTGCCAATAATTTTAATCTGTTTGAACAAAAAGACAAGTCTTCATCTTTTTCAATTGGAAGAACTGATCAAGGGTTGATCTCATATTTAAGAGTGTCATTATTTCTATCAAATTGTTTTTGGTTATGGGAAATATCATTCATAGTTTTAGAGAACTTAAGAGGGCAGAGGCACCCAACTTGTTATCGGATATTTTGTTTTCTGAGTTTTTCGTATGACTTTAATCATTTTTAAATACTTGGTTACCTTTTGTAGGGAGGCTTGTCTGTAGCAAAACCTTCAATCCCTTCCCGTATAACCGAGAATCAGGAACAACCGAGCCCTATCTCGGTTTTAGAACCTCCTTTTGAGGAGGATGAGAACACAATTTCAGAGTCCTCTGGTGGTATCAAACCAGTGCACCGAGGTAAACTTCACTTCTTAAACTTGGAAAATTTTAATTTGTATGATTATTTGTCTCTTATCCTCGATCCTCATCTATTGCCCCTTGTATTAATACAGGATTGGGAGTGCCACCTAGGTCTAACTTGATTGACAAGTCACCGCCTATAGAATCAATTGCTCGCACCCTCTCATGGGATGATTCTTGCTCGGAGACAGCAACATTATCATACCCTTCAACAGTCTCTTCAGTTACCAACGAGGAAGAACGGGATTGGATTTCATTTGTCCAATTACTATTATCAGCTGCTGGTCTCAACGGTGAGGAGGTGCAGTTCGACTCGTTTATTGCCAGGTGGCATTCACCCGAAAGTCCATTGGACCCATGCTTGAGAGACAAATATGCCAACTTGAACAACAAGGAGCCTATGCACGAGGCTAAGCGACGACAGTGGAGGTCAAACAGGAAGCTCGTGTTCGACTGTGTCAATGCAGCATTAGTAGAACTCACGGGCTGTGGATCAGACAGTAGTATGAGAGCTATTATGTCATTCGACAGGGCCCAGACGAGAGGCAAGGAGAGTGCATCACCCATGCTGGTGGACCATGTATGGTCCCAAATGAAAGAATGGTTTTCCGTCAAGGTGAAACGTTCGGTGGGGGACGATGGGGACAGCGACAGCGACAGCCTGGCGGTGGAAAATGTGGTGCGGAAAGAAGTGGCGGGTAAAGGGTGGGTCGATAATATGAAATTGGAAACAGACAATTTGGGAAGAGAAATAGAAGGGAGGTTGCTAGAAGAACTTGTGGAAGAGGCAGTAATTGATTTTAACTGGTAAGTTGTTTTGAGTTTTTGTTTGTTTGCATGTTCATCCCCCCTTCCACTATTAGTTGTATGGATGAGAAGATACTATAGCTCTGATGATGGATGTTAATGGAGGCATTGCTATATTTTTTTGGGTGCATAATTTATTATTTATTCTCTAATCCAATGGTATCCTATTGATGTACGGAGAAACTTTGTTTATACAAGCGTTTTAGTTTTAGGGTTTAAAGATTCTGTTTAGGGTTTAAAGTTTAGGGGTTTATGTGTAATAGTTATGAATTTAAGGGTTGTTGATTGAATTTTTTGTTTAAGGTTAAATTTTAAGGTTTTTAGGTTAAACCTTAAAATTTTAAACTCTAATCTTAAACCCTAAAATGTAATCTTAAACTTCAAAATTAAGGTGCTTGTGGAAATAAAAAAAATTTACTACCTATGCATGAGGTAATAATTTGATGGGTAAACTATGTCAGGTACCACTGAACTATAGGGGTGACCTGTTTTCATCACCAAACTTTCAATTGGTCTAAACTTAATGGGATTTGAACCTAAAACCTTAATTATTAAAGTCAACCTCCTAACCATTAAGCTAGCCTAATATTTTTTATTTATTTCTAACCATTAAACCCTAAAGCCATTAGCAACTAAAATAGATGGATTTAGGGTTTAAGCTTTAAAATTTTGGTGAATTTTTGGATCTTTTCGTAAAATTTGGAAATTTTATATTTTTTAAATCAGTTTTTTAGTTTTTATAATAATATATTATTTGTTTATATATTTTAATATTATTTATTTATGAATAAAATTTTAGGGTTTAAAGTTTATAGTTTAGGGATTAATGTTTTGTCGAATTTTAGATTTTTTAAACAAATTTTGTTTTGAAAATTAGTCTTTTAATTTTTATAATAATATATTTATCTATTTATATATTTAATATTATTTATAGTATAAAAATATTTATATATTTTCGTTTTATTTATTATTTATGTATTAATATATGTATACCAATATTTGAATATTTTTATATTAAAAAATATATTTGTATTATTTAGCTAAAATAATATTATTCATATGACAAACTACAGTTTGAAATATATATTATTTGTGTTAAAAATAATTTAAAGATATTAGGTTGGCTTAGTGGTTAAGAGGTTATCTTTGATGTTTAAGGTTTTAGGTTCAAATCCCATTAAGTGCACAACTTCACATTTTTTTTCTAGCAAAACGACGTAGTTTTGGGTCATTTAGTATCAAAATAGCGGCACCAAAAAGACGTCGTTTTGGTGCAACGTCCATGTCATCACGGAGTTAATGATTTAACGGCAGAGTGGTATAAACGAATAAAAAAAATAAAATTTGATGGTAAGTTTGGATCAATTGAAAATTTGGTGGTAAAAATAAGTCACTTTCTATTGTTCGGTGATACTGACATAGTTTACCCTAATTTGATTTATTAGTTAAAGCCAGGCTGATTTTTTATGTACTTGCAGAAACAATATAGCTTGAGGTGGAATTTGACCCAGTTGCAAATTGCAATTGCCCAAGTATATGTTGGGCTTTACGTCGACCTCATGATTAGGCTAACGTAAGGCCTAGTTGTGGCTTCAATTCTAAAATTAGTTCTTCGAGTCCAAAACTGGAGTGTGGACTTCATTTCCTTGAGACAAAAATTGTAACGAAGAAATTAGGGATGAGTATGGGTCGGATTTTTGGTTGACCTAAAAACAATATTCAAACCTGACTTGACCATGTCCTTAAAAAATTTGACTCGATCCGATCTTTAAAAAACAGTTAAATTTAAGGATCTAATTGTAAAATAAATAATTTTAGAGATTTAATTGTAAAAAATAATTTTAAGGGCTTAATTATAAAATGTATAAATAAGTGACATCTCTAAAAATATAAGAGAAATTATACTATTAGTCTCGGGTCGGGTATTTTCACCCTAAATTTAAATTCAACTCGATCTCACTCTTAATAAAAATTTGACCTTACCCGAACTCTTTTTTTAACAAAAAACCCAACCAGATTTGGTCGGGTTGGGTGAAATGGCAATCCCTATTGGAATTCGATCCATTGGTAGATTAATTTAGATAAGATGTTATAAAAAAATTATTATTGAAGTGATCTTTCTAATTTAATTTGTTTCGTTCACAATGCCAGAATTTGAATCTTGAATTTTATTTAAGAAATTACGGTTGATTCTATTAAATCAGTTGATATTTTTTTTGAGAATCTAATTTTAAATTAAACACTAATTTTTAAACATGATACATAAGATATGTTGTGAATCTATGATTTAGTTCTTAAATAACAATTTAAAAACATTTAATTATTTGAAGAAGTTGTGCAACCTATGAATCTATGATTTAGTTGTTACATAAACAATAAAAAATAGAACATTGAATTATTTGATGAAATTTTGCAACTTATCAAAATTGATTTTTTTAATAGATCAAAATTGAAATATGATTAAATCAAATCAAGAGTGAGCTCATTTATATTACATGTTCAAAACTGTTTAAAGACATTTAAAATAGAATGGTCCATTCATGATTTTATAATCAACTGTGTATTTGATCTGAGATAAAGAACATTTAGAATCCAATTACAATAATGGTCCACCAACTTTATGTGACGGTTGTTCATCCCTTTGTGTCATGGTGGTAAAAGTAGATGTTCATTATCCTTTGTGACCCGTGTTCGAACACCAGTAATGCATGTTGTGTGTGTCGTCTTTGAAAAGATTAAGAAAGTTGAACAGATGCTACCCTTGCATTACACTAACATATTCAAAAAAAAAAAACTTTATGTGACGGTTACACTATTTATCCATAAACAGAATAAAACACAAAATAAAGTATTTTTTATTAAATAGAGAGATAATTATATTTTTAAAATTAATATAATAATTTGAAATCATACAAAACTAAACAACATAAATATCCTCATACACTCGACCAATTAATGAATCTCGGATGATAATGTACTTTGTTCTATAGCTATAAGCTAATAGCCTCTTTAGTTGTTGAATAAGGCAAGTATGTCAATGGTACTAACTAGGGGTGATAATGAGCATGACCGGCTCGCGAGCTACTCGGGCTCGGCTCGGTCAAAGCTCGGCTCGAGTGAGCTCGACTCGGGCTCGGGCTCGGCTCGAAAACTTAACAAGTCGAGCCGAGCTTACCCAGGCTCGGCTCGAAAAGCTCGTGAACAGGCTCGGAATCTACATATGCACTAAAATAAATTATGTGTTTGTATTTTCTTTCATTAGTTGATTGTTGTTTGATTTTGTATTTTCTTTAATTACGTGTTTGTATTATAAGAATATTTATTGATTATTTGGATTAATCTAATTTTTGGCACTTTTTTCCCCTTTCCGGTCATTGAATTTTGTTTTAGTGTTGGTTATGAAAGTGATTTTTAATGAATATTTTATATAAAAAAACTATAGCAAAATCAGGGATTTAAATAGCGTTCGAGGTCGCGTTTTCGGTCGCGTTGCGTTTATCGCGTTTGCGGAGATAACGGATGCTATTGCGGTCACTGCAGGTGTCGCGGTCGTGATTTTTTTCAAAATTCGCATAACTTATTGTATTAATCAATAATTATAATTGTAATTATTTAAATTCACTTCTTATGATTTTTATATTGTTTTCTAACATTTAGATTAGTAGATTATTAAAATTAAATAACTAAATTCAATGAAAAATAAACTTTGCACTCCAAAATTAAGAGAAAATGAAGATTAAATTAATATAATTAAAATATAAAAAAGACTAAAATGGATATTTATCCATCCTTACATAAAGCTTAAGGGAGCAAGGAGGAAAACAACTATAAATGATAGGTTATGCAGTACTTTTCAATATCCCACATCGGTGAGATATGTAAAGCAATGAGGGAGAACCGCCTATAAATAGGGGCTCAGGCGCTGGAGGAAGTAAGCACATTAACCTTGGCTTTTATGGCTGAGATCTTGCTTAAGTGGGCTTTTTGTGCACACAGCTAAGTATATTTTTTAGAATGATGGCTTATTTGCCTTCATTTACAAACTCTATTGAGTTTGACTTTGCATTCAGTTGATTTTAAAGCTGGATTATGTTCAATCTGGTTTGTTTAAAGTTGATAACGGGCCGATAACGGTAAAAGTGCCCCGTTATTACTCTGAGCAAAATTTTCTATTTCGAGCTGAGCCGAGCCTAACGAGCTTCGAGCCCGAGCCCAGCCCAATAGAATTGTTTTCGAGCCGAGCTCGAGCCTAAAATTCCGAGCTCGGCGAGCTTCGAGCCTGAGCCGAGCCTAATTATACTGTTTCCGAGCCGAGCCGAGCCTGGCCAGGCTTGGGTTCGGCTCAGCTCGTTATCACCCCTAGTACTAACATGGAGCATTGATGGCTTTAGCATTGCTTTTAAAAAGTAATTTTTAAAAATGTTGTTAGATATAAATTTTCAAAAAGAATTTTAAAAAGATGGTTGTAAGATTTTAGTGTTCGACATTGTTCTCAAAAAATGTTTTTAAGAAGATAAATGGTTATTTTGGACATGATATTGTAAGTTATATATACGTGTGTGTATATATATATATTCGTATTCTCTAATGCTATAATATATAAAAATATTTTCATTAATAAACATATTTTTTTAACAATTGTACGTATTCCATGAAAATATAATAAAATTTAAAATATTTTATTTAAAAACTTGACATGAATAAATAATATTATTTTAAAATTAAAAAAATAATTATTAATTATATAATTATATCTTTGTAAAGAATTATAAATTTATAAATTATAAATAAACACAATAACAAATGAATGTTAAAATTATAATTTGGCTCTCAAAATCACTTTTACAACCGCAAAAGCTACAAAATTTTAATTTTTGCGTTTGAGTTGGAAATCACTTTTCAAAAATAGTTTTTTCTCTAAAAGCTAGCTGTTTAGCACAGTTTTTGGTCACAGACCAGTATTTGGAGCCAAAAGCTAGTTTAAAAAGCAATATTAAACAAACCTAAGTGCTCTTTGTTATGTCCCGTGTTTTCTGTTTCCTTCGATATTCAAAGCTTAACATCCTTGAGAAATATAACATTAAGATACTCAAATTATAATATTTATTCTAAATTGATTCTTAAATTTTGAATTTTTTAAATTTATTTTTCAAAATAAGAATTTTATTTTAAATTAATTCCCCAACTTTTGAATGTTCACATTTCATCCTCGAATTATTGTTTACGTCACATCATATCATTACATAATACACATTTTGTGTTTACATGACAATTAGTAACTTTTTAACGGTTTATTAACATGAGATATGATTAGCATGTATTGATAATCTGGGATGAAATTGGTATGTTCAAAAGTTTAGGGATCAATTTAAAATAAGGGTTATAGTTTTGGGGTGAAATTGAAACGCTCAAAGTTTGAACGATAAATTTAGAACGAGAGTCATAGTTTAAGGATGAAATCAAAATGTTTAAGAGTTTTAAAGAAAATTTTAAAATGAGAATAATAGATAGAGTAAAGTTATACCATCATAAACATCCTCATGATTTTTTTCTCGTACTTTCATGTTTGAAGACTTGATTGATGTAATGAATAGGGGTGTATACGATTCAGTTTCGATTTAATTTTGTAAATTATTTTAGTAATTATCGAGTTTCGATTTGGTTATTTTCGATTTTCAATTTTTACTTTGATAAAATAGTTTTATTTTATAACTTTCAAACATTAAATAGTAAAGTTTTAAAGTGTTTTTCATAAATATTTATTAAAAATTTAATTTTTAAGTAAAATAGTAATAATTAATAATGCATCTATAGTATTTTAAGTATAAAATACTTATTTTTACATTATAAAAATAAAGCTTAAGGGTGTAAGAAGCCTTTAAATTTTGGAGGGAAAATCAATTAAGTCATTGAACTTTTTTGCACCCAATTAAGCTCCTTGAACCAAGAAATTTAATAAATTAAAACCCTTTGAGCAATTTTGACCATTAAATCTTGTCAACTTTTTTCTTTAGATATTACTGGCACATGATACACTGCATTTCTATCATGTTGAATTTACCGTTTTCTCAAAAAAAAAATTATGTATTTATAAGTTTTTTTATATAGAATTTTTAGAAAATTTAAAGATTTTTTAAATAAAATAAAAAATTCTGAAATGTCAAGTGGAAACATTGTGACACGACGCACTACACCAACAGATCCAAAAAAATGTCAATATTTAATGGTCAAATTGGTCAAATAGCTTAATTGATTCAATTTCTTGGTTCAAGAGCTTAATTGATTCAATTTCTTAGTTAAAGGACTTAATTGAGTGCAAAAAAAGTTCAAGGGCTTAATTGATTTTCTTTTTTAAAAGTTCAAGGGCTTCTTACACTCTTACGCCTAAAAATAATTATAAATTAAAAAGAATCAAATTCGGTTTAATTTGAGTAACCATGATTTGTAAAATTATGAACCATAAACTGTCCAAACACCTAAATTCAGATTAATTTTCAATTTTTCGGGTCGGCCTTAGTACTGAATTGAATGGCATTATTATGTAAAAAAAATGCATAAATAATTATTTACGTAAATGACCCACGGTCAATGTTATTTAAAAAAATAACCTCCAAATCGTTCACGTACGACGAACTCGCGTTCTACAAAAATCGATCTTCATGTTAGAAAACGCAAAAAATTAATTTTTTTTCCCCTTTTAACCAACTTACTCAACATGGAACTTGTGTTTTATAAAAAGCGAAGTTCAAACTCATTTTCTGTAGAAAGTGAGTTCACCACATTTTCTAAATAACATTGACTGAGAATTATTTACGTAATAATTATTTTAAAAAGGGTGTTTTATATAATAATGACGTAATTGAATACTAAGATTTTCAAAAGTAAAAAATGATGATGTGATATCTTAAAGATAGTTGACCTCATCAACTATGGAGTATCAATGCTGTTGCTGTATGGTGAGGCTCTTAAATTGCTAAAATTTATTGACCAGGCTCATTTCCTTGTGGTATTCTAATAATATGCTACTCTGCTTAAAATACATGGGCGAGTCTAACATTCGGCATATTTAGGGCACGGTTAAAAAACAGCAAGTTTCGAAATTTGTTTATAAACTGAAATGTTAGACTTTTGGATAATATTTTTAGTTGATTTTTTAATTTTTTTTTACAAGTATTGATACTTATTTTGTAAGTATCGATACTTTATCTCAAACTGAAATTTTATAAAATAAAAAAAATTAAGTATCGATACTTACAAAATAAGTATTGATACTTGGAAAATAAGAATTTAAAAAACTAACTGAAAATGTTATCAAAAAGTCTATTCAGGTCTTAGACAAATTATAAAACTTGCAGTCTTTTAACCACACCCTAGACATGCCGCACCCCAGACCTATCCAAAAACATGGCTGAAACCAACAATTAATATCGATTTGAATGCTGAAGACTTCAAGACAATTAGGAATAGACATCGCCAGTTCTTTTTCAGTGCTCTTATTTATGTCCATTTACTAAAAATTTAGGTTAAAGTTAGAGTTTATGATTAAAATTTGGGGTAAGATGTATTTTTTAAAATTTAGAATTTAAAAGTTAAAGTTAGAATTTAAAATATAACTTTTTTTAGTGTTGGTGTATAAATAAATTGTCGAAAAAGGACAAAAACTTTTTTTCCGACAATTAGAGCACAACTTCACCGGATGGTGTTGTTATAGTATAAATCGAAATTATTCTCTTTGAATACAAATAGATTAAGGTTTTGTCATGATTATGTGCGTCCTGAAATATTTAAATTTATATGGTTACACAAATTTTTATGAAGTTGGTAAGAATTTATGTGGTTACACAAATTTTTACTCAATTAGTAAGAGTTTCAGTAGAAATTCAAATTCTTACTCAATCTTACGTAAATTCTTACAATTTTTAGTAAAAATTTATGTTAGTCGTATTTTAACCGTATTTTAAGAGATTTTTTTCGACTTTTCCCCAAGTATACCAAATAACTCCCAACAACATTTCTCACCATAAAAAAAAATACTTTTTTTCCCAACCCCATTGGCCCCATGCAAGTGAAAGAAAGTCTTTCACCATTAAAAACCAGAGGAAAAAGGCCTAACCCACACCTTAAAACCATGTATAAAACCATCCCCATCATTCAAACACAACCCCACATTGTCTCTCCAATAATGTCAAGTCCTTGGTTTTTCCTTAACCTGGTCACTACAATTGCTATTACGGTTCCACCTACTCCATTGGCCGAGGCTCGAGCTTTCTTCGTTTTCGCTGACTCGCTCGTTGACAATGGCAACAATAACTACTTAGCCACTACTGCCCGTGCCGACTCTCCACCCTACGGCATCGATTACCCGACACACAGACCGACAGGCCGCTTCTCCAATGGCTTAAACCTCCATGACATTATCAGTATGCTTTACATTTTTACACCCATCTTTCCTTCCATTTGTGAAGTTGCATGAATTGACACTTTAAAAATTGTGCTTAGGTGAGCAAATTGGCTCGGAGCCTACATTGCAATACTTGAGCCCTGAACTCAGGGGCCAAAAACTACTTGGTGCCAACTTCGCCTCTGCTGGGATCGGAATCTTAAACGACACCGGAATTCAGTTTGTAAGACCATCAAACGAATTTCGATGCATTTCACACTCGAATTAGGCGGCCGGTGGGTCCTAGTGACCAGTACCGGACCATTAGGCTGCGTCCCAGCCGAGTTAGCCATGCGGAGCAGGAACCGGGAATGTGTGCCGGAAATCCAACTAGCAGCAAACATATTCAACCCTTTACTTGTCTAGTTAATCCAACAACTCAACTCCCAGCTCGGCTCCAACATTTTCATTTCGGCCAATGCCTTTTCGATGAACATGGACTTCATCTCCAACCCTCGAAGATTCGGTTTGTTTCTCTGCAAACAATGTCCTATGGAATCAACCAATAATTGGTTTAAACAAAAGCATAATAATGTACCGTCACATATGTTGTTTTTCTTACAGGTTTCGTGACATCAAAGGTAGCATGTTGTGGGCAAGGACCCTACAATGGACTAGGATTGTGCACCGGATTGTCGAATCTGTGCCCCGACCGCGACGTCTACGGTTTCCACCCGAGTGAGAGAGCGAATCGGTTGATCGTTCAGCAGTTCATGATAGGATCTACTGAGTAAATGAATCCGATGAATCTAAGCACAATCATGGCCATGGATTCAAGGACCTGATAATTGAAATATATATATATATATATATATATATATATATATATTATAAAACTCTTAAGTTTTACACGTTTTTTGGACTGTTGGATGAGTGAAACGAATGGATGAGATTAACAGTAAATATGTGAAGATTATCACTTGGAAAAAAAGAGTAAGGAGTTAATCTGAGCCATCCATTCTCATCATCTAACGATCCAGAAAACGTGTAAAACTTAAAAGAGTTTTACACAGTTTTTGGACCGTTGGATGATGGTAATTAATGGCTCAGATTATTTCTTTATTTTTCCCCCAAGTGATAATCTTTACATTTTTTACTATTAATCTCGTCCATCTATTTCACTCATCCAATAGTCCTAAATTAGTGTAAAACTAAATGAGTTTTGCACCATATAATTTCATCTCATCCCATATATATATATATATTACCTTGATAATTTAGGTATGGTGTCGTTGTCCTGTGTTTTGCCATGTCGGTATTTAAAATAGTTTATATTTTATATGAATTTTAATATATTAATTATGTATGTTTTGAAATATTTATATTTGTGTGTGGTGTTTAATATTGTTTATTCTAATTTTATTAAGAAGGGAAATGTTAATATTGGAATCTGAATTTTGGACTTAAAGTGTCAACAAAAAATCTTAACTACTATCGACAATAAGTTGGTTTGTGAGATGAAGTGTTAAGTCCCTTAAGCGAGGTCAGAAATTTGATTTATAGAAAAAAAACTTAATTAAAAGGGTCGCCTCTGTATTAAGTATCTGCAAATTTCGACCTGAATTAATCGACCAATGAGTTAGATATCAATAATTAAACCAAAAAAAATCTTAACTAGTGTTGGCATCATAATGTTATTTTAATGCGTTGGATATTATTCTCTTGAGTTAATGCTAATTAAATTTAAAACTTAAATCTCCAACCTTACCACCTTAAAATCTAAATTTTAAACCTTAAATTTTAAATTTAAACAATAAACCTTAAATCCTACACTCTACACACTAAACCCCTAAACCCTAACTTAAAACCCTAAATCTTAAAATTAAAAAGTTTGTGCTTGTGTTTCAAAGTATTTTTTAAAAATAAATCATCTAAATTTACTTGAGCAAATATTTTGGGGAAAAAATAAGTTAATTATGAAATCATAGATATATAATTGAAACAATAAATTAAGAAATCATTAGCTTGAGATATGTCCAAAAGGTGTTGTTGCGTGGCTTTGTCAAGAAGTTAGGCTTTTCTTGTTATATATATATATATATATACTTTTTTCCCAATCACTCCAAATAGTTAAAACTATTAACTGGGTTCAATAAGTTTGCCTGGTATTAAACTAGATCTGTTTTTAATTAATTTGAAACGAGTCGAATTAAAAAGAACTGTTATTGATTAATTAAAATATATAAATACTAATATAAAATACTTTTTTTAAAATTTTGAAAACAATGTTATATATTTCATCAATACTATATATACCGATTCAATTTAGATATGATAAAAAAATAATTCAGTTTAGGGTTTAAAGTTTAGGGTTAGAATTTAGAGTTTAGGTTGTAGGATAATACGGTAAACGATTTATGCTTTAACATATAAACTCTAAATTTTAAAATCTTAAACTCTAACTTAAATCCTTAAACCCTAAAACTAAGACGTTTATGAATTTTTTTAGTTTTCACTTTTAATGTATAGAATAATTATCATTAATATTATTATAAGGGTGATTTGGTTTTTCGTACTTTTTATATAATTTTAAATAAAAGAAAGGAAAAACCATTAATTAAGTTTTAAGGGTGAAATATATACAAATTGGTCCAAACTTACCATTTAACGGTTTAACGGTATGGTGGTTAAACGAGTCGAAAAATAAAATTTGGTGGTAAGTTTAGACCAATTGAAAGGTTAGTAGTAAAAATAGGTCACCCTCTATTATTCGATGATACCTAATATAGTTTACCCTTAATATAAATTAAATTCTTTCTTTTATTAACATTATTACATACAGGAAAAGGCAAAAATAAAAATACTTTCACCATGCCAATTATTTTTTTAGTATACTCATTAACATTATCCACTTATAAATTATAAAGTGCAAAAGAATAGCTATAAGAAAAGTGTGTTCTGAACCCAACAAATATTTCGAAGAAAAAATATATATTGTTCATTTTAAGAAATACGAGTTCAATTATCTTTATTTACATAGTGTTATATCTTTTGTAACAAAGTGGCTGACGTCTTAACCGAGTGTGTTGCGTTTTATAGCTTCGAGCCTAATTACTTTCTCACGCCGTCAGATTCGGTTATCCCAGTTTTGCATGCAGACATCTTCAGTAGTTGAAGCCTTGGTCTAGTGTAGGTAATATGGTTGGTTGTAGGGGTGGTTATTGGCTTTATGTTATGTGATTTAGGTTTTTCTGTGGATTTGTGTTATAATTATCACATGTACTCTTTTCTTTGGTAATTTTGGGGCAAAAACCTCTTTTTAATTATTATTTGAAAAAATAGCTCCTAAAAAATATTATTTGGCAAAATGACCCCTAAACTTGCCACGTCGGTGAACCTCGCGTTGTGTAGGACGCGAGGTTTGATATCACGTTCTGCACAACGCGATTTTAGTCTAACTGGCCTTGTTGTTTGTGTTAACGTGCATTCATCTTTTAAAAACCCCCACGACCTCACGTCCTGTAGAACGCGATATCAAACCTCGCGTCCTACACAACGCGAGGTTCACCGACGTGGCAAGTTTGGAGGTCATTTTGCCAAATAATATTTTTTGTGAGCCATTTTCCCAAATAATAATTTAAAAGAGATTATTCTTTAAAAATTGCCCTTTTCCTTCGATTAAATTTAAAGGGTTTTTAATTACGTACACGATAATATTCTATGTATATGTTCTCTTGCCAATGAAATCATACATTTTCACCAAAAAAATTGTAGTTCACGTTTTAATACTTTTTATAATTACAAATATTTAATTTATGAACCAATTAATTTAAATTTAATATTAGAAAGATTTATTATAAAAATAATTCTACTAATCCAATTACTTTGCATTTAATATTTAATATTAAGGGAATGTAACTTTAAGTTTCATACAACTTAGTATTCACACCAATCAAACTTAGATAAAAATTTATTGCACCAAAGGTTATTATTTATCATTAATATGTTTATGGATAATACATTTGAAGAAAGAGTCGTAGTCAGTATTTGTACGAAGAGATAAGAAAAAAAGAGGGAGTTAGGAAGATAATGAACTATGGATTGGGAGTTCAAAGTTTTATTTTCAATCTGTCTCTCGTGTGGGTACTTATGTCTTTAATCATAAGTCGACATGTGTCAATACTAGGAATGATAACTATTAGTAGATTGATAAAATTACAGATTTGACTATTAGACGATAAAGTCAGCTGTTGAATCAAGTTAACTTGATAATAATACAACAAAACTGCCTCTATATGCTTTAGATTCCACATGTGATAGAACGTATGCGAATGAATGACAACATATGACAAGAAAACGAAAGTACAAAAACATTAATTTATCGCAGGTTAATCTCTATTCTTAAATTATAATATTTCAAAACTTGACCTCACAACTAAACAAATTCCGATTCCACTACTACCTTCATTCAATTTCGTTTGAATTGTAACCCCCTCGTCCCGGTCTGGCCGGATGATCGGTCCGAGTGAGCCACACGGGGAAAACCGAAGCGAAACCTGTTAAGGTTCCCCCTCGGTTAACAACCCTATTTTTTTTCTTATTTTAATCTTGCTTAGAGGAGTATTAAACCCTAAGTGATCAAACAGCGGAACAACATACACGAAACAATCGATCGAAAACGAGGCAACACTTAACAGCCCAAATTTTAATCTTGAAGGCAGTCCGTTTCGAAACACCCTTGAGGCGTTTCGAAACACCTTGACCAGGTCAACTGCCCCGGAGCCTATACAAGGGGCCGTATCCAAACGGTGGTCAACCGTTCCGAAACGCCCACGACGGTCAACATCTCGTGGTCAACGAGATTTTGACCGTTTCGAAACCTTCAGGCCCGTTTCGAAACACCTTTATCTCGTGAATTTCTCAAAATTCCAGTAGCCAAAACGTTCCGAAACGCGTATCGAAACAGGGGGTTCCAGAGGCCAAACCGTATCGAAACGCGTTCCGATACGGGGTCCCTGAAGCCTACCCGTTTCGAAACTGCCCTCCCCGTTTCGAAACGCTGGCAGTCTGCAACCTTTGAAATTCCGATTTAAGTGAGTCTTGGCAAGTCTAAAGGTCCACTAAGGCCCCCTAAAGGCATACAACACCATCAAACCAAATCTAGAGGCATGCAACCGAGGTCTAACATACGCAAACGCTCACAAGACATGGGTATTCATAAACATACAACATTGACAAAAACACAAGACCTTTCATACAAAACATGCTTGAAACATTGACAAGCAAAAGCATCATCCATCCCATAAGTGTTTACATACCATAGCAAGGTTAACATTCAAATGACATACATTAAAAGCGTTAGGCAAGGTAGACATGCTTACAAACCAATTCAAGCATAAATATCCAAAAATCACAAATGAGTCATATAAGCTCATACAACTACCCTCTTGCCACATTGCTTAACCATTATAAAATTAATAACCGTACTTGAGCCTCACACTTGGAAAGCCCTTCTTGCCTTGCTCCGAGCTAACACTACGCTAATGATCTGCATTGTTGAACATTGAGAGCGTAAGCTATAAGCTTAGTGAGGGTGCTCTAAAACGAATACATCAACAATGCAGGGTTCAAGCATGTAATCCTAATCTCGCATACAACCTACAAAGGCATATAATCAAGTAGACCTAGCTAGTCTTTCAAGTGGCAAAAATATGGTTTCTCAATCCTACCAAGCTCAAACATCATATATCAGCATCGTGTAGCAACAACATATATCACAACCATATATCACCATATAAGAACAAGTTAATTGGCCACTATTAATTACCCCGATTGTGCGGATTTAAACCTCAACAACACTTTACCTCGGTGGGATTACACTCATCACCGGACCTTGCATGTGCGGGATTCCACTCATCGCCACATGCCCTACGGATGAGATTCCACTCATCATCCCGTAGAAATATAAAAAGCTTCCGGTGGAATGTTACATCACCGTACTCCTCCTTGATGACTTAACGCCATCAAGGCCACGTACGTTTTGACTCAATTTGTGTGCACACTATCCTAATGATCGATCATTTACAACCGGTAATTATTTAGTGCCAATTATCATTATCACAACACATATCATCAACCATAATACATGCTCATCACATATCTACTCATCATGATATATATATACATGTACCAATTAACCACAAGCACAAGAGCCTAGCTAGTAAGCACAATAGCATATGGATATCAAAGGCTAAGCTAACAACTTGAATCAACTATAAGTGGCCTACCAAGCACACTTCACCCACACACACTCGAACCAAACTTTAAAAACAAGTTAAGACCACTCACTGCCCTTCCTTAGCAATTCGGACCAATCCTCCTACGAACCCGAATTCGGTCCCAAAGCCTCCTCAACGTTTCCTCTTGCTTCTAGTCAAACAAAACACATACATTACTTCCCAATTCAATGCTAAACTCAACCATCAACTTACTTTGCAAACACAACCCAATTTCCACAATTTCCCAAACCATCTAATATCTCAAAAACCCAATTTTCGTACTCCAACAACCATTGGCTGAAATACCCATTTCCAAACACCCAAATGACTTCCAAAACATCCCAAATCACCCTCCTAACATAGGTAGACCATCATCCCTTCAATTTCAACATTAAACCCACCAAAAACCCAAATTTTGATACCTTAGAATTTGCCCTAAGGACCCACTACGAATTTTCATCCAAATTCACCCAAATTGATATATATTTTGTATTTCATTATGCTTAAACAAAACTCCAACACAATTTATTAAAACAAATTGGAAAACCCCCTTAAAAATCCAAACTTTAACATAAACCCTAATTTCTAAAACCCCATATTTTTGAAATCCAAGACCATAGGTAGATAGAGGGTTAAGAGGAGATTAAGAAAACGTAATTACCTTTGAAAAACACCTTGGATTGAAGAAGAGAATAAATGGAATAGTAACTAGTGTAGTTGGGAGAGTTTGAAAATGGGGGAGAGGGGTTTGACGTTAAAAAAAGAGAAATGGGGAAAGAGAAGACACTTTACAATAAAGTGGTCGTGCTTTTAAAAGTTTTGGGTGAAATCACAATATAGGTCCTTCCCCTTTTTACAAAAGCTCAATTACACCACATTTTAGGTTGAATTGTTTTAAATTAAATTTTATTGACTCGACTAGAAACCCGGTTAACTCCTAGACCCAAAACACGGGTGTTACAACTCTCTCCCACTTAAGGAATTTCGTCCCCGAAATTACCTGACTGAAAGAGATACGGAAACTGCTTTTCCATATCCTCCTTCCTCTCCCAAGTGGCCTCGTCCACACCTCTACGTTGCCACCGCACCTTCACTAACTCAATCGATCTACCCCTCAACACCTTACTGTCAGAAGCTAAGATCTCCACTGGCTCTTCCTCATATGTCAAATCCAGATTCAATTCAATTTCTTCTACGGGCATAACATGTGATGGATCTGACCTATACTTACGAAGCATCGAAACATGGAACACATCATGTATCCTCTCAAGCTCGGACGGCAAATGCAACTGATAAGCAACGGGACCAACCCTCTTCACAATCTCATACGGTCCTATGTACCTCGGACTCAACTTTCCCTTTCGGCCAAATCTCATCACTTTCTTCCACGGGGATACTTTCAAGAATACCTTCTCACCCACTGAGAACTCGACTTCTTTCCTCTTCAAATCGGCATAGGACTTCTGCCTATCCGAAGCTGCTTTCAAACGCTCACAAATCAATTTTACCTTGTCGGTTGTCCCCTTGAGCAAATCCGGCGTAGGTAACAATTTCTGTCCTACCTCGGCCCAACACACTGGAGTTCTACACTTTCGGCCATACAAGGCCTCATACGGAGCCATCTGAATGCTCGACTGAAAGCTGTTATTATACGCAAACTCTACTAGAGGCAAATGCTTCTCCCAAGTACCCTGAAAGTCAATGATACAACAACGCAACATGTCCTCCAAAATCTGAATAACTCTCTCTGACTGACCATCTGACTGAGGATGATAAGAAGTGCTGAAGTTCAAACGGGTACCCAAAGCTGTATGCAGACACTCCCAAAATCTAGAAGTAAACCGCGGATCTCTATCTGATACAATGGACTTCGGTACACCATGTAGCCTCACAATCTCACCAATGTACAAGTCGGCTAATCTATCTAAAGTGTAGGTAGTGTTGACCGCCAAGAATTGAGCACACTTCGTAAAGCGATCCACTATCACCCAAACTGAGTTCTTCTTCGTAGGAGTCAAAGGCGAACCCGAAACAAAATCCATGGTGATGTTCTCCCACTTCCATTCTGGAATTCTCAACGGCTGTAACAAACCTGAGGGAACCTGATGTTCCGCCTTCACTCTCTGACATACTAAGCACTTACTCACAAATTCGGCTACATCTCTCTTCAAGCCAACCCAAAAGTACTCATTCTTCAAATCACGGTACATCTTCGTACTTCCAGGATGCATAGCAAACGGACTACTGTGGGCTTCAGTCAAGATCGTACGTCTCAAGTCACTGTCTTCTGGCACAACTATTCTATCCTTGAAACACAAAACCCCATCAGTGCTGAAACTGTAATCTGAAGATCTACCCTCGACTATATCTTGCACGTGAGGTGCCAAAGATCTATCTAGGAGCTGTTTCTCCCTAATCAACTGACCTAGAGTAGGTCTAACCTGAAGCTCGGCTATCAAGCCACCATCTCCGGACAAACTCAATCTAGCAAACATAGCTCTCAAGTCCACGGCCACCTTCCTACTCAATGCATCAGCCACTACATTGGCCTTACCCGGATGGTACTCAATAGTAAGATCGTAGTCTTTTAGCAACTCTAACCATCTACGCTGTCTGAGATTCAAATCTTGCTGAGTCATAATGTACTTCAAACTCTTGTGGTCGGTGTACACGGTGCATTTCTCACCGTACAAGTAATGCCTCCAAATCTTCAGAGCAAACACAACTACAGCTAACTCTATGTCATGGGTCGGATAGTTGCGCTCATGAGTTTTCAACTGTCTTGAGGCATAAGCCACTACTCTCTTGTCTTGCATAAGGACACATCCTAGCCCTACATAAGAAGCATCACTGTAGACTACATAGTTCTTCCCGGACTCAGGCTGAATCAAGATCGGTGCTTGGGTCAAAGCTTCTTTCAATTTCTCAAAGGCTCTCTGTCTTGTATCTGTCCACTCAAACTGAACACTCTTCTGAAGTAACTGTGTCAATGGAGCGGCTAACTTATAGAAACCCTCTACAAACCTCCTATAATATCCGGCTAAGCCTAGGAAGCTACGTACCTCTGTCACAGACTTCGGTTGCTTCCACTCAACAATGGCTTCAATCTTCTTCGGATCAACTCTAATCCCACCGGCTGACATTACATGTCCTAAGAAGACTACTTCACGGATCCAGAACTCACACTTGCTGAACTTCGCATACAACTGATGATCTAGCAAAGTCTTCAAAACAAGTCTCAAATGTCGGTCATGGTCTTCTTCAGTTCGCGAGTATACCAAAATGTCGTCAATAAACACAACTACAAACTGATCTAGATACTGGTGGAAGATCCTATTCATCATGTCCATAAATGCAGCCGGTGCATTAGTCAACCCAAATGGCATGACTAAAAACTCATAATGCCCATATCTAGTCCTAAAGGCTGTCTTCGGTACGTCAACCTCTCTAACCTTTAGCTGGTAGTAACCTGATCTCAAATCAATCTTCGAAAAGACAGATGCTCCTATCAACTGATCAAACAAGTCATCAATTCTAGGCAACATATATTTGTTCTTCACTGTCAACTGATTTAACTATCTGTAATCTATGCACATTCTCATACTTCCATCTTTCTTCTTCACAAACAAAACTGGTGCACCTCAAGGTGAAGAACTAGGCCTAATAAAACCCCCATCTGTCAATTCTTGCAACTGAGTCTTTAACTCTTTCAATTCTTTCGGTGCCATACGATACGGAGCAATCGAAACAGGAGCTGAATCAGAATAAGTCTCAATGCTGAACTCTACCTCTCTGTCCGGTGGTAACCCTGGCAATTCTTCCGGAAACACACTAGGAAAATCACATACTGTCCGGATGTCCTGAGGTCTAACCTCACTCATGTTAGGGTTCATCACATACGCTAAGTATGCTTCACACCCCAACTCAACCAACCTCTTAGCCTCTAACACTGAAACCACATTGGATAAGAACTTCACGTTCTCACCCACCACTACAATCTCATAGTCATCTGTGAGCTTCAAGGAAATCCGCTTAGTCTCAAAATCTATTCTAGCTCTATGCTCCGTGAGCCAGTCCATACCCAAAATCACATCAAAACCATAGAAAGGAAGTTCCATCATATCCACTGGAAATACGTGCCCCTGAACCATCAACGGGCACCTTCGGTACATCTTCCTAACTACTACCGTGTCCCCAAAGGAACTAGTAACACTAACTCCTACCTCTAACATTTCACAAGGCAAGTTCAAAGACTGTGCATTCTCACTCAATATGTAGGAATGTGTAGACCCAGAGTCAATCAAAGAAAGCAAACCCAAAGACTGTATCGAGAAGTTACCTGCGATCACATCGGTGTCATGCTGCTCCCCGCGCTGAGCGTAAACCCTAGCATGTCCTCCGCCCTCCGGCTGGACTGCAACTACATGAGCTAAATTTCTCTGACTATCGTTCCTCGGCTGGAAATTACCTCTACCGCGCCCGCGGCCTCTCTGAAAGTCGTTGGCTCTAGCAGGAGCCTGAGCTGGTGCCTGTCCCACATGATGTGGACAGTCACGTCTAATGTGGTCTCTAGCACCACAACTCCAACAAGAGTGATAATTTCCCCAACACTCCCCGGTGTGGTTCCTCCCGCAAGTAGCACATGTGGGCAACATCCTACCAGCTCTCTGGCCCTAGTGGCCCCTACCGTGGTTACCGCCACCACGCCTATGATCATACTGATGCCTCTTGTCCCGATGCCTCTTGGCATCACCTCTATCAAAGTTGCTGGACCTCTTACCCGAACTAGATCCACATGACCGCCTGGTCAAACTCAAACTGTGCTCCAAGTCCTTGGCCCTCGAGACCAAGACATCAAAATCAGTGTAGTCTGAAGCTAGTGTATAAGTCTTGATTTCTTCATTCAGTCCATAACGGAAGCGGTTACAACGCTCCACCTCAGTAGGTACAAGCTCAGGTGCATACTGACTCAGTCTGACAAATCGGATCTCATAATCGGTCACGGACATACTCCTCTGAAGCAATGCCATGAACTCTCTCTTCCTCTCATTGAGGTATCGCGGACCCAAATACTTCTTCCGGAATGTTGTCTCGAAGAACTCCCAAGTGATCTCGGTCTCATACATCCCCGAAGTAACGGTGACCCACCAGGTGTAGGCATCACCCTGAAGCAAAGACTCAACACATCCCAACTTGCGCTCACCAGTACATCCCATCTGAGCAAGGATACGAACAGTCTTCTCAAACCACAACTCTGACCTCTCCGGTGTAGCCCCTCGGAACTCTTCGGCCCCAAGGCCCCGAAGTCTCTCTAAAGGTAAGCCAGTGCCAACACCCTGATGGTGTGCTGCCTGACCTCCAGCTACAGCAGCCTGAAATGCCCCGGCAATTGCCTGAACCAACGGAGCTAAATCAATCCCGGCCGGTCCATGGCCACCTTGGCCTCCTTGTGGTCCCTCTCCTTCGGCCTCGGCCTCACATCCCGCTCCCGGGGGAGGAGGTGGTGGTGGTGGAGGTGGTGGAGGAGCTCCAACTCCAACCACAGGCCCTCCCACTTGAGCCTCAACTCTCACTACAGGCTCAACTCCTGGAGCCTCTGCCCGTGGTTCCGGTCGAACCATCCTAGGCCTCCCACGTGGTCTCATGGTTCCACGTGGTCTGGCCGGATGACCGGTCCGAGTGAGCCACACGGGGAAAACCGAAGCGAAACCCGTTAAGGTTCCCCCTCGGTTAACAACCCTATTTTTTTTTTCTTATTTTAATCTTGCCTAGAGGAGTATTAAACCCTAAGTGATCAAACAGCGGAACAACATACACGAAACAATCGATCGAAAACGAGGCAACACTTAACAACCCAAATTTTAATCTTGAAGGCAGTCCGTTTCGAAACACCCTTGAGGCGTTTCGAAACACCCTTGAGGCGTTTCGAAACACCCTTGAGGCGTTTCGAAACACCTTGACCAGGTCAACTGCCCCGGAGCCTATACAAGGGGCCGTATCGAAACGGTGGTCAACCGTTCCGAAACGCCCACGACGGTCAACATCTCGTGGTCAACGAGATTTTGACCGTTTCGAAACCTTCAGGCCCGTTTCGAAACACCTTTATCTCGTGAATTTCTCAAAATTCCAGTAGCCAAAACGTTCCGAAACGCGTATCGAAACAGGGGGTTCCAGAGGCCAAACCATATCGAAACGCGTTCCGATACGGGGTCCCTGAAGCCTACCCGTTTCGAAACTGCCCTCCCCGTTTCGAAACGCTGGCAGTCTGCAACCTTTGAAATTCCGATTTAAGTGAGTCTTGGCAAGTCTAAAGGTCCACTAAGGCCCCCTAAAGGCATACAACACCATCAAACCAAATCTAGAGGCATGCAACCGAGGTCTAACATACGCAAACGCTCACAAGACATGGGTATTCATAAACATACAACCATGACAAAAACACAAGACCTTTCATACAAAACATGCTTGAAACATTGACAAGCAAAAGCATCATCCATCCCATAAGGGTTTACATACCATAGCAAGGTTAACATTCAAAAGACATACATTAAAAGCGTTAGGCAAGGTAGACATGCTTACAAACCAATTCAAGCATAAACATCCAAAAATCACAAATGAGTCATATAAGCTCATACAACTACCCTCTTGCCACATTGTTTAACCATTACAAAATTAATAACCGTACTTGAGCCTCACACTTGGAAAGCCCTTCTTGCCTTGCTCCGAGCTAACACCACGCTAATGATCTGCATTGTTGAACATTGAGAGCGTAAGCTATAAGCTTAGTGAGGGTGCTTTAAAACGAATACATCAACAATGCAGGGTTCAAGCATGTAATCCTAATCTCGCATACAACCTACAAAGGCATATAATCAAGTAGGCCTAGCTAGTCTTTCAAGTGGCAAAAATATGGTTTCTCAATCCTACCAAGCTCAAACATCATATATCAGCATCGTGTAGCAACAACATATATCACAACCATATATCACCATATAAGAACAAGTTAATTGGCCACTATTAATTACCCCGATTGTGCGGATTTAAACCTCAACAACACTTTACCTTGGTGGGATTACACTCATCACCGGACCTTGCATGTGCGGGATTCCACTCATCGCCACATGCCCTACGGATAGGATTCCACTCATCATCCCGTAGAAATATAAAAAGCTTCCGGTGGAATGTTATATCACCGTACTCCTCCTTGATGACTTAACGCCATCAAGGCCACGTACGTTTTGACTCAATTTGTGTGCACACTATCCTAATGATCGATCATTTACAACCGGTAATTATTTAGTGTCAATTATCATTATCACAACACATATCATCAACCACAATACATGCTCATCACATATCTACTCATCATGATATATATATACATGTACCAATTAACCACAAGCACAAGAGTCTAGCTAGTAAGCACAATAACATATGGATATCAAAGGCTAAGCTAACAACTTGAATCAACTAGAAGTGGCCTACCAAGCACACTTCACCCACACACACTCGAACCAAACTTTAAAAACAAGTTAAGACCACTCACCGCCCTTCCTTAGCAATTCGGACCAATTCTCCTACGAACCCGGATTCGGTCCCAAAGCCTCCTCAACGTTTCCTCTTGCTTCTAGTCAAACAAAACACATACATTACTTCCCAATTCAATGCTAAACTCAACCATCAACTTACTTTGCAAACACAACCCAATTTCCACAATTTCCCAAACCATCTAATATCTCAAAAACCCAATTTTCGTACTCCAACAACCATTGGCTGAAATACCCATTTCCAAACACCCAAATGACTTCCAAAACATCCCAAATCACCCTCCTAACATAGGTAGACCATCAGCCCTTCAATTTCAACATTAAACCCACCAAAAACTCAAATTTTGATACCTTAGAATTTGCCCTAAGGACCCACTACGAATTTTCATCCAAATTCACCCAAATTGATATATATTGTGTATTTCATTATGCTTAAACAAAACCCCAACACAATTTATTAAAACAAATTGGAAAACCCCCTTAAAAATCCAAACTTTAACATAAACCATAATTTCTAAAACCCCATATTTTTGAAATCCAAGACCATAGATAGATAGAGGGTTAAGAGGAGATTAAGAAAACGTAATTACCTTTGAAAAACACCTTGGATTGAAGAAGAGAATGAATGGAATAGTAACTAGTGTAGTTGGGAGAGTTTGAAAATGGGGGAGAGGGGTTTGACGTTAAAAAAAAGAGAAATGGGGAAAGAGAAGACACTTTACAATAAAGTGGTCTTGCTTTTAAAAGTTTTGGGTGAAATCACAATATAGGTCCTTCCCCTTTTTACAAAAGCTCAATTACACCACATTTTAGGTTGAATTGTTTTAAATTAAATTTTATTGACTCGACTAGAAACCCGGTTAACTCCTAGACCCAAAACACGGGTGTTACATGAATTTAGTTTAGATTTTTAAGTTAACCTCTCGTTGAATGTTCTGACTCCACTACCACCTTCATCCTATTTTTATGACAAAAAGTCAAAAATAGTCTCCAACGTTTTACATTTTAATCATTTTAGCCCTATTTTTTTTGGTGCAAACAACTACCTAATATTTTATTTTTCGTTTAAATTTCATCCTTGTTGGATGAAAACTGTTAGTCAACTAACGGTAAATGCTTGAGGCTGATGTGGCATATCTGCAGGGTATGGGGAGATAATGTGACACTGTCACATGACATTTTTGCTGACGTGACATTTTTAAAAAATTAAAAAAAAAAATTAATTATTTTTTAAAGAAAATTTATAAATATTTTTAACTAATCGCCACATCAGCAAAGTGCCACGTGGCAGTGCCAGATCATCTCCCCATGCCCTGTAGATATGCCATGTCAATCTTAGGCGTTGAATGTTAGTTGACTAACAGTTTTTATTCAAGAAAAAAAATTTTAAACGAAAAATAAAACGGTAGGTGGTTGTTTGTATTAAAAATAACTAAAATGATCAAAAAGTAGAACGTTGGAGGCTCCGTTTTTTATGGGTGGAATGAAGTTTGATTGATATTTCTTAAAAAGTAGAAATGCTTAGCGGCCAGCACAAATCTTATAAAAATGACCTTAATTCATTATTTGGCATTTTAAATTATATTGTTTCTTTATTGTACAATTTTTTGAGTAAAACGAGGTGGAATGATTGTTGGGAATAAAATAGAAAAATAGACATAGTTTCGGGATTAGATTGTTAACAAAAATCAGTGAAATTTTGGTAAATTTACTTAAAATTGATGGTAATTTTCTTATAGTAAAACATACTTTTAGACCCCTCTTAAATTTAAAATTAGGTAAGGTGATTCTTTCAAGAAGATGAACATAAATCTTTGTTAATTTTAAAAGTGAACCATTGAGGATGTAAACAGCGGCAAATCTATTTTTTTGGTAGGTACAAATTAAAATATTTTTTTAAGATGGACACAAATTATAAAAATCACAAAATTTCAGGATGGACATATGTCATAAAATTTAAGGATTAATTTATAAAAATTAAAAAAATAAAGTTAAATGTGTGAATTTTAAAAAATTCAGGGTAGACATAGGCCCACTCAAGTATACATGTGGCTCCGCCACCGGATTTAAATCACCATTTTAATATATTTTTTTTGTTAATTACCAACTTAATCATTTTTTTTTTTAATTTTAGATAATTTTAATTGACGTATTAATAAATTTGATTTTTAATGTTTATGCATTTGATTAATTTGTCCATGATTTTTTTTTTTAAAAATAACATATAATTTACTTAATTTGCTTAATTTTTTTAGAAATAAGATAAATTGACCTAACATATAAAATATTAAAAATAAGACTTATTATTATATCAATAAAAAATAAATAAAAAGGTATAAAAAAGTTAACCCTGCGGTTAACTGTCATTAGTTTGTCACTTTCAATTTTGACATGTATTAATTTGCTTTTTTTAATGGATCAATTTGCTCAATTTCGAAATTCAGAGGTACTTAAGAGGTGTTTTTACCTTTCCTTACAAGCTTAACCACACCCCATCGTCATCTTCTCCGTAGATCTCAGTCCACTTCACTAATTTATCCGCGTCTTCCATTTTACTCCCCCGATTGAAAAAGCAAACGGCACTTGTCCGCTAAATCTGTATTTATAAAAACCATTTCCGTCCCCTTCAATTTGATCCTTTCACATTTCCACTTTTTTTTTGTTATCTTTTTTCGAATTTCAAATTGTTGGAGTTGGTTAAGCAATTGTTCAGATCTGTGTAAGGTCCGGCCGGATCGGGATCTCGATGGAGGAGGCACTGGTGTTAGCACGTGCGAAAGACACGAAGGAGCGAATGGCGGCGGTGGAGCGGCTCTACGAACTCCTTGAAGGCTCTAGAAAGAGTCTTACTTCTTCGGAAGTCACTTCGCTTGTTGACTGCTGCTTGGATCTCCTCAAGGACAACAACTTTAGAGTCTCTCAGGGAGCTCTCCAGGCTCTTGCTTCCGCCGCTGTTCTCTCCGGTGATCACTTGAAGTTGCACTTCAACGCGCTCGTTCCCGCGGTTGTTGAACGGTTAGGTGACGGCAAACAGCCCGTTAGAGACGCCGCCAGACGCCTACTGCTCACTCTCATGGAGGTAAACTTACCAGTTTCTTGCTGAGTTTAGGACGTTTTAATGTTTTAGGCTGAGTGGTGAAGAATTCGTTTGTTTTCTAAATTGTGTGTATATATATATTGTTTTAGGTTTCTTCTCCAACAATAATTGTTGAAAGAGCTGGCTCTTATGCCTGGACACATAGAAGTTGGAGAGTTCGAGAGGAATTTGCCCGGACGGTCACATCATCGATTAGTCTTTTCGCATCTACTGAACTTCCGCTTCAACGAGCAATTCTTCCTCCTGTATGCTCTTTAACATTTCCAAAGTGGATTTTTATTTTCTCGTCATGAAATGCGACAGAGATTAGCTGACATAAATTCCTTTATCAGATTTTGCAGCTGTTGAATGACTCAAATCCTGGTGTTCGTGAAGCTGCTATATTGTGCATTGAGGTGTGTTAAAAAATTGTGTTATTTTAGAAGAGCTTAGCAACTTGTTGATCTTATGTGTAGGAAGAATTTGATTGTCTTCAAATGAAATCTGATATGTTACTTTTTTGTTATTGTTGTGGTCATAACATATGGTCTGTATTAACTTTCACCATACTTGAACATACAGCTAAAAGCATGAAATACAGGCTTGCATCATAGGCAGCTCCTCTGCTTCTCAGTTATAGAAACACATGCAGAGCTACTCATGATAAGCTTTTTACATGCCTTTAGAAGATGGAAATTATAATGAGAATATCAATGGTCGTAAACACAGGAACCTGAACTTTGTTTTATTGTCATGTTAGTTATATTTAACAATTGAACAAAGAGAAATGTTTGTCACTCAAGTTTTAGATCCTTTTTTCTTTTGCATTTTTTTCATATTACTTCAATATAGAGTGTTTGTACTTGTGTTGTCTGCTCATTGGATTGAGATTAATGTGGGTTATCATGAAAAGTGTCGTACTCCTATTGAAAAATGTAGGTCATTAATAGTTTTGATCTTTTGTGGAAGAACTATTCAGTCATTATTCATTCGGTTAATTTTTTCTTCTTCTTTATTATTTCTGCTTTGGATGGTTTAATAAGTGTTGCAGTAACTGAGAGCATTAGGCCCACTTCTGTTGTTATTCTTGCAAATTACTCTTAGAGATTTCATGGTTTATACAGTTAAGGTTCTCATGTTCTGTGGCAAAATTCTGATCAGATTATTTCCTTTCCAGGAAATGTATACGCAAGCTGGAACTCAATTTCGTGATGAACTTCATCGCCATCAACTTCCTGGATCTATGGTTAATATTTAATTTTAAAATAACATATCATCCTTTAGCTTCAGTCTTTTTTATTTTACAAGGTAGTATATAATTTGCAGATGAGAGATATTAATGCCAGACTGGAAAAAATTGAGCCACAAGTCCGGTCTTCAGATTTGGGTGGTTTTGCTGCTGGAGAGATAAAGCCTGCAATACGTAACCCCAAGAAAAGTAGTCCAAGAGGCAAAAGTTCTTCGAGGGAGACCTCACTTTTTGGAGGTTTGGTTATGTCAACAAATTATTTTTTTTTCAAATTAGGAGTTCAGTGTGATTTTTTTGATATGCTAGCCGTTGCATAAAACCTTCAATATTGGCTACTATTTTGACATTGATGATTAGAAGTGATAGATCTTTTCTACATTATGCATTATTATATTTCTCAAATATATGGTGCTTGTTCTTAAATCACGGTTCAACAAGTTAAATGTTACTAAAGTGATTTCTTTTTCTTTTTCTTATAGGTGAAAGTGATATCACTGAAAAACCAATAGATCCAATTAAAATTTACTCGGATAAGGAGCTAATAAGGGAATTTGAGAAAATTGCTTCTACTCTTGTGCCAGAAAAAGATTGGTCCACACGCATTGCTGCCATGCAGAGAGTTGAAGGCCTTGTTTCTGGAGGTTTTTATTCTCTCTCGTCAAACCTCCCACCAACCTTTCCCTAGCATATGTGTCTACTGTTGAAGAATTATTGAATTACCGTGTGCACTGTTAAAAAATTATTGAGTTACTATTGTTAGTGAAACGGTTATCGAATGATTTTGACTTTTGTGTTGAAAGAAAATCTTAAGAAACTGACCCATGCAAACTAAGTCAGATATGAATTTTTGGGTACATAAGGGGATGCCAAAGTTCAAGTATATAAATTTCTGGCTTAACCATTTCCTTTAACCTATTTCCCTTTGGTTTTGATTTCTGCAAAGTTGTCATGTTATTTGGCCTATTTGCGGTCTAAATTCCATATTTATGTGGCATACTCCTTTATAGTTTATGACTTGAGAACTGGGGATTTAACAATTAAGACTACGGTGAATAATCAGGTGCTGCTGGATATCCATGTTTCCGGGGATTCTTGAAGCAGCTTGTTGGCCCACTAAGTACACAATTATTAGATAGGAGGTCAAGCATTGTGAAGCAGGTGCGTACCACTTTTAGTGTTTCCTGGTACCGACTCCCCCCCCCCCCTTTTTGCACACATTTTAGTAGAGATTTGGTCTTTGTGATTATAGTTTGTTTATGCGACTTTGAACTAATAGTGCTTATTGTGGCACTGAGAGATTCTTTTCCCTTTTTATGTTTTAATGATTTTCAGAATTATTCAATCACTGGAGTTTTCTCTTTCATTTTTTTCTTGGGTTTGCCAAAATTGCTATTTGTTTAGAACATATCCATGTATTAGAAAATGATTAAATGATAGGGAACATGTCATGGACCAATCATCATACCTGCCCATCCCATATTGACTGTGTTTCCTGCTAGTCCACCTAGGAGAGATAATTTAAGCTGAAAACTAAAACTTGAGTACAGATCATAATTATGGTTTACTGTTGCTAAAACTATGGCATTGCTATTTGTTACTAAATTTCTGACATGCCTTTGGCCTCATGGTCACACTTCTGTAATGTTTACTATAAAGCTTGCTTGTCTGTTTTTCCTATACGTCAGTTTTCTTATGCTCTTACTGGATATGGCTGGTTGGATTCCAAGTTTGTGCATAGTGCTTTAGCTTCTTGTTTCTTAACACAGTGTGTGGATTTTTATACCACAACTACTAGGAATCTTGAGATATTCGGTATATGGTGGTGGATGAGTTCTAGACAATTGTTTACGTTCCTATCCTATAAGTGCTTTTCTAGCTGTATGTGTAGCTGATTCTGAGAGTTTCCTTTTTCCAGGCTTGTCATTTATTATGCTTCTTATCAAAGGAGCTCTTGGGAGATTTTGAGGCATGTGCTGAGCTGTTCATCCCAGTAAGTTCAACTTTCATGTGTAGCATCGCAACATATATATTCTCATATGCACTTGTTAATTTCATATTATGATAATCAGGTCCTTTTCAAGTTGGTTGTGATTACTGTGCTTGTAATTGCAGAGTCCGCAGATAACTGCATAAAAACGGTAATTTTTTCTTGTACCCCCCCCCTTCCATTTTCTCTTTCAGTTTTTATTTTATTTTCTTATGATATCTTTCCTAAGTTGCAGATGTTGCGTAACTGCAAAGTTGCCCGTGTGCTTCCCCGAATAGCTGATTGTGCAAAGAATGACCGTAGTGCTGCACTCCGTGCCAGGTATTAATCTTTTTCTATTTTATGAAGTCTTTTATTTGTTATTTCTATACTCAACTTTTATATCCTAACTGCAGGTGTTGTGAATATGCGTTGTTGATGCTTGAACATTGGCCTGATGAACCAGAAATACAGAGATCGGCTGATTTATATGAGGATCTGATTAGGTGTTGTGTTGCTGATGCAATGAGTGAGGTACTTGCTTCTATTGTTTGATATCAATATATGGTTGTTGTACATAGTCATGCAGTCAACCCTCCATTTGAAGGTTTAAGTTGATCATGTTGACTGGCTTCTCTCTTGGAAACACAACTGGTTTGTGGCTGATGCTGCACTTCGTTTCTTTAATGACTTTTTTTTTACATAAATAGGGTAATCTGAAAAAATAACCATATGTGAAAAAGCTAATCGCTAAAGCTTTATATTATTTACTTTTTTCTTATACCTGTTTGATCCTTTGTAAAATTTGATGATAAATAACTAGTTTATTGTGTACTTAACAGGTACGATCAACTGCTAGAATGTGCTACAGAATGTTCTCCAAAACTTGGCCAGATCGTTCCCGTCACTTGTTCACCTCTTTTGATCCTGTTATTCAAAGGGTAGATATAACTTCCATAGTTGATAGATATTTTCTGGAATAATTATGTTTCCTAGATTGTGGTCTAAACTATTTACATTTTACACAGATAATTAATGAAGAAGATGGAGGGATGCATAGGCGGCATGCTTCTCCTTCTGTCCGTGATAGAAATGTTAAAATGTCAATTACCTCTCAGTCTTCTGCCAGTTCACATCTACCTGGATACCAAACATCTGCTATAGTTGCCATGGATAGGAGTTCAACTTTATCCTCAGGGACACCTCTCTCATCTAGGTTGAATCTATCCCAACCAAAGCCCCTTGGTAAAGGTGCTGACCGTACTCTGGAGAGTGTGTTGCATGCAAGCAAACAGAAAGTCAGTGCCATTGAAAGTATGCTTAGAGGTCTTGACATATCTGAAAAACAGAGGTCAACAAGTTTGGATCTAGGTATTGAATGAGCTTTCTATATTTTACTTAATTTGAACTTGAAAGTTTTGTATGTCATCATTAAATGATGCAGCGATAATAGTCTGAAATGATTAGAAAATCAATTATGTTGTGAGCGGCTAAATTTCTCTTTTATTGCCCACTAGTGCAGGAGTGGACCCTCCATCATCTCGTGATCCACCATTCCCTGCTGTTGTTCCAGCTTCTAGCAATCTCACAAGCGCTTTAGGACTAGATTCCACTACCTCTACTGTCGGTAAAGGCAGCAATCGCAGTGGTGGTCTAGTTATGTCTGATATAATTACTCAAATTCAAGCTTCCAAAGATTCAGGCAAGTTATCATACAGGACTAGTGTGACAACCGAGTCATTTCCAGCTTTCACATCATACTCTGCCAATAGGGTATCCGGAAGGCAAGAACGCGGTTCCTTTGAAGATAACAGTGACATGAGGGAGGCCAGGCGTTTTATAAATCCACATATTGACAGGCAATATCTGGACACACCTTATAGAGAAGTTAACTCTCGGGACTTACAGAACAATTATATTCCTAACTTCCAGAGGCCACTATCGAGAAAGCATGTAGTTGGGCGTGTGTCTGCTGGAAGGAAAAAGAGTTTTGATGATAGTCAGCTGTCACTTGGAGAGATGTCAAATTATGTTGAAGGTCCAGCTTCTCTCAGCGATGCCCTAAGCGAGGGGCTCAGTCCTAGTTCTGATTGGTCTGCCAGGGTTGCTGCTTTTACTTATCTCCGGTCATTGTTGCAGCAAGGCCCAAAAGGTATTCAAGAAGTGGTTCAAAACTTTGAGAAGGTAATGAAACTGTTTTTCCAGCACTTGGATGATCCCCACCATAAAGTTGCTCAGGCTGCCCTTTCAACACTTGCTGATATTATTCCATCATGCCGAAAGCCCTTTGAGAGTTACATGGAAAGGATCTTACCCCATGTTTTCTCGCGGTTAATTGATCCAAAGGAGTTGGTTAGGCAGTCTTGCTCAATGACATTGGAAATTGTAGGCAAAACTTATAGCGTTGATTCTCTCTTGCCTGCTTTGCTGCGTTCACTCGATGAACAACGTTCACCAAAGGCAAAATTGGCTGTTATTGAGTTCGCTATTAGTTCCTTCAACAAACATGCTATGGATTCTGAAGGTTCTGGAAATATTGGCATCCTGAAGTTATGGCTTGCTAAACTGACACCACTAGTCCATGATAAAAATACTAAGCTTAAGGATGTAGCTATTACTTGCATTATATCCGTATACTCAAATTTTGATCCGACTGCTGTTCTGAATTTTATTCTTAGTTTATCAGTTGAAGAACAAAATTTCCTTAGACGGGCACTCAAACAGTACACTCCTCGCATTGAGGTGGATCTAATTAACTATTTGCAGAACAAGAAGGAGAGACAGCGTTCTAAATCATCCTATGATCCGTATGATGTTGTTGGAACATCATCTGAAGAAGGATATATTGGTGGGTCCAAGAAGAGTCTTTTACATGGAAGATATTCTGCTGGTTCCATTGATGCTGAAGGTGGTAGGAAGTGGGGTTTCACCCAGGAATCAACCCTGACCACTGGAAATATTGACCTGACAACATCTGATGAAACTCAGGACAACTTATGTCAAAACCTAGAGACTAGTTCAAACAACAATGTTTTTCCTTCCAAAACCAAAGAATGGTCTTATATGGTTAATTCTATTCGTCAGAACTTGGAATCTCAAACTGGCCAGATAGAGAACTTAGAAAGTAGTGTCAACTTGAAAGGTCTATCTACTCCAAATCTGGAAATTAATGGCCTGAGTAGATCTGGCTCTTTGGGGACAATTGAAGGAGTTGCTCATAATGAGACTTCATCAGAGTTGGATCTTAATCATCTTAAACCTGCAGCTATAGAGATTAGCTCTATGCCAGACACGGGGCCTAGCATTCCTCAACTTCTTCACCTGGTGAGTTTAGTCTATCCTGTTTTTTTTTTTTTTTTTTTTTTTTTTTTTCTGGAGATGATTATTGTTTATCGAGTTTGCTTGGAGAAAATGGGTTTTGGGCTTCTCTTAATGATTATTGTGCTACAAAATCTTCACAATTTATAAATGCTTTCTTTGTATTTTTAGATCTGCAATGGGAATGATGGGACCCCTACTGTTAGCAAGCACGATGCACTTCAGCAATTAAATGAAATTTCTGTGGCCAATGATCTCTCTGTTTGGTCCAAGGTATAGTTCTTTCCTTCATTTTTTTTTGTAAATTTGATTTCCTTATCTTGACAGTTTTCTAACCCTGCAGCATTCTTACAAAAAAAAATGTCCTCTGCCCGCATGTCAAATATGCTCGGTTATATTTCTTGCATATCAACTTGTAACATTTAGTTGTATTTATGCAGTATGCCAATCAGATTTTGACAGCTGTACTTGAAGTTTTAGATGATCCTGATTCCTCAATCCGGGAACTTGCCCTGTCATTGATAATTGAAATGCTTAAAAACCAGGTTTGCTCATATTTTCGGTATATACTATTCGTTTTGAGACATTGTTTGGATTTTCCTTTTGTCTAACATGCAAGTGCTTGTTTCCTCCTTTCCGCTGCCTTGTCATGCTTTCAGAAAGGTGTTATGGAAGATTCTGTTGAAATAGTAATTGAGAAGCTTCTTCATGTGATGAAGGATACTGTTCCCAAAGTAATTTATATTTAGTTTCCACGAACTTGTCCTTCGAGTATATTCTTGCTCCTATTTCAAATCTAATTTGTCTGCTCCATATTTAGGTCTCAAACGAAGCTGAGCATTGCTTGAACACCGTGTTGTCCCAGTATGATCCATTCAGATGTTTAAGCGTACGTGGTTCTCTCTCTCAAATACCTGACTTCTTTTCCGTACATCAAATGAGGAGAGAGTCCTTCGGCACTTTTTCTTCTTGGTTTAGGTTATTAGAAGTACTGATGTTGTCAAATTACTGGGATTGCAGGTTATTGTACCTTTATTAGTTACTGAAGATGAGAAGACTCTAGTTATTTGCATCAACTGTTTAACAAAGGTATTTATTCCGAGTCTTAATTGGAACTAAAATTGTTAAAATTAATGTATACTGACCTGAATCAGGATAAATATCCAGCATTTGTTCAGATGTGTTGCATGAAATATTTGGATTAGACTTTGCTTTGCTTTGATTGTTTCACTGTTCCTATTAATGTTAAGCATTCTATGCTCTCTGCCTTTTCTGTTCAGCTTGTGGGCAGGCTATCACAGGAGGAACTAACTGCTCAATTGCCCTCGTTTTTGCCCGCACTTTTCGAAGCTTTTGGAAACCAGAGTGCTGATGTCCGTAAGGTAATACTTACGTGCTATTTGAATTTGTCGTTATACAGTAATTCCTGATATTTAGGTTTTTGATTATCCAAAAAAAAATTCTATTTGTTGGAGGAAGTTGAAAGAAAAAGATAGGTCGGGGAAGGGGATAGTTGAGAGAAATGAGAGTCGCATTTATATTTATGTTACTAGCTGCTCAAGTGATACGGTTGCTGTCTGAGATGTTACCTCCGAAATCTGTAGCAAAGAACTTTCTTATAGAAGACACATTCTTGACTATGAACATGTAGGATGTTTTATATGTTGATATATCTTGGAATTCTTAGGCAATTTTAGGTTGCTTCTCTAAATTCTTCTTACTATATCGTTGTTGAGTCTTGATGTCTCATTCCGTGTTATCATTGATGATACAGACTGTCGTTTTCTGTTTGGTGGATATCTACATAATGCTCGGGAAAGCGTTTTTGTCACACTTGGAGGGGCTTAACAGCACACAGTTGAGGCTGGTTACGATTTATGCCAATAGGATCTCACAGGCCAGGAACGGCACCCCTATTGATGATGCTAGCCACGATTAGCCGGTTCATTTGGTACGTGTTTACTTATTCATTGTTGTGTATTTTGTATATTGTGTGAATGCATTTGAAGGGGTTGGTTTATAAAATATGTCTTTTAGCTATTTTGCTGGGTTTTTGGAGAATGGGTGCTTTTGTTGGGGAATCAAATAGGGAAAGTGCACTGATATTTTTCCCATGTTGTAATCACCATTCCCAAACATTGTTGTTTTATTGATTAAGAAATTTGGTTCTGAAGAAATTTATATTCTTGTAATCCGCCCTTTTTCTACTAACATTGGGGGATTGAACTGTTTTATTGATATTTTCCCCCGGCTTATCACGTCATCCGTGGTCCCAGCTAATTTGATCCATCAATCTCAAAATAACTTCGAGATATATGTAAGAAAGAGGTGAAAATTAGAGGTGGCAAACAGGTCAATCGATTCGGGTTCGGTTCGGGTCATTTCGGTTTCAGTTATTTTGGATATGATATCAATCGGTTCAGATTCGGTTTGGGTTCAGTTCGGTTCCTGTTTGGGTCGGTTGATTTTCGGTTCAGTTGATTTTTGGTTTGGGTCAATTTCTGGTTGATGGGAGATCGGTCGGTTTTAATCAAGTTTTTAGGTTGGTCAGTTTTTTTACACCCTTTATATGGCTATAAAGTCAATATATTTGACTTTTTGGTGAGTTGTGCGATTGTTCATATCTCATCTTTTTTATTTCTATTAATATCTTTTATTTATTTCGGGTTGTCTTTGGTTCGGGTTTATTCGGTTCGGTTTCATTCGGTTCAACTAAAAATCAGTTCATTTTCGGTTTGGTTTTGGTTCGGTTTCGGGTAAGTATGTTCGGTTCGGTTTCGGGTTTGGTTTGGGTAAATCGGTTTGGTTTTCGGGTCTCGGGTCAAGTTTGCCAGGTCTAGTGAAAATTCACCTTGAAAAAAAATGAGATGGATGAACTTTATTAACTAGGACCACGGATGATCGTGGTGAGCCGAGTACATCTAATAATTTTTCCAAAATCCGGTTGAAACTAGGTGTAATCAAGTCAACTCAAACCATGTTAATTCATAATACAATATCTCGAATCGAACTCTAGAACTTAAGCTTAGAAATATAACAAATCGAGTTCTATTTTTAAACTCGAGTTTGATTTTCCCCAAATTAAAACGGAAGTTCACTCAAATTGGTTCGATTACGAAGTTAAGAATGGGTTTAGTTTTTATGTTTAAATGCAGCAGCAAATATCAGCAATGACATGTGAAATTCGTGATGGATTTATAAACACAAGTGATTGATTGTCGAATTGAAAGAAGTGTAAATTTCACAATGAATTATGGAAACAATACTAGATTCTTTAAATAATATTGATACTGTGAATTGAGTAAATTGGATTAGGAATATTGTCTACATAATGAGCCTATTTGATTTGCATTAGTCTATCAATAAGTCTTCATCTATTTACCTTCATCCAATAGTCTAAAAAATGCTTTAAGTTTTACATAGTGTAAGAAGATCATATATATGTATATGAGATAGGATTCAGTTATACAGTGTAAAAGTTTTTAACTTTTACACGTTTTTTAGATCGTTGGATGAGTGAAATAGATGGCTGAGATTAACAGTGATTATGTAAAGATTATCACTTGAAAAAAAGTAAGGAGTTAATCTCAGTCATCCATTTCACCCGTTCAACGATCCAAAAAACATGTGTATATACATACATATAGGGACGAAGCCATGATTAAATATTTACAGGGAAAATATTGAATTTAAAAAATGTAAAGGTTTATTAAGTATTTAAAAGTTAAAATTCATGGGGCAGTGCTTAATTTGTCTAATATTTAAACTTATAAGGACATAAATTAATATTAGACCAAAAAATTAATAATGCGAGCTCATTCTTCTTTAGTTCAATTTCACTTGGTTATATATTTAATAAACTCTTGTATTTTTTAATTTGAAGATTTATTTTTACAAGGGCAAAATTATAATTAGACTAAAATCTATCAAATACTTTAATTATATAACAGGGGACTGGGAGGCCCTTGGGCCCCAAGGGAGCTCTGTCCCTGTATATATATGTATGGTTATATTTTGATATACAAACTTGTGTAAAAATAATTACATAACCCTTCATATTTAAACTATAAGATCTAAAACCCAAATCTCTAACCTTAACACCCTAAACTCAACTCTAAATTCTAACTATATACTCTAAATTTTACACCATGCAACCTAAACCCTTAAACCCTAAACTATAACATAAACCTTTAAACCTTAAAATTGAAAGCTTTGTGTAAAGTTTACGCAAGCTTGTGTATCAAATTATTTTTCACTCAAACTTAAAAATCAATCCACTAATTACTAAAAAATTCGAGTTATTCGAAGTCTCATTTTATAATTCAAACTTTATTTTTAAAAAATCAAGTCAAATCGAATTATAAAATTACGATTCGAATCAAGTTTTACACACCTAATTAAAAATTTTAATTTTTTCAAATCAAGTCGAATTTTACTCACCACTAAATTAAAAAAAACCAACATTAATTGTAAAAAGTAATCAAGGAATCAATAGAAACGGGTCACATGCATTAAAGATGTGCAAAATCTGATAAATAAATGTAATTAATTGCACACAGAAGAGAAAATCTGGTTTTGAGATATGAACAGTTAAACTAACACTTTCACGAGAATCTCACACCTTTACATCCAATTCAATTCTTTCCCACTCTGCAAATTCCTTCACTGAAAATCCAAATTTGTTAACCCTTTACTCACTATATAAACCTGCCTGCGTAACCTATTGCTTTCACACCATTTCCTCTTGAAAACACAGCAGTTTTCGATTCCTTGTTGCTTAAGTAATCAAATTTGATATTTGTTTATTTTGGGTTTTTGTTCTTGTCATTAAATTTGTTGTCCAAATCTTTTTTAACCTTGAAAATAACATGTTTTGATCTCAGGAAACCAATGGCGCCGGGCGAGGCCAACTCGGGCAACGGAGGACAAATACTAAAGCCGTTTACGTTCAATGAAATTGTTCTGAGGAACAGGTTGACTGCTCTTGTTGTTGATGGTGACAATTTCTGCCGGTTGCTGGAGCAGGGGATTCTTCAAGCTTATGGACTTGAAACTCAATCCGTCGACAACGGCGATGCTGCGGTTGAGCTCATTGCCTCGGGTGCCAAATTCGACCTTATCCTCATCGACATGCTTCTTCCCATTCTGGATGGCCTTGAGGTAAACATTCACTTAAAAACAATGTGTCATGAGTCATAACTCGTCGACCGATAAGGTATTATCACTTTCTTAGGTTATGTCACAATACTAGATGTGCCAAAACTTTTACGACTCGAGCACGGTTCGAGGAATCGGTGGATCATGATAAGTTGTTTCATGTTTGATCATCTGTTTTCATGGCAGGCTACGAGGCGAATTCGAGCAATGGGGGTGCGTTGCAAGATGTTGGGGGTCACTGCTTTTTCCGGCGAAAGGGAAAGGCAGGCATTTTTGGCGGCCGGAGTCGATGTGTTCGTCGAGAAGCCTTTGGGACCTGAGATTCTGATTCCTATCCTGAGGGAACTTGATGAGCAGTACCCAAGTATCTAACAATGGAAGACAAAACATAGGACTTTCATGTAGGTGTTGTGGTTGGCTACCCTTCAAAAATTATTACCAGCTTTGATGTTGTTCTTTGAACAATAGTGTTCTAGTGTTGTCTTGGTAGTGTTTTTAATAGGTTGTTGTTGCTGTTGTTGTTGCTGGGTACAATGAATTAGAACAAAAATTATGTCTTTTTTAGATGTTCTTTTTTATTTCTTAATATTAAAAAATTAAATTTTAAGTTATAATTTTAAATTTTAAATTTTAAATTTTAAATTTTAAATTTTAAACTCTAAACTATAAAAATACACCTTAGACCTAATATTCTAAGGATTAATATCCTATACACAGGCGGTGGAAGCTGAAAGTTTTCACAAGCGACTTAGTTTTAGGGTATAGGGAGTTAGTTTAAGTTATAAGGTTTAGGGGTTTAGAATTTAGGGATAGTTGTTTCAATTTAGGGTTTAAGGTTATAGTTTAGGGTTTATAGGTTAAAACCTAAACCCTCACCATATTACCCTAAAAACTAAACCTATAAACCCTAAATTATAACCCTAAACCTTAAATTAAAACAGCTATCCTTAAATTCTAACCCCTGCACCTAAACTCCTAAACCCTATACCCTAAACTAACTCCATATACCCTAAAACTAAGGCGCTTGTGGAAACTGAAAGTTTCCACCGCTTGTGTATAAGATATTTATCCATATTCTAAACCCTAATCTTAATTCCTAACCTTAAACTTTAACATTAAACTCTAAATATATTTTTTAGTATGAAAATATAAAATAAGAGCACTAAAAACAGACAAAAATATATATATTTAATGAATTATCGCTTAAACTAAATTAATATCATCTTACCTGGCTGATCCCATATTCCATATCTGCACTACGTACTATAGAATTATACCTAACATAAAATTATTTTTTTGGATAAATATACACAAGATAAATTCATTAACGTTAAATATACAATATAAAAACACGAGTTCAAATTGTTATGTCTACGTAATATATACGCATTGTCAAAAAGTTAAGAATATCTCTGAACAGATTTTACCTTGTAATCATCTTTAGACAATTCAAAAAGATACAATATGAAATTTATTTATTTATACATTACTAATATGATTTTTTTTAATTCTACCTGAAGTTAAAATTAATAAATATTTTGATATCTGTCAATTGGCTAAGTGGTCAAAAATAATGTATGTTACCTTATTTTATATATGACTTTAGATCTCAGGCATGCATTTATCTTGAAAATATAATTAACTATCCGTTGAATAAAAAAATTAATAAATATTATTTTTACCAAAACGCTCATCTCGAATTCACAAATGTAACGGTGGTTGAAACTTGCCAGCACTAAATACAAACATCGAAAAATTTAAATTCATAACATACAATTATTATGCTTTTACTATTTTTTTGGTTAACCTCTGGTTTTTAAGGCTTAGCCCTGACTAATTCAGATCGACTCGCATTGCACACCTGACTTTGGTGGGTGAGTCTTCCAGCAAGAATTTTCTGCATACACAACGCCTCGAACCCAAGTTGCATACCACTTAGACCAACCCCGTTAATTTATGCTTTCACTATATGAACTTGACTCAATTTATTTTTTTAATATTTTATTTTAACTCTTTTTTTCTCATGTCTAAAATTATTATGCTTTTACTATTTGAACTTGACTCAATTAAATATAAATTGGTTTACAGCTAAACCCTATGTCCATAAATGAAAAACAAATATGGCCAAGGTTGCCCATGCCAACGGTGATACTATTTTCTATTATTTTTTCATTAATTATTTTAGAATATTTATTTTTAACATATAGTTTGATACAAATGTCTATGCTACTTAGATTTTTCTTTACCTATAATTTAAAAAATTGATCTCACGCATTTTTATATATTGTACTAACAACGTATCAATCGAGTTAAACTCAAGAAAAAAAAATTAAAATTATTTTAAGACACAAAACTAATATAGTATAATGGCATTATGTGTTTCATAAATAAAAAATGTGCATGGTATGCTTGAACTTTATTAAAGTTAAAAACTAAAAGTATACTACTATGAATCAACATTAAAAATACTACAAATAAAGTATCAACTTTTAACTAAATATAATTTAATATAACGAAATATACAAATAAACGATTTATCAAATTTAATAGTAGTTGAACTGATTGAGTATACATTTGTTAAATGCACTATTTAGAATTATTAAATAATTCTTTAAAGAGATATAAATGTCATTTTAAAATAGTTTTAATATTATTTTTAATATTTTATTACATAAAACTTATAAAAAAAATTGTGAAATCACATTTGGGTACCTGTGAACCCCTACCGGGATGGCCATGGGTTGGGCTGGGTCAGGTTTTGGGTCCTGATCAAAAAATTTAACACCTCCATCTAAATCCGACCCGACATTTGATGATGTTCCACCCGACCCGAACACAAACTCAAATTCTAGAATAAAAACTCAAACTCAACCCGACTCGGCATAAATAAAAAATTACAAATTTTCATTATTATTCAATAAAAATAAGGAGCTAATTGTAAAAATACAAATAAAGATTGATCATTATAATAATTATTCTACGTTTATTAGAAAAAATAGGAACATAATTAAAATATATATATATATATATATATATATATAAATAAAAATAAAGAGAGGGTCATTGTAGCAATTATACCTAAATATTTATAATAAAATTAAACTATTATTTTGGTCGAGTATTGTATTTTTCACCTTAAATTCAAACCCGGCCCCTATCCCGTGAACGATCACCAGCAACCACGTGTCGATTATCGCGGTCGCAAGCGATCACCAGCGACCATGTATCAATGACCACGGCTCGCGAACATACCCCGCAAGAAATCACCAACGATCACGTGTTGACATATGTGGTCTCATTTGATGATAAACTAATTCAAAACATCACTTTTTAGGACGTCCAATCACAAGGCTAAGATAATTTTCAATCGACATTTGTCCAAACCCTAATAAATAATTATACATGATACAACTGAGAGAAAGGACACATAATCACGAGATACCAGAAAACGAGAAATTATATCATAGGCCCGGCTCGCCACATCATCTATGGTCCCAACCAATAAAAAATATTTATTTCATTAATTTTTTCCATATCATCTTTTTACCGAGTGAATCTACAATTGGTAAAAAAATATTTTTTAATTTAATTTACAATAAATCTGAGTGAAGATTCACTCGGTAAAAAGATGATATGAAAAAAATTAATGAAATATATGCTTTTTATTAGTTGGGACCATGGGTGACGTGGCGACTCGGGCCTATGATATAATTTCTCCCAGAAAACCATACCCAAAATAGATTAAAACTTATCTTTGACCATCCAAATAATCATCTCTCCACCATCTGCCGCCGCCGTTGTTTACTTTAACGATCAGCACACAATTAAACCATGTCTCTCCGCCATTGAATGCACCCATAATTGATGTTGATGTTCAAAATTGAAATGTAATGTACCTTTAATTAATTGAATATTTCCTTTCTGAAATAATTACAACGAAGAGTTTATTTTTGTCATGTTCTATAATTTCATATACCAATATGTGTAAAACTCTAAATCAATTCAATATTATACTTTTTCACATGTGTTAAAAGTTTTATTTTTTTAATATTAAAAGTTTTATTTTTATATCAAATGAATACATAAAAGGACAAATATTCTATACACAGGCGGTAGAAATTGAAAATTTTCACAAGCGCCTTAGTTTTAGGGTATATGAAATTATTTTAGAGTATAGGGTTTAGGATTTTAGGTGTATGAGTTTAGAATTTAGAGATAGTTGTTTCAATTTAAGGTTTATGATTATAATTTAGGGTTTACAGGTTAAACCTAAATCCTCACCATATTACCCTAAAAACTAAACCCTAAATTATAACCTTAAACCTTAAATTGAAACAACTATTCCCAAATTCTAAACTCATACACCTAAACTCCTAAACCATATACCCTAAACTAACTCATTATACCCTAAAACTAAGGCGCTTGTAAAAACTTTCAATTTTCACCGCCAGTATATAGGATATTAATCCTACATAAAATATTTCTAATTTACTCAAAATTCGAGATGAATGAATAATACAAATAAAATACAGAATAAAATTATTATATTAATCGAATAATGGTTAATAAAATTGCATTGAATAATTTGATTTTGGATTATAGGCATTTTATTAAGCTGACTTTTATATAAATGTAAAGAAAAAAATAATAATTAATTGAAGGTCATATGATGTGCCTGGAAGTGAAGGGACAGTGCATGAGGGAGATAGATATGCTTATCCATCCCACCTGCCCTATTTTTCAACTACTCTCATTCAATATTCATATCATTAGACTCTTTCTTCCAATATATAAATTTATGAACTGTCCCAAGAAATAAATACACTTCATAATTCATATTCTACCGGCGAGTCTAACGCACGATAGGTCTATAGTGTGGCTAAGAAATAGTAAATTTTGAAATTTATCTAAGAACTTAAGATGTTAGACTTTTTTATAACATTTTAAGTTAATTTTTTGTGATTTTTTGACAAGTTTCGATACTTGCTTTTTATATATAACATTTTAGGTTATTGGACAAAATATCGATACTTGTTTTGTAAGTATCGAAACTTGTCAAAATTATGAGAAAAAACCAGCCTAATATGTTATCTAAAAGTCTAACATTTTAAGTTCTTAGACAAGTTTAAAAAATTGTCGTCTTTTAGCCGCACCCCAAACTCACCCATGAAATAATCAAAACTTATTATTATTAGAACCCAACAAGTGGTTTTAGTGAAAAAATAGTTATATTCATCTAAGGAGATTTAGGTTTAAATTATTTTACCTGCAAAATATGCATTGTCAAATAGTCAAAAATATATATAAATAAATACTACATTATAATAGCATAAAATCACTTAAAAAACTACTACTTTCTTATCCACCCTTCTAAGATACGATCAATTGACTCGACCTTAATCATTTATTAGTAGTTGTACTACTACCTGTACTAGAATACAATTAATTGATTTTTTTATAGTTAAATTTGAATATATTTATATAGGATAAAAATCTTTTGTACCTTTTTAATGTCCCTACTTATGGCCTAACACTAAAAAATAAGGGGTGTTCAAAAATACCCGGCCCAAACTACCCGACCCGCCGACTTGTCTACCCGATTAAAATTTACTAGGTGTTTATTTTAAAATACCCAAAATTTTCAGGCCGGGTACCCGACCCGCTAATTTTAATATTTATATATTTTAAATTTTAAATTCTATTTTTATTTTATGTTTCTTATTAATTTTTCCCTAAATTTAATTTTAAATTCTTAACTTCTTTTTATACTTGTATTATATACTTTTAAGTTTAAAAATTTTCAAAAAATATTTATATTAATTTGTTAATATGAAAGTCGGAAGAAAAATCATGATCGAGATTAATATTTTTAATACCTTCTTTTGCCGATAAACTTTAATATATATATATATATATATATATCCAAATATTTCTATGTTAAAACTAACCTCAAATCAATAATTTGTGTTTGAAATATATATATCATGAAATTTTATGTGTTTTCTATGTATTTTTTTAAAAAATAGATTTAAAAAAATATAAAAAATAAACCGGGTACCCGAATTTTGCGGGTACCCAGTATGCAGGTACCCGATTCTTATGGGTCGGGTCACGGGCCGACTTTTAGGTACCTGAAAATTCCGGGTACCCGAAATTTGAGTACCCGAAAATCCGAGTACCCAGATATGAACACCCCTACTAAAAAATACTATAAAATTGAATTTTAAGTCGTAACCCTAAATTCTAAATTCTAAACCCTATACCCTAAAAATACGTCATACCCTAAATTTCCTAAACCCTAAACCTTAAACCTAATTTTAAACGTGGGAGCATAAATAGTGGCGGTAAAAATGAGCAGAAGATTCTCATCCATTTATATACTATTCAATTATATTTAATTGTCAAAAAATTAAATTATGTTCGTAAAATATATAATACTCTTAAAGAAAAAAAATCATATTTAAGTTTTGACAACAATATTATTAGAAAATAGGGTAAACTACATAAATGATCACTGAACTTTTAGGGTATATTCATTTTGGTCACCGTAATTTTAAAATATTCTATAAGGTCACCCAATTTTTAGTTCAATGTCAATATAGTTACCGAACTTTTAGGGTGGATTCATTTTGGTCACCGTACTTTTAAAATATTCGATAAGGTCACCAAACTTTTAGTTCAATTTCAATATAGTCACCGAATTTTTAGTTCGCTTTCAATATGGTCCCTCCCGTTACCTTCCGTTAAAAGATGACGTTAGTTTTCGGTTGTGATAAAAGTGTAAAAACAACTAGAAAGTCAAAAATTGAAAGTTCACACCTATTAATTCTACCAGAGCCAAAACTTTAAAAAAAATTAGAAGGGTATCAAAATCATTAGACTATAAGATATTGCAATGCATAACATTTAGAAATATTATATATACTAGATCTGATCAGTTTATCAATTTTGCTTAAAACTGTGAACCATAATCGAATCGAAATTATTTATTTTAAAAATTTGTACGGAGATCGGGTTCAATTAATCCTTAAAAATTATTTTGGTTATTTGCTAAATTCAAATTATTCAATTTTAATATTATATTGTACCAATTAAATTGGATAATCGATTGACCAGTTAATTGGAATATTTGATTCGAGTAATAATTCTTTACTTTGCTTATTAAAATATCAAATATGGTAAATTTAATAAGCAAAGTAAAAAAAATCATTACCCGAATTTTTTAAGGATTAATTGAATTTTTGCATTTGTATAACCATGTCATTTTAGAATGACCAAAATATGAACGATTCGAAAGTTAAGTTATTAAATTGATTTTTTAAATCTAGTAACCAAAATAGGAGTGAGAAGAATGTTGAGCGATGATTGGTGTAGTTTACCCATTTTTTATTAAGGAAAAACAAAAACTAACGTCAACTTTTAACGGAAGGTAACGAGAGGGACCATATTGAAAGCGAACAAAAAGTTGGATGACCTTATCAAATATTTTAAAAGTACGGTGACCAAAATGAATCCGCCCTAGAAGTTTGGTGATTATATTGAAATCAAACTAAAAGTTGAGTGACCTTATCGAATATTTTAAAAGTACAATGACCAAAATGAATCTGCCCTAAAAGTTTGGTGACCATTTATGTAGTTTACCCTTATTTAAATTAAAAATGTGAGAGTTTATTAAATATATAATCAAGTAGGGGTTGAACTATGAGTGTAAATGAACCGAGCTTGAATTAATAAGGTTTTGTTTGTGTTCGTTTATTTATATTTGAACGCGTTCATGTTCGGTTCGTTTAAATTTTTAAAATCATGTTTGTTGTAACACCCCCTTCCCGGCCTGGTAGAGAACCGGGTCGGAGAGCGCTACCGAAAAACATAACGGATATCGGAGACATAAATTCAAAGTTCAAAAATCATTTCGACATATTTTATTAATCTCTTTTAAGACTTAACACTTAACTTATTGACAACTTACTTAAATTGGGGTCAATTTTAAGCTTTTTCAAACTTAGGGACTAAATTGTAATTTTTACCAATTAGGGGTCCTTATCTGAAATTCGTGATATTATACTGAAATTAAACTTACTAGTTATTAGCCTGTAAAATCTCATTACTATCGGAGGTCATTTATCTACCTGATTAGACGATGCAATATTTAGTGACTATTTTGTAAAATATTCAAATCTATTTCTTTTTATTATCTTACTAAAATTCTTTACATATTTAAATGAGCCTAACAACTTACAAAAATCTTATAATCCTTTAATCAATATTTTAGTACCAATTATGCCAATTTTATTACTAATTCAATAGTCTATATAGCTTTAACACCTTATACAAAACATAGGTAACATATACACAATAGTAGGCCCACAAGACTAGTATAATTACTTTAACTACTTTGCCACCATACTAGGAGTTCATAAGGACAAAACACATTACTCTTTAATTGTAGTGACTTGCCAACCTTCCAATTAATCCCGATCTCGATCTATTACTTTCTTTAACCTGAAATGTTATGCAATGAATGCATTAGACTTACATAGTCTAAGTGAGGTAGCCAATGACAATGAATGAACATGTTATGTCATGTAACATGCTTCCAAAAATGAACATCATGCTAATTATGCAATAACATGGCATACTTCATATTCATAATAAAACATAATATCATATCAAATGTATATCATAATATAATCATAGATCTTATCATAAGCATATCATGACATATCGTATAGAACACATACTATATTGGTACCATTGGATACGCGGATTCCCTGTACACTATATCATGAATCATAAATGAGCCGTAGCCCTGAGCCGTAGCTCCATGTATATTCATAACAAAACATAATATCATATCATGATCATAACATAGTATAATGTATCAAACACATAATATATTGGTACCATTGGATACGCGGATTCCCTGTACACCATATCATGAATCATAAATGAGCCGTAGCCCTGAGCCGTAGCTCCATATATCCCTTACACTTCCATCCTTTTATCTCCCACATATAGGCCGTAGCCCTGGACCGTAGTCCTCCCTTACATGGTGAGCTCGAATAACCCTATGGCATGCCAATTGTATCCAACGTCCATAAATACACACAAATTCACATAGTCCATGATTTTCATATCATATCATATGAAATAACAAGATGAGCCGTAGCTCCATGTCATGTAGCATTTCATAGTCATATTCGAACATATCAAAGTAATGCAAGGCACTTACCAAATTTGCCATTCAAACATAGTTGCTCTACATGAGCCCTTAACAAATGCAAACATAATCATAAATAATGCAACGGGAAGGCACCGAGCCTATCCCTTGACGCAACTACACTCACATATCAGAACAAAGAAACAAAGATCGGAATGACACCGCGTCACCCGAGACAAATGCATCCACACTCACCTCAATCCAAGCTTAGAGACATTTTCCTTATTCTCCAACTTTGTGGTTTCCCTCATTTCTACTCTTTTCTAACCAAACATTAAAGAAACATATTATTTAGTACATTAGGCAGCTTGCATTGTTCTCAAAGAAATATTTATTTAAAATATTCTATAACTCAAAATCTGATTTCGTTTGATTCAAACGAAACTAGACTGAATAACCTTTTAAACCATATAAACTATAGCTTTTAATTCTTCTTATACAATTTATAATGAATTTCTAAAATCGTTGTTGATGCAGATTTAGGGGCAAACTGTTACCCTGTTTTTATGACATTTACTTACTCAAAAATTCATATCTTTTTACTCACAACTCCAAATAAGGAGTTCTTTACCATTATGGAAAGCTTATAAACACACCTTTATAACCATGTATGACACATAATTTTATCATTTCCCTATTAATACAGTTTATTACTTTAACATAAGGCATTTTCAGAAACTTAATCTGTCTATGCTTAATTTGTGACTTTAGTGTATTTATAATCTATGTTTCACTACACTATTAATCTTGAGCTTTTAACCACATTTAAATTAATCTTATAACATTATTTTTATAATACAGTAACCTCAAAAATAGGACATGTAAGTCCTCAATTTATCAATTTCCACAAAACAGTCCCCTTTTATTCTTTAATAATCCTGTATGTGATCTAAATGGTTTTAACCTACCAATTGAGACTTAATTCAAGCTTGGCCATTTAATTTCATTCATTTCATGACTCCCCTGTTTCAAGTATAAATTTCCAGAATTTTATTGGCATTATTTAAGCCCCTATAATTTTCGAATTTTACAATTTAGTACAGCAGATTCCAGATTTATTCAGTTTTAGTCCAGTAACTTCTAACAACAATTCCGAGACCTATACTTAACATTTTTGAGCAAATCATACCTCTATTTCATGTAAAATTTTGTCCTCTACAACTTTGTAGAAGAACCCGTTTTCCAGAAATGACTCTAATATGCTCAAAAATGCAGTTTTCTACAGGACAGTTTACAAATCCGAATTTCTTTATTCTTTCTACCCTTATCTTTTACCAACCTTTAATTAATTCAATTTCATGCTTAATATAAATACTAACATCAAATTATAGGTAGTTGAGACTCTAATCTCAACTCTAATTTATTACACTCACCTTGATAGACCGGTACTTTATTATTATTTCTTGGGCTTGACGGTTGTTCCGAATCGACCTCGTATACCATGATAATTAATAAAAACTAATCAATAAAACAGTATCGAATATATATAAAAATATTAATCAACTCGATACCGAAACTTAAACTAACTAGAGATTTGAGCTTACCCCGTCATCGGTAGAAATTCGATATTACTATATCGAAAATATCGGACTACCAATCGAACATTAGATCGTATGCTACTATTTTTTTCTTTCTTTCTTTCTTTCTTGCTTCTTTGCCGTGCATTTCTTCAAATTCTTCCCCTCCTATTTATACTAAATTTCCAGCCTTTAAACTTCATTTCTAGCCACAAATGGTGGCCAATTACACATGATTTTCCATTACACTAGCTTTACCTAAATTATTTAGGTGGATTGCCACTTTTGTATTTTTTATTATTATTTTCAATTCTCTCATGGTGGCTGCCACCGTTTCTTGCTTATTTGCCACATATAGTGGCAATTATATATATATATATATTTTATTTCATTTTTAGTGGTCTAATGGCCATTTAAATTTTGTTCCCCCTTTTTCTCAAGTGGGTTTGCTTTACACGGCAACCCACTTACTTTACTCCCTTTTTTTTAATAATAATAATAAACTAACTATTTAATCTATTTTGGGTACCAAATCGAACCAATCCTTAATCGAAATGATAATATTCGTTTGTTGGAACTTGACCTTAATTCATAAATTATCTCGAATAATCTAAATAAAATCGAATAAATTATAAAATCGATATAAAATACTCGGTCATCGGAACCTAATTTCGACTAGACCGGTTTTTGGGATGTGACAACTCTCTCCCCCTTTAAAGAAAATTCGTCCTCGAATTTTCTCCGACAAGAATATGCTCATCTATATGAGCTTGACTGAGCTTAGACATCTAAACATAAAGATCGGATTAATCGGCAAGTCACAATACTCAATAAATAACTCCTAGGTGGCAAAGTAACATAACATACAACACAAACATACTTAAGTTTAGTCCAGAACCGACTAAACTCTAGCTCTGATACCTCTACTGTAACACCCCCTTCCCGGCCTGGTAGAGAACCGGGTCGGAGAGCGCTACCGAAAAACATAACGGATATCGGAGACATAAATTCAAAGTTCAAAAATCATTTCGACATATTTTATTAATCTCTTTTAAGACTTAACACTTAACTTATTGACAACTTACTTAAATTGGGGTCAATTTTAAGCTTTTTCAAACTTAGGGACTAAATTGTAATTTTTACCAATTAGGGGTCCTTATCTGAAATTCGTGATATTATACTGAAATTAAACTTACTAGTTATTAGCCTGTAAAATCTCATTACTATCGGAGGTCATTTATCTACCTGATTAGACGATGCAATATTTAGTGACTATTTTGTAAAATATTCAAATCTATTTCTTTTTATTATCTTACTAAAATTCTTTACATATTTAAATGAGCCTAACAACTTACAAAAATCTTATAATCCTCTAATCAATATTTTAGTACCAATTATGCCAATTTTATTACTAATTCAATAGTCTATATAGCTTTAACACCTTATACAAAACATAGGTAACATATACACAATAGTAGGCCCACAAGACTAGTATAATTACTTTAACTACTTTGCCACCATACTAGGAGTTCATAAGGACAAAACACATTACTCTTTAATTGTAGTGACTTTCCAACCTTCCAACTAATCCCGATCTCGATCTATTACTTTCTTTAACCTGAAATGTTATGCAATGAATGCATTAGACTTACATAGTCTAAGTGAGGTAGCCAATGACAATGAATGAACATGTTATGTCATGTAACATGCTTCCAAAAATGAACATCATGCTAATTATGCAATAACATGGCATACTTCATATTCATAATAAAACATAATATCATATCAAATGTATATCATAATATAATCATAGATCTTATCATAAGCATATCATGACATATCGTATAGAACACATACTATATTGGTACCATTGGATACGCGGATTCCCTGTACACTATATCATGAATCATAAATGAGCCGTAGCCCTGAGCCGTAGCTCCATGTATATTCATAACAAAACATAATATCATATCATGATCATAACATAGCATAATGTATCAAACACATAATATATTGGTACCATTGGATACGCGGATTCCCTGTACACCATATCATGAATCATAAATGAGCCGTAGCCCTGAGCCGTAGCTCCATATATCCCTTACACTTCCATCCTTTTATCTCCCACATATAGGCCGTAGCCCTGGACCGTAGTCCTCCCTTACATGGTGAGCTCGAATAACCCTATGGCATGCCAATTGTATCCAACGTCCATAAATACACACAAATTCACATAGTCCATGATTTTCATATCATATCATATGAAATAACAAGATGAGCCGTAGCTCCATGTCATGTAGCATTTCATAGTCATATTCGAACATATCAAAGTAATGCAAGGCACTTACCAAATTTGCCATTCAAACATAGTTGCTCTACATGAGCCCTTAACAAATGCAAACATAATCATAAATAATGCAACGGGAAGGCACCGAGCCTATCCCTTGACGCAACTACACTCACATATCAGAACAAAGAAACAAAGATCGGAATGACACCGCGTCACCCGAGACAAATGCATCCACACTCACCTCAATCCAAGCTTAGAGACATTTTCCTTATTCTCCAACTTTGTGGTTTCCCTCATTTCTACTCTTTTCTAACCAAACATTAAAGAAACATATTATTTAGTACATTAGGCAGCTTGCATTGTTCTCAAAGAAATATTTATTTAAAATATTCTATAACTCAAAATCTGATTTCGTTTGATTCAAACGAAACTAGACTGAATAACCTTTTAAACCATATAAACTATAGCTTTTAATTCTTCTTATACAATTTATAATGAATTTCTAAAATCGTTGTTGATGCAGATTTAGGGGCAAACTGTTACCCTGTTTTTATGACATTTACTTACTCAAAAATTCATATCTTTTTACTCACAACTCCAAATAAGGAGTTCTTTACCATTATGGAAAGCTTATAAACACACCTTTATAACCATGTATGACACATAATTTTATCATTTCCCTATTAATACAGTTTATTACTTTAACATAAGGCATTTTCAGAAACTTAATCTGTCTATGCTTAATTTGTGACTTTAGTGTATTTATAATCTATGTTTCACTACACTATTAATCTTGAGCTTTTAACCACATTTAAATTAATCTTATAACATTATTTTTATAATACAGTAACCTCAAAAATAGGACATGTAAGTCCTCAATTTATCAATTTCCACAAAACAGTCCCCTTTTATTCTTTAATAATCCTGTATGTGATCTAAATGGTTTTAACCTACCAATTGAGACTTAATTCAAGCTTGGCCATTTAATTTCATTCATTTCATGACTCCCCTGTTTCAAGTATAAATTTCCAGAATTTTATTGGCATTATTTAAGCCCCTATAATTTTCGAATTTTACAATTTAGTACAGCAGATTCCAGATTTATTCAGTTTTAGTCCAGTAACTTCTAACAACAATTCCGAGACCTATACTTAACATTTTTGAGCAAATCATACCTCTATTTCATGTAAAATTTTGTCCTCTACAACTTTGTAGAAGAACCCGTTTTCCAGAAATGACTCTAATATGCTCAAAAATGCAGTTTTCTACAGGACAGTTTACAAATCCGAATTTCTTTATTCTTTCTACCCTTATCTTTTACCAACCTTTAATTAATTCAATTTCATGCTTAATATAAATACTAACATCAAATTATAGGTAGTTGAGACTCTAATCTCAACTCTAATTTATTACACTCACCTTGATAGACCGGTACTTTATTATTATTTCTTGGGCTTGACGGTTGTTCCGAATCGACCTCGTATACCATGATAATTAATAAAAACTAATCAATAAAACAGTATCGAATATATATAAAAATATTAATCAACTCGATACCGAAACTTAAACTAACTAGAGATTTGAGCTTACCCCGTCATCGGTAGAAATTCGATATTACTATATCGAAAATATCGGACTACCAATCGAACATTAGATCGTATGCTACTATTTTTTTCTTTCTTTCTTTCTTTCTTGCTTCTTTGCCGTGCATTTCTTCAAATTCTTCCCCTCCTATTTATACTAAATTTCCAGCCTTTAAACTTCATTTCTAGCCACAAATGGTGGCCAATTACACATGATTTTCCATTACACTAGCTTTACCTAAATTATTTAGGTGGATTGCCACTTTTGTATTTTTTATTATTATTTTCAATTCTCTCATGGTGGCTGCCACCGTTTCTTGCTTATTTGCCACATATAGTGGCAATTATATATATATATATATTTTATTTCATTTTTAGTGGTCTAATGGCCATTTAAATTTTGTTCCCCCTTTTTCTCAAGTGGGTTTGCTTTACACGGCAACCCACTTACTTTACTCCCTTTTTTTTAATAATAATAATAAACTAACTATTTAATCTATTTTGGGTACCAAATCGAACCAATCCTTAATCGAAATGATAATATTCGTTTGTTGGAACTTGACCTTAATTCATAAATTATCTCGAATAATCTAAATAAAATCGAATAAATTATAAAATCGATATAAAATACTCGGTCATCGGAACCTAATTTCGACTAGACCGGTTTTTGGGATGTGACAACTCTCTCCCCCTTTAAAGAAAATTCGTCCTCGAATTTTCTCCGACAAGAATATGCTCATCTATATGAGCTTGACTGAGCTTAGACATCTAAACATAAAGATCGGATTAATCGGCAAGTCACAATACTCAATAAATAACTCCTAGGTGGCAAAGTAACATAACATACAACACAAACATACTTAAGTTTAGTCCAGAACCGACTAAACTCTAGCTCTGATACCTCTACTGTAACACCCCCTTCCCGGCCTGGTAGAGAACCGGGTCGGAGAGCGCTACCGAAAAACATAACGGATATCGGAGACATAAATTCAAAGTTCAAAAATCATTTCGACATATTTTATTAATCTCTTTTAAGACTTAACACTTAACTTATTGACAACTTACTTAAATTGGGGTCAATTTTAAGCTTTTTCAAACTTAGGGACTAAATTGTAATTTTTACCAATTAGGGGTCCTTATCTGAAATTCGTGATATTATACTGAAATTAAACTTACTAGTTATTAGCCTGTAAAATCTCATTACTATCGGAGGTCATTTATCTACCTGATTAGACGATGCAATATTTAGTGACTATTTTGTAAAATATTCAAATCTATTTCTTTTTATTATCTTACTAAAATTCTTTACATATTTAAATGAGCCTAACAACTTACAAAAATCTTATAATCCTCTAATCAATATTTTAGTACCAATTATGCCAATTTTATTACTAATTCAATAGTCTATATAGCTTTAACACCTTATACAAAACATAGGTAACATATACACAATAGTAGGCCCACAAGACTAGTATAATTACTTTAACTACTTTGCCACCATACTAGGAGTTCATAAGGACAAAACACATTACTCTTTAATTGTAGTGACTTTCCAACCTTCCAACTAATCCCGATCTCGATCTATTACTTTCTTTAACCTGAAATGTTATGCAATGAATGCATTAGACTTACATAGTCTAAGTGAGGTAGCCAATGACAATGAATGAACATGTTATGTCATGTAACATGCTTCCAAAAATGAACATCATGCTAATTATGCAATAACATGGCATACTTCATATTCATAATAAAACATAATATCATATCAAATGTATATCATAATATAATCATAGATCTTATCATAAGCATATCATGACATATCGTATAGAACACATACTATATTGGTACCATTGGATACGCGGATTCCCTGTACACTATATCATGAATCATAAATGAGCCGTAGCCCTGAGCCGTAGCTCCATGTATATTCATAACAAAACATAATATCATATCATGATCATAACATAGCATAATGTATCAAACACATAATATATTGGTACCATTGGATACGCGGATTCCCTGTACACCATATCATGAATCATAAATGAGCCGTAGCCCTGAGCCGTAGCTCCATATATCCCTTACACTTCCATCCTTTTATCTCCCACATATAGGCCGTAGCCCTGGACCGTAGTCCTCCCTTACATGGTGAGCTCGAATAACCCTATGGCATGCCAATTGTATCCAACGTCCATAAATACACACAAATTCACATAGTCCATGATTTTCATATCATATCATATGAAATAACAAGATGAGCCGTAGCTCCATGTCATGTAGCATTTCATAGTCATATTCGAACATATCAAAGTAATGCAAGGCACTTACCAAATTTGCCATTCAAACATAGTTGCTCTACATGAGCCCTTAACAAATGCAAACATAATCATAAATAATGCAACGGGAAGGCACCGAGCCTATCCCTTGACGCAACTACACTCACATATCAGAACAAAGAAACAAAGATCGGAATGACACCGCGTCACCCGAGACAAATGCATCCACACTCACCTCAATCCAAGCTTAGAGACATTTTCCTTATTCTCCAACTTTGTGGTTTCCCTCATTTCTACTCTTTTCTAACCAAACATTAAAGAAACATATTATTTAGTACATTAGGCAGCTTGCATTGTTCTCAAAGAAATATTTATTTAAAATATTCTATAACTCAAAATCTGATTTCGTTTGATTCAAACGAAACTAGACTGAATAACCTTTTAAACCATATAAACTATAGCTTTTAATTCTTCTTATACAATTTATAATGAATTTCTAAAATCGTTGTTGATGCAGATTTAGGGGCAAACTGTTACCCTGTTTTTATGACATTTACTTACTCAAAAATTCATATCTTTTTACTCACAACTCCAAATAAGGAGTTCTTTACCATTATGGAAAGCTTATAAACACACCTTTATAACCATGTATGACACATAATTTTATCATTTCCCTATTAATACAGTTTATTACTTTAACATAAGGCATTTTCAGAAACTTAATCTGTCTATGCTTAATTTGTGACTTTAGTGTATTTATAATCTATGTTTCACTACACTATTAATCTTGAGCTTTTAACCACATTTAAATTAATCTTATAACATTATTTTTATAATACAGTAACCTCAAAAATAGGACATGTAAGTCCTCAATTTATCAATTTCCACAAAACAGTCCCCTTTTATTCTTTAATAATCCTGTATGTGATCTAAATGGTTTTAACCTACCAATTGAGACTTAATTCAAGCTTGGCCATTTAATTTCATTCATTTCATGACTCCCCTGTTTCAAGTATAAATTTCCAGAATTTTATTGGCATTATTTAAGCCCCTATAATTTTCGAATTTTACAATTTAGTACAGCAGATTCCAGATTTATTCAGTTTTAGTCCAGTAACTTCTAACAACAATTCCGAGACCTATACTTAACATTTTTGAGCAAATCATACCTCTATTTCATGTAAAATTTTGTCCTCTACAACTTTGTAGAAGAACCCGTTTTCCAGAAATGACTCTAATATGCTCAAAAATGCAGTTTTCTACAGGACAGTTTACAAATCCGAATTTCTTTATTCTTTCTACCCTTATCTTTTACCAACCTTTAATTAATTCAATTTCATGCTTAATATAAATACTAACATCAAATTATAGGTAGTTGAGACTCTAATCTCAACTCTAATTTATTACACTCACCTTGATAGACCGGTACTTTATTATTATTTCTTGGGCTTGACGGTTGTTCCGAATCGACCTCGTATACCATGATAATTAATAAAAACTAATCAATAAAACAGTATCGAATATATATAAAAATATTAATCAACTCGATACCGAAACTTAAACTAACTAGAGATTTGAGCTTACCCCGTCATCGGTAGAAATTCGATATTACTATATCGAAAATATCGGACTACCAATCGAACATTAGATCGTATGCTACTATTTTTTTCTTTCTTTCTTTCTTTCTTGCTTCTTTGCCGTGCATTTCTTCAAATTCTTCCCCTCCTATTTATACTAAATTTCCAGCCTTTAAACTTCATTTCTAGCCACAAATGGTGGCCAATTACACATGATTTTCCATTACACTAGCTTTACCTAAATTATTTAGGTGGATTGCCACTTTTGTATTTTTTATTATTATTTTCAATTCTCTCATGGTGGCTGCCACCGTTTCTTGCTTATTTGCCACATATAGTGGCAATTATATATATATATATATTTTATTTCATTTTTAGTGGTCTAATGGCCATTTAAATTTTGTTCCCCCTTTTTCTCAAGTGGGTTTGCTTTACACGGCAACCCACTTACTTTACTCCCTTTTTTTTAATAATAATAATAAACTAACTATTTAATCTATTTTGGGTACCAAATCGAACCAACCCTTAATCGAAATGATAATATTCGTTTGTTGGAACTTGACCTTAATTCATAAATTATCTCGAATAATCTAAATAAAATCGAATAAATTATAAAATCGATATAAAATACTCGGTCATCGGAACCTAATTTCGACTAGACCGGTTTTTGGGATGTGACAACTCTCTCCCCCTTTAAAGAAAATTCGTCCTCGAATTTTCTCCGACAAGAATATGCTCATCTATATGAGCTTGACTGAGCTTAGACATCTAAACATAAAGATCGGATTAATCGGCAAGTCACAATACTCAATAAATAACTCCTAGGTGGCAAAGTAACATAACATACAACACAAACATACTTAAGTTTAGTCCAGAACCGACTAAACTCTAGCTCTGATACCTCTACTGTAACACCCCCTTCCCGGCCTGGTAGAGAACCGGGTCGGAGAGCGCTACCGAAAAACATAACGGATATCGGAGACATAAATTCAAAGTTCAAAAATCATTTCGACATATTTTATTAATCTCTTTTAAGACTTAACACTTAACTTATTGACAACTTACTTAAATTGGGGTCAATTTTAAGCTTTTTCAAACTTAGGGACTAAATTGTAATTTTTACCAATTAGGGGTCCTTATCTGAAATTCGTGATATTATACTGAAATTAAACTTACTAGTTATTAGCCTGTAAAATCTCATTACTATCGGAGGTCATTTATCTACCTGATTAGACGATGCAATATTTAGTGACTATTTTGTAAAATATTCAAATCTATTTCTTTTTATTATCTTACTAAAATTCTTTACATATTTAAATGAGCCTAACAACTTACAAAAATCTTATAATCCTTTAATCAATATTTTAGTACCAATTATGCCAATTTTATTACTAATTCAATAGTCTATATAGCTTTAACACCTTATACAAAACATAGGTAACATATACACAATAGTAGGCCCACAAGACTAGTATAATTACTTTAACTACTTTGCCACCATACTAGGAGTTCATAAGGACAAAACACATTACTCTTTAATTGTAGTGACTTGCCAACCTTCCAACTAATCCCGATCTCGATCTATTACTTTCTTTAACCTGAAATGTTATGCAATGAATGCATTAGACTTACATAGTCTAAGTGAGGTAGCCAATGACAATGAATGAACATGTTATGTCATGTAACATGCTTCCAAAAATGAACATCATGCTAATTATGCAATAACATGGCATACTTCATATTCATAATAAAACATAATATCATATCAAATGTATATCATAATATAATCATAGATCTTATCATAAGCATATCATGACATATCGTATAGAACACATACTATATTGGTACCATTGGATACGCGGATTCCCTGTACACTATATCATGAATCATAAATGAGCCGTAGCCCTGAGCCGTAGCTCCATGTATATTCATAACAAAACATAATATCATATCATGATCATAACATAGCATAATGTATCAAACACATAATATATTGGTACCATTGGATACGCGGATTCCCTGTACACCATATCATGAATCATAAATGAGCCGTAGCCCTGAGCCGTAGCTCCATATATCCCTTACACTTCCATCCTTTTATCTCCCACATATAGGCCGTAGCCCTGGACCGTAGTCCTCCCTTACATGGTGAGCTCGAATAACCCTATGGCATGCCAATTGTATCCAACGTCCATAAATACACACAAATTCACATAGTCCATGATTTTCATATCATATCATATGAAATAACAAGATGAGCCGTAGCTCCATGTCATGTAGCATTTCATAGTCATATTCGAACATATCAAAGTAATGCAAGGCACTTACCAAATTTGCCATTCAAACATAGTTGCTCTACATGAGCCCTTAACAAATGCAAACATAATCATAAATAATGCAACGGGAAGGCACCGAGCCTATCCCTTGACGCAACTACACTCACATATCAGAACAAAGAAACAAAGATCGGAATGACACCGCGTCACCCGAGACAAATGCATCCACACTCACCTCAATCCAAGCTTAGAGACATTTTCCTTATTCTCCAACTTTGTGGTTTCCCTCATTTCTACTCTTTTCTAACCAAACATTAAAGAAACATATTATTTAGTACATTAGGCAGCTTGCATTGTTCTCAAAGAAATATTTATTTAAAATATTCTATAACTCAAAATCTGATTTCGTTTGATTCAAACGAAACTAGACTGAATAACCTTTTAAACCATATAAACTATAGCTTTTAATTCTTCTTATACAATTTATAATGAATTTCTAAAATCGTTGTTGATGCAGATTTAGGGGCAAACTGTTACCCTGTTTTTATGACATTTACTTACTCAAAAATTCATATCTTTTTACTCACAACTCCAAATAAGGAGTTCTTTACCATTATGGAAAGCTTATAAACACACCTTTATAACCATGTATGGCACATAATTTTATCATTTCCCTATTAATACAGTTTATTACTTTAACATAAGGCATTTTCAGAAACTTAATCTGTTTATGCTTAATTTGTGACTTTAGTGTATTTATAATCTATGTTTCACTACACTATTAATCTTGAGCTTTTAACCACATTTAAATTAATCTTATAGCATTATTTTTATAATACAGTAACCTCAAAAATAGGACATGTAAGTCCTCAATTTATCAATTTCCACAAAACAGTCCCCTTTTATTCTTTAATAATCCTGTATGTGATCTAAATGGTTTTAACCTACCAATTGAGACTTAATTCAAGCTTGGCCATTTAATTTCATTCATTTCATGACTCCCCTGTTTCAAGTATAAATTTCCAGAATTTTATTGGCATTATTTAAGCCCCTATAATTTTCGAATTTTACAATTTAGTACAGCAGATTCCAGATTTATTCAGTTTTAGTCCAGTAACTTCTAACAACAATTCCGAGACCTATACTTAACATTTTTGAGCAAATCATACCTCTATTTCATGTAAAATTTTGTCCTCTACAACTTTGTAGAAGAACCCGTTTTCCAGAAATGACTCTAATATGCTCAAAAATGCAGTTTTCTACAGGACAGTTTACAAATCCGAATTTCTTTATTCTTTCTACCCTTATCTTTTACCAACCTTTAATTAATTCAATTTCATGCTTAATATAAATACTAACATCAAATTATAGGTAGTTGAGACTCTAATCTCAACTCTAATTTATTACACTCACCTTGATAGACCGGTACTTTATTATTATTTCTTGGGCTTGACGGTTGTTCCGAATCGACCTCGTATACCATGATAATTAATAAAAACTAATCAATAAAACAGTATCGAATATATATAAAAATATTAATCAACTCGATACCGAAACTTAAACTAACTAGAGATTTGAGCTTACCCCGTCATCGGTAGAAATTCGATATTACTATATCGAAAATATCGGACTACCAATCGAACATTAGATCGTATGCTACTATTTTTTTCTTTCTTTCTTTCTTTCTTGCTTCTTTGCCGTGCATTTCTTCAAATTCTTCCCCTCCTATTTATACTAAATTTCCAGCCTTTAAACTTCATTTCTAGCCACAAATGGTGGCCAATTACACATGATTTTCCATTACACTAGCTTTACCTAAATTATTTAGGTGGATTGCCACTTTTGTATTTTTTATTATTATTTTCAATTCTCTCATGGTGGCTGCCACCGTTTCTTGCTTATTTGCCACATATAGTGGCAATTATATATATATATATATATATATATATATATATATTTTATTTCATTTTTAGTGGTCTAATGGCCATTTAAATTTTGTTCCCCCTTTTTCTCAAGTGGGTTTGCTTTACACGGCAACCCACTTACTTTACTCCCTTTTTTTTAATAATAATAATAAACTAACTATTTAATCTATTTTGGGTACCAAATCGAACCAACCCTTAATCGAAATGATAATATTCGTTTGTTGGAACTTGACCTTAATTCATAAATTATCTCGAATAATCTAAATAAAATCGAATAAATTATAAAATCGATATAAAATACTCGGTCATCGGAACCTAATTTCGACTAGACCGGTTTTTGGGATGTGACATTTGTGTTCGTTTATTTGTCTTTGATGGTGTTCGTGTTCGCTTGTTTAACGTCCATGAACATGTTTGTTTAACGTTCGTGAACATATTCGTATAATGTTCGCGAACATGTTCATTTATATGACCGCTAACATGTTCATTTATATGTTCGCCTAATGGTGAAATTACACTACTAGTCTTTAAGCTCATTAGGCTTCACAGTTTGAACTCAAAAGTTTATCATGTATTCAATTTAGTCCATACATTCACCAATATTTTTCAAAATAAAATGTAATGAAAATAAAAGGAAAAGGAAAGCTAAGTAAATGAGCTTTTAAACGAGCTTGTTTGTGAACATAAAGAACGAAATGTACTTTTGTACATGTTCGTTCGTTTATTAAACGAACATAAAAAATTATTCATACTCGTTTATTTAGTTTAATAAACGAACGTTGTAGGAACGGATCACTAATAATTCGTCGAACACTTTGTTCATTTACACCTTTAGGTTGAACTAAAGAAGAATGAGCATGTAAACTCAAAATTATTGGTCCAATAACAATTTAGGTTCTTATACATTTAAATATTAAACAAATTAGGCATTGCCTCATGAATTTTGAGTTTAAATACGTAATAAGCCTTTGTATTTTTAAAATTTAATATTTTGGCTCGCACAGCTCCAATATTAACAAAGATAACACTCTTTTTATAGGGTAAACTATACCATTGACCACCGAACTAATTGGGGATTCTTATTTTGACCACCGAACTAACGAACTCGTCAATCAGACCACCGAACTTATTAAATTAATCTATTTTGGCCACCACCGTTAAAAAATTAACAGATGACTGACGGAGTGATGACGTGGCAGTTAACAAACTTGTATAAAATTACACATTTAATCCTTGTTATTTACACATTCTTTCAATTTAGTCCTAATTTTAAATTAATAAAATAAATTAATTATTTAATTAAGTGATGACACGTGTCAACACCTTATTGGAGGAATTTAATTATTTATATTTGATTTTATGAATTTATTTTTCTCCTCCAATCAAGTGGTGACACGTGTCACCACTTGGTTGAATGAAAATTAAGCAAATAGAGAAGAGTGAGGGTGGGGTGGATTGAACCTGCACCATGTAGGTTCCAAACCCTCACCTTTACCACTACACCAAACCTCTCTTAATGACATGAGTTGTGCTATTTAATATATATGTTATAATGCAGTAAATGTTAAGGGAAAAAAGTAAAAAATGATTGAAAGGGGATTCGAACCTAGATCACTTGGGATGTGTATAGTCACACAAACATTCGATTTAAAACATTCGAATATTTTTTTTATATTTAAATTAATTCGAGTACTTATTTAAATATTTTAAATCAAATATTTTAAAAATATTTTTTTTCATACTTTAAATACTCGTTTTAATTTAAATATTTAAATATTCGAATATTTTTTTACCAAGAAAATTGGAAACTGATGAAACCCTGAATAAGATTCCAAAACCATTATCCAGAAAGATGAAAGAAAAAAAACTATATTTGAGCAAGCTACCTTATAAACACAGGCAAACAAGCTAACATAAAAGCAATTAACCGAGATTTTATCATGAAAAATTGGATTATGCTTGAGAAAATACACCCAGAGAAGCCAATCCTAACTTCAAAAGGCCTCCAGTTTACTTAAACCAAGATCCAAAATTTAACCAATCTTCTAATAATCAAATATTTAGAATATTCGAATATTTAAATTAAAACGAGTATTTAAATTAAATCAAGTATATAAAGAAAAAATATTCGAATATTTAAATATTTAAATTAAAACGAGTATTTAAAGTATGAAAAAGAAAAAAAATATTTTTAAAATATTTGATTTAAAATATTTAAATAAGTATTCGAATTAATTTAAATATGAAAAAAATATTCGAATTTTTTAAATCGAATGTTTGTGTGATTATACACATCCCAAGTGGTCTAGGTTCGAATCCCCTTTCAATCATTTTTACTTTTTTCCCTTAACATTTACTGCATTATAACATATATATTAAATAGCACAACTCAAATCCTTAAGAGAGGTTTGGTGCAGTGGTAAAGGTGAGGGTTTGGAACCCACATGGTGCAAGTTTGATCCACCCCACCCGCACTCTTCTCTATTTACTTAATTTTCATTCAACCAAGTGGTGACACGTGTCACCACTTGATTGGAGGAGAAAAATAAATTCATAAAATCAAATATAAATAATTAAATTCCTCCAATAAGGTGTTGACACGTGTCATCACTTAATTAAATAATTAATTTATTTTATTAATTTAAAATTAGGACTAAATTGAAAGAATGTGTAAATAACAAGGATTAAATGTGTAATTTTATAAAAATTTGTTAACTGCCACGTCATCACTCCGTCAGTCATCTGTTAATTTTTTAACGGCGGTGGCCAAAATAGGTTAATTTAATAAGTTTGGTGGTCTGATTGACGAGTTCGTTAGTTCGGTGGTCAAAATAGGAATCCCCAATTAGTTCGGTGGTCAATGGTATAGTTTACCCCTTTTTATATATACTTCTTCTAGATTTTTCAAACAAGAATCGCTTCTCCATTTTCAACAGCTTGAACAGTTCAATTAGGTGGGGGATTTTTCTACTTTCTTTTTTTACTTTCCTGGAAAATCTTTGCTTCTCAATGCTTTATTTGATTCTGTTGTTTCATGTTAAGAATTAAGATAGGTAGAGGATGAATCACTGCGTTCCCGATTTTGAAATGGAAGACGATTGTTCAATCCCTTCAACTTCTAGATTCAATCGCTCGAAAAAACCTTCCATGTAAGCTGCTAGTTTGCTGTTTTTTTTTTCTTTTCAATTCTGATTCTTAGAATGAAAATTGTGTTTTGTTTAAGAACTGATGATGTTGTGAAACAGGCCAGAGGATGAAATCATGGAGCTGTTGTGGCAAAATGGTCAGGTTGTTGTGCAAAGTCAGAATCAAAGATCTTTGAAGAAACCACCGCCGTTCAAATTCCACGATGCCGTCCGATCATCGTCATCTCACCATCGGCAACAGCAATCCGTTCCCGATCATCTGTTAATGCAAGAAGATGAAATGGCCTCATGGCTTCATGGTTTTGACCACGATTTATGTGCTGATCTCCTATATCCTTCCTCCTCCACCGCCGTCGCTCCTTGCGTTACCTCCATCACCACTCCTCCCCCTCCATCACTCGGAAGAGTTCCTCAAGTTTTGGTTTCGGCTATGGCGCCTGCTCCTAGGCCGCAGATACGGCCGGCGAGGAGGAATGAGTTGGAGTCGACGAGGATCCAGAACTTCGTTAACTCCTCCAATCATAAAACGGCGAGGGTGGAGCAATCTAGACCGTCGAATTCAAAGAGTGTAGCGAGGGAATCGACGGTCGTTGATTCCAGCGATACTCCGGCGATGGCTCCTGAAGCGGGAGCCTCTCAAGCTATGCCGAGCAGCACCGAGGCAGCATCAGGCGGGGACAACAACAATGCCTGCGCTAACATGAACGGCGCAGCAGCTGCGAACACGCAATCAGATGGTGTTAGCGTAGGTGCCAGCAAAGACAATTTAGCCACGTGCGAAGTCACGGTGACATCATCACCTGGCGCCTCCAGTGCCAGTGCCGAAGCGACGGCTCAAAAACCGGTTCAAGCTGAGGTCTGGAAGCGTAAAGGGAGAGAACCGGACGACGCCGACTGCCACAGCGAGGTTAGTTCATTGGAAATGCTTTTTTCCCCCTTCTTTTGTCTCGGCTAACGTGCGCCGGGATGGGTGGTTAACAGTTAACACTTAACATCGCTTAACGTGAGCACCCCCTCTCTTCCTCACCTGGGCGTATAATTTCGGGATTGTACACGTGCCATACATATCGAGTTAAAAAACGCCACGTGTTCTTTATGATTGCAGAAGTTAACACAAATTTTATTATGGTTAACTTACAAAAATAAGTGTTCAGATTAAATATATTTTTATAATAAGTGTCTAAAGTATTTTTTTTATTAAAATAGATACTTAAAATTTTTATTTTTTTATTGAAATAGGTGCCTAATATATTTTTTTGTTGAAATATGTGCTTAAAATTTTATTTTTTTTAATATGTGCCAAAATAGGGTGCTTCAGTTGACTTTAAAACAAGTCAAAAATAAAATTTTAGACACAGATTTCAGCCAAAAATAAAATTTTAGATACTTATTTCAACTAAAAAAAATACTTTAAGCACTTATTATAAAAAAACATAGTTTATGCACTTATTTTTTATTTTTGTAGTTAAGCCTTTTATTATTAGAAGAGGGAGGAGGTTTACAGTCTAGTGATTTTTTAATAACCTTATCTATTTATTTTGAATTTTTAAATATTAGAGAATGGGTTTGAATTTAAAATAGGAAAATTGTTTGATTTAAGGCGGGTATCACGGGATTTGTTGTCGGTTAGCTTTTGAATTAATTTTGTTTAGATTTTTTTTTTCAATTGCTTAAAACATTCTCTACTGTTTAGCGGTTCTCGTTCAGCTTAATGTTATTCTAACTTCTTACGTTGAGTGCATTGGAATTCTGAAAAAAATAATAAGCCCTTTTGCAATCCTAGATACTAGGTTGTAGACAATTATTTAAGGAATAATCCAGTTAATCATTGATTATAAAGTATTAAACACGTGTTACTAATTATTTAATAATTTTGCCAGCAGGTGTCATAAAACATAGTACTCGCTAGGGGGTAAGAGTTAAGTCGAGTCAAAAAAATTTGAGTTATTTGAGTTAACACGTCATATTTTACAATTTAAAACTTTTTCGATTCGAGTCGAGTTTATAAAATTTGAGTCGAGATTTCGAGTTCCTATACAAATTTAATTGTAATTATTTACCATGTTATAGTAAGGTTTGATTCTAATTTAAACGACTTTCTCTAATCATATAAGATATGCATATATATATATATATATATATATATATATATATATATATATATTTCTTCGTATTATTTTTCACATGCATAAGTAAGATTTATAATGTTATTTAATAAAAATATCATCTAAACTTCTAAAATATATTTATAATATTATTTTTAAATAAAGTACTTTCGGGGATGAAGTATTGATGAGAGTATATATGAGTCAATGAATTGATGTGAAGAAAAATATTACAAAAAATTTAGTTGAATGATCAAATTGAATAAAATGTAAAGTTAAAAAACTAAATTGCAAGAAGAATATATTTCTTAATAATATGAATTGAAGTTATATACATTTTATATAGTGCTAGTGAATCATGTGGTTTAATTTTGGTCAAAAATAGACTTAAAATGAAAGAGAAATTGAAGAAACGGAAAATCATTCAAAGTTGAGGGGCTAAATTGCAAAAATAGAAAATTTAATTTTAAAAAATATGAATTGAAACTAATTAGGTATTCTAAAATAGTTTAGGAGCATGCGATTCAAATTTGGTCAAAATTGACTTAAAACAAATGAGAAAACCATACAAAGTTAAGGGGTTGAATTGAAAAAAAATATGAAATTTATTTTCAAAAATATAAATTGAAGATAAATAAGTATTCTACTTTGGTTTAGGAATATGTGGTTCATATTTGGTCAAAAATGGACTTAAAACGGAAAAGGAATTGAAGAAAAAATGGAATCAGGGACTAAATCGCAAAATTGTAAAATTTAATTTTTTTATTTTTCAATTTTTTGAGTTGGGTCAATTTCAACTCGAAATTTTTTCGAGTTACTCGAATAACTCAAACAACTCAAATAACTCGACTCAAATAATTCAAATTAAAAAAAAAATCAATTTTTCGAGTCGAGTTTTGCTCTCCCCTAGTACTCGCTCTGTCCCTTAATAATGGTATCTTGTTGACATTTTATATAGTTTTAGGAAGAAAAAAAATTGTGTAGGAGAAGTGTTATAAAATAATTAAAAATATAATTTTATCATTAAAATGTTAAAATTTATTTTGTTAGAAAACTAAAAAGAGGCTGAAAAAGATGTGCATGATAAAAGTTATTGAGTCTTTCAAAGGGACAATTTAAAACACAAAACGAACAAATTTGAGACAAATGGAGTATCATTTAAGGTTACTGTCAGTAGCGGATGTATGTAGAAGGGTGGGTGGGCCCGTGCCCACCCTAAACATTTTAAAGTTCATCATTTAGCTTTGATTTTTTAAAATTTTTATGAATTAATATTTAAGTTTTAAATTCTTTGTGACTAGTGCCCACTAGGGGTGGGCAAGACCGGATACCCGACCAATTTGTTTAGAATTGGTCCGGTCCCGGTAACCATCAGTTCCTGAAAATTAGAACCACTCTTGGTCCCGGTTAGACTGTGTAGAACTAATGTTTTGATATAATAATTGAAAAATGTTTTGGACTAATTTGAAAAGAATTTAAAACTTGTTTTTAAGTTCAAACAACTTGAAATTATGTTTGAGGTATTTTAAGAGGTTTTTGACAAAGATTTTTCATGTTTTTAATAGCCAAACTTGTGTTTTCAAAGTACCCGTATCGATACCTTTTTGCCCTAGTTTGGCCACTGTCAAAACCCGTATCGATACAGGCCTTTGCCGTACCGATACGGATCGGGATCGTTTCGATACGCGAGGTAAGCGTACCGATCCCCTTTCAACCATCCCAACGGCTATTTCCCAACGGCCGTTTAAATGTGAACCCGTACCGATACGCCCTCAAGCGTATCGATACGCCTAGGCTGGCAAGAGCCCAACGGCTAGTTTCTGATGAAGGCCGTACCGATACGGTTCCACGAGTATCGATACGGATAGCTGCAGAACAGCATTAATGAAAGAAAATAGAGTCCTCAACGGCTCCAATATGATCCCAACGGCTAGTAACGGCTACAAACTCATTTGGGAGTATAAAATGGACCTCCAAGCATATTGTAATGGTTAATGCTCATATTGTCAAACATCAAATGATCAAAGATTGTCTTAGAGCTTAAATTGTCATTTATTATATAGACAAACACTAGTGAGCCAAAATTGTCAAATTTGCTCAAGTGTTTTAGGTTTTGAGTGAGTGCTTAATTGTGCAAACAAACACCTATTAGAGGCTTTTAAGTTTGCTTTATTCATCTCTTTGTAAAGAGGGTTTCAATCAAGGCTTTGGGTAGAAAGCTTGATTGGTTGTAAGAGTTTCCTCCTAAGCCTAGAAAAGGGGACAAATCAATAGTGGATTGATTGTGAAATCCTTAGTGGGGAGTTAAGGTAGTGGATGTAGACCTTGGTTAGAAGGTTGAACCACTATAAATCATTGTGTCACATTTCTTTTTAGCTTCCTCAACCCTTCCACCCAAATATCCACCTCTCCACCACTTGGTGAGCAACATTGGTTGATCGAATCGAGTCCCACTCAACTTAACAGACTGGGTCCAAGATTTTAGGAGCCGGTCCCGGTACTAGTGGGAGTCGGTACTAATATCGGGTACTCGGTCAATTAGTCTATTATTAATAAAATTTGAGCAGCAGAGTAATAAAATTCCAACCATCAATAATAATATTAAATAATAAAATCAGAATATTGTAGGCTTGAAGGTTGAAGTCTTAAAATGAGTCATACTGATAATATTCATATATAAAGAGAAATAAAGGAGCGCCTCCAGTTATTTCAAACCTCTTTAACGCCATTCGGTACCATACCGGTACCAGGTCCCATTGGGTACCCACCGGTTATCGGGTCCAAAAAATCAGGATCCAGTCCCGGTCCCAATTGCAACCGGGACTTAAATTTTTGATCCAATCCCGGTCCTACCGGAACCAATTTCGGGTAAAAATCTACCGGGTCCGATTGGAACCAGCTAATCGAGTTTTTTGCCCACCCCTAGTACCCACCCTGAAATTTTAAAATTTTTGTGATTTGTGCACACCCGGATTCGCCACTGGTTACTCTTCAAAGTTATTATCCAATCCATTTAGAATAAAATTAACAACACTTCATTTAGTATGCGAAAACACCAAATTTATTGTGAACGATAAGAGTTAGTCCAGTCTGAAACTTTTTATGGTCTTAAGAACGCACAGCAGGTGCTTATGTCTTATTTTCTATGTTTATAGGTTGGGGAACCAAATTTAATTATGGAAACATCTATGTTCTTTTCTTCTTTTGAAAATGTGGGAGTGTTCATGTTGTTTCCTGTTTAATTACAGAGAGTTAAAACCAAAACTATATGGAGAATATAGCCTTTAGTCTTGATGCTATTTCACAGGTTTCCTAGGTTCCCAAGTATAGGTTGAGATTCAGCCTCATGCTCTTTACTGACGCAGTTTATTGTTGCCGAAGGATGCCGAGTTTGAATCCGCTGACACAAAGAAACAATCGCGTCGATCCACATCTACGAAAAGGTCTCGTGCTGCAGAGGTCCATAACCTCTCAGAGAGGGTCAGTATCTTCTTCTTCTATGTAATTGCATTCCGTTAGACATGTGATAACTGGTTCATGTGCATTGTGCAGAGACGTCGAGATAGGATAAATGAAAAGATGAAGGCTTTGCAAGAACTTATTCCTCGTTGCAACAAGGTTTGTCACGCGTATGGTTTTCCCTTATATTTATGTAACATTGGGGATTTTATTTTTCCGAATTTGGATATTTCTAGCTCTACCATTACTAACATGTTTCATTCATATTTCTGAGTCTCAGTCAGATAAAGCTTCAATGCTGGACGAAGCAATCGAGTACCTGAAATCACTTCAGTTGCAAGTTCAGGTATGTCTTCGCCTATAGTTAACGAGCGGTGTGTGAGATTTTAATCATTTTAGAGCTAGACAGATTTATTTTCTTAAAACTTCATGCCTAAAGTAGTAGTTCAATGAGGTGATATAATTGGATTATTGTTCTTTTCCTTGGCAAGATGGCTAATCTAAGACTAAGAACATGTGGTTGGGATTGTGTGCCACAAAGAATGAGCTTGTGCATTATTTATGACAGTTTTAGATTTTAATTTTCTGCAGATGATGTCCATGGGTTGTGGCATGGTCCCAATAATGTTTCCTGGCGTTCAGCAGTACATGCCGGCAATGGGAATCGGGATGGGTATGGTCATGGATATGGGAATAAGTCGGCCAATGATGCCGTGTCCCAATGTTTTGGCAGCCTCCGGTTTGCCAACACCACCCTCTGCAGCTCATTCGGATCCAAGGTTTCCTATGCCAGCCTTTCACATGTCACCACAAGTTTCAGCTCCTGATCCATCAAGACTCCAACCAAACAATCAGTCAGATGCCATGCTGAACACACTTGGCATGCAAAACCCAAACCAGCCACAGATCCCGAATTGTGCCGATCCTTATCAGCAGTATTTCGGTCTACACCAGATGCAGTTACAACCTCCGCAGGTAATGTTTAGCTTGTCTTACCTTTTGTGAAACTTTCCTTGGCATGCAAAGGATCGGCACAACATTCGACCGATCTAACACCAGCACAGTCACATTGTGACATATACAATTTTTTTCACTAGTATGAAGTATTGATGACAAATTTCACTTTTTACAGTGCCAAGCAATGGCCCAGCCGAGTTCCAGTAAACCAAGTACCAGTAAAGGAGCTGAGAATCTTGAAAATCACCCATCAGGTTGGTCCATTATTTTCTAGTTTCACATTATTAAAAGAGGGTTAAACCATGCATATGGTCCATATGGAAAGTGACAATACAAGCATGACTTTAAGCATTTGACATGAAAAGAACCTTGCTTGACATGGTTTTACCAGTTATATAGAACTTCACTTGCACATTGAAATCCAGTTAAAACAATTTTCCATGTCAGTTCCACCGAGGAACGAGACATATTTGTTAGCACTTAATTAAAAACTGTCGGTGATCGCCGATTCAACTTATTTTTGTAACATCATGAAGGTGATATGACACAATAGCAGATGTTGAGATCCGAATACTGGTCAAGGTTGTTGCTTGTGTGCTCCGTTTTAATCCGCAACATACAACATCAAAGAAGAGTTCACGCGCATTGCAGGTCGACGATTCAAGCCGGATCATCGCCGAAAGGTTCTTACTTAACCTTTCTACAGTTTTGTAGTGTAAGAGAACATCCTGTCTGAGAGAAACCCCCCTTTTTCCCCCTTTCAACTTAGCTGTTGTAACATATGTAACATGTAATTGTTGCACCACCATAGAAATAGTTCCATATGGTCAAGTTTCACTCTCTTTTACCTTTGTGTCCCCCTGGCTTTTGGACAGTAGAATCAGGGTTAAAAGGGGGAAAAAGTTATCTTGGTAGGATGACTCCAGTTAATCTTTATAGACTGTATATCCTTTTGATCAGGACTAGTAAACCCAACTTGCAGAATTGAGAAAAATGGGGCGAGTCTAAACGTGCAATAGGTTTAAGGTGCGGCTAAAAGACTGCAAGTTTCGATACTTATTTAAGAATTTAAAATGTTAGACTTTTTGATAACATTTTAAGTTAGGTTTTTTCGTGTTTTTTAACAAGTATGGATACTTGTTAAAAAACACGAAAAAACCAACCTAAAATATTATCAAAAAGTCTAACATTTTAAGTTCTTAAACAAGTTTCAAAACTTGTCGTCTTCTAACCGCACCCTAAACCTACCCGAAAAATGGTGTCTAGGTCAGGCCAGAAAAAGGTGAAAAGAAAGTTTGTCTTCATCACCCTTCATATTTAAAAGATATATCAATTTAGTCATTTTTTTCTTCCAAATCACTTGTATACCCTCGTTAACATTAGAGTACTTCATATGAAATCGTTAATTAATCTAATACACAAATTGATATATATTTTTAAATATAAAAAGTGACTAAATTGTAACTTACCCATAATTGAGTGACCCAAATGTAATTGGGTGATCCAAAGTATAACATTACTCATAATTGAAAGACCCAAATGTAACCTTACTCATAATTGAGTAATCTCCGTTGTAATATACTCTTTATTATAACATCAAAGGGAGATTCAAAATTTAAGATATTTTTGATCGAATAAAAAATACATGAACATAATGTTCTGCACTAATCAATATGGAACAGTGAGTTTTAACTGTTTGAAATTAGCTCTGAGCGTAACAATAAGAAAAATGTAACTCATGGAAGCACATTGGTACATTTCGGCTGTAAAATTGTTAAAAAAAAATTATTGGCTCAAGGGTTTTCTTCTAAAAATTATTCTTCCTCTTAATCTGTTTTTATCAACGGACGTTTTATCCACGACAATATTATATCGGCTCACGAGACTTTTCATGCGATGAAAAAAAAAAGAGAGGTTCAGATGGCATCATGACTCTCAAAATTGACCTTGAAAAGGCCTATGATAAAGTGAATTGACAAGTAATCCAATTTATTATGCGTAGAATGGAATTTTGTGAATGGTGAATCTCAAGGGTCATTACTTGTATCTCTTTAGTCTACTTCTCTCTTGTTTTGAATGGTGAACGTCAAGAGGAGTTCTTCTTTAGTTGTGGCTACGTCAAGGAGACCCTCTGTCTCCTTTTCTTTTCTTCCTCATCTCGAATGTCTTCTCTTAATTGATTGAAAAGTTAATCAACGGTGATTTCAACGGGTTTAAAATTAGTCGCAGATGCTCGGTTATTAGTCACCTTTTATTTGCTGATGATAGTGTTATCTTTACTAAAGCTAACAAGAAGAACTGTGATCGGTGAACAAAATCCTCGATCTCTTCCAAAAGGCAATTGGCCAAGCTATTAACTGTAAAAAAAAATTAGTCTTCCTTTCCCCCAACAAATGTGATTCAACCCATGACTACCTCTATTCTGAATTTTCTGGGTTTTAGTTTAATGGATGAAGGAAGCTACTACTTAGGCTTGCCAACTACCTGGGAAAGAGGAAAGAAAGAAGCCTTAGAATTGGAACATTCAAACTCCTCCCACGGTGAAATCCTTCATATGGAAAGGTTGTCATAACATTGTCCTCACCAAAGGTAATCTCTGTGCAAGATTCCATGGTTGTTTTGGAGCCGGCTCGACTTGCCCTCGGTGTGGGGATAGCCCCAAAAGCTTGAAGCATCTCATTTTTTTTGTCTCTTCGCTCAAGCTGTTTGGAATGTCTCGGGTTTTGGATACTCCCGAAGTCCAGGGGAGTCCCAGGTTTTGGCATTTGGTGGAAGAAATTGTCACTGCTTAATGGTAAAGGCCTTTTTTCTGAAGGTCTTAATCTTATCTCCTTTTTGTGTTGGCATATCTAGAAATTCAGAAATTTTCTTTCTCGGCATTGTTTGATTCTCCCTTGGAAGTTTGGCATCGTGCGAACGCAGCTTTTGAGGAATTTGCTTTTGTTTCATCCCTTCCATCGCTCATCTTTCAAAAGGCTCGGTGCCCACGTCTGTTTCTTCTTCCCCGATCTCTTGGTCTCATCCCCACCACGGCTTCCTTAAGATTAATTACGATGCTGCCTGTGATGCAACTTCTAGGACAGCTGTTATCCGAGATTACTCAGGCTATCTCGTACGAGGCGATGCTTGTATGTTTGACGCTCGCTCCCCAACCATTGCTGAAGCTGCCGCGGTTAGACCCGGTATTGTTACTGCTTTGAATGCCGGGTGGGATAAAGTCATTTTTAAATCTGATAACAAAGGTGTTATCTCTTGTATTAACTCTAAATCACTAAATGTGTGGGAGTCAATCGCGGATGTAATAAGGTCGCAGATTGGGTTGCGAAAACCAGTCTCAAGGGGATCTGTCCCTTGGGTTGGTGGTCCCGTCCCCCAATCGAGCTTTTAAGACTGTTGTAATCTTGGCTCTTTTCTTTCAAAAAAAGAAAAGAAAAAGTATGACACAACATGTGGTCCTGTTAATGGCATTTAACATTTTAGATGTGCTTCATAAAAGGTTCCTAAAACTGTATGTGTTCTTGTACGTGCTTCATAACAGAGCAAGATGGGTTCTAATTGGACAAGAATGGCATATATCGCCACAGACGTTCTTGCACACTATGGAAAAAGTATACCGTTAGGGTTCATGCTCCTCCACAAGAGTTGCAAGGAATCATTCAATTGGATTGCGCTGATTCCGACGCTGAAGAGTCTACATAGGTGTTTTAGTTTATCTTGTAACCGAAAACAAGTACCCCGGGGAAAAGAAGAGGGTAAAACACAACTAAAATCCAGAATTAGTCAATACCTTTAAATTTCTCTACATATAAAGTCCTTCTGGAACCCCTTCTTTCTTTTTGTACATCACCTTTTCCTTGGCCTTCTTAAAGTCTGCATGGGTTACCTACACCACGGACCGTTCAAAATCAGATACTCGCCATGAACACAAAATTTAAAATGAAGCATTCTAGTTGCAGATTATAAATCCTTTTTTTCTAGCAGATTTCCCTGTATCCTAAGAAAAATTAATAGCAAAAGGAGAATTATACGCATGAAATTGCGTGGTATCTTTGAAGCATTGGCAATTCTCATCGATAACAATCAGGTTGGAATTATCAATTATAATACCTATAGGTCCAGAATATAATCTTGTATAATAAAAACTTAAATTTCACTTAATCTATCAATCTGGTTTAGATTCTATTACCCAAGGGTCCATAATGTAATCCGATACTCGCCATGAACACAAAATTTAAAATGAAGCATTCTAGTTGCAGATTATAAATCCTTTTTTTCTAGCAGATTTCCCTGTATCCTAAGAAAAATTAATAGCAAAAGGAGAATTATACGCATGAAATTGCGTGGTATCTTTGAAGCATTGGCAATTCTCATCGATAACAATCAGGTTGGAATTATCAATTATAATACCTATAGGTCCAGAATATAATCTTGTATAATAAAAACTTAAATTTCACTTAATCTATCAATCTGGTTTAGATTCTATTACCCAAGGGTCCATAATGTAATCCTGTAGAATCAAATTTAGATGTTAGAAAATATGCCTCTAATAATATAAGAAATGATTATTATTCTATGCACCAGCGGTGAGAAAAAAATACTCCACAAGCATGCCTAATTTTACCATATAAATTTAAAGCTAAATCCCTAACCCTAAAACCTAAATTCTAAACATAAACCCTAAGTTCTAAACACTAAAAACCTAAATCGTAAGCTAAACACCTAAACCCTAAATTGTACTCGTTTAAAATACTTCAGTGCATGAAATATTTTCTCTATAAGAAATAGAAACTCAAAGTTTCATTATTAGGAACTTATACGAGTCTTACCTTCATGCGTCTCTCCCTTAAAGCAAGCAAGCCAGCCTCAGTACATATGGCTTTTATATCAGCTCCGGAGAACTCATCTTTTGTCATAACAAATTCTTCCATGTTCACATCATCAGCCAATGTCATCCTCGATGTATGTATCTGTGGTCCAAAGGTTTGAGAAGTGGGTTAGTATAATGAAAAAGAGTGAAACATATTTGATATGGTGTTCCAATGCATCATGATTCATGAGACAATCACATACCTGGAAAATACGCCTCCTTGTTTTGATGTCAGGTAGAGGAAATTCAATCTTCCTGTCAATACGACCAGGGCGAAGCAAAGCTGGATCAAGACTTTCGATTCTATTTGTTGCAAGAATCACTTTGACATCTCCTCTTGAATCGAAGCCATCTAACTGGTTCAGCAATTCCAACATGGTCCTCTGAATTTCACGTTCACCACCAGAATGGGCATCGTACCTGTACAGAGATTAATGAGAAATATTCCAAATGTATTCCCATCAAAGGCATAACTGTTTCGATAACATACCTCTTGGTACCAACAGCATCAATTTCATCAATGAAGACAATTGAAGGGGAAAGATCATCAGCAACTCTGAAGAGTTCCCTCACTAATTTAGGGCCATCTCCCAAGTACTTCTGAATTAATTCACTCCCAACAACACGTAAGAAAGTTGCTGATGTAGAATTAGCCACCGCCTGAAATGACATAACAAGTTCAGGAATACTTTATACAGCAGAGAAAACCTGAACAACCGTAAAGGACATATGGCCAAGATAAATAATATTAGCAACTGCATATTACACACAATCACATATTTCAAGTTCATATGTGCCCATGTCTGACACCTTGCACTGTTTTCCGGACATATTATGTCTCCCAATCAAACAACTTGAAGGGTGGGGGAACAGTGATTAAACCACTGATTATTATAGGCAGATGTGCATAGAAAGAAAAATGTATTGCTCGAGATACAGGAATACACACCTTTGCAAGCAAGGTTTTGCCTGTCCCAGGCTCTCCATACAAGATAACTCCTTTAGGAGGTTTGATACCAATGTCCTCATATAATTCAGGGTGAGTCAGAGGGAGTTCAACTGCCTCTTTGATCTCCTGTATCTGAGCATCCAAACCTCCTATATCCGCATAAGATTCCAATGGAGCCTTTTCAACCTTCATCACTGATACCATGGGATCGACGTCATCTTGCAGAAGTCCAACGACAGAAAGAACCTGAGAACATGCAATAACCAAACATAAGTTTCTTTCCAAGAACAAAAGAACGAGATGGAACATAATGCCTTAAAGATGTTTACAATCCAGTCTATCCAGATAAAGACAAGGCAGAACATTTGAACGGAAGAAGAGGTTTCTGATTTATCCATCAAGATTTATACGACTCCAACAATATGCCAAAAGACACGAATATCTCCAACTATGTAGCAAGCTTGATAAGCAAATGCCAATCTTGGGCTTACACATATCAAGCCTCGCTCATATTTTAATTTGAGATAACCTCTAGTTCGAAATCTTGAAAATGGATCGAACTCGTTTACAAATCTAGCTTTGAAAAAAAAGTTCAGAATTTCAAGGCTTGTTAATCTAAGATAAAGTAAGAAATCATGATTAAACCCCAGTTAATTATTTATTCGAATTTCACAAGAAATTCGACATACATGATAATTTAGCAACCACAAATTCTAAAATCTAAATAACAACAGTTCTATCATATCTTACAGCTGCATAACCAAAATATCATAATTTCCCTAGCACAGATTCTAAAAGCAGATTAAAGAATTCATTACTCTATTAGCTACAATAATTCTTGAACCGTTTTCTTTGAAAATCTCTAATAAAGAAATAAAAAGAAGTAACCCTTAAATTAAAACAGAACAAATAAAGCTCAAGATTTTAATTACCTTATTGTGCATCAAAATAGCACATCCAGGCTCCAACTGATCCTTATCAACGAAAGACAAAATCCCCACATAATACTCAGGCCCAACCGACGATGAAACAATCGCATGGTTCTCATCGATAAGCTCCTCCAAATTACCCACACTCATCGGCGACCCTCTCAAATCGTCGACTTTAGATCGATCCTCCTCGGCTTTCTCTTCCTGCGGCTTGAGCCTTTCCTGGTTAGCCACGAATTCTTCTTCCATCAGCAAATAGTCCTTGATCCGCTCCAGCTTTAACAGCCGGAGCTTGCACTTCGTAAGCGGCGTTACTGTCGGGAGCCGAGCCGCTGCTTCGGATCCTTTCTGCTTTCGCTGCTTGCGACCCACCCTGGCTGGCGGCGCCGCCGGCTCAAATTTCTTATCCTTCTTATCGGAGCCATCAGGTTTCCGGTCCCCAGGGAAACCTTTCCGATTCATACCGCCCGGTGTTCCTTGACCCATGGCTTAGGGTTCGTATTCACGTCTCCGATATTCAGTTGAGATAATGAGAATGGGTTTGAAAAAAATAGGTGCTTTGGCTTTGGGATCAAGTCACCTTTCTTTTCGACTTTTTGTTTTTTTTTTCCTTTAATTATATTGGAAAAATAAAAAAAATGGGCTTTGAATTTGGATCTATTGGATTATGTAATTTGTTCATCTTCTTTTGAGGCCTAATTTCGGAGTTAAAATATTTTAAATTATCGAATTGATGGAATTTTTTAATTTTATTTTCTAAAAAGGTTAAATTTATAAAATTTGTGTGAAGTCAAATATAGTAGAGTGGTAGGAATTTCTATTCAATTTTAATTGAAATTTTCTAACTGATTTCACACATATTGTAAATAGGTTTAATGGCTAAAGAAGACCTTAACAAGAAATCGAAAAACTAATAGTCATCGCATTTTTCTTCATGCGATTGAGATTTTAATGTTAAATTGAAAAATCAAATAAACCACTTTGTTAACTATAGATTTCTTTTTTTTGACAAACATATTTGACCGGTTGATCAAGTTGCTTATCTTTATTTTTTTATATTCTCTTAGGTTATGGGTTCTAGACCCATTAGGAGCACTTAGAGATATAAATGAATCGAGTTTGAATGAACAAGGCTATGTTCGTTTGTTTATTTTTAAATGTGTTCGGTTCGTGTTCGTTTATTTATTTTTGAATGTGTTCGTGTTCGTTTAAGTGTTCGTGAACACGTTCGCTTGTATGTTCAAAAATGTTTACATTTTAATATAAATTTATATAACATCCTTAGCAATAACAAAAAGTAGTATTTAAATACTTCCACAGTCATTTTCATCATATAACAAGCTTATAAACGAGCTTGTTTGTGAACATAAACGAATCGAACACGCATTTGTTCGTGCTCATTCGTTAATTAACCGAACATAAAAAATTTGTTCATACTCGTTTATTTAGCTTAATAAACGAACATAAACGAACGTTATACAAACGGTTTGTCGAACACTATGTTTATTTACATTGGTAAAAGCATTCTTTTTCCCTCCCCTAAAGTCTCTCCTCTCTTTTTCTCTAAGTAAGATTATAATTAAATTTAAGAATTATCATAAAATATATAAATCGTTTTTAGCTGCTAATTTTTTTTAATTCTGATATAATAAACATAAGTGATAGGATAATGTCATGTCCCACCGAAATACTTAATTGATTATTCTATTTAATGTTGAAGCTATTGAGTGTAAAATATAAATTATAAAAATATTTTTAAAGAAATTAAAAAAACTATAAAATGGACCATGCAAATTATTTTATATATGGACCATGCAAATTAAATTTACATAAATCTTTTTATTTTACAATTTAGGGTTTAGTTTAGAATATAAAATTTAAGATTCAGGTTAAAAGTCTAAAAGATTGTGTAAAATTTACGGTTTGTATAATGTACTGGCCTTGGAAACAAAAATTTTCACAATGCGCCTTAGTTGTATGATTTAGGGATTATGGTTAGAATTAGCGTTTGGTGTTATAATTTAGGATTTATAAATTAGAATTTAAATTTTAGGGTAATATGCCAGAGATTTAAATTTTAATATATAAACCATAAATTCCAAACCTATGAACTTAAACGTTGTAAACCTTAAACCCTAATTTAAATATCTAAATCATAACATTAAAACGTTCGTAGAGTTTAGTTGTCACTGTTGAGTTTGGAACCCTGAGTAGACTGCCAGTGATAAGTCGGAGAAAGGTGAGGATGACGTCAAGTCATCATGCCCCTTATGCCCTGGGCGACACATGTGCTACAGTGGACGGGACAAAGGATCGTGATCCCGCGAGAGTGAGCTAACTCTAAAATCTCGTTCTCAATTCGGATTGCAGGCTACAACTCGCTTACATGAAGCTGGAATTGCTAGTAATAGCCGGTCAGCTATACGGCGGTGAATTCGTTCCCGGGCCTAGTACACACTGCCCGTAGAAACTTTTTATTTGTCCGTAGGTGCATAACTCATTTTAATTTGGACTTACTGTCTGGGTTGGGCTAATCTGCTTGTGGCCCTGTTGCTCGTTTCTCTGTGAGGTGGAGAGCAAGCATCAGGATTTTTGACACCGACGACATAAACAACCGGAAGATTTTCAACTTCTCGCTTCTCAATTGTCGCGGTTTTTGAGATTTCCAGTCAAATCAGGCAACGTTTGTTTCATCTTCCATTACAGAAAAGTTTAGATTTTTTTTTCAGAAACATAATTTAGTCTTCTTCTCTCTGTTTCATGGCTTCCTCGGCTATGTTCTCTATATCACCACACTCTCCAAAATGTTACCACAAGAACCAAACCCTAGCTCTCACCCACTCTAATTTTTTGCCTTCCACTTCCTTTTTAAGGCCAAAGAGAAAAACCCTTTTCTCAAACATCAAATTTAACAAGCCCGTAGCCCCTAGACCCCTTGTTTATGCACTTCAGTCCAACATCTTCAAAGGTTTGCTTTTTACTCTCTTTCTTCCTCATGTTGCTGTATGTTTAAATATGATGTTTTTGAGAACTGGGTTTATAGTTTTATATTAGTTTATTGGGTCTATAGGGTTCATGTTAATTTCTTGTTCTCAATCTGTACTAACAGCCAATTTGAACTTTGTTTTTAGTTATTCAAACTGCATGGAATGTTGGGAAAGATGGAATTGAAGCTGGAACCAATCTAGTGCCAGTAAGTTCATGTTTTTGTTCCTGTGGTTGTAGTGTTCGGATTAACGACATATTCGAAACTCGGAAATACTTGTTCCTGTGTTTTTGAGTTCAGGACTCTGTACCAAGGCCAATTGCAAGGATATCTGTTACGGTTGTTGCTTTGTCCGCCGCACTTTTTGTACTCCGGTCATTCCTGTCAACAGCTTTTTTTGCGCTGGTATGTTGCATTTCTTTCTTCCCACGTGTAAGAATATATGATTGGTGATTATGTAGTGATTTTGCTGCAGTATATCCTGTCTATGGTTTATGTATATGATAGATTCATAGTTAGTAGTTGCTGTCGTGTGGCATTATTGCTTGTATGATAATTGAGGGGGGGAATTGATTTGCAGCTGCTGATATATTGTCGTTTGTTTGGTTAGAATCATGCAATGCTGTGCGTTTCTTCCGATTATGAATTCTGTATATATCTAGAAGAGGCTTAAGTAGCAACCTAAATTCAGTTATGGTAGTTAAACACATCACTAGGAACTGCAAGCACTTGTGTGTTGGTTTAGAGGCAACAATGGGCCTGTTGTTCCGTAAAATTTAGATGCAAGGAGAGCGAACAAGCCCTTGTGGGCAGCAGAAGTCCACTGCAAGACTGCATATAACTGCCAGTGTCAGCAAAATTTATCGTGCGAGTCTCATTTTTGCACTTATATAGTTAGAATGTGTTTCTATTAGAATGAGCTCGTAACCCATGTCGGTCAAACTAAACATTTTTCTGAACAACTTGTGTCAAAGAGAGATCAAGGTAGTGTAACCTATGAGAATGTGAGGTCCATAAAAGAGATCACACTGTCTTAAAGCCTTAGTTGTTTGGTTGCATCTTCAGGGATCCGGTTCGAATAACATATTTGTCACAAATGGCAAGTGCTGCTACCAGAGCTACATCCTCTTTGTGCTGATAGGTCCATAAAAGACGAAGACATCTTTTCCTGGTGAAATGCAAAATATAGAATTTGATTTAGCAAAAGCTTTTCAAATATGATATTACGACCCCTCTTTCAATAATATTTCTTCACAATGGTTGATTGTTATTCACTGTTAAAAAACCAGGGAAGCGTCCTTTTATGTCTACGAATACGAGTGCCGTGAGTCACAATTAATATAGTAGTAAAGTGTATGCTTGAATCAGGTATGAGTATAATTTGCATTTGTGACATTAGAATAACTTGGGTCACCAGCTTGGTTGCTGTTAATGATCTGAGAAGTTGTTTAATGTCTAATCCGACTTTTCATTCACTTTTACTCAAGGAATATGGCAGATCATTATCTTTGTTGCTCCATTTCCTTTCCTCGAAAATTTTAACTGCAGGTCCATGTATTGACATTATACATTGTTATTCCTCATCTTTTCAATTAACTAGTTAAAATTGTTGTTGTCACTGAAAATAATAGTATTTCGATTTGCAGACAATTTATCTGAACGGATTCGTATTTCCATTATGTTTAATATGAAAACCATTTGATCAGTATTCAGTATACATGCTGCAAAAAGTCCTTCATTCACCTCCCGTTCTAGTTGCCGAGGTGGTCACAGCCACTAGAGGCAAGACACCATTTTAACACGATGAATAATGTGGGTTTTTTTTTTCTTTTCTAAATGAACAGGCCACGATGGGACTTGTTTACTTCGTGTTTATTGCCTTGAACAAAGATCAAGGGCCAAGAGGAGGTAGTGGCAGCGGCAGTGACTCCATGGAAGACCCTGTAGAAGAAGCAAGAAAAATAATGGAGAAGTACAAATGACAACCGCAAGATCATGGTAATTCTCTATCATTCTATACAATGTGCATGCACTGTAAAAAGGAGAAACTTTTTTGTGTGGAAAAACATATACACACTTTTTTCTCTTCACATAATTCATCTCTAAGACAATGAGGAAACTTGTAAGAGAACCGCAGGTTCACTTTTTTGTCAAAGTGTCAAGCCTTTCTGCATGTGATTCTCATGTCAATCTGTCATCATATCTTTTTATTGTAAAAGCATGTAGTGGAAGAAATGAAGAAATAAAGCAAAAACAATAGCAATTACTCTAACAAAAAAAATTGTTCATCGTTCTCTCTTAATTCATAAATGAAGAGATAGGTCAAGCTTATGATCTTTGTCCTTATGATCATCCCTTCCTCCGCCTCGATTATCATCGTCCGCCATTGCTAGCTGCTGAGTACTGAAGTCTCCATTGCACCTTATGCTCCTTTGCCAATTCAAGCAACTTTGCTCCTCCTCTTCAGCTGGATGATGGTGGTAATAACAATGGCTACTCTCACCATAAATCCCGGCATTAATACCAAACCTGGCGGCACCATTCGACCCGAACCTGTTGGATAACTGGTGATGATTCGGGAAAGAACAGAAGTTGGCAGCATGAGCTGTTATATACATTGGAGGAGGGTGTAAGAAGCTGAAATGGTGGCTCGCAGCAGCCGGTGCATAAACAATCGGTAACGTCTTGCCTGTTGGTCCGTATTCGGATGCCCTTTTAGCCTTCCGTGCAGCAGTTCTTTCTCTCTTGTGAGCATTCTGATGGCCTCCCAATGCTTGAGAACTGTAAAACTTTCTAGAACAAAATAAACAAGGGAAAACCCTTGTTGTCCCATCTTTCTCTTCCATACCTGTGGACAAATCACCAGTTTTCATGCAGAATACAGCAAAACAAGACAGAAAAATGGTTGAAAAGAAAAAGAAAAAACCTTTGAAGAAAAAAAAACAGAGTTGAGATTTCAGAAGCAAAGTTGTTTTAAGAGTTGGAAAACGTGAAGAGTTGTGAACATAGTAATAATTAATAAATGGAGATTGGAGAGTGTAATGTATGGGCATTGGAGCAGAGAGATAAAGAGATAAGTGGATGGAAGTATTGTCCAATACGTTTGTGCCTGCTGAACAGGAGGAGAAATGGTTTTAAATTATGTCATCAATGGAAGTCAGAGTGATTCAGAATGGCCAATGTGGAAGGATTGGGTGTGGCTTAATCAGAAGGCCTCGCTTCTAGGATCGCGTTTGGCTGCCGAACGAAAGAACTTCATCAAACGCCTCAATTGTCGCTGCTTCACCCCGTTTCTCCACCAGATTTAGCCTCAAATGCAGTTGTTGGAGAAGCTGGAATTTTCAGCTTCTCCTAGAACGCTGCTTCTCCACTCAACTCAGCTTTCCAATAGTTCTGCCGAACGTTGCTTCATAAAATGTGTTTTTTTAATATAAAATATTAAAATGGCATATAATATAATAATATATATTATAGGGTAAAGTATGCCAGGTAACACCAAACTATAGTGTCTGACCTGTTTTTAACATCAACGTTTCAATTGGTCCAAAACTATCATTAACGTTTAATATTTGATCCAATTATACCATCCCTCCGTTAAATCATGGACGCCGTGGTGACGTGGACTAAGAAAACCGTAACGGTGCTGACTGTGTACCCTATATATTATTATTTATTCCACGTCATTAAAAAATTAAAAAATAAAAACCCTTTTGGTTTTCAAAACGACACCGTTTTCATAATCCTCTGTTTTAAATTTTGAAATTTTAAATCCCTAATTCATTCATTCTCTATCTCGATCGTTTTCTGATTCATTTTCTCCAGAGATAATGAAGGTTGAAGGGCGAAGGGCAACAACATTCCCCATAAGCACCGTGGGATCGAAGAGCTTATTGCATTTTCGGTGTGTGGCTGTGGAATTCCGACGCAACTGAGAACATCGTGGTCCATTGACAACCCTGGAAGGAGGTTCTTTGGCTGCAAGAACCATGGTAGTTTGCTTCATCATGCTTGTCGTTTTTTCAGATGGTTTGATCTTTCAATGAACCCACGCGCAAGAATTGTTATTCTTGGACTGCTGAAGAGAATAAGGGAGAATGAAATTCAAAGAAAAAAGAAAGACTGTGCTGGTTTAATATTTTAGTTGTTTGTGTTGTGATTATTTGGTTCTTTAAAAGTTAATGTTCTGGGTATATGCAATTTGGAATTTTGTGGTTTATTGGTATTGGATTAGGTTGGGATTGGGATTGATTTTGTAAGTTTTGGTTGACTGGTGGTACTACTGTTATGAAATGATTTGGGGTAATGGAATGAATTATGTAATGGGATTGGTACTGTAATGGAATAATTAATGTAATGTTTTGATTGTTTGTGTTGCTATGAAATGTTATGTTATTGTGCAAATTCAGAGTTAAATGTTAATGTGAAAAATTAGAGTAAAATTTTATATTCTATTGAAAAACAGAAGTAGAAACAATGAAACATATAAAATATTGCTCTTGGCATATATTTCACCATATAATTTGAAGTTTACATAGGACTAAGTAGAAAATAATTTGTCAAAAATACTCTGTTTATCACCAAAATACATACAAAAACACCTTCACTTCAGCTATTCAATGAACAAAATGACTTTAGCTATTTCATAACTATCAACCCATATACCCCAAAACAGATTCAAACATATATCATCCCTAAGTGTAAACTTCACATATATCAAAATAAGTCAAAGTATGAAATCATATAACCAAAACATGTTTAAAGACCTAAAACCAATAACCTACACCATCCTAGATTTTTTTTGCCAAAGCACTGGGACTGTTGGCTTCCTGTGAAGATGGCATCCATCGTACTGTCATAACATTTCCTGGCTAATGATCACATACATGGCCTGGAGTAGGAACAAAAACAAATGGTGATGTTGTTGTTGCCCTCGTAGGTGGTGAAGATGATGCAGTGGCTCTCACAGGTGGTGAAGATGATGTAGTGGCTCTCACAGGTGATGATGTTCCTGTAGACATGTTTGTTGTTACTGATGATCTAGTAGCCCTCCTAACCTGCATAATACATTTAAAAAATTCAATCAAAGAAAAGATAACAGATTAAATTAACAGTAAATGATTAATCAAATAACTTAATAATCACTTACTTGTAATTTTGGTGTTCTAAGAGGTGGCCTAACAGACGCACCCCTAGGTGGTCGAAATGATCCTGGTGCATTAACAGGTCTATTTGCAACTTCTCCATTGCAAGTTCTTTGGTTGTGACCTGGTTTTTTGCACTTAGAGCAGCACATGGTTAAACCCTTCTTGGTCCATTTAGAGCTTGAACTTATTGCTTCATCTGCTTCCTTTACCCTCTTCTTCTTGGGGTCTATCTGGTGGTCTTTTGAGTTTTGGTTCTATGACAAGCTCACATGTTGTGTCGTGCAACCATTGATTAGGACCTCTCACTGGTTGAATGCAGTGGCTGTATATCTGCTGTTGTGTGGTGGTATGATAACATGAATGAACATATGATTCAGGTCTTTTATTTCTTTGTACCATGACTGCAACATCATGTATACATGGAATTCCTGTTGAGAAAACAAATAGACAAATAAAAAATGTTAGTTAATTTCTATATGTAAAAACAAACTACATGTATACATTGATCAATAAAAAGATATAACCAACCAGTGATGTCCCACTTCCTGCAAGAGCATGTGTGATTACTCAAATCAACTACATGTTGATTTAATGATCCAGCAGAAACTTGGTACTTATTTCCTCCAGCATGTGTAGGCCAGCACCTGAAAAAATAGAAATATTGATTAAAAAGAAGTAATGACAGAAATAAACAATTTACAAGTAAATAAAAAACATTATCAGTTACCTAGTGGATTGCTGAATTGCCAATTCAACTTTGTTTTGTGTTTTTGGACACAATAATCCAGGAAATTTAGCAGCCTCTTTTTGTTTTGTGGCAATTTTGTACATAATTTTGGTCTTCACCATCTCCATTAGTGTCAAAATGGGTTTATCTCTTGCTTCCAAAATCATCTTGCAAAAAACATCAAACAATGTTAGTGCATGAATGAAAAATATGAAAAAAAATTAATACTTTTATTATATGATAGTCATACCTTATTGAAGCACTCAGACAAATTGCTCAAGAGCATGTCACACTTGCTCCTAGGAGAGAAATGAGATTTGGACCAATGTCTTGGGTCCTTTCCATTCAACCAATTAAAGACTGGTGTTGACAATGCTTTAAGTTCAACCATTGCATCTTCTTTCCACATTACAATTGTCAAAAAAGGTTATCTTCTTTCCAGTATACTGAAAGATTGGTGAATTCACCATGAACCCTCCATGGTGTATGGTAATGGTGCAATACTCAGATAAAGTTCCTGTCAAAACAACCAACAGAAACAAAAAACTTGTCAACCATTCAATCTAATGTATTAATACATGCAAGACATTCAAACCAACCATTCAACCAACAGTTAATACATGCAAGACATTTAAACCAACCAAAAACAAACAATACAAGCAACTCAGTTTCTTAATGCATTAATACATTAATGTATATTATGCATATTATAATGCAAATTATTCTTAAAGTAACATAATCTAATGTATTGTCAACCAACAGAAACAAAAAACTTGTCAACCATTCAATCTAAATTTCAGCATAAAATTGTAACACCTGTGTTTTGGGGTTAGGAGTTATCCGAGTTTATAGTTCGAGTCAATAAAATTAAATTAAAATAAATCCAACCTAAAATGTGGCCTAATTGAACTTTAGTAAAAAGGGAAGGACTTATGTTGTAATTTGCCCAAAAACTTTTAAAAAGGATGACAACTTTTAAAGTTGTCATCTTCTTCCCCTTTTCCCATTATCCCCCACGTGAAACACCTCCCCCATTCCCCAAACTCTCTCAAATTTCAAGCTTATATTTCATTCGATTTCAACTTCGATTCAAGGGGTTTTTGAAAGGTAATCACATATTTGAACTCTCCTTTCCATTTCCTATCTATCCATGGTCCTTGATTTTAAAAACATGAACTTTTGAAAATTAGGGTTTATATCAAGTTTGGATTTTAAGGGGGTTTTCCAATTGGTTTTGATAAATTGAGTTGGGGCTTTAGTTAATCATGTTAAAAGGTGTAACATATATCAATTTGGTTGAATTTTGGTAAAAATCTGAAGTGGGTTCTTAGACCCATTTTTAAGGTGTCAAAAAGTTGATTTTTGGTGGGTTTTAGGGGGTAATTAGAGGGCTGATGGTATATGTATGCTAAGGGGATGATTTGGGACCATTTGGATGTCATTTGGGTGTTTAAAAACATGATTTTCTGCTGGGTAAAATATGATTACGAAAATGGAGTTTTGGAGGGTTTTGGGTGAGTTTTGAGGGTTGTTTTAGGTGGGAATTGATAGCCCAATGGTAGTACTACGGTTAGGGATTGTTTTGGGAGCATTTGTGGGTGCAATGGATGTTGGAAACATGGTTTTTGGAAGAGGTATTGGGGCTGTCCGAAATTGTTAAGTATGGGGTTTGGTTATGACTTGAAATGTTAGGTTTGATATTTGAATTTGTATTCCGGGTTGATATTTTGATGTTGGGATGATTTGAGGATTATTTGAATTGTATTGAGGTTGTTTAGAAGCGAGAGCTTGCGTTGGAGAAGCTTTGGGAAAAAATCCGGAAACTTGAAGGTGATGCTTGCTTGGTAGTTGAGCTTGGAGTAGAGGTGAGTGGTTATTGTTTTTAAATGGTTTTAAACATTGGTTCAAGCATGTGGACCTAGGTTGGGCTTGGTAAACCCACCTAGAGTTGAGGTTAGGGTGCTAGCCTAATCTCAAGCTTAAGTTTAGGAAACTTTGGTTGAACTCCTAATTGCTTGTTATGCCTCTTATTTATATGTGTTTACGGTAGTTATGTATATTGTGTTATACATGTTGTTGAGGCATGGTTTGATGCATTGCTATGCATGTGGTTGGGATTGTGAATTGTGCATGATGATGATCATGGTGGGTACATGCTAGGCATGGAAATGGGTTGTGAAATACATGTATGTGAGACATGATATTTGATGCATTGTTATAGGCGTGTAGCTATGAAAAATGGATTGCGTTTAATGTTGGCACTAGTATGCTTGGGTACAATGATCGATCATTAGGATGAGTGTGCACACAAATTGAGTCAAAACGTACGTGGCCTTGGTGGCGTTAAGGCACCAAGGAGGAGTACGGTGATGTAATATTCCACCGGAAGCTTTTATATATTTCTACGTGATGATGAGTGGAATCCCATCCGTAGGGCATGTGGTGATGAGTGGAATCCCGCCCATGCAAGGACCGGTGATGAGTGGAATCCCACCGAGGTAATGTTGTTGTTGGAAATGCGTTCCAACGGGTTATCCGCGTATTCGAGTCATAGCTAGGTGCCAATATGAGGTTGTACGTGTATGCCAATATGAGATTGTATGTACATATCAATATAAGTTCATATGCGCTTTTATGAATTGAGATTTGTTGCCATTATGATATGAGATGTGATTTCCCTATGCTTTGAGATATGTTGTTATTAATACATTGCTATATGTATCTTGGTAAGTTGAACTTATGAGTTGTAGAGCATGGCATAATGTTGACTATATGTTCATGCATCATGTTCATTTTGGCTTGGCGGACCGGAGGTAAGACCACGCATATCATCATGGAAATAACTCGTGTTTGGACCCTGCATTGTCGAAGGTTTGTTTTACGAGCTTACCCTCACTAAGCTTTTATGCTTACGCTCTCTTTTGTTCGACAATGCAGATCAATAGCTTGTGGGTAGCAAGGGCGAGGAAAGGCCTCCAAGTGTTGCTTTGGTGAGCTCAATGTATGAATTTTAAGTGATAGAATGTAATAGTTAAGCAATGGGATAGGTATTGTTGTTTGAGTTTGGGTGTATGTTGATGTTTTGATTTGGCCTTGGTTTGTAAAACATGTTATGCTTTGATGTATGCTTGTGTATGGTGGCATGTCTATAGACGTTTAGGTTGCCTTGTTATAGCGCAAACCTCTTTATGCTTATCATGTGCCTTTTAAGGCCTTTGAGCACCATGTATGACCTTAAATGTTGAAATGCCTTTTGTTGGAATGCTATGCTTGAAAGCTTATGTTGCTTGTATAGTTTGTGTATCATCTAGCGTTGGATTGTGCCTTTGATTTCAAGTTAAAGCATGCTTTTATGTTTGATTTGCCTTAGAATTGATGTTAGTGTGTTGGTTGTGGTTTTAGAGGGATTTAAGGGCCTCCTTGTGCCTTAAATCAGCTCAAACCTGCAAGTTCGTGGCAGGGGTATCGATACGGTTGGTACGGTATCGATACCACCTTCTTGTTTCAGGCCTCGTGTATCGATACACTTGGGGGGTGTATCGATACCATTTTGGTCACTAGAGCTACTGTCCATTTCGGTATCGATACCGGCCTCTAGTGTATCGATACCGTCATCTTAGCGTTAACCGTAGGAAGTCAATCGTTGGGGAGGGTATCGATACACCCTTGGGTGTATCGATACGGTCTTCTCGTGGTTGACTTCTTGGGTTGACCTAGAAAGGGGGTATCGATACCCCTGGCAAGGGTATCGATACGGTCTGCCCTGTAAGCTTAAAAATGGACTGTTTATGCATGGCTGTGGTTCGAATGTGTTTTCCTTTGTATGTTTCCGCTGTTGTGAATCACTTAGGATTTAACCATCCTCTAGACAAGAATAAAATGATAGAAAAAAAATATAGGGTTGCTAACCGAAGGGAACCTTAACGGGTTTCACTCGGTTTTCCCCGTGTGACCCACTCGGACCGGTCATCCGGCCAGACCGGGGCGAGGGGGTTACTTTTGTTGGTATCAGAGTCTAAGGTTACCGAGACCTTGGGCAGGTAAGTGAGGTAAGTTGTGTTTTATGAATGATATGCACGGTGTTTGCTTACTTTGTAAGTATGGCTGCTTGTATGACAAATATGTTAATTGTTTGTTTAAAAGCATATTGTTTGTTATCCGTGTATGCTGTGATGTATGATCGTTTGATTGAGAATGTATGTTGTTTGATCGTACGCATATGTTTGCTTGTTTAGCAAGTAAGCCTTGTTATATGCTTGTTTGAGCATGTATGTGTGTTGAGTTGTTTGAAACATGTTTAGTAGAGTCCCATTGCTACTATTACATCGGAAAAGAGATTTTAAGTGAGGAAATCATACTGGAGCCACTTGGAAGCCTTGCCTTGCTAACCCAATCTTGTATGTTTTACTGTTGATGTTGTTGTTGATTTAATTGCTTTTCGGTAAGTAGAAGTTGTAGTTTCTGAAAAGGTGGACGATGTTGAGGGAGTCCATCACCTTAGTTAGGGAGGTATGGTCATACCGGAATTGAGGTACAATTTGTCCGTTTGAGACGGTGTGTATGTGGGTTGATTCCTGTGGATGAGGGACGATGTGATCAACACTGGTATCAGTTGGTAAGAAGAAGTGAAGGCATATGAGTGGGAGTTAGAGTGGTGTCGATGTTTTAGCAGATGAGCCCTTGGTACAGTGTTAAGTTGCTTCCTCCAGTTGATTCTAAATCCGTGTTTCGTATATCGTTAGCAAGTATGCAAGTTTGAATATGCCTGGTGAATTGTTAGAGGTAGGTGCGAGTACCTTGGTTCTTTTAGCGAGATCAAGGTAGGGGTCTCGTGTGAGTAATCTGAAGTTCAGAAGTGTTAGTTGGTGACCGTTGGGGGTTCGGCCTATGATTTTAATACAAGTCAGCCGGTTAGTGTCCGAGAATGGGAGCTAGTTTGTGTAATTGGGTCAGTGTACGTTGAGTTGTCTTCCAGCAAGCGGAAGAGATAAAGTCACTTCCGATGTAGTTGAGCCGAGAAGGGAGTCTCGAGCTTTGACTCCAGGTTGTTTGTTAGGGGTAGAACAAGTCCAGCATGACTGTTTGTGTGTGTGATCAGAATTGAATCTTGAAGTTACGAGATGCTCTAAGAACAGTTTAGAAGAGTCAGATTTTGTTGAAGAACCAGTCTGAAGACAAGAGGACCGAAGACTATCAGTTGTGTACATGTGAAGTTGCAATTTCTGCGGATACCACCTTTTGTGTGAGCATGTAAGAAATTAGATATCTTTGTTGAGACCTTAGATGTAGGGACGCACGTGACTAGCCTTTTGGGAGATAGTAGTGATCAGAAAGATGTACAGAAGATGTTTGTTGGTGGTTCAGAGTTACTAGTTTCTAGTAGATGTGAAGTGATTGTCTTCCTACGGTTTCGATGTACCTTTTTGACATGGTTTGGCTTGTAGAGCACAAGCTAGGATATACATTGAGACAGAGAGAGAATTGCCTTGAAGTCACAGATTTTTGTGAGACTGTAGTAGTAGGTAAGGATGTGAACTCCTTATTGAATGTTGATCCAGCTTTAGAGGTCAAAGATTGGTTGAGTTTAGTCAACATGCTTGCTTAGCAATTGTGATGGATTTGATTTTGAATAAAGATCAAACCACAGAATGTTAGAATAATTGTGTTTTCTTTTCCTAGAAGTGTTTGGAAGAATTGCCGGTTTATCTCTTGTTAAATGAGAAGAGTTTGTTATTGAGACCGTTTTTGAGGTTGCTTCTGTTTGGTTTGTTCTGTAACTTATGAATTTCGGAAGAATTGAGAATGTTGAAGAATTAACTTCGAGACTTGTTAGACCTTAGATTCATTAGGCCTAGTGCATCATCTCAGAGTTCTACAGTGCAATTTGTGAAGAAGAGAGAAGACCATACAAGAATGTGATCAGATTACATACAGTCGAAACAAGTGACAGTGAATGATTAGTATCCGTTTCCGAGTGTCAGTGATTTGTTGGTCAGTTAGTGTATGCTTCAGTCTATTTGAAGATTAGCTTGAGATCCGTTTACTACCAGTTGAAAGTGAGAAAAGTTGAAGTACCGAAGACAGCTTTAGGGGCGAGATGCGATCACCTTGAGCTCTGAGTTATGCTGTTTTGTTTGACTAGTGTATTAGTTACCTTCATAAAGATGTTGAGCAGAATAATTTCCGAGTTCCTTGATCAGTTGTAGTAGTTCTAATAGTTGATACATGAGCATATTCAAGTACCGAAGAAGACCATGACAGGCTTTAGAGTTAGTATTGTAGATTCTATTAGAGAATCAGTTGTATGCCAAGTTGTGCAATGTGAACTTCGAGTTCATGAAGATGTTCTCTTAGGACATGTAAATTAGCCGAGTGTATTAGAACAAATCTTGAACAGACAGAGGAAGATGTGAGTTGGAAGAAATTGAAGATTGCGACAGATATCTATAGTTCCTAGGTCTAGCATTGTTACTTTCAGAGAATTGTAAATAGTCTTTTGAAGATAGTTGCTCCATTGATAGATTGCTACAGAAGAATGTTTAGTTGTGTGGTTAGATGCGAGACAATGAGCCCTTGAGAAACCGAAAGAAACTTTGAAGAGAGCTCCGACCTTGAATCAGCTTATATTAGAGAAGGAGTTTGGGAACCATAGTGATGCATTACATGTAGGGTTAGGTTGTGTGCTTATGCAAGACATAAGATAGTGGCTTGTTCATCAAGATAGTTGAAAGACTGTGAGAAGAGTTATCTGAAACGAGACATAGAGTTAATTACAATTGTATTTACTTCGAAGACTTAGAGACAAGGCTTGTATAATAAGAAATGCACAGTGTGTACGTACACATTATCAGAACTTGAATTGTTAGACAACTTAGGAAGTGTTGAAACTTGAACAACATAAAGTGTTAGAACTACTTGAAGACTGTAATATCAAGATTGAGTATCATCCGAAGATAGTCAACGTAGTAACCGATGTTCCGAGCTATGTTGTTGATGGATTAGTAGTAGAGTTGCGAGATGTAATCGTCGAATTCAGTTTACCGAATGATAGTATTCTTGTGGCCGAATTTCATGTTAAACCCACCTTGAGTCAGAATGTTGAAGAGAAACAGTTGCAAGACAGATTCATGGCACCTCACGTGCAAGACACAGCGAAAAAAAATGACCTTCAGAATACAGTTCAGAGAGGATAGAGTTTGTATTGTTAGAGATAGAATTGTGGCATTGATTAGCATAATGTTTTGAGACGTATCGTTTTGGTCGAAGCACACGACAGTTTAATTTATATTGCATTTGAGTAGCACGAAGACGTATTGTGGGTTGAAGATGAATGCTCCTGAATTGAGTGGATGAATGATGTGGTTTCGCATGAGAGTAAGTGTATGGGTTGCCAGTGTGTCAAGACCGAGCTTCAGTTGTCTTCTAGTTTGCTACATTCGTGGAAGATTTTTAATGAAGGTGAGTAATAGAGATTCAAGATTTCAGCTAGATTATTTTTTGAAGACGTTTGTATAGTGTTTGGTTACCTGTTGAAGTCAGATGGTCAGTTAGAGAAAGTTATGAGTCAAGTGTTCAAGCAGTGTTGTATGAGATTGTGAATCGGGCTAGTACAGTTGTTTATTTGTTGCGGTTACCACCAGGGTTAGAAAGAGGTTTGTGATGTGTCTGTGAATCTATGATTCGGGGACTTGAGTCAGATCTGCTCCGTGCTATGTTTGTTGAAGAGATTGAGTTGAGTTTGAAATTGTGCGCAACGAATAATCAGTTGAGATCTTAGCATCAGATATCTATGTTGTGTGGTAAGTTACCGAGTTGATGAGTATGTTGTGGTGAGAAGGAAAGTGTGTAGGAGCAGTTTCCGTGGCTCTTCATGTTCGATGAATTTCGGGGACGAAATTTCCTTAAGTGGGGGAGAGTTGTAACACCCGTGTTTTGGGGTTAGGAGTTATCCGGGTTTATAGTTCGAGTCAATAAAATTAAATTAAAATAAATCCAACCTAAAATGTGGCCTAATTGAACTTTAGTAAAAAGGGAAGGACTTATGTTGTAATTTGCCCAAAAACTTTTAAAAAGGATGACAACTTTTAAAGTTGTCATCTTCTTCCCCTTTTCCCATTATCCCCCACGTGAAACACCTCCCCCATTCCCCAAACTCTCTCAAATTTCAAGCTTATATTTCATTCGATTTCAACTTCGATTCAAGGGGTTTTTGAAAGGTAATCACATATTTGAACTCTCCTTTCTATTTCCTATCTATCCATGGTCCTTGATTTTAAAACCATGAACTTTTGAAAATTAGGGTTTATATCAAGTTTGGATTTTTAAGGGGGTTTTCCAATTGGTTTTGATAAATTGAGTTGGGGCTTTAGTTAATCATGTTAAAAGGTGTAACATATATCAATTTGGTTGAATTTTGGTAAAAATCCGAAGTGGGTTCTTAGACCCATTTTTAAGGTGTCAAAAAGTTGATTTTTGGTGGATTTTAGGGGGTAATTAGAGGGCTGATGGTATATGTATGCTAAGGGGATGATTTGGGACCATTTGGATGTCATTTGGGTGTTTAAAAACATGATTTTCTGCTGGGTAAAATATGAGTACGAAAATGGAGTTTTGGAGGGTTTTGGGTGAGTTTTGGGGGTTGTTTTAGGTGGGAATTGATAGCCCAATGGTAGTACTACGGTTAGGGATTGTTTTGGGAGCATTTGTGGGTGCAATGGATGTTGGAAACATGGTTTTTGGAAGAGGTATTGGGGCTGTCCGAAATTGTTAAGTATGGGGTTTGGTCATGACTTGAAATGTTGGGTTTGATATTTGAATTTGTATTCCGGGTTGATATTTTGATGTTGGGCTGATTTGAGGATTATTTGAATTGTATTGAGGTTGTTTAGAAGCGAGAGCTTGCGTTGGAGAAGCTTTGGGAAGAAATCCGGAAACTTGAAGGTGATGCTTGCTTGGTAGTTGAGCTTGGAGTAGAGGTGAGTGGTTATTGTTTTTAAATGGTTTTAAACATTGGTTCAAGCATGTGGACCTAGGTTGGGCTTGGTAAACCCACCTAGAGTTGAGGTTAGGGTGGTAGCCTAATCTCAAGCTTAAGTTTAGGAAACTTTGGTTGAACTCCTAATTGCTTGTTATGCCTCTTATTTATATGTGTTTACGGTAGTTATGTATATTGTGTTATACATGTTGTTGAGGCATGGTTTGATGCATTGCTATGCATGTGGTTGGGATTGTGAATTGTGCATGATGATGATCATGGTGGGTACATGCTAGGCATGGAAATGGGTTGTGAAATACATGTATGTGAGACATGATATTTGATGCATTGTTATAGGCGTGTAGCTATGAAAAATGGATTGCGTTTAATGTTGGCACTAGTATGCTTGGGTACAATGATCGATCATTAGGATGAGTGTGCACACAAATTGAGTCAAAACGTACGTGGCCTTGGTGGCGTTAAGGCACCAAGGAGGAGTACGGTGATGTAATATTCCACCGGAAACTTTTATATATTTCTACGTGATGATGAGTGGAATCCCATCCGTAGGGCATGTGGTGATGAGTGGAATCCCGCCCATGCAAGGACCGGTGATGAGTGGAATCCCACCGAGGTAATGTTGTTGTTGGAAATGCGTTCCAACGGGTTATCCGCGTATTCGAGTCATAGCTAGGTGCCAATATGAGGTTGTACGTGTATGCCAATATGAGATTGTATGTACATATCAATATAAGTTTATATGCGCTTTTATGAATTGAGATGTGTTGCCATTATGATATGAGATGTGTTGACATTATGATATGAGATGTGATTTCCCTATGCTTTGAGATATGTTGTTATTAATACATTGCTATATGTATCTTGGTAAGTTGAACTTATGAGTTGTAGAGCATGGCATAATGTTGACTATATGTTCATCCATCATGTTTATTTTGGCTTGGCGGACCGGAGGTAAGACCACGCATATCATCATGGAAATAACTCGTGTTTGGACCCTGCATTGTCGAAGGTTTATTTTACGAGCTTACCCTCACTAAGCTTTTATGCTTACGCTCTCTTTTGTTCGACAATGCAGATCAATAGCTTGTGGGTAGCAAGGGCGAGGAAAGGCCTCCAAGTGTTGCTTTGGTGGCTCAATGTATGAATTTTAAGTGATAGAATGTAATAGTTAAGCAATGGGATAGGTATTGTTGTTTGAGTTTGGGTGTATGTTGATGTTTTGATTTGGCCTTGGTTTGTAAAACATGTTATGCTTTGATGTATGCTTGTGTATGGTGGCATGTCTATAGACGTTTAGGTTGCATTGTTATAGCGCAAACCTCTTTATGCTTATCATGTGCCTTTTAAGGCCTTTGAGCACCATGTATGACCTTAAATGTTGAAATGCCTTTTGTTGGAATGCTATGCTTGAAAGCTTATGTTGCTTGTATGGTTTGTGTATCATCTAGCGTTGGATTGTGCCTTTGATTTCAAGTTAAAGCATGCTTTTATGTTTGATTTGTCTTAGAATTGATGTTAGTGTGTTGGTTGGGGTTTTAGAGGGATTTAAGGGCCTCATTGTGCCTTAAATCAGCTCAAACCTGCAAGTTCGTGGCAGGGGTATCGATACGGTTGGTACGGTATCGATACCACCTTCTTGTTTCAGGCCTCGTGTATCGATACACTTGGGGGTGTATCGATATCATTTTGGTCACTGGAGCTACTGTCCATTTCGGTATCGATACCGGCCTCTGGTGTATCGATACCGTCATCTTAGCTTTGACCGTAGGAAGTCAACCGTTGGGGAGGGTATCGATACACTCCTTGGGTGTATCGATACGGTCTTCTCGTGGTTGACTTCTTGGGTTGACCTAGAAAGGGGGGTATCGATACCCCTGGCAAGGGTATCGATACGGTCTGCCCTGTAAGCTTAAAAATGGACTGTTTATGCATGGCTGTGGTTCGAATGTGTTTTCCTTTGTATGTTTCCGCTGTTGTGAATCACTTAGGATTTAACCATCCTCTAGACAAGAATAAAATGATAGAAAAAAAAATATAGGGTTGCTAACCGAAGGGAACCTTAACGGGTTTCACTCGATTTTCCCCGTGTGACCCACTCGGACCGGTCATCCGGCCAGACCGGGGCGAGGGGGTTACAAAAATGCTACATATAATAATCTTAAAGTGGTCGACTATTCAATCCAGATAATAATATTTTAATGGTGTCCACCATTCAATGTAAATAATAGGGTGAAGTGGTCCAGCATTCTGACCCACCACGCAGACCCAACATTCATCCCCCAAAAGCATATTACCCTACATATAAAAATGCACACTAGCTGCCAAAGTACTCACAATCTAATATATTGTCATTAATGCTATATCCCATTAAAAAAAGTAACATTACAGTGGTTTAAACCACAGTACAACAGTCATCATAAAGAACATCTAAATGAAATCAACCAAACCAATCTTCCTTGTTACAATTTGCAATAAAACAGTAACATTACAGTGGTTTAAACCAAAATCCTACTTAAGTTGCACATAAATCTGACAACAAAAATAAACCCTAAAACAAAATGACAGTTAAATAAAATCCCCCAATTCCGTTGAAGAAATCGAAACAAGAAAGTTACTTTACAAAAGTAATCAAAACCCCCAATGACAGTTAAATAAAATCCACCTAAAAATTTGACAACGACTTGAAGTAGGCAAAAGAAATCAAAAACAGTACTTACCATACTTCATGCTCGTCATTCCTTTAGTTCGCATCACTCGCTTTTTCATTTTGATTCAAACTACAAACAAACTGAAAATGGTTAATCCGTCGGCCATAATCCATTAACAAAACTATGATTATGTTTTGGGTAAACAATGACAAACCTGAGATAACAAATTTTCGATTTCAGAAGTAAGCTTCACCGATTATGAGAGATTAGGGATGCTTAGTTTCTCAATTGACAATTTTGGGAGATTCAATAGGGGAAATCTTTCTTCTGTTTGAGAGAATGAGGGAGGGTTAGAATCTCAATCGACATCAACACCTTCTCATTTGATTTGGGAAAAAATTTTAAGTCGTTAAAATTTCAATAACAGAGGATTATGGAAATGTTGTCGTTTTGAAAACCAAAAGGGTTTTTATTTTTTAATTTTTTAATGACGTGGAATAAATAATAATATATAGGGTACACAGTCAGCACCGTTACGGTTTTATTAGTCCACGTCACCACGGCGTCCATGATTTAACGGAGGGATAGTATAATTGGATCAAATATTAAACGTTAATGATAGTTTTGGACCAATTGAAACGTTGATGTTAAAAACAGGTCAGACACTATAGTTCGGTGTTACCTGGCATACTTTACCCTATATTATATAACCGGATGATTCGGTTACTCGGTTTGTCTCAAAACCGTAAATCGTAATCGAACCGATTTTTTTTAAAATAATAAAAATTCGAACCGAAATCGAATTTTTCAATTCGGTTAATCAAATTTTCAGTTCAGTTTTTTCGGGTTTCGGTTTTTTTGCACACCGCTGGTGCAAGATGGCTGGGGTTAAACGAAGAGCAATTACTGATTCGGATGCCCATGCTTTCCATAAAGAACTGGATGAAGTCTCATGTCCTATCTGCATGGAACATCCGCATAATGCTGTTCTCATCTTGTGCAGCTCACATGAGAAGGGTTGCAGATCTTACATCTGTGATACAAGTTACAGGCATTCAAATTGCTTAGTCCGGTTTAAAAATTTAAGGGATAATTCTAGTAAGAGTCTGGTATTACCTCATCCCACCTTGAGCACCAAAGAGGATATGATGACACTGTAAGTGCTATTCGATCTGCCGTGCCGGGTTATGTCATTGAGGATGGAGATAGGTTGGCTGGCAACGGCACAGGCGAAGCGAGTACACCATGGTGGACTACTTTCCTTTTGTTTCAGATGATTGGTTCAGTTGGCAATGTTGGTGAACCCAGAGCAGGGTCCAGAGTATGGTCAAGGCATCGACGCCCTGGAGGAGCTTTGTCTGAGCGTAGGTCCCAAAGCTGAGGACGCCGAAGATGTTGCCTTAGTCCCAAAGCTTTGAATATGGGAGCTGAATATTTTGCTGCAGCTTTCAATGTGACAAAAGCAGGCCTTCCCAGCTTAAAACTACCAATGTGGTAAGCATGCTTTATTCACAGCTTATGCAACGAGAGTATTATGATTGAAGTGAATCGAGTCGATGGTCGGGGAGTTTTCGAGTTCGATCGGAAGGTTGCAGGCTGAGCAACAAATACAAGTTAAGGAGTTCCAGGTAATGGTGACATAAATTAGGATTCGGACTCCAAACTTACTGAACACGGACCTACCGTGCGCATCAAGTGTGAATGACTGTTGGTTAGGGGCCTATTCTATTTCCTGAAGGAATGCCATAATAAAGCACACATTATGCAATACTGCTGCAGTTTACCATCCGAGATACATATCGATAAAAAATTCATTAAACATGGCAGCTTACTTAATTCATGTACACAGGCAGAGGTGTTTGAAAGGGCCAAAAAAGAGCCAGAGAGAAAGCAGCGCGCGAGGGCGAGGCGAACTCTACTGCCGTTAGCGCAACACCGGTCACCGATCTGATCAACCACGAGTGATAGGACTTTATGCAAACTCATCCTCCTATAATCTGGCCACCCCTGCAGCAAATACAGATTCTGATCCTGCTAAACAAGAATGATTCGAGTACCTCCACTTGTAAAATTCCGGGATTCGAGTACCTCCACTCGTAAAACTCCGGGATCATCTTGAACTTGTAGACATTTTCGATTGGTTGACACAAACATCATATGATACTTTTCTCCTTATCGATTTCTTATTCGTTGAACTGTTAACACTCAGCAAAAAGAATAAATATACTACTTGGGGTGAGAGAGGCTCGAACTCTCGACCTCAGGATTACTCAGAAAGCTATGAGACCTACGCGCTAGCCAACTGCGCCACCACCCCATTGTTGATATTCGTTTGAACCGTTCTTTATTGTAACGTTATTTTTTTTATAACCATTACCAAAAAGTCAACTCAAAATTTCACAACTTAAAATATAAAGTACGAAATGACGTAAAATAAAGTTAAAAAATAATTAAAAATTAAAATCTACAGGGATGAAAAAAGAACAAGGAACCAACCCTAGCCGCATCTCCTTTACCTCTCTTCATGCTCAAGTTTTCGTTATTTTTAATTTTACGACGGCCGCGTCAATTTTAGTATTAGTTGACCTTCGATATTTTTTTATTTTGTTTTTTAATTTTTAAATTTAATAATTTTGTCATTGTAACACAATTTTGTCTACTTTCTTTATCTTGTTGATCTCCCTGTTTTAAACTTTCGAATTGGATTAAGATAAGCTCACAGTCACAACTTTTGTTTGCGATCAAGTTGTGATAATTATCGTGTTGTTAACGTGACTTATTATTTTAATTTATAATTTTTAATGTTGTTTGTTGTTGGTCTTTTATATTTCATGAGCTTTGGTGATTTTTGTATCTATTTTGTTTCAATCCTTTGAGTTAGTTTTCGTGTTATTTGGAATATGTCCCAATCAAATTTGTTTACTTGAGTTGTAAACTTTTATTGTATTTTTAAACTTTTAATCTTTTAATAAAACTACTGTAGAGAGAGAGACAAAATTTGAAATTTTAGGGTAACTTTATAAATAATTATTTTTTAAAAAATTTATATATGCGAGAACAAAAATATTCTAAATAAATGAAGATAAGATTGTAATATCATAATTTTATCACACAAACTCAAATTCAAATGAATTTACATACAGTTGTTTGCTTTTTTTATTTATCCTAAATAAAATATTCTTAATTTTATTTATTTTTTTGATAACGCAGATATAGTGCAAATAAGTTGCTCGAACTCATTCCTTTTTTATCGGGATCATTCGATAGTTTCAAGTGATCAGTTTTAAGTACATAAGAATTTAACCAAGATGCTTTGTTTCAGCTTTCTAAATCCTTCTAGTCTAGTTCCCCTTTAGCTTTAGAACACAAATCCTTTTCCAATTACTCATGCAAAAACAACGACAAAGTCGGGATTGAATCTTGATGAGGGTAATTTTTTTAACTTCGAAATGAACGAAATTTTAAAAAGTAATTAAACCATAAAAATTATAAGAGTTATAATTTAATCCAATTACGAGAAGCATTTCAGTAGTATTAATCAAATTAAGAGCAAAATTGCAATTAAACAAAACATCAATCACTTAGAATAAACAAAAAAATTGTACTTGGAACAAGCCGCAAAGTCTCTTATTTGTCACCAAAGCTAGCTACTTAGCTAAGCAAATTAAAAAAAAAAAAACCAAAAACACAAAAAAAAACATGTTTTTAAATTATTCTAGGAAAACCATAAACTCATTTGGTTTCTTTGATGAGCTTTTCAGCCTGCGCCTTGTCTGGAAGCGACGGAATGGCTCCCTTCTGAGTTGTGGAAATTGCTCCACAAGCATTGGCAAACAACAGAGCATCCTGCAGCTTCTTTTCATCCTATTTTCCACACACACAAAAAAACATTTTTAGAAAGAAAAAAAAAACCCAAAACTCTAAATAATTAACAAAAAATGAAAAAGAAAATCTGGGATTTTATATGTATGTGTACATTGAAGATGTTGGGATCATTGGCCACAGCTAGTAGAAATGAACCGACGAAAGAGTCGCCGGCTCCGGTGGTATCGACGGTTTTCACTTGGAACCCTTTCACCTTTCCTTTGAATGTCTGCATTTGTTTTCAAATATATTCATAAGTTGTTTTTTCCAGAAATTATAATTATTATTCAAGAAAATGAATAAAATTTTACCTTAGTGTAGTATCTGCAGCCATTTGGTCCGTCAGTCACAATAAGCAACTTGAAGTTGTCATTCCATAGAGACATAACAACATCATCCTTTTGAGGATCTCCTTTAGTGAGAAATTCAACCTCATCATCACTTACCTGAAATCGAAAACAACGATTTCACGATATGATCCGATTTATAACGATGATTTATACGTCGTGAGTGTATCGAATAAGAATGATTGAATCGATTACCTTCACGAAATCGGCTTGATTCCATATGCTCTTGATACCATCCCTAGCAGCCTCAGGGGAGGGCCACAAGGGTAAACGTACGTTAGGGTCATAAGAAAGCAAAACGCCAGCCTGCTTAGCGGCTTTCATGGCTGCCAAGTGAGCCGACTTGCATGGCTCGGATATCAGGCTTATGGATCCGTAATGGAAAATCCTGGCTTGCTTGATGAGATCTAGTTTCAACTCCGACTCTTTCAACAACATATCGGCGCTAGGGTTCCGGTAAAACATGAATTCCCTTTGTCCGTCGGCCTTGAGCGTAACGAATGCTAGCGCGGTCCTCGCGTCTTTGTCGAAGCAGATTCCGTCGCTGTTCACTCCGTTCTTCTTCAACAGATTGGCCAGCATGTGGCCAAACTCGTCGTCTCCGACCTAACGACAACAATTAACATGATCATCAATTGGATCCACATAGAAAAATAATTATATAATTAATGAATTAATTGAATTAAAACCTTGCCGATGAAGGCAGCGTTGCCGCCGAGCTTAGCGATGGCACATGCAACATTAGCAGGCGCGCCACCGGGAGCTTTGATGAAAGCGTAGGAGTCGGCCAAGGAAACACCGGCTTTGTCCGGCACGAAATCAATAAGCATCTCACCGAAGGCGACGATCATAGGGCTCTTTGCCGAACTGTTGCTCATCTTTGATGCTGAATTCAGGCTTCAACCTCCGTTCTATGTTGAAATTTTAACTTCAGCCACTCTAATTTATAGTTTCAACTTAGATGTGTTTAGAGTTTGAATTTAAGGTGAGATCTAATTATTATTATTATTATTAAAAAATTATCTTTGAATCTTGCAAATCTTTTCTGTTATTTTTCTGTTTTGCAATGATTTTTAACCCATTTTTAGGAATAAAATCGGAATATTTTCGTTTAGTTCCTCTACCAAATCCACTTGATATTATCTAATTATGTTTTATTTGTATTATTGCGATAATTATTTGCTTTAATAATTTATTATAATTTTAAAATATATTATTCGATTTTGAGTAAATATTTTTTATTAGTATAGAATAATTATTTAACCTTTAAATTTAATTATATACTAATAATAATTTTGAGCAAGCTTATTTGGCAGATTAACTAAGCTACTCATAATTATTTCCTCATATTCCCTTAGATCATAAGTTCTACCTCTACTAATCTACTAATAACATATTTTAATATTTTAGTATTATTGTGATAATTATTCGTTAATAGTTTAAGGTACGGCTCAACGCATCATAATTGCATGAAACTGTTATTTTAGTAACTACATCATAGTGAATTGTTGCGAATTATAATTAGTTATACATGTTTGGCAGACACTATGTAATTACATTTATATAATTTCAGTGGTTTTAATGGAAAAGAGTATAATATTTATCTTAAGAGATTTGAATTCGAGCAGCTTTGTCGGCAAGATGTGTATCTTATCAAAGGGTTAAAAAGTATAAATAAGTATTAACTTGTAATTATGGGTGTAAATGAATAGAGTGTTTGACAAACCGTTCGTGAATTGTTTGTATAACGTTCGTTTATGTTCGTCTATTGAGCTAAACAAACGAGTATGAACAAATTTTTATGTTCGTTTAATAAACGAACGAACACAAAAAATGTGTGTTTGGTTCGTTTATGTTCACGAACAAGCTCGTTTATATACTCGTTCTCGTTTATAAAGCTCGTTTATATGATGAAAATGCTTGTGGATGTATCTGAATATTGCTTTTGTTGTTGTTAAGGGTGTTATATACGTTAATGTTGAAATGTAAGTTTTATTTTGTTGCTTTTGTTTTATTTATTTATTGTTAATTTAATTAACATTTCTTAATATATAAAGGAACATGTTTGCGAGCACTTAAACGAATACGTTTGTGTACATTTAAACGAACGCGTTTGTGAACATTTAAACGAACACGTTCGTGAACACTTAAAAGAACATGTTCGCGAACACTTAAACGAACATGTTCGTGAACACTTAAACGAACACGTTTGTGAACACATTCATGAACACTTAAACGAACACATTTGTGAACACTAAACAAACGAATACAAACACAATATTAAAATTTTAAATGAACACGAACCGAACATGAACACTTTTAAAAATAAACAAACGAACACGAACATAGTCTTATTTGTTCAAATTCAGTTCATTTACACCCCTACTCGTTATCATCTTAAGACTATAAAAATTTAAAAATAATAATATTTTATATACAAATAATTTTAAAATCCTTTTAAAAATTTATTTAAAATTGGCTTAATAAAGAATACTTTAGGACTGGTCCATTATGACCTGACCCATTAATTGAAATCTTTAGCCCATGGCCCATCACGAGTTTCTTCTTCTTTTCTTCGTGGCTGCCTTTCCTTTCGCGGGATAGCGGGAACAACGGCGCTATTTTCCGTTAGATCGCTTTTCGCCGCCGCAATCAGTCGTTTTGGTGTGAAATTTCTTTGGCCCTTTTGACGGTGGCGGACGGTGCGGCTAGCGACGCCAACTCTATTTGAAACCCCGATGGAGACAATGATAAAGAAATATCAGCAGAAATTCAAAAAAGCAAGAGAGGAAATGAGTAAATGGGACGACATTCAATCTCGCTTAATTTCTCAGTTCCGAAATGCTTCTTCTATTATCGCCAGATTAGAGGTCTAACCTAATGTTTTCCTCTCTCTCTCGACTTCCTTTTTATTTATTTTAATTTCCTTAATAGAAAGTTATTTATTCTTTTTTTATCAGATTATTCAGAACACTAAAAATTATGCAAGTTTAAATTCAATTGGAGGAATCGAAGTTGCAGTGATGCAAAAGCAGATGGATTCTTTGCAAACCATTTTACTTTCCATGAGAAAGACCATGTAAGTGTTTAGTCTTTGTTTGATGGAGTCTTTTTCTCTTTGTTATTTTCTACATTTTCTTTTCAAGAATATAAATAATAGTTTGATTAATTAGTTTACTGAAATTTGTAAATATCTTAGATAAAATAATGAATTTGAGATTGTTTTAGTGTTTCTCTATATTTTTGAAAAAAAAACTTTGATACATGTTTAGAATTTAGGGTTTAGGGTTAAGAATTTAGGATTTAGGTTTTATAGTGTAAATATGCAGGCTTGTGTAAAATAAATTTTACATAGTCTTGTGTATCAAAATTTTACCCATTTATTTTTATGTTTTTAATTCAGGGAAGACTTTCGGGCTGTTGTTCTTTCCCTTGAGAAGCTTCAATATGATGGTAAACAACTTGTAAAAGGGAGCTCTAATCAGATGAACAAGAAACAACTGCAACATAGAATTGGCGTAAAACCAACTCTTGCAAATTGCATAGATGGGCTTGTACTTCTTCATGAAATGCACCTTGCCGAGTAATTAAAAGTTCAATCTTTCAAAAAAAATTAGAATGACTTTTTTACTGCTTTTATGTTTTTAATTTTTATGATATGCTACAAGTAGGAGTACTCATTTATGTTTTCCTAGATTTTTCATGATTGCACTTTTCAACACGTGAGGTTTGAAGAGCTTGCTTCGTTTCACTTTTGGTCAAAATCTGAGGTAGCAAGATTCTAAATGACTGGTTTTTTATGTTTGCTAGGTACCTTCTTAAATCATCATTGGTTTCTGCACTCTCAACTCTTGCCTTGAAACCAAAGTAAGGAGAACTCATTATCTTGCTCTTGCAATTCAAAAGTGTCAATAAAACTGACCTGATATTGAATATATATATATATAGGGATAGGATCCGTAAGAGTTTTTTAGTTTTACATGTTATTTGGATCGTTGGATGGGTAAAATGAATGGTTGAGATTAACAGTAGGATATGTGAAGATTATCACTTGGGAAAAAAAGTAAGGAGTTAATCTCAGCCATCCATTTGACCCTTCCAACGATCCAAATAACGTGTAAAACTCATGGTTTTACATTGTGTGTAAGTGGATCCTAAGTCCTAACCCATATATATTTATATATATTTGCTTAAGGCTGCACATGGGTTCAGATGCTGCCTTGTAAGGTGCTTGTAGGCACCATGCCAAAGCATTTTGGGGACAAGGGTGTGGCATGGTGGAGTCATTCTCACTTTGTTGTACCCTCATGAATGATTGGACCCTTAAAGAGTCCAATAGAGTATGCCAGTATGGTGCTCCCAAAAATATTGTTGTGCTTTAGATTGCATAAGTATGACAAGTAAAATTTATGTTCATCTATACTTTATTTTCTAAAGCTTACTTCTTTAGCTTCCCTACTTTTAGTTATGAGATAATACTTAAGTAAGAATATGAATGTAAATTAAAATTGAAAATAAGCTCTGTATATTTATTTTGAGGAATTATGGTTATCGTTTTTTATTTTATTATAACAAGAAACTCATTACAAAAATGTTGCAAATTCATTAAAACCTTCTTGGTTGACTGTAATCCATAAAAATGTTAGCGTGAATTTATTCGGATGAACTAGATGACAAATACAGTGAAATGAAAGTTCATAGTTCTAATTCCATGCAATAAAATATCAAAAAGCTTATTTCCACTTACTTTTTAAGGTTAAGGCTTATTTGGATGTTGTCCTATTAATTGTGCTTATTCATCCTTTTCCACATGAAAATATGAGTTTTTGCTCACTTGCTTCTTGGTTTGTTAAAATAAATTGACCTAACTTCCGAAAAGAGAAGAATTACTTTTACAACATTCTTTAAGCCATGGCTTTATAAACATTATGTTTCCTTGATTTGCAGTTCCGGCGATCTGGGTGCACTTCACCAACTATTAGTTGATCAACCCAATATACTAAGCGAGGAAGGTACATTCTGGACAAACTTAGCTAGATTTGTTTTGTATGTTTTTAGCTTTAGTTACCTTATCAATCAACACAGTATACTAAACGAGGAAGGTTTATTCTGGCCAAAGTTAGCCATATCTATTGTGCATGTATTTAGCTTTAGTTACCTTGATTTATTAATAATAAGTGAAAGTTTTTCTTCTTCTTTTGGATAACAATCAATTTCTTACAATCATATTTATGGAGAGATATAAATCCATCATACAAATAGGTGGAGACTTTTTTTTTCTAACGTCTGTAAATGCGTTAGTCGAGAATGAATCATTATCAGGTATCTAACCTTGTTAAGGAAACATTTCTACAATTTCACTTTTTATTTGTATACTTTAACAAGACCGGAAGCCACAAGGATTGGACAGCTCAACTAGAATTAGATCAAAATTGTGATTTCTTGCAAACGGGGAGGAGTCACATCTTCTGTTATGGAAGATAATGGATATGAATATTTTTTATACTCGAATTAGAAGATACCTCAATACATTCACGCTATTATTATTGAATTGGACAAATTTCTGTTTAGCCTTGTTTGGAAGTATATACAAAATGGTGTTATAGTAGCTTCAACTTACAAAAGATTGCATTAGCAAATAGCAATGAACGTAACTTCTAGCTTTATATTAGCAATGACTGTGATATGTTTGCCGTTTCTTTTTCTTCTTCGATTTGTTTTTATTGTTTACTGATATTTCTTTTTCGCAGTTTGATCATATTTTGTATTTGTGCATAATAGGTTCTAACTACTGCTTTCTCATATACTCCCTGTTGCAGTAAAATGCGTCTTTGACATCGTATTTGCGGAAGAGATATGTTGATTTTTATAGACAACTTCTGATTCCCTGGTTTTGTTGAAGTTGTACCGAGACCAAAGACTCTTGGTTTTGTTACATTAGCTAAAGGAATCAGTCTGCAAGTTGCACATTGCAGGGAAAGCTGTGGCCTTTTTACCCTGGACCATAGCAAAATATGACGATAAACATCGAAGAAACCAAATGCCGAAGATTTCTCAGGGCTTCGGGTACCAGTAGATTAATTACGGGAACCACGCAAACTTAGCACGAGCAATAGTGGGAGTTCCAAGTTTCAAAGGCGAAAGCAAATAACACAACTTTGAACAGTTTGTACTGAACTTTATTGCCAAAATCAGATTATGTTGATCATTTGTTTTATGACAAAGTACATTTCTTTGAATCGTCCCGAAAACTCATTTATCTTGTAGTGCTCGTATTTTCACGAACGCTCTGCCTACCAGTAATCACCACAAGAGCACTCGCAATCTCTAAAATGGTGAAACCTCTTTGCATCTCTTACAATAATCTCTCTCCCCACCACTTTTGACATAAACTTGAATGCATTGTGGCAATCTCCACAGATCCTAAGGTTCTTGAATACCCTGACGGTGGCTCCACGGGGAAGCCTTATGAGTGCGAAAGCTACGGCAAGCTTCTCGCTGTGTGCTGACAGGACACGTTCTTTGTGGTCGGACTCGATATCTTGTAGCACAAACTTTGTGTCTGGAACATAACCTAATCTTCTCATTTCCGGCACCAATTCGTTGAGATAATTGTAAATTGCTTGCACCTCAGGGTGCACTGTGTCATCGACCAAGAAAACATGGACTTTGTTCTCAACCTCCACCCAACTACACCCGGGTTCCTTGCGTACTCCTCTGTCTCTCATTAGTTTCCGTGCATTTGCAGCGTCATTCCACCGCCCAGCAGTAGCATACATGTTAGACAAAAGCACGTAGCTTCCGTCATGTTGCGGCATCAGTTCGATGAGTCGTTCGGCTGCTTGGGTCCCCAAATCTACATTTCCATGAGTCCGACATCCAGCCAGAAGAGCCTCCCAAACTGCTGCACCTGGCTCAAAAGGCATTGACGCAATCACATCCTTTGCTTCTAGGAACTTTCCAGCTCGACAAAGCAGATCAACGAGACGGGCATAATGATCTTCACCTGGGGTTATCCCATAAAGCCTATGCATTGAATTGAAATAATACTGCCCTTCTTTAACTAAACCCGCATGGCTACAAGCGGATAGAATTGTGAGGAAAGTAATCCGATCAGGCGATATGCCTGCATCCAACATCTGCTCAAAAAGTTCTAATGCTTGTATACCATGCCCGTGCTGGCCTAGAGCTGCAATCATGGCATTCCAAGAGACCGAATCCGCGCATGGCATTGTACGGAACAGCACATTAGCAGCTTCTACAACACCACACCTAGCATACATTGTAATCAGTGCATTTCCAGCCGAGAGGCTTGAATCGAGCCCCAAACGAACAAGTTGAGCATGGAGTTGACGTCCCGTCTCTAGTGCTCCTAACATGGAACATGAAGTGATTGCTCCTGCAAATGCATAATCACATGGCTGAAAACCCTCTGATTTCATCAGGTTAAACAGCTTTAAACCCTCCTCTCCAAACCCATTTTGTGCTAACCCTGATATCATTACAGTCCACGTTAAATGGTTCCTCTTTGGCATCTTCCTGAAAAACAACCTACCTTCGTCAATACGGCCAGCATTCACATAGCCAGATACGATTGCATTCCACGAAACAAGGTCTTTTACCGACATGTTATCAAAAACCCGGCGCGCCCAATCCACTTTATCACATTTCCAATACAATGTAACTAATGCATTATTCACAGGCAATGAAAATTCAGGTGCAGGCTTAGCTTCCGTCCTTAAAACATAACAATGCACTTGCTTCCCGAGACGAAACAATCCAGCATGAGCACAACAACTTATAATACTAGTGTATGCAAATTCATCCATTTTAATTCCCATAAAATACATCTTCCTAAACATATCTAATGCTTCTTCATACCGGCCGCGATGCACATACCCGGAAATCATTGCATTCCAAGCAACTCCCAACTTTTCACTCATCCCATCAACCAACTCCCTCGCTGCATCGAGTTCATCATTCTTAACATACCCCGTAACAATCGTCGTCCATGACAACTCATCTTTCTCCTTAATCTCATCAAACAACTTCCTAGCTTCAAACACCGATCCACAGTTAACATAAACAGAAACAAGTGCATTTAAAACCGAAGTAACAAACCCTGCCCCTGACTTCAAAACTACACAATGGAATTGCTTACACTGCATTGCTCTATTGACAACAATAGCCAATCCACCTAAAACAGTGGTGAAAGTGAAATCATCGGGCCTAAATTCATCGCGTAACATCTGGCGAAACAGCTCGATACAAGCATGGCCATCTTCATTGCGCGAATACCCCGTGATCATTGCGTTGTAGAAAACAGTGTCCCGGATGCTCAAGGGGGTTTCTTCAAACATTTTCCGCGCTGTTTTAATGTCGCCTGACGAAGAATAAGCTGAAACCAAAGTCGTTCTTGAAACAATATCTGGTTCGGGAATTTTATCAAACAGGTGGCGAGCGTAGATGATCCTTGATGATTTGCTGTAAACGTCGATCAGCCGGTTGCGAATGTGGCCACCCGGGTGGAAACCGGAAGTTACCATGTGAGAGTGGATGGTTTTGGCTAGGGAGAAAGAGGCAGACGATAGGGGGTAGCATAGTTGCAGCTGGGAAGCGTAACGATTGGCTACCGTGCGGATGAATTCGGGACTCGTCATGGCGTAGACAGCCGATTTTCATGGCTTTTGTGGTACAAGGCCCATTCAACGCCACCCTAATTTCATATTGCAACGTATATATTTAGGGTTTAAAACTTCACTTAACTGCTAATAGAATTCCGACGTATTTTTGATGTCTCTATTTATGTTCTCATAATAAAAATTTGAATTTTTAGTTTAGGATTAAAATTTTAAGATAAAAATTTAAGATTAGAGTTTAAAAAGTTTGTGATAGTATATATTTTTTAGGATGAGTCTACCACGTGCGACGAACATTGATGAACAGCACTAACAATAAACACCGATGAACACCATTAATTTTTTATTTTTAATTTTAAAAATTGAAATCAGTTTCTTTAAATCTATTTAATAGAAATCAGTTTAAACCCAAATTTAATAGACGTGACAACCATGTGAACACACGGGTATATTTGATTTTAATCTATTAAAAAATTATAAACTGATTTCTATTTTTTTTAAGAGATTGATTTTGTTAGGGTTTAGGAGAATTGGGTATATTTGATTCTAATCTATTAAAAAATATTATAAAATAACTATTAAATTTGATTTTTATTTTTAAGAGATAATTTTAATTATAATTTTAGTCCTTTAGATTTTTAAAATTTTAAAAAAATAATGGTGTTCATCGGTGTTCATCGTTAGTGGTGTTCATCAATGTTCGTCGCCCGTTGTAGAATTTTTCTATTTTTTAAGGTTTAAAACTTAGAATTAGAGCTTAAAATTAATTTTTTTTTTAATTTTAGGGTATAGAATGGGACACACGAAAAGACTATTTTTGTACTTTTAACTGCATAATCAAACTCTTTTCCATTAATCTTTGCATTATATAAGTCATTTATATTTTTTTCATAACTGTTCACTATTTCCCTTATTTTTTTTGTTACACTGATTTTTGTTCTTAGATTATGTTTCATTAATTCGGATCGACTTACATCGTATAATTAATTTTAGTGAGTGAATTTTTCGTTTTTCATCTACTTTTTTATATTATATTTTTCTTGAGTTTTTTCAATTTTTAATACGAATCTTTGTTCTCGTGATATGTTTTTCCTCAGCGTTTGTATCACGTTTTCTTTTATTTTTGTGGTGTGTTTCTTCAGTCGTTTGGCATGATTTTCACATACCTTAACGATCTTTGGTGCTCGTAAAGAGATCCTCACGGGACTTATTTTTTGGTTTAAATTTGTTGGTGGTCATAAAAAGTTTGATCTCTTTTAGTGGTTATTTGTCGATGTAATTAGAACTATGTAGCAAGCAATCTACCCGAAAGTTTGGTTCACTCACGACTCTTTTCTCACCTCGTAAAATATCTCGTTGGGATAGCGACAATGAGATTCATAAAAAAAATTTAGATTCTTCGATGATGTACGTAAGTCTCAAAGGAAGATTTATTTTTTTGGTACTTTTTGGTTTCATTAGTCATGGGCGAAACATAAGGGAAGGTTTTGGGGGTATGTTAACTTTTTTTTCCGAAAGGTAATATAATAGTTTTTTAGAAGGAAAAAAGGTAAAATTAGTTTTATAACCCTTCAATCTTTTTAAAATCTTATTATGCCCCCTCAAATTTTTTAATCTCATAATGTTTTCCTCTATAAATTTTTAGTTCGCCCCTACACACAAACTCCATTTTGTTTTGTTTTGTACTTGTGATATATTCCCTTATTCGTAATAAAATCCGGTTGTCATTACTAAAAAATCAATAATTATATAATTTTTTTAAAATGAGATATTACTTTATCATGTCGAGATTTAAACTCATACAAAATAGACAAGATAACATTCTTAGCCACTAGGCTAATTAATGTATCTCAATAATTATATGATTTTTTTGAAGTGGATATATGCACAAACAATTATAATTAATATACTCATGATTATAAGTACAAATCATAATTAATATAACAAGACATACTCAAATGAAAATCAGACCTATAAACAACTAAAAATAAAAAATATTTAGAGCATGATCAAACTGGAAATCAGACCAACATAAATCTGATCTCATTCAAAACAACATGAAAATAAATTCATATAAAGAGTTGAGATGCGAATTTAAAACATAAAAAATTCGAATATATATTTACAAATAGCACAATAAAACTAAATAAACATGGTATACTCTATTTGCACTATATGTTCAATAACAGTTGAAGATATATCAAAACAAACTTCGCCAATATGTTTTTCACGACTAAATGAGTATACCATGTTTATTTAGTGCAAATAGAGTATACCATGGTGTAAATCTGATCAATCATTGAATTTTTTCCCTCCGGTAGAGAAGAATGGTAATGTTTTGGTTCAACCTCCTTCTAATGTTCTTGGTAACAGTGCAAAGCAATGGTCTAACGCTTTGATTGGAAATTTTCTGGGTAAGTCTCTCACTCTAGTTTGTGGTTGATTTTAAAAAGTGTGGTGAAAAAAGTGATTTTCAAAATAGCTGTTGAAAAGTAGTTTTGAAAAACTAATTAGTGTTTGTCATTGAAGTCAAAAAGTGATTTTCATGAGATAAAAAGTCTATTTTAGACATAATATTAAAAAGTAAAAGTAAATTTGGGTGATTGTTCAAATTAATTAATGTTATGATTTATAAAATAAATCAATTTCAATTATAATAAAAAAATATTTTTTATAAAATTTAATTTAAAAATATAAATTACATTCTAGATTATATACGGACATACCACTTACACATTAATAATAAATATAAAATAAAGTACAAATAAAACAATTTTATTCTCAATATAAATATTATAAAATATATATTATTTTACAATTATGTATGCATAAATATTATTTTAACAATAAATTATAATTAAATAATAAGGGTAAAAAAGTAATTTTATTTTCAAACTAGCTTTTCCACCCAAGAAGCTATAAAATTTAGCTTCTTGGTTTGGGTGAAAAAGCTAGTTTTAAAAACAACAAAAAACAGCCTGTTTTAACTAAAAGCACTTAAAAAGTGATTTTTGGTTGCGAAACGCAACCAAAAACAGGCCCTTAGTGTCATTCAACGAACGACGAATCGATTGTGGGGGCGTGAAGGTTCTGTGGAGATTCGATTTTTGGCGCCTAATGTGTATATCATAAATTTTCCTTTACAGAAAGTTCGTGATTGGGTATTGGAATCGGGGTCATGGCATATTCAACAGAAAACCATTGTGTTGAGGAAATGGTCGCCTAGTATGCTTCCTAAAGTGCTTGATCTGGAGTTTGCTTTAATTTGGGTTAAACGTTGGCACGTACCTTTGGAGTTATATTCGCAACAGGGCTTGAGGTATCTGGCCAGTGCACTAGATAAGCCTTTTGTTGAGTGGATTGAGTTTTTAAAATTTGTTGAAGAAAGTAGAATGAATAAAATTGAAGAACAAGACAATTTAAAGTGGCTCAAGTTTTAAATGAACTCTACATCCATTACCTTAGCTACCACTAAGGATTTTCCAACAATCCACTAATTGCTCTTCCCCTTTTCTAGGCTTAGGAGGTAACTTTTACAATACCGGTCAAATTTTCTACCCAAAATTTGACCAAACCCTCACTAGGATACAAAGAAGAATTTGAAGGCAAGTAGAATATCTCTCAATACAAATTTGCCCCTTTTGATACAAGCACTCAACCCAAATTGAAATACAAGATTGGAATTACACACAACACAATTTGAGATTTTACAAGAATGAGAAAATAGGCACTTTGAGCTTAGATTTTTGTATAGATGTTTCTCTTGGATGCAATAGTTGTTGCTAGTCTTCAATTAGCTTGATTTTATACCTTCTCCATTAATTCTAGCCGTTTGGGTGGTTAGGGTATTGATTATAGTCGTTATGACCTCTCTTTCCACCATAAATGCACTTCTGCAACCTACCGTATCGGTACACGAGGATCTTTATCGATACTTGTCTCAAAACAGAAAGAGCCGTTGCACAATTATAAGAGGGGCGTATCGATACGCGTGTAAGCGTATCAGTACGAGTTAGGGAAGTGTTTCGGTACAGGCAAGACCGTATCGATGCAATTTCTCCCACAAAGCTCACTGGAAGAATCTGTACCGATACGAGTAAGAGCGTATCGGTACAGGTTAATCAACTCTTTAAAAGTTTGTTACCTACACAGACACCAACATTTAAGGCTCTAAAATTTAAAATTACTTTAAATCTATATCGATACGAGAGACACCGTATCGATACGCCATTCAAACTCAGTGTGATTTTATAGAGAGAGCGTATCAATACAGATGCAATCTTTTTCGATACCTTGTTTCGATATGGTAAGGAGCGTATCGAAACGAATCTCTCCAGTGGCCAAGTTTGTAAAAAAAGTATCGATACGACAAGGAGCGTATCGATACGCATATGCGATTTTCAATAGTTTGGCCTTGGAACACTTAGAAAATATTTTAGAGTTTGAGTTTTTCAAACTAGAGTAAAGCCTTGTTGATTTGAAACCTTTTGAGAGACTTAAAAATCTATTTCAAGTTTTTCAATTAATCCTTAAAACACTTTGTTATATCAAAATCAAACATAAGTTTTACACCTTTCTATACTGATAAAGCTACTGCACTTAAGGAACAACTTAAATTTGCGAAAGTATGTGTTAATGTGCCTGCTAAATTTATTTTGCCTTCTGCTATATTTGTTGATCTTTGTCATGATAATATTGTTAGTGTTAGTGTTGAATTGGTTTGGTCTCCGCCCCAGTGTAGTCATTGTGCTATCTTTGGCCATGGGGAGGAGACATGTACCAATCTTAATGGTGAAAAGGGTATTGTTGAGTTTAATACTCATGATAAAACTCATGTAGATTCTGGTAAAACTGGAATTGAGGATATTGTGGCTCTGTCTCGGAATCTCATGAATTTATTGAGATTGATGTATTGGTAGGTTTGGTATTTGGGGGTATTGAGGTGTCTGATGGTATTAAGGATGCGTCTAAAAATCTCTAGCTTTCTGGGGTATTAAGGATGTGCCGAAGAATCTCCAGCTTTTTGATGGTATTGTGGTGTCTGATGGTGTTACAGATGTGCCTCCGACCTTGCGGTTTTCTGAGGGTATGGATCAATCTGTTAAGGAGCTTGTGTTGCCTGAGGGTATTGAGGTGTCTGCTGTTGGTGAGGTTGTAGATGATGGTGTCGTTAGTCCTATTGTTAGTCCAAACAAGTTTGATGCTTTGTGTGTGGTGGCCACTGAAGTTTCACATTCTCAGAAGGAGAAGGTGGCTGCATGGGGAGTGGCAGATCTGTTGAACCAGATGAAACCTAAAACTAAAACTCATGGGCAAAAGAAAAATAAAGGGAAATGTGGGAAATGTAAAAAGGGGCACTTCTCATTCTCTTTGATGTCTATTTTGATATGAAATGTCAAGAATTTTAATGACCGCTTAAAGCAGAAACGAGTTATTAAGGTGGCTAAAAGATTGGATATTATTGTTTTGTGCCTTTTAGAAACGAGAGTAAATGAGCATAATGTTGTTGATATTGTCAAAAGGAGATTCGATGGTTGGGATTTTGTTAACAACTATTTTGCTACTTTGAATGGTAGAGTATGAGTTTTTTTCTAGGGATGATTGGTTGGTCAATGTTGTGAGTCAATCTGATCAGATTCTAAATTGTTCTTTGAGGAAAGGGAATAATTTGTTTTTCTTTTCCTTCGTGTATGGCTACAATGGTTGTGATGAGAGGAAGAGCTTGGGGAGGGACTTGTTACTTTTTAAGAATTTTATAGGGGTGTCTCCTTGGATAATTGCCGGTGATTTTAATATTACTAGCAGCCCATAAGATAGTTTCAATTATGATGGCAGTCAAGGCTTTTCTGGAGCAATGTAAGATTTTGTTGACTGTCAGGTAAGTTTGGATGTTGTTGACCACCCTTTTTCAGGTATGCTGTTTACTTGGTGTAATCATAGGGAGGAAGCTCCTTTATTGCGAAAATTGGATAGATTCCTGGTAAATCAAGCTTGGCTGAATGAAATTTCTGCTGCCACTGTTGAATTTTTGCCTTCTGACTACTCCGATCACCGTCTCAGTTACATGGTTTTAAGGGATGCTCTGTTTAAACCTCCTATGCCATTTAAATTCTTTAATTTTTAGGTGAATCATTCGAATTTCTTTAAAGTTGTTGAGGACTCTAGGAGAGTGCCCGCCTCAGAAAATCCTATGCAGATTTTGTTTACCAAGCTGAAACGACTTAAAGATCCATTGTGAAAATTTAATAAAGAGAATTTTAATAAAATTTCAACGAAGATAATTGTTAAATAATTGAAACTTGCGAATGTCCAAAAATTGTTAATGACTACTCCAACTGCTGAGACTCTTGAACAGGAAAGGACGGTTGCTAAGAAATTGGTGGAGTTGTATATGGCTGAGGAGAAGTTTTATAAGAAAAAATTCAGAGTGTAGTTTATAAATGAAGGTGATCAAAATTCAGTCTTTTTCTTTAGGCAAACTAAAATTAAGCAGAAAATAAACTCTATTCAGGTGCTACTGATGAAAATGTGGAGGTTTTTTCAGATGAGTTATTAAAGGAAATTTTGGGAGTTGAGCTTACTAATAAGATGAAGGATTCTCTTATTTCTCCAATCACTCATAGAGAAATTAAGGATACTTTATTCTCAATGATTGGAAATAAGGCTCTGGGCCCCGATGGTTACTCATCAAATTTTTTTCATGCTTCACGGGGAGTTGTTGGTGATGATTTCTTGAAAGTTGTTTAGTTTTTCTTTGCATCTGAAAATCTACCCGATGCTTTTAATTCTACAATTATTACACTGGTTCCCAAGGTTGTAAATTCAGTCCAGACTATGAATTTCAGGCCTATTTCATGTTGCAGTGTTGTCTATAAGTACCTCACAAAACTTATGGTAAACATGTTAAAGAAGTTGTTGCCTTTCATCCTTTTGCTCAATCAAAGTATTTTTTTAGCAGGGAGAGATCTTATAAAAAATGTTTTACTTTCCTAGGAGATTGTTACTAGCTATGGTAGGAAATTCAGTCCATACTATGAATTTCAGGCTTATTTCATCTTTCCTTTTTGTTGGTTGTTCAGAATGTCATTGACTTGTTTTATAGAATGTCTGATTTGAAGATGAATGCTTCAAAGAGTGAGATGTTTTGTGTCGAGGTTGATAAGGCTTGCTTGCAAGATATGGCAACTCAGTCGGGATTTAAGGTGGGTTGTTTACCAGTAAGGTATTTAGGGGTGCCCTTGGTTACTAAAAATCTCACTTGGCTTGATTGTACAAATTTGGTAGGGAAAATAGGGAAGAAAATAAAGGGATGGGCTACGAACAGTCTTTCGTTTGCTGGTCGGTTGCAGCTTATTTAATAAGTGTTGTTTAGTGTCCAAAATTTCTGATGTTAGATATTTGTGTTGCCTTCAAAAGTCATTAAGCATATAAATCAGACATACTCAGCTTTTCTTTGAAATGGGGTAGAGGATTCAGCTCGTGGTGCTCGTGTCAGTTGAGTGCAAATCTGTCATCCAAAAAGTGAAGGTGGGCTTGGAGTGAAAGATATAGTTGTTTTAGATTAAAACTTATATTTTGAAGTGTTTATGGCTTTTGCTAACAAAGGCAAGTTCTCTTTAGGTGGCCTGAGTGAAAGCTTACTTGCTTAAGGGACTTTTCATTTGGCATGTGGCTATAAGTAGAGCTATAGTTGGGCATGAAAAAAATGTTAAAGCTTAGGGATGATTTGGCTCAGATTAGTATGGTACATGCGGACTACAAGGCTAGAATAGTTTGGGAGGCCCTTCGACACAAGCTTGGGAAGGTGCAATGGTCTTGTGTAGTTTGGGGTAGGCTTTCTATTCCTCGTCATGCTTTCATTACATGGTTAATGGTCCAGCATAGGCTGCCAACCAAAAATATAATAGTGTCTTAAGGTTGTCATGTTGATCATGTCTATTTACTTTGTGGGAATGAACTGGAGATGCGCGATCATTTATTTTGGGGTGTAGTTTTACGGCTCAAATTTGGGAATATATTTTGCACGGGTAATGCTCGGGTTTGGGGTCCGGAAGATACTCGGGTTTGGTTAAGCCGGTCTGGGTTAAGTTAATTTTGGGGAAACAATTTAAAATATACTATTTTAGAGTTTTTGGAGAAAAAAGGAATTTAAAAAGGGTCTTTTGGTAAAATGTGGACAAATGGGTTTTTGGAGATAAATTTTAAATTAAAATAAAATACAATATTTCAAAATTTTCATCTCATCTCCTTCCCCAAAACCATTTTCACGTTAAACCTCCCCAAAACCCCATTTCACTATTACATTGCTCCTAACTTTCTATCCAAGCGATTTCTTCAAGGTAATTGATTCTTTAACTTCGTTTTATCTTCCTTGAGTCGTAGATACTAAGATTTTTGCAAACCATGGTTTAAACTTGTTTTGATTTTAAAGTTTGGTTTGAAGTGGAAGGGAGTTTATGAGATTTTCGTTGTGGTTGGTTGTGGTTGAGTTTAGGTGTGTTTTTAAATTTTTCTTATTTCTAAAATAACATAGAAATGATGGGTTGTTATAGAAAACTCGAAATGGGTATTGTGGGTAACTTTGGAAGTTGGAAATCTTGAGTTTTTGGATGAGTTTTGGGTCTAAATGATAGCTGATGGTTTGGTAGCTTTGGGTTGATATTTTGGATGTTAAAAGATAGATTTTTTATGATAAATTTGTTGGGATTGACTGCAAGTAATTTGGGGCTGAATTGAATATGTTTTGGGTGAAATTCGGGTTCGAATCGATGTGTTTTGTTGCAAGAATGTTGAGTTCCGAGTTTCTGCTATGTTTGTGAGTATATTAGCATCTTAATGTTCTTTTTTAGGTTGCCTAAAACAGAGGAAACGGATTTGGGCTTTGTGGACGCGAATTCGAGTAGTTCGGAGGCTTGAATTGGCATCCTGGATAGCGTTTGTGTGTTGGCTGGTGAGTAGAAATTGTTTTGAAGCTTTAAAATGTTCAAAAAAGGTTTCTTGGGGTTTGGGTGGAGTCGTAGGGGCCAACCTAAACCCAAGTGTAAGTGTATTTGTTTCTTGCCTTGTTTCGTTAAGTGTCGGTGTATGTGTTTATACACGTTGTTGGTTGAAATGCAATTGCTTTTATCTCCTTTTTAATGTTGTTGTGTTGTCATAGTTGTTGTCAAAGCCTCACGTGATGGTTAGTGGAAAATATGTTGTTGAATACGGTGATGTGTAGTCCCACCAGTAGTGACTAGTAGATGAGTACGGTGATGTGTAGTCCCACCAAAAATGGTTGTGCATGTGCATACCACGTTTTGTTTGTGCCTTTAGATTATCGTATTTCCCTTCTAAATGATTTTGTCTTTAAACTAAAGTATATGTTTTGAACTGCATTGTTGTTATTGTGATTTTGAGCTCCACTCACTAAGCTTTTAAGCTTACGCTCTCTTTTCCAACAATGCATATCGTTAGTGGCTTCGGAAGGCAAGCGGACAAGAGAGGAGTCTTGGAGTTCTTTGCTAGCTCAGAGTTTGATTTTTATGGTTGTAATAATACTTAGGGAATGCGAATGCTAGATTTTTGTGTTTGAGAGTTGGTGTCCAAACTCCTTTGTAGTTGTTTTTGTTGCTAGCATGTTTTGAATGTTGATACCATGCTATGTTGAGGCTTGTTATGACTTTTGGTTAATTGCTATATGATTTGGCTTGTTGGCGTCTTTTAAATTAAAGTGTTCTTATGAGCTTTTTGGGTTTGAGATTCGTATTTGTGTGTATGCATGTTTGGAGCTTGTCTTTAGGGTGTTATGTCTCTAGATTGTTTGTTTAATATGTTGACATGTGGTTTGTGATCTTTCGGGGTAAGTTTGGGAACGTTTGGGGATGCCAAAATGTATTTTCGGGTCAACCTGTGCCCAAGCGTTTCGGAACGTCTGGTGTTGTTTCGAAACGGCCAGGCCTTTGGGGCAGCCATATCGGAACAATGGTGGTGTCGTTTCGGTACGTTTTGCCTCTGGAGACTTCTGTTTCGGAACTATGAGGAACCGTTCCGGAAAGACCAAATGTTGCTTTTTGAATGAGAGCCTGCGTTTTAGAACGGATAGTCCTGTTCCGAAACGTAGGTAGTTAAAGTGGTTAAAGGGCATCTTTGAAGGTTTCTAAATGTTACGCTTTAGTCCCTAATGCATGTATGCTTCATAAATGAGTTTATATGTATCATTTGTGATGGTTTTGCCTCGTGTGCATGAAACTTGACTAATAAACTATTTTGGTAAGGTTAATTTACCGTTATGCCCTCTGCTTGGTTCATATCAATGTCTGCTCTTCCGCTGTTTGCCGTCTCACATAGGTTCAAACATGGCATGTAGACAAAACTAATAAAAAGAAAAAATAGGATTTCTAATCGGGGTGAGGCATTAATGAATTTCATTTCGGTTTTCCCCGTGTAACTCGTTCGGTTCGGTTTGGTGGCTAGGCCGGGACGAGGGGGTTACAGCACATTTGTAGAATAAATTTTACATATAATTTATGGGTGAGAATGTTATAATGGGTACAACAACATGGTAGGAGCGAAATATGAGGCTACATGGAGCAAGACCAAGACAGGCTGCTGATTTATTTTTGTTAATTACACATGATGTTCGTATGAGATTTTTTGGTAGAGATAAATATACTAAAAATTCTTACTTAGTTACTAAATGAGGGCTTAGTTGATAATATAGTTTGATTTGTTTAGGGTTGTACAAGGAGGTTTTGATTTGTATTTGTTTTTAGTGGTTTTTTGGATGAATAAAATTCCATTTATTCAACAACAAAAAAATAATTCCGTCGAATGGTTCGGTTCGCAATATTTTCAAAGAGTTCAATGGCTACTGACGTAAATTGCCTAAAGAGAGAATGGCAATGATGAGAGAAACACATGAACCGACAAGGCGACAACTCTTCTTCAGTCAGTACTACGTGAATTTCATCATCATGACAGAAATACCCTCCAAACTATCCATAATTTACATCCCCATGCCACTCTTTAAACCTCCAACACCTCCTTCCCCTAATTCGAGCGTGTACCATTAACTCCCCCTATTTTCACCACCAAACTTGCTCGACAAATAACCACGCATCAACCAACCCCACCGGGGACCGCCTCGGCCCACACGAACCTACTAAAGTTCGGCTACTTTCCATTCTAAACCAAACTCCGAACCGAAAACTCTGTATAAAAGAAACAGAATCTAACCACGAACCGCAGCTTAGGTTTCTTCGGAGCAAACCTTTTCTTTTTCCCACTAAATATCTACAGACTACATGTTCCCTGATTCTGCAAAAAAATTATTTTTCACTGTTAAAGCTCGAGCTGTTCTACTTCAGTTACACTCAAAAGAATCACTCACAGTTTTCTTGAGAAATAATTTTTTTTCTTTGGCTGACATAATTCGGAGAATTATAAAAACTTTTCATGATTGTTCATGTGTCTATGGTTCCAGTTTCAGATCGCTTTAAGCTCTACAAATTCAGTCAGTGTCAAAAAAATGAAGATCTTAACTGTTTTTTGCTGAATTGGAGATTTTTCTTTAAATTGTTTAGCTTCAATTGGAGTTTTTGAGGTGGAGATCCTGTTTGAAGGTTGTCTGAGCATTGATCCAGTTCGCCGGTAGTTATTTCTTAGATTAATTGTGAATTACATTGTTGAATTTTGAGTTTGCGTTTGTTTGGCAACTGAGAAAAAGTAATAAAGAGAGTTTTAAACAAATTGGCCGTTGCTGAATGCTGAGATGAAAATGTAAAACTCAGTTTCAGTAAATTCAAGCTGAAAATAAGTTGAATTTTCTTCTATATTTTTTAAAATTCTTTGTTAATATTTACTTGCCTTTTCTGATAGAAACTGTGTTTTCCTTTAGATGACTACAAATCAAGGAAAGATCTGAAGTCCTGGATTTTTTTTTTAATTTTCTTTTTTGCAGGAAAAAGAAAATGGCGCAGAGTAATTGGGAAGCTGACAAGATGTAAGAGTGATTGTTTACTTTGTTGTCGCTGCTTTTGTTGATTATTAGCTTATATAATTTTGAACTTGTTTACTTTCAGTAGCTTCAACTAGAAATAAGTTTTTCTTCCCTTCATTTTTTGATTCGTGATACAGGCTTGATGTTTATATTCATGATTATCTGTTGAAAAGAAAGTTGCATGCTTCTGCAAAAGCTTTTATGACTGAAGGAAAGGTTGCCACTGATCCAGTAGGTAATATTTATAAGCATATTCATTTCCAATATAGCGCCCGAATTGTTAGATGAATCTGGTTCTTTGTTGATACTTTGACGATGCGAGCCATTGAGACTATGGTTGTTGGTTCTGCATTCTTGGTGCTATGCTATCTTGTTGAATTGTCCAAGTCAGTGGGAGTATCACGTATTTTACTTTTATCTTAAGCTTTGTCTGTTAATTGTTTCTGAAGCGATCGATGCGCCTGGAGGATTTCTGTTCGAGTGGTGGTCTGTCTTCTGGGACATATTTATTGCTAGAACAAATGATAAACATTCTGAGGATGCTGCAGCCTATATAGAGGTGACTCGCTTTTGTTATATAAAAATTTGGGGATTTACTTTTTGCTTGTTTCCTGTAGATATAATGCTATCTGTTTGTGGTTTGGAAAAACAGTCTCAACAACTTAAGGCAAGGGAACAACAGCAACTACAAATGCAGCAGCTGCAACTAATGCAGCATCGAAATGTGCAGTTGCAACGCAGGGATCCCAATCATCCTGCTCTTGGTGGTACTGTAAATACTATTAACTCTGAAGGAATGATTGGACAACCATCAGCCAGTGTTTTAGCCATGAAAATGTATGAAGAACGTGTGAAACACCCTCATTCTGCAGATTCAGAGACATCATCGGCACTGATTGATGCCAACCGGATGGCCCTTTATAAAACACAGGCCAATAATCAAGGGTATGATTAATTAATCCTTATGTGCTCTTTTTTTCCTAGTTTACATGTGTCTGTTCTAATTGGACCAAGTCTTATTTTTTTCTACCTTATTTTGTTTACACAGGCAGCTGCTGCAAGGTAGTCCTGGAAATATGTCAGCGGCTTTGCATCAAATCCAATCACGAACACCTCTAACCACTGTAATTTCCCATATTATCTGCTTTGCAATCACTTGAGCTAATGTTATATGTGTTATCTTTTTCTTCTCTTGCCTTTTTTTCTTATTTCTCTCTATTTTTGAACTGTATAATTTCTACTTGTAGGATATCAAAAGCGAAATTAATTTGGGTGGAAATCAGAAAAGCTTACCTATGGATCCCTCATCCATCTACGGTCAGGCAATTTTACAACCTAAATCAGGGCTAGGTGGTGCTGGTAATGATACCTAACTTTCCCAGTGGAAAATCTATTTTGGCTATATATTACATCTTTCTACATTAATTACATGTATTCTGATAGTACCTTTTTGTTCTCTTTTTCTTTTGTTTATGGACGGGACATATCGATTAGACTTTAAATCTTAAATTGCCTATTCTAGTCCTCATGTAAGGTTGATTTTTGTCAGATGATTGGGTTTACAGGGCAAATTTAGGTAAAATTTTATTCTCTGAAAATTTGATAAGTATTACCTCAATGATTTTATCTGGAAAAGGTAAATTAATTGCAAGCATGGATATTAGACCAGCAATTCTGGCATACAATGTTGAGAAGCTAAATATCTACATAATATATGAAGACTAGATAGCTCAGCCTGAGATGAAGGTGCCTGCTACTATCAGTGCCTGGTATTCTAGAAACATAAGAATAATAAGATTAAGGAGGGACAAAATTGCTGCAAATTTGACACAAAATTGTGCCTAGTAGTTATATAAAGCCGAGATATTCTGCTCGGAAATTGAAGCAGTAACCTTTGCTAACGGTACTAGTTTTAAAAAAAAATTGGATTTTCTAGAGCCTTTTTGACCACCTTTTTTTCCTTTTTTAACATGTCTATCTCAACTTTGTGCCCTCAGTATTGAATCAAGGCGTCTCTGGTCTCCCATTAAGAGGTTGGCCTCTAACTGTAAGTTTCACTTACCTTCTACGGTCCTTGTTTTTCGTTTTCTTTTAATGCAAACCTAGATATTTTATACTCGACTGGATTTGTCCACACAGGGGATAGATCAGTTACGGTCGAATTTGGGCGTACAGATACAAAAGCCTAATCTACAGACTCAAAATCAATTCCTTTTGACATCACAACAACAGCACGTTTTGGCACAAGCTCAGATGCAAGGCAACCTTGGAAACTCAACAAACTTTGGGGAATTGTCTAGGGGTAACGTGAATGCAAAAGTTGGTCTGTCTGTTAGAAATGATGGATCGATATGCTCCCCAGTGCAATCAAGTTCTCCAAAGGTTTGAAATTTTATATTTATATCTTTACTATGAAACTCTAAGATAGACCTTATTTGTTGACATGTGTCAGCCGTCCAGGCCTCATGAGTATTTATTTGACCAATTACAAAAAAGGTCACTATTTAATGAGTTTTTTATTGAGCTTTTATGCAATTTTGGCAAATTAAAAAGAAAATGAAATTGATAAGTTTTAATTATCTTTTATGAGTTTATGTGGGTTTTTATATAATTACCAAAAAGGTTGTAGTTTCTTTTAAGCATTTGTTTCAATTTTTTATGGAATTTTTCAAAATTATATATATAAGTAAATGTTATTATTTTATTCTACTTGGAAAATGAGACATTTTCAACAAAAAAAAATTTATGAGAAATTTTCAGAGTGGTTCCTTTTATGATTTTTTTGTACTTGGAAAATGAGATGGTAGAGATAGTAGTTATAGGGAGAAACTGAAGATTTGGGATAGGGGAAAATAAATTAAATAAAGGGTTTTATTTTGATGCACAAGCTGTGTAAATTTTTTTTACACAACCCTTTTATAAAATTTAAAATTTAAATCACAAACCCTAGCAACCTAAAACCTAAACCCTAAGCTCTAAACCCTAAACTTTAAATTTTAACCATAAACCTTAAATTATATACCCTACATACTAAACCCCTAAACCCTAACTTAAAATCTTAAACCCTAAACCCTAAAATTAAAGGGCTTGTGTAAACTAAAGTTTACACAAGCTTGTGCATCAAAGTATTTTCCTTAAATAAATGCATATGCATATACAAAAATGTACAATAACAAAGTTAAAAATTAAGAATATTGTGTGAAAGGTGAAAAGGAATTAAACAAAAACGTATTAATATTGATTCTTTTTATTTTCTCTCTCCATATTGTTTCTCTTATTTTGCTACTCTTGATTATCGGGCTTTTTTTTGAATAGTTGATTATCGGCTTAAATTGATTTTATAAACCCTCTTTGATGGCTTTGCCTTTTTGTTTTCATGTTTAATGGTGTTGTGTATCTATTAATATGGAACATTTGCAATGCCTTGTGTCTGAGTAGTTGTGCGGTGCTTAACAGATGAAGACGGGTCAAATGTCACATTCTTCCTCTCAACAACAAGAGCAATTGCAACAGCAGCAGCAGCCATCACAGCAATTGCAACAGGTTGTACTTCAATGAGAATTATTTGAAGGAACTCATTCATGAGCTGAACAGTGAGCTACTTTACAAGAAAAGCATTCTTTTAGCAACTACAGTGTTACTCCCAATTAAAATGCGATTTTGTAAATAGATTTTTCTTAAAAACTAAACTTCCGGTTAAAAACTAATTCACATTCTATGACTGTTCATTGCATTGCAGAATACCAGGAAAAGGAAACAACACTCTTCTTCTGGAGCAGCTAACAGCACTGGCACGGGAAACACTGTTGGCCCTTCACCCAATTCACCACCATCAACTCACACACCTGGTGATGCAATAAATACTACAACCAGTTTGCAGCATGTTAATGGTGTTTCTAAAAGCATGATGTATGGCACAGATGCAACAGCGGGTCTTACATCATCTTCCAATCTGTTGGTAGGCCATATACATCACCTAGGATAGCATCTGTATTTGTTCTAGCAATATATGAAATATATCATTTAACCAAACTCCAAGTGATAATTTTATCTTTCAGCTCAGACATCAGAATACTATTGGCTAGTGAAAGGATACAAGTGATAGACTTGTTTTTTAGGTTGAGCTAATAGTTAAGTTGATATGTATTTCTTAAATCCTTGCTTTAGTGAGCAAGTTAAAAAATGCAGAAACTACTTCTAAATTCTTATAGCATCATTACCTTGTGCAGGAAGATATGGATAGGTTTGATCCTTTGGATGAAAATATGGAGTCACTACTTTCACATGAAAGTGATGGAAGGGACGTCTATGGTTCCATTAAACAATGTCCTACCGAGAACCAAAAGGAGTCTGCTAAAGGTAAGCCTAGTACATCTTATGCCTTTACCTTTGATGCATTTTTTTAGTATGCTTACTTCCAATTCTCTATTTCAGGATTCACTTTTGGTGAGGTTGGTTGTATGCAGACCAGAAATAGTGAAGTTACTTGCTGTCATTTTTCTTCTGATGGGAAGGTGTTGGCTAGTGCTGGGCATGACAAGAAGGTATTTGGTTATATAGTTCTATTTTCCAATTCTTTCCCCTCAGCATTAAGTTTTGAAATTTAACTTCTTCGGGTGAAAAACAAATGAGAACTACAACCTTTCTCCTATATGTATTGTTTCGCAATTCAGTCCATGTGAAAACAATCGGAACGGACTTGATCATGTTCAGGTAAGTTCAAAATGAGACAAATTTAAGGACAATATAGAACCTTTGTTGTTCTTGTAGAGAAATTTTAAGCTGGCCTGGCAATATCTATCTGATTAATTCTTCTACTACTAGAGTATGCATAGGAAACAAAGGTTGAAATAATTTCTTTCCAGAAAGATGACATAGTGACTTGCATTTCTTTCATTAGGTGGTGTTTTGGAATATGGATACCCTGCAAACAGAGAGTACTCCTGAAGAACACAAATTGGTTATTACAGATGTTCGCTTTAGGCCAAATTCAACTCAGTTGGCAACAACTTCTTTTGATAAAACTGTGCGATTATGGGATGCAGCCAACGTAATCATCTTCTTCTGCTTACAACTTGGATCTTTGTTGAAGTTTGTGATTACACATTTTGTTATTCTATACTCTCTCTGTTTGCTGTCGGTTTTCTGGCGTTGTAGACATTTATGAATCATGCGTATGTGATAAATCTTTCTATGCTACTGTGGTTAACAAGCTAAGTTCATTGTCACAGCCAAGCTATTGTGTGAAAGCATACAGTGGCCATACTTCACCTGTGATGTCCCTTGATTTCCACCCCAAGAAGACGGACTTGTTTTGCTTTTGTGATAATGACAACGAAATCCGCTATATGAATCTTAATACATTCTCATGCACCCGGATATCCAAGGTTGGTGACTCTTCTTTTCCTGTTCGAGCTCTTCAAGATTTCAGACAGTTATGGTGCATTACATTTCATAGATTTTTTTCTCAGCAATTATCGTTAATTCCTGATGCAGGGAGGAATGGCCCAAGTAAGATTCCAACCAAGAATCGGACATTTTCTGGCAGCAGCATCAGATAAAGTAGTGTCCATCTTTGATGTGGAAACTGATAGGCAAACATTATCATTTCAGGTATAGGTTGTGTATTCTTATCACCTAAGTAAATAGCTCGATGACAAATCTTCCGATCTTGAAATGTCTGTCATATCGAAGACTAAAGTGAATTTTCATCATAATTAATAACTTCACTAGTACATGACCATTTCGTGAGTTATTCCTCTTTTCCTTTTTCTAACAGGGGCATTCCGATATCGTAAACTATATATGCTGGGATGCAAATGGAGACTATTTGGCATCCGTCAGTCACAACCTGATAAAAGTATGGTCAGTGGCTACAGGGGAGTGCATTCAAGAACTCGGTGCTGGTGGGAACCAGTTCTACTCTTGCGTCTTTCATCCAAATTATTCCACTCTTTTGGTGATCGGAGGAATTTCGGTAATTCTCTGTGCTGTCTTTTTTAGGGTTGGTACCTATTGTTTGTATAGGAAGTTCATGCAACTATAAATCACTATTTACATATTAGCTGAGACACATTTAGATGTAGATATAGGTATGATCCTCTACATATATGAAAGTACTTTGTAAAGTTTTAACCATATTCATATCATGCGTATACGTATCTGATATTTATCCCGAGTTCGAGTAATGTTCGGAGTTGCTTTCATTTCCATTGTTGCATGGAGAAGTTCCTACAAGTTCAGTTTTAACTTTGATTTGCTTTCTCTCTTTATTGACTATATGGGGCCGGTGCATGCAGTCATTGGAGCTGTGGAACATGGCCGAGAATAAAAGCATGACAATTTCAGCTCACGCGAACATAATTTCAGCTTTGGCACAGTCGCCGGTCACCGGAATGGTTGCTTCGGCAAGTCATGATAGCTCTGTTAAACTATGGAAATAATTAAATTAAGCATACAGAAATATATGATAAAAATCCAAATACGTGTGGATTGGAGTTGGAGCAAAAGCATATTTGCTTCTAGTCCAATGAAAAGTTATTGGATGGTTAAAAGACTAAAAAGGTGTGGAATTTTACATTATTTTTAGAGGTATTATGAGTTATGGAATCTGTAATTTATTTTGCTTGTTTGCTTTGGATAGGTTTTATTAGATGTTTTAAGAATTAATTAGGTTTAAAATGATAGATTTGTCTGAGAAAACAACATAGATTCAGAGAATCTCAAATAATAGTGGCAAGATATTAAAAATAATTTATATATTTATAAAACTTTTATTAATTTTAATTTTAATCCAAATTAGGATAAACTAAAAGATATTTGTTAAACAGCTATTGATATAGAGAGAAAAGATGTATACTGTTGTCAAGTTATTATAGTTACTATTTCCTTAAATTCTTTTTGTATGAACTATTTTTTATTTTTTAAAATTAATAATCTTTTCCGTAAATAAGCTGAATATTTTGTATATTCCTACTTTTATTACTATAGGACCAAATCAGTTTAATCATAATCCTATCTAAGGGGAGAGAAATGATGATTCTAGAAGAAAAAAAGGGGTGCTCTTAATAAGCTTAAAACTCATAACCTAAGAGGATACAATGGAGTTAAGATAAATAACTTGTTCAACCGGTAAATATACTTGCGCATTTGATGGTTAGGTTTTGTTAAAATATTTTATTCACCCACATTATAGATGTGATAAAATCCAATATTGCTGGTGAAGTCGATCATGTAATGTCGCAACTGGATAAAAATCTTGTCCTTTTTCGGTGCCCCTACTTATACCTCAACACAAAAACATTAAACAAATTAAATTTCAAGTCTTAACTCTAAATCCTTAACCCTACACCCTATACTCTAAAAAATACATCTTACTCTAAATTTTCTAAATTATAACCATAAACCTTAACCTAAAACCCTAAACTTAATTTTGAGTGTAGGGTATAAGTGAATGCGTCGAAAAGGGGCAGAAAATTTCCATCCGTTGCAACTTGGGTGATTTTGTTGAAAATGAAATTTAAAAGGTAAGTTTTTTTAAAGAAAATTTTTAGGAAATAATTTATTTTTTTTAATTCAATAATTCAAGTTAATTGAATAACATATTGAGAATAGAGAGCTAATAAGATTTAAGGGGCGAGGTTGGGCAATTGAGCTCACCCCGAAAAAATTTATTTATTTTTTACTTTTGTCTTTATATAAATTATTTTAAAAATTAGTTTATTTTTAAATTTATTTAATTTTCAAACATTTATATTTTACTTCCCTAATCTTAAATTATGGTTCCGTTCCTGACTATAGTGCTTTGGTAATCGAAGTTTTTTAATTTTGTAGGTCATTATCTCATATAATAAAATATCGAAGGGATGGACTTAGCTTTTGGACTGCATTTTCCTGTGATTGATACAAATTTCATTTATTTTTCATAAGGTGAGAATTACTTGTGGGTTGTTTTGATTTGACCCATCTAAATTGAATAAAGATTTTAAGAATTTAGATTTATTTTGCTTTAATTCGAATAATATTTTAAATAACTAATTATGAAATTCTTAACAACTTTGATGGGATGGCAACGTAAATAACCAAAAACATTTACAACCAAAATTTAAGATGGGCAATTGGCAGTTGGCACTGCCTTTTTATGCTTTTTGGTATAATTACCTATAATCAACTTATTGACCCTAATTCAAATGGAGTACTATAAAAGTGTAATTATTTCGATCCAATTTACCTATTTACAATATTAAAATCTGAAATTTGGACCTTATTTGAGTGAATTTGTGTTCATGCTTTTGATGGGAAACATGAAAGGAAACAAAGCAATTTTTTTTTTGATAAAAGCCACTAAATTTTTATTAAATTTATAAAAAAATTATAATTACAATACATCCAAGAAGAATGATATTTGGATTAAACAACCTAAAAATCTTTACAACCCAAAACAAAGAAAAATAAAAATTTCTATAGAGATAAGCATACCAATAAAATTTAGTAGCCTCCTGAATTTCCTTGTCTCTATTCAAACGAGACACATAAAGAAAGAAGGAGTGGTGCGCGATCCAAACTGTCAAGCAAAAAGTACCGCTACCAAAAACCGATTTCATCGGCAAACAACCATCAACCGAGTGGTGATATAACTTTCCAAGTGACCACCGACAAAAACATAAATCAGAAACTAGCGTCGATTGAATCTCTGTGCGAACAACAATTGATCGCTAGGGCCATGTTGAAACATGCCACAAAGACAGATGAACCAAATCACAAAATAAAAACAAAGACATGTCACAAGGACAAAAGAAAAACCGTGTCACAAGTATAGAAAATAAATTCTTATTAAAATAAAAAACAAGAAAACTAATAGATCCGGTAGTCGACAACTATTATTAAAATTGATTGCCGACCACCGATCAAAGGGACTGAAAGAGCTGCTAGGGTTGAAGATATTTTGGCAATTGAGAAAGCGGCTGGAAACAAAGCAAATTAAAAAGCATGCAGATAATGTCCAAAGATTACAGCTCCTTTTGTTCCCACTTTTTTTATCTCCTTTGTTCCTATTTTCCAACAAGATTTTGACTTTACAAGCCAAAAAAAACCAACAAAAAAAAAAAAACAAAGTTACCATGTCTCTTTTACAGTTATATGGCTCTATATTTTAAGAATACAGTGTATGTTGTTTTTACCGCCACGTTCAACATTTGTTGGTAACAATAATCATATAGTAAAAATTTGTTATGTGTTTACATAATTTACCAAAATCACTCAAAAGAAAATAAAGTAAAATTGTTGACCAATAAAGTAAACAAGGATCGAAAATGGTGGTCCGAAGGTGATTCTCACGATAGTTCTAGGTCTAAGTTTGTATATCGCTTCTCTAGTGTGGGTAGTGGTGTCTTAGTGAGGGAGATCCTATGTTTTCCTTGTTGCATGTGTCTTTTTATATCACTCGGACATGTGTTGTCACAAAACTGACCTGGCGTTGTGATGGACTGGCTATGAAGTGACGACATAGACTTGTTGTATCATCAACTGCGGTCACGTATACATGTCTACTTGTTCGCTCGTATAAAGGGTTCGCAGGTATAGGCTGTCGTCGTTCGCCCGCGGTACAAATTTACAGGCTGCGACTCTTCAACATGTGGCGATGAGTGTTTGCACTTTGCAGGTACTAACAAAAACATTAAAAGAATATCTTGGCTCAACTCCGGTGTGTTTCGGATTACCTCGAAATGACCGAGGAGTTCTCGAAGGATAATCTTGGCTCACGGGCTGAAGAATATCTTGAAAGCATTGTTTGCAAGAACCTGGAGATGTGTGTTGAAGTTTTGCAACAATGTGAAAATCTACTTCCTCTTGCAGATGAGTTGAAAATTGTCGATCCTTGCGTCGATGCAATAGCCTCGAAGGCTTGCGTCGAGCTTGTCCCAGTTAGAGTACAGCAATTCAGGTAGACTTCATAGGGTGACTGGTGGATAGAAGATCTTTCGGTTATTCGGGTCGATTTGTATGAAAGGGTCATCATTGCCATGATATTCCGCGGTGTTCGTCCCGAGAGCATCGGTGTATCCTTGTGAATTATGCGCAAAAGGAGCTGACGAAGAAAGTTGATTCGGTTTCGAATAGTTACGAAAGACTGGTGGTTGAGACAATCATCAGCCTTTTGCCTATTGAGAAACTAGTGCAAATTGCAGAGGCTTTACCTGCACATGCTCGTACCGTCCATGACGGCCTATATCGAGCCATCGATACATACCTCAAAGTATGTATGATGATACCTTCAATTTGTTTGTGTTGGAGACATACTCATATCTGACACTAAAACTCGAATTCGAGTATCATAGATAATTCTTCTGTCATGGAATAGGGTTCGACCGTTCGAGTAACTCTCTTAACTTTATAATGAATGCATGTTCAGGCTCATCAGGGTATACTGGAAGCAGACAAGAAGAAACTATGCAAACTGATTGATTTCCAGAAGCTCTCACAAGAAGCTGGTGCACATGCTGCACAAAACGAACGGCTTCCCCTCCGATCAATGATCCAAGTTCTTTAATTCGAGCAGTTAAGGCTGCGGAATGCTTTGTGCTGTTCATCGGCAATCATTTCTTATGGCGATGATGATCGCAAGTCAGTGCATCATCACCAATCACAGCGGATCAGCAGCGGTGCACTCGGTGCAGCAGTGTCTCCAAGAGACAAAATGATCTAGAGAAGGAACACATTTATATGAAGAGAAACATGGAAAAGTCTCATTCTCGTAAACTCGAGGAAAATGGGTACACTACGCTTCTTCAGACATGGTTCTTCGAGAGGATCGAGTTCTCCCTCGAGGCAATCTTGCATAACAGATTCAAAGGTGAATGAGAGAACACGGTTCTTAAAGGTTCTTATCATTGGCATGAAGAAATTTACCTGCAGAATTTACCGTGTAAAAAAAAGTTCATTTGCACATACTCTTATCATTGCCATGATGAATGAACATTCATGTTGAATACTGATCATAGAAAAGAGAGATATTGAACAAACACAATGAGAAAAGACGATTATCAAATTATTACAATCCGGGACGAATCAAAGCTTCGGCTGCATGGAAACAAATGTTTGAATAATATCCGACCATTTACCATCCCACAATATGTGAAAGTTCCAAACAAATTTAAACTAACATAAATTTTATTGTGAAGATTGTTCGAATTCTCTCTCGGGGTCTTGATGCTTAAGACGAAGCTGGTGTTTTGGTATAGAAGCGGATGCCGAAGGCCAATCCCAAGATTAGCAGGGGAACAAGGAATTGGAGAATCTTTACAACAAAATCCGAGGTTTTGTCTTGGTCGTAGTGAGGCTGCTTGGGAGGAGAGTACTTTGTCTTGGTGGGGATGGTTGATGTATCGATCTCGCCCACGTAAAACTCATCCATCATTGCTCGAGCGCTGCTGCTATGACCAACATCCTCAAAATCATCAGTTGCATCCTTTCCTGCCAACCATACATCAAACCAGGTCATCTAAGATGGCTCTAACATCAGATTATACAAAATAAATCGAAAATTTGCGGACATCTGCTCGTACCTGTGGAAGACAGCAAGACATCATCACCACCGGGATGGTCTTCCAAGAATTTGGTCACATTGTATACCTGTTCAAACATAAGATACAGAATTTTCAGGAGATCAAAATGTAAATGTAAAGCATGATGCTCAACCCGAATAAATGTATATTGCTGACTCTAGAATAGGATTTGGCAATCAAATTAATCGTAAATATCGATATCTGAAGCCGAACCATGCTTCATGGCATCCCAAGTACAAAATGGAGACAAAATACATACAAGTTTTTCGCATCATTATCATCCAAAACACATCTACTAACAAGCACGATACTTCAAGAGGCGAATATCATTACTACAATTCTCATATTCTCTTATCTTAATCATCAACAAAAAGATGTCAGCCACCTAAAACACCATAGCCAACTTTAAAGTCCTCCAAGAAACGGAGCAAAAATAGCAGATCGGCAACGAAAACATTCTTACATGCCTATGACCAACAAGTAATCTGCAAATATGGGGAAAATACACACTAAAGACAATCCCTCAATTTGCAGAGCTCGTGTTGCGTTTAAGGGAAAACTAAATCAAATGGCAGTGAAGCAGCATATTACTGACCGAAACCACCATTCCGGATTAAGCTAATAACTAAGCAACCCAAACCGAAACATTCTTATGCCAAGGACCAACAATTACTCTGCAAATTGAGGGGAAATACACACAACTGCCAGGCTCTATTAATGAAATTTATCACCAACTACAAATAGATTACATTGTACAAAGTCCATCATGCAGAATTCATCAAAAATATAGTGCATTTAAGGGTCAAATTAAAACTAATGGCAGCAATGCAGCATATCTATGATCAAAAACCAACAATGAACAATCCATATTAAGCTAATAAGGGCCTATTCTTGCAAAGGATCCAAAGATAGTGAGAGATCTAAGCAATAGAATGCTTTTGACACTGAAGATGATTGTTTTGAATCTGACTAATAATCCACAAATAGGGATTCAAAAGTTTCTTATGATCAGAATCAAATCAAAATTTCAAACAAAAACACCTATTAATCAAATAAGAAAGAAAAAAAAACACCATGCTAACCTAGATCCAAGAACTCTCAATAAAACCAAAGTCTGCAACTTGAAAATTAAATTGAAAAAAAAAAACAATTTTTTGCAAACAATATAAACAAAAGAAACCATTTTTAAGCACCCCAAAAAAGAAAATCCAAGACCAAGGTTATCAATGAAATCTCTACTGAATAAAAGAAGGGTTTACCTTGCCCTCAATGACAAGCCAGCAGTCTTTAGCATGGTTGTGTTGAGAAACCTCAGCCAAAGTGTAGACCTTTCTTTCCCCACCCATTTTTTTGCTTGTTTGAAGAAGAAGAAGAAGAGCACAGATTTGCTGATCAAACTAAACCCAGAATTTAATATTGTTGTCTTGTGGTTTCCACTACGCCACTACCCACAAACTCTGTGTGCTGTGAGGTTGAACCAAAAAAAAGAAAAACAAAACAAAGAGGGGTAGGTAGGTCGGAAAGGTCAAATGAGAGCCATCAGTGAAAAAAACACACTTTTATGGGGTCTGCGGGGGTTGGTGAATGGTGACCAACCACACCTTTCCTTTCTTGCAAATTACAATTCTACAAGGTTTCTGCTTGGACTTTTTGGGTTAATTTGCAATTTTGATCCCTTTCTTTATCTGGTATTTCAAAGGCGGCCTTCCTCTTTTTTGTTTATTTTTTTTAATATGTAGTCAACTTTTTTTTGTTGCCCTTTCTATTTCTAAGACTTCGCCATGACTAATTCGAACAGACCATCGTTGCACACCTAATTTTAGTGGCTGAGTCACTCAGCGAGGATTTTCTGCATATACAACGCTTCGAACTCCAGACATGCTTAAGCGATATCAAGCTGCTTAGTACTTGGACTAAATCCTGTTGGTAATTTGTAGTCAACTTTATTATATATATATATATACATCTATATTTTAAATATTTCTAAGGCTTCGTTCGACAATGATTATGGAACGTTTGTTTGGATGAGAAGTTCGTTTGAGGAAAAAACTGAATTTTTCAGATTTTTGCGAAACACTTGTTTGAAGCGCAAATCAAATGGAAAACGCCCGTTTGAAGCACTTGGAGTGACCGTTTGGTATTACTTTTTCGTTCGGCAGTCCAAAACTCGTTAAAAAAGCATTACCGAACAGGCCCCAAATAAATTGTTTTTTCTACTTATTTTAAATTTTAGATAATTATAAGTTTATACGTTAATTTGATTGAGATCGTTATTGTTGTAATAGTCCAATAACTGTGACCTCCTCGTAATTCTATTCTGACCAAACTAACAACTATACAAAATAATATAATATTTCTCATAATATTATTTCGTAATCTTATATTTCATAAACTAAACACACTCTAATATATTTGGATAGGGTAGGTGTGTATGAGAATAAGATACATCCAATAATGTGTTGGTGTTTAAAATAAATAAATAAATAAATAAATAAGGTGAAATTCCCATTTCCATAATAGTTTGGCTCAATATTCTTATGACATTATTCAATATTTCACCTTAAAAATATTCTCATAACCATTTTGCTCAATAACTTTAATCATTAGTGTAGAAAGTCAAGTTTAGGTGCAGCCAAATTAGAAAATGGAAAATTTCAATTTTGGCAGGTGCAGCCAAGATTGAAAAATGGCATGGGAAAATCACAATTTTGGTCCCTAAACTTTAGGTTATTTATAAGTTAGTCCCTAAAGCTCAACTATAAATAGCCTAGCCATTTGTCATTCTAACACATCCCAAATCATTCTAACCTCCTCCCAATACTAGAGAAATTAGAGAGTTTTCATAGAGTTGTTTTCTCCTTTCTTATCAAGAGAGAATTGTCATTGTTTTCTCCTTGTTAGATTGAGAGAAGTTGTAATTCCTATTTTCTCATAGTGAAATTCTTCTACCTTTGTCCGTGATTTTTACCCTATATTATTTAGGGGTTTTCCACGTAAAATCTGTGTCTCTTTTATCTTCATTATTATTTTCTCAAATTATCAGTTGCGTTTTTGCTCTATCCGACGATCGTATTCCGCAACAATTATATTTTAGTGAAATTTCTACTTTTAACTTTTTTACTATTTTTCCATTCATTTTGATCTCGTAACTTTTAATTCAATATCACTATAGTTCACGAATAAATTCTTTAATATAACAGAACTTAATTAAGTCGTATGATATTTTTATTGACAAATGTGAAAAAAACTAAAATAATAACGAATTGAAAGTTAAAGAACCAAGTTGGTCGGGAAAAAAATGAAAATTTCACTAAAATAGATTAGTCATTTAGGTATTAAATCGAACTATTTGTCTCTAATCCTAATCAATAATAAAATAGCTTTGAGATTTTGTGTTAAAAATTCATTAGGTGTAAGTTTAATCTTTATAAATATATTTTTATATAAAATATTTTTCCAATCACATTTTGATGGGGTAAAATCTTAAATAATTGATTTATTTTAGGGTAAACTATATAAATGACCATCATACTATTGGAAAAGTCGTGATTTGATCATTTTACTTTTTTCGAAGTAATTAAACCATCATACTATTAAACTGGTGCAATTTGACCATCAGCCATTAGAGATTAACGGCAGGATGATGTGTCAGTTAAAAAAATAAGGGTATAATTACACATTTAGTCTTTACTATTTACACATTCTTTCAATTTAGTCATAATTTTAATTTAATAAAACAAATTAATTATTTAATAAGGGACTCGAACAAGATACACTCGAGACATATAAAAACATCTAATAATTAAATTAAAGTTGATAAAATTATATGTTTTTAATTATATTTAATGCTTGATTTTGTAGAACTAAGGTTTTGATATAATAATTGAAAAATGTTTTGGACTAATTTGAAAAGAATTTAAAATATGGTTTTAGTCAAACACAACTTGAAAATATGTCTAAGGGTTTTTAAAGGCTTTGGAATGATTTTAAGGTACATTAAAGTAGTCAAAACCAGCCTTTTTAAGTGCCCGTACCGATACGGTCTTGGACCGTACCGATACGCTTTAGGGTTTCAACAACCTGAACTTTTCAGTAGCCAAAACCCGTGCCGATACGCTTAGCCGTTTCGATACGGTGTGCTTTGAAATAGCCCAACGGCTAGTCGCGTACCGATACGGTTGTATCGCGTACCGATACGCCTAACTACCCCAACGGTCTTTTTCCCAACGGTCTTTTAAATTGCAGGACCGTACCGATACGCTAGGTAAGCGTATCGATACGCATCAGCTGAAAAGCACAACGGCTAATTCCTCTTCGAGACCGTATCGATACGGTGTGAGAGGGTATCGATACGCCAAGCTGCAGAACTGCATTTATGGTGGGAAATAAAGGCTCCAACGGCTCCAATCCAATCCCAACGGCTAGTAACGACCACAAACTCATCAAGAAGTATAAAAGGGACCTCCAAGCATCAAGAACAAGCTAATGCTTCAATTGTTACAACATTATGATGTCAAAATTTGTCTAGAGCTTAAATTGTTTATTTCTTGCTTAGACAACACTTGTGAGCTTACATTGTTAAATTTGCTCAAGTGTTTAGGTTTTGGGTGAGTGCTTAGAATTGCAAACAAACACCTATTAGAGGGATTTCTAGTTTGCTAAGTCTTTCTTTGTACAAGAGAGTGTTTCCTCAAGCTTTGGGTAGAAAGCTTTGAGGGTTGTAAAGGTTGCCTCCTTAGCCTAGAAAAGGGGACGAAATTCTTAGTGAATTTGTTTAGAAATCTTTAGTGGGGAGCTAAGGTAGTGGATGTAGACCTTGGTTAGAAGGTTGAACCACTTTAAATCTTTGTGTCAAATTGCCAAATTTTCACCTCCCACTAAAACACCCAATTATCCAACTTCTCCACACTTGGCGAGCAAGAACGGTTGATCGAATCGAGCCCCTAAAATCTCAACAGATTTAAAATAAAAATAGTTTTAAGATTTTTAATATTTTAGAAAATAAATTTAATATATTATTTATTATTTATTTTTATAATTTCTTATACAATTAATACTTTTAATATTTATTAAAAATTTAATTTAATTATTACATATATGAAATTATTAGATTTATTTGGGTGATTTAAAGGTTTTTATATGTCTCAAGTGTGTCATGTTCGAGTCACTTTAATCCAGATTTATTTCTTTTTTCCTGTCATTAACAACAAATAAATACATATAATATATTGCAGGAATTGGATCACAATACAACACTTGGTGTGGTGGTAAGCCAACGCTTCTTGTCTCTAGGAGACACGGGTTTAACTCCCTTTAAGTGCATTTGTTTTTTTCTTTATTTTCTTCCTTTAATTAGGTCACCACCAAATGTATAATTATACCTCTATTTTTTTAACTATCACATCACCATGCCGTTAAACTCAAACGGCTGGTGGTCAAATTGCACCAAATTTAATAGTATGATAGTTTAATTGTTTCGAAAAAAAGTAAGGTGGTTAAATCACAACTTTTCTAATAATATGTTGGTCATTTATGTAGTTTATCCTTTTTTTTAGTATGCTGGTGTGATGCAAGTGTAGCATTTGTTCAACTTTCTTAGTCTTTTCAAAGATGGCACACACAACATGCATTACCGGTGGTCAATTATGTAATTTACCCTTTATTTTAATAAATTAAATAATATTTTTTAAAAATTATATTAATACTTATTAGTAATTACTTTTAAGAATTATAATAATTTTTTATAACATTTTAAAAACATTTAAGAGCGAAAACGGTGAGAAATTACACAAAGAACTTAATAAAGAGGAACTCGGCACCGTGCTAAAATTTCAGGTTGAAGGAGGTGTCGAGAGTGTTGAAAGAAGCGGGAACGTTTCAGCTGTTCTTCGGTGCTTTGCCTTAGCTGCCAATTGTTGGACGCTGTATCCAAATTCAGGTTATTTTCACGCTAGATTTTTGTTTTGAAAACCCTAGAATTTGAGTAATGTTTATAGTTGAAATTAGGGCACGATTTTTTTATTTAATTCGTTAAGGGTTACCGTTTGTTTCCTTTGTTGTATGCTATAAGCATTTCGATTGAATGCTGGTGGATTTACGTGGTTACTGGTCTTCTAATGTGTATATATACATTAATTCTAAGTTAAAATGCATGGAAAGCTCATCAGTCTCCACATTGCATTGTTTAGTTACTGAATTTTCAGCTTCTGTACATGTTATCATTTGCTTATGTATATTGTCACGGTCCTATTCGCGTGATAAGCGAGACCGTGACGAGATGCTTGTTGGCTGTGCTTAATGCGGGATGTGGGACTCGTTTTCCTTCTTCGTTTGAATGGTTATTAGATCTGTTGATTCACACGATGCTTGCATAAAGAAATCAGGACAAGAATTCCAGATACAATTTCATGGGACTACAACTTTAAACCTGCTGGAAGCACACCACTTACTTTTACTGTCAAGGTATTGTATTCAATTGGCGTGATCATATCATATAAGAAATGGGGGTAGCTCAGATATTAGAGCTGTGCAATCTATTAAAATGGCATATCAATTTTTAAGAAAATCAAATGTTTGTTGACTTGTTTGCGTGGTAGACTGACTTTTGAATAAAAAATGAGTTTATCATAACTCAAAATCTATCAAGTATAACATCATTTTGCTTTTGCCATGCACTTTATCACTAATACATAATCAATCTTTTGTTTTTTACTTGTAAATATTTAACTTCACTCATTTTGTCTCCCTACTTTTTCTTGGGCCATGTATGGCCGTTCTTATTTGCATATGTCCAGAATCATCCCGGTGAGAAAAAACCAAGCATGCCTTGTGTTAGGAAGCTTTTGCACACATCTGTTAATGGCTGCTTTAGAATTCAAACTCTTATACTCCTAATTTCTGATGTTATGGGTTTATGAGCTCTTCCATACACCTTTTTGGTCTTCTATTACATGATTACATGCTTGAAATATCCACTTAGATTCAATCAACTGTTACAACTGCAAATTACAACCATATAGTATTCCTTGATTCAGTCTGCAGCATTGAAGGAAGCAATCGATGATCTAGAATGGCCAGGGTCGAGCATCCAAATCGTTATACAGCCCGACCCTCGTGCATTACATTTAAAGGAGAAGGTCGTGGAGACTTGCAGGTGTGGTTTTACTTTCACACTCGTAAGCAACATATTGTTTTGGTATCGATTCTTTACATCATATTAACCATTTAACTTAGCAAATCAAACATCATATGTTCTCATCTTGCAACTTGGCAGGTATAAATATAAATTTCTTCGAGCAATAACTTCGAATCTTCCCAACAGTGTTATTAAAGATAACAGAGGAAGTAAGGTGACTATTGGGAGAGGAGGAATGTTGAAAGTTCAACATTTAGTTTCAGTCTGCTCTTATTGATTATGCTGGGCATCAACAACCTAGTCGAATTGCTTATATTGAATTCTTTGTTAAGTCTGAGGTTGATGAAGACAATTAACAATTCATACGACTTTATTTACTTGTTTTTTTTTCATTTCAATTTCTAGCAGTCAGTCAGTAACATATCTGTCTTGTTGTTTGTTTCCTGAAGGGAGAAAGTTTGATTTGAAAAAGCTGTAAAGGACTTTCAAAATGATATTCAGAAATGCTTTTCTTCTTCTTTTAAAGCTAGTAGAATGTGCAGCTTCCAACTTTTGTTTGGAAACAAATACTCTATTTTGTATAGTGACGTAAACAGATTTTATATAGCCTAAATGGATAATTGTTAGGGATGGCAAAAATACCCGGCCTTGATCCTACCCGAGGTGCCCTGACCCGACCCGACCGGGTATTTTTTCTAAAATTTCGGGGATCGGGGCGGGGCGGGAAAAGCATGAAGTCGGGGCGGGGCGGGTTCGAGTATTTGCTAGAAATTCTCCGCCCCGCCCCGGTACATTTTTATATTTATTTTTATTATATTTATAAAAAATATTATTATATTTAAACACTTTTATGTGTTTTAAGCTATTTTTTTGTTTTTGTTTTGGTTCATACATCTTGTAAAATTTTGTTAGATGTTGTTCAAGTTTTAATATATTCGATTCTAACAGTCAATGATTCAAGTTTATTCTTTTAAATATGTAGTTTAACACGTGGATAATTTAAAATTGATTTTATTTTATTTTTTTTATATAAGTTTGAAGTCCCTTAAAACCATAATTTGTGATTGTGGTGGAAGATTGGTCGAATCTAACATTTACCGTCAACGAATATTAATATTTTTTTAATTTTTCGGGGCGGGTTGGGGCGGGTCGGGTTTAAAAGTTATTGTATCGGGACGGGTCGGGGCGGGTAAATTAATATTTTAATTCAGGGCGGGGCGAGGTCAGGTATAGTATCTTATAGGTCGGGGCGGCCAAAAACCCGCCCCACCCCGTTGCCATCCCTAATAATTGTTACCCATGCATATTAATTTGCATTAAAGTTTAAAAAAGTACATGAATGGAAAGATTGGCTTTATTTTGAATCTGCCCCATTGGTACCGAAACCACTAGGCCAATTTCGAAACCCCTATAGAAAGATTGACTTTATTTTGAATTTGCCACACTAGTACCGAAACTACTAGGCAGTTTCGAAATCCCCATATCAAGTTTGACTTTATCTTGAATCTACCACACTGGTACCGAAATTATAGGCCAGTTTCGAAACCTATTGTGCAGTTGGAGGAGTAATAAGTTCGGTACATACAAAAATCCTTACATAAGTTGTAAGAAATTATATTTTAGGGGTAGGAAGTTGTGTATATATACCAGTGTCTACCCAGGAGGTATCGAAATCAACAATGGCGGTTTCGAAACCACCTATACAAATCTTTTAGTAGAAAAGGTTTTAGGGGTAGGAAGTTGTGTATATACACCAATACTTACCCAAGGTTCAGCTCCCTTACCTTTGGTGTATAGATGTAGGAAATTCGGTACATACTATTTTTCTTACAAAACTTATGGTAAATCCAATACATTTCGTAGTAAAATGTGTACATACACGTCAAACTAGGGGTTTCGAAACCCCAATTGTGATTTCGGAACCACTTTGGCAGTGTGCCATTAAATCAGTATTTACCCAGAAGGTATCAAAACCAACAATGGCAGCTTCGAAACCTCCCATTCAGATCTTGTAGTAGAAAATAAAAAAGGTTTTAAGGGTAAGAAGTTACCATGTTTATTCTTTTTTACTGTTGTGTGTTACTGTACTATGGTTCTGAATTGTATTGGAGCACCAGCTGATGCTTCCCTTTCCATTATTGTTACAGCGTTGAGAAAGGTAGTTTTGCACCCACTGCCTCACCTCATGGTGATTCCATAGAGAGTAGTGGAAGACCGTGTAGTCCTGAAGTTTGTGAAACCAATACTGCTGACAATCTCTCACTGTTTGCTGGTGAAAATGAGTTGCCTGAAGGAATAGGTCCAAAATAAAACGAGATGGAGCACAGTCAAGTCCAAAAGATATTGTTCAGGGTCGAGGTGGTTATGGCCTTTCTTTACCTGCTCATGTAGCATCGAAGGATGTGAAGCAAATAATCAACATGGAAAGAACATACCCTGCGTCAAGGCTGCTCACGTCGAGGCTGATAAATCTGCAGTTAACTTGGTTTCTACAGAACCTGATCTTGTTGCAGGGAAGGAGCAGATAGTTTCAGTGTCCTCTTGCACTCAAAACTGCTCAAGCTTAGATGTAAATAAGGATAATGATATGTGTACTAATCCAGAAAATGTTGATTCTAATGAAAAGCTCCTGGAACAAACATCTGAAAAAGAGGAGTCACTAAACCTGGCAGTTGGTGAAATGGCGAAAGAAAACAACGGAATCAAGGCCGTTGATAATGGCGATGTTGTTCTTGATACTTGTAAATCTGTGAATCAAAACCACCTTCTGAATGAATCTACTGAAAGCCTCTCCCTGACAATTTCCACTTGAATTGCGGATTGACCCACGCCGCACACTTGAATTGCGGGGATTTTCTGCCTATAGAAGGCTTTTGAAGAGGATCGGCACCATGGCTTACAGATTAGAGCTACCATCATCCATCCGAGCTCATCCAATGTTTCATGTCAGCCTACTTAAGCCATTCCATCAGGATGAGGAGGATCCAGATCGGGGCAAGTCACACCGAGCACCAGTCGGAGTGAAAGTCTCTTATGAGAACCAAGTCGAAGAGCTCCAAGCCGAAAGGGTCATCCGTCGACCAGGTCACCGGCCAAGGCATGAATATTTTGTTCGATGGAAGGGGCTTCCCGACAGTGAGGGGAGTTGGGAACTAGCCAAAGACCTTTGGCAGTTCAAGACTAAGTGTAGCAGTATCATGCCGACCGCGCGACGAGGGCGTCGCTAGCTCAAGTGGGGAGAATGTCACGGACCGCGAGCCAGCGACCGAACCAGTTCAGCACTGGGGTTTATCCAGCGCACCCTAGGGTACATTCTGACCACACCAGGGTGCAACCAGCACGCACCACGCACCAGGGACATGTTTAAGCAAATACCAAACTACTTACTCCTTATCCAATAAAACTAACGAAATCCCTCAAGTAAATGGGATTTTGGTGAAAACTGTGGCGTTTGTGGCAAAGAGAACAAAGCCAAGAACAGAAGAAAACAGGCCTTCTTTTCCTACACTAGAAATGGCAATGGCAACAAGATGCCATTAAATCACTATTTACATTCAACATTGAGCAAGAACAATAAGAACAAAACTGGTAAAATTGCTAGACAAAAACAGTCTCAAAGCTGGATCATAAGTCATAACATGATCATGATAAATGCAAATCTCAAACAATTGCAGTTCAAAAATTTTGTTAGTCCCACATCGAAAAACCTATACAAAACCCGAACCTGCATAGAGCAAGAAATCAACTTTGAGAAGTTGTGGTGGTACCCAAATCTTCTTCCACCTTCCCTCTTTCGTTTAATCCGAAACTGGCCGATATGGCATCAGCCAGTTTCTTCTGTGAATCCAATATCATCTCAATCCTTTTGTTCTCCATTTCCATTCTGAATCTCTCATTTTCATGCATTATTTCCATCTTCTTCCTTTCCACCCTCTCAAACCTCTCTGCAAATCTCCTTATTTCCACTGCTAATCCCACTCTCTTGTCTTCTTCCTCCATTCCAATAGCTGCTACATCGCCATCCCCGTCCTCTTCCGGTCTGACCCTTTTCTTCCCTCCGCTTAAAAGCCCCGAAAAACGGTTCACAACACTCGGCCGACGCAAAATGTAATTGATACTGCGGCTTTTACTGAACCGGTATTCTTCTTCTTCTTCTTCTTCATCGTCGTCATCTTCTTCTCCTTCTTCTTCTTCTTCTTCTTCCTCGATGTTATGGTAGTCATTTCGAGCTTCATACCTGTCTTCGGCATAGAAGTGTTTCTCTCTGATCGGAACAATGGAAGTCAATGGTCGAGCCGAGATACGCAAAGTTCCGTGCTCCAGAGCTTCCATGGCGTCGTAGTAAGGCCAAGCCGAGCCCGATCCGAGTCCCTGGCGTTCTGAGCGGTAGCGACGGCGGAGTTTCTCCATCTTGTGACGGCACTGGAGGGCGGTTTTGGCGGCGGGGTCATCGATGAGTCCGCAACTAGTGGCGACGGTTGCGGCGACTTCTTCCCATTGGTTGGCCTTGAGTTGGCCGCGCTGGAGGGAGTACCATTTCTCTTGGTAGGCTTGGATTAGGTTAAGGGTTTCTTGGTGAGTCCAAGGAAGGGGTTGGGGTTTCTTGGCGGCGCTGGTGTCGGCTGCCGGCGATGGATGAGACATTGTTACGGCGCTGGGGGTTCAAAATTTCAGAGAGGTCTTTTTGAAGGAGGGTTTAGATTATTAAGGGTTCGGGACAGTGTGGGAAGCGGCCGTTTACGACGGTGGCGGCGGGCGATGAAGTGGGTGGGGATAGGTGGCTAATAAATAGTAAGTGTTTTTAGTTTCTGTTTTGTAATTTTTAATGGACCCGAACCCGAAAAAATTGTCCTGGATTTATTCTTGAAATGAGGCCCAAAATAACAAAAAAAAAACGAATAATTCACTATCAACATATCTTATCTCCACGGACGAGAGAAACGAATAATTCACTATCAACATAAAAAACAGAAATAGTACAAATATTTGATATTTCATGTATCTCAAAATTCGGTGTACATATTTCAGAACCCGATGAAATTAAAATACACTTCCCAACATCTCTACAAAATAATTCTATCGTCGTCTTCTGATAATTTAAAAGGTTAAACCTAATCTATATTTATAGACCCAAATACTAAGTCACTAAAAAATTTTATTTAATAAGCTCTCTTGGCTAATATAGATTTTTACTCATTAATATAAAACCTAATCACCAACCACTAGAACTATAATAAAACCTAACGAGTGACTCCAATAAAAAAGAAGATAAAGCCCGTGAGAGATTCGAGTTTGAAGACTTGTGTTTGCAATGTGTGTCTTAGTAAAAGATCAAGAAAAATATGAACAAATACTACAAATAATTATACAAGTATATTAAAAAAGGGTAAACTACTATGGAGGTCACTCAATTATAGGTAAGGTTACATTTGGATCACTTAATTATTAAAAGTTACATTTAGGTCACTTAATTATGGGTAAGGTTACATTTGGGTCACCCAATTATTAAAAATTACATTTGGACCACTCAATTATGAGTAAGATTACATTTGAGTCACCCTTCATATTTAAAAAAAGTATATCAATTTGTGTATTAGATTAATTAATGATTTCAAATGAAGTACTCTAATATTAACGAGGGTATACAAGTGATTTGGAAGAAAAAATGACTAAATTGATGTACTTTTTTAAATATGAAGGGTGACCCAAACGTAACCTTACCCATAATTGAGTGACCCAAATGTAATCTTTAATAATTGGGTGACCCAAATGTAACCTTACCTATAATTGAGTGACCCAAATATAACTTTTAATAATTGAGTGACCCAAATGTAACCTTACCCCAATTGAGTGACCTCAGTTGTAGTTTACCCATTAAAAAAATAATCTGAAATTTACCCAAATCTTTTAAATGCTTTCCATATACATTTTTATTTTATTTTTTTTTATAGTATATATACAAATAAATACACCTCAATTATAAAGTATGAGCTGACATACACCAATATTCGATATTGGTCTTTTGGTGTACCTTTTCGAGTTTATTAGTATTTTCCAACCAAACTCTTTGATTTAAGCTTTTACTCTATTTAATTGAAAAAACTAAAATATTAACATTTTTGCATACAATTTCTCAGCAGCCAACAAACATCAACTAACTTCTTTATGGACTTCACTGTTCTTATCAACAAATTTCTAACAAATTATCTGAAAAAGGGACTCGACACAAACCTAAAAACGAGCATGAACTTCGATTTTCTTCCCGGAATTTGATAGGCCTACTGTACATGGCCTTAGGCACTATCTTCGATTTCAACCGATACACTCCGGCAGCGTCTCCTGTTGGAGCCGACCTGAAAATGTAGGGATTGCCATTCTTAGTTAATATTTAGGGAACAATAATGAAAGATACAGGTGCTTGCCCCATTCAGCTGCATTAATTTCAGAGGGTGATTATATGGTCCCTTTCTATTGATCATTCCAACTGCTTCGATGTCGACAATTTTAAATAAAAAAACAGCCCTAACATTATCCGAATGACATGCGATTTAGTCGATTTTCTTGCTAGTTCGATACACAGAGTGTTAAAATACTTGCAAAAGAAGTTTCCTATGGTATGGAAAAGGACCCTGCAATTAATTATATCAGCAATAAGCCTCAAATGACACAATCATACTACGAAAAAGGTACCTTAACTAGATGCTATCAGTTGTTACTATCTGAAAATTACGATTAGTTTTGCTTTTCGTGTAAGTTACATGAACACAATGGACATTCACTCGGGTTGTCCATTTCTCATGCAGACATGGCATTCTGAATTTATAAAGATTTTGCAGCAATCAAATTAAACAAGCATGCAAACGATAGCAGCCCCGGGTTTATAAAATTAAAGACGGTAAAATTGAAAAGTGACTCACCTTGGAAGATGATGGCAAAGGAGGTAAAGAGGCCTGTCGAACAGGCTCCTTTAGCTGCTGAAATTCTCGAAGCTGGTTCACCAGCTCCTCGATGAGTTTCAAATGGGTATCTACCCTTTTCCTCTGATCCGATGAGAAAGTTAACTTCACTTTTTCTTCTCGCACAATTCGCAACCTCTCTCTAAGGCCTTCGATTTCAGCACCTATTGCCAGCATTTCATTACTGACCCCAGAAAAAGTCCTCACGGAGTCGTATAGCGAGGTTTTGTGAACTGAAGCAGAACCAGATGGCAATTTACTTTCTTTTGTGTTCTCCTCCTTCGGAATGTCTACTTCATCATCAACAACATGAACATCATAGATAGCCGGTTCCACATCAGACATGGGATCTTGCAGATTGCAGTCTAGTGGCTGGCTAAACTCCGCAGTCCTCTTGAGCTCTTCTCGAGTTGAAGATGTTTTCTCAATGCCTTGGACCGTTTTGGTTGCAATTGCAGTCGATCCACTGTTCCCCGCCTGCTTCACCATTAGCTGCGGATCCTCATCTAGACCAAGTGGAGTCAAAGGCTGCTGTGCCCCGTTACTCAAAGTATAACTAAAATCACATTCCTCCGGCTCGTCTCCTAGATTATTCATCTGCCGGAAAGCTTCGAGTTCTCTCTCCAAAAGGTGATTCTCCTTCTCCCTCCTTACAAGGATCTCTTTCAGAATGTTCATCTCTTCGTCATCATAAGCAAACTTTTCTTCCATCATCCTCTGATATTGCCTTGCTTCCATTTCAATAGAAGCCTTATCCTCTTGCAGGCGCAAAATCATCGCCATGGCTTCATCGGCAGCCGAAGCGGCTGCAGCCCTTTCTTTCTCCAACTCCAGGTATATAGCAGCATGTTCAGTTTTCTCTTTTTCAAGAGCCTGTTCCAACGTTCTGATCCGATTCGCTTCATCTCCAATAAACCCTAAGTTTTCATTAGTGTTGTTACAAGTGGATTTTTCCATAAAAGTTGAACCTTTCTCCTCTCCACTGCTCAATTCGAAACCATGCCAGATTGTCTCACCGATATCCGTGCCAGTTCGAGTATTTTTATCATCTGAAATAGCATGTTCACATAGGTCAACACACATGCAATGCTACTAAAATATATCAGATCTCAGAAAGCAATGAAAACTTCAACTCAACGAATGATTCCCTTAAGCAAAATCCACATGAAAAATTGCCACTAGAAGCTAAATGTATCGATTCGGAATATATACACATGCATACATACATATATACATATATATTACAGTATAAAGACTTCACCAAGAAACACCTACAGGCTACAACATCTGATGATGGGAAATTACCGGACAACAATTCCGGAGTAGGTTTTCCATTACCGAAAGCAGTTCGCTTACGCCGCCTAGTTCCCGATTTCTGCTTCTGATTCACAATTCTCTTTCTGTTGGCATCACATTCACCATCTTCATCCACCATAGTTTTCAATTTTAGACCTGAAAGTGAAGTAGAACATGCTCCACCTTCCAATCCAATGACCCCAATGCCGAATTTCACATCATTCGAATTCGACTCTCGATCGTTGAACGAAACTGAGTCGAACGGGAACCTATTCAAAGCCAGATTTTGAACAGAGTATATCTTTGTTCTTGGCCATTGAATAAGCAGCTTATGCCAGCAGAGGTTGATGTTTTGGTACCCAAAAAACCCAGAACAAAGACAAGGCAAGTGAATTCCAAAAACAACACAAAATTTCCAAGCAAAATAACCAAAAGTCGATCCACATAGAAGGAAGAAAGCTAGAGTAAGATCAATAAAAGATCTTACAAGACCGGTTAAGGTCCATGAAGAAATTGCAGAAGAAACCATTAAAACATGAAGAGCTCAAAAATCCCCAGAAAAATTCAACTCCACTAGTAAATGACTTAGCCCTGAAAAAGAAAAACAACAACAACAAAAAGGAATTTCAAGCTCAACTTCCAAAATACTAAAAATTAAATTCCAAAACTAAAGAACTCCAAGAGGAAAAACAATGAAAGCAAATCAAAAGAAACAAAAAAAGGGTTGTTATTTCCAACAAAAACTGAGGGAAAAAACTGTAGTTTTGCAGGGAATTGAGTTGGAAACTTGGGTTTTAAGTAAACAAGAGGAAAACCAGTTTTAAGAACCCCAAAGTTAATACAGACATGAGGATCAAAGCTGGGGGATTTCCCGGCGTCGGAAAAGTTTAAATTTCAGAAGAAAAAAGAAAGAGCCGCCGGTTCCGAGGATTGGACAAAGTGGGGTGACAAATGTTTGTCGGAAAGTGGGAACTCACCGTCTGTTGGCGATTCTTGTCTGATATCTGGAACAGGAACTGAACAAAGACAAGCGCTGTCAGAGAAACGCCTATGTTTTTACAAGACCAACGGTGTCGTTTAGGATCCGTGAAGTGAACGGATTTTGTTGTCTAAGCTGACAAATAAGACCTTAGAAGCCGCTGTTTTTGCTAGATGAGGTTTTGCTGGTGGTTGTTATAATTGCGAGTACACGTATTTCTTAAATATTTAGTTGCCTTTTTTAGAAAATAATAATAATAATAATAATCATTCGCCCCCACGTTGATTTTACTATTTATTAGTCAATTATTATGAAATTAAGGTAAACTACTTATTTTTTACTTTGTTTCGATTTTAATTTTTTTTTATAAAAATGATGTATAACGTTATATTTTTATTTTAGTACATGTCGTTACAAAAATAATAGCATACTGACTCGGTGATAAAAATTATACGTGACATGTTGATTATGATAGAAAAAAATCACATGTTGCAAATTGTCATATTATTTTCTCTCTCTTAATCAGCATGTCATGTGTTATTTTTAATAATTTTATTCGACGTAACATGATATTTAGGAGAGAAAATGGTGTGGCAGCATAGCACGTGTGATTTCCTTTCTCCTAGATAACATGTTACTAATTTTTTAACAGCTGAGGTACCAATTTAGAAAAGTAATATTATGTATCATTTTGTCAAAAAAATAATTGGGTACTAAAATAGTAACGCGAGATAGGTTGGTACTAAATTGGTAATTTTCCTTAAATTAATTTAATATAAATTCTTTAAAATGTTGCGTATAAAGTTAAACTTTTTATTTATATCAGGTTAATTGATTTTTAATGAAACCATTTTTTTTTAACTGGATAAGTTTTATTATTCGTAATTTCAAAAAAAATGCAACCATCAATTTCGCTAACGATGAACATCATTTTTTTTTTGATAAATTTTTTTTAACTAATAAGAGTAATTAATTTTATTAAATAATTAGAGAAAATATAATAAATTTATAGTTTTGATAAGGAAAAGTTTATATGAACTATTCAGGTTAATTAATTATTTTCTCGTATTCATATTGTTACTTGTATATGTATAGATGTTATGAATATTTTATATAATCTTTAAAAATCGATGGAGAAAAGTATTATATATATTGAAATTTAAATTACAAATTTATTATAAAATAAATTACACGGAGGTTGAACCATCACATTTTCAATAGAAATGAAATAGATTGAAGTAAATTCACTCAACTTGATCTACTTAAATAATAAATATTGAATAGTCGACTGAATAATCAAATCTTTTATTCTTCAGGAAATAATTTAATATAAACAAAGTTTATTACTTTATAATGATATCATGAGTTTTTCATTTCGACATCAAAATATATAAAAGGGTAAACTATAACGGATTACTCAATTATGAGTAAGGTTATACTTCGGTCTCTCAATTATTAAAAGTTACATTTAGGTCACTTAATTATGGGTAAGGTTATATATGGGTCACCCAATTATTAAAAGTTATACTTGGGTCACTCAATTATGGGTAAGGTTACATTTGGGTAACCCTTCATATTTAAAAAAATACATCAAATTTAGTCATTTTTCTTCCAAATCACTTCTATACTCTTGTATACTAGAGTACTTCATTTGAAATCATTAATTAATCTAAAACACAAATTGATATATATATATATATATATATATATATTAATTGGGTGACCCAAATGTAACTTTTAATAATTGAGTGATCCAAATGTAACCTTATCCATAATTGAATGACCTCTATTGTAGTTTACCCTATATAAAAACAGATGACCCAAAAATAAGATCTTTCTAGTTTCTAGGCGGTGAAAACTTTTTTGTTTCTGCAAACGCCTTAATTTTAAAGTTTAGGTTTTAGTTTAAAGTTTAGAGTTTAGGGATTTTAGTGTAGGAGTTTAGAATTTAGTGTTTGTGGTTAGAATTTAGAGGTTATAGTTAGGGTTTAGGTTTTAACGTAATATGGTTAGGAGTTTATGTTTTAACCTATAGCTCCTAAATGTTAACCCTAAACCCAAAATTCTATCAGTAGCCCCTAAATTCACGACTACTGCACTTAAACTCCTAAACCTTAAATCATAAATAGAGTCTCTAATCATTAAAACTAAGGCACTTGTGTAAACAAAATTTCCACAAACTCTCGTATATGGAATAATTATCGTTAATAAATATTGATTATAGAAAATGTGTGTGAAATTAATTTGATTTAGGAGTGAACTAAGCTTGTAAACAACCGAACGATGGTATGTTCATGTTCGTTCGTTTGATTTTAACCATACAAATGAACGTACATAAACAACTAAACGAACATTTCTTGTTAAGGAATGTAGCTTGTTCGTGTTCGTTTGTTAAGGAATGTAGCTTGTTCGTGTTCGTTCTTTTCATTCGTTAAAATGATAAGCGAATACAAACGAACAAACATAAAATGAAATATGTGAATAAATTTAAACGAACATATATGAATAAATTTATTTTTTAAAAAGATATAATACTTTTCTTATGAAAAATAATAAATATATGTGAATAAATTTAAACGAACAAATTAACGAATGTTCACGAACGTAAATGAACGAACAACTCATTTGTTCGTATTTGTTCATTTAATTAAACGAACAGAAAATCTTGTTCATGTTCGTTTGTTTAATAAATAAGCGAACTTCCCACCGAATGGTTTACGAACAGTTCGTTGAACGTTTAATTCGTTTACGGCCCTAGAGTGAACAAATATTCAGTTAAACAAAATAAATTTGAGTAAATCAAATTAATTTAACTGATTTTCTTTCGGTTCGCATTTTACTTGGTTAACTTATTCAGTTTTTTAGGTTAATTTGGTTCGGTTTAGGTTTTGAAAATCCAAAATAAACCAAATAAGCTTCTTCTTCTTTTCAAACACTAAATTGCATGTATATATTTAATTAATTTAACTAAATATAAAATGAAACACTCTTTTTTTAATAGAACTAAATATAAAATGAAATACTCAAACATGAAATAACTCAATCTAATTATTTAATTAACCGCATATAATTATCCAGTTTTACAATGTTGATTTTTTATTTTATAAATAAAACTTTAAAAAATAAAGAAACCATCCATTCGGTTTAAAAATTTGATTCATTTATTTGAATTTTAACAATAAAATTAATTCGACTAATTCGATTGTTTTATATAGGCTTAACTAAAAAATTAAGTGCTCAAATTATGTCTTTTTTTACAATATGTACCTAAAGTTTCAGTTTTGGCTAAATATGTGCTTAAAGTTTCATTTTTTTTGCTTGTTTTAAAGTCTTCTGAGTCACCTACTTTGTCACTCATTTCAACCAAAAATGAAACTTTAGTCACCTATTTCAGCAAAAAAACACTTTAGGATTCTATTTCAGTCAAAACTGAAACTTCGGGCATTATTTCAACCAAAAAAATACTTTAGGCACCTTTTGCAAAAAAGGACATAGTTTATGCACTTATTTTATAGTTAAGTCTTAATATATATATATATATGTATGTTAGGATCCACTTACACTATGTAAATCTCAATTAGTTTTACACTAATTCACGGCCATTGGATGAGTGAAATGGATATATGAGATTAGAGGTAGGATATGTGAAGATTATCCCTTGGAAAAAAAATAAGGAATTAATCTTATCCATTTATTTCACTCATCCAATGACCATGAATTAGTATTTATAAACACATTGCTTTGTATTAATTAGGGATGTAAACGAACCGAACGTTCAGCGAACCGTTCATGAACTGTTCGGCGGGAAGTTCGTTTATTTATTAAACGAACGAACATGAACAAGATTTTTTGTTCGTTAATTAAATGAACGAACACTAACAAAGAGCTTGTTCGTTCATTTATCTTCGTGAACGTTCGGTAATCCGTTCGTTTATGTTCATTTATGTTCGTTCGTTTATGTTCATTTAAATTTATTCACATATGTTTAGGGGTGTTCATTATTCGGTTAAACCGAACTAACCGACCGAACTAAAACAAAATTGGTTAATCTATTAAATAATTTTAGGTTTCAGCTAATGATTAAATTTTTTTCCAAATTTTAATTATCGATTAATTCGGTTTAAAATGGTTAATTAATTGAATTAATCGAACTAACCAAAAATATTAAATATTATCAAATTATATATGTTCGTTTATGTTTGTTTATGTTCATTTACCATTTAATCGAACTAACATAAAAGACACAGGCAATTGCAAAGACTCTGAAAACATTAAAGAAATCAGATTGAAGATTTAAGAGTCGAAATCAATGTCAATGGCATGTTAATCTTAAGACTCTGAAAACATTAAAGAAATACAAACATCTGATTCCCCGGTCACCGTGATTCATCGACGATTTGACATCATTACATTGTTATTTCTTGGTTTTGTTTCCGCCGCCGCCAGCATTGTTCCCTCCGGTTGCCGCCTGCGCCGCCTTCTTTGCAGCCTTTTCTTGCAAGGCCTTTGCATCTCTGCCCATTCACAATTCCAAAAACCAGAAGCGAAAAAATAAATAGAAAAAAAAAACAGAGCAAAATACGAAACCTTTCCCGGCGTTGTTCAGGGGTTAACCCATCGTCCTTGGTCTTGCCTTTGTTGCCCGATCGGGCTTGAGCCCTTTCCCGATCTCGATCTCTCTGGTTACCGCGTTAACTAATGTTAAAGAATTAAAAAAAAAGAAAAACAAAAAAACAACAGTTTAGCCCCAAAATTAACGAATTATGCAATAAGCATACAAATCGAAAGGATATGAGTCATGATTGATTCCCGGAAACCAAATACGATCGGAAAACGTTAACCGCTGAAAATGTCAAAACAGTCGATGAATCAACAAAACGATGAAACACAAAACAAAAAACAAAAATAAAAGAGTTTAAATAAATGAACTGATTGGCAGAGCGAAAAAGGAAAATTACCCGCAAAAAAGGGGAAATGAAATGTTGTAGTGGAGGAGAAATAAGCCGTTGACTTTAAAAAAGGAGAGTTATTTGCGAGTAGAGGTGCTTATCGAGCGAGTCGATCGCGAGTTGGGCAGTGCTCGTTAAAAAAATTTGTTGTTCGATTCGACTCGTTGCTCGTTAAGTTCGTTAAAATTGTGCTCGGCTTGTGCTCGTTAAAAAATTTGTTGCTCAACTCAACTCGCTGCTCGTTAAGCTCGACTCGTTGCTCGTTAAGCTCGTTAAAAAATTTACCTTGTTTTTAACTAAAAGTAAAATTTAACAATACTATATGAGGCTTAATATTAACATAAATTAACAAATTTAACCAAAAAATATCAAAAGAGTGTATAAAGCACTTTCAAAGTCTAAAATCTAAACTAACAATCCACAAATACACCAAACTAGCATATTAAAATTAAAGTAACAATCCACAAATTCATCAAACTAACATGTTAAAATTAAAGTAACAATCTATAAATATTTTAAAAAATTAACGAGCTACTCGCAAACTTATCGAGTCGAGTTAGACTTTGCTCGACTCAACTCGTTAAGGTCTCGAGTCGAGTTCGAGTTCGAGTCAAATCAAGTCAACCTAAGTCGAACGTTTACCGAGTTTTGACCGAGTCGAGTTTGAGCAGCTCACGAGCTGCTCAACTCGTTAAGCACCTCTATTTATGAGCCACATGTATTCGTTCTTAGTTGAACGAATTGTAATTAAATGTATAAGGGTAAACTACACAGATGACCATGTAATTATTGGGTAGGTTCTATTTTGACTATTGTACTTTTAATTTTGCCAATAGGATCACTTAATTGTTTTAATGATATCAATTAAGTCACTTGTCGTTAAAAAGGATGAGGTGACGTAACAACTAACGAAAAATTGTATCACACACTTGGCCCTTGTTATTTACATATTTTATTAATCTAGTTATAATTTTAATTTAATTAAATAAATTTCATCATCCAATCAGATGACGATATGTATTATGATACTCATCAAAGGTGACACATCACTATTTGAATTTTTGGTTTTACTATTAAATTTTATTCATTTATTTCATCCAATCAGACGATAATATGTGCACAGTTATGAAACCAAAGTTCGTTGCAACTTGAACAACCTAGCCATTGAACCAAGCCCATTTTAAAAAATTGTGTGCATTAAAGCATCCCAATAATTGAAAGGGAAAACTACACCACTGACCATCAAATAAATTGGGGATACCTATTTGAACCACCGAACTATAAAAAACGTCAATCACACCACCGAACTTATAAAATCAACCTATTTTGACTACCGTCGTTAAAAACCTAACGGTGGAGTGACGGAACTGCCACGTGGCAATTGATGGGTATATTTAAAAATTATACATTTGGTCCATGTTATTTACACATTCTTTCAATTTAGTCCTAATTTTAAATTAATAAAATAATAAATTAAAATCCTCCAATAAGGTCTTGACACGTGTCACCACTTAATTAAATAATTTATTATTTTATTAATTTAAAATTAGGACTAAATTGAAAGAATGTGTAAATACCAGGGACCAAATGTGTAATTTTTAAATATACCCATCAATTGCCACGTGGCAGTTCCGTCACTCCACCGTTAGGTTTTTAACAGCGGTGGTCAAAATAGGTTGATTTTATAAGTTCGGTGGTGTGATTGACGTTTTTTATAGTTCGGTGGTTCAAATAGGTATCCCCAATTTATTTGGTGGTCAGTGGTGTAGTTTTCCCTAATTGAAATTATCGGATTTCCATCGGATTTAATTTTCAGTTTTTTTAAAATGCTATAATTAATTTAGTAATGTATTTATGAAATGCAACCATTATCACATCTATAAGGCAAACCAGCCAAAGAACAACAAATTGTAGAGATTTGTTAATTTAATATTAATTCACATTAAGGACAAAATTAGAGTGAAAACAATGCAAGCTGAAGTGTAAATTTCGTAGGTTCGGCGTAGAGTCTAAGGGTGCGTTTGGTTCTAGAGAATGTAGTCCATTTTTATTTTTATTTTCTTAGAAAATAAAAAACGTTGAAGAAAACGCGTTTGGTTGTGAAAATAGAAAATAATTTTTAGAAAATGAAAACGATTTTTAGAAACTGAAAACAAAAATGAGTGAAAATTTAAAAACATAAAAAAGATGTTTTTATTGAAAATGTTTTAGGAAAATAGAAAATATAAAAATAAGAGTTTTTAAATTTTAACCCGGGTTGGAATCCTTCTAGTGCCATTTTTTAAAAACTTTGGTTTATTTTCATATTTTATTTATTTATTATTATTATATTTTATAACTATATTTTATTTCAATTATTTAATAATTATTTTTCATTTCTATTTTGAAAAGTTATATACCAAACACATTCTCACTATTTTCATTTTTGAAAATAACTTTCCATCTTTATTAACCAAACATATTTTCTAATTTTTAGAAAATTAATAATGAAAACTATTTTTTAAAAATGAAAACAAAAATAAAAAATATTTTCTAGAACCAAACGGAGCTTAAGTTGATTACTTCAAACAGTATAAAAACAATGCAACTGGTTATCTATCGGAATTACTTGCATCGTTGAATTTTGTATTTGTTTAAATACATATTTGGTCCCTGCCAAATTTTAATGAATTCCAAGTACAAGTTTTAAATTCGTCAAATTATGTTTTAGTTCCTAATTGTTTGAATCAATACATTTTAGGTTTTATATGATTTCCAAGCTAGCCAAATTAAGCTTCGACTCTCATTTTTTTTTGTTTAAATACATATTTGGTTCCTGCCAATTTTAATATTAGATGATTAAATTTTCAATTTCGAAACCAAGTCTGTTTTTAGCCCTAGTGTTTTTTAATAGTTTTAAGGTGATTACAAAGTAATATATGTTCATACTTTTTCTTAACCCTTTAATAAGTCACACACGACTTGTAAACAAAGCTACTCGAACCTGAGTCCAAATCTCCTGTTATTATATCCTAAGTATGTCGTTTGTGATATTAACTTAATTAAATAATATGAAATTGTTGTAAATATGAGGTCAGACTTTTAAGTGAAATAACACATTCATCTAATCCATTATATTTTAACCATAATCATTATATTTAGTCTTAACTTGATTTTATATATTATATTTGATCATCCAAATATAATAGTTTAAATTAAACTACAATGATAAGATAAATTGATTAATCCAGATAAGGTACTGCAAATATCATTATAAAGATGATCTTCCCGGCATAATTTATTTCATTTACAATGTTAAGATTTAAATCTTTAATCTTACTAATATTATCTCGCTAAACTAATTCCCTTCTTAAATTTATTTTTTATAGGGAAAACTACACCACTGACCACCAAACAAATTGGGGATACCTATTTGGACCACCGAACTATAGAAATCGTCAATCAGACCACCGAACTTATAAAATCAACCTATTTTGACCACCGCCGTTAAAAACCTAACGGTGGAGTGACGGAACTGCCACGTGGCAATTGATGGAAAAATTTTAAAATTACACATTTGGTCCATGTTATTTACACATTCTTTCAATTTAGTCCTAATTTAAAATTAATAAAATAATAAATTATTTAATTAACTGGTGACACGTGTCAACACCTTATTGGAGGATTTTAATTATTTATATTTAATTTTATTAATTTATTTTCCCCTCCAATCAGGTGGTGACACGTGTCACCACCAACTTAGAGGAGAAAAACAAAATTTTCCTCATCTGCAGCCAGCAGGATTTTAACCCGGGGCAGTAAAGGGTAAAGCCAATGGCTTTGCCACTGCACCAAGCACAATTTTGTGTCAAAATTCTCCAGATATAATATATATATCTTATTAATTTCTACATTTATAAGCCAAAAGCTCAAACCCTAAATACTAATTTCACATATATAAATCCTAAACCCTAAACTCTAACCCTAAATATTTCAAACTAATTTCACGCTAAATATTTCAAATTAAACCCCAAACCCTAAAAAATTAAATTAATTCCACACTAAATATTTCAAATTAAACCTCAAACCCCAAACCGTAACCTTAAACCCTAAAATTTCAAATTAATTGCACGCTAACTATTTTAATTTAAACCCCAAACCTTAAATATTTCAAATTAATTTCACCCTAAATATTTCAAATTAAACCCCAAACCCTAATTAATTTGAATTTTTAGGATTTAAGGTTAGGGTTTGGGGTTTAATTTGAAATATTTAGGGTGAAATTAATTTGAAATATTTAGGGTTTAGGGTTTAATGCTTAATTTGAAATATTTAGAGTGAAATTAATTTGAAAATTTTAGAGTTTGGGGTTTAAGGTTTAATTCAAAATATTTAGCGTGGAATTAATTTGAAAATTTTAGGGTTTGGGGTTTAATTTGAAATATTTAGCATGGAATTAATTTAAAATTTTTAGGGTTTGAGGTTTAATTTGAAATATTTAGCGTGAAATTAATTTGAAATATTTAGGGTTAGAGTTTAGGGTTTAGAATTTATATATGTGAAATTAGTGTTTAGGGTTTGAGCTTTTGGCTTATAAATGTAGAAACTAATAAGAGATATATATTGTATCTGGAGAATTATGACACATAATTGTGCTTGGTGCAGTGGCAAAGCCATTGGCTTTGCCCCTTACTGTCCCGGTGTTGGGTTTTTTGCACGCTCGAATCGATCACCGAAACCGTCAAGGAGGGTTGTAAATGTTTGGTGGTTGAATTGGCTAAAACCGAAATAAAGGTAGACAATTTGCACGATGATTTTAGAGTGGTTCGACTACTCAACCGAGTCTACATCCACTACCTTAGCACACCACTAAGGATTTCCCAATTCACTCAACAATGAATTCGTCCCCTTTTCCAGGCTCAGGAGGAAACCGTTACAACCCTATCTTTTGGACTTGGCTAAGATAGAACCAACTCTAGTTTTTCTCTCAAGGCTAAACTAGAACCTCTCCTTTAACAAGGGTAAAAAAATGTAAACAAATAAACCTCACAAGGTGGGTGTTTACACAATTTAGCTCACAAGAAAGAGTGAAGGATAAAAACAATAAAAAATCACTCTCTACAGACTATGTACAAGAGAATAGTAAAATAAAGATTTAGACTCTAATTCTCTTGACCATATTGCTTGGATGTTGTCTCTTGCATTCTTCAAGTGTTCCAGCCTTCAATTTATAGTCCCAAATGAGTTTGTAGCCGTTGGGAATATTGCCGTTGGGAATATAGCCGTTTATAGCCGTTGGAATAGTACCATTTATAGCCGTTGGGAATAGTACCATTTATAGCCGTTGGAAATAGTTCCATTTATGGCCGTTGGGAATAGTACCATTTATGGCCGTTGGGAATAGTACCATTTATGGCCGTTGGGCTATTTCAAAATACACCGTATCGATACGGTTAGGCGTATCGGTACGAGTTTTGGCTACTGGAATTTTGGTAGTTTAAAAAACCTTTAAATATATTTTAAAACCATTCCAAAGCCTTTAAAACCCTTAAACATATTTTCAAGTTGTTTTTGACTAAAAACATATTTTAAATTCTTTTCAATTTAGTCCAAAACATTTTTCAAATATTATATCAAAACCTTAGTTCTACAATCTCCCCCTTTTTGATATAATAAAACCAACTTGAAAAATTTGTTTGGAATTCTCCCCCTTTAGCTTTAAAATTATGAATAAGAGATTAAGATATGAAATCATATAAAGCTCCCCCTTATTCATTTGAAAATTCAATTTTTCAAACCATTTCTCCCGCTTTATGTTATATCAAAAAGAATTTAAAATGACATTTAAGTTCAAGATAACATAGGAGGCAAAAAAAAAATTTGACACACTTAAAATTTTGGTTTAAAAAAAACTGGCTCCCCCTTACTCATTGCATCATATTAGGCTTAACAGATAATCCAAGACTTTAAACAAAAATTAGATAACCAAATGTATAAAATGAAGTAATTAAGCTTAGAAGTTACCCAATCTTCTTCTCATGTGTGATTTGAGCATTCTTTGATTTTGCTTTGCTTGCCATTGCTCCAACACACCTACAAAAGACATTCACTTGATTTTTGGTATCCAAATTGCTTTGGATCCATTTACGTTAGTCACAATGTCTTTAGTTCCCTTGGGAACCCATACTTGTCTAATCCTATAAGACTTTCTATTCCTAATAGGACAAGTATGTAAGGAATGACCATGATAATGGCAATGTGAGCATTTTGCCATTATGTGACAAGATGAATTATTGAAAACAATTTCTTTTTCTTTTGTTAAGCTTTCAAGCTTAACTTTCAAATCAAGATTTTCTTTTTCTAAAACATCTTTACTTGTTTTTGAAAACTCTAAATCATTTTTCAAAATTTCATTTTGGTTTTCAAAATCCACTTTTGTTTTTAAAAGAAAATCATTTTCAATTTCAAGTTTTGAAATCATTTTCTTAAATTTGGAATTCATGGTCTCAAATTCCAAAAATAATTCATCAAAAGCATCTTGTAACTCATCAAACGAATATGAATTTAATTCATTTGAGTTAGAAGATACCTTAGGCTCCTCGAGAGCCAAAACACCATCCACCTTTGGATTGGAGAGAAGGTTTACACATGATTGATCATCATCTTTCTTTTCTCCATTCTTGTTGCCATAAAGCTTCTCAAGTTTCTCCCATAATTCTTTGGCACTTTTGCATGTGGAGATTTTCTTGGAAACTTCTTCGTTAAGGCCACAATAGAGAATGTGCATCGCCTTGGTGTTTAGCTTTGACTTCGTGTCGTTGGCACTCCTTTGCTTTTTCTTCTTCTTTGGAGCTTCCAAATACCCATCTTCAACGATGTCCCAAACCTCATAGTCTTGAGACTTGATGAATAATTTCATGATATTTGCCCATTGGAAGTATGCTTCTCCTTTGAAGAGTGGAGGACACGAGATAGAGCGGCCTTCTTCAAATCTTGCCATTTTCTTGAACGGTTGGACTTCGAGCAATAGATCTTTACTCCCGGATGTTAGTCCTTCGATGGAGACGAGACTCTGATACCAATTGTTGGGTTTTTTGCACGCTCGAATCGATCACCGAAACCGTCAAGGAGGGTTGTAAATGTTTGGTGGTTGAATTGGCTAAAACCGAAATAAAGGTAGACAATTTGCACGATGATTTTAGAGTGGTTCGACTACTCAACCGAGTCTACATCCACTACCTTAGCACACCACTAAGGATTTCCCAATTCACTCAACAATGAATTCGTCCCCTTTTCCAGGCTCAGGAGGAAACCGTTACAACCCTATCTTTTGGACTTGGCTAAGATAGAACCAACTCTAGTTTTTCTCTCAAGGCTAAACTAGAACCTCTCCTTTTACAAGGGTAAAAAATGTAAACAAATAAACCTCACAAGGTGGGTGTTTACACAATTTAGCTCACAAGAAAGAGTGAAGGGTAAAAACAATAAAAAATCACTCTCTACAGACTATGTACAAGAGAATAGTAAAATAAAGATTTAGACTCTAATTCTCTTGACCATATTGCTTGGATGTTGTCTCTTGCATTCTTCAAGTGTTCCAGCCTTCAATTTATAGTCCCAAATGAGTTTGTAGCCGTTGGGAATATAACCGTTTATAGCCGTTGGAATAGTACCATTTATAGCCGTTGGGAATAGTACCATTTATAGCCGTTGGAAATAGTTCCATTTATGGCCGTTGGGAATAGTACCATTTATGGCCGTTGGGAATAGTACCATTTATGGCCGTTGGGCTATTTCAAAATACACCGTATCGATACGGTTAGGCGTATCGGTACGGGTTTTGGCTACTGGAATTTTGGTAGTTTAAAAAACCTTTAAATATATTTTAAAACCATTCCAAAGCCTTTAAAACCCTTAAACATATTTTCAAGTTGTTTTTGACTAAAAACATATTTTAAATTCTTTTCAATTTAGTCCAAAACATTTTTCAAATATTATATCAAAACCTTAGTTCTACACCCGGGTTCGAATCCTGTTGGCTGCAGATGAGGAAAATTTTGTTTTTCTCCTCTAAATTGGTGGTGACATGTGTCACCACCTGATTGGAGGGGTTAATAAAATTAAATATAAATAATTAAAATCCTCCAATAAGGTGTTGACACGTGTCACCACTTAATTAAATAATTTATTATTTTATTAATTTTAAATTAGGACTAAATTGAAAGAATGTGTAAATAACAGGGACCAAATGTGTAATTTTAAAATTTTTCCATCAATTGCCACGTGGCAGTTCCGTCACTCCACCGTTAGGTTTTTAACGGCGGTGGTCAAAATAGGTTGATTTTATAAGTTCGGTGGTCTGATTGACGATTTCTATAGTTCGGTGGTCCAAATAGGTATCCTCAATTTGTTTGGTGGTCAGTGGTGTAGTTTTCCCTTTTTTATATTACTAACCATAAACAAGTGGTTTATAAAAAAAAAACATAAACAAGTGAATTCTTTTCTTTTTCTGTTTTTTTTTCTTGGATGAAACTGTAATACAATGGAAAGTGGTAACCGGAGGAGGGGTACGCTTTTTGAGCAGATGATGGCGGTCGAGGACAGCCGGGATGCTCTGGCCGGTTTAACTCCCGAAGCCATTTTGGGAAACGCTAAGCGGCCTGAACAATTGCCGGCTCAATACCGCACTCTTCTGGAGATTATACGAGACGATGAGTCTAACAAGGAAAAGAAGAGCTGGAAAACGTTACGGGACAAGCTTAGGCTCAAGCGATCGGTCTCCGCCTGGACCTCCTCGGTTCATATCCCGACTTCTGATGTCATTGTTAATAGTAATAATACATCCTAGTTCTCGCGGCACGGTTCATTTTGTTCCCACATTGCTGACCCGACTCGTGTTGAGAACGGAGGTCAAAGTGCCCAGGTTTTAGACACGCCGGTAATGAACTCTCGGCCGCGATTGGCGCGGAGTGGTTCGGGACGGGTCAGGAACAATCGAGTCCAGAACGATATCGGCTTGCGGAGCAATGCTCCACCATCGAGAAGCTTCAGGTCAAAAATTACCGCGAGAAACGACATTGACAGCTGCAAAGATGATGACTCTCCCGTGGCGCGTAATGAAACGCACCAACTTGGAACGACATTAGCGCCGGATAGGGCATTATCTGCTAGAGAAGTGGCGATGGACAACGGCGGTAGGCCAACAGGCGCAGTGGAGGAGCCATTGAGGATGTCACTGATGGATTTTTTTGGAAGAAACGGAGCAGCCAACGAGGCTGACGGGAACAAGACACAGGACGAGCGACGGTGAAGAATACGGGGAGAAAGACACGATGAAAGCAAGCGGTGGGGTTCAACACACGTGTTGCGTGTGCATGGTTAGGCAAAAAGGTGCGGCGTTTATTCCGTGCGGCCATACGTTTTGTCGAGTTTGTTTGAGGGAGCTTTGGGGGTTTTTTATCCAAAAAAGAGAAAAGTTTCATTAAGCGTAGACAATACAACACGTACTAGACCACTCGTACAACAGGAGAAAAACATGCAATCCCATGTACGTGGAAATACAAAATGCAAAGCGTCACCACCAGGAAACGAACCTGGGAAACAAAACAAAAGACCAAGAACAAAGGCAAACAGTGCCTTGAAACACAAGTAAAACATAGAAACGAAACACAGCCTCGCAGGCGAGCCTAAGGATGAACCCTAACTAGAGGCAAAAACTAGAAAACGAAGTGATCTTCCTCGCCATCCTAGGACCTTAGATTGAGTTACGATTGCGGCGCCTAAGTGAGAGCTCCTTTCGGAGGCAGGCTCCCTTGTCGAAAGACTTGGGTCTTGTCAACTTGAGTGAAGCGATCGAAAAACCAAGTCTGGGGTTTGGAGTGGCGGGGATGCAAAAACCAGCAACAAATGCAACCTTCTGTCTGGAACTGGAAACACAAAAAGACGATAACAATGGCCAGCCGATAAAGGACCTTAGATCAAAAGTAGACAGAGAGCACTTTATGATCCTAGGGGAAGGACTTGTTGTGATCACCGTCTTTCGGTCCTTCCCTTCAAAAGTAGACATAAACCTTAGGTCATATTTGGTGTGGATAACCCACTGGGGGTTACCCGTCATGCCTGTTTCGTTCGCAACTGGATCAACAAAAGTCTTCGATAAGTTTGGATTAGGGGGGCTCTCCTCGACACTTAAAACAATCTCTACCATAGAAGATTTTCCCTGTCCATTAACTGGGGCCCGCTTAATATCCTTCGGAAGAAACATTGATGTGTTGGCAAAACCAAAGAACATAGGATTTAAAATCCCATGAAATCCGGTCCTTAGCTGCAGAAAAAGGTAAGACCCATAAAAGTTAATTTGTACTGCATGTATGGAAAGACTAAACAAAAAGAGAAAAGACCAAAAGGCCCTCGTCATCATGCCCTTCCCCATGCAAAGGCCGAAGGTGAAGACCTTCTCCATTGAAGCTTCAGGCACTTTTCTGGCAAGCAAAGCAGCTGCAAACCAAGATCTGATGAGTCTCGCAAGGCTACCTATTTTCTTTTCCCCGACGAACTCGGCACCGCTCAAAAACTTGTCGATCTTTCTTCCGTACCAAAAGGAGCTATCGAACCAAAACTCATCTCCCTTGGGGTTTCCAACAACCATAACAAAGAGATACTTAACCGAAGGAAAACTATTATGTTCGGGACCGAGCCGAAGACCATACTGGCCTTCCCTTCCAGTGACAACTCCCAAGCAAGGCCTTCATCCCCCAACCTCTCACTTCCACCTAACTTCCTTCACCACCTCAAAAACTCTAGAGGAACGATGGAGCCTCTTGGTGGGGGAAAGCCACACAACCGATATCACAACCGAGCAGGACCTCAAACAGTTTTGCAGACTAGCAAAGGAAACAGATGAGGTTTGAGATCGAAAAGAAAAAGAACCAAACCATGACCCTAGGGCCTAAGAGCCAAAACAAGAGAGAAGGGAGCGCTTCTCACTCATCATTTTGAGGGAGCTTTGGGTTCAGCGTGGAAACTGTCCGCTCTACAATGGCATAATCCTGAAAATTCTTGATATCTTTTAGTAATTTTCTCTTCTTTTGTTAATTTATGAAAATTTTCCCTTTTTTTAATTATTGCTTGGGTTTTTGTATAATCCCAAATAAATGATGTTAATTTTACATTTATTCTTATAGGCTTAGTTACCCAAATATTGTCCTCTAATTGTTTTTCCATCAATATGGTCCTCCCAAGTTTATTTTCAGATATATGGTTGATTACTGTAGCCAGTGGCGGAACATTGGGGGGTTTAAGGGGGTATGGTCCCCCCCCCCAATTTTTTTTTTCATTAGGAAGATGATAGAATTTTTTTAGAAAAAAGGTAAAATTACCTTTATAATCCCTTTAAAATTTGAAAAATTTTAGTTTGGCCCCCCTCAAAATTTTTAATTTCACTTCAGCCCCCTTCATAAATTTTCAGTTTTTCAAAATTTCATTTTGGTCCCCCCCTTTATAAATTTCTAGTTCCGCCCCTGACTGTAGCGGTCAGAAGTCGGACTACTTTCACCCTGTTTTTAAATAGTATTTTATCAAAAAATATTAAAAAATGATGTTGCACTCGTCTTTTATTGTTCCATGCACTACATGTGTGAAAAACATTGTTTGAAGTCGGACTATAATCTATCAAAGTTCATTATTTTAATATTAAAATGGAAGTCACTGTTTGAAGTCGGACTGCAATCTATCTGACTTGTTACAACAAAGAACAATATTTGTGAAAATAAACTTAGGAGGACCATATTGTTGGGGGAAAATTGGAGGACAATATTTGAGTAATTCTTCCATTTTTATATGGACCAACATAACATAAAAATTTAATCATTGAATTTATTTTAGTAGATATTTTAATAAATAATAATTTTAGTTTCAATAATTTTTGGTAATATTATACATGTGCTGTGGGTATCTTTGACAAGGATATTTACAATTTACGTATAGAGTACTAAAATTTACTAAAATACTAGTAATAAATACTACAACCAATTGAAATTTCAAATGTTAGTGAAGATATTAATGATGTACAGCTTGCAGCTCTGATATCTGTTTGGGGCACAGTTAATAGAGGACGGAAACACAACTGTTGAGAAAATGCCCCTTTTAGTTATTTTTAGTGAAGATATTTTTTTTTAATTTTTTTATATACAAATTATATAAACAATATATATAATTTTTTTAAAAAATTAGGGTGTCTAAGTCGCTCCGCCCATGCATGTACTTGACATGAGAATCAATTCTCAACTAGAACTCTGTGCAGATATGGACATACAAAACTCTTAAAATTTTGTAATTTTACACTTTTATATTTTTAATATAATTTTTTAGTAGTTCCAAACCTGTTTCTGATATTTTAGTGGCCTATGGGCGAACTTAAAAAATAGGCCCCTAATGAAGGGTGAGCGTTCGATCGAGTTAAATTGAGTAAAAAAATTTCAAGTTATGCGAGTTTACGAGTCCTTACGACTCAAACTTAAAAAATTATCTACTAAATACTAGAATTTTGAGTTATTAGAATTTTTAATTTACAACTCAAACTTTATTTGAATTTGTTTTCGAGTCAAGACGAGTCGAGTTGAAAAAATCAATTTTTTCGAGTCAAGTGGAGTTTTGCTCACCCTTTCCCCTAATAACGAGTATTGGAAAAAAAAATTTGAAATTAGATCCTTAGTAACAAGTGATATATAAAAAACGAGTCTCTATTAACAAATTTTGAAAAAAAAAATGAATTTTAAGAGTATTCTTGTAATAACAAATATAGGAAAAATGGAAATCTAATAACAAGTATTGAAAAATTAAAATTTAAGAGTATGCATGTAATAACAAATATTAGGGAAAATAGACCATAAATAACAAATATTGAAAAAAATTGGACTCGTAATAACAAGTATCGAAAAAAATAATAATTTAAGAGTAGGGTCTTAATAACAAATATTATAAAAGATAGGCCCCTAGTAACAAGTATTGAAAAATTGGTCTCATAATAACAAGTATTAAAAAATTTGTACCCTAATAACAAGTATTGAAATAACAATAAATAATAAAAAAATGGGTCCCTAATTATAAGTATTAAAAAAATAGCCTATAATAACAAGTATTGAAAAAAATTACTCCTTTAATAAAAAATATTAAAAAAAATAAAATTTAAGAATAAAACTCTAATAACAATTATCAAAAAATTTAATTTTAAATAATAAATATTAAAAAATATTCAACCTTAATTATAAATATTCAAAAAAATAAGCCATGAGCAGGGTAGGGGACCTAGGCAAGCGCCTCTATTGCACATGCCTAAGGACGACTCTGAGTAGTTCACACCCTTTATATAAAATCTTGCGTATGTCCATGTCTATGGCAATTGTTCCACTCTGTTGCCCAATACAAAATATCAGTACAAGCCATACATACTCCCAAGTTGGGCATATTTGCTATTCGGGAGCGGGGGCAGAATAGGGATGGCAAAAATACCCGGTCCCGACCCGACCCGAGGTGCCCCAACCCGACCCGACCGGGTATTTTTCCTAAAATTTCGGGGATCGGGGCGGGGCGGGGCGGGGCGGAAAAAGCATGAAGTCGGGGCGGGGCGGGTTCGGGTATTTGCTAGAAATTCCCCGCCCCGCCCCGCCCCGGTATATTTTTATATTTTTATATATATTTTTATTATATTTATAAAAAAATATCATTATATTTAAATATTTTTATGTGTTTTGAGCTATTTTTTGTTTTTGTTTTGGTTCGTACATTTTGTAAAATTTTGTTAGATGTTGTTCAAGTTTTGATATATTCGATTCTAACGGTCAATGATTCAAGTTTATTCTTTTAAATATGTAGTTTAACACGTGTATAATTTAAAATTGGTTTTATTTTATTTTTTTATATAAGTTTGAAGTCCCTTGAAACCATAATTTGTGATTGTGGTGGAAGATTGGTCGAATCTAACATTTACCGTCGACGAAGATTATTTTTTTTTTAAATTTTTCGGGGCGGGGTCGGGTTTAAGGGTTATTGTATCGGGGCGGGTCGGGGCGGGTAAATTAATATTTTTATTCGGGGCGGGGCGGGGTCGGGTATAGTATCTTATAGGTCGGGGCGGGTTCGGGGCGGCCAAAAACCCGCCCCGCCCCGTTGCCATCCCTAGGGCAGAACTAAATTTATCTAAGATATGTCGTTTTTTTAACCATATTTAAAATAAATTAATTATTTATAAATGAGTCTGAAATCTATATGTTTCTAATTTTTTTTATTTATAAATTACATAAAAATAGTTTTTTTTTTAAATATTAAAGTGTCAATAGACACCTCAATTATCTATATGTTTCTAATTTTAAGTTGGGCATAGGAGTTGATGCACAAAGGCCAAATCAAAGCTGGCTTCATCGCTACTTTTTTTTCCTCGGGAAAACTACATATTTGGTATCCACTTTTATTGTGTTTTATTTTAATATTTAATTTTTTTTAGTTAAATGGTACATAATATTATGTTTTCTTTTTTTTTCTTCGATATATAGCCTTTAAAAAATTAACAAAAGACTGATTAAGTGAAAAAATCACAAGTAGCAAGTTGTCATGTCATTTTCTCTCTCCTAGTTAGCATATCACATTGACTAAAATTATAAAAAAATCACGCATTACATGTTAACTAAGAGAGAGAAAATAATGTGGCTGCCTATTATGTGTGATTTTTTCTATCCTAATCAATTTGACACGTATCATTTTCTCTCTCTTAGTTAACATGCCACATCAACTAAATTATATAAACAAAAATCACACGTGACATGCTGACTAAGAGGGAAAATGATGTAACAACTTGCTATGTATAATTTTCTCTATCCTAGTCGACATATTATTTGTTTTTAACGACGAAATACCAAAATAAGAACGAAACATAACATTAGATACCATTTTACCAAATAAATAGTTAAAATACCAAAATTTTAATACGAGAATAAGTAAGGTACTATTTGGGTAGTTTTCCCTTTTTTGCATTTTCATTTGGAAATTGAAAGCCAACAACTTGCTTATCAAGAGTCAACCAAAAGTTGAGGAGTGCTTGGCTCAATTCAAAAATTGTCTGACTTGTACTCGACTCAACTTGATACTCGATAAAATTTTGTTTAATTTGTGCTGGTTAAAAAAAACTTGTTGCTTGACTTGACACATTATCCGTTAAGCTCGCAAAATTTTTTGCCTTGTTTTTTAAAATATATGTAAAATCTAGTAATATAAACATACATTAACAAAATTAACTAAAAATGATCATAATAGTGTGTGAAGCAATTCCAAAATCTAAACTCCAAAACAACAATGCACAAATACACCAAACCAAAATATTCTACAAAATTAACAAGCTGCCTGTGAACTTATCGAGTCGAGTTAGACTTTGCTCGACTCGTTAAAGTCTCGAGTCAAACATTGACCGAGTCGAACTTGAACTGTTCACAAGCTACTCAACTCGGTTAGTACCCCTACCAACAGCTATGGAAGTGTAAAACCATTAAAAAAAGACAAAGTTGTATCTCCAAAATCCAAATACCCCTGTGATGCAATGCAAGAGAACCCAACTCTTGCCGTTTTAGGCCAAAAGGCTGAAAGATAAACCCCAAGTGAGAATTCTTTGGCATGCAAAACAATTCCCTATAATACATTCACATCTATTGGAAAAATGGATCTAACTTTGTGTGCAACAAGGTGGAAGGAAAAAGTTCGACACGATACGGTAAAAGGAAAGGAAAAGAAAAACAAATTGCACCTATGTTGGAATTTTGGCACTCAAAAAATCCTTCCATGACACGAGTATCGGTGCCAGACCTAAGCAATTACCCCAATGATCATAACGTAATATCGGACAAAGGCAGCTATACAATAAACCATACCTCATACAGGTTCAGCTCACACATGCATTAGCAAAAGATGTGGCACAACATAAAACTTGATGTTCATGCTAGTCACCATCTTACAAATCTTATGCTTCTAAAATATATCTTGATATACTAAGTGAATACATAAATTCTCCTGGTGAAAGCATTGATTAGGTCTTTTCCAACACTGAAAGAAAATAAGTGGATCTCGAATATCATGTCATTTATAGCCTCATAAAATAAAGCACATATTAGACAAATATTATACCTGTAGAGTACTACTATTTGGAAACATAAAACACTTTGATGTGTTTTATGAATTCCAGGAGCCCGACGAAAAAAGCAGCGTCAGACCCAGGAATGATACAGGAACCGCCGGATTTAACCAAGACAGAGAAGAGAGCAAAGGGCTACTGGGGGGGGGGGGGGGAGTTTTCAGAAGAACACTTATCTACTCAGCCTTTGGTTCTCATAATTGTGATGCTGCCTTTTCCTCCTTCGGTACGAATTTTAGTTTTGCCAACAACAGGCTTCCCGGAAAAAGCAGAAGTTGGGAAAGCATCAGCAAGATTTTCATTGCTTTGTTTTGATTTTGATGGTGGTGGAGTTTGGATTCGCTGGTTTATATCCTTCAGGGTAACATCTCCGTGGAAACCGCAGGGTTTAATGAAAGCAAATGGGTAGGCAACAGATGATGCTACCTTAGAGGGCATCCGAATGAAAGACTTCCTACCTAAATGATTAAAAAAAATCCGATCTGACAGTGTTAATCTCAGTTAGAGGTAAAATTTTAGTTTAAAACGAAGGCAGGTAATTGAATCCTGCTTAAAGGACATGGTAGTTGAAATAGAGACACAATTCATATAAGCTTATACTTCTCCTTTATAACAACGGAAGGGAATAGATGGATGGATTGATACTTGATACAGGAGATAGAACGTGCTGAGACATGACAATCGAAAGGAAAACAAAATTCAATAGAAATAAACAAGAGGGTAATGTTACCTTTCAGAACAACATTTCCAAGAGTTCGAGTTGCCTGCTTTTGAACAGCATCAGCCCCAGACTCAAGTTGGACATGGCAGAACTCTATGAACAGAGAGTCAAGTTTCATCATGAAGTTAAGAAAATGTGCAACTTAGAGAGTGAGTGATGGAACAATGACACATGTTCTTTTTTTTAATGAAGATAAGAACAGCACGCTATGTACAATATCTTCAGAAGAAAAGGACTCGTACCTGAAGTATCAATTTTAACATCGGATGCACCAGTAAGATTCCTGAATCTCACATTATAAAGCAATCAGAACACATTCATACCATGATCAAACAAAAACACTGAAAGTCCATAGAGGCATACATATCATCAGAGCTAAGAAGCATCTCCGTTTCGTTAAAATATTCAGCAAGCCACCCGTCACATGACTGATCTAAGCCATCATAACTCGAGCCTGATGCATCTTCTGCAATATTTTCTTATGATTAAAAACCCAATTGTGCTTTTGAATCAAGTTTGTTCTTATTTATATGAAAATGGGATTGCATTAGAAACCTGAAAATCCAGCAACCCACTCAGATGCATCGGGTAAGACCTCTTCAATCAAATTATCCCTTTCCTAAGTATGGAAGGAAGAAACAAATAATAAGACATAGCAATAACCATGGTACATTTTAACCAATATTCATAAATATTGACTTCATCTCTTGAGAAAGTAACCATGCATATTTTTCAAAGGCCGCCGGAACAGGCAGAAGTCCAGAACTTGTTTTAAATAACTAATGAATTGTAGAAACAATAAAATTTTTGAAAATATCAACAATCTCTAGCCAGTAAATGGATGCACAAAATAATCCGGACAATAGAGTTTTCATTCTCAGTAATACAAAACAACTAGGGTCAACTAATACGTTTTTAGCATCATGATTCACATCTAGTATATCAATCCATGTCAGCTATTCAAAAATCAAAACAAAGTTGAAAGATGGAAGTTTGGAAAATACGACATGCTTCTTTAATGTTCACAGGATTAGAAGAGTTATCTAGCACTCACCCTTGATTTTAGGAAAGCAGATGGCATCTCGTCACACATAAGGGAAGAATCTGCTGCATGAGTGTCAAATTGAAGCATTCTACGCCTTTTAAATTGCGAAGCAGTCTCCCTCTTATCCTCTGTTTCCTTGCTCATATCATCTGAAAGGTCACAATCTTATTAGTTATTACTTCTAAAGGAAAGAGAGGAACGGGTGTTACAACTTACAATGACGTTTACAAAGAATGTCAAGTAACAAAGATTACCATTACGAGTAACATGGTATGACAGATCCCCACATTCCTTAACAGGGGTTGTTTCATCAAACATGTAGGAAAGGTCTTCCTCGTTCAAGGTCACTTGGTTCCATGAACCTTGGGAAGCACCTGCTCGGATATTATTTCAGACATCAGTAATCTATTGTCTTGAAACTTTTTACTCACTTTAACTAGATAATCTCAGGCGATAAATTACCAAAATCGTTGTTCTTTTGAACATCAGAATTCTCCCCGTGCCAATTCCAAGGGTCCCTGTAACCGATCAAACAATAAACAAAAAATGTGTAAAGCAATCAGGCCAAAGCTAAGAGGCAATGCTGACTTCACAATGAATCACCCAATACTTTACCAAAATGGAGTCCATGCTCCATTTTATCAGCATTAATCAAATCCTAAACTGGGGTTCTAAATAAATTAGGAATTAAATCACCAACATTATCTATAAAACTAAATTAAACATTTCCACCTCACAAGTAAAACAACAAAAAGGGAAAAAAGTGAAAATTGAAGCATTGGATCCACTTTATGATCAAAACAAATTTCACATGTAGAATAATAGAAAGGACACATGTACCATTTAGATCTAACAACAAGGAAAAGGGATCATAATCTATATGTTTTTCAGCATTGATGTTTAAGTTTAAGCTAATCAAAAAGCAAAAGAACAAATCAGAAAACACAGTGACCCACCATTTTAATGAGAGCCCACACCTTCATTCTTTCAATTTAGAATTTTAGTCACAGACTCACAGTACAAAAATACAAATCCCACTGCAAAAATTATAAAAAAAATGAAATCCAAGAACACCCTTAAAAACCCTCAAAATCAAGCAAAAACCCATTTCAGAAAAACCAGCATTGATCCCAGAAAAATGCAAATAAATTGTTATAAAGCAAAAAAACAAAAACCCAGAAGCAATATCATGCATTTTTAAAGCTAAATGAGTTCAAAGAGAAAAAGAACTTTACTGATCATAGTTGTAATCCATTTTCTTCTGCTTCCCTTCAAAAACTGAATCAAAACACACCCTTTTCCTCCCCTAATCTAAGTCTTCACTTCTTCAACAACACGCTCGAAGTAGCCGTTACACAGAGATCGACAATTATTTTCTTTTTTTTTCCCACTATTAATCTAAGCGAAGCAAATAGCTCACCCACAAATATAGATGTGAATTACTAATAAATACTAAATAAATAAATACAAATACCGATATTTTTACTTATAAAGCAGTGGAAAGCAGCACTTACTGCTACTTCACAGCAGCCTTTACTCTTTGGCCTTTACTTGAGATATGCGCTGTAATATCTATGGTCGAAACAAAACAGAAAAGAAAAGCGTTATAATAGATTGTTGTAAGAATAATTTTTTATATGTATTTTACATAAGTTTACCTAAAAAAAAATTATATCACATACCACTCAATTATGGTATTTGACTCGAAAATACTATTAAACTTAAAAAAAGTTTAAAGCTAACACTGAACTTTAATTGGTGACTCGAAAATACCACTCTGCCGTCACCTCTTAACGTCACATGAAGTCAAAACGACATCGTTTTGGTGCAGCTATTTTGAAGCCTAATTTAGCCCAAAACGACGTCGTTTTGCTAAAAGAAAAATATTAAAACTATGCGATTTTGTACCCTGAACCTCCAAATACAATGACTAAGTTTTATCTACTGAACCAACATAACATTATATAATATTTTACCACAAATATTATATATCTAAAACTAGTTAAGGATAATTTAAATTATTTTATAAAATAAATAATATTAATATATAAAAATGTAAATATATATTATTTGCATAAATATATATGTATATCAATAAAAATATATTATTTTTATATATTATTAATAATATAAAATATATTATTTTTCAAAAAAACCCAAAAAATTTATAAAACAATATATTTATATTATTAATAATATATAAAAAAACTCTAAACCTAAGTTATTAACCCACAAACCCCAACCTTCAAACTTCTAACTTTAGAGTTTAGGATTTAAGGTTTAAGGGTTTTTTATATATTAATTTTATGAATATTTTTATTTTTTAAAATAATATATTTATATTATAAACAATATATAAAAAATATAAAAATAAAATATTTTTATTTAAATTATATAAACTTATCAATTTAGTTCAACCAAATTATTTTATAACAAAATAATACTATAAATAATAATATATAAATAATATAAAATATATTATTTACACATATATCAATAAAAATATATTATTTTTATATATTATTTTTAAAATAAAAAATATTCATAAAAATAATATCTTCATATTATAAATAAAATATAAAAAATCATAAACTCTAAACCTCGAACCATAAAGTTTAGGGTTTCATGTTTAGACTTTGTAGTTTAAGGTTTAAGGTTTAAGGTTTTTATATAATATTTTATAATATAAATATATTATTTTTATGAATATTTTGAAGTTTTTGAAAATAATATATTTATATTATAAATAATATATAAAAAATAAAAACAATATACTTTTATTTATATATTTTTTATATATACAAATATATATTTTATATTATTTATATATTAATATTATTTTTAATATTATTTATTTCATAAAATAATTTGAATTAATCTCAAGTAGATATATAATATTTGTGGTAAAACATTATATAAAATTATGTTGGTTTTGTGGTTAAGGTTTAATTTTTTTTCTAAAGGTTCTGGGTTCAAAACCTCCCAACTGCATGATTTTAATATTTTTCCTCCAGCAGAACGATGTCGTTTTAGGTTAAATTAGACTTCAAAACAGCCGCACCAAAACGACGTCGTTTTGACTTAACGGAATGTTAAAAGTTAACATCATAGTGGTATTTTCGAGTCACATATTAAAATTCAGTGTTAGTTTTGAACTTTTTTTAAGTTTGGTGGCATTTTTCGAGTTAAGTGTCATAGTTGAGTGGTATGTGGTGTAGTTTACAAAAAAAATTAAATCTTTGTATGAGAAATCAAACATTGTTTTTAATTTATTAACTGATTAATTCAAATCAAATACTAAATAATTTTAGGGAAAACTATTCAATTAGTACCTCAGCTATTGTCGAAATGTCGTTTTAGTACTCCAATTATTTTTTGGCAAAATGATACTTAACGTTATGTTTCATTTTCAAAAAGGTATTTTGCCGTTAAAATTTAACAGCACGCTGACTAGGAGAGAGAAAAATCACATGTGGCAGCCTACCACATCATTTTCTCTCTCCTAGTCATCATGCCACATGTTTTTTTATGATTTTTATCGATGTGGCATGCTAACTAGGAGAGAGAAAATGATATAGCAGTTTGTCATGTGTGATTTTCTCTCTCATAGTCAGCACACAATTAGTTTTTTTAACGGTGGGGTACCAAAATAAAAACGAAACGTAATTTTAAGTACCATTTTGCCAAAAAAATAGCTGGAGTACTAAAACAATATTTCGGCAATAATTGGGGTACTATTTGGGTAATTTTTCCATAATTTTATTATGAGACCAATTTTAACCTAATTTGTTAACCATACGAAGATTTCCTACTTGTATTTTTGCCTTTTCTAAGGTTTTTTCGCCCGGAAATTGATTTGCGCGACTAATTATGGAGCGCGTGTCAACGATTGAAATTGGGTTTGAAAATTGTTTTGGTAAAATAAAATAAATTTAATATAAAAAATATTTTGATACGTAAGTTTGTGTAAAGTTTATAATTTTTTTTTTAATTTTAGGGTTTAGAGATTTAGGTTGTGTGTTAGGCTCGATGTTCACTCAACCGTTGCTTGTCAAGTTGTAGAGAATATGTAATTTTGGGTGTTAGTGGTGGAAGCAAAAGATAGACAAAATTGACACACAATTTAGAGTAGTTCGATTTTCTAACCAAAGCCTACATCCACTGCCTTAGCTACCTACCAAAGATTTCACCAATTTACTAAGAATTCTTCCCCTTTTTTAGGCTAAGGAGGCAACCATTTACAACCTAGACTCACTCACCAAGCCTAGCAACCAAAGCTCACAACCCGAGCTTTGAACACACTCTTAAACAAGATAATTCTAAGGAAACGAAATCTCTCTACAAAGGTTGATGTTTGCACACTAAAGCACTCACTCAAATACTAGTATACTTGACTCTTGAGCATACATTGACAATTTGAGCTTACAAGTGTTTGTTTATACAAGGAATAAAAATTTAAGCACAAAGACAATCTTTGCATTATAATGTTGTTGACAATAGGATCATTAGTCTTCCATAGATGCTTGGAGGTCCCTTTTATACTTCCATTTGAGTTGCTAACTGTTGGAGACCGTTGAAGTTGAATTGGAGTCGTTGGGGCCTTTATTTCTTGCAATAAATGCAGTTATGGAGCTGTCCGTATCGATACGCGGGTAGCCGTATCGGTACAACCTTCTTCAGAAACTAACAGTTACGCTTTGTGGAGCAACTCGTATCGAAACGACTCCGCTTGTTTCAGTATGCTCGTATCGGTACCGTATTGATACAGATGTTTGTTAACCTGCAAGGAACTAGCCGTTGGGGTTTTTTTCAAATAGCCATTAGGCTTGACATGTAGGCGTATTTAAACACTGGAAGGCGTATTGAAACGCTTGACCTCCGTATCGATACGACCTATGCCTATATCGATATCGATTTTGACAGAATCAAGACATGTAGCTTAAACCCTTAAGGTGTATCGAAACGGGTATGCCCGTATCGGTACGGTCGAGCTGAATCTTTAGTTTGGCTACTTTAAAACATTTCAAGCACTACCAAAATCTTTTGAAAACTCCTCAAACATAATTTCAAGTTGTTTGGACTTAAAAACATTTTTGAAATCTTTTTAATTTAGTTCAAAACTACTTTTCAATTATTATATCAAAACAAACATCTCAACATTGTGGTTTAGAGTTTAGAGGTTTAGGTGGTAGGGTGTAGAACTTAAGGTTTATAGTTAGAATTTAGAGTTTATTATTTAAGTTTTATGGTATTAGGGCTAGGTGTTTAGGTTTTAGATTTTATAACTTAAATGTGAAGAGTTGTGTAAAAAAAATTCTACACAGATTGTGTATCAAGACATAATTCATTTAAAATTATAAATACAACTATATGATGTATCTATTTTATATAAAATTTAGAATAATTACACCTTTGAAGGAAGAGTTGTAAGAGGCGTGTGGTAACCGACGAAGCTAGTTCAAAAGTAAGTAGTTTGGTGTTGTTTAAACAATTTTCGAGTTCAAAATATTTTGTATACGAAAAAATATTACAGTAAGATTCACTTACTAAAATTAGATATACAACATGTATCGGTTTATTTCGAGTAAAATCCTGAGAAACAAGAAGAATAACCAAAAAAAGAGCGTGGTGTTGGACTTCCACAAAATATTAAGTAGAAGGATGAGTTTATCACGTGCGACGAACATTGATGAACACCACTAACGATGAACACCATTAATTTAAAAAAAAAAATCTAAAGAACTAAAATTATAATTTAAATTATCTCTTAAAAAATAAAAATCAAATTTAATAGTTACTTTATAATATTTTTTAATAGGTTAGAATTAAATATACCCAATTCTCCTAAACCCTAACAAAATTAATCTCTTAAAAAATTATTAGTCATTTGATAGAAATCAGTTTAAACCCAAATTTAATAGACGCTACAACCATGTGAACATGCGGGTATATTTGATTCTAATTTATTAAAAAATTATAAACTGATTTTTATTTTTTTAAGAGATTGATTTTGTTAGGGTTTAGGAGAATTGGGTATATTTGATTCTAACCTATTAAAAAAATATTATAAAGTAACTATTAAATTTGATTTTTATTTTTTTAAGAGATAATTTAAATTATAATTTTAGTCCTTTAAATTTTTAAAATTTTAAAAAAAATTAATGGTGTTCATCAGTGCTTATCATTAGTGGTGTTTATCAATGTTCGTCGCTCGTTGTATAATTTTCTTAAGTAGAAACATAAGATGGTGGGGCCGTCGGTCGTGTATTTTAGTTGGGAGTAGTGAATTGAGAAATTGACCTTTTATAATGGGCCCTTTGATTTTACCAAAATATTAATGAAATCTATTTTGTTCGTCTCGATGGAATTTATTATTTTAGATCATGATAATTTATTGCAAAATTTAATTTACTAAAAATTAAAAGTTCATTTGACAATTTAAAATAAAAGAACATCGAATTTTCTTTGCATAAATGACACGTTACATGTATCCTATAATTAACCAAATTGTTTTAATTTTTATACTTTTTTTATTCAATTAAGTTGTATAATAATGCATTAGAATCTAATAAGTGTTTCAATGGAAAAATAAATGATGTTCATCCTAAAAAATACGGGTTCAAATTGCTTTGTCTACAAAGTATATGCCCATTGTATATACAGATACTTGTATAAAAAAGAAAAGTATCTAATCACAATTTTTTTTCATAAATTATGCCTTATTTTAAAAATATATTATATTATAAAAATTGTATAAAATCACTATTATTGCTTGGCATATATTCTGCCTAATTTATTTATTTTTAATTAACTTCAACAATCTCTAGAGCAATCTCTAGAGTATGTGGTTAAAGCTCTCAGTTGACTTCAAAAATTGAGCAATCCTAAATATCGATCTATTGTACAAAAAAAATTATCCTTCTTGTACTAAGAATACTCATGCTTCGCACCAAAAATTATATACATCTTGAGTCTTAATTTTATAATTTAAACCTAGAGGCTTTTATCCTGAACAAATGTCGGGATTTGAACTCATACAAAATGAAACAATATGAGCATTTTTAACCACCTATCGAATTAATAGATCTCTATTTGTGAACATACTTTGGTATATCAATATACTTATTTTTTAAGCAACTTAATTTCTTATTTCATTATTTCCAATTTCCTTCCACTTTCAAGGCATGCACACTAAGCTTGACTCAGCCAACTCGTTATTGTTGAGTGAAAGAGAGGTGATCGGGGTTGAAAGAAACGATCCATTATATTAAATATGGATTTTTACCTTTTACAAGTAGACATTGCCGGAATGTTTATCTCTTGACATCGAACAATCCCGGCCGCTCCACCGTAGCACAGCCATCTCTCACTACCCTTGTTCATATTCCATCTCACTCTATGCACTGCCACAATCTTGGGCGGAAATGTCTCGATTCCGCTTTCAGCTTCTTTCCCGGACCCTGCTTTCTCTTTTTTCATTGGTTCTTCGGTTCTCAATGCCAATGCTTGATCAGCATCGGCTTTCTTCTTGCCTTCACTTTCAGATTTTTGTTTCCGTTTGGCTTTCAGAGATGCCAATGTTTCCTCGAGTTCGGATTCCACACCGGGATCGTTGCCAACACGAAGTGCTGAAACAGATTTAAGACATGTTGGCTGTTACGAAAGAAACAAGGAATATCTGATTGGCAACTCAGTTGTGAAAGCTTACCTAAAGTTTGTTTAGTAGAAAATGGAACTATTGCCTTCCTGTCCTCCTTTGCATTTTTTCCCGGGTTTGACTTGGTTAAGAAGGCACGCATGGATCTTTGGCCATCCCCACAATCATTATTCGGCTTCTTCAACGGCAAAGGAATATTTGGTAATGGAGTGTTAACTATTACAGCGGAATCCTCCTCGGTAAAGGATCCACATGCAAAATGCGGGGTTCGATTTCGCGAAAAATCTTTGTCCACCGCTTTTGATGTAAGCTGGTTATAGAAACAAAATATCAATCGAGGCAAAAACTTGGAAGAAGCGGCTCATGGATACAAGACAAGCGGTTTTAAATTTTATTTTGAAGGAAATTTCAAGCAGTGATATCACAGAATTTCTTGATATGCAGCATCAATGAAAGCACTCGAATAGTTTTACACTGCCAGTTGACTAAAACTAAGGGCTAAGGCTCTGTACCTTAGGAAGTGAAAGTAAACATGATTTGAAAGTTGAGATATGCAGAAGGTTAAGTAACAAAAATAACTCGAATAAGTAATTCTCGACCAGTCCCCAATATGAATTCTCAATGGAGAAAGAAAGAAAAGAAAATATTTATATCTTGGAAACAAAGTCTGTGGGGGAAAAGTATGGCAAGCATTGAAATAAAGGTAAACTAACTCACCTGAAAGCACGTCGCAGTACCATCTGCACCGCAATATGCAACCATGCCTAAAAGTTATATTCACCAGTCAATCAAAATTTGGAAATGACAATTTGAAAACCAAGTTGTTCACCATCCCACTTTAATAGTAAAATATTACATTTGTAACTGCCAACAAAAATTTGCAGTGACATAAAAAGACAAAAAAGACAGATTCTGAATATCTAAATAGACATGTAATGCTGCAGCATAAATACTAGATCGATCATTAGCATCTCACAAACTGGAAAAAAAGTAGTTTGTCGCATGTAGAACAGTTTTATGCTCGCAAACGATTTAATCTAAAGAATGTAGAGCCCAAGTAATAGAGCATCCACCTTGTAGGTTGGAGCAAAATTTCTTTCTATTCTATGAGACTATGCCTACACAATTTTTTGGCACATTTCTAGTCAAACAGTATTAACCATACACTCAATTCACTTTGCTATCCTTTATATAATCTTTTTTTAGCATATCTTATTCTTTAAAAGGTTTTCCAATTTCTGCATACCTAGATTTTTCCCCCTTACTAGCAGATTAGGTCCACGGCAAGTTTTATATTAATGAAAGCAAAAGTTAATAATGTAAGAAAATCACTGCCTAGCATACCTGTTAATCGTGACACGTGTACACTCCAGATAGCAAAGGATGAACAATTATAAAGGTGCAGTCCTTGTTGCTTGGTCCCCCCATAAGGTTTTCCTGTGACTGGAACATCACATGCTGCATGAACTAAGCTGAGCAGTCTCATTGTTCCATCGTCAAAGGATATCATAACACATCTACAGACATGAAAGGTTGCCTCAATTCTAGTTGAAGAGAAGACCATCAATTCCAATGAAAACAATAGGAAAGCCGTCATGTACAACCTACCTTGGTTCTGGCAGCCAATCCACGCTATACATGAACTTTGGTACTGGATGGATATCCCACAACGGAAGAAATGGATCACTGCAAACACCCATCAAAACAAGAGCTCTTAAGGAACATGTAATCATGCTACCATAGCATCTTGAACAGGTTAAATTCTTAGAGATAAGTGCACAATACAACATCCATATATACACACACGAAAAACACAATGTATCGAGAGAACATGTTTTGAGTGGTTTTAGTCAAAAGGAACCCACTATTCAGGATCCCTTTCCTTAAAACAACGGAAACCTATTTTACAGTTAACATATGCAAGCAAATGTGTCCTAAATGAAATCCTAGAGAATTACAAATCGTTTAGAAGTACTAAGTCCAAACTTTCAATAATTCAGAACTTAAAAGGGAAATAGGAAATCGCTATGGTGCCAACTGAGCTTAAACTCTTGAACATATAAAATTTGCAAGTTCCCACTTAAGCCAGATCAACCAAAGAAAATCACGTACATGTACAGATCTAGTTAAGCATTAAATGGATGTGTACAATTTTTCATCTTAGTTGCTAATTTCTTCAACTATATATGCATAAAATGCAATACAAATGCCCATTGTTGTCAAGGCATGCGCCTTAGTGGCAGACAACAAAAGCGCCTCAAACCCTTGACGACAACACTAGACATGCAAATTCCTTTATTATCCACTCAACAATAGCTACAACAAACATTACTCTAATTTGCGGCGATTTACAAGTGAAGGTAAGAATGAATTAGAGGAAACACTGAAGAGAATCGAGCAAACTCCATTCACTAGTAGCAAGAGAAGTAAAAATAAGTTTGACTTGTCAGTCTATAAACACTATGACTTCAGCTGAACCTCCTATGTCTCTGTAACTTCGACAAATCATGAATTTTATGGAACTTAAAAGGAATCCTAAAGAAAATGAACTACATAATAGTAAATTAAATAGTAAACCGTCAGTCTACACTATTGATATATGTCATGCAATATGGCATCTCTAAGCATCTGCAACTGAGATGAATGCATAGGGAACATGAGTGCATGACAAGCAAAAGCTCAAAGATAACTGAGATGCAAAGTGATTAAACTTAAACTAGAACATGCTATCAATGTTACCGTATGTCCCAAAACTTAAGACCTCCATGTCCAGCGGTAAGAATAACATTTGAGCTCTCCATATCACTGAAATTCAACAATGCAGTTTAAATTACAATAATCACCAAGCATCATAGTATCAAACATACAAGTTGGTAGAGTATGTCAACAGTATTTATAGCTAGATCCATATCATATTTCAGTTTCCTTAATGAAAGGAGCTTGAATATGGTTCTGTGACAAAAATAACCAGTTAATAAAGTGGTTATGATTCATTAGCAATGCTGCAATAGTCCAACAGAGGACACAGCCCATAAACTTTGAAACTTAAAGAAAAAAAGATAGGTACAACATTTACGAAAGGGCACTCCCTTTGCATTTTAGCCACCAAATTCCCAGAAGATATTGTTTAAAAACAGAAGAAGAGATATTACTTATTATATAGCTATATAAAATTTAGTCCGCAAAAGTAACACTGCAGACATCACTGACCTTGATGGGGCCCATGCAACCGATCTAATTGGAACTGTATCTGCACTGAAACAAAGTAGAGGTCTTGTATCTGCATAATTACAAAGTGCAAATAAAATTCAAATAGTACTTTGATGCTGATAATCAGAGCCTTTATTCAAACCACATCAATAACCAAAAGATTTTGACTAATGTATTACCATTAATTTTAGGTGAAGCACTTGCAGAGAATTTCCACAAAGCCACCTGATATTAACTATGTTAGTTTGATGCCAAAGAATTTCAGAATTACAATGATAATCTTAGTCACTGAAGTGATAATAATAGAAAAAATCTAATCAACCCAGAAAATGTTCAATCAACTTAATAACGCAGGGGAAACTTATTTTACAATTATTCCCTGGAAAAGTTATATTGATTGTACAAATTAGAGAAATTCTAATGCCCTTTATTCAAAGGCATGATATTGATTCTCTCAAGAGTCAAAACAAATACTATACAAGTGAAATTATTTATAAGAAAAAGTATACAATACAAAAAACTAACATTATACCATTCCATCATGGCATCCAGCTAGTAAGTAATCATGAGGAGGTGACGTTGACCACTCAACTGTTAGAGGGATGCTGTACAATAAATAGGAGCCTCTGAATTAGTGATAAATGAAGTAGAATCGAACACATAACAAGGTTGTAAAGGAAAACTGAAAGTAGCAAAAGGTCGTAGGACTGAGTAAAGAACTCTATATATCAAAGTATAAGCTTGTAGAAGCAGCCAACATGTTTTAGAAATTCCAAATAATTGCAATATTAGAGTAGTAGTGCACAGAAACACATATCTATAGAGTAATTTAACTCTAGGAAATTATTGATTTGCAAATTACCTCTGTATATCACCACATTTTAACTTTGAGCACTTGAAAACTGGCTCCAATTTTACAAAGCGAGGGTCAGTACCCTGCTTAGGCGAAGATGAATAAATATTTTTTATCATATTAGGAAGAGGAACTTCCCACCTGCAACATATTGGTGGGATCAGGACACAGAAATTGTCAATGATAAACCTAAGTGAAACATATAATCTCATGCAAAAGTGGATGACATGCCACTGATTAAAAACAAGAAACGGGGGGAGCTGACATGTAAAGCTAAGATTCATATAGATTAGGGGAAAGGGAGGCTTCTAAATGATACATCAGTCTATTTTTAATGCTTACTGTGACACTTCTAATTTCTACATTTCAAGTATCTGACAAACACCTTCTGCCCCACTCTCATTTATATACATATTATGCACCCAATCTATTTCCAATATTGCATAATTTAATTTAATTCTTCCATAACATTCTACTCGACTTACTACCATCTACTTCAGGGTTTTATATTACAATGATTATTACTAACAGAATTATTCCAGATATTTCCTTATTTTGAAACCTCGAAATGACAATACATCAACATATAGTTCTCTGGACTTTTCTCCAGTCCAATCTGCTTCTAGGACTGAAAAATCAACAAGCAGGGCTGTTAGTTGCAACGTTTATGGATGTCGAATTATGAATCTAACCTAAACTGTTAAATAAGACAAGGAAAAGAACAACCCCCTTAAAAAGCTTTTGTGTTCTATTAGTGTTGCATAAGACAATGATGTTCATTCTTCTATAACTCAGTCATAAACAAGGATAGGCAGAAAATCACAAAGAAAAATTTAAAATAGAAATTCTTACACTTCCAAAGATCCATTTCCCAGTAAGACAGCCAGATAGCCCATCCGTTGGTTGCATTTAGAATCATTTATATGATATGGCTGCCATTTTACATCCCAAACAACTTTTCCATTGTGAGCTAAGCAGAGGACAGCTCTTGGCAGTGCAACTTCCGCTGGAATATAAGAACCCGGGCTGTCCTTGATTGAATTAAAACCTAAAACACTATTTGGTGCAGTAGCATCTTGCCCAGGGTTAGGGTGAATTTGTTGGTTTATTGCAGAAGATTCTGATTCTTCATTTTGAATTTTAGCATCGCTGTTAGTTTTTTCCTGTTTCTTACTTTTCAATTTTACACTCTTCCTAGAAGTTTCAGGGGTTGCAACAGATGTACATGCTGCCTTTTTAAGACCTTTTTGTTTTTTACGATGATTCTTATCTGGAACATTTTCTTGTGTATTTCCAGGAACATTGTCCACGGAAACAAGCTGCATGGAACCTTCAGCATCACTGTTAGTTTTTTCCTGCGTCTTACGTTTCGATTTTACACTCTTCCTAGAAGTTTCAGGGGTTGCAACAGATGCACGTGCTGCCTTTTTAAGACCTTTTTGTTTTTTACGATGATTCTTATCTGGAACATTTTCTTGTGTATTTCCAGGAACATTGTCCACAGAAACAAGCTGCATGGAATCTTCTGGGTAGTGAACAGCAAGAGGCCGCACATTCGGATCACTGTTAGGAGATTCACCAAATGATTTCTTTCTAGGTCTGCGTTTTGGCCTCTTAACCTGGTCAGGCTGAGTTTCGTCTATTGGCTCCCGCTCTTTCCTAGGTCTTCCTCTAGGCCTCTTTGGCAAGCTCCCGTCCAAGAATTCTCTTTTTTGGTATTTCTGATTTGGGTTTTTCTTTGACAGAGGAACTTCTTCCTCATTCACCCTACCATTTAGCACACACCATATTTGAATGATGCCTCTACCAATAAGTGGGACACCCAGCTTATGATAGTAAGATTCAGGAGGATGAGCAGCAATAGCAATAAACTGGGAAAGAAGGCAAACAACAATGTCACAACAAGGATGATCTCACAATATTGCAGCAATAAGACTGATATTATTATTAAGCCTACTAATACGCATGCAGGAAAGTTTTAAACCGTTATTTAAGAACAAATCTAGGCTTTGTCTCTTTTATTTGAAATACCCAAGTAGAACTAGGTTTGGGCTAGAATAATGTGAAGCCTTGCAAAAAAGCATGCAAAAGCAAATTGAAACTCAAATTCAGAAGATTAAATACATAAATAAATGAAAATTCCCCACAAGTAGGTTTGGGTTTAAGAGGGGAAAAGTAAGGAAGTACCTCAGATTTGACAAGACTATTTGGATTCTGATGAACTTGAGGACACCAATCCAATGCCCAAACAGACCCTCCAACATACATCACAAAATCCTTGCTGCAAGAAGATTGTAGTTTAATCATGCTACTCAATAAATGCATATGATATACCATTTAGCAGCGGTGTTGTAAGACAGGCTTCAACTCTAAATAACTTTCACAAATAAAACAAGGTGGTCGATACGGAGATCTTATACAAGAGCACAAACCATCTGTAACAAGTTGATCATAAGAGTTTCTTTTATTTGGAGAGAGAAAGAGAAAGAGGAATCCTGTAGAATGACAGAAGTTTTATAGTCTACTAATTTGCATTTATGTGGCTCAAGAATGAAACTATGACCTTTTCCAAACCCAAACTAGACAGTCCTTTTACCACCTAAAGTAAACCAAACAACATGGGAAACTATTATCAGTCAAACAAAAATCCAATCTAACCAGAATTCCGCAGATGCATTGCTTTCATATACTCCGTCCTGCTGGTTCCATGAGCCAAAAGAAAAGTCTTAAGATTTTCTGCTTTCATTGAGGAGTCCTCCAAGTGGAAGACAAAAAATAAAAGATTTGCTTTCACCTTGGAAACAGTTGATGATGAAAATTGGGGCAACTCTATGCCACCAGAGACATCTTTATGCTGTGAGTCTTCTAGCTCGTTAGCAAACCTAATGGCCCTCGGTTCATAATTAAAATGCCTCCATTCCCTAAAAGCATGTTCAATAGTACATTAGGAACATGTAGTTGTAAATTTCTATATTACACTGAAAAAGCTAACATCAAAAGAAACAATCAGGATTCAGACTTATATCAGAAAAGACAACCAATCAACGCTACTTAAAAGTTGGTTTAAACACATGTAACTTCTAAACGCTCAAACATAAACATAAATTTACCTTAAGAAAGTAATTGAAGAAGAGAATCTCTGGATATCATTTTCATCAAGATCATCATTCTTGGGCTCTTCACAAAGCTTAGAAATTGTATCCATTGCCCTAAAATGATTCTCGATCGAGTCATCGAATACAGAAACCTTAATTCTTGAACCATCTTTCGGAGCTTCTTCCATTTTCAATTCTTTTTTTCACTACAATCATAACACATATTTCGCCAATCACTCAAATACAAGACATATAATGCTCGACAATTGATAATAAGAAATAGCATCTAAAGTATAACTCAATGCCAAATTCGGTACATTAACGTATAAAAAAGTCCATTTCAGTGCCTGAATCATAACACAGAGTTGTTAGAGCACTAACTCTAATTCAGTAATTCACAATCAACAATGCAATTTGAAATCAATGTAATATGGAACATCATATTCAATAATAATTACAACCCATTAACAAACTAAAACTTAAAAACCTTCCTAAACAATTTCACTTAATCAGCTCCAAGTTTTCCCCCTCTTAACCAAAAGCAACGAATAACATACCAGTTGGCGATACTAAGACTGAGCGATCTCGGTTCTATTTGACAAATCAAGCCTGTAAAGGTACACGCACTCCAGATCAAACGGTGAAGTGAAGCACGAGGATCCCAATCCGAAGAAAAGCAAAAGAAATCCAGAGATTCAAATTCTAAACTCTATAATCAGACAAAAAGGTTATTTGAAAAACAACAGCAGCTAAATTTTTTTAGCAAGAAAGTAAACGGCACTTGAAAGTGGAGGGAAAATCCGAAATTATTTTATTTAATTTAATCTTGAAACACAGGAAGCTTCTTCTTACCTTTGTTTAGGGTTTCCAGGTTCGAACCCAAGACGGGAATATCGATTGTGATATTTTCGCTTTTATTATTAATTTTAGGGTCCCAAATTTACCAGAAATTGAAATTTGCCGCTAATTTTTATTACCGTAGATAATTATCGTTAAACTCTATGATGAAAGGCAAATCTGTTATTATGTTTTAGTTCAGCTTCTTTATTCGTACTTCAATTGAAAATTAATTAATACACATTTTGTGTAAATTTTAGACGGTATAATTCTTTCTGCTTTAGGAGTTAAATATTTAGTTTAAAGTTTAGAGATTAAAAGTTAATTTTATATGTTTATAATTTAAATTTTTTTTGTTAAAATTTAAAGTTTATGAGTATAATTTAAGGTATAATGTTATATTTAAATTTATTTTTTAAATTGTAAATATATGAACTTGTGTAATTTTTACTCAATATATGTATAAAAAATCAACATTTGATATTTCATACGTTATTGTTTCGGTTGCGATGGCAAGAGTTGTTGTGTTAAGAAGATTTCGTATAACACGACAACTGTACGATAAAAAGAGTGATTAATGAAAAACAGAGTGAGTATTTGACGACGAAATGAGTCGTCATAAGATTAAATTAACGTTGACTAAAGTTTTCATTAACGAGGAAAGAAAGATTCACAAATATATATAGGGTAATTGTTTTATACACAAGCGCTTGTGGAAACTTTTTTACACAAGCGTCTTAGTTTTAGGGGTTAGAGACTCCGTTTAGGGTTTAAAATTTAGGGGTATAAGTGCAATAGTTTTGAATTTAGGGATTGTTGATAGAATTTTGGGTTTAGGGTTAAAATTTAGGGTTTATAGGTTAAACCCTAAATCCCTACCCATATTACCCTAAAACTAAACCCTAAACCCTAAATTCTAACCCTAAATCCTAAATTCTAAACATGAACCCTAAATTCTAAACCTTTACACTAAAACCCCTAAACTTTAAACCCTAAACTCTAACCCTAAACCCTATAATTGAGGTGCTTGTGGAAACAAAAAATTTCCACCGCCAGTGTATAGGATATTAATCCATATATATATATATATATATATATATATATATATATATATATATATATATAAATTTGTTGGAAACCCATAGAATAGATTTTTTTTTAAAAAATATTTATCACAAATATTATAAAAACAGAGGAAAAATTAAAGCTAAGTTACACATCACGTCTTAATTGAATACAAATTAGATAAAAAAATATTTTTACATTGTTTTATATATATATATATTTGTGAATCTTTCTTTCCTCGTTAATGAAAACTTTAGTTAATTTATAATATTTATTATTTAACAAATTATTTTTTTGTTAATTATAAAAATAAAATAAATAATTTTTAAAGTTCATCTCCTAGTTATCCACGATCTTTTTTTTTTTTGATCAAAGATGCCAGCTGGATTTATTAATAAAAGTTATTACAATGAAAGCAACTGAACCGACAACAGTTCAGAGCAAAGAAAACCCACAACAAAATCGTGAGGAAAGAGACAAAAACAAATAGAACCATGCCGGCTAAGAATCGACATGCAGAGCTTCGGAAGATGGAGGAGCGTATGACGATTCTGTGAAACAGCGAGGAAAGATGAGGAGGAGCCCCGGTTTGAAAAGCCCCAAATTTTAGGGGTATTCGATGGACTGTCTGTCCTTTTCCGTGAAGAGGAGAACATCCGCCGAAGCGTCTTCGATCCAGACGGTGTCCTGGTGAGCTGAGAGGCCAAGCTTTGCCAGAATGTGGGCCGCTTTGTTACCGTTCCGGTGAGTGAAGCTTAAATTGCACTTATAGAACTGGTTTATTAAAAATTTGTCGTTACTGATGAGTGCACTTAATTGCGAGAAATCTTGTTCTGGCCGACGGAGTTTCTCAATAATGGTGCGGGCGTCACCTTCCAAGGTAATTTGGGAGAAACCCAGATCAAGAGCGAATTGGAGTCCGTGAACGGCGGCTAGGGCTTCGGCAACGAACGAGTTGCGGATTCCATTTTGACTTCGATAGCAAGAACCCAGTAAGTGCCCCCTTTCATCTCTAATTAAGACTCCATAGCTTGATTTTTTTTCCGATTCTTTGTAGCCTGCATCGAAATTTACCTTAACTGTCGGTGCAACAGGTGGTTTCCATTTCGTTTCCTGGCATGGATTGGGGAGGCTGCATTTGAAGTGAGTTCATCTCCTTGTCATAGCTGTGTATAAAAGTTATAATCTCAGCTGGTATTTGCTTTTTCCCCTCGTGATATAGTTTATTTCTGTTGTACCATATGGCCCATATAGTGATAGCTATTTTCCTGTGAATGATCGTTGGATGATGCATCAGTATCCATGTTAACCATTCTTTAAAGTTCACTGTGTTCAAGTGTAGAGGCCATGTGATTCCCAAGCTCTTCCATATATCGTAGGCAAATTGGCAGTCACGGATGATGTGCTCAGTAGATTCTGTGCTTGTATTACATCTTAGACAAGATGCGTTTTGAGTTATCTTCCTAAAACATAAATTTTGTCTAGTAGGAAGAAAACCATGTATGAATTTCCAAACACAAATTTTAATTTTTGAGGGACAAGGTACCTGCCAGATTGCTTTGAAAATGTATTATGTTGTGTTGTTACTACCTTGATTGAGTAGCTTTTTGTATCTACTTCTAACTGAGTAAATGCCAGATGGTTCTTCTGCCCAGACTTGAAAATCTTCCTCTTTGTTGTAGGGTAGAGTAATACTTAGGATAGCCTCTGCATCTCTCTGGTTAAAGACAGAGTTTATATTATTTTCATCCCACTTGTTGCTGTCTGTTTGAATAAGGTCTGAGACATTCTGGATAGTATTTGTTTGAGGGGATGTGATCCTTAGATTTTCCTTAATAGGGAGCCAAGGGTCATTCCATAAAGAAACTTTAGTGCCCGAGCCTATGCGCCAAGTAAGACCTGAAATAAGGAGACCCTTCGCACACCAAATACTTTTCCAAATAAGGGATGGTCGATTGCCAAGAGTTGAGTCTAGAAAAGTAGTCTCTTTGTAGTATTTCGCCTTTAGAAGTCTGCTAACAAGAGAAGATGGGTTCGTCAGCAGACGCCATCCTTGTTTAGCAAGAAGAGCGATATTGAATTTTCCTAGGTCGCGAAAGCCCATTCCTCCCGAATCTTTAAGATTGCTTAGAAAAGACCAGTCGCACCAGTGAATTCCCCTCTTTTCTTTTGATTTTTGCCACCAGAATTTTGCAGCAATTGCCTCAAGTTCTCTGCAAAAAGATTTAGGCAAAAGGAAGCAACTCATAGCATACATGGGAATTGATTGCAACACAGATTTTATAAAAACTTCTTTTCCCCTGCAGAAAGAAATTTAGAGCTCCACCCTTCCGTATAGAAATTAAATCTATCTTTTAAGTTGGAGAAGGCTACTTTCTTACATCGACCAATTATAGCAGGGAAACCTAGGTATTTCTCTAAATTTGTGGTAAGAGAGACTCATAGGATGTGTTGAACGTCTGTTTTATTTGAATCAATCACATTGCTACTGAAAAAGACCCCTGATTTGTCATAATTAACCAACTGACCTGAAGCCGCAGCATAGTTCAAAAGAATCTGTTTTATGGTCGCTGCTCCTGTGGCACTCACATCACCAAAAATTAGGCAGTCATCTGCAAAAAGAAGGTGAGAAATAGTAGGAGCCCCTCTCGCAATTTTGATGCCTAACATACTGTCATTTTGGAAGGATAGGCGTAGAAGGGAAGAAAGACCTTCGCTGCACAGAAGGAAGAGGTAGGGCTTAGTGGATCGCCTTGTCTGAGGCCTCTGCTTGGGGCAAAATTCTCTCCAATAGAACCATTGAGAATAACAGAATAGGACACCGACGATATGAAATTAAAGATGCGCAGAATCCAAGTATTAGAGAAACCCATTTTGTGCATAACAGCCTTTAGAAAATTCCACTCTACTCGATCGTAAGCTTTGCTCATATCGAGTTTTAAAGCAAAGTAACATTTTCTTCCCGTTCGTCTGTTTTTCATCGAATGGAGTGTTTCATAAGCTGCCACAATGTTGTCTGAGATGAGTCTTCCAGGAATGAAAGCACTTTGTGCTTCGTCTACACAAAGATGGAGCACCTTCTGGAATCTGTTTGCTATTACCTTTGCAATAATTTTGTATAAGACATTGCAAAGGCTAATAGGTCTGAATTGGGTCATAGAAGATGGTTCTTTAATATTGGGAATTAAGGCGATATGAGTGTGATTTATTCTGGACAGATTTTCTTCTCCCCTCAGAGTTGCTAGGCAGAAATTAGTGATATCCTTCCCAATGATATGCCAGAATCTTTGGTAAAAGATAGCGCCGAGACCATCCTCTCCACAAGCTTTAAGAGGACTCATAGATTTAATGGCATGAAGGATTTCTTCTTCTTCGAATTTTTTTTCCAGATCTGAATTCATCTCGGGTGAAATGCAGCAATTTATACCTTCGAGAATAATATCCATTGAAAAAGAGCCTTGCGAATGGAATAGGTCCTTAAAATAGTTCGTTGCCACAGTAGTCATCTCATGTTCGTCTTCGGTGAGAATACATTGACTGTTGTATAGTTTTTGAACTCTGTTTGTCTTTCTTCTTTGTGATGCTGATTTGTGGAAGAAAGCTGTATTTCAGTCACCATTTTTTAACCAGTTAGTTCGAGCCCTCTGTTCCCAGTAAATTTCTTCTCTGTCCATCTCCAAATTCAGAGAAATTTGAGCTTCCAAAGTTTCTTGCAAAATGTCATCAGTTGGATCCATATTAGCGAGATCAGACAGGCGTTTCTTTAGATCATTCGTTGTCAGCTTCTTTTCTTTTTTGAGGCGATTGTACCATTTTTCCAGCCCAATCTTAACGCTGCTCAGTTTTTCTAGAATGTGACCTGTTGAGGAATCCCAGATCTTGCGAACTTCATCTTCACATGAATTTTCCAAGAGCCACGATGCTTCGAAACGAAAAGGCCAGTGTCTTTGATTATGATTGTTGGGCTTGGTGTCAAGTAGAAGCGGGCAGTGGTCAGAGAAAGTGTGGGTTAAATGCTGGAGTTTAAAGTCAGGGAAAAGATCAAACCAGTCGTTTGAGGCCACACCACGATCCAGACGCTCTCTGATATTGTTTGATGATAGGCGACCTTTTTGCCAGGTATACCAGGCCCCTGAGTAACCTAAATCAGAGAGAGAGCAGTCTGTAAGAGCATCTCTGAAATTATCCATCTGTCTTGCGTTGCGCACTCGTCCTCCTTGTTTTTCAGAAGCATAAAGAATTTCATTAAAATCCCCTATGACCAGCCATGGGATTTCAGGACAGTCATTTAGGTTGCGGAGAAGGTTCCAAGAGTCCATTCGATTAGATTCTTCTGGGGCTCCGTAAAAACCTGTACAGTGCCAAGTTTGTCCGTCCGAATCATTATCAATAATAAAATCAATATGGCGCGGAGAGAAAGATCGGAGGGAGATGTTACAATTGTTTTTCCATCCAAGAGCCATGCCACCACTACGACCAATAGAGCCCAATTCAACACCATTCGGATAACCCAAATACCGACGAATATTCGCCATTTTATTATTGTTTAACTTCGTTTCAACTAGAAAAATAACATTGGGATTAATAGTTCGTAACATATTACGGAGACGACGGACAGTCCGGGGTTTCCCCAATCCCCGGACATTCCAACTGAGAAGTTTCATTTTCCCCGGCGGGCTTGATCCAGCAAGACGGCCTATACATTAGAGGAAGGACCCACAGAAGAATCCTTAAGTTCAATATCTGAATCATGAGTAGAGGAAACAGCAGATTGAAGGTTGATTTTTCTTTGACGTTTGTTGCCATCCGTCTGTTCAATTGGGTTATCTTCATTTTCGAGGCCCATTTGAATGTCCATCATTGGGATGGTGATGTGGCGTTCAGATGCCTTGGATTGAGTAGGATCATTATTTGCATTTACAACAGATTCTGATAATTGGTTTCCCTGTCCATAATTTGTGCCCCCCAAATACGCCATCATCAATTTTTGGAAAGGGGAATTATTTGGGCTTGATTCATGGAAATTTCCGGATGTGTTGCCTATGCTGTTATTGATTTCCTCCGGTTCATCCCGTAGCCAGATGCTGTTCAGCACCGCGCTGCGCGGAGGAGCTCGGAGAGAGATGTCCCAGTTGAAGCTTATTTTTTCCGGAGCAAGGATTAGACGAGCAGGACAGAGATTTTCTGCGTGACCCAGTCTACCACATAAAAAACAAAAAGTTCTTATCTTCTCATACTGAAATTTTGCATAGACCTGGGAACCATCTTTTAGAGCTAGCTTTTTCTTTCTTTTGAGAGGGAAGGTGGAATCAATCTGGACTCATAGCCGCATTATTCTCTAATAGTTGAACGGATTAAGATTGGCCTCATATTCCATGAATTTTCCAATAAAATTATCCAATTGTTTTGCCACATTTAAGGACATGAATCCAATTGGTAAGTCATGAACCAGAACCCATAAATTGAGAAATTTGAGGGGGACAGTCATGGGATCTTCACCTGGGAGTAGACAGTGGAGGATAAGCATGTGGCCGTTAAAGAACCAGGGGCTGCCGTTGTCAATTCTGTCGACATCAACGATGTGGAAAAGACGAAACAAGAACCGACGGTCTCCCAAATCCGTGATAGTGATGCCTCCCAGAGGTCTCCAAACATTTGCGAGGGTGTTCCGCATAGATTCGAAATGGATTATGCTTGAAGTGAGGAAGATGCCTACGAAACAGTTCAGGAAGTTGATGGGGGGGACTGTTGATCGATTTCGAGCGCCAGTGCTTCATCTTCTTTTTCCTCGATAGAGAGGTTTGCAAGGCTTGATGTCATGTCAGCCATGGAGATATAATGTAGGAGGAGCTTGTCAAGAGACAGATGTAAGAGATCGTGTCAGATGACAGATATATATACTGGAAAGAAAAGGTGGAGAAATCAAAAAAGAGATCACCAAGATTGGATGGAATCAAAAACTTAAAGGAGATTAGCAGATATCTGATCTTCTCCTATGAAACAGGAGGAAAGAAATCAAAGAAAACGATTAACTGGCCGGTCCGGCGTGTTCAAAGTTTTTCGGCCAGTCCATCGAGAGAAAATCCGAAATCATGACTTTAATTTGAGTTCTAACCTACATGGATTGGTTTAATAATAAAATTGAGTTCTTAAGAACCACGTGATCTTATATTAATAATTAACTTTATTTAATCCAATAATGTTATATTTATTTTTTAGGGTAAACTACCCCAGTGACCACTCAACTATTAGCCGCGACCTGTTTTGATCACCTAACTAAAAAAATTCAAAATTTGACCACCGGCCGTTAAAATCTAACTAATCAAATAACGACACGTGTCTAATTCGATGAATTTAACGAATGTGTACATGGTGTGAATTGAACCCATAACCTCTTGGTTGAAAGAGCCAAGACTTAACCACTGGACCAACTACTCCTTAATAATGTAAATTGCACCATTCTATATATATCTTATAATGAAGTCAGTGCTAGGGAAAAAAGAAAGAAAAATATTTGAGAGGAGACTCGAACATGGGTCATCACCAGATTGGTTGATTAATTTTATTTATTTAAATTAAAATTAGGACTAAATTGATATAATAAGTAACTAACAATGATCAAATGTGTAATTATACACATTTGACTTTAACGGCCACATCACTTTTCAGTTAGCTTTTAACGGCTGATGGTCAAAATAGGTCCATTTAAATAGTTGGGTGGTTGAATTTTAAATTTTTTTAACTGGATGGTCAAACAGGTCGCGACCAATAATTGAGTGGTCACTGGAGTAGTTTACCCTATTTTTTATTTGCCTGCAAACTTTTTTTTTGAATTAAAGCCTTCCAGTTTATTTTATTTAATTAAAAAAGGGGACAAAACGCAAAGGAAAAAAACGTTTTGACCAGATGAAAGGTCACCTGGTTATAACAAAAGGAAACCGAAAACTCTAGAAGGCAAAGACTTCTCTGAAAACCAGACAAACTGGGGAAAAGAACGGTCGCGCACGGCAGAGAAGAAAGGAGTCCGAGAGCGTTGATCTGAAGCATGCACTGTATTTCTCAGACGGAAACTGAAACAGAATCACGTATACGACGGTCGATCATCTTGCACCGCCTGCGATAGTCCATCGGGGACTTCCTCCACCCAAAACCTATCCCCTGAGTTGAAGCGGACATCCCCGGCGATGAGGTGGGCCACTCGATTCGACGGCCGAAAGGTATGTTGGAAACTGATTTTCTCAAACCCAGAAATTCTTGGTTTAATGTCATAGATAATAGCACTAAATTCTGAATAATCTTCTGCCGGAGAGCTTAATTTAGGGATAATGGAGAGGGAGTCACCTTCGACAATCGCTCGCCGGAAACCTAGATCGGAGAGGAGAAGGATTGCATGCAGCGCCGCCACTGCCTCCGCTTGAAATGCCGATGAGACATGGTAAGCCATTCGTCTTCCAGCTCTCATAACCTCCCCATTCGAATTCCGAATTACCACACCTGACCACATTACATTTCCAGAGTTGGGGAAGTGTGCATCGAAGTTGGCCTTGACTAAGCCCTCATCCGGTGGACACCACGATGGGACTGGAGAATGTGAAACGGCCGCCACCTGTGGTAAGAAACGCTCCAACTCCAAGCAATGTGCTTTAATAAATGTGGCTGTAAAGTTGTATGATTGAGAAAACCCTTCATGTACTCTTTTATTCCTTGCATACCATATCGCCCATAGGGATATTAGTACTTCAGGTAGACGCGAGGTAGGAATAGAAACAAATATCCAGGAGAGCCACTCCTTGAAAGATAGGCTTCCTATATTCGATGGCCAAATAAATCCTAGTGTAGTCCAAACACCAGATGTCTGCTGACAGTCTCTAAGAACATGTTCGAGAGTTTCAGGGGCTGAATTACAAACGGGGCATAGGGGATTAGAAGCAAGTCGACGATTGTATAAGATATACTTAGTAGGTACAAACCCACTAATAAAACACCAAACTTGAATACGTATCTTCGAAGGACACTTGATCACCCATAACTTCCTGAAAAGCGAAACCTCTAACGGCGGTACAACAAGCTCACCCAATAGCAGTCGATAACCACTACGTACTGAATATAGGCCCGTCTTCTCACCCGACCACACCAAACAATCAGACTGAGTATGCCCCGATATAGGGATAGAAAAGGATCTGTTGAGCTTCAACTTGAGTAAACATATTAGTAACAAGATCCTCGTTCCATGACAAAGTGCCCGGAGAAAGGAGATCCGACACCCAATAGAGCCCATCCACTTGAGGAGATTCGAGACGGCGAGGAGAAGAACACGGAAGCCAACAATCGTTCCAGATTGAAATGGATCTGCCATTACCCACTTTTCAGCGAACACCTTGCTCAATTAAACCCTTTGCACTCCAAACACTCCTCCAGACAAGCGATGGTTGAGACCCCAGCCCAGATTGCATAAAACTGGACCCCGAGTAATATTTGGCCTTAAAGATTTGCCTGAAACTTAGTATAACGTCACATGTTATTTTTCTTAAAAGAATGCAATAATTATTATTTTATTTTATCACGGTGCAGCATCATGTATTTTATGATGTTAGTGACTGAATATTACTTTAATAATAAATATTTTTTTATTATGCTTTAGTTAAATAGATTTTAAAAAATAAACAAGTCACGTGTTAACTATTAGTCTGAATTTATTTTTGTTAAATTCTATTTTTTATGATATATATATTCGTCTTACGATTTATATTTAAGGTGCGAGGTTGCCACTTCTAATAATATTTTATTAAATTCTATTTTTAATAGGACAAAACTTTTTACGACAGAAAAAATCATATATATGGAAGTAAGAATAAACAATATTTACAATATATTAAAAATTGAATATAATTAATGTAAAAAAAATCAAGTTTTTCGACTCGATCAGAAAAATTAGACATTTAGACTTGTAGTTTCATTAACTTGACTCGAAAAAGTTTCAAATAAAGTTTAACTTATAAAATAGAAATTCAAATAATTCAAATTTTTTTAGTAATTAGTGAATCGGATTTTCAAGTTGAAGTCGAGTCACTCAATTTTTTCTGATATATATATATATCACATAAAAATATGAAAAAAATATATATGTGTATCGTATATGGTTTGTAGAAAGATGTTTAAACTAGAAATTAATATCATAATATTACAAAAAATTTACAATTAAATTTAAACAAAAATTCAAACAACTCTACTCAAAAAGAAATTGAATAAAGTTTGAATTACTATAAAATATAACTTATCAGCTCGACTAATTCGAAATTTATGTACTTGACTCAACTTATCAAAGGATCACCCCTAATTTCTCCGGTTAACAAAACGGCGCGTTTTGCTTCATCATGCACATAAACATAAGTCGGTCTATTATTTTACATTATAAATGAATCCCAAACAGTTCGCTTCACCTTGAACTCTCAAAAATCAGAATTCGAAAGCCCAAAAAAAAACCCCGAAACGGCTTTCGCCAATCTACAAGCGGGAGGGAATCGCGCTCTTAAAAAAAAGAAAAGAAAAGAAAATTTCAGATCTTTGCATTTAATGCAAATTTGGGGCTAGGGTTTTTGATTTTATTCTTTGTTTTTTACCCTCACGACTAGATTTTTTTTTTTTAATTTTGAAAAGTCCTATAGAAGGTAGAATCTTTCGAAGTCTCCCGGCCCTTTTTTCCCCCGTGATTTTTAAAGATAATTGTTAGGGTTAGGGTTTTATTAGATAGAAATGTATGCTGATCGAGTGGAGGAGGGAGCTGGGAAAAGGTCGGTAAAGGAGAGACTCAATGGCAACTCCTCTAATAACTTTAATCCGCGGCGTCAAATCACTGGCAAGAGGTTTGCTTCTATTTGTTTTTCTGTTTGTTTTGACGGATGATAATTATTGGGGAAATAACTGGGTTTATCTGCATTAATAGGAATTTTCCTTCTTTTTTTTGCTTACTTTAGTGAATGGCGTTTTGGGATGATGAATAAGCTTCGTCGCTAGTTTTGCCTTGAATATTTGAGTTTACACAATTGAAGAAATGGCTGTTTAACTAAATCCGCAAAATTCAGGAGTTAGATTTGTCTTGTTGAGTTTCTATATCTGTAATCAAGTATATGATGAATTGAACGGGGGCCATGGGTTATTTAGGAACTGGGAAGGGGGCTTTGAAATTTTAGCTTTCAAAGTATGTAGGTTGCACTGCATTATGATTTATTTCTTCTTCTTTTCCATCGAGTCTCGAGTGTTTTATATTCACTGCTCAATAGGTAATCTACATGTTTCCCCTCGTGTAAAGATAGAAAAATGAGAGAGCTAACCAGTATACTGATTTTGTGTACTTGCTGAGTATGAGCTTCTGTGTTTGTATCTTTTTCAAGTAATGGGGGATAAATTTTAAGCTGGTATTAGTTGGCATCAATTGAGTTTGGTTTAAGTTGAGTTTGTTTCATTTGCACTTTGTGCGTTAATGCTCCTAATCTGCAAGCATCTTCGTGCCATATCTTGCAGGCAGAGGCAAGATGACAAGTGGGAACATGATCTTTACCAAGAAGATGTACCTAATGTTTCAAGTATGGATTCCCTGACACAATCGCATGCAACTAAAATATTGCTGCTATAGTTGGATGCAACTAAAATATCTCTATTTGGTTTTAATTGTGTGTTAATGGTTTGTGAAGATCGTAAAGTCGATGCTCGAGATCTTCGTTTGAAGCTGCAAAGGAAAAATCTCCAAAATGCGTCTCAAAGTGGAAGGGGGACTCTCTCAGGTGTACGTGATCTTCGTGAAAAATTATCTGGAACAATGAATACACAGCAAGTAAATGCTGATCCACCAACACAAAAAGTAAAAGTTGCCCAACCAGCCAGGAAAAGTGTAGCAGTTGAAACTCCTGAACCAGAGCCCAAAAGGGCTGCAAATACCAGAGCAAGAAAGAAGGCTAAGAAAAATGTATTTAGCTTCTGCTCTTTTTGCTTATTAGCACCTTCCTTCACGTGTTGTATTTTATGTTTATTGGACAAACATGACATGTCAAAGTTCTGTTTTTCTCTGTACTTCCTGTTAGAGGTGTATGCGTGTGTGTGTGTGGGGGGGGGGGGGGGTTAAAATACATGCCATCTAATGGTATGCATATCCCATGGGCATGATACCAATGCATGATGAATTGAACTGAGTGAACTTGCCATCATGGCATGCATCTCGCCAGGTCTTGTTTCGTTGGTTTGGAATGCACAACGAAATCAACTAGGTAAAGTTCCACCTGTCAACTCTAGATTGTGGACTAATATTAACACATTAACTGAAATTGGAATTTGTATAGTGTTGGCAGCTTCAAAGTCTAGTTAGTGAGACAACAAACCATGTTATGTCTTATGATGCTTAAGTATTTTTTGCCAAGGTATGGGGTTATGGAACAAGGAAAAATAGGTCAATAGAAGGCTTTCTGGTTTTCATGTAAATGGAATGGTAAATGTCTCCATGTTTGCAGAATTATATTTCTCTTTTGTTGTTTCTGACATAAGAGGCATTCCTCCATTTTTCAACTTATGATGAGTGGTCAATATGCATTATTGTGTAGTTATATTTTTTGTGTCTAAGCTGTGTGGTTTCATATGCAGGCTGATACATCAGTGGAGGGCTTCCTCCAGTCTTTGGGTCTCGAAAAATATGCAATCACTTTTCAAGCCGAGGAAGTATGAGATTTCTATGTTCCTATTTATATTGTACCCCCCTCTCTCTCCTTATTTTTACATCATTATATAAATTAAACAAATTTCTGCATCTGTTATAAACCTCTTTCTGCAGGTTGATATGACTGCACTTGTACACATGACTGATGAGGATCTAAAAGCTTTAGGCATACCAATGGTAACTTTAAATCATTTTATCCAGTTTTTTAAACTTGATATGCTCCAAATGTCATTTCTCGTTTAGAGCGCCAAGGCATATCTTCTTAACTTTTTGAGAATGTCCTTTTTTCACGACCAAGAAAATCACTTTATTTTGCCTTCTTTTCTTCAACTCCTTCTACGTGTATATGATCATTTGGAGGTATTGTTGAAATTAACAGTTACATGGAAGTTAATGCTGGCCTCTTGAAAAGAAATTGGAATTTTTTGAATGTACTGATAATTGGTGCTGAAGGGAGTTGTAGAAAATTATTTTATGTCACTTTAGTTCCATCTTTAGTCCTGTCCTCTATAAATGTTTGTGCCTTTGGCTTGTGGCCTTTAAAGAACTTCCTTCGCCCATCAACCTTCACTCCTTATCATTCTATTTTTTCCCTGTAATTTGCATGTACTGAAAACATTATGTTATCCCTATATTCGATTTGTTTTTCTCTTCCCTATACTTAATCTCGGTTATCCTTTTGTTTGTACCTCCAGGGCCCAAGAAAGAAGATAATTCTTGAACTGGAGTCGAGAAGCTGATATTCAGAGATTTAGCAACAAAGTGGTTGTTGCCTGTTGAATCTAAAGATGTGTTAATGGCCAATCCTAGAAGATTGCAAGGCTATGTTTTGGCTGATAAGAACCTGCATATGTAGCAATTCTTTTTGGTATTTCATGTTCAGTTTTATTAACAAAAATGTGGTTCGTGAGCTTGTTATTGAAATCAAATGATGGAATATTGTTAGATTGAGAGTAGGTAGAATGTTTTTTTAGCCCATTAGTGGTTAGAAACTTTAAACTAACTAATGTGCTGCATTGTCTTGATTTACATTTTGGGAAGCTTTCTTAAATCTAAAGCCAAGTGTTTGAGCTGAAACCATGTGCCATGAGCCACGTGAACATACAAGTTCGTGTTTATTTTTCTCCCCCATATTTCTTGGGCTATTGATTGTATATTGTATTATCAGGTTGAATTATGTAGTTTTCTTTTCCTCTGAGGTATGTGTTTCAAAAAAAGGGAAGGATTGGCTCAAGAATACATTGCATTTCTATCATTAACTTGAAAGAGTGTCATCAAAATATCCCAAATTCAACAAATTTTGAAAAAATTCTCTATGGATACAAGCCTGCATAATGTGTTTCAGATTTCTTGAATTTCTCCCATGGCTTATAGAGACTTCCCTCTTGCCTGTTGAGGCCTTTGCTTGGTGTCCAGGGAAATACTTAAGATGCTGTGTTTGCTTTAGCCTTCCAAACTAGGTACTTGGCCTTTTCTTGCTTATATCTTCTAAATTCTCTTAGAGCTGCTAGCACAACATGCATCGAAACAGGCAAGAAGAATGGCTGCAAAAATAGAACAGACACCGAGTTTGTGCCTTGTAATTCAAGTTCAATAAAATCAATGCTACTACTGGATTGCAATAGCACTCGAAGCAAATCTCAAAATACTAAAAAGCATGATTTTGTAAGAAAATCTCAGTTTCTCTTCAATTATTATCAAGAGAGAGATGAAAGTTCCATTTAACTAACCGAGTAGACAGCAAAGCAGTGCTCGAAGGAATAGTAGCTAACAGACATAATAGATGGGTGGAAAAAGGCATCCTCTGCCAAAGACCTTGCTTGACTTGACGAGGCTGACCAAAAAGGTGAAAATCATTTGTTAGGCAGCCTAGCACAGATACTCGAGACAATTGAACGATAATCTGCCGGCAAATTTAGGAAAATACCAGCTGAAGATTCATACACTCCACTAGAAGCATTACTTAGTGCCAGTTTTGCTGCCTCAAGAGAAAACTTCACCTAGTCGAAGACACCGCCATACATAGTTCAATGGTTATTTTCAAAGAGTTACAAATGCAGGTACTCCTATAAATAAACTTATACTCCAACATAGTATCTTACTTGTTTTCCTATCTCATCCATGATAATCATCCTTGGAAGTGATTGAACCTGCATTAAAATTTGTCATCATAACAAAAAGTCTTACTGAATCGGATATAGCCCCTTTTAAATACCGACGAACACATACCAGTCTTGAAAGAGATCCAAGTGTTGTAGCACACGAATGGAGATTAAAGCATGTTTGCTGCCGTGACAAGACTTCCAATTCCCTGGACAAGAATTGAAAGTAAGAAAACTTGAACATAGAATGAACAACCGATCAAGACAGTACTATGCTTAATCTTTTTAAGAAACATTCGATGGAATTTAAGGCTTAGGACTATCCCATTATTTTTGTCTGGAACTACAAAATATAACTATTAGGCATAGCTGGGTAGCTGCATAGGATTTTATCTTACCACTTGGTAAAACCTCTTTCACTAGGCAGAAGGTCCCAATCGCCTGAGGCACCAGCATAAACATTGACAGATTTGAAACCAAAAAGTTGCCGGAACTGCCCAATGAATACTTCAAACATGTTCTCAAGATCCTGTTTAAGAATTTTCATGCATCAAAGTAGAGAAAACTAATGGAACCATGTGTATGGAAAAGACAGAGAGAGAGAGAGCAGAATGGGAGAGAGGGCCAGCAATTTTTTTGTTGAATTAGTCATGCATCATCTAACCTGTATTGGAATTATGTTCTTGGCACCGGGCTCAAATTCTGAATCCTTCAAACAGCCCCGGGGATTCCAAACAATAACACCTCCCCACATCTAAAAGTTTTCATGAGAAGTAATAAGGTAACGTAGTCTCACAGAATAATTAGTCGTGAAAAGCATGAATATAATAGTCTTGATAACTAACTGGAGATATAAAGCCATTTGTCTTAGAAATCTCTCCATTTGGCAGCTGGAGAAGAAGAGGGCATTCCTTTGCAGATGGTACATATCTGGCGACAGAGAAAACTCAACACCTTAAGAAAATGAAACAGGCATGCACGCAAATCACAAATATGAGATCGAGCCGGATAGGTTATTGAGAAAAGGCATATCAAAGCTGGCTGACACTCCTGAATCAGCATTTGCTCCCAAAATGGAAATCAAACCAAAAATACATTGACAAGGAGGGAACCGCGTGGTTATAGGCCGATACGCCCTTATAATTCAATAAATGCAAACATTACGGTTAAGAAATAAAAGAAGCATTGAGTAAAAGAATGTACACCGCAAATTGCAATATCTTTGATCGCCCACCAGCTGCAATTGAAGTATCCAAGTGCCATTCATTAGAATTTACCTGTTAAAACCATAAGTTCCATTAACATTTCCTGTGGCCAGAAAGCAATAATTGCAGAAACATACAACAATCCAAATAAAATGCAGTATTCTTTTATCAATAATATACAGAAACAGAAGAAAAAAACTCGAAGGCACATACAAAGAAAGGAAGATCCTTGGTGCTAAAGACATAGCTCTCCAACTTTTGATTCCAATAAGAGAATGAGGCCTTTGGCGTATGGTACAAAACCTACACATGAGACCAATGAAACCGCAATCAGAAGAAAACCAGAACACACGATACGGATGGAATGAAGGAGGAGGATAACCCTCGACCTGACTCTCTACACTGATGTTTGCCACAGGTGCCAAAGCCTCAATCATAGGGGCCAACAAGGTATCATCTATCTTCTCAAAATCCCTGCAGACCAATACAAGGAAATATCAGATGAGCAAAATGCAGCACCACCATAACATTCTAACTATAACTAGTTTCGTTTAGAATAATTCTATCAAACAGTTCTTCAAGTTCAACTGAAGATTTTCAACATAAACCGAATCGAAACAGAATCAACAAGCACTTAAAAAGCAATCAAATTTACAAGAAGGTGCAATGGTTAACATCAAAATGCTTCATACCAATCATAAACCCAATCAAGTGGATCCGCATTGAGCAAATTGAAGGAAAGAACGATCTTTCCATCGGCTCCAACCGGCATAAACTCATTCCGAATCGACCCTTCATCTCTTCCCCCATTAATAAACACCTTCACCAACAGCTCCGCAACCTTCACCACTGCAACCTCCACCTCACTCCCATCGCCAACTACCATCCAGGCGTGCCTATGCTTCCCCACAACAGCTCTTTCACTCCCACCTTTCACCACCGCCACACTGTACTCCTTAGTTTTCCCGCCAAAAACCGAGGCCAACCTCTCATCGACCGCCACATCATCGTTCTGAACAAAATCAGTGGCGGAGATCGATCCGCACTGGTAAGAACTCGAATGTGGAGATGAGGTAGGGCTGCGGAGGCAACGGGAGCCTAAATCCACGGTGACGGAGAGAGTATAGTTGTTGGAGCATTTAGGGTTTTGAGAGGTCAATTTGGTAATCTCGGAGAGGATTGACCGACGGAGTTGATCGGGATCGGGATCAGGACCGAATCCGACGAAAAGGGCGTGGAAATGAAGCGGGAAGTGTAAATTATCGGATCGTAGCTGAGTCGAGAGCGAGTCGATTTCGCGAAACGGCAGAGGAGAACGGTAGATTTCAACGGATTTCCATAAGAATGGGAAACCTGCAAATCCAATACAGAAATTAAAACAAAAAGAAGAAGAAAAAATATTTGTTTATTTATTAAGAAAACAAAGGATGAATTTGGAAATAAATCTGTGTCATAGATATGGAGGCGGACCAAGGAGGAAGGAGAAGAGGACGGAAAAGGTAAGAAACAGGCGCTTCAATCCGGGTTTGGTTTTACGCATCAACTTCGGGTCGAAGTCGGGTTCAGAATCGGGTCGCGGTGGTGCTTCACTGCCACTTTCATGTAATTTGGAGGAATCGGAATCGTGAGCTTCTGAGATTTCGGCCATTGCTGGAGAAGCTGCTGCTGCACTTTCTTCTGCTATGCACTCTGAAATTACTAAACTTAGACAATTGTAAATTTTCGAGATCAAATATAAAAAATAATAATAGTAAAGGAAGAAATAGAACGTAAGCCGTCTTAGCTCAGCCGGTAGAGCGCATGGCTTTTAACCATGTGGTCGTGGGTTCGATTCCCACAGACGGCGATATTTTTTTTTTCCTTTTAACCTTTTAAGTCTCAGCTCGAAAAGTGTTCGATGAATTGTCTAGTAGAGGCGTAGATTTATTATGTTAAGTACGGGAAATCCCTGTAAATCATTCTTAATAAAGCTAAATTTAGTTATGTCAAGAGTTACAAAATTTTCAACAATGCAGAGACTTACTTTCCCCCTTTAGTCTCTTAAAGAAACACCAATCAGTACACTAAACACATTTTTTTTCTGAGCCTTCTAAAATTTCCTCAGCTCTTGTATCCTGAAGCATGATTCTGAAGGTTTTGGTTATCTTCTAATAAACGATCATACTCGAGTAGCAAATCTGCCGATTGCTTCTGGAGAGCAGCAACGTGCGCTTCTGCAGTTTCAATCTTCTTGTCTTTCTCTTCAGATTCCGACTTCAGCTTCTTCAAGTTCTGTGATAGGGTAGAGATTTCTTCTTGTAGTAGCTTTATCTCCTTGGAGGCTATGTTGTCCTTTTCTTTAAGCTGTGATCTTTCTTTCTCGAGACGTTCGACTTCATCTTTTGAAGATCCCACCCTACTCCTCAACCCAATAAGCTTTTTAATATAATGGTGCATACGATCGATTATGAAACCGAGAAACAGGGTAAAACCTACAAGATCAAGTTCAGGCAATCACAGTTATGCGCCGATATCACTAAATAAAAGAATGAAAGAGTTTTTCATTTCACTCAATATTTACAAGGCTTGAAGCTTATTCAGTTTATGATCAATGACTGAGCAATTCTCTTCAATTTTCAGATCAGAAATAGCTTAGTACCGGAATTCATATATCGCAAAGTAAAAGATTTAGCAACTGACACATCTTTATATTTCCGAATTCCGAACATAATGCACATGCATAATTTAGCAACATTCATAGATCTCTACACCTCAAAAAAGTACATATCCGGATTGGTTAGTGAGAGTCCAGTCGAAACCTTTTCACCGAAGTTCCATGAAATTGATATACCAGACGTAAGAAACCTTCAGCATTTGATCTCGTTATTAGAACGGATCCGTATAAAATTCTCTTCCGCTCTAAGCCCTTTATATTTGCAGATAAAATAGCCATGTTCTTGGCTTCTTGCCCTAAACACATTGAACTAAGTACAATGCATGTAATAAAGCTTCAAACTGTTTAATTTCAAACAAGGTTTTTATTACAAGACATCCTAAACTTTAAGGTATCCACTGTACGTATAAACTCTGCGTAGTTAATCTAGCAGTTTAAGGGCTTATGACGTGAGAACATACTAGTTACAAGACCCGGTAAAGTTCATAGTGAGAATAGTCCTGTAAGCTATGTTACATACATGAGCTTATTTGACCCAACTGCTTCTAATTCTACATGCTCGGCAAAGACAAAACGAAATGTAGCAATGCTAGATTATATATATCGTGTCATTTGTAGCATGTAGCAACTGACAACGGTATCGAGTCTGTAATTGCAGAGTTTGGGTTACTTCCTCCAATTTTTCACTGGAAGAAAAGCCAACAATTATCACTCCATGAATTTCTCAAATAGCTGATGGGTCAATAAAATCTAGACAATAGTAAACTGGTTAAACTCCACCAAGAGATACTCGGTATGGAATCGTGGAGTGAACCATTGGGGTAAATATCGGAAACAATACCTACACCACAATCATTGGTGGATATGTGGGTTCATAGGCACGAGGAAGACAACAACGAACCCTGTAAGACTGAAATAACCAAACACTATACACAACTAACCTCCAAAAGGTCTTGAGATCAAATCCACATCAACAACTACTGTATACGAATTTGGTTTCATTTGCCAAAAATGTTCTAATGACTTATCAAGCAAATGGACCTTCAATCACAAATTTCAAAAAGCTACATACATAACGGCTTGAACACTGAATGATGTGTCATGTACCGATATCCAGAACATTTTACTATCAGTGAGTGATCATGTATTAACACTACCGACTCTTCTTTAAGAGCCATCGACAAAAAACTCTCATTTAAAGATCAAAGCACTCCTCGTTTCCGGAGTAAAAATCTCTCGCCCCCTAACCATGCCTCCTTATATGCCCCCTACTAAAAAACACCTAAAAAATAAATTCTAAGCACTAACCCTAATTTTCATATCCTAAACCCTAAAAAATACACACCTACCTCTAATTCCCTACACCCTAACCCTAAGCCCCAACCTTAAACCCCAAACCCTAAACCCGCTGTTTTAAAGTGGAGGCACTAATGGGGGCATAATTAAGGGGTAGACGATTTCCATCCTCGTTTCCGTACACAGAAATCGACTTAATGAGTCAATATAGGTAAACAAGTCATAAGACTTTACAGCTTATGTACCAGATTTCATGATATGTTAATATATTAGCATTGCTTTCCCTGATGCATAATGTTATTCCCAAATTCAGAAAGATGAACCATTCAACGACCTCGTGCGATTAGTCTCGCCTATATGCCCTGCAGTTTTCCTCAGCTGCAAACTTTGTTCTCATAGTCAGGGATTTAAAAAGCGGACCGCGACCGCGATATAGCGGTTGCGCCGCCGTCCGAAACCGCGATTGGGGTAAAAAAAAACGGTCCGTGATCGCCGCAATTCAGCCGCTTTTGCCCGAAAAAGCGATATAACGCCTCAACCGCGATTTGAAACCCTGCTCATAGTTTCAAGTTCAACATCTACATGTCTATTGTCTAGTGCTTTCCTATGATTTCAGTCCACAGTTTTCGGTTCTGTCAATTGAATAACACAAGCTATTTGATTAAGCACAACCTTAAAACCAAAGGTACCCGACAACATAGTACTTTGTAGAGGCTGAAACAAAGGCAATAATTGAACAGTCCATAGGTGAAACTTCAAGCAAAAAAAAACCCAATGAGGCATGAAAAAGAAGAAGAATCATACCAATGAGTGAAGCTTCAAGCAAGTGGGTTCTCCATAGAACCTGATCCATTGGAGACATGGTTCCGAGCTTCGCGCCCTTGTTCTGGATCTTGACAATGCTCATGAGACTCGACAAAAGAATCACAGACATGGTTCCGGCAATAGTTTTCACAGTAGCCGGACCTTTCCCCATTTTTACTTGATCTAAACTCTTTATAACGAGCTCTCTTAAAAGCCCGATCTTTACCAACAAAAGGAACGCCATTACAGCCTCAGCAAAAAGGACCAAGAACAGTAACTGAATCATCCTAAAGACTTGGTTTTTGACTCAGTGGTTATCGATCGTTCATCAAGTAAAGGAAAAAAAACTGGGAAATTCAGCAGAAACGAGTGGGAATCTTTGGTTCTCGACAAAAACTAGAAGAAACCCATTTCAGTGAAGAGGGATTTGTGTTTGGAATGTATATATTTAGCCCTAGTGTAGAAAGCAAGAAGGTGTTTTTGAACGAACTCGGTGGTGTTTATTTGCAGCTGAGTTGATTCGTTCGTGTAGATTAAGAGACTAAGCTTTGGGATTAGTGGTGTGTGGTCTGCTAATGGGCTTGCTTTTCAGGCAAAAGGAGCATGAAAAGAAGACAATAATTTAGGCTACACGGGAATTATGTAATTTATATAGAGAGTGAGTTCCTTTTAAAATTTTTGGCTAATATTTCTTTTGTCCGAATAAAATTATTTCACGTTGATAATTTTAGGTTAATTTTTTAATTTTGATTTTTTATTATTTAAAATTTATTAATAATAAAAATATATAAAATATATATTTTTTAAAAAAAATCTTCAATCGAGTAATTTTTAAATATATATTTAAAAATTTTAATAATTAAAACATTAAAAAATTTAGTCAAAATGATAAAGCAGTGTTTGGTAGTGTGTAAAGTTATTTTTTTGAACAATTCTTATCTAAGGAGAAATAAGGGAAAATTCGCTACTAATAATTTAGAACTCACAATTTAGGGAAAAATGTAAAAAGAGAGTTTTTAACATCTTACTTTAGAGAATATTGACAAAAAATTTAAACCAGAGACTAATTTATATAGAGAGTGAGATCCTTTTAAAGTTTTTGGCTAATACTATTTTTGTCCGACTAAAATTATTTCACGTTAAACACTTTAGGTTAATTTTTTTTAACTTTGATTTCTTATTGTTTAAAATTTATTATTGATATATATATATATATATATCAAAAAAACTTACAATCAAGTAGTTTTTAAAAGTATATTTTAAAATTTTTAATTAATCAAAATATTTAAGAAAATTTATAGTCAAATTTAAAAAAAAAATACCAAGAAATGTCAACATTTGACAATTTTTAGGGCCAGAGGGATTAATGTTTTAGTTCTTACCTATTTAAATTTACATTGAATTAGTAATTTTTTTACTTCTACTTTTTTTAATTTAAATACTTAATAAGGTTATTATTTTGAATTTAAGTACTTTATTCTTCTTAATAGTCGATTCTAGCTGCGTCTCTGATATAAAATAATTTAAATAAAGTTTTGAATTTAAATTTTGTTATTGAAAAAAAAAAAACAAAATCAAAACAGGGATGAGCTATATCTCATTTAGAATTTGATACGACTTAATATTAATATATGTTGATGTCTATATAGTCGGGGACGAAATCATATCTTTTGGGCGTTGTGTCCCTCTTAAAAATCTTTTATTATAAAATTTAATAAGATTTTTAATTATTTATATAGACTTTCAATTTTTAATTATTTGAACTTTCTCTTTTCTATTTTTATGATTAATTATATTTTCATTTTAATTTTTGACTCGATCCTTACATTGTATATAGCTTCCGTTCATAAGATTTAAATAAAAATTACAATTATTTCATGCACAATCACTTGTGGAAATTTTGTTTTGACAATACTTCAAATTTAGGGTTTAATGATTATAGTTTTAAGTGCATGAGTTTTAAATTTAGGGGGTGTAGTTAGAATTTAAGATTTAGGGTTATAATTTAGAGTTTACAGGTTAAAACTCTAAAATTTAACCCCCTAAATTCTTACCATAATCCCTAAATTCTAACCATAATCCTTAAATTCTAAAACATACACCTGTTTAGCGGAGCTGTTGAAAGAAGGGGTTGGGTGGAGAAGCTGTGTTTCGGGAGAAGTTTGAATTTTCAGCTTCTCCAAAAGCAACGTTTAAGACCAAAAATAGTGAAAAAATTGGGTAGAATGGAGAGAAGCTGGGTGTTCGGTGAAACTACTCCAAAAACTGGGTGGAGAAACAACACCGAACGAAGCTTAAACTCCTCAACCCTAACTGGCTTTATAAAATTTAAAAATTAAAGCGCTTGTAAAAATTTACCGTAGAAAATATAAGATGAAGTTGAAATGGAAGAAACAGTTGGGTGTACTCTACAGTCTAGGGGTTGATGTTTGTAGATTTGAGTTTTGACAAAAGCTAGCTTCCACCAAATACCAAAAACCAAACCAAATGGTCCCAATCAATTACACTGAGATTGAATTACACATTTGCCATTCCAGGAATCCGACTGGACTATGTCTGTCTCTATGTATTTGCTGTCTTTATCCGTAATCATAGTCTTTAGATTAAAATTATTATAAATTGGTCACCCAAGTTTTCAAAAGTTATAAAAAGATCATTATATGTAATTTTTAGATAAAATTTGTCTTGACTATTATAAACAGGTAATTAGTTTTCAAAAGTTATAAAAAGAAATTAGTAAATTATATAAAAAAGCATTAAGAAGTTCAAATATTTGTTTTGAGATTTGGAGAAGTTGAGGGAGTATAACGTAGAGTAAGTTTAGGGTGCGGTTAAAAAACGGCAAGTTTCGAGACTTGTAAAATGCTTATCAAAAATTTAAAATGTTGAAATTTTTTATAACATTTTCAGTTGGTTTTTTTTGTGATTTTTGACAAGTTTCTAAACTTTGTCCAATAACCTAAAATTTTGAAGAAAAAAGTTTCGAAACTTGTCAAAAATCACGAAATAACCAACCTAAAATGTTACCAAAATGTTTAACGTTTAAGTTTTGGGTGAATTTTTCACAAATATCGAAACTTATCATTTTTAATCGCGCCCTAAATTTGCTATATCCCAGACTCACTCTAGAAATCAATGAAGTTTTATCTGGAAAATATAAGTGGTGGCCAAGCTGTTCATCTTTGTTCCCTCATATTATTTTAGGTCATGAGTTCTAGACTCAATATGAGCACTATATTCCTTTCCCTAATATTCTTTAGATTTAGGATTTTTCAAAAAAAAACCCTCGATGTTTCTTTATAATTGAGCCTAAATAATAACAAAGCATATATTTTTATAATTTCTAAATATTTATATACTTTTCACAATTTAAGAAATAATTGTATTTATGATTTTAAAAAATTATGTTAATTTTTAAAAATTATCACAATGATTTCCCTTTTGAAAATTGGCTATTGATGATCATTTTGTAAACTTTTAACTCGAGTGATCTATCTACAAATATACTAATTGCCAGATGACCTTTTGAGTAGTTTATCCAACAAAATAACCAATAAATATTAAAAACAACGAAATAATTATCGATGTGTATAACATTATCTACTATATCAAATATAAATAAGGTTATTAAAGGATTTTATTTTGATGTGTCTAAAAAAATTTAAACAATCCTTTATATTAAAACTATACAATCTAATCTTAAAACTCTAAGTTCTAAATCATGATCATTTAAAAAGCTTAAATTATAAATTCTAACTCTAAAATATAAATCTTAAGCGCTAAATCCAACTAGTTTATGTAATAATTTATGTATAATTTTTTTCTTTATATTAAATGTGATAATTGAAAACTTTATTTCTCACCACTTTAACTATCGATACATTGTTATACATAATATCTTAAAAGATAGGTTTTCATATTTGCAGTGGCGGAGCTATAATTTTGATATAGTGGGGTCAGATTAGAGTATGAGGTATGTAAGTGGGGTTAAAACTAATATTTATATAAAAAAATTTATATTAACTCTTTGAAAATCCCATACTCTAACAAATCAAGTGGGGTCAATTGCACCCTAAATTTATACATTACCTCCGCCCATGCATATTTGTCAACAACAACTTTTTCTTAATCGTTAATCACGGTTAAAATTGATAATTAATAATAAAATTGTTGATACTGATTTTGGACGACACTAAACAAGAAGGTATCAATAGTGGTCGAAAAAAAGTTCAGGGACGAAATTTAGTGGTTTACTCGTCGTAGGAAAAGGACAGAGAGCCATAGTAGACGATGGTGGACTATAGAAGCGGGCGGCTCACTCCTGGTTAGTTTAGGGCCGAGAGCCACAATAGCGTAGAATCGGTGATCGAATTCGTGTAGGAGAGGAAAGGGAGAGTCGCCGATCTTGAAGGTTGTAGACGTTGAAATGCCGTCCCCTTTATATTCGTTCTAGAGGGTATTTATATTCCTTTGGTGTTGTAGGCCGAGTAATGTTTGATGAGACCATGTCAGGCCTAGTAATAACTATTGGTGGGCCTGCGGGTAGTAGCTCGGTTGTCAGGTTACGAGCTAAGCTGAACTTGATGGATGTCTTGTCTCAACGTGTTATGGGGTGGATGTGTTTTCTCTGAAGTTAAAACTTTTCGAAAGTATTTGACGGAGGCACAACAAAATTTATTAAATTAAGTCAACAATCTCTAGAGCGGGTTGTTGAAGCTCTCATTTGATATCCTCCTATTCCCCTAGGTTGTGGGTTCAAGACCTAGTAAGAGCAAAATTTCCTTCATCCTCTTTTAGGTATAAATTGTTTTAAAAATTATTAATTTTTTTATCAGATTTAAAAATTATTAAATTAAAAATAATTATATGAATAATTAGAATCTCATGAAAAGCCACGTAAATTTATTAAACTTAACACTCTACAAATAAAACCCATTAATTTTATTATTCTTTTCAAAAGAACCATACATCTAGAAGTGGACAACATGTGCTTATTTTAAGAAAATCATAGGCTTAACTCTTAATGCTTAATCCATTGGTTAGAAAAAGAAAAGAAAAGAAAAGAAAAAACAACTAAAAAACATGTTGAAACAGCTTTGAATACCCGGGAATGTCCGAACAGAAGCCGACAAGTAAAATTTTATATGAAATTAACATCGTATAATAATAAACTTAATTCTCGATGTTTATACTTTTTGTCGACTCTGATTATTTTTTAAACTAATTGTCTAATTTTTAATTTTTCGGTTAAAGTGTTATTATTTTAACAAAATTACCGATTAAATCTTTAAAATTTTAACAATATTAACGTGACTACATACACTATAGTTCGATTGAATTCTTATTTTAGTCTCTATTTTTTTAAGCAATTTAACTTTTAACATTTTATTTTGGGTCAAAATGACCTCTTTGCAGATGAAAAATATTAATTGACGTTAAATGGCTTGTAATGACATGACAAACCTACAGGGCAGTGCACGCCGCGATAGCAACATCATACATGAAAATATGCTGACTTTACAAAATGACATAACAATCAAAAAATAATTTTAAAAAAATGTATAAAATATAAAATATTTTTTTCTTTTAACATGTCGTTCTGCCAATTTATCTCAAATTTGTTTATCATCAGTTGACTAACAGTTTTCATTCACAGATGTGCTATTTTGACCCAAAATAAAACGTTGATGGCTAAAATGCTCCAAAAAGAAATAGAGTCCAAAATAACTATCCAGTCAAACGTTTGATGTATTTTTGACATTATACCTTTAAAATAGTACATCAACTTTATAATATAAATATCAATTTAGTGAGTATTCTCGAGATAGTCACAACAATTTAAGTAAAACAGAAAAAAATAAGACTTAAAAAATCAAATATAATTGTAAAAAAATTGAACTGAATTAATAAATAAAATAAATATTAAAAATTAAATTAATTATTACACAAAATAATATTATATAACTATTAACCAAAGAGCAGGGGATACACACGGCTTTGAAGACCAAGTCAGCCGCCATTACTGGCAAAGGCGTTAGATATACAAGTCGTGGTGTTGATTTGAATATGTTCGCGTTGATTTCAAGATATCGGGGTATTTTCCTAATAGGCGATTAAATTAAAATTTACATAGGTTTAATATATGGGCAATTCTTATAATCTAATTTTATTTATTTACTACGTCATAATTTGAAAATTTTAAATTTATAACTTTATTTAATATACTTTAAATAGTAATATTATCTCATAAAATTGATTTGTTAGTATAATTATCAATCTTGAATTTTTTAATTGATTAATTTGAATTGTTGATTGCAAAAATCTATTTGTGATAGTGATCTTCAGATATACTAAGGTGCAGCATTTTGGAGAGCGGTTAAAATGCGGCTTTACGTACATTCTTACCATTTTGACAAGAATTTATGTATAATTGAATAATAATTTAGGTATAACCGAAATTTTTACTAATTGAGTAAGAATTTGTGTAATTACACAAATTCTTATATTATAACCTACATTCTTACCGTTTTGCGTAAGAATTTGTGTAGGTTGTAAAAATTTGCATAATTACACAAATTCTTACTAACTGAGTAAGATTTTGTGAAGAACCGTTTCATTTTAGCCGCACCTTAAGAGTGCCTCACGACAGAACTTCCAAGTAATTCTATCAATGCAATTTATTATATTCACAAATCACAACAATAAGATCTAAATACCCGACTTTATTTAAAGAATTTAATACTTTATTTTAATAGATCAACTGATAATCGATAGTGTTATCTTTGAATTAAAGCAGTGAATACGTACGTAATAATATTTTGGTTGGGTTTTAAGTTATAAAAAATTTATCTACATAGTATTTTTTATTTTAAAAAAATTGAAATTGAAATTAAGTCAATAAGACAATAGGTTAACGGTAAGTATGTTTATGAATTTCTTTGTGTAGTTTCAATCCAAATTTTATCCATATTTAAAATTATCGGTGTTAATATTTTAGTTTAATAAGAGTGATTGTTTTTTATTTTTATTATATGATTTTACTCATTTAATTAAAAAAATATTTTGATACACAAAGTTTACACAATCCTTTTAATTTTAGGTTTAAGGTTTAGGGTTTAAGAGTTTAATATGTAGGGTACATACTTTAAAGTTTATGTTTACAATTTAGAATTTAATATGGTAGGGTGCTAGAATTTGAGATTTAGATCTTAAATTTTACAAAAAATCTGTGTAATTTTTTTACACAGCTTGTGTATCAAAATATAACATATTATAATTACGGTCGTAAGTTGTAACTATCAAAACTAAAGCTAAATTGTTTAGGAACGACCTCTTATTCTAATAAATATAAACTAACAACATATCCCAAAAAAGACAAAATTAAAATTTATTAATTAAATGTTTTCTTCTAAAATGTATTATAAATTTATAAATTAACCAAAATTTTTAATTATTGTTATTGAAAAATATTTTACTCTATTATTTTTTTTATTTCGTGATCTATTGTATATGATATAGAAAAAATTAAAGTTAATCTTGTATACCTGTTGATTTCAACAAAAAATAAAAATAAAAGTGTAATGTATTTCTGCCGACTTCATGTCAAAAACTCATTTCATTTCACCCGAACACATTTGTTACTCCATTAATGTATTAGAAATCACCGTATATAAATAAAATAATAATGCAAAATACGATGAAATATTTTTTTTTTCAAACGCAATATCCGAACAATTAGTCCCTTATAAGTTAGTTGTAATTGCAAATTTAACAAAATCGAATCATAACCAATCGATTTTCACAAACTTTTTAGTTGAGGGAACGTTGATGCTGTACGGAAGGAGTGGAAAATTTTAAAATTTGAATAACACAACATCTACATGTCTATTGTCTAGTACAGCATCTACATGTCTATTGTCTAGTGCTTTCCTATGATTTCAGTCCACAGTTTTCGGTTCTGTCAATTGAATAACACAAGCTATTTGATTAAGCACAACCTTAAAACCAAAGGTACCCGACAACATAGTACTTTGTAGAGGCTAAAACAAAGGCAATAATTGAACATTCCATAGGTGAAAATTCAAGCAAAAAAAAAAAACCCAATGCGGCATGAAAAAGAAGAAGAAGAAGAATCATACCAATGAGTGAAGCTTCAAGCAAGTGGGTCCTCCATAGAACCTGATCCATAGGAGACATGGTTCCGAGCTTCGCGCCCTTGTTCTGGATCTTGACAATGCTCATGAGACTCGACAAAAGAATCACCGACATGGTTCCGGCAATAGTTTTCACAGTAGCCGGACCTTTCCCCATTTTTACTTGATCTAAACTCTTTATAACGAGCTCTCTTAAAAGCCCGATCTTTACCAACAGAAGGAACGCCATTACAGCCTCAGCAAAAAGGACCAAGAACAGTAACTGAATCATCCTAAAAGACTTGGTTTTTGACTCAGTGGTTGCCGATCGTTCATCAATTAAAGGGAAAAAAAACTGGGAAATTCAGCAGAAACGAGTGGGAATCTTTGGTTCTCGACAAAAACTAGAAGAAACCCATTTCAGTGAAGAGGGATTTGTGTTTGGAATGTATATATTTAGCCCTAGTGTAGAAAGCAAGAAGCTCTTTTTGAACGAACTCGGTGGTGTTTATTTGCAGCTGAGTTGATTCGTTCGTGTAGATTAAGAGACTAAGCTTTGGGATTAGTGGTGTGTGGTCTGCTAATGGGCTTGCTTTTCAGGCAAAAGGAGCATGAAAAGAAGACAATAATTTAGGCTACACGGGAATTATGTAAATTATATAGAGAGAGAGAGTTCCTTTTTAAATTTTTGGCTAATATTTTTTTTTGTCCGACTAAAATTATTTCATGTTGATATTTTTACGTTAATTTTTTAATTTTAATTCTTTATTATTTAAAATTTATCATGGATAAAAATATAAAATATATATTAAAAATCTTCAATTGAGTAATTTTTAAATATATATTTAAAAATTCTAATTAATTAAAACATTAAAAAAATTATAGTCAAATTGATAAAGCAGTGTTTGGTAGTGTGTAAAGTTATTTTTTTTTTCAACAATTCTTATCTAAGGAGAGATAACGAAAAATTTGCTACTAATGGTTTAGAATTCACAATTTAAGGGAAAATGTTAAGCAAGAGTTTTTAACCTCTTGCTCTAAAGAATGTTGACAAAAAAAATTAAATCAGAGACTAATTTACATAGAGAGTGAGATCCTTTTAAAATTTTTGGCTAATACTTTTTTTGTTCGACTAAAATTATTTCACGTTGAACACTTTAGGTTAAATTTTTTTAAAAAATTGACTTCTTATTATTTAAAATTTAGGTTAAAGTACACTAATGGTCACCAAACTTTTAAAGCGCGTTCATTTTGATCACCAAACTTTTAAAAGTTTCATTGGGGTCACTCAACTTTTAAAATGCTTTCATTTTAGTCCCTCCCGTCGCTCTCCGTTAAAAATGCTGATGTGGCCCATTAGTTTTATTTTTGTAATAAGATAATATAATTAGGTCACACTACTAATTAAATCGTCTCACGCACCATTCTTTTCTTCTTCTTTTTCGATCTCCAAATCTCTGAAACTTTTTTTCTATTTTATTTCCTTCATCTTCATCTATTTTTTCCTACAAAAAAAGCATCAATAAAAATGCAAGAACTTGCTGTAAAAACATGAAATGATGAATCAGATATATAAAAAAAATTTAGAGTTTAAATACGACTAACCTGGAGATTGAACTTGAAGAACCAAAATTAGACTTCAACATATCCCAAACATGGGAAAAGTTCTCACTACATTCTATAGCAAGACAATGGTCCTAGCAACCAATACAAGAACAAACGTTAACAAAAAAAATGAAACATAAGAAGTAAGTTCAAACTTTTAAGCTGCAGCATTAAATGAAAATACAAAAAAAAATTACTTTACTTCTAAGAACAAAACATCTAAGTGTTTGACTTGGACACTGATTCAAAGCTTAAGTTAAATAATTTTACTTCATTTTTTACCGCGAACAACTTTACAAGTTAAAGTATTATTAAACAAACTACAAATGAGTTCATGTACGCGAATACCTTGAAAGACTTCATAAAGTACTAGACAATACAACAAGAAGCCAACAAATTTACTGTACAAACTAAAATAAAACACAATAAAAAAGCAGTAAATTCAAAATAAGAAATCACCAAAAGCATTTCATGTTAAGTGCAAAATTGGAAAAAAAAATGTAAATACAGAGAAAGAGGATGTTCAGCGTCAGCAAACTCCAAGACTCCAAGGTCACTATTTTTATATTATCGTAGGCCTTAAAAACAGAGATTTCCTCAGCTCATCAATTTCAGTCTTCAAATTAGAGGGTTTTGTGTGATCCAACTCGCTGAAAGTCGATCTGGTACTATTACTATTATTATTTTTTGTGATAGTCTCTTCAGTTGAAGGCTTGAAGCATCTAATGGAGGCAACTTGCTAGTGTGGACTACTCTCTTTTGAAACCGAAGGTAAGCATCCAAAGCTATCATTATCTGTTTCTAAGAGCAAAGTAAATGATCATGTAAAAGTTGCAGAGATTTAAGGAAGAAAAAATAGGAAGAGTGTTTGAGATGGTTTAATCAGTGGTGGGACCCAATTATATTTTTTAACGGAAGAAATTGAAAATTAACCGGCCATGTCAACATTTATAACAAAAAGGTGACAGGAAGGACCAAAATAAAAGCACTCTAAAAGTTGAGTGACCCCAATGAAATTTTTAAAAGTTCGGTGACCAAAATGAACGCGCCTTAAAAGTTTGGTGACCATTGGTGTACTTTACCCTAAAATTTATTATTATTATTATATATTTTAAAAAAACTTTCGTAGTTTTTAAATATATATTTTTAAAATTTTTAATTAATCAAAATATTAAAAAAAATTATGGTCGAAATTTTAAAAAAAATGTCAAATTTTGACAGTTTTAAGGCTAGAGCGATTAATGTTTTAATTCTTACCTATTTAAATTTACATTGAACTATTTTTTTTTACTTCTAATTTTTTTAATTTGAATACTTAATAAGGTTATTATTTTGAATTTAAGTACTTTATTCTTCTTAATAGTCGATTCTAGCTGCGTCTCTGATATAAAATAATTTAAATAAAGTTTTGAATTTAAATTTTGTTATTGAAAAAAAAAACAAAATCAAAATCAAAACAGGGATGAGCTATATCTCATTTAGAATTTGATACGACTTAATATTAATATATGTTGATATCTATATAGTCGGGGACGAAATCATATCTACATGTCTATTGTCTAGTTTTAAAATTTTAAAATTTTAAAATTTTAAAATTTGATTAGAAAAAAAAAAAAAAAGATAAGATAGTATACGTCGACTTGGGTTGAAAGACATGAAAATGAGAAGAAACTTAGATTTTTACGGTGGGGGAGAATGGTCAAACATTACCGGTGGCGCCGGTCAATGGTTGAGATTCTCTCTATAAAGGGTCACTTCCCTGTTCCTCTCTTTTTTGTATTTGAATTCTGTGTTGAAGGGTTCTTTGGTCGTAGAATTATTCTGGGTTTTGTTTGTAGTTTGTTTGATTACAAAAGAAGCTGAATTTTTCTTTGTTTTTCTTTTCTGGATTCTGGGTTTTCTTTTTTCAGGTTTTCTGGAGTGGTAAATGGCAGTAAGTTCATCTCTTTTTAATCTTCCTCCCTGGTTCCTTTGTTGTTTTTGCTTTGGTTTAGCTTATAGTTTATACTATTCTTCTGTTTGTTTCCTGGGAAAATTGCAAAAGACAAAGAGAAAGACAGGGTTGTGACTTATGGTGTAATGGTGACCTTTTTTAAGTGTTCATTTGGTTGCCTGAATCTTCTGAATTGAATTGGCTAGCTTGATTCAAAATTGACTAAAAAAAGTTGTAATACAGACAGTTGATTACTTTCTGCAATAAAGGAACATTTTGTGTCTGATTTCTTTATAACAATTGGATAATATGTTTCCAGCCTCCTCTTTAATTGATCTTAAAAATGTTGTCCTTTAAGTTATATGCATGCTCCTCTTTTGTTTGTTCAAAAGTCTACAAGAAATGTATTGTCGAAATCCATTCATTTTTAGATGTCGGAAATCGGAATTGTTTATGCTCCATTTGTGTTTGATCTGTAACAAGTTATTGTTCCATTGCAGCAACGTTCTCGTGTACCCAAGTTTGGCACTTGGGAGAGTGAAGGGAATGTTCCCTACACGGCTTATTTCGATAAGGCTCGCGAGGGTCGAAACGGAGGAAAGATTGTGAACCCGAATGATCCCCAACAGAGTCTGGAATTACATCAAGATTACGTTGCTCCAACTAGAGCTCCCCCTGCTTCACGACCGAAGCCAGAATCGGATGAACCAATAGGACATGGGCCTGGGAGGAGCAGGGAGGAAGGTGACCTCAAACAATATGCAGACTCTAACATCAACCGCAGAGCTTCTGCCGACTCTACACCTTCTCGTTATGGTCGTGGAGTAAGTTCCGGTGGAGCCCCGAAACGATCTACAAGAGCAAGCATTGGATCTGAAAACAGCATAGAGAAATCACCACTTCATCACCAGGCACGGGGCGCAGGGAGGGGTAGCAATAGCATGGCATCACCTGCGTGGGAAGGAAAGACTTCATCCAAAATGAGGCCGAGCGCTAGAGGCAACGAAAGTGTAATTTACATTTCTCCTTCCTTTCATTTTATTCTTGCACAAATGCATTAAACAGAATTAGTTTGCTGAGCATCTGCTGATGGATTTGAAAAAGCATAGCATACCGCATACGCATCGCTTATCGAAAACTTGAGAAGTTTTCGAAGTTTTCATGATTGGCAGCCTACATGACACTTGCCTAATGAAAGCCTTATTCATCTTATGTCATTTTTTATGATCTCAACTAGCATGATAAAGCATCAAAATGACAATGCATTAAACAGAATTAGTTTGCTGAGCATCTGCTGATGGATTTGAAAAAGCATAGCATACCGCATACGCATCGCATCGCTTATCGAGTTTTCGAAGTTTTCATGATTGGCAGCCTACATGACACTTGCCTAATGAAAGCCTTATCCATCTTATGTCATTTTTTATGATCTCAAGTTCAACTAGCATGATAAAGCATCAAAATGCCAATGCATTATGCCCTTCTTGCTTCTCTCGGGATCGATTGTTCGAACTTGAGTTAAGCATGTTGCTAATAATCTGATTTCTGGTGTCACAGCCTGATAAAGGTGCTGCTGTTCCGAAATTCGGTGACTGGGACGAGAAGAACCCGTCCTCCGCTGATGGTTACACTCACATTTTTAATCTGGTGCGAGAAGAGCGGAACAACGGAGGCAATGCAACGCCAGGTGAGCGGTCTCCGTACAACAACACTGCCCGAAACCGGAAACCAACTAACGGACGTGCAAAGGTATGCTTTTCCCCAAGCACTTTGATTGCTAGGCCAGTGGCTTCTGAAAATCTTAACACACATAAACGTTAACTTAATCCTGTGTTTCTTCATTTCCCCCCCCAGGGTTGCTGCTTTGCCTTTTGGAGGAAATGAGGCTTGCCATTCTGTTTTCTTTCTTTTTCATGACGAGGAACATGACATTCTGTTTGATGAACATGTTTTTTTTTTTTGTTCTTTCCCCTTGGTCTCTAAGATTATCTATTTTTGTAAACCACTTTACATTGCAATCATGTTTTGGTTTGAAATAACAGCAGAAGCAGATTCTTTTATTGTATTCGAACTAAGATTATTATCCTATACACTGGAAACTGAACCTTAGTTTTAGGGTTTAAGGTCTTAGTTTATGGTATAGGGTTTAAGGGTTTGGGGTAAAGGTTTAGAATTTAAGGACAGTTGTTAGAATTTAGAGTTAGAATGTAGGGTTTATAAGTTAAAACCTAAATCATAACCACATTACCCTAAAAATAAAACTCCAACATCTAAACCGTAAATTTTAAACCTAAACTCTAAATTCTAACCACTATCCCTAAATTCCAAACTCCTAAACCCTAAAATTAAAGCATTTGTGAAAATTTTCAATTTCTAACGTCAGTGTATAGGATATAAATTCAAATTAATAATCTAAAGGTGATTAGAATTTGAACCTATGACTCCTTGAACATCATCCACTTTTCCATTAGTATACTCGTTGGTTTTTTTTTTTTTTTTAGTTTTAGAATTTAAGATATGAATTTAGTCTAATTTTCAATCATGTGATATAATAATATTTTTCTGTACATTATACAATTTATATCGTATACTGATTTAATATGTTAATGTAAAACTTTAAAAATGTCGGATCTAGATTTGAAATTATTTTTAAAAGGTTGATTGAGTAGAGTTCGATTTATATAATTGTTAGTACCATATACATCAAGACATGAGATAAAATATGTTTAAACGCTCAAATTTTATTTTATTGATGGCCGTGGAAGAATTTGAATAGTATACGGATTGTACATTGAATTTTTAAAAATTAAATTTTAAATATTATTATTATATAATTGAAGTCATTATTGTTCATTTAATATTATTTTAAGGCACTCGAACTTAGTTTTAAGGTTTAATTTAATAACTAAATTGTTTTATCCAATTAAGTACACAAACCTTACTTTTTTTTGTTCAAACTGATATCTTCACTTTTTGGTCTAAATTAATACTTAAATAATTTATTTGAATTAATTTTGACTATAATAAATAGGGGTGTTTATAGTTCGGTTTTAACTGATTTAACCGACCGAACCGAAGTTTTTTCGGTTAATCGGTTGATTAATTTTAAGTTCGGTCGGTTAATGATTTTTTTAAACTTCGGTTATTGGTTATTTCGGTTTGAAATCGGTTAATTAACTAAAATTTTTATATTATATATATATATATATATATATTCTACATATATTTATTTTTTGTCACTGAACTTTTAAATATTATGAATGGTCATTAAACTTTATCAAATTAGCACAAAATGATCATTAAATTTACTGAATTATTAAAAACTATCATTAAAATTTTAATATTTATCAATAATTTATAACGTGCAATGAATGAATGATAATTTTGTAATATTTTGATAAGTTTAATGGTTGTTTTATAAACTTTTAAAAGTTTAGTGGCTAAAAAGATTATTTTAACACAATTTAGTGACCCATTTGTGCAATTACCCAAAATTTTATAACAAATTTTAATTAATTTGAAAACTGATCGAATTAACCGAATTTTTTTCGGTTCAGTTAAAATTTTTTGAAATAATTTTGGTTCGGTTAATGATTAATAGAAAAAAAATTCGGTTAATGATTTTTTAGAAGTTTGGTTCGGTCGGTTTGAACAACCCTAAGAATAAAGTATGAATATTTATATTCTCTTATATTTATGGGTACACTACAATGGAGGTCATTCAATTATAAGTAAAGATACATTTGGGTCATTTAATTATTAAAAGTTACATTTAGGTCACTCAATTATGGGTAAGGTTACATTTAGGTAACTCAATTATTAAAAGTTACACTTGCATCACTCATTTATGGGTAATGTTACATTTGGGTTAACCTTCAAATTTAAAAAATACATCAATTTAGTCATTTTTCTAACAAATCACTTGTATATCCTCGTTAACACTAGATTACTTCATTTGAAATCATTAATTAATCTAATACACAAATTAATATATGTTTTTTAAATATGAAGGGTGACCCAAATGTAACTTTACCCGTAATTGAGTGACTAAAATGTAACCTTTAATAATTGGGTGACCCAAATGTATCCTTACTAATAATTGAGTGACCTAAATGTAACTTTTAATAATTGAGTGACTCAAATGTATCCTTACCCATAAATGAGTGGCTTCCGTTTTAGTTTACCCTATATTTATCCAAAATATTAAACAAGAATCCGTCGGCGTGAGTGAAGCTCAAGAGCGCCAAAATTTCGCGGTCGCTCAAAACAATTCAAAATTTCAACGAGAAACCCCCCAAATTCAAAAATTCAAATTAACGTCACTCGCAGCCAAAACTAAAGAAAGCGCTCTCATTTTGTTTTGATCTCAGAACTGGATTTCAAAATAAGCAAACAAGCGCTGAGAAAATTTCACCGTTTCTTTTTCCTTCTTCAATCTCAGGTACCTAATTTTGTTCCTCTGTATTTTATTGTGTTACCAATTTGTAATCTGGTTTTCATTTTATTGTTTGTTGGAATTGCCTAAATTTTATGAATTTTTGATACCCAATTTAAGAAGCTTAAATGAGTCAAATTATAGTACGAGCTTCTTGTTTTAGATAATCTAGCGAAATAACGTGAAGAAAAGAGACGGAGTTTTGCTTCTGGGTCTTACGTTTTTACTCCAAATTCCCAGTTTTTCTGTTACTTTCCGGAGAAAAGTTTACAGTTTTCCATCAAATTTGAGCACCCAATTGAGGGAAACGAAAGAAAATGGTGAGGGAGGAAAGAGTGGAGTCATTTTACTCGAGGCTTAAGGAATCGGCTAGGGCATCTTCTCTCTCGCCTTTACTTATATTCCCGTCCACCTCCGATGTTGACTCTCTTTGTGCTCTCAAAATCATGTTCCACATTCTTGAATCTGATTCGGTCCGGTACTCGTGTTATCCGGTGTCTTCTTTTCAAGAAATCCGAGAATATTCTGCATCTGAATTGAGTTCTTCCTCTGAAGAGCCCGTTACTATGCTTTTGATAAACTGGGGGTGCCACCGTGACCTCCAGGAGGATCTTAAGTTAGGGTCAGCTGTTAGAGTTTTTGTTGTTGATAGTCATAGGCCGATTCATTTGCATAACTTGAGTGACCAGAATGATCAGGTGGTTGTTCTTTATACTAATGATGATGAACGGTTGGCTGATCTGGCCTATGATTTTGAGGTTATGGAGTTGGCAAATGCCAGCTATTCTTTGCATAATTCAGAGCTGGACAGTGAAGACGATGAAGATAGCGAAAGTGAGGACGAAGACGATGATGAAGAGGAGGAAGAGAGAGCTAGGAGTGGTTCTAGGAAAAGAAGAAGATTATCTTCAGAAGGTGAAGAACCAGCGTCGCGGCGTTTTAAGAAACTGAAAAGGGATTATTATCGGATGGGAACTTTCCACGGCAAGCCATCGGGGTGTGTGATGTATGATTTGTCACATTCTTTGAGGAAAAACACGAATGAGTTGCTTTGGCTGGCTTGTGTTTCGCTTACCGATCAGTTTGTTCACGAGAGGCTAACAGATGAGAGGTATGAAGCTGGGGTTATGGAGCTTCAGCAGCATATTAACAGTTTAGGGAATCTTGATGCTGTTACTTCGGTGACTCTTAAAGACGGTACCAAGGTTCGAGCACCTGATTCCTCAAGAATTGCCTATGAAGAAGAACCAAGACTTATGTTGTTAAGAGAGTGGAATTTATTTGATTCAATGCTGTGCTCCTCATACATTGCCCCAAAGTTGAAGACCTGGAGTGATAATGGCATGAAAAAGCTCAAGCTTCTTCTCGCAAGGATGGGATTTGCGCTTGTGGATTGCCAGCAGAAGTTTCAGTACATGAACCACGAAGTAAAACAGAAGATGAAAGATCAATTCGAACAAATTTTGCCCGACTACGGACTCAATGATTTCTACTACAAAAGCTTCTTGCGTCTACATGGTTACACCTCAAGGGTTTCAGCAGCAGATATGGTGTATGGAGTTACTGCACTACTTGAATCATCCATGCAATCGGATGGCACGTGTGCTTCGAAGCAGTTTGGAGTGGCGTATGATGCGTTGTCGCTAGGTAATCCTGATAAGCTGAAATCTGGAATGCAACAAGCAATCAAGATACAAAGAGCTATTCTCAGGCAAGGAAGTGCTGCAATAACAAAGAGTGGCTGCATCAGGAGTGGGAGAAAGTTTAGGTGGGTGAAGCTTGAAGATTCAGTAGACACAAAGCTGTTGGGTCAACCCCAGGCTCTTACTAAGTTCTGTTACTTTCTAATGGATGCTTTGAAGGAGAAAGGAGCTAAGCTGAAGCCTTTGCTTTGTGCCTGCATATTGCAAGAGCCATCTAAGGTGTTGATTGTTGGGGTCTGCGGGAAACCTCGTCTCGGAGCACTTAAAGGGAATGCGTTCGGTCTCGCATTCAGGAACACGGCTGAGGAAACCGGAGCCGAATTCTTCCATGAACTGTTTGAGTCTTCATGGATTGTGTTGGATGCATGTATTGTTAATTCCTTCATGGTCAAACTAACTGAAAAGCTTTGATGTAAAGCTTTCAACAGTTGGACAATTGTAACTTTGCTTTGTTAAAATGAAAACATTTGTTCAATACTTTTAAGCCTTTTTTTAGCTTGTTTGAAATTATTCATAAATAATAATCTAGTTTGCTGCAAATGCAAATAATATGATAATTCCGGTCAAGTAATTGACTTTGTTATATGTTTGGTATTTCCTCAAATGTTGTAATGGTTATCTGCCCATTTATGTTAGTACTCTTTCGCTGCTACAATGCCATATATTTTTCCATTATAGTCATTTGACATCAGCCATTTATATAGTTTTAACGATGTTCATCTTAAGAGACTTGGGCTCAAACCACTTTGTCATTTTGGTGACTAATGTAGCACTTCTTACTCGATTGAGCCTTTTGGAATGGATAGGGGGTTATATTTAGTAAATTCTAATCTAACATCCTCTTATAACAACAGACAACTAGCAGCATTGGATACTAGGGCAGATTTGGAGAGATGGATATAAGGGGAATGTAAAAATTCATTTATTTAGTGTAAATTCACTAAACTGGATATCAATCCTCCTAATTTACACTCTTAATGAACGTCTACAATGAAACCTGTAACAGGATAACCATCCCAATTCTTCATCCATGCATAAAAAGGATGTTGTCGAAGCTACTTACCGGAAATCATGCCTGAAAATGCAATTGTATTAGCAATGTGGTTACTTGGATCAATGATAAGAACAACATAGTGTGGTGGCTGAACCCTTCTCTTTTTCATCTTGAATCAGTCTGCACAGTGTCACAACAAATTAGGTTGCACTAAATGCAGGTAATGGAAGACATTTTGGTATATATATTTGTTGTTGGCTTTTAGGCATAATTAAAACATCCATCTCGGGGATGTAGATGTATGACCGATGCTTTGGCGTTGTTTGGTTGGAGGTGGCTGCTCTGAGTTGTTTCGTTTCTTCATGATTGAGGAAACTGTAGGGCTGTAGTAGTCGTTACTTCTTTGAGAAGTTGCCCCTTGTGAGTATGTCTTCTTTCCATGAATAAAGCTCCTCTGCTTTTCTAGCAATGCCCTGCGAGCCGCCGGGTTTCTTTGAGCAGCTCCCCATCTTGTGTAACCCACACAACTCTGGCTCCTTCCCACCTGCTGAAACATCCCTTCTCTTGGACTTGTATAGTTTCGACTCTCGGCCGTCTCGGCAGAGTACATGGTCTCCCCCTCACTGCTGTACCCATTATACATCTCGGGACGTTCTACTGGAGATGAACTAGATTGGACCTCGCTCAGGGCCCCGTTTACAGATGCCACTGAGCCAACATCAGCATCCTCACCGGGACTCGCATGTAGTCTATTCTTGATTTGCTTTTCTTCTCTCAATGGACTTTCTGGAGGAAGCTCCTTCAAAGCATTCTCACCTGAACTTGGAAGCTCTTGTTTGGCAGGCTGCAAAACTACAGCAGTTTTCACAATCCTGGGAGGAAAATTTATATCCAAAAGCTGGATTTGGCTGGTCTCTTTCTTTCTAAGTGGGACCGCGGTCAACTTTGGCGATTCATATATTTCAGGTGTTGGGATTCCTTGTACATGTGCGGCATGTGGATCGGAACACGGCGTCTCTTCTTCAATAGTGTTCACTGCAGCAGAACTGCTCGGTCCTGGTTGATCCTTACCTTTCGTGATTATATTTGATGAAGATGGAGTTATGTCATTATCATCTCCGGTTGATTTAAAAACCTGGCGCATTGTGAAGGATGCAGAAGAATGTTCACTCTTCTGGCCCGAAGACATCAACCTAATAATTGGTAGCTTGGGTTTGGTAACTTCATCAAGACTGCCTTCCCAATGCTGGTTTAACCAATCACAAATGACAGGAATGGGAATACCGAACTGCATAGGAGTATCTTTCTTACACGACGACGAGGATGAAGAAGAAGTCATGGATGACTTGGTATTAGGAGAGGTTGCTAGCTTCATAGGATCACATATCATAAATGCAAGGTTCCCATGCGAATCGAATCCGGCTGATCCAGGGTTCCATATTATTCCATCGGTTGACAGTTTTATGAGATTGTCTGTAGCAATCACCACCTTTCCTTCACCTACTGTCACTTCTTGTTTCTCGGTGTAACCTAGAAGGTAAACAGCACTTCCTAGATATAAATTTGGTTTAGAACACGTCTTCAAGTAATGAGGTTGGTGCCCCTGGATATTTGATTCTCCATCCAGGGCATCTAAGCCCACAATTGTTAGATCTAAAACAGAGCTGGTAATGAAAAACCTGCAATAAGAATGAAGACCATGAATTAAGTTTGGGGTGTTGCTAAATAGAAGAAGATTTAGAAAGAAATATTTCAGGAGACCTGCCACCTGTTTTTCTTAGCCCATGCATGACATCAGTAAATCACAGGAGGAACATCAATCATGAAACTATTAAACCACAAAAATGGCCCAACCTAGAGAACAACCAGAGACTCGGATCGTCTAACTAGAGCAAGCCAATAAAACAGCAGGGATCAGACTATTTTTCCAACTTATAATCGAATATCAAGAATTTCCACGGGTTCTGTGACTGTGAGTGAACTAACCAGGGCATCACCTATTGCCACCCTACTTCATGACTTCCCAAGGGTTGGAAGGCAAGACAGCATATGCAAAGGGAATATAAGAATGTCAGGGTTGCATCAAGGGTTAGGTTTCAATCCATACAAAAGGGTCAAAACTAAAAAAAGGAAACTATTTAGAAGAAATCCAATTTATCACATTAAACTTGGAATTTTTTTAGCTAGGATTGCTAAGTTATGAACATCACCGTTGCACTGAGACAATGAAAATGGAGTAAATCTTCTGCCCCTAACCATGCCTCCTTATATGCCCACTACTAAAAAAACACCTAAAAATTAAATTTTAAGCCCTAACCCTAATTTCCATATCATAAATCCTAAACCCTAAAAAATACACCATACCCTTAATTCCCTACACCCTAACCCTAAGCCCCAACCCTAAACCCGCTATTTTGAAATGGAGTCACCAATGGCATAGTTAGGGGTAGACGATTTCCATCCATGAAAATGGTAATGAACAGTATATTACTGATCGTAGAATCAAGAAGCACAGGTGACTGTATATACATTTCCATTTCTTCTGTTGAATAAATACATATTATTTAGCAAAATACATTTTTATATATTACCCAACATATTTGTGAACAAGTCAAAGGATAATGTTTTGTCATGTATGACACATGGAAAAGAAAAAAGAGTAAAGATTCGGGATTAGCTTGAGAGCAAAGCCTAATAAATATAATTCTGATTTGCTATACAATCCAAACCCTTCTGTGATCAGCAGTTAAAGTTAGCATTACTCTCGCTCCCATAATGGGTCTCGGCAATATCTGATCCGAATTAATCAACCAATAAATTAAATACCAACGGTTATAAAAAAAAGGTTATCATTACTTGCATTTTCCTCTGTTGCACTTATGTAATAGACAAGGACCCTTGCATTAAACTAACTTAGCAAATAAAACTTCTAGGCGAAAAATGAAGCACAAATTGCAGTTATTTAGGCGAAATGTCAAGAAAAATAGGAAGAAAAAAATAAGTTGAAATTATAACAAAGATCCGTAAAGAATGTTCTTTTAATAATGTAAACTTTACAGCTAAAAGTTCTGCCATGTAATGATATATATAATGAGCAGGAAAGGTAAAGGCAAATTAAATACCTCAATCAAATCTCAAAGCTGGGAATTTTACTAAGTATGAAAATCAATTCTACAACTATCAATCTTGGACCCACGTTTCTTTAATCAACTAATCATAATTCAATGAAATTAAAATCCCTCAATTTTCCAATTATAAACCGGAAAAAAGGAAGATTACCTGTGAGGAACGAGAGTAGCAGCAACGCCGTTTTGGAGCCGGATCTCGGAGCTCTCGGCAGCAGCTACAGAAGGGAGGTTAACGTGAGTCGTTAATAGAAGGTTCCGGTGGATAAGGAATCCAGTAACTGAGATTCCATCACCGGAGGCGCCGGTAATTCTGGCCATTGCCGGAGCTTTACTTGAGAAAATGGTGCCCTTCATTCTTTCCGACTTGCTTACTCCTTTGCAGAAACACCATGACTCTCTTAAACCGCCCATTTTCTCCTTTCAAAATATCAGTGCTTCAACGAATCGAGAGAAATGGGGTTTTGGTTTTGGGTGTATTCTTCTATATATCAAAGGGCTGGATCTGGGGAGAGTGGCATCGAACTATTGCAGGCGTCGGAGTAGAAAAGTAATGGAAATGTAAAGTGTTTGACAAAATGCTTCACTGAGAAAAAAAAAAAAGAAATAGTGCGAGAGGAATACGAGATGGTCGTGAAATGAGTAAAGGGAAATGGGATATGGAGCCTGGAGGGCTGTCTTTTGAGCTGGAAACTGGAGTTTTTTTTTTTTAATAAAAAAAGCTTGTTCCTCTGAAAAATGGTGCGAGAGACCTGGAATGTTGAATTAATTGTGTTATAAAACGCTGCTGTTATTATTATTATTATTGGTCTTAATATAATATTTGCTACCTGACTTTATTATTTTTTACCAATGTAATCTTAATATTTTTAATTCATTTAGTATTTATATCCATTTTTTACACATGATATATATGTATAGGGAGAGGGGATATGATCCACTTACACTAAATGTATAACTCTTAATTTTACACGTTTTTTAGGCTTAAATGTTATTTTTGCAGTAGTCTCAATTTGCCGGTTTTACTCTTATAGTATTTTCACATTAATTTAATCTTTGAAGTGGTCGAATTGATTACCATTTAAAGTTTGGGAATACTTTTATGTTTTATAATCACTTTAGATTGATAAAAAAAATTATTAGGGTTTGAAATTTAGAAAATAGGATTAGAGTGTTAGTCAAGGGGCAAACAATGGGCAAAAGTTACACTTAAACTTATTTTTTAAACTAATTTTACATAATTGTATTTTTTTTATTTAAATTTTACATATTTTTTTGTCAATAAATATTATAAACTCTCATTGTCATATCAATTATGAGCTCAACCAAAAAACATCTCACTTCAGCTATTTTTTATGTCAAATTTTCTCATAAGTAAAAATTTCACTCAGATTTTTTCATATTAAGCTTTAAAAAATATTATATTTTGATACATAAATTTGTGTAAAAAATATTACACAATCATTCTTTAAAATTTAAATTATTAAATCTAAACTCTAAACTCTAAGCATGCCTTTTAAATTTTAAAACTTTACAACTTAAACCGTAAATATTAAATTCTAAATTAACATTCTAAACCCTAAAATAATAAATTTGTATAAACTAAAATTTAAAAGTTTGTGTATTTAAATTTTTTCTTTTAAAAAATATACATTAAGATTTTAAATGGGTTAATGGCATGAAAATGATAAAATTTATAATTTATATTGATTGGGACTATAATTAATATAGTAAAAATAACTATAATAAAACAATATTATAAATGGATGAAGAAATATTATAAACTCTTTAAGTTTTACACCTTTTTTGGATCGTTGGATGAGTGAAACGGATGGATGAGATTAACAGTAAAATATGTGAAGATTATCACTTGGGAATTAAAAACACGGAGTTAATCTCAACCATCCATTTCTCCCATCCAACGATCTAAAAAGGGTGTAAAACTTAAAGAGTTTTACACAGTGTAAGTTGATCCTAACTCATATATATATATATATATGAAAGGCGATAAGATTAAGCAAATGACAGGTGCTTGCTAGGGGACCATTCAGTCTTTTCAGACAATTCTTTTTAGTACCAGTTTTTGCTGCATTTAAATTAAATTTGATAAATGCGTATTCATAACGTTCAAATTTAATTATATTTAAGTGTGATTATTATTTATTTGACGGTGAAATTTTAAGGGTAAAGTATATAAATAATCACTAAATTATGTTAAAATAATATTTTGATCACTAAACTTTTAAAAATTAAAAATGATTATTAAATTTTTGAGTCTGTTACAAAATAATTACTTCACTGTTAGATTATGTTAACTGCCGTTAAATAGATGATGTAGCAAGTTAAATTAAAGGGGAATATTTCATTTTTCACTTCAATTATAACTAAAATACTAACTAGAATTTATGGTTGGTAGTTAGAATTTAGGGTTATAGATTTAGATTTCAATTTCTAAAAAGTAAATATGTACCTTCATTTTAAATTGGTTTCTAAACTTTTGAATATTTCAATTTTATCATCAAATTATCGTTTATGTCACACAATACACATCAATGTCTACATGATAGTTACTAATTTTTACAACGATTTTAGTGACATGAGCTATTATTAGCATATACTGATAATTTGACGATGAAATCAGAACATTCAAAATTTCAGTGACCAATTTAGTATAAGAATCATAATTTAAAATAAATTGAAATATTTAAAAATTTATGGATCAATCTAAAATAAAAATGATAATTTAAAAACGTGTGACACTCTTTAAAATTTATATGAACATAAAGAGGAATGACATTTTAATACACATGTTGTGTAAAATTAATTTTACACAAACCTACATATTTATACTATAAAACTCAAAATTCTAAATTCTTAACTCTAACCCTAAAAATCTAAACCCTAAACCTTATACACTATACCCTAAATTTTAGACACTAACCTTAAATTCTAAACCTTACGACCTAAATTTATAAACTTTTAAACCTTAACCCCTAAAATTAAAAGACACATATAAACTAAAGTTTACACGACTTGTGTACCAATTTTTTTCTTTATAAAGAGATTTCCATTCTACACAAATTATCCAAGTGATGGTGGCAACCATGATTAATGGTTTGTCTGTAGTGACGGACGCAATACTTTAAATTAGGGGGCGAGCTTATAAAAATTTAAAGGGGCGAAAATAAATTTTTAATAAAAAATACATAGAAAAAGTTATAATTTTTTTTAAATTATATAGAAATTTTAAAATTTTAAGGCGAACTCGCCTGCGTCCATCCCTGTTTGTCTGAAAAGTGAAAAATGTTCACGGAATCAGCCGGGCTTGCTCATGAGATTTATAATTCTTTCTTATTAAGCACATGAACGAACATGTTAGAGTGAAAGGGATTTTTCTTTTCCTTTATTTTATTTTATTCTCAGACATGAATAAGCTGTCAGCGGAACAAAACATGTGATGTGTAATAATTGCATGGAGAAATGTTAGAATTTCGGTACCAAAAATACCCATTTTATAAAATCCACGTTGACCCTTCAATTCAATCACCTTTTTCAAAAGGTTTGGGTTTGGACACTTCAAAGCAACATATTTTCCACTCGCGATGGGCAAGGAAATGGCTCATTTGTTTCGGCATGGAACAAATAAGAGTAATCATATTGGATACGAGTACGAATGAAGATAGCGTTTGACGAACTATTCGTTTATTAAGCTAGATAAATGAGTATGAACATAATTTTTATGTTCGTTTAATAAATGAACGAACACGAATAGAAATGTGTTCAGTTCGTTTATATTCACGAACAAGTTCATTTACCAGGTTCCTCTTTTTTTTTTACATTTCTAATATTAGCGAAGGTATGGATTAAATTGAACAAGGGTGAACTTTGGTGTTCAAACTGTGAAGCCTAAGGAGCTTAAGGACCAGTGACGTAATTTCACCACTTTGACAAACATGTTCACAAACGTTAAATGAACAAACGAACATAACACCTTCAAAAATAAATAAACAAAATTTTGGGAAACCAACTCCTTTGTAGAGCTTTGATATACATGCTGTGTAAGCTTACATATACTTTTTTTATTTTAAGGTTTAGAAATATAATTTGCAAAACTTAAAATTCAGAGTCTATGATTAGAATTTAGAATTCAAACTTTAAGATTTTAGATTTCAATATGCAAGTTTGTGCAAGTTTTTTTTTACATGAAATGTGTATAAAAAAAACTCTATCAACTAGAGGTAAACAAATCCAAAATATGATGAACAATGAAGCTTTGTTTCAATTCATGGGAAAATTACTCAACAAGTATAACTATCTATGAGAGTTGAAAAAAATGGTAACTCATTTTGTTTTTTTTACCAAATATACTCCTCAATGTTAGACACAAAGGCAATGTAATTCTTCTATGAGAGTTCTGCAAACTTTGAAGTTAGTTCCCAATTTGCACCTTTTCACTCTGGTAAAAAAAAAAACAGTGGTCCATCGGTAAAACTTGCCGGAATTTGTTCTATCACTTGCGTCGGAGAAGAGATATTACGGAAACCATCACTCGGAACCAACATCAACCCCCTTTTGCTTCAGAAAATCCTTGGCTTCGGCGATGTCCTATGAACATTCCACACAACATTCAAACATCTCAAAAGATGTTAAGAAGAAAATGCAGGTCCCAACCCCAGTAGATATTACCATACTGCTTAGAAACATACCGGAAAAACAGGCGAGGAAGCGAAAAGGGGAGGATGTACGTGAATAAATCGAGACAGAGAGACGTAAAATACCTGCTGCAGAAGCACTGCTTCTTGAGGGCAAGTAGGGAATCGCATTAGACCGACTCCGACCATTAATAAACCGTAGCATCCAAGTGACACAATGAAATAGATTGGCAGCTGGGAAAATTTTATAGCACAAAGTGGCAATTCATTAGAATGATTCGGCATAAACGGAACGGAACATCGAAGCAAAGAAAGAAACTCACCAACCAAGTATGGCTTTGGGGTATTATGGATGCCTGCAAGAGGCTGATCCAAAGTGCAGAGATGAGCACCAGCAGAGAGAAAAGCTTTAAAACATGCTTCATCGGATTCGGACTCGCAATGAAAATTAGCTCAGAAGTCCTGAATTTATTCCAAACAACTTAAACCTTTGATCAGATAAAGAAAGATCGTGCAGCTGAAAAACGAAATGCATACGCAACGAGAAGCTAAACTGTGAAACGGAGACTACGAAGTCGCCGAGAAAGGAGTTCTTGCGATAAACCGAAACAACAGAAAGTTTGGCAACTCTTCATTATCACAAGCAGAACAGAAGTAACAACTAACATGCTTAAGAAATAAACAAAGAGGGTCTTACTGAAATCTTTCAACAGATTGCACTAACAAGCCGAGAAAGCCGAGATAGACGCAGAATTTTATGTCAAGAGGTGCAGAATTAGATTGTAAATATAAAATACAAAGAGTATTTAAAAAGTATATGAAAATTTCCAGGGCTATTTCTCAAATCTATGTTACTATTTACTAAGCTAAACACCTAAAACCAATTTAAATGATGGAAAATAATTGCTGACAAGAAAAGAAAAGTAACCCAAACAGATCGAAACTCTAACATATAGCTAATTATAAAAAAATCATTTTTTTTCAAAGTAGAATTTGCATTTTGAATCGAAGGAACCCAAAGCTTATGGCGAAATTCCCATTAAAAAAGTGCATTTGGAAGTTTGAATTTATGATTGCTGTTTACTCAAGCAATTAAACAATCAGATAGAAAAACGAGAAAATCGAGTGATTAAAGAATATACCTTTGACGACCGGCAGCCGAAGAAAACGAAGAAAATCGAACAGGAAAGCAAGACAACAAGCAGAGAGAGAGAGAGAGGCAGGGGTTTTCAACTGGTTTGGTTTCCTCGTATGCACAAGCAGGGAACTTGGGTCGTTTGGGCTGCGATTTGATTTTGAAGAAAGCAAAAGAAGAAAGAAAGTAAATCTGGGCTTTTGCAGAATAGAATGGCTCCAAAGTTGGATTTTTTAGGCTTTGGGCTTTAGTTTAAAGAAGCAAAAGTTGGGATTTTTTTTCTTCTTGAACCCAAAATGGTTGATTATGAAATCTGATAAATCTTGGAAAACTGGAATCGGAGATACCCGATTAATCAATAATTCAATCGAAACCGGAATCGACCGATGGGGACGACGGGTGGGAGCGACGTGGAGGCGGGATTCGCCAAGCTACAAGGGGAAGACTTCGAATACTACATGCAAACCTACTCCATAATGCTCGGCCGCAATTCCAAGAAATCCACCGTCGACGTCGACTTGGCGAGCCTCGGAGGCGGTATGAACATTTCCCGCCACCACGCCCGCGTATTCTACGACTTCACCCGACGCCGTTTCGCGCTCGAAGTCCTAGGCAAAAACGGCTGTCTCGTCGAAGGCGTCCTCCACCTCCCCGGTAATCCTCCCGTCAAGCTCGATTCACAAGACCTCCTCCAAATTGGCGACAAACAGTTCTACTTTCTTCTCCCCGTGAGGAGTATTCTCGGTGGAGCCCTTGCCCCTAGGCACCATGTTTCAATTTACCAGACGGCGGGTGCAGGGGCAACAGCCGGAGGCGTACCGCATTATGGTCATCATGGCAGTGCCGAAATGGGAAGGACGATCGGGTCCGTGGCGGGAGCCAAGAAGGGCAGAGGAAGAGAGTATTATGAAGAGGATTACGGGGAGGAAGAAGATGTGGGGAGTGGCGGGAAGAAGGTTAGAAGGGAAGATTGGTATAGCGGGACCGAGGCTGGTTCTGGAGGGAAGGCGGCGTTGGCCGGAGCATTAGGTTAGTACATTTGACTGTTTTTTTTTCCCTAAAAATTTATCATTTTTGCTATTGTTTGATCAAGTTTTGTCCTTTTTTATTTCCTGGTAAGAAAATTGGCCATTCTTCAACCATTGCTTTTTAAAGTTTATTATTTTGTAAAGATTTAGTTATTGAATCGGACTTGCTTGTTGTTTTAGGGTACTGGTGTTTTTACATTTGTTAGATAGCAAATGAGTAGAATGGTAGATCTTTGGTTTTTAGATTATCTATCTATGTTTGAGTTCTGCTATTACTCGATCGCGGTGTTATTTCGCGGTTTCGAACAAAAGCGGCTGAATTGCGGCAATCCGCTTTTTAAATCCCTGCTTACTAGCTCCTTGGTGCATTCTTTTCAATGCTATTCTTCTTGTTTTTTCCGGCCATCAGAAACTCGCATTGGTAATTAATTGTGGTTGCAGCATTCAAAATGCGTTGCTCGGTTGAACCTGAATGCTTTTTTCAGGTGGTCTTTTGTTTCCTAAGCTTCATTCCTGTTGATATCCGGGTTTAATCTATGTCATCTTTTTTTCTACGAGGTTCCATACTTCCATTGCAATATTCTGTAAATTATCCGTTGTGTTTACCTGCAGCACATACTGAATCTTGAACTGGTTTTGGAGAATCACACTAATTCATTGGGTTGTCTTGGCTTTGAGTTATCTTTATTTCTTTGGTAGTCTTTAAAGATGCTCCCTAGGAATTGCATGGTTTGTAGAACTTCGAATGTAGTCATCTTGAGGCTTTTTAGTTAAAACTTGTAAAAGTGCCTCCGTAGAAGAGAGTGCAGAATGTTTGGAAGTACTGATTGACACTGGTTTAAATTTAATACTCTATGGATCTTATAAATTTCCGTAATTGGTCAGTCATGGTGCGCATAAGTTTGTTTTTCTGCCACTCGCATGCTCATCATTCATTAGCCTTTCTCACACGATTATTGGTTGCTGATGTTCTTTTCATCCGACTCGTTGTTATTAGGCCTGTTACTTGGTGTTAGTCGGAGTATGTCTTTTAAACGGAATCATACTATTAACACATCCTGCCTCTCAACCCGAAAATAAGCAAGATTCTAGTCCCACTATCGGTTTTTCACCCTTGGACATGAACTTTCATTCCTTAATGCTGTTCTCATTCAGTTCATCAATATTTTCCCCTCTATATTTTACCTGAACTTGGGAACTAGAGCTTCCTCCTTTATTTACTTAATGGATAATAAATACTGTTTCATTTGCATGGTAATATCCGCAGTTGCTGCAGAGAAGAAGGGAGATGGAAGATCAAGAGTTGACCGTGAATCAGATAATCAACAACTTATGCAGTTGGAAGAAAAGGATGTGGTTTCTTCTGTAGCTACCGTGCTTTCGGATCTTTGTGGTCCTGGAGAATGGATGGCCATGGAGAAACTCCATGCTGAGGTTAGTTTTAACTTTGGCATGGAAATGGTTTTCTTCTATATTGTGCTCTTAAATTTTGACAGAGTAGGAGTGCTCTTAAAAGTTAGGGCATTTCGTGCACGATTGATGTCGTGTTTACAAAGAGGCCACAAATCGATCTATACTTATCGGGGAAAGAAAAAGGAAAAGCGCCCATGCCCCTTGTGAGAAAACGATAATGGCAACAACCACCACTAATAGTGCTACCTATTTTTCTTCTCCCCCTCACGTGTTTCTTTTACCTCGCAATTGAGAGCGCGAAACAAGATTTATTCTGTTATGATTTATTGATTTTAAATTGCTCGAGTTATTTTGTTTCCTAACCGCCCTTTGTTTAAAGTGGCTATACAGTCAATGATTTAAGGCCAGTTTGACATTGCTTTTGAAAAGTGTTGTGTTGTATCATGTATGGTCTCCTTGATATAAGATTGCTTACTTTCTTTGCCTTTCTTGTTACAGTTGGTTGAACAGTTTAGTAATGTCTGGCATCACAGCCGAGTTAGAAGATATCTCACATCCGAGGACTGGCCTGGTCCCGAATCCAAGGGGAAACCATGGTATGGTCTGCTTATGTTATTGAGAAAATATCCCGAACACTTTGTCATCAACACGAGATCCAAGGGACGGATAACGCTGGAGTTCGTCTCTCTTGTATCTTTACTTTCGTAGAGTAGCGGCAACACGAACCGCCATACAGCATTCCCTTGCATGGTCATCTTACATAACGTGTTTCGGAAGTCGGAAGCTGCACAGAGTAGTGTATGATGATACTAATGTTGTCTCTTTAGATTCACCCACTTTGAGCTCGGAACTGGCTTGTATGCAATTGAAGATATATTGGCAATTTGGCATCAATTTTCAGTTGTTATTTTGCTTTTCTTTGGATGAATTCTATGCACATATTATGATGGCAATGAAACATTCCTACCTCCGTTTTACCTTGTGTGGGTTCGAATCCCGATGTTTATATTGAGAATTTAAATATTGCTCTATTGTGCCCAAAAAAACAACAACATAAAATTCAACTATTACTAAGTTGACCAAAGGTGCTTCCCTATGAAGTGAATTTTATATTCGTTGGCTTGCTTCGAAGCAAACAAAGGGAACACACGGGGAAGGAACAAAAATCATATGCCACTCTCTAAAATTTAAAAAATTAAATTATAATTCTTAACATTGAACTATAAAAAATATACTTTACCTCAATTTCCTAAATCCTAATTATAAACCTTAACTCTAAAATTTAAACTTTAAATTTATTTTTTTAAACACGGGAACATAAATAAAAAGAAAAAAACAGACATGATTTACCTTCTTGGAGAAGGGTAACATTAGCCTAACGAAACTGTGTTTGGACGGGTGTTTGGAGGCTTAAAATCTCGCTTTAATGGGATTTTTAGCCTTAAACGCCGTGCTCACATGTTTGGATCCAAAAATCTAAAATTAATTATGGATTCTAAACGTAATTTTAGGAGAAACAAGGTAAAAGTAGTTTTTGCGTTTCGTCGTGATTTTTATACTATATTTTTATACAATCGTGATTTTTTTTTTTAAAACTACCAAACATAAATTGTGTTACTTTAAAATAATATTACACAAAATTAATTTTATAAAATCAAGATGATCCAAAACTAATTATACCACCGCAAAACTAAACACACATATGCTAACAGATTTTGTCTCTATGTCTATGTAATTGTATATACTCGCTGCACCGGATGAAAGCACCACACAGTCGAGTAAATTACAAACTTAGCCCTGAAGTAGCAATTAAGACTCAAAGAATATTGGAAATTATAACAGTCAATAAAAAATTGACACGTTTAGTGGGATCCACTTGGAATATTTGCACTAAACTTAGCAAGCAAGGAGAGTGTGTATATATATATATATCCTAAGCTCTCCCTTTTCATTTCATCTCCTTCAGATTTTTAATTACTCTACCAGTTTCAATCTAGCAAACCGCATGATATATAATGGCCATCAAGGGATTCAGATTCCACCCAACTGATGAAGAACTCATCGAGTTTCTGCAGGCCAAAACCTCCGACCGTGATTCTCTCGTCCAAGTTATTGATCAAGTCCCCGACATCTGCCAGTCGGAGCCTTGGCAATTAGCCGGTAAAATTTCATTCTTTGCTGCTGAATTCTGGCCATTAGTATCTAAGAAAGAAATATACTTTTTATGAACTCTAGTTTAGTCCAAATGGATCATACAGAAAAGACTAGACCTTTGTTGAACATGTTGTGACTTCTTTCATGTACCCAATTTGGTGAAATATATGTGTATGTATGTGTTTTTGTTTTCAGAGAGTTCGAAATTGCAGACCGGGGATCGATTATGGTACTTTATATACTCACCGAAATATAAGTACCCGAATAGTAAACGCCTTAACCGTACAACCCGGGAGGGTTATTGGAAACCTACGGGCAATGCTCGGAAAGTTGTAGACCCTGAAACAGGCAGGGTGATTGGTAGCAAGAAGACTTTGGTTTACTATAAAGGCCAATGTAATGATAACAAAATCAAGACTTGTTGGGTCATTCATGAGTATGAACTTAAGGTTGACCCTAATTCCATTGGCACTGATCAAGTAAGTAATCATTTCGTTTCGATTCGATTAAATTTGTTTATATACTTCATTGCAGCAATATCTTGCTTTTTAGCTTATGATGTTTGGTATTTCGGTTATGTCCTTTGATTTCTTGTAGAAAACATTCAATCTTTGTAAAATGAAGAAAAGGGTTGATGTTTCAAGCACTGAGGCTGATCAATCAGGTCGGCACAATGATTGTAATCAATCCGGCAGCGTCGAGAGCAGCTATGTTGAAGAAAGAAGCAATCAACATAATATGATTGCTGAGGATGTAGTCTCTAACTTATATTCTACTGTGGTAAATTCCGTTGCCGAGGATGCAAATTCGAAAGTAAGATGATGGATACGAAATTTCATAATCATTATCTTTCTAGATGATTGACTATCTAAAACGAATGCTTATTTCTCTGGTTCAGGAAACTCTACACCTTAAAAAGATGTCAAAAGAATGCAATGGGCCTAATGACAATAATGAGGCTCGAAAACATTATAACAATGTTGAAAAAGATGATAAGTCTTGTAGTTCTATTCTTACTGATGTTGATGAATCCGTCACCGAAGAAAGAAGCAATCAAGATAATGTAGTTGTTGCAGTTGAGGGATTTGGAATACCTTCTGGCTTCGATTATCTTGCCGATGACAACTTCATTCCCATGGTAGAAATCTATTTCTATTAGTCATTTGTTCATGCATGTTATGGTAAAGATACTAAGAAGTGAGCTTGTTTTTATGTTTCAGGACTTTTTATATGATGACGGGTTATCGTTTGATGAGTTATTAGAAAAACGAGAGACAACTAATAACTCTGATCAGATTCAAGATCAATCTATTACTGACATAGAGGATATTGAGTTCTTGAATTCGATTCTTGTTGACTATAAAGAAGCTTACCACCAAGAAGAAAGCAGACAACAGTTCTTGCCTACTGAAAATGAAGCCTTCGGCCTGCCTTGCATAGGTGTGATCGAATCATATGATCCGATTGAGAAACCTAGAAAAAGACCGCGTCTTCCACACGACGGTCATGTAGAAACCACAGAGGCTCAAGTTCGCGGAAACATCTCATACGGGCAGTAACAAAGAGCTAGAGGTGCTGGAGACAAATGTATTAGCAAATCTTGCAGAAAGTAGAGAATGTTCCTTTTTTTTTGCTTCTTCTTTTAAGGAACTTAATGTGTAATAACATATGCTATTAAGAATTTAGAGTTTGATGGTTTGCTTTTATGTTTTGCTCTGAAATGTGTGATAACATATTACCTGTCGTATAAGCGGGCAGCTTCTACTCGCGAACCGACAGTGCCTAAGTGAATCTGTTTCTTGTCAAATTTTATTGCAGCCTGCCATTTCATGTTTTTGAAGCATACACCCCTCATTGGACAGGGTTCTTGGTTTTGAACATGCTTCCTTCTGTGTTGCATCCTTCGTTCGATTGGTTGCTCAACAGATTATGCGTTGTACACGAGCATCAGTCGAAATGTAGAAACTAAAACGGCTCATAGCATCAGACTTTGATGCTACACATTGATATAAATAGGAGCAAAAAGTTATACAAGATAAAGAACATCTAAACTGAAGTTTACCAGAGCAGAGTCCCATGACTCTGCGTCTGCGTAAGCTCACCATGTTGGCAACCTTTTAATCAGTGAACAACGGCTAACTCGATCGTCGGTTGCATCTATCCGTATGCTAAAACAGGTACACAACCAACTCAACTCATTTCCATGAACTTCCATTGGTTTAGGTTTTAAAGCTAAAGAAGTGGATTAGGTAGCCTACTGCATTTAGCATTGTGGAACAGGTTTGTTTCAACATCTATGTATTAAAGTGATCTCAGTACAGGCATATCGATACGAGCAAATACCAATTCCGATTCTACAAAAATGCTACAAAGAATCATATTTTGTTTCGCGGTTGTTTTAGCCATTGTGGCCGTGGTCCTGCTGTCCTTGCTCTCACCGTTAAGCCACAAAAGCTCATCAAAGAACCCTTCCAGGCCTTGGCTGGCACTTTCCATGTACATTCAACAGCCACTTTCAACCTCCAGCATCCACCCGGACCACCCCGTTGCCCGGTCGGATGCTGGAGCCTTCATCTTTCACCGTGCCCTCACAGAGGGACCGGAGAACACGTCCCGTGTAGTCGGAAAAGCCCGAGGCTTCATTATCCCGGTAGAGCATTTCGCCAATTCTGCATTCAACATAATTTATCTCACTTTCGAAACACCCGAGTTTAATGGGAGCCTGAGTGTCGAGGCCAAGCATGTCGAAGATGAGGATATACAAGAATTAAGGGTGGTTGGAGGAACAGGTTATTTTGCATTTGCGCGTGGGCTTGCAGTTTTTATGCAGTCATCTGTACCTGATCCTGCTTATCGTGTAAAGCTCCAGCTTAGATTTCCCAATAAATCTCACACCATTCCGGTATGAGGCAGCAAACTAGAATCATATTGGAGGTATTCTTGTTTTCATAGCTCCAAATTTGATTCAAAATGTATTCTTTTTTGAGTTTTGGTCCTAATAATATTTCTTGTATTGGATCGGTTAGATTTTTTCAGTGTTATTTTTTGAAATACAAAACTATGGTGTTTAAAATTAAATATATAAAAGAAGCGGGTAAAAATCTGCTGCCCCTTAACCATGTCTCCTTCTATGCATCTGCCTAAAAAATAGTTTAAAATTAAATCTTGTCCAATAACCCTAATTTTCATATCTTAAATCCTAATGTAACCCCCTCGTCCCGGTCTGGCTGATTGACCGGTCCAAGTGGGCCACACGGGGAAAACCGAGCGAAAACCAATTAAGATTCCCCCTCGGTTAGCAACCCTATTTTTTTTTCTTCTTTTCTAGATGCTTGTATTAAATCCTATGTGAGGGGACACGCAGCGAACAAACACTGACACAAAACTCACAAGCCTGCAATTAAACAACCAAATTTTCCATTTTAAGCAGGACGTATCGATACGCCTTCAGAGGGTATCGATACGCCTTGACCAAGGTCAACACCCTATGGTCAACATAAGAGGACCGTATCGATACAGCACATGAGCGTATCGATACGCCCTTCTCGGTCAACACCACTTGGTCAACTAGGTTGAACCGTATCGATACGCCTGGACACCGTATCGATACGCCATGCACTCTACAATTCCCCAAGATTCCAGAGAGTTGGGACCGCATCGATACACTCCGTGTATCGATACTCTCAGCTTAATTTGGATCTCAGACAGTTGAGACCGTATCGATACACTCCTGTGTATCGATACGCTCAGCCTGATATGGATCTCAGAGAGTTGAGGGTGTATCGATACACAGGGGTGTATCGATACGCCCTGCTTTACAATGCTCTGTTTTTCAGCAAAAACATATAAGGCACACACTCTAAATGCATAACTAAACCTCCCTAGACCCAACAACACACAAACACCCTTTAACAACCAAGATGTCAACACACATGGCATTCAAACACGCAAGGATCATGCATCTCAAGAATTCATACACCAAAGCAACCTAAGCATTTACAACATACCATCCCCCTTAACATTCAACAAAGTAATTCATGCTTTACACCCCAAAACATCATATATAACAAAGAGTTATAAAAAGCTTATACAACAACACTTTTGCCACATTGCTAACTAGTACAAAATTACCACCGTACTTGAGTTACAAAACTTGGAAGCCCTTCTAGCCTTGCTCCGAGCTAACGCCACACTAATGATCTGCATTGTTGAACATTGAGAGCGTAAGCGATAAGCTTAGTGAGGGTGCTCTAAAACGAAAGCAACAACAATGCAGGGTTCAAGCATGAAATCCCTAAACCTCATATCTAACATGCATAGGCAACATCACAAGTAGTCCTAGCTAGTCCATCAAGTGGCATAATATGGCATATTACCTCATACTAAGCACCAAGCATCAATAACAATAATCATGTTTTAACACCATATATCACCATATATGAATAAGTTAATTGGCCACTTTAAATTACCCCGATTGTGCGGATTTGAAACTCAACAACACTTTACCTCGGTGGGATTTCACTCATCACCGGCCTTGCATGGACGGGATTCCACTCATCGCCACATGCCCTACGGATGGGATTCCACTCATCATCACGTAGAAATGAATAAAAGCTTCCGGTAGAATATTACATTACCGTACTCCTCATTGGTGCCTCAACGCCACCAAGGCCACGTACGTTTTGACTCAATTTGTGTGCACACTAATCCTAATGATCGATCATTTACAACCGGTAATTATTTAGTGCCAATTATCATTTACCACATCACGTTTTCCATCAATCATAACTCATGCTCATCACATATATATACACCTCATGAATATACATGTACAAAACAACCAAGATCACAAGAGCATAGTTAAGTAAGCACAATAGCATATATGGATATCAACGGATAACTAACAACTCGAATTAACTATAAGTGGCCTACCAAGCACACTTTACACAAGCACACTACACATACTCGAACCAACTTTAGAATAAGTTTAAAACCACTCACCGCCCTTCCTTAGCCAATCGAAATAATCCTCCTACGATCTCGTATTCGGCTCCAAAGCTCCTTCAACGTTTCTTCTTGCTTCTAACCAAACAAAACACACTTATTACACCACAATTCAATGCTAAAACTCAACTAACAACTCACTTCACAAACATAAGCCATATTCTTCAATTTCTCAATCCACAATCATCCAAAAACTCAATTTTCGTACTCCCCAAACCCCTTGCTGAAAACTCCACTTCCAAACACCCAAATGGCCTCTAACACATCCCAAATCACTCTCATATCATACCCTAACCATCAGCCCTTAGTTTTCAACATAAACTTCACCAAAAACCAAATTTTAACACCTTAAAATTCAACATATGAACATAGTACGAATTTTCATCCAAATTTAACCAAATTGACATATAATGTGTATTTCATCATGATTAAGTTAAATCCCAAATCAAAACATTAAAACAATTTGGAAAACCACCTAAAATCCAAACTTTAACATAAAACCATAATTTTTCAAAGTCTCATGTTTTTAAATTTTAAGACCAAATATAGATAGAGAATAAGGAGGAGAGTCGGAAAACATAATTTACCTTTCAAAACGACGTTGAAATCAAGTAATATGATCAATCAAATAGTGAAAAGCTTGAGAGAGTAAAGAGATGGTGGTTCACGTTTAGAAGAGAAAGAATAGAAGAGAAGATGAAGATGATGTCTTATATTTTAAGAGTTATCTTACTTTTAATAAAAGTTTTGGGTAAAATCGCAACATAGGTCCCTCCCCTTTTATTAAAGCTCAATTACACCACAACTTAAGTTGAGTTGACTCTAATTAAATTTTATTAACTCGACTATAAACTCGGTTTACTCCTAGGCCCAAAACACGGGTGTTACAACTCTCTCCCACTTAAGAAATTTCGTCCCCGAAATTACCTGGTGGAAACAAATACGGAAACTGCTCAATCATATCCGCTTTCCTCTCCCACGTGGCCTCTTCTACACCTCTATGTCTCCACAACACTTTGACCAACTCTATGGTCTTGCCACGCAACACCTTGCTATCAGTAGCAAGTATCTCAATGGGTTCTTCAGTATAAGACAAATCTGGATTTAACTCTACCTCCTCAACGGGCATCACATGAGAAGGATCTGATCTATATCTCCTAAGCATAGACACATGAAAGACATCATGGATCTTCTCTAACTCAGAAGGTAACCTCAAACGATAAGCTACAGGCCCGATCCGCTCAACTACCTCATACGGACCAATGAACCTCGGACTCAGCTTGCCCTTTCGGCCGAATCTCATTACTTTCTTCCAAGGAGATACCTTCAGAAACACTTTCTCCCCCACTGAGTACTCTATCTCTTTCCTCTTCAAATCTGCATAAGATTTCTGACGATTGGAAGCTGCTTTCAAACGGTCGCAAATCAGTTTTACCTTGTCGGTAGTCCCCTTAAGCAAATCTGGCATAGGTAACAATCTCTGACCTGTTTCAGCCCAACAGATCGGAGTCCTGCATCGTCTACCATACAAAGCCTCATAAAGAGCCATCTGAATACTAGATTGATAACTGTTGTTGTAAGCGAACTCAACCAACGGTAAGTGCTTCTCCCAAGAACCTTGGAAGTCAATCACACAACAACGGAGCATATCCTCTAGAATCTGTATTACTCGCTCTGACTGCCCATCAGACTGTGGATGATAGGAAGTGCTGAAATGCAAACGGCTACCTAGGGCACTATGCAAACAACCCCAGAACCTCGAAGTAAACCTAGGATCCCTGTCTGAAACAATAGACTTCGGTACTCCGTGAAGTCTCACAATCTCACGGATGTACAAGTTTGCCAACTTGTCTAAGGAATCCGTAGTGTTCACTGCTAAGAAGTGAGCGCACTTAGTGAACCTATCAACAATCACCCAAACTGAATTCTTCTTTGAAGGAGATAAGGGCAATCCCGATACAAAATCCATAGTGATCCTCTCCCATTTCCATTCCGGAATCTTCAAAGGCTGTAATAAACCTGAAGGAACCTGATGTTCTGCCTTCACTCTCTGACAAACCATACAACGGCTGACATACTCAGCTACATCTTTCTTCAAGCCAACCCAGAAGTAATCATTCTTCAAGTCACAATACATTTTGGTACTACCCGGATGCATAGAAAAGGGACTCGAATGTGCTTCACTCAAAATCTGACGTCTCAACTCAACATCTTCTGGTACAACAATTCTATCTCTAAAGCACAATAAGCCTTCACCACTGAAACTGTAATCGGTCGGTCTTCCTTCGGCTACGTCTTGGACATGAGGAATTAAACTCTCATCTTGAATTTGCTTCTCTCTAATCAATTGTATCAAAGAAGGCTTCACTTGCAACTCAGTGATCAAACCACCATCCTCGGACACACTCAATTTAGCAAACATAGCCCTCAACTCTATGGCCACTTTCCTACTCAAAGCATCAGCGACTACATTCGCTTTACCCGGATGGTACTCGATGGTCAAATCATAAGCTTTTAGCAACTCAAGCCATCTTCTCTGTCTTAAGTTTAACTCCTTCTGTGTCATCAAGTACTTCAAGCTCTTGTGATCGGTGTAAACAATACACTTCTCACCATACAAGTAATGACGCCAAATCTTCAATGCGAACACAACTGCGGCTAGCTCGATATCATGTGTAGGATAGTTCTTCTCATGAACCTTCAATTGTCTAGAAGCATAAGCAACAACCTTTCTCTCTTGCATCAGAACACATCCTAAACCTACGTAGGAAGCATCACTGTAAATTACAAACTCCTTACCCGAAACAGGTTGTACTAACACTGGGGCATTTGTCAAAGTTTCTTTTAGTTTCTCAAAGGCCTTTTGTCTTGCATCTGACCATTCATATTTAACTCCCTTTTGCAACAGTTTAGTCAAAGGAGCAGCTACTCTAGAGAAACCATCAACAAATCTTCTATAGTAGCTGGCTAGTCCCAGGAAACTCCTAATCTCAGTCACAGACTTAGGTTGTTTCCACTCGATAATAGCCTCGATCTTCGATGGATCAACACGGATACCTTCGGCCGAAACAACATGACCAAGAAATACCACCTCTCGTATCCAGAACTCACATTTACTAAGCTTAGCATACAACTGATTGCTCAGCAATTTCTGTAAAACAACCCTCAAGTGTTCGTCGTGTTCTTCTTCCGTCTTCGAGTACACAAGTATGTCATCAATGAAAACAACTACAAAACAGTCTAGATAGTCTCTAAAAATTCTGTTCATCATGTTCATGAATGCTGCAGGTGCATTCGTGAGCCCAAATGGCATCACAAGAAACTCATAGTGACCATATCTCGTCCTAAAAGCTGTCTTCGGCACATCACACTCTTTCACTTTTAACTGGTAGTATCCGGATCTCAAATCTATCTTCGAGAACACTGAAGCACCTCTCAATTGATCAAACAAATCATCTATGCGAGGTAACGTATACTTGTTCTTCACAGTCAATTGATTCAACTGTCTATAGTCAATACACATACGCATACTACCATCTTTCTTTTTCACGAATAACACGGGAGCACCCCACGGAGAACTACTAGGCCTGATGAATCCACGGTCTAATAATTCTTGCAACTGGTTCTTCAACTCTTTCAACTCCTTTGGAGCCATACGATACGGAGCTATCGAAACTGGATTAGACCCTGAAATGGTCTCAATTACAAACTCAACATCTCTGTCAGGAGGTAAACCCGGCAACTCTTCAGGGAATACATCTGGAAAGTCACACACTGTCCTGATATCTTTTGGTCTAGCTTCATTCATATCCGGATTCATAACATAAGCTAAATAAGCCCCACATCCAGAGTCCATCAACTTGTGAGCCTCTAAAGCTGACACTACATTAGACAAGAACTTAATGTTCTCGCCTACTACTACTACCTCGTAGTCATCAGAAAGTTTCAAAGAAATTCTCTTTGTTTCAAAATCCACACTAGCCCGATGCTCAACCAACCAGTCCATACCCAAAATTATATCGAAACCATAAAAAGGAAGTTCCATCATGTCAACTAGGAACACATGACCCTGAATCTTCAGTGGACATCTTCTATATATACGTCTAACCACTACTGTCTCACCAAAAGAACTAGTGACATGCATACCTACATCTAAGATCTCAACAGGGATATCTAACTTCTGTGCATGCTCACTCAAAATGTAGGAATGCGTAGAACCCGAATCAACTAGAGAAAGCAAAGACATAGACCGTAACTCGAAATTACCTGCTATCACATCAGTGTCGTTCCCGGCCTCTCTCTGAGCATAAACTCTCGCTGGTCCTCCTGCCTCTGGCTGTACTGCCACAACATGAGCAAGATTCCTCTGAGCATCCACCCTAGGTGCATCTATCCTAGGTTGGAAGTAGCCACGACCGCGCCCACGGCCTCTCTGAAAATCATTGGCTCTTGCAGGAGCCTGTGCTGCTGCCTGTCCCACTGGATGTGGACAGTTACGCCTCATGTGGTCCCTAGCCCCACAATTCCAACAAGAATGGAAATTTCCCCAACACTCACCGGTGTGGTTCCTCCCACAAGTAGCACATGTAGGCAACTTCCCACCAGCCTTCTGGTTTTGATGGCCTTTACCGTGGTTACCGCCACCACGCCTATTATCATAATGAGGTTTATTGTCTCGATGCCTCTTGGCATCATCTCTGTCAAAGTTACTGGATCTCTTACTCGAACTAGATCCACCTGACCGCCTGGTCAGACTCAAACTGTGCTCCAAGTCCTTGGCCCTCGAAACCAAGACATCAAAATCAGTGTAGTCTGAAGCTAAAGTATAAGTCTTGATTTCTTCATTCAATCCATAACGGAACCGATTACAGCGTTCCACCTCAGTAGGAACAAGTTCAGGTGCATACTGACTTAATCTGACAAATCTAATCTCATAGTCTGTCACGGATCGAAGCCCCTGAATCAAAGCCATGAACTCTCTCTTCCTCTCATCGATGTATCGTGGACCTAGATATTTCTTCCGGAATGCTGACTCAAAGAACTCCCAAGTGATCTCAGCATCATCCATACTTGAAGTAACAGTGACCCACCAAGTGTAGGCATCGCCTTGAAGCAAGGACTCAACACAGCCCAACTTGCGATCACCAGTACACCCTATCTGAGCCAGGATACGGACGGTCTTCTCAAGTCATAACTCTGACCTCTCCGGAGTAGACCCCCTGAACTCTTCAGCTCCAAGACCCCGAAGTCTCTCTAATGGCAATCCGGTGCCCTCACCATGATGATGTGCTGCCTGTCCTCCAGCTACTGCAGCCTGAAAAGCCCCGGCTATCGCCTGAACCAACGGAGCTAAGTCAATTCCTGCCGGTCCTTGGCCACCTTGGCCACCCTGACCTCCTGGTGGTCCCTCTCCTCCTGCCTCAGCCTCGCCTCCAACTCCCGGTGGAGGAGGTGGTGGTGGTGGAGGTGGTGGAGGAGCTCCAATTCCAATCACAGGCTCTCCCACTTGAGCCTCAACTCTAACCACTGGCTCTACTCCTGGAACCTCTGCCCGTGGTTCTGGTCGAAACCTCCTAGGCCTCCCACGTGGTCTCATGGTACAGCTATCAAGGTATAAACTACAACAAGAAACATATAAGGATTTCGTTAGTCAAAGCAAGGGTCCAATAATGCTCAAGTACTCCTCTTTTCAAAATCTTTGTAAATTAAGTAATAGTAGCAATGGGCACACACTCTACACCAAACACATCAATTCATGCTTCAAAACATCATGCGAACAGTCAAATATCAAAGAATCCATAGCAAGACATGCATCGAACAACATAATTACTCAACATAACAAGTTTACCTCACTTACCTGCCCGAGGTCTCGATAACCTCAGGCTCTGATACCAACAAATGTAACCCCCTCGTCCCGGTCTGGCTGATTGACCGGTCCAAGTGGGCCACACGGGGAAAACCGAGCGAAAACCAATTAAGATTCCCCCTCGGTTAGCAACCCTATTTTTTTTTCTTCTTTTCTAGATGCTTGTATTAAATCCTATGTGAGGGGACACGCAGCGAACAAACACTGACACAAAACTCACAAGCCTGCAATTAAACAACCAAATTTTCCATTTTAAGCAGGACGTATCGATACGCCTTCAGAGGGTATCGATACGCCTTGACCAAGGTCAACACCCTATGGTCAACATAAGAGGACCGTATCGATACAGCACATGAGCGTATCGATACGCCCTTCTCGGTCAACACCACTTGGTCAACTAGGTTGAACCGTATCGATACGCCTGGACACCGTATCGATACGCCATGCACTCTACAATTCCCCAAGATTCCAGAGAGTTGGGACCGCATCGATACACTCCGTGTATCGATACTCTCAGCTTAATTTGGATCTCAGACAGTTGAGACCGTATCGATACACTCCTGTGTATCGATACGCTCAGCCTGATATGGATCTCAGAGAGTTGAGGGTGTATCGATACACAGGGGTGTATCGATACGCCCTGCTTTACAATGCTCTGTTTTTCAGCAAAAACATATAAGGCACACACTCTAAATGCATAACTAAACCTCCCTAGACCCAACAACACACAAACACCCTTTAACAACCAAGATGTCAACACACATGGCATTCAAACACGCAAGGATCATGCATCTCAAGAATTCATACACCAAAGCAACCTAAGCATTTACAACATACCATCCCCCTTAACATTCAACAAAGTAATTCATGCTTTACACCCCAAAACATCATATATAACAAAGAGTTATAAAAAGCTTATACAACAACACTTTTGCCACATTGCTAACTAGTACAAAATTACCACCGTACTTGAGTTACAAAACTTGGAAGCCCTTCTAGCCTTGCTCCGAGCTAACGCTACACTAATGATCTGCATTGTTGAACATTGAGAGCGTAAGCGATAAGCTTAGTGAGGGTGCTCTAAAACGAAAGCAACAACAATGCAGGGTTCAAGCATGAAATCCCTAAACCTCATATCTAACATGCATAGGCAACATCACAAGTAGTCCTAGCTAGTCCATCAAGTGGCATAATATGGCATATTACCTCATACTAAGCACCAAGCATCAATAACAATAATCATGTTTCAACACCATATATCACCATATATGAATAAGTTAATTGGCCACTTTAAATTACCCCGATTGTGCGGATTTGAAACTCAACAACACTTTACATCGGTGGGATTTCACTCATCACCGGCCTTGCATGGACGGGATTCCACTCATCGCCACATGCCCTACGGATGGGATTCCACTCATCATCACGTAGAAATGAATAAAAGCTTCCGGTAGAATATTACATTACCGTACTCCTCCTTGGTGCCTCAACGCCACCAAGGCCACGTACGTTTTGACTCAATTTGTGTGCACACTAATCCTAATGATCGATCATTTACAACCGATAATTATTTAGTGCCAATTATCATTTACCACATCACGTTTTCCATCAATCATAACTCATGCTCATCACATATATATACACCTCATGAATATACATGTACAAAACAACCAAGATCACAAGAGCATAGTTAAGTAAGCACAATAGCATATATGGATATCAACGGATAACTAACAACTCGAATTAACTATAAGTGGCCTACCAAGCACACTTTACACAAGCACACTACACATACTCGAACCAACTTTAGAATAAGTTTAAAACCACTCACCGCCCTTCCTTAGCCAATCGAAACAATCCTCCTACGATCTCGTATTCGGCTCCAAAGCTCCTTCAACGTTTCTTCTTGCTTCTAACCAAACAAAACACACTTATTACACCACAATTCAATGCTAAAACTCAACTAACAACTCACTTCACAAACATAAGCCATATTCTTCAATTTCTCAATCCACAATCATCCAAAAACTCAATTTTCGTACTCCCCAAACCCCTTGCTGAAAACTCCACTTCCAAACACCCAAATGGCCTCTAACACATCCCAAATCACTCTCATATCATACCCTAACCATCAGCCCTTAGTTTTCAACATAAACTTCACCAAAAACCAAATTTTAACACCTTAAAATTCAACATATGAACATAGTACGAATTTTTATCCAAATTTAACCAAATTGACATATAATGTGTATTTCATCATGATTAAGTTAAATCCCAACTCAAAACATTAAAACAATTTGGAAAACCACCTAAAATCCAAACTTTAACATAAAACCATAATTTTTCAAAGTCTCATGTTTTTAAATTTCAAGACCAAATATAGATAGAGAATAAGGAGGAGAGTCGGAAAACATAATTTACCTTTCAAAACGACGTTGAAATCAAGTAATATGATCAATCAAATAGTGAAAAGCTTGAGAGAGTAAAGAGATGGTGGTTCACGTTTAGAAGAGAAAGAATAGAAGAGAAGATGAAGATGATGTCTTATATTTTAAGAGTTATCTTACTTTTAATAAAAGTTTTGGGTAAAATCGCAACATAGGTCCCTCCCCTTTTATTAAAGCTCAATTACACCACAACTTAAGTTGAGTTGACTCTAATTAAATTTTATTAACTCGACTATAAACTCGGTTTACTCCTAGGCCCAAAACACGGGTGTTACACCTAAACCCTAAAAAATACACCATACCCCTAATTCCCTACACCTTAACCCCCAATCTTAAACTCCAAACCCTAAACTCTAAACCTACTATTTTAAAGTGGAGGCACAAATAGAGACATACTTTTGGGCAGATGATTTCCATCCAAAAGAAGCATGCTAATTATTATGGCGTTGATGAGTTTTATTGTGATCTTCTATCCATTTTTTTTATTTTCATTATATTTGATCAAGTTAAAATTATTTTTACTTTCATTTTGTTCATTTGTTGATTGATTATAGTCATAATTATAGAAATTTATGGATTACATTTATCATTCTGCTAGTGTATTACATTGATTATTTCAAAATTGTATAATTATGATTATAATTTTAAAATATCTATCTATATTATACCATGCACCGACGGTGAAAATATTTTATTTCTACAAGCGCTCTAATTTTAGGGGGTTAGAGATTCAGTTTGAGGTTCATAGTTTAGAAGTTTAGGTTTATGTGTTTAGAATTTAGGGATTGTGGTTTGAATTTAGAATTTAGGGGTTATAGGTTCATAGTTTAGAAGTTTAGGTTTATTTTTTCCCGTTATCCAATGAAATTCAAACACGTGGCATGATTTATCAATTTCTGAAATTAGAATCCAAAAAGTAGAAAAATAAAATAATACAATATATTAATTATTCCAACAATCTTTAATTTCTCTAGAAAAACATAACCCTAACCCTAAATTCTTAAATTTCTCCACTTCGGCCACCGATTCAACCACCACCGACCACCCTTGTCTTCATTGGACACTCTCTACCGAAAGCTCCCTCATTTTGTCGTCAAAAATCGACAAATCAACTGCCAATTTTACTGTCGACGAATACGCAATAGTGAAGAAAAAAGAGGTAGATTAGGTTTCGGTCGACGGAATGTCGAACAGTAAGATACCCAACACTTGGACGGTGAACCGCCGACGTGTGGGGACGTCAGACGGTGAAGGAGATGTGATTTAGGGTTTGAATGAAAAAAAAACTTAAGGATTTTTAAAGAAATTCAGATATTTTAAATTCATATAGTTTAGATATTAATTTCAAAATTCTTATATATTTTAGATATTTTATTTACATTTTTATCGATAATCTAATTTGATGTAGGGGTGTGCAAAACTGGGTTCGGTTAACCGTTCGAAAATTGTTTCAGGTAAATTTGGGTTGCTTAATTCTTGACCCTAAACCTTAACTATTAAACCGGTTAATCGATTGATCGGTTAACCAAAATATTTGATCCGGTTCGGGTAATAGTTTATTAACTTTCTTTATTAAAATATCAAATATAATAACATAGTGAAAAATAAGCTAGATTTTGAATTTTGAAATATTTGAAGAAGAAAAATATGAAAAAGCCTCGAAAACTTTCTTAAAATATGTGAGAAAATTGAGTAAGTATATTTGGTCGGTTGGCCAACTTGTTCATCTTTGTTCATTCATATTTTTTTAGGTCATGAGTTTTAGATTCACTAAGAGCGTTCTCTTTCTATCCCCTTCTTTTTCTTCTAAGTAAGATAATGATTAAATTTAAGATTTATTAAAAAAATATGTGAGAAAACCCTTGAAAATATTTCTTTCCAAAATTTAACTTTTTTTTTCGAATCCCCTTCACTTAGACCCTACTGGAAAAATGCCTTAGAAAAGAAACAGATAATGGAATTATGGATGTATTATTGAGACGTGGTTAAATATAACTAAACATTTTCAGAAATACAAACAGATTACATTGTATGTGACAAATAACATATGTTAGTGGTTACATATATTGTATTTTGAGAGGTTTTTTTTAATAGTTTTAAAGTGATTACGAGATAGTATTTATTTATGGGTAATTGTTCTATACACAAGCGCTTGTGGAATTTTTTTACACAAGCGCCTTAATTTTAGGGATTAAAGACTTTGTTTAGGGTTTTAAGTTTAGGGGTTTGAGTATAGTAGCTTTGAATTTAGGGATTGTTGATAGAATTTTGGGTTTAGGGTTAAAATTTAGGGTTTATAGGTTAAAACCTAAATCACTACACACATTACCCTAAAACTAAACCCTAACCCTAAACCCTAAATTCTAACCCTAAATCCTAAATTCTAAACATGAACCCTAAATTCTAAACCTTTACACTAAACCCCTTAAACTTTAAACCCTAAATCCTAACCCTAAACCCTATAATTGAGGCGCTTGTGGAAACAAAAAATTTTCACCGCCGGTGTATAGGATATTCTTAAATTTTTGACAATGTACACATATCTTGCAGACAAAGTGATTGAATTCAAGTCTACTAAAATGAACATCATCTTCTTTTCTATTATGACCACTTATTGAGTTCATATATTTTGAGATGTAAATAATAGATGTAACAAAATGAATATAAAAAGGAAATTTAATTCATCTTATTAAAATATGAAAATAATTATATAAATATACGAATTCTTTTAAGAGGCAAATTCCCTTCCGAGATGACTTGTGGCAGTATGATCAAAATATTACTCGAATAAAAATAAATTTGATTTATTAAATAAAACTGAAACTATTTAATAAAGAAAATGGGCAGGAGAGAGTGGGATATTGACAACTCGGTCTCACCAACCCACCAAACCAGAAAACACAACCTTCAACGTCACTCCACGTTTGTAGTTCGAGAGTTATTCGAATATTACTCGAATAAAAATAAATTTAATTTAGAGGCTGTTTGATTTATTGAAAATTGTTTTCGAAAAATAAATTTCGTAAAATTAATTATATTTTTTTTGAAAAACTGATTTTAATATTTAATTTAATATTTTTATTTAATTAGATACTCAAAATTGATTTTAAAGTTTTATTTGATACTTAAACTTTTATTAGTGCAATAAGATATCTATGGGCTATATGAACCATGAGACCAAGTTAGACATCATTTTTTAATTTTTGTCTCCTTATTTAAATGTTAAAAATTGGTTTATTTATGAATTTGCTCCCCCAATTTTCAAACATTTATAGTTTATCTCCTCAACCTCAAATTATGGCTCCATCCCTGATAATATATAGCACATAATACATGGACTACTGTGATATTTTTACATACTAGTATTTTTAATATATTCAAAGTTTATATTACATAACCTATAATTTTATAATATTGTTAATTACTCAAGGAATGGTAAATCATAGAAAAAGGAATTAAAATCCTAATAATTTAGTTTTTTTTAATAGCTAATAATTTTTTTATATCATGTTATCACTTAATTCAATGATTATATATATATATTTAATAGGCAAAATGACAAAAGATGCCCCAACGTTTGTATATTTTGTCATTTGGCCCCCTATTCTTTTTTTTGTCCAAATATGCCCCCAACGTTTGCTTGTTTTGTCATTTGACCTCCTATTCTTTCTTCTGGTCCAAATATGCCCCCAACGTTTCATTCGTAGTCCAAATATGCCCCAACGTTTCAATTTGGTCCAAATATGCCCCTGTTAAATGAAAACTGTCAGTCAACGTTCAACAGCTGATGCTGATTGGACTTGCCACGTATTAAGATCTACTGATGCCACGTCAACATTTTTTTATAAGTTGTTGACCGTCAGTTGATTGACAATTTACATCCAACATGGGCATATTTGGACTATGAATGAAACGTTAGGGAATATTTGGACCAAAAGAAAGAATAGGGGGCCAAATAATAAAACAAGCAAACATATTTGGACAAAAAAAAAGAATAAGGAGCCAAATGACAAAACATGTAAACGTTGAGGGTATATTTTATCATTTTGCCTATTTAATATTGTTCAAACTGAATTTAACCGTTGAACAGATTAGAGTAAAAACCAACTGATCCGACGATCCAAATCACTTCCAAAAAGAACTCCAGAAAATTTGTAGTAAAAAAGTATGTTATGGCAGGTCGAATTAAACTCCAGAAGTTATGTGTATGTCCATTACATTGCCCAACATTAATCTCAAAATCTCTAAACTGGCATCCTCATTACTAGTTGGCCCTGCATAAAGCTGTCAAAAATATACAACAATGTTAATATATACATATATATATACATATATATATATATATATATATATATATATCACTATTCGATACATTGATAGTTACTGAAATAAAAATATTATAAAAAAGATTTATAATTTATCATACACAATAGTATTTACGGACAGAGCCATAAATCAAGATTAAGGAAGTAAAGTATAATTATAATAGAAACTTTGAATTTCAAATTACATTAATTATAATAGAAACTTATATTTTTTTTTGTATTTCGATTATCTAAATTTTAAACTCTCATATGATTTATGTATTTCTATTATATTTTCTTTGTATATTTTATCAATGATCTAAATTTGCACTCTTAAAATTTTGGAATACACACCTCCAAATTTTCTAGTATAGCTCTTTAACAGCTCGCACACCCAAACATAAAATCATGTGTCATTCTCTAATAATATCATTCATATATATATATATATATATGGATATGACGTTTTTGAATCGTTAGATAAGTGAAATAGAGAGATAAAATTAACAGTAAGATATGTGAATATTATCACTTGGAAAAAGGAATTAATCTCAATCATCTATTTTTCCCGTCTAACGATTCAAAAATCGTGTAAAATTTTAGAACTTTTACCGATCAAATATAAGAGATAAGAACTAACCTCTTAATGTAATAGTAGCAAAAGTCAAGCAAGATGAAAGTTTGAACAATTTCTGAGAGGAGAGCCATGGGGAACCACAAATATCCATATCCAAGCAAGAACAGATATCTCCCTCTGGTCTCATAAACCTTACACATAGGAACAATTAACATTAACTCCATTGTTTAAATTAACAAGTTTGAATGTTTTAAACGTGTGGATTATAGATTATTTACAGAGTAGAAAAATTAACCTGGATAATCCAATTTGCGCATGCCAGGAATCTGGCAACGCCAAGTGCAAATACATAATGGGCCGTGAACGGTTCGATCATCTGAAAACCCGAATAAAATATCAAGAAATCAATCATTAGAGAGATAAGATCCGTTCATACAGGGTAAAAAATTTACATGTTTTTAAGATGATTAGAGAAATAAGAAATAGTGGAAATGAAACCTTTGCATTCTGCATCATACGAAGCTGCGGCATCACTGAAACTGCTTCCAAATAAACACAAAAGGCCCACAAAATTTGACTGATGTGTGTGCTTAAGTATGAAGCATGTGGGTGGATTAACAAAGCAAGTATGGCACATGGCACCACCTGTAAATTACATATATATTAATATTACACAATGACATGTCCAAGAAATGTAAAGTTTTTTAAGTTAAAATAAATATATGAAATATTTTTTTATCATAATAGGTACTGTTTTGACCCAGAAATATACTTTAGGTCTTATTTTGATAAAAATGGATATATTTTAAAGATTAATATCCTATACACTGGCGGCGGAAACTTTCAATTTCCACAAGCGCATTAGTTTTAGGGTATAGGGTTTAGGTGTAGGGGTTTAGAATTTAAGGATAGTTGTTTCAATTTAAGGTTTAGGGTTATAGTTTAGGGTCCTCACTATATTATTCTAAAAACTAAACTCTGACCTATAAACCCTAAATTATAACACTAAACCTTAAATTGAAACAACTATTCCTAAATTCTAAACCCCTACAACTAAACCCCTAAACCCTATACCCTAAACTAACTACATATACCCTAAAACTAAGGCGTCTGTGTATAGAATATTTATCTATATTTTAAATACTTATTTATAATGCAAACCTTACTTACAATGTACAGAAAAAGCTGACATGAACAGTTTTATCAATAAACTTCGGGGGGTGATTTTGCAATTACCAAATAGTAGATGGGAAAATTATCAAGCTCCTTGATGTAGGTGGACTTCAACTTGAACCGAATCATGAACATAAGCCAAGCAGTAAAAACAAGGGTGGCGAAATCGAGAAATGTATGAATGTCACCTTCCAACATGAAGCTGCACACCACTCTTACTGCTAGAAATATGGCTGTGATTTCTTGAGTCTTGAGCGAAAGACCTTAACAAAAAAAACCACAAACACTTCACTAAATCACACTACACACGCAAGAACGGAGGCAGGATTTTATGTCAGCCAACTGTTAGGTAATATTAAAATTTTAGATGTGCGGAATTACAAAATTTTAGAGATACTAACTTAAATCATTGATAGAAACTAAAAAAAGAGGTGCAACAGCACATCCAACACCCCTCGATCTATCCCTACACACGAGCATGAGCATAGAATAATGGATGTAATATGTAAATATCAGAACAAGTCTTCACTAAATCACACTGCACGCAGGAACGGAGGCAGAATTTTATGTCAGCCAACTATTAGGTAGTTATATTAAAAATTACGAAATTTTAGAGATCCAACTTAAATCATTGATAGAAACTAAAAAAAGAGGTGCAATGGTACATCCAGCACCTCTCGATCTATCCTTGCACACGAGCATGAGCATAGAAAAATGGATGTAATATGTAAATACCAGAACAAGTCTTCACTAAATCACACTACACGCAAGAATGAAGGCAGGATTTTATGTCAGCCAACTATTAGGTAGTTATATTAAAAATTACAAAATTTTAGAGATACTAACTTAAACCATGATAGAAACTAAAAAAAGGGTGCGACAGAACATCAGCACCCCTCGATCTATCCCTGCACACGAGCATAGAATAATGGATGTAATATGTAAATACCAGAACAAGTCTTCTTGGTAGTAAGCTTGTAAATCAAGGCAACAATCCCAGCGGAATGGATGATCTCAGAGGCAATAAAGAAGTGGCTTATATCTTTCACCAGAAGCTTCAATACCGTGAAAGATAACACCGACGCCATTACAGCAAGCAATATCTTCATCGTCCTCGGTTGCTTCCATATCCATTCGAACACAGATTTCATCGTCGAGCTTGAATCCCTCTTGCTCCCCATTTTCTCAGATTCAAAGAAGAAAAAACAGTTGATTATTGAGGGTTAAAAGTTAGGGTTTTTGGAGGGTTCTGAAAATGGCGGATTCGAAACACTGTGGGGGAAGAGACAAAGGGGAAGTCGCTTTTGGTGAAGACACGAAGAGGGCATGCAGGAGGGTTAAGTATGTGGCAACAGCCAATGGAATTTAAGAAGGTGGATTTCTTTAAGGGTTGGAGATTTGATTTAATCACTAAATTGGTGTAATTGCCTGATTTGCATGGTGCTGATTTGGTATGTGAATTTTCAATTAGATATTTTGCTATTTGTGTTTGCTTGTTTATTTGTCAAGTGAGTAAATGAGTTTCCTTCTAAATCTTTCACTGGTCAACCATTTTGTTTAACTAATTTTTTCTGAGAAAAATTTCGATAGACAGAAAGCTTACACGAACCTTTTAATTTTAAGGTTAGTGTTGTAATTTAAGGTTTAAAATTTAAAAAATAAAGTTTGAAGTTTAAGTGTTAGGGTACTAGGGTTAGAAATTAAGAATTTGAGTTTTATAATGTTAAAATGCAGGCTTATTTAAAATTTATTTATCAAAGTTTTACCCATCTTTTTTATTAGTGTTTTGTATATAATGTTTTGTTTTCTATGTGAATATATGAATTATCAAAGAATTCTCTAGGTCAACGTTAAATCTTGATGGAAGAGTTCGTTGTTTTTGTGGTCGTACATGATTCGATTCGATGAGATGAGATTATTTTTATATAAATTCATTTTTTGTTAGAACTTAAGGAATAGTCTACGTGGAAAAAAAAAGTAACGTTATTAAAGGTTAAGAGTAGGTGGTTAAAAGCTCTGAGTTGACATTCTTTCTTCTTTTAGGTTGTGAATTTAATATTCATTAGGAGCAAATTTCTCTTTTCCCTTTGTAGGAATTGTTTAAAAGTAGAAATAAAAACAAATTACTATGTAAGTGGATTAAGAACACAATATTAAAAATTGAACTTAAACAAGATATTTAAGCTCAATTTGACTTAATTTTTGAAATTAGGGTAAAGTACACAAATGGTCACTAAACTATCCTAAAAATAACAAATGGTCACTAAACTTTCAAAAATTACATAATGGGCATTCAATTTTAATTTTTATTATAAAATGATCACCGAGCCGTTAAGTGTCGTTAAATTAATGGAGTGACAATTATAAAATTTGAATATCACCAGATTTAATCATTCAATTCATATTCACGCATTCAATTAATTTAGTCATAATTTAACCCTCATTATTGATATCTAAATTGATTAAATGTGTTGTTATACAAATTTTCGTAACTGACATGTTACCCCGTTAACAACAATTAACGAACCAATGACCATTTTATAACAAAAAAATAAAGTTTAATGCTTATTATGTAAGTTTTAAAAGTTTTGTGACCATTTTATATATTTTAGGATAGTTTTTTTTTTACCATTTGTATACTTTGGCTTTGCCCTTAAAATTATATACACTTTAAATATATAATTGTTTTTCGTACCGACTATGTAAAATTTCCAGAAAAGGAATTATATTGTTACTACATATACTCTACTTATATTAAAAAGAAAAAAAAATAAAGATACCTTCATGAGGTTTTTCCCCCTCCACACGTGAAATAAATATCCTTAAATATAATGGTATTCACAATTAATAAATAAACCCAAATCCATTAAGTTAGAAGCCTAAGCCCATTAACCCCAACCCGAATTCAAAATCCAGATATCTGAATTCCTAAAATCCGATTGTTTCAATAATATTCACACATTCTCAGCCATATGGATATGGTTTGTTTTACACAGTGTAAGAATTTTTAAATTTTACGTATTTTTTAGATCATTGGATGGATAAAATGAATTGTTAAAATTAACAGTAGAATATGTGAAGATTATCATTTGAGAAAAAAAAATAAAGAGTTAATCTCAATCATCCATTCCACTCATCCAACGATCTAAGAAACGTGTAAAACTATGAGTTTTACCTTGTATGTAAGTGGATCTTAACCCATATATATTGTGCAAAACTCAATTACTTTTATAGTTTTTTTGGACCGTTGGATGGTGGTAATAAATTACTAAGATTATTTCTTTTTTTCCCAAGTGATAATCTTCATATTTTCTATTGTTAATCTCATTCATCCATTTACATTCATCCAACGGTATATATATATATATATATGATTCTCTTACACAGTTACACTATGTAAAACTTAAAAGTTTTATACATTTTTTGGACCGTTGAATTAATGTAAATGGATAGATGAAATTATCAATAGAAAATGTAAAGATCATCGCTTGGAAAAAAAATGATCTTAGTCATTTATTACCATCATCTAATAGTTCAAAAAAACTTTTGATACGCAGGCTATGTAAAATTTAGTTTACACAAGTTTGTTAGATTTAGAATTTAATTTGTAGGTTTAGATTTTAAAGTATATGGTTAGATTTTGGATTTTTTTTTTCAAAGGTTAGATTTTAGAATTAAAATGTTATGAATAAGACAAATACAATTGGGTATAGACAATCAGGTATAACCGCTAAAAGAACAACTCAACACCTAAATCAACAACCAAATATGAGGCCCGAGAAAGAAAGGAGCCAATAAAATTGGATGTTTACGTTAGTTTTTAATAATAAATGTTATATATAGGAGATGGTTGTAATGTTTATTTTCATTGAAAAATATTATCAAACAAACTTATTTTCCCTTGCTAAATTTCTTCTCCTCTCTATTTCTTTTAATATTCTCGCAGATTTCTCTAAGTTGTTAAGAAGGATCTTAACATAAAATTAAAGTTCTAGATTCAATAATTTTAATTTTAATTATTTTTTAAAAAATTGTGTAATATTTTTTTTACGTATCAAAATATAACTCATATATAAAATTACCGGGGAGTGTTGTCAATTTGTCACCAACCCACAACGGTTGGTGTGGAGCACATGGTTGGGTGGCCGCAATTGGTAAACAAGAAGCAAAATGAAAGTTTGCTGCCACCGAAATAAAAAATTACTTATATATTGGTATCAAAACTCTGATTTTAGGTATAATTAAATATAAATTTTTATTAATACAATTTGATGTTTATTTTTTATAATTAGTGATTGAATTTAAATTTTAGGTTCAAATTATTTCCTAAAATTACTTATATATTGGTATCAAAACTCTGTTTTAGGTATAATTAAATATAAATTTTATTCGATCGAGTCGAGTCAGAAATTTCGAGTTATTCGAGTTTGCAAGTCCTATTTCATGATTCAAACTTTATTTGATATTTTTTTGAATCAAATCGAGTTTATGAAATTCAAGTTGAGTTTTTCGAGTTTCCGTACAAATTTAATTGTACATATAAATTTCTTCACATATATTTATTTCTATATGCATATAAGTAACGATGCACTTATTTATATTTCTATATGCGTATACTTAGGGATGCGCAGTGCATATATTGGTTCTAATTTTAACGGCTTTCTATATACATATACGATATACATATATATTTCTTCATATTTTTACATGTGATGTACATAATATATCATGCATAATTGACAATCTTGACTGGAATATGAAAATCGATCAATTAATTATTAAAAATTTCGAGTTATTCGAGTTTCCATTTCATAACTCAAACTGTATTTGAAATTTTTTTCGAGTCGAGTTTATGAAATTACGACTCAAGTCAAAACGAGCCGTTTTTTCGCTTTGAATCGAGTTGAATAATTTAATTTTTTCGAGTCGAACTTTGCCTACCCTAACGTACATACAAATAAGTTTTAAAAATATAATTAATTTTACAGAATATTTTTTGAAAACAATTTTCAGTGAATCAAACCATTTTAAATTAAATTTATTTTTATTCGAGTAATATTCTAATAACTCTCGAACTACAAACGTGGAGTGACGTTGAAGGTTGTGTTTTCCGGTTTGGTGGGTTGGTGAGATCGAGAATTCGAGATGTCAATGTCCCACTCTCTCCTGCCCATTTTCTTTATTAAATAATTTCAGTTTTATTTAATAAATCAAATCTTATCTTTGCTTTTGGTGGTACCACCCTTCCTTTGACCCACACATCTACCTCCCTTTTCCCCTATCTATCCTTATGTTCGAGTAAAACTCGACTCGGTTCGAAAAAATCAAATAACTCGACTTGACTTAAGGCGAAAATACTTGACTCGACTCGAAATTTCATAAACTCGAATGACTCAAAAAAAATTCAAATAAAGTTTGAGTTGTAAAAGGGACATTCGAATAACTCAAATAACTCGAAATTTTTAGTAATTAGTAGATTTATTTTTAAGTTCGAGACGAGTCTTTCAATTTTTTATGATATATGCATACCGATATATAAAAATATGAAGAAATATATATGTGCATATCTTATATGATTAGAGAAAGTCGTTTAAATTAGAATCAAACTGTACTATAATATGATAAATAATTACAATTAAATTTTTATAGGAACACGAAAACTCGACTCGAATTAGAAAAAATTCAAATAAAGTTTAAGTTGTAAAATATGACGCGTCAACTCGAATAACTCAATTTTTTTACTCGACTCGATCGAACGCTCACTCCTATGACTATCCTTTCCTTGTCAAGAAAATCCAAATAGATTTTGCCGCCTGATCAAATATTGACATGAGTCAAAATATTAAATTTTAAAAATGGTAGGGTTATTAAGTATTTAAACTTAAAATTTATTGGGCAATACTTAATTTGTTTAATATTTAAACTTGTAAGTAGGGTCGTAAACAAACTGAACGTTCAACGAACTGTTTGTGAATCGTTCGGCAGGAAGTTCGCTTATGTTTGTTTATTTATTAAACTAACGAACATGAACATGATTTTTCGTTCGTTTAGTTAAATGAATAAACACGAACAAATGACTTGTTCGTTCATTTACGTTCCTGAACGTTTGATAATCCGTTCGTTTATGTTCGTTTAAATTTATTCATATATGTCCATTTATATTTATTATTTTTCATAATAAAAGTATTAGTATATTTAAAAAAATTAAAAACATGTATTAAAAATATGAAATAAAAAGAAAAATTAAACAATACGCGATGTACAAGGCTTCAAATTTCTTAAGAAAAAAACTAAATAATATTCGATGTTCGTTTGCGTTCGTTTATTATTTTAACAAACGAACACAAACAAGAAATTGTGTTCGTTTAATTGTTCGTGTTTGTTCATTTGTCCGGTTAAAATTAAATAAACGAACTTGAACATACTCTACTTCGTGTTCGTTCGGTTCTTTTACATGCCTACTTATAAGGAACCAAATTGTTATTGGACCCAAAAAATTTGAGGACACGAACCCATTCTTCTTTAGTTCAACCTATACTTGATTATATTGTTAATAAACTCTTGTATTTTTAGATTTGAATATTTAATTTTACATGGACTAAATTATAATTAGACCAAAATCTATCAGATATTTTGATCATACTACCACAAGTAGGGGTGGGCAAAAATACCCGACCTGATTGACCCGACCCGAAAACCCGACGACCCGAACCTAAAATATCGGGTAATTCCCGGAAAAAAAATTTACCCGACCGAGTCGGGTACCCGACACGACAAATTTACCGAGACACGGGCCGGAAGTTTCCCCATACCGGGTACCCGACCCGACCCGATAAAATTAATATATATATATATTTATTATATTTAAAATTATATTTTTATTTTATGTTTCTTAATATTTTCACTCTAAAATTAAGTTTAAATCCCTACTTTTTTTTCTATGTTTGTATTATATTCTTTTAAGTTTTAAGTTTAATTTTTTTTAAATATTTTTGTGTTTAACATGTGATTTTTTAAAAAAAAAAATTTAAAAATAGGAACCGGGTACCCGGTACCCGATTACCCAGGTACCCGGATATAATAGGCCGGGACACGGGCCGCTTAATGAGGTACTCAGATGAACCGGGTACCAGACAATGCCCACCCCTAACCACAAGTCATCTCCAAAGGGAATTTGCCTCTTAAAAGAGTTCGTATATTTATAGAATTATTTTCATATATTTTTGGTTGCCCCTCGATTTTCAGGGCTTTGCCCTGACTAATTTGGACCGACCCGCATCGCACACCTGGCTTTGGTGGGTGAGTCTCCCAGCGGGAATTTTCTGCATACACAACGCGTTGAACCCGAAACTTGCTTAAGCGATACCAAGCTGCTTACCACTTGGACCAATCCGTTGGTGAATTATTTTCATATTTTAATGAGATGAATTAAATTTTCTTTTCATATTCGTTTTGTTACATATATTATGAACTCAATAAGTGGTCAGAGTAGAAATGATGATAATATTCATTTTAGAAGACTCGAATTCAATCATTTTATCTGCAAAATGTATATACATCGTTAAAGATTTAAGAATAGCCCTTGTAATTACTTTAAGAGTAAAAAATAACCTCTCAAATCACATGTAGACTATATATAACCACTAACATATGTTATTTGTCACATACAATGTAATCTGTTTGTATTTCTTCTAATCACGTCTCAATAAGGCGTCCATAATTTCATTATCTATTTCTTTTCTAGGGTATTTATCCAATAGGGTCTAAGTCAAGGGAATTCGAAAAAAAAATAAGTTAAATTTTGGAAAGAAAGATTTTCAAGGGTTTTCTCACATATATATTATTTTAACAAATTTGAAATCTAATAATAATTTTACTTAGAGAAAAGAGGAAGGAATGACTCTAAGAGATAGAAGGAGAGTGCTCCTAGTAAGTTTAAAATTCATGACTTAAAGAAATACGAGGGAACACAGATAAGTAACTTGACTCTAAGATACCTTCATGAGTTTTTCCCCCTCCACACGTGAAATAAATATCCTTAAATATAATGGTATTCACAATTAATAAATAAACCCAAATCCATTAAGTTAGAAGCCTAAGCCCATTAACCCCAACCCGAATTCAAAATCCAGATATCTGAATTCCTAAAATCCGATTGTTTCAATAATATTCACACATTCTCAGCCATATGGATATGGTTTGTTTTACACAGCGTAAGAATTTTTAAATTTTACGTATTTTTAGATCATTGGATGAATAAAATGAATTGTTAAAATTAACAGTAGAATATGGGAAGATTATCATTTGAGAAAAAAAAACAAAGAGTTAATCTCAATCATCCATTCCACTCATCCAACGATCTAAGAAACGTGTAAAACTATGAGTTTTACCTTGTATGTAAGTGGATCTTAACCCATATATATTGTGCAAAACTCAATTACTTTTATAGTTTTTTTGGACCGTTGGATGGTGGTAATAAATTACTAAGATTATTTCTTTTTTTCCCAAGTTATAATCTTCATATTTTCTATTGTTAATCTCATTCATCCATTTACATTCATCCAACGGTATATATATATATATATACCAAAATCTATTGTATTTTTAGATTTGAATATTTATTTCTACATAAAGTAAATTATAATTAAACCAAAATCTATCGAATATTTTGATCATACTACCACAAGTCATCTCGGAAGGGAATTTGCCTCTTAAAAGAGTTCGTATATTTATAGAATTATTTTCATATTTTTTTTGGTTGCCCCTCGGTTTTCAGGGTTTTACCCTGACTAATTTGGACCGACTCTCATCGCATATCTGGATTTGGTGGGTGAGTCTCCCAGCGTGAATTTTCTGCATACACAACGCATCAAACCCGAGACCTACTTAAGCGATACCAAGCTGCTTACCACTTGGACCAACCCCGTTGGTGAATTATTTTTATATTTTAACGAGATGAATTAAATTTTCTCTTCATATTCGTTTTGTTACATCTATTATGAACTCAATAAGTGATCATAGTAGAAAAAATGATAATGTTCATTTTAGGAGACTTGAGTTCAATCGCTTTGTATATACATTATTAAAAATTTAAGAATAGATCTTGTAATTACTTTAAGAATAAAAAAGGCTTAAACTAAAAAGAAATCCTCAAACTATACCTTTTTTCTGTTTTAAGCCCCTAAACTATGGTTTTGGCAAAACAAGCCCTTAAATTATTATTTTGGTCACTTTAAGTCCTTAAACTATCATTTTTGGTCACTTTAAATCCATAAACTATTTTTTGGTCAAAATAAGTACTTAAACTATGTCATTTTTTTCTTTTAGTCCCTAAACTATCTATTTATTAAAAAAAACTTTGTGACGTGTCAACATCTTATTAGTTAAAATAATTTTCTTTTGACTTAAATAACTATCGGACTTATAATGATCTGATCCGATAGGATCAGAAAAAACATACATGTACACTATATATGTCTGTGCGTGTTAAAAGACATAGGAGTGGGAGAGGATCCACACATTTCAAAGAACATCGGCAACCCTACACATCCCTCGCCCCTCCTCTGCCTCTCTTCCCTCAAAGCTTAGTTTTTTCCTCCGCCTTTATTCATATCTTTCGTTTACATTCTCCGCCGCATCTGGAAGCCCCGGGTTTCACCGGTTTCTAATCGGAATCTGGGTTTTGCACCAACATTTTGATCGTGTGGTGGATTTTCATTATTCGTTGATTCTCGTCGACGTTGGTTGGTTTTGTCAATGGGCTCTTTGGACGAGGGCCATTTATGCGTTGAGATCGAGAATGGAATGAAACTGGGTTTTGAGAAAGAGCCTGAAACCATAGCTATTGTGGATGCTGTCAAAGTTCTATTGCTGGGTTTGGGCGAGGATGCCAACAGGGAAGGTCTTATGAAAACTCCTCTTCGTGTTGCCAAGGCACTCCGTGAAGGAACAAGAGGTGCTTATTTTAAATTCTAGTTTTTTAGTATACTGATTTAGAGTAATTTCTCTGAGATTAATTCATGGTTGTTAATTACTTGAATAAATGTATTGTTTTTAGCTAGCTCTTCCATTAGAACATTATGTGCAAGATTATATGTTGTGTTTTACATGGTTTTGTTTATGTTCAAATATAATGTTGTGTTTCCTCAGGTTACAAGCAAAAGGTGAAGGATATTGTTCAGGGAGCTTTATTCCCTGAAGTGGGTTTACATGATGGTGTTGGTCATGCTGGAGGAGTAGGAGGGCTTGTGATCGTTCGAGATCTTGATCTGTTCTCGTATTGTGAGTCCTGTTTGCTCCCGTTTCAGCTTAAATGTCATGTTGGTTATGTTCCATCCGGTCAGCGGGTTGTCGGATTAAGCAAGCTTTCTAGAGTAGCTGATGTTTTCGCTAAGCGTCTGCAAGACCCACAGCGTTTAGCAGATGAAATATGTTCTGCTTTGCACCATGGAATCAAGCCAGCCGGGGTTGCTGTGATACTCGAGTGTTTGCACATTCGTTTCCCGAGTGTGGAGTCAGTCTTTCTTGACTCGAAGCATCAAGGATGGGTGAAAGTGCTGGTGTCTTCGGGTTCGGGGGTTTTTGGAAACGAAAATGCTGATGCTTGGGTTGATTTTCTCGGTCTTCTGAAATTCAGAGGCGTGACTGTGGAGAAAATTCACACCAGGGACTCTATGAAACAAAGTTGGTGCCCTTCACATTCTTCATCTATAGCTAAAATTCCGTCCGAGCTTTTAGCAGCCAACCCTGAAATGGTTGCTGCAGTAGCATCAATACTTAGATCCTTGGGTGAAGATCCGTTAAGGAAAGAGCTTGTGGAAACTCCTGGCCATTTTGTGAGGTGGTTGATGAACTTTGAGAATACGAAGTTGGAGATGAAGCTGAATGGCTTCACTTGCGGCATAACCGATCTCCTTAAATCTAACGGGGAAGTCGGCTCGCGCAGCAACGAACATATGCATTCAGAGTTGAACCTGTCATTCTGGTCACAATGCGAACATCATCTACTTCCCTTCTACGGTGTGGTCCATATTGGATACTTCTGCCCTAAAGCCTTCAACCACATCGGGAAGTCCCTTTTGCAGTCGATAGTACATTTCTACGGCTTCAAGCTTCAAGTGCAAGAAAGACTTACCAGGCAAATAGCCGAAACGGTTTCATCAATCTTAGGTGGGGATATCATGGTCGTCGTGGAGGCTAACCACACCTGTATGATTTCTAGAGGGATTGAGAAGTTCAGCAGTAACACAGCTACCATTGCCGTGCTAGGCCGGTTTGCAACCGAACCGGCTGCTAGGGCAATGTTTTTACAGAGCATTCCACATGACACCGCCTCTCAAATATCATAGTTATTATTTTCCAGATCGAGATCCAGTTCTATGCCTCACTACATGCTTTCCGAGTATGCAGCAGTGCCGGAAAATGGTATAATTTTAAACTTTTATACTGTATACCTCACGGATTACATTTAAGGCAGGAATTCCAGGGCTGAGTCTTTGATTCCATAATATATTTTACAGTGCTCGGTAACATTAAATCTCACATAACATTGTTTAAATTAAAACCAAAAGACAATAAATAAAAATAAAAATACTTGCACACCAATATTTGTATTGTTCATAAACTAGGGCTCCACAAGAATCTTGCCAGTGGCATGGCCATCAATGCTTTTGCCCCAAGCTTCTCCAGCCTTACTCAGAGGATGCTTTGAATCAATTACTGGCTTAAGCTTCCCTGCTTTCACCAGCTTCACAAGATAATCCAGGTTCTCTTTCTTAGGAGCAGTAAACACGGGAATGAGCTGCTTCTTCGAGCATGTAATCTTTTTCATGGCAACGCTCATCAGAGTTCCGAAACCAGGAGTGGTATCCACTACTTTTCCTTTTGGAGTCAGGTTGGCCTCGAAGGTAGACCAGGGAATGTTTGTTGTACAGTGGATGATTACATCGTATTTGCGACCGGAAGGGCTCTTCAGAGCCTTCCCTTCAGGGGTCTTGTAGTCGAGAACTTCATCTGCCCCCAGGCTCCTGACTAGATTCATGTTACGAGCACCGCAAGTGGCTGTAACGTGTGCGTTTGCAAGCTTTGCTAGCTGAACCGCATATGTACCTACACCGCCTGAGGCTGCAGTAACGAGGACGTTTACTTGTGGCCCGGTTCCGTCGAGTTTGAGGCCGGCATGCTTGGTGAGTGCCTGGTGTGCTGCGAGGCCGGCAATTGGCAAAGCTGCGCCTTCAAGGGCGGATACCTCTGGTGGCCTTGGAACTGTGGAACCCTCCTTAGCCACAGCAAATTCCGCCAATGCTCCTCCATCCTGTCATTACAAAATATGTATGTTTAGATGGGAACGGCAAAGGACAGAAATGATGCTAAATTGCAGATGTCAAAGAAAACAGAAGAATTCGAATCGAATGTCAACTTACACCAAGCACGGCGACAACTTTATCCCCAACTTTAAAACTCCCGACTCCTGCTCCAACCTGTACGATTTCTCCCGCTACATCCGTGCCAGGAATGTGGGGGAATTTGCGGGGTAAAAACGGGCGGGCAATCCCATTCTGGATTTTCCAGTCGATGGGGTTAATACTAGCCGCCTCTACTTTGATCAAAACTTCGTCCTTTTTCGGACCGGGAACCGGAACTTCAACGTGCTGCAACAAACATCAAATTCGCATCGTTAGAAAAAAACAGGAACTTCAGCAAAGAAGAGACATGGTTGAAACATGATTGCAATAACTCGAGAAAAAGCAAAGATGATAGAAGCACGTAGAGTTTACCTTCAAACCGTCGACTCCTCCGCCATACTTACTGTACTGAACGGCGCGCATCAAATTCTTAGCCATTTTTAATTATCTAAGGGAGGGTGAAAACCAAAGCTCTTTTATAAAGTTTGTGGCAAGGGAAAATGAAGAATAGTATCTGAGAAAGATGAGGGAAGAAATGGAATTGGATTCTGATATATATTTTGGCGTTGGATTCTTTGAATTTATAGTAAATTAATCCACACTTGAATACCTTTCTTCCTCTCCAATCCGAACGAAATAATTGAATCCGCGTTAGTGTGGAACCGATGGTGATGCTCTAGAAACATTGAATATTATAAGTCCTATGAGAATTAACAGTGAAGTCAATTCGGGTTGATTGGATTTTTTTAATTAATTTATTTTATTAAATTTTAATATTTTTTATATTAAATTTTAGTTTTTAGCCAGATAAAATGCACTTTTTTTTTAATAAAACTGACTTCGGTTGATGAGTTTTTCGATAGCATTTTTTTATAGGATAAATATTCTATATACAGACGGTGAAAACTGAAAGTTTTTACAAGCGTTTTAGTTTTAAGGTATAGAGAGTTAGTTTAAGGTATATAGTTTAGAGGTTTAGGTGTAGGGGGTTAGAATTTAGGGATATTTATTTCAATTTAAGGTTTATGGTTATAATTTAGGGTTTATAGGTTAAAACCTAAATTCTTGCCATATTACCCTAAAAACTAAACCCTAACTTATAAACCCTAAATTATAACCCTAAACCTTAAATTGAAACAACTATCCCTAAATTCTAAACCTCTATACCTGAACTCCTAAACCCTATACCCTAAACTAACTTCATATACCCTAAAACTAAGGCGCTTGCGGAAACTTTCAGTTTCCACCGCCAGTATATAGAATATTAATCTTTTTTTATATATATACAAAATCTCAAACTTGAGATTCGCTTAAGCTATACAAAATTATAAAAACACTTTTTAATAATAAAATGCCTTTGTTTTCTAATTTTTCATATTATTTTCTAAAATTTCAAAAACAATTCTTAAATAATAAAATTTTATTAATTATTATAAAAACTTTATTTAATTCATCTAAATATTTTTTTTTGAAAGCATAATTCATCTAAATATTATTCGATCTGATCTTAGATTTATGGAAAAGTCTTCATTTCTACATTGCGAATCCAGGTCCGGCGGCTGTTTCTTTTCAAATATGTAAATTGGAAAGTCAAGTTGGTTCTTTTTTGTTTTTAATACAAATTAGTTTCCGACGCGACATAAAGTTATGGAAAATTCTATAACACTGTACGAACACCACTAAATATTATTAACGCTGAACATCGTTAAATTAATTAATAAAGATTAAAAAATTTAAGGACTCAACATATAATTATAAATTTTACTTAATTTTTTTTATATATATAACATTTTTAATATTTTTTAAATAATTAGGTTAAATACTAACCTTAGTCAATTTTAAAAATAAAAATATAAAACCTGAAACACCTAAATCCCAAAGCATAAACCCTAAATTATGAACCATAAACCCTAAACTATAAACCATAGACCTTAAACCCTAAACTCTAAATTTGAACGTCGGGTTTAGGCTTTAAGTTTTTGAGTTTATGGTTTAGGGTTTATGATTTAAGGTTTAGGGTTTTATTTTTTAAAGTGACTAAAGTTGATATTTTATCCAATTATTTTAAAAAATAATATATAATAATAATTTAATTGAAAATTTATTTTAAATAATTTATAATTATATGTTGAGTCCTTGAGATTTTTAATATTTATTAATCAATTTAATGATGTCCAACGATGTTCAAAATTAGTGTTGTTCAGCGGTGTTCGTCGAGCGTGGCGTGGTGGACTCATCCTAAAATTAGAAAATGAATTGTTTTTTTAATAAATTCAATCACTTAACTTTTGTTTTATTTTATTATCTTAAGGGTTCAATAAGCCCTTAAACTTTTGTAAAAAAAAACTAATTAAACCCTTGAATTATTTTTTGCACCTAATTAAGCCTTCAAATTTAAGAAAAAAAATTAATTTGACCCTTTGACTAACGTTGACCGTTAACTTTAACAGTTTTTTTTGAAAAATTTCTTTTTTGTTTCGCAATAGGATAATGTCACTTATCATTTCTAGAAATTTTAAATTTTATTTTTTTAAAATATCAAAAAACAAAAAATACTAATTTTTCAGAAATTCTAGAAAATTCTAAAAAGTATTTTTAAAAATAAAAAAATAAAAAATAATATTTTTAAAAATAATAAAATATTTTTAAAAAATATTAAATATTATTCTACAATTATAGAAAACAATAAAAGTTATTTTGATTTTTAAAATATATTTTAAACTATATTTTAAAAACATAAATCAGTAAAAGTTATTTTGAGTTTTTTGTGTAATTGTATATTTATAATAATAATATTTAATATTTTGTATTTTTAAAAAATATTTTAATATTTTGAAAAATATTATTTATTATTTTAAATAAATTTCCAAATCAAAAAAATTAAATCTTTAAAATAATTTTTAGAATTTTCTAGAATTTTTAATTTTTTAGAAAAATTTTAAATATTTTTAAAATTAAAATTTAAAAATTTCTAGAAACAACAAGTGACATTATTATGTTGCGACATGTGTCAAAAAAATTTCTTAAAAAAATCGTTAAAGTTAACGGTCAACGTTGGTCAAATGGTAAAATTGATTTTTTTTCTTGAGTTTGATGGCTTAATTGAGTGCAAAAAAAATTTAAAGACTTAATTAATTTTTTTTTACAAAAGTTTAAGGCTTATTGAACCCTTAAGCCTATTATATTTGTGTTTTGATTATTTAACTTTATTTTTGAATTCTATTATTTAGTGTTTTTAATAAAATGCTGAAATTCATTGAAGAAAGAGGAGTGAAAATGTGTACAAGTTAAAATCACCGAAATCAGGACTAAACGGTGATAGTAACAAAATATGAGAGACAAAGACAAAACAGAAAACATAAAAGAAAAAAAAGAAAAAAAAAACACTTTCTTCGAAGAACAGAACCAACTTCTTCATCTGAGTTCAATGCTCCTTTCACGATCGGAGTTGAAGAAATGTAAATATATCCTATTTCAATGGGGCATTAGGGCTTAGTCACATTATAGTTATAAGAGCGACTCACAGTAAAAATTTACATAAAAATATTTTTTTTCTTTAAAACACTTTTTAAACTATAAAATCAACTTCGGTTTAAAATACATTTTTCAGGAAATCATTTAAACATATAGCGATAATTTCATAAAGTGTTTTACAGACACTATCATAAACAATACATGATATACATACCCACTAATTGTACCAGTACCGTACTCCAAAAGCAATGTTAAGAAGACTTCAAACATTGATGTCGGTCACTGAACCATGATAAATCTCTTTTAACCTACGATGATAAAAACAACGTGAGCTTTGGGAAGCTCAGTAATACAGAACTACCAACTGATACTATAAGCAACAAGCATGTATAAGGCAGAGCATAAAGCTGTCATGAAGTTCCGGGCGACTACAGACTCCGATTTTGATTCGATATTTCAGCGAAACATTATATTTGAATATGACATAATTATTCTATTCAATCACTAAGTATTAGGCTATAACCCTATAGCCCGAAGATTCAAGAGAGGTATAGATTACAAAAGTTTAATAAGGAAGTTTAGTTGTTTTATTAAGCGTAGTTTAGAAGCCTACTGAGTGTTTTGGTATATTAATTTTGTAGGGTAGATTTTAGAAGAGGCCAAAAAATTTTATTTTTAATCATCTAACTTCCCTCTAACTGTACACCGGTATGCAGTATCTCAGAACAGTATTCAGAAAGATTTGCCCTAAGCTTATTGGGTGTAGGAGCTTACAGAAAGACTATTTTAGGCCCGTTAGGCGTAGGGGATATCTTAGGCCTAGAAGGGCTTACCAGTAAACAATAATATCATAAAACAGATATCAGATATATTTTTATATCAGAAGGCATATGTCAGATTTATTTTTATATTAAAAGAGAGATATCAAATTTATTTTTGTATCAGAAGACTGAAACTAGATATTGTTTTTATTTCGAATAACAGTGTAATACTTTTAATTCAGAGCAGATAATATTGGTTTAAAACATAAAGAATATTCATGGACACATAAAATACAGTATATAGTCTCATTTTACACTCAATCATAGAAGGGAGACAGAAAATTATAGTTCGATCTAGACTGATTTTAGAATCAAGGATCTTATTCTTAAAAATTTGATAAATATGAACTTCATCCAGGTATTTGAGAATTATACTGTCACATCCCAAAAACCGGTCTAGTCGGAATTAAGTTCCGGTGACCGAATATTTTTATCGATTAATTTATTCGATCTTATCTGAATCAATAAATATTATTCGGGGTAATTTATGATAGTTTATTATTATTATTATTATAATTATTATTATTAAAAAAAAGGGAATGAAGTGGTTTGCCGTGTAAAGCAATCCCACTTAAGCAAATGGACTAAAAACAATTCAAATGGAAATTTGCCACCATTTGTGGTTAAGAATTGACTTGAAGGCTGGAAATTTAGTATAAAAGGGGGGCAAGAGTATTGAAGCCATTCACGGCAAAGAAAGAAAGAAAGAAAGAAAGAAAGAAAGAAAGAAAGAAAGAAATTAGTAGGATAAACATACGATCCAATGTTTGATTGGTAGTCCGATAATTTCGATATAGTAATATCGAATTTCTGCCGACGACGGGTACACGAGGTCGATTCAGAACAACCGTCAAGCCCAAGAAATAAAAATAAAGTACCGATCTGTCAAGGTGAGTGAAACAAATTAGAGTTGAGATTAGAGTCTCAACTATCTTTAATTTAATGTTAGAATATATATTAAGCATGAAATTGGTTAGTAAATGATAAGGGTAAAAGGAATTCGGATTTGTAAACTGTTCTGTAGAAAACTGCATTTTTGAACATGTTAGAGTCGTTTCTGGAAAACGTGTTCTTCTACAAAGTTGTAGAGGACAAAATTTTACATGGAATAGAGGTATGATTTGCTCAAAAATGTTAAGTATAGGTCTCTGAATTGTTCTTAGAAGTTACGGGACTGAAACTGAATAAAATTGGAATCTGCTGGGCTAAATTGTGAAATTCGAAATGTTTAGGGGGTCAAAATGGTGTTAATAAATTCTGAAAATTTATGATTGAAACAGGGGATTCATGAAATGAATGAAATTAAATTGCCAAGCTTGAATTAAGTCTCAATTGGTAGGTTAAATCCATTTAGATCACATATAGGATTATTAAAGAATAAAAGGGGACTGTTTTGTGGAAATTGATAAATTGAGGACTTACATGCCCTATTTTTAAGGTTGCTGGATTATCAAAATAATTTTATAATATGAATGTAAATGTGGTTAAAAACTTAAAATTAAATAGGTAGTGAATTGTAGGTTAAATATACACTAAAGTGGCAAGTTGAAAACAGTGGGCAGAATAGGTCTACGAAAAAGCCTGATTTTCAAATAATAAACTGTATTGATAGGTACATGCTAAAAATATGTACCATACATGATTTTAAGGGTGTGTTTATAAGCTTTCTACTTATTTGGAGTTGTGAGTAAAAAGATATGAATTTTTGAGTAAGTAAAGGTCATAAAAATAGGGTAACAGTTTGCCCCTAAATCTGCATCAACAGCGACTTTAGAAATTCATTATAAATTTTATAAGAAGAATTAAAAGTTATAATTTATATGGTTTAAAAGGTTATTAAGTCTAGTTTCGTTCAAAACAAACGAAATCAGATTTTGAGTTATAGAACATTTTATATAAATATTTCTTTGAGGACAATGCAAGCTGCCTAATGTACTAAATGATATATTTCTTTAATGTTTTGGTTAGAAAAAAATGTAGAAATGAAGGAAACCACAAAATTGGAGAATAAGGAAAATGTCTCTAAGCTTGGATCAAGGTGAGTGTGGATGCATTTGTCTCGGGTGACGCGGTGTCATTCCGATCATTGTTTTTATATGTGAGTGTGGATGCATTTGTCTCGGGTGACGCGGTGTCATTCTGATCATTGCTTTATGTTCTGATATGTGATTGTAGTTGTGTCAAGGGATAGGCTCGGTGCCTTCCCGTTGCATTATTTATGATTATGTTTGCATTTGTTAAGGGCTCACGTAGAGCAACTATGCTCGAATGACAAATTTGGTAAGTGCCTTGTATTACTTTGATATGTTCGAATATGACTATGAAATGCTACATGATATGGAGCTACGGCTCATCTTGTTATATCATATGATATGATATGAAAATCATGGACTATGTGAATTTGTGTGTATTTATGGACGTTGGATACAATTGGCATGCCATAGGGTTATTCGAGCTCACCATGTAAGGGAGGACTACGGTCCAGGGCTACGACCTATATGTGGGAGATAAAAGGATGGAAGTGTAAGGGATATATGGAGCTACGGCTCAGGGCTACGGCTCATTTATGATTCATGATATGGTGTACAGGGAATCCGCGTATCCAATGGTACCAATATATTATGTGTTTGATACGTTATGCTATGTTATTCTCATGATATGATATTATGCTTTGTTATGAATATAAAGTATGCCATGTTATTGCATTATGATCATTTTTGGAAGCATGCTACATGACATAACATGTTCATTCATTGTCATTGGCTACCTCACTTAGACTATGTAAGTCTAATGCATTCATTGCATAACATTTCAGGTTAAGGAAAGTAAGAGATCGAGATCGAGATTAGTTGGAAGGTTGGCAAGTCACTACAATTAAAGAGTAATGTGTTTTGTCCTTATGAACTCCTAGTATGGTGGCAAAGTAGTTAAAGTAATTATACTAATCTTGTGAACCTACTATTGTGTATACGTTACCTATGTTTTGTATAATTTTTTTTAGTGTTTAAGATATTTTTTAGTTCGAATAAAAAAATAGTTTTAGACAAATTACAAAAGGGTCACTAAAATATTGTATCGTCTAATCAGATAGGTAAATGACTTCCGTTAGTAATGAGATTTTATAGGCTAATAACTAGTAAGTTTAATTTCAGTATAATATCACGAATTTCAGATAAGGACCCCTAATTTGTAAAAATTACAATTTAGTCCCTAAGTTTGAAAAAGTTTAAAATTGACCCCAATTTGAGTAAGTTGTTAATAAGTTAAGTGTTAAGTCTTAAAAGAGATTAATAAAATAATCCGAAATGATTTTTTTGAACTTTAGATTTATGTCTCCGATCTCCGCATCGTTTTCAGTAGCGCTCTCCGACCCGGTTCTCGACCAGGCCGGGAAGGGGGTGTTACATATACATCATGATTATTCAGAATTTTTGTTGTATCATGACTACGCATAAATTCAAATATATCAGGATAGATTTTGGAAATCTGGATAGATCAAGATCAATCAAGATTTCAGATTTATCAGGAGAGTTTCAGTCAATTTTGCTTATAAAGGCATTTTGGTGATTTTAACACTCAAAGGTAATTTCGTAGTTTAACCCTGAGAGGACAAGCAGAGATTTGTTGTACAAAAGATTACTGACAGATTGCCAGGCTTTCAAGTCTATTCGATTAAACCACATCTCTTCAATGCATTACATACCAAACATTCAAATTGGTACATCTTATTTGTGTTCAATATTTAACTCTGTTTGCGTTGTAATCTAAACAGATCACTGTCACATGTTATCTCAGAACGAGCCTCGAAAGTTTGAACATGTATTTATACAATATTTTTCTGTTATTGTTACATTGTTAAGAATGACTAATATACATAAGTCATGCCTCCAACCCACAAGATCATTATAGTCATTTATGGTCTATCAAAAATTTCAAAATTTTTTAATCTTTCACTTATCTTAAGTCATGAGGGTATTAAATCATTAACGCGCTTGATGTTAATTTAGTCATTTCGGTCTTTTCAGTTCTTCCAAACCATGCTTATATTATTTTAGTATATTTATGATATATAATATAAAATTTAAATCGGGTAAGATATAACGAGAAATACATGTAGCTTTGATAGTTAAAGCTTGTCTCACAAGGCCAAAAGGCACGAGTTTAAAATCTCTTGGCAGCACCTCTTTAAAAAAATTAAACCACATTGAACTTTAAATAAAAACATATTTTTAGGGGTGTTACTTTCAAAATCAGTTGCGTAACAATAATAATAAAATATTATATTTTGAGTTTTTCTATTTGTAAAATTTATCTGATATTTCAACATCATTCTTCTCATGGTCAGAAATCATTTTTATTGTCATTCGATTTAAATCAAATGTCTCCCTTTCTATCCTCTTTCCTTTTCTCAATTAGATTTTCTTCAAAATTGACAAAATTTAAATCAATTTTTTTTATATTTTTCTTAGTTCGATGTATAATCTCCGCTACTTGATAATATTTTAATCATGATATTTTTCCCTCCTCCATTTCAACTCACGCTATTTGAGTTTATAAGAAAATACTCCAATATTAGGTGAATCAAATGAAGATAAATAATGTGTTTGAGAGAAAAAGATTTAGGATTTTTTGGCATAAAATTTATATACAATATGTTTAGACGACGTTAAATATTAATAATCGGGTGACAAAAAGAATAAAATTCAAAAGTTAAATGATGAAATTGAATTTTTTAAGTTATACCACATAGCATAAAAATACAGTGATTTTTTTTTTTTGATTCACCCATCATATTAGTAGTAACTTCATGATTTTGTTAAGTGCGTTCATGGTTAACCGTTGTAGTGTTTTAGTTAATTATAATGAAATAAACATAATGAGATGAATACATTATCTTTAGCCAGTATCATCTAATTACATTAAGAACAAAACTTATAAGTTAACCATTTAGTATGTTGGTTAACCATGAACAACCCTAGGTTCAATAGTTATATGGTCCATCTATCCAATCACTATTGTGGTTTTGGATTAGTGAACCTGCACTAGTAGGGATTGACGAAGGACTTTATATTAAGGGACGCACCTAAAAAATTCTAGAATGAGTGAAAATAGATTTTTTAATAAAAAGTACATAATTTATTTTCTTAAATCTAAATTATATACAAATTTCAAATTTTCAGGCGGCGGCCACCCCGTTCAAATCCTCGATCCATCCATGTGCACCGGCATATCCTGAGTTTCAAAGTAAGACCCGTCACAATTTAACGAAACGTCTATTTGTACGATAAATCAAGTGAGAAAATATGTGTTAACGCTCGTTTAGTAACTAAATTACAATTGGTCAACATTGCTTCTTCTTTTGGCGCTCCAACGCTTGTTGAAGAAACATTATTGAACGAGCTCTTAGTGAACTGGGTTTGATTTTAGGTTTTCAATTATTTAATCCCAAGCCCACCATCTTTCTTTTCGTTTTTTGGTTGTCCTCTCGGTTCCCCAAGGTTTGGCCTAATTAATTCGGACCGACCCGTGTTGTACATTTGGCTTTAGTCGATGAATTTTCTAACGAAAATTTTTCGCACACACAGGAACTCGTACTCAAAACATGCTTAAGCGATATCAAACAGCTTACCACTTAGAAATTGATTATGAATCGTTGAGTACTCAATAGCATTAAATATCTCACACATTACACAACTTTGTTTAAATTATAAGCAAAAACACAAGAAATACAAATTTAAATTAAAACAAAACAAAACTCCCACCTACATTTGTATGGTTCAAAATACAGAGTACTAGTGAAATATACAAATGGCTCATAACCAACCCAAATCACTTAAAAATGTATAAAATTAATGTAAAGTATAAAGTAAGTTGATAAACTAGGGTTCCACAAGAATCTTGCCTGTGGCATGACCATCAATGCTTTTGCCCCAAGCCTCACCAGCCTTACTTAGAGGATGCTTTGAATCAATCACTGGCTTAAGCTTCCCTGCTTTCACCAATTTCACAAGAAAATCCAGGTTTTCTTTCTTCGGATCGGTGAACACCGGAATCAGCTTCTTCTTCGAGCATGTTATCTTTTTCGCGGCTACGCTCATCAGAGTACCGAAACCAGGAGTGGTATCGACTACTTTTCCTTTTGAAGTCAGGTTAGCCGCGAAGGTAGACCAGGGAATGTTGGTTGTGCAATGGATGACTATATCGTATTTTCGACCGGAAGGGCTCTTCAGAGCCTTTCCTTCAGGTGTTTTATAGTCGAGAACCTCATCCGCCCCCAGGCTACGGACTAAATCCATGTTACGAGCCCCGCAAGTGGCTGTAACGTGCGCGTTTGCAAGCTTTGCTAGCTGAACCGCATACGTACCTACACCACCTGAGGCTGCCGTAACGAGGACGTTTACTTGCGGGCCGGTTCCGTCGAGTTTGAGGCCAGCATGTAGGGTGAGTGACTGGTGAGCCGCGAGGCCGGCAATTGGCAAAGCTGCACCTTCAAGAGCGGATACCTCTGGTGGCCTTGGAACTGTGGAAATCTCCTTAGCCACAGCGAATTCAGCCAATGCTCCTCCAACCTATCATTACAAAATATATACACATTCATATGCAGTGACGGACGCAGTATTTTATTTTAGGAGACTAAACTATAAAATTACGTAGAAAAATTATTAAAAAATTATATTATATACAGATTTTAAATTTTTAAAGATCACTCCTGCAACCCCTCGGTCCATTCCTGTTTAGACGAGAACTGCAAAGAAAACAGAGGATTTCGAACAACAACTTACCGCAAGAACGGCAACAACATTATCCCCAGCTTTGAAACTCTTGACTCCCGATCCAACCTGTACGATTTCTCCGGCGACATCGGTACCCGGGATGTGGGGGAATTTGCTAGGTAAAAATGGGCGGGCAATTCCATTCTGTATTTTCCAGTCGATCGGGTTAATACCGGCCGCCTCTATTTTGATCAAAACTTCGCCCTTCTTTGGACTGGGAATCGGGACTTCAACATGCTGCAATCGGCATCAAATTTCGAAGTTGATTTGGATTCGTTAGATTTCAGAATCAGTTTAAGTAAATAATTAAAACTGAAAAGGAAACAGAATCAAAGAAGCAAGTAAAATTACCTTCAAACCGTCGACTCCTCCGCCGTATTTTTTGTATTGAACGGCGCGCATCAGATTCTTAGCCATTTAATCTTAAGAGAAAAGGAAAACCGAAGCTCTTTTTTTAAAGTTGGCGGCGAGGGGAAATGAAGAAATAGAATTGGATTCTGTTATGGGATGAAATATTCCGGCGTCGGATTCTTTGAATTTATAGTAAAGTAATCCACGCATGAGTCCGGTGCGAACGTCATAGCTGACTGCGCGTAAGGGTGGAGCCGACCGAGGCTGATGTTCTAGAAAAATTGAATTTTTATTGGTCTACGAAATCAATATGAATTTTATTAAGCGTATGAAAACAATAGGCAGTCAAAGGTGATAACTTTCTAGTCTGACTCGGCTCATCACATCATTCGTAATTTCAATCAATAAAATTTATTTATTTTAATTTTTTTATCAAAGTAAATTTCACCTCTTTCTTCCTTCATGTGCAGATATGCAGAAAGAGTGATTATTTATTGAATAGTTATTTTGAAGTGGAGAATCCTTATTAATTAGGACTGTAAATTACGTGGGAAGCTGTGTTAATCTAATAATTTATCCATAAAATAATTCTATTTTTCATTTAAAATATTTTATTTCACCTCTAGCATACTGCGAATTTCGGGTGCAATATAAAATTTATTCAATGAAACTAGAATTGAATTATTGTTATGTTTTTATTTAACTTATTGCATTAAAATATTATTAATTGGGAAAAAAGGAAAATTCTTAATGCATCGAGATTCTAGATTGTCAATGCCAGAGATCTGGCGGCTGTTTCTTTTCAACACCCTAAAAATAGGGAAATACTTAGTGCTTATCTAATATGCGGCATGGTTTTATGTGATTACGGTGAGACACCAACTGAAAATGTTATAAAATTTGAAATATAAAAATGAAAATATTGTCCTGTTTGATAATATTTTCGGTTGGTGGTAAATATCGAAACTTTAACTTTGAGTATCGAAACTTTCATCGCTTCTGATAACATTTTAAGTTTTTTAAGTACCGAAAATATTGTCAAACAATGTAAAATTTTCAGTTCCATGTTTCAAATTTGATAAATTTTCATCCTTAAGCTATGACTCTTATCCTAAATCAATCTCCAAACTTTTGAACCTTCTGAATCCATTCTTGCACGAACCAACTTGATTCAGTGGTTAAGAGAACGGTTATTGTTCCTAGAGGTCACGGGTTCGAGCACCAGCAGCTGCAGCAGGGTGATTGAGTGTTCATTGTCAAATGGTTGAGAGTATATTTAGAACATATACTACTTGTAATCATTTTAGCTTTCATAAAAAAAAAATCTATTCTCAAACTACGACCTTCATTCTAATTTGGTCCATAAACTTTTAAATATTCTAATTTTATCCATAAATGATCAGTCTACGTTAATCATATATAATGTTAATAAATAATTAAATTATTAAATTATAGCGTTCAAAAGCTTGAGAACATGTTTAAAAAAGTTGAATTTCATAACGAAACAAAGCGTTCAATAAAATTACATCTCAAACAACATTGTTCACAAGCAGAAGACAAGAATGATTAAGAATACAATAACTCACACACCAGCACTTGTTTTGTTCAGAATTCTGAATACCTTTGAATATACAAATGGTTCATTAGCAATCCAACTCACAGAAAATGTATGAAACTAGGTGTATCATAATAGTCTAAGGCTCCACAAGAATCTTTCCGGTGGCGTGACCGTCGATGCTCTTGGCCCAAGCCTCCTCGGCCTTGCTTAGAGGATGAGTCGAATCGATTATCGACTTAAGCTTTCCTTCTTGCGACAACTTAACAAGGTAATCGAGGTTCTCTTGCTTAACCGCCGTGAACAACGGTAGCAGCTGCTTCTTCGCGAATGTGATCTTTTTCCAAGCGACACTTAACAGGGTACCGAAACCAGGAGTGGTATCCACTACCTTTCCTTTTGAAGTCATGTTAGCCGCGAAGGTAGACCATGGAATGTTGGCTGTACAGTGGATGATTATATCGTATTTGCGACCCGACGGGCTCTTCAGAGCCTTCCCTTCGGGAGTCTTGTAGTCGAGAACTTCATCGGCCCCTAGGCTCGTGACTAAATCCATGTTACGAGCTCCGCAAGTGGCTGTCACGTGTGCGTTTGCAAGCTTTGCCAATTGAACCGCGTATGTGCCTACACCGCCCGATGCAGCGGTAATCAGGACGTTCACCGGGGGACCGCTTCCATCGAGTTTGAGCCCCGCGAGCTTGGTGAGTGACTGGTGAGCTGCGAGGCCAGCAATCGGCAATGCTGCACCATCAGCAGCTGATACCTCTGGAGGCCTTGGAACTGTCGAATCCTTATGAGCCACAGCGAATTCAGCTAGTGCACCTCCATTCTGTCATTGCAAAATGCATTCATATAACATCAAACATACAAAAAGTAGATGTTTATCATCTTTTAGGACTCGAGTTTGAGCACCAGTAATATCATGTTGTGTGGGCCGTCTTTGAAAAGACTAAAAAAATTGAACAGATACTACACTTACACCAAGTATGGCAACAACTTTATCCCCAGCTTTGAACTTGTCGACTCCGGCTCCAACTTGTACGATTTCTCCGGCTACATCGGTACCTGCTCCGACAAAAGTTCTTTAGCCATTGATTCAAAATAAGCAATCCAAATACTTCAAGAAAGAAAACCCAGATTCGGATGAGCAATGTAAAGTACCGGAAATGTGGGGGAATTTGCGAGGTAAAAATGGGCGGGCTATCCCGTCCTGTATTTTCCAGTCGATTGGGTTAATACTAGCCGCCTCTACTTTGATCAAAACTTGATCCTTTTTTGGTTTGGGAATCGGAACTTCAACGTGCTGCAACAAGCATCAAATTCACAGCCGTTAGGGGGGAAATCATATTTAACGTTTTTGCAACAACTGGGAAACAAATTTAATAAAAAATTTATTACTAATGATTAGGGGTGTAAACGAGCCGAGTCGAGCTCGAGTAGTGCTAAGCTTGGCTCGACTCGTTAAGAATTCGAGTCGAGTTCGAGCTTAACTCGAGCTTGAGTATGTTGAGCTCGACTCGGCTCGTTAAGAACTCGAGCTCGGCTCGAGTTCGAGTCGAGTCCAATTAAGTCGAGTATTGATCGAGCTTTGACCAAGTCGAGCTCGAGTAGCTCGCGATCTGTATCGTTTTATTTACAACATTGTTCGTAATAATAATAATAATGATAATAATTATTATCATTATTATTATTGCATGATTTCATTGTAGATAGAATCATACAAAGAAATATTTCTATGTGACTCATTAAAAACCTCATAATCCTAGTAGGAGAAAAAAAGTGCACATGAAAATATAAAGAAAGTTAAACTAAAAATTAAACTAACATAACATAACAACCAAAAACACCAAACCTACGTTTTAGTTCATTTTAATTTTAAAATTTTAAAAGTTGTTTATTATACTTTCGAGTAGCTCGCGAGCTTTTCGAGTCGAGTATCAAGTAGCTCAGCTCAGCTCAGCTCGTTAAGAACTCGAGTCGAGCCTAATCAAGTCGAATGTTGACTGAGCTTTGACCGAGTCGAGCTTGAGTAGCTCGCGATCTGTCTCGTCTTATTTACAGCCCTACTAATGATTATCACCATGGGGCAGGGGCGGAACCTTGTAGGACTAGAGGGGGGCATAGCCTCCCAAAATTTTGAAAATTTTAAATTTTGCTTTTAAACTTTTTAAAAATATTAATTTGGCCTCTTAAAAATTTTAAAAATTTATATTGAACTTTAAAACTTTAAATATTTTTAATTAAATTCTCTCTTAAAATTTTAAAAATTATGATTAAATCTCTAAAAATTATTAAAAATTTCAGTTAAACCTTTAAAAATTTTAAAAATTTTCATTTAAGCCTTCAAATTTTTTTTAAAAAAAAATATTTTGACCCCTCCAAACTCAAAGAATTCCGATTGTTTATAACCTTTCTACGTACTAATTGAATCAATAAATTGAAGAACACTCTAACTCAAACCTCAAAATCTAACTTAAATAAACAACTAAAATTCACAACTTCTCGATTTCACTTTGAAAAATAATCCTAAAGAAAGCATGAAAATAAATAAACAAATAAAAAGAAATTCGCAAAGTATAAAGCGGATAGATCCGGAGTCTCAATCGCGAAGAGCAGTCGCCAACGGCGGTGACTCCTCCGCCATAACTGGAAAAATCAAAATTAAAACCAAAGGACCAAGTAGTTTACCTTCATATCGGCGACTCCTCCACCGTATTTACTGTATTGAACAGCGCGCATCAGATTCTTAGCCATCTTTCTTCAAGTTCGTCGGAAGGCAAAAATCAAGAACAAAATTCGAGAGAGATAGAGAACCGGAGAAGGATCGGATGGTAGATTTTTCCGTCAGATACTTTGAATTTATAGTAATATTAATGGATTCTTTACTTGAAACCCAGATCGACATAGCTGTGATTTCTAGAAAGCGTTGAATTTCTATTGGTCTATGAAAATGAATTCAGTCAGAGTAATATTTTTTTAAGAATTGCTTCGATAACGTATTCTTCGAATGACACTGGACTTTCCGTATTTTTTTTTGAATATGCTGGTGTGATATAAGGGCAATGTTGTTCAATTTTTTTAATTTTTTTAATAAGACACACACCGTATAAAATTGATGCTCAAACACAAGTCATCTGAATGAATTACATCATCTTTTATCACTGAGACAACAAGAAGTAAATGACTTTTCCGCATTCTTATAGTTTCTTCTTGTTTAATTATTACATTAAAGAATTATTATTTTTCGATAAAGAAAAAAAACAGGAATTATTATTTCTGTGCTTATTATATCTATATTTCCTGGCCTGGCGGCTATTTCTTTTCAATTACATGAAAACGGCAACTTGGCACACTTGCAGGCTGGTGTCTCCTTTTACAAGCTGGTCTAATACGACAAGAACAATTATTTTTTATTTTTAATATTTTGATTCTTGAAATTAATCGTTTTTTAATATAAGATACGTGCATATTGTTAAAAGGTTATAAATATGTATGAACAATAGTTATCTTATAATTAAATAAAAAGGGGTTTATCGAGCTTCTCTCTCAACTATCCTCCTCCTCTCTCGCGATCCTTCACTCATCCTTCCTTCTGGAGCGATGTGTTTGGCAGGAGTGTAGTGAGACTTAGGGTTGTTAGGTGGTGGTTTAAGCTTCTGGTGAGCTTTTTTACGTTTGAAAACCTTCCGCTTCACGTCTCTACTTCCCTGGTTCATTCTCTTCTTTTATCACCTTTCTCTTTGGTACTTTTATTTCCTGTTCCTGGCAACCACGCCTGTGTCATTGTTGCTCCCCGGTGCATTTACTCCTTTATTCCCTATGGATTCTGTGCACACTAACTCCACCTTAAGTGTTGGGTTGTTAACAACGGGTACCCCAACCACCCGACAAACCAAAACCTTTTATACCAAGATTTTATTGATGAGCTTGTCCTAAATGAGGACAGTGAAGTCAAGTTCACCCTTAAAACCCAAGCTCTAATAGGAAAGCTGCTGACGCCTAGCCCGTTCAAAGCTCTTACCATGTCAGCCATTCTTCAAAAGGCATGGAAAATTGACAAGCTGGAGTGCCACGAGTTGGGGAGGAATTTCTTCATGTTTTTGTTCACGTCCATTGAAGATCGTCACAGGATACTAGGAGCGAAACCTTGGTCCGTTCAGGAATCGTTGTTGGTGCTAAAAGAATGGCAGCCGGATAAAGCCTTAGAGGAAATCGATTTCTCAACCGAAGAATTCTGGATCCAAGTGGAAAATCTCCCCATTGGATTAATGACTCCCGACAACGTGAAAAGAATTGACAATCTCTTCCCAATGTACTACGGCTCCTCTCTGGAAGAAGGCAACTCAAATCTTTGGTAGGGATCGGTGAGCATCAAAGTAGCAATCAGAGTTGGAGACCCTCTCAAAACGGGATTCATCCTCAATCGTAAGAAAGACAGGCCGCTGGAGATTGCATTCAAATACGAAGGCTTACCTAAGTTTTGCTTTCGATGTGGACGGATTGGCCATGTTGAACGTGATTGCATGTATGATACCTCATTGTTTAAACTCTCTGGGATGTTCGGACCTTGGCTCAGGGCTCCCCGCGGTGGTACACATGGGCATCGTGCAAGAACCAGCATCAGGGTAGCTGCTTCCGAGCCACAGCTAGCCACAAAAGACAAAAAAATGAAAGCTCCTATGCATGAAAAGCCTGGGGAAAATCTGGAACCAAATCCTGCATCGATTAATGTTCCTTCACCAATCAAGTCGAACTAAGGAGAAGTCAACCTTCTCTTTCCATTTTTAGAGTCTGGGGCAGCTGACAGCTCTAAGACCTTCCAAGAGAAGGAAACCTTTCTCAGCAAAGTCTTGGATTCTATTTCTGCAGAAAATCACGGCCTTATTCTCAAGCCAATGGAAGGTCCCTCTCTGAACCCTATAGCGATAGACACCAATCAGATAACAAATTGGGGCAACATCCTAGCTGTTGGATTGGATAACATGGAAGTTTCTGCTTGCCGTAAAAGGAAAAGAGATGAAGATGTCAACGAGTCTTTTGGTCAGGCCAAAAGAAGGGAAATCTGGGAAAAGATTTCGAATGAAATAGTGCAGGTGGCACCCAATAACTGATGCGTTTCTGAGCAAGGATGGGCTGCAAATGACGATTTTCTGAAGGCTGCGTTATTCCCTTTTTCGTTCATGAACACCTCCTCGATTATCAGGGACATTGAAAACAAAAAAAAAGGTAGAACTTTTGGTTCGCAGAGGTTAACGTTGATCCGAAAAGTAGCCCGACGCAAGTTTGCTATGAAAAGATCTAGAATGGTGATTGACGAGGTGGGTTTGATAAAGCTTGGAGTTGACCCGTATGGAAAACAAATCACCAAGGTCTCGTCCATGTGCATTGATGATAACTTTACCATCAATGAGGAAATTCAAGTGAGTGACGATAGAGAGAGAGTGTTTATAAGCTACACACATCCTGGGCAGTTTGCACCAGTCTTGGAAACGGATGATTCCAATGGGGATCATCCGAAAGCAAAATGAAGCCTCCTGGGGAGCTTGTCTTGGATAGGAAGGGTCTGAGACAAGTTATGTTCGTTATGCCTTCCACTTGGATCTTTTGTCTTCTCTATACGCCCAAAGATCCAAGTTTTTCCTTTGTGAAGTTGTTCTTAAAGGTGTCAACGTGTAGGTTGGCGGTTACGATTGATCAGAAGGTGCAGGAATCCTCTAGTCGATCGTGTTGCCTGTTGGTGTTTTCGTTCGATAAGTGCCTTGATAAGGACATTCTGATGTCGGAAGGAAGCCTGTCTCTGGATAGAGCTCTCAGGCACCCTCGATGGATCCTCAATATCAGTAAGCGACGGTGGACATGTTTTGGTTCTTGCCATAGGATTCTGATTGTTTCGGTGTTTGCAATAGCCATGGTTTTCCCTATGGCTTTGTTATAGGCTAGGGTTTTTTGCCTGAATCCCTTTTTCGTTTTTCCTTTTGCTATTGTCTTATCGGCGTTGCATCGCCGGCGGACCCGAGGCCTGTTCGGGGTTTGTGTTGTGTTAGGAGGTCTTTTGCAGACTAGTTATTTTCTTTGCGGCTGCGTGAAAAGTGTTTTTTACCCTTATGGCAACCGTTTTCTTTCCATTTGTAGGGTTGTTTTCTTTTTTTGTATTGCCAGTTTTGGCAGTTACCCCTTTTAATGAAGCTGAAAGTCTTTTTCAATAAAAAAAATAGTTATCTTATAATTAATTTAATACTATTCAAAAAATTATTTATAAAAATAAAATAACATTTTAATAGAGGTATATTTATTATTTATTATAATTTATTCATAATTTTTTAATGAAATGATTGGGGTCTAAATATTTCATTGTGCATTGATTTAGGAAGACGTCAAGTATAAAACAAGATTGATTAATGGATTTTTTTTGAATTAATATTTCTAGCCAATGTTGATTGTCAAAGTGTTCCAATTGAAACTTTATGACATTTGATTAATTCTTATTTCAAACAAGTTTGCTTCGATTACCTAACCCTGTTTATTATTATTTTATTTGCACTAGTTTATTTGTATCAAGGTCCATTTCGCATGGACCTATCAACTTAAAGTGGTAAGGATAAGAATGAGAATAAAATAGGTAAAATGACAAAATGTGCTCTCAACGTTTGCATGTTTTTTCATTTGGTCCCTATTCTTTTTTTGGAGCAAACAACCCTCAACGTTTCAATTTGGTCCAAATATGCTTATGTTGGATGAAAACTACTAGTTAACTGACGGTTAACGGCTGATTCTAACTGGACTTGCCACTCGTTAAGATCGGCTAACGTGGCATATGCCATGTCAATTTTTTTAAAAATTATTTTGTTATACCCTTCTTTATGGTGACACGCAGCTAACTATCATGCTGACATGTGGCCGAACCGGATGGTGACACATGGCGAAGATGATGTTGACACGTGGTGAATATGATGCTGACACATCAACAGATCTTAATACGTGGCAAGTCCAGTCAACATCAGTCGTTGACCGTCAGTTGACTGACAATTTTCATCCAACAATGACATATTTAGACCAAAATAAAATGTTGGGGTTATTTGCTCAAAAAAGAATACAGAACCAAATGATAAAACATGCAAACATTAGGGCATTTTTTGATATCTTTGCCAATAAAATATTAAATCGAATCCTAATTTCAATTTTCATGTTGTACACATTAAATATTGGTTCATGAGACATGAATATTAAACAAATAATAATAATAATTAAACTTAAACCAAAAAATACAAACTCAACACCCAAACTAACCTATTATACAAAGAAAGTAGATTAAATAACATGTGGTCGAATCGGATGGTGGCATGTGGCGAATAAGACGTTGACACGTGGTGAATATAATGCTGACACATCAACAGATCTTAACACGTGGCAAGTCCAGTCAAGTCGTTTACCGTCAGTTGTGAAATAACAATCCAGAAGCAATTAACTTATGAGATGTTATTCCATCTAGTCGTTTTATCATCTCAGCTGTCAAACAATTCTTCCAATCTCCAACAATTCCCTTTCTGAAAAAATGTCGATTATCGACCATGCACATGCTGTCCCTGCTGAACTTGTGTACACTTGTTCTGTTCACTTCCAAATTCCTCAAATTCTCGAAACAACACAGCTTCACTATGTCTTCAACCACTCCATCTCTCTCTTCCTGTAATGAAAAAGGGTACCCCAGAAATTCACCTAATCTTTTCACACCAACAAAGGGCTCTTCCTTCAAATCTTCATACTTCAAAAACAATATCTTTTCCGGGAATTCTAAGCTTGCTTTCCAAAACCCTAAAACATGATCCCAGTACGGTCCGTAATGGGATATCCCTTGGCAGAACAACTCAAACGCTTCCTCGAGTGGAAACGGTGGCAATTCTTTAGGCCTCAGATTGCTCAAAAAGTGCCATTTCGAGACCAGCACGTCCTTGGGATCCCTGTAGATGTAAACGAACCTGCAGCTTCGATTAACAGTCATGGAATCCGGCAGCAAAGCGTAGGGGACGTGAGTCGAGAGGAGACGTGGCGTGGGGGATCCGTTTTGGTCGAGGAAAGACGGGTCGTTTTCGTGTAAGTAAGCGTCCAAGAAAGGGCAGCAGTCGTGAGGGTTGGTGGTGAGTAAAGGGTGGTCGGAGAAACCGTGGCGGGTGCGGTTCACGGTGGCGAAAACGAGTGCCTTGAGCCATGTGGTGCCGGTTTTCGGTAACGAGGCTAGGAAAATATCGGTGGGTCGAGGGTTGAAATGGTCTTGGAGCCACATCAAGTTTTTCAAACCTTTAGGGGATAGCCAAAAACCTTGGTATTGAACCAGATGTTCCGACATCCAGCCTCTGCCTGTCGGAAGATTAGAATCATTTTGCTCACCGGAGATGTTGTTACTCTGTGGAGAAGGTGCGAAAGCAGCCATGGTGAATCAGACACAATTTGTCAAGTATTTGGTTAATGGTGAGATAAAGACTCACCAGCAATTGGTTATAATAATCGGTATTTCATTTATTGACCGAATCATCTGAAACAGTTATTGTAGAAATTCGTAATTCAAGCGTTTTTCAATTTAATTTAATTTATTCACACTATTAAAATTCAAAATGGTGATCACTCCTAATTAATGAATAAGAATCCTATGCTCTTTTTCGATACTCCTATTTATGTCACACACTAAAGCAAGACTAGGTTTAGAGTTAGGGTTTAAGATTAGTGTTTAGAGAATTATTAGGGTTTCCCCATATAAAGATGGTTTTTTATTAAATTAAATATTTTTTTATTTTGTAAAAGCTAAATAATAAAAAAATTCAACTTAATACCTTTTAAACCTATAAATAAAGTGACATGGTAGTGGTAACGTTCCATTCCAGCACACTTTTTAGTCAACTACGAAAACTATTGGTAAAAGGGTTACATTGATTTTTTTTTTTGAGTTAAAGGGCTACATTTAGTGCAAATTAAGTTCAGGTGCCACATTGATTTTTTTTAAAAGTTAGAGGGCCACCCGTACCTTTAAGCCTTTATTTTTTTAATGTCGAGCACAAAAAACACATCGAAAGATTTTTTTGTCTCTAGCTAATACCTCTTTATTGTAATAAAAAACAACGAATAAAGCAAAACCAGCTACTTGGTTAACTTCTAATGCCACTTTATTATAATCAAAGCAATAAATAAATCGTAGCTGGCTCCTTGATTAACTACAATTTAGTGTTAGCCAATTAAGCATAAAATAATGGATTTATATTAATACACTGCGCTAAAAATTGAAAGTTTCCACAAACGTTTTAATTTTAGGGTTTATGGTATTAGTTTAAGATATAGGGTTTAGAGGTTTAGGTGTAGGGGTTTATAATTTAAGGATATTGGTTAGAATTTAGGGTTTATGGTTATAATTTAAGGTTGAGAGGTTGGGGTTTGATTTTTAGGGTAATATGGTTAGGATTAAGATTTTAACTTATAAGCCATGAATTATAACCCTAAATCCTAAATTTTAACTACTATCCTTAAATTCTAAACTCATGCACCTAAACCCTAAAACTAAGACGCTTGTAAAAACTTTCAACTTCCACCGCAAGTGTATAGGATAATAATCCTAAAATAATATTATGAGGTAACTTAACCACTTTGCACTGAGATAATTAATATTAAACTCAGTTCTTTATTATTTTAAAATTAATTTTTTAGTCTAAAGTATTTTGAGTATTACTATTAGAAAAATATTTGAAGCATTTTAGTGAAAATTCTTATCTCAAGCAAGTTTAATTTAAAGTTTATGAGTTTATTTTAGTATTTAGTGATTTAAATTTTAAAATTTTAAATTTAACATGTATGATTGGAATTCAGGATTTAGAGTTTATAATATATAAAACTATAATCGTGGATTTAGATTTTAAAATTTCAATAGACATGCTTTTGGAAGAAAAAAAAAAGTTTTCCACCCTGTCAAATATTTTCTCTTAAATGTAATAATGAATACAGTTGAAAAATTGTTTTAGTAATAAAAATACTTTTCAAAATTTTAGAAATATTATAAATAAATATATATATATACACAATAATTAGAGGAAAAGAGTACACGTGATAATAAGAAAAAGGTCAATTACAAGGGATAAACCCCATCAATAACGGCAAAAACATAAAAACAACCAACCATAGCCGTTTTTTTAGATTTTAGTGGCCCAAGGGCGAACCAAAAAATTAGGCCTAATAATAAATATTAAAAAATGAAATTTAAAAGTAGGCCCCTAATAACAAGTATTAGAAAAAAAAATTAGAGCCCTAATAATAGATATTAAAAAAGAATTTTAAAAGTAGGCCCCTAATAACAAATATTAGAAAAAAATTAGGTTTCTAATAACAAATATTAGAAAAAATTAGGTTTCTAATAACAAATATTAGAAAAAAAATAAATTTTAAGAGTATGTTCCTAATAACAAATATTGGGAAAACTCATGTCCCTATGGGACCCCTAATAACAAATATTAAAAAAATTAAATTTTAAGAGAATGTCCCTAATAACAAATATAGAGGAATTGGGCCCCTAATTATAAGTATTAGAAAAAATCGGCTCTAATAACAAGTATTGAAAAAAATTAAGAGAATGTCACTAATAATAAATATTGGGAAAATAGACCCTTAATAATAATTATTGAAAAAATTGGAATCCTTATAACAAATATTGAGAAAAATAATTTTTAAGAGTATTAACAAATTTTGAAAAAAAATTGAGTCCTAATAATAAGTGTTAAATAAATAAATCATCTTTATATCGGGAAACCCTAATCCCATATTCCTTAAAAATTTCAAGGAATAGGAGATTAGGGTTTCCATAAAGCATGTCAAGAACTTCAACATTAGTTTTAAAATCGTACTCTCCCCCTATTCCTTAAAAATTTCAAGGAACGCCTCCTAAAGGTGATTACAAGGTAGTATGTGTTCATACATATTCTTAACCCTTTGACAATGCTCATACACATTGTAGACAAAACGATTTGAACTCTCCTCGAATAAATATCATCCGTTTTTTTTTACTGTGACATTTGTTGAGTTCCAATTTCTTAAATCACGAGCAAGGCGGTAAGTTTCAAACAAAACTGCACCCTATGTAAAAACTTGAGAATTAGCAAAGAGTGTTCTCAAAAAATCCCACCCTCACAATTATTTCTGTCTTATTTTATAAGTTCGAAGGGCGTTTTTTTGGCGGTTTTGACTTCGTTAAAAGTTGTTCAGTCTTATTTTTTCGTTTGCATAAACTTCTTTCCTCTCTTTTTTTGATACCATATCAAGTCTTTACTTCACCGTGATTGAGAAATGGTCGTGAAACATGTGTTTTGTGAGGAAAATCGACTTGTAGATAAAATGACTAAACTTGTCGTTGTGGATACTTTCAAGTGTCATCTCTTTACATAACCTTCAGTAACAGTATGAGATATTACGTTCGGCGTTGCTTCTCCACCCAGCTTTTGGAGAAGCTTTGCCGAACAACCAGCTTTATCCCTCGTCACCTAATTTTTGTGTCGATTTTGATTTCAAACGCAGCTTTTAGAGAAGCTAGAATTTTCAACTTCTCCCCAAATATTGCTTCTCAACCCAAATTAAGATTTTACCAACATGCCGAACTAAGCCTAAGTATTTTATTTTATATATAAAAAAACAACACCAACATATAACATGTCAATGAAGTGTTGGTATTGCAAACGAATCCATAATGCCCGTTTCAATAAATAATTGTTTAATCTAGTAGTACATTAATTAGGCTTTATGGTTTGAATATTCCCTTTTGGGAGTTTATTGGGGAAAATAACCCCCAAAGTTTGATATTCGAAAAAATACCTCTCTTTCATGCCATGTAGGACGAATTCGCGTCCTGGGGAAAGCGAATTCCAAATTCGCGTCCTGCAAGACGCGAATTCTTGTTCCGTTTCAGTCAAAAGGGAATTTGCGTCCGAATTCCACGATATTTACCCCAAATTATCGCAGTAAATTGGGAGTAAATTCGGACGGTTGGGGAACCGAATTCGCGTTCTGCAGGACGCGAATTCTGTTTGAATTCCCTCCTCCCAGAACGCGTCTCCTCTATAAATTGGGGGAATTGGGAGAGAATTTTCATTCTCTCCCAAGATTTTGAAGCGAGTTTGAAGTTTCAGTAGAGTTTAACGCGAATTTGAAGCGAGTGCGATAATGGCGGGTTTGCTGAGATTAGATGAAGGCCACATATGCAATTATCGTCGAATTAATGTAAGTTTTTTATTATTTTTTTATTTTAATTCGAATATGTAAATTTAATTTAGTGTTTCCGGCATGATTTGAATATGTTAATAGTATTTATTTTTAGAGCAAAAAATTAGTAAAATTCGAATATGTCTTTAGATTTTATTTTTAGACTAAGAAAATTAGTTAAATTCGAATATGTCTTTAGATTTTATTTTTAGACTAAGAAAATTAGTTAAATTCGAATATGTCTTTAGATTTTACTTTTAGACTAAGAAAATTAGTTAAATTCGAATATGTCTTTAGATTTTACTTTTAGACTAAGAAAATTAGTAAAATTCGAATATGTCTTTAGATTTTATTTTTAGACTAAGAAAATTAGTAAAATTCGAATATGTCTTTAGATTTTATTTTTAGACTAAGAAAATTAGTTAAATTCGAATATGTCTTTAGATTTTATTTTTAGACTAAGAAAATTAGTTAAATTCGAATACGTCTTTAGATTTTATTTTTAGACTAAGAAAATTAGTTAAATTCGAATACGTCTTTAGATTTTATTTTTAGACTAAGAAAATTAGTAAAATTCGAATACGTATTTAGATTTTATTTTTAGACTAAGAAAATTAGTTAAATTTGAATATGTCTTTAGATTTTATTTTTAGACTAAGAAAATTAGTTAAATTCGAATATGTCTTTAGATTTTATTTTTAGACTAAGAAAATTAGTTAAATTCGAATATGTCTTTAGATTTTATTTTTAGACTAAGAAAATTAGTCAAATTCGAATATATCTTTGATATTGACTTATAGAATAAAAATTAGTAAAATTAGAATGTGTTTAGTATTTTATTGTACACTATAAAAAATTGTGACATTCAAATATGTGATTGTTAATTTGTGTGCGTCTTTAATTATTTGTAGAATGGACAAGAACGTCAGTTGGAGGTTTATATCACTCGGATGAGGATGCCCCCGGATCCTCGTTTAGCCGATTACATAGCCCAAGCCGGATTTGGGTATGTGTCGAGGATTAATGGAGGAGGTGCGAAATTAGACGTTGATTTAATCAACGCGCTTGTGGAGAGGTGGAGGCCAGAGACACATACCTTTCACTTACCATGTGGTGAGGCGACCATCACATTAGAAGATGTGTCGCATATTCTTGGCCTGCCTGTAGATGGGGAGGCTATCACCGGTGCCGCCAATGACGATTGGGAGGGCTTGTGTATGAAATTGTTAGGGGATCAGCCAGAAAAACTACAAGGCGAATGTGTGACTCTGAAGTGGTTACGTACGCAATTCTCTAATTTACCTGCTGGAGCGAATGAAGATGTGAAGAAGGTAATAGAAAGGGTAAAGTACACAGACGGTTACTGAACTTTAGTAAAAAAAACAAAATGGTAACCAAACTTTCAAAAATCACAAAATGACAATTAAACTTTATATTTTGTAACAAAATGGTAACTAGACGTTAACTGCCGTTAAATGACTATTATAAAATTTGGTATAATAACACATTTAGTCATTCATATTTATACATTCAATCAATTTAACCCTAATTTGAACCAATTCACTAAATTTAGCCCTCGTAATTTATGCATTCTTTCAATTTGGTCCTTTAAACAAAATTTCAAAGTATGGTAACATGATAAATAATTACAAAGTCCTTCATATTTATACATTCAATCAATTTAACCCTAATTCGAACCAATTCCTAAATTTAGCCCTCGTAATTTATGCATTCTTTCAATTTGGTCCTTAAAACAAAATTTCAAAGTATGGTAACATGATAAATAATTACAATTAAATTTTTATAGGAACTCGAAAACTCGACTCGACTTGAATCGAAAAAATTTCAAATAAAGTTTGAGTTGTAAAATATGACGCGTCAACTCGAATAACTCGAAATTTTTTGACTCGACTTGATCGAATACTCATCTCTATCTTAAGATATGACGCGTCAACTCAAAATATTCGAATATTTTAAATCATTTTTTCTTTTAAATCGAATATTTTTTAAAATAGAATATTTAATATTTTCATATTTAAATCACATCGATTATTTAATAACAACTTTAAATATTCGATTTAAAAGAAAAAAATAATTTAAAATATTCGAATATTTAATTAAATTTTTATAGGAACTCGAAAACTCGACTCGAATCGAAAAAATTTCAAATAAAGTTTGAGTTGTAAAATATGACGCATAAACTCAAATAAATCGAAATTTTTTTACTCGACTCGATCGAACGCTCACCTCTATCTTAAGATATGACGCGTCAACTCGAATAACTCAAAATATTTGAATATTTTAAATCAAATATTTTTTAAAATAGAATATTTAATATTTTCATATTTAAATCACATCGAATATTTAATAACTACTTTAAATATTCGAATTAATTTAAAAATATTCGATTTAAAAGAAAAAAATTGATTTAAAATATTTGAATATTTAATTAAATTTTTATAGGAACTCAAAAACTCGACTCGACTCGACTCGAATAAAAAAAAATTCAAATAAAGTTTGAGTTGTAAAATATGACGCGTCAACTCGAATAACTTGAAATTTTTTTACTCGACTCGATCGAACGCTCGCATCTATCTTAAGATATGACGCGTCAACTCGAATAACTCGAAATATTCGAATATTTTAAATCATTTTTTCTTTTAAATCACATCAGATATTTAATAACTACTTTAAATATTCGATTTAATTTAAAAATATTCGATTTACAAGAAAAATATTGATTTAAAATATTCGAATATTTAATAAATATTTAAAGTAATTATTAAATATTTGAATATTTAAAAGAAAAAATATTTAAAGTAGTTATTAAATATTCGAATATTTTAAATCATTTTTTTCTTTTAAATCGAATATTTTTAAATTAAATTGAATATTTAAAGTAGTTATTAAATATTCGAATATTTTAAATCATTTTTCTTTTAAATCGAATATTTTTAAATTAAATTAAATATTTAAAGTAGTTATTAAATATTCGATGTGATTTAAATATGAAAATATTAAATATTCTATTTCAAAAAATATTCGATTTAAAAAGAAAAAAATGATTTAAAATATTCGAATATTTCGAGTTATTCGAGTTGACGCGTCATATCTTAAGATAGAGATGAGCGTTTGATCGAGCCGAGTCAAAAAAATCTGAGTTATTCGAGTTGACGCGTCATATTTTACAACTCAAACTTTATTTGAAAGTTTTTCGATTCGAATCGAGTCGAGTTTTCGAGTTCCTTTAAAAATTTAATTGTAATTATTTATCATGCTACCATACTTTGGAATTTTGCTTTAAGGACCAATTTGAAAGAATGCGTAAATAACGAGGGCTAAATTTAGTTAATTGGTTCGAATTAGGGTTTAATTGATTGAATGTATAAATATGAAGGACTAAATGTGTTATTATACCAAAATTTATAACAGTCACTTAACGGCAGTTAACGTCTAGTTACCATTTTGTTACAAAACATAAAGTTTAATTGCCATTTTGTGATTTTTGAAAGTTTGGTTACCATTTTGTTTTTTTTACCAAAGTTCAGTGACTGTCTGTGTACTTTACCCAAGAATTAATTTTTTGTTAGTAGTAATGAAATTATAAAATTATTATATTTTAATATTTTTTTTCATATTGTAGGCATATGCTCGGGTGTATATCTTACAGATCATCGGGGGAATTTTGGTGGCCGACAAAACTCGCAACAAAGTTCACATGTTGTGGTTGCGGCACTTGCGAGATTTCGAAGTTGCTGGTAAATTAAGTTGGGGTTCGGCAGTACTTGCATTTCTTTATAGAGAGTTGTGCAGGGCCGCGAGTGCTGATAGACACGACATCGGAGGATGTCTTTTGCTTCTTCAGGTTTGGGCGGGGTTTAGAATGTCATTTTTACGCCCTGACTTGCCCGCACAAGTTGCCTATTCCTATCCTCTGGACTCATCGTAAGAGCGGAGCAGGTGGATCGCAACGTCGAAGGGGAGCAGGTGCTTCATCCTCCAGAGCAGCTGATGCTACCGATCCGATTCGCCCCCAGGGCCTCACCCAGTTGATGGTTCAGCCGAGGCCCCCGAGTCCGACGGAAGGCTTTTTTACTCCTATTGTGGGAATGATGGGTGGATCTTCGATGCCGACTACGTATAGGTCATTTCCTGGCATGACCGGCGGATCTTCGAGTACCACTGTTCCCTCTGCTTTTGTCCCCTACCTGTTTCATGTTAGGCCTTCTGATATTTCGAGCGCCGGGTTCGTTCAACAAACACCTCCACAGTCGTTGTTCTTTTCTAGTGGGCCTGTCGGACCGAGTGATACTGCTGGAGACGATAGAGACAACGATAGCGATCATGGTTCGCAACAAGTTGCGGTTCAACGTGGGCGACGCAATCTCCCGCGAACTCGACGTCCACCAAAATGTGGTACCGGCGGACATAGGCAGTAGTTATATTTTTTTATATGTTTTTCGAAATTAGTTCGTGCAAACTATTATGTTTTTTTAATGTTAGTTGTTTTTAAGTAATGTTAATTTATATTTTCTTAATTGAAGTATTACATATTCGAAATTATTAATTGATACTTTCATATTTAAAAACTTACATAAGTTACATCGAAAGCACTACATCGAAAGCACCCCTAGTTCACAAAATACAAGTATGCAAGATAAATAACTTACATAACTTAATCAAAATTATATTACTAATCGTAGTCGATACTTATGTCAGACGTTAAGTTTAGTTCCTCAATTATTTGTTCTTTCTCCTGCCATCTTTGATAAATTTGTAAGAACATGTCATTCTCGTCTGGACTAGCTAACTCATTCTCGTCTTCGCCAGCTACCGCATTTGTTGAAGAACTTGACCCATCATCAAATATCACGCTAAGCTCGATGTTTGTTCCCCCAGCACGTTTTTATGCCCGAAACATCTTCCGCATATCTTTCTTATCTGACCGTGTGAGCATATAATGCTCCTCGGGGCCGGGCTCATTGACTGGTACTTTCACTTGCAATGCCTCTATTTTTGCGCTCGTCGACTCTTTAACCTGTTTCGAGATCAACTCAAATAATTCATTTCTTGTGATCGTTTCACTAAAAGATGTATAGAAGTATGTTCCAAGAAAAAATACAGTAGCTGAATATCGAGCCATTTTCCCTTTCTGAAAGGCAGAAGTTTGATGAGAAAGTAATAAGTTTGATGGGATGTCTAAGGCAGAAATACAGAAATCTCATGAAGATAGGAAAGTAATAAGTTTGATGGGATGCCTAAGGCAGATATACAGCCTATTTATACAGGTGGTTGTAGGCATGCAGGGTCCTATTTGCGTGTTAGAAACGCGGATTCATCAGAAATAATTGTGAAATTCGCGTTTTGGAGAACGCGAATATTATTATTCGTACTGAATTCGCGTTTTGTAGGACGCGACTTCTATAGATTCCTGCACAATTCGCGTTCTACAGAACGCGAATTCCAAAGAATCCTATAGAATTCACTTTATACAGAACGCGAATTCCAAAATTATTGGGCTGACAAATGCTTTACCAGGCTTTGGGCTGACAATTGCATTATGGTGCTGCAGAATTCAACAATTCAATGTATGCACATTTCTATTTATAATTGAGGGTGCGTAGAATTTCTAGATGCACCCTAACAAAACTTAGAATCACAAAGCTCGTCGATTTTCAGAAATGGCACCGCGAATTGAAGCTATAGTATACTACGATGGTCAGATGGTCCCTGATTCATACATTGGGATCATATTTCAATCTGAAAATACTGTTACGATCAACATTCCGAGACGATCAACGTTCCAGTCGCTTAGGACCTAAATATCCAAGAAGGTTCCCAATCGCTCGGGGAGGGAGTTGCAGTCTTTGAAGTATCGATGTCCAACATCGATAGAGCCACTGTATTACACAATATTCGATGTTGAAGACGACAGTTTTGTAGAAATGATGATAGATACACATCGCCAGTACTCAATGGGATGGGCCATGAAGCTGTTTGCAACATTTGCTGAAGTTCACGTTGGCGCTCAAAATGTGGTACCAAATTGGTTACGAGCAAATCTCGAGTTCAATCCAAATGCTATTAGTCTGACATCGAGTTTACGACGTGACTTCAACCTTCTACAAACGAGAACCGATGAAGCTTCATCGTCTTCGTCTTCGCAGCAACGATGTTCTTCCGTTCCAAGGTTCGAATTTGACCTTAACTTGCCACCAACCCAAGAGTCGTCATACAGTCCACACGTTCCAAACTACGATGATTTCTCTACCGGGCGACACTCAACATACATTCCATACACGGCGTCTTCAACGTACAATGAACAGTTTAACCCGTTCGATGCTTTCTCTACCGGGCGCCACTCAACATACATCCCAAGTCACCGAAATGTGGATGATATGTTATCCGTGGGGAGACATTCAACCGCCGCAACTGTCGATCCGATTATGACTTCAGAACCTTTGACGCACACGTTTATGATGACGTAGAACTTTTCCAGTTTGATGAGGCGTTTTCTGATGAAGAACTGCGTACAGAGGTTGGGCCCGATGGTGACGAGATGGGTCTATTTCCTTCTGAACCATCTGACATTGACGAGCCGGTGGAATTAAAGGAGAGCGCAGAAAACTCTTCTGAGGATGATGAGGACGGTGATGTTCGTTCGACGCAACTGCATGGACCAACCAATTGCGCAACGTATTACGACCCACTTTCGCACTTCACAACAGTGGATATGGATGGCTTCTTCGATACTGAATTCCCGGAACATCCACAATTAGATCATTTCAACCAATGGAATGTGGGTTCGACTGAGCTACATGTTGGAATGGTTTTCAGGACAAAAAAGCTCACGGAGGCTGCCATCAAGCATTACAACATTGAGCGCTCAGTTACGTCCACCGTTTGGAAGACCGAGGCCAGGAAATATATTGTAGAATGTCCTCACAAGTCCGCCGGATGTAAATGGAGGGTTTGTGTGTCGCAATTGAAAAGGCTGAATAACCTGTGGAAAATAACGAGATATACAGGGCCTCATACATGCTCCGTTGGGAGCCTCAGCCAAGACCATCCTAACTTGGATGTACACGTGCTTTCTGACGCAATCCTTCCACTCGTGAAAGCAAACCCACGTGTATTCGTGCCAGTGTGTATAGCTGCCATCAAATCCATTTACAAGTACACCGTCAATTACGATAAGGCATGGTATGCAAGATATTGAGCCATCGAAACACTGTACGGGCAATGTGAGCTATCATACAACGATTTGTGATCATGGCTTCAAGTTATGCAGGAATACAATCCAAGGACAATTGTGGAATTGGAGACTATTCCGAAGTACTACAACGATCGTGTTGTACCAGGGGAGGTCGAATTTCATCGCCTTTTCTAGACGTTCCCCCAATGCATAAAGGCTTTCCGTCACTGCAAACCTATGCTCCAGATCGACGGTACATTTTTATATGGCAGGTACACGCAGATATTGCTAATTGCAGTTGCCCAGGATGGCAACAGAAAATGTATCCCAGTTGCTTTTGCGATTGTTGAAAAGGAAAATATCCCTTCTTGGGAGTTTTTCCTTTACAACCTCCGCAAGTATGTCCTGCGCCGGGTTTTGCGTACACGTGAAGATGGCCTAGCTATTATTTCAGATAGAGGCGCAGGGATTTGGGGAGCAATTCAATGTTTGGGAGATTCATGGAAACCCCCATACATACATCACCGGTATTGTTTGCGGCATATAGCAACAAACTACTATCAGAGGTTCAAGAACGAGGATGAACGTATAATGGTTCTTCGTATGGGTATGCAACCATTCCATTTTGTTATTATACGTCTACCATTTTCATATTATTACCAATTAACTATATTGCATATCTTATTCAACAGGCAACGCACACCGAGTTAATCAAGTTGAAGAGCTACTAGAGGAGTTGCAATTGAGGAATCCACATGGGTATAACTATCTTATGGAGATACCGAAGGAGAAATGGTTGCGATGTTATGACGGGGGTCGTCGATGCGGCCATATGACAACAAACTTGGCTGAGGCGATCAATTCGTCTCTTAAGGGAACGCGTCATTTACCTATCACGTCCGTTGTCAAAGCAACATATTACCGATTGGCAACCCTTTTCGCAACCATCAGCAAACAAGCAATGAACTAGATGGCAGGTGGCCACATATTTCATCCAGATCTTACCGACAAAATCCAAGCGTCCATTGCGCATGCAAACTCGATGGGTGCGTTGTGCTTCTCTCGTCGGAAACACATCTTTGAGGTCACGCAATTTTCTGAACCGCTGCAAGGAATAACGCAATACACCTACGTGGTTGATTTGCAAAATTGAACGTGCGATTGCGGGGAGTTCCAGACGTTCAAGTTCCCGTGTTCGCATGCTTTCGCAGCATGTGCATCGGTTCATTTTGATGGAACGACACTCATTGATTCGGTCTACAGGCTCGAAACCATTTTCAAGGTTTACCGAAACGAGTTCCCCCCGATCGAAAATGTACGTGATCGTCGTATAATCAGCAACGAACCAAAGATATGCCCAGATCCCTCCCTGCGACGAAAGAAAAAAGGCCGACCAAAATCAACGAGGATTCACTGTGCCGAGGATATGGTTCCGAGAGAAAAGACCGGACAACCTAAGAGGTGCAGTAAATGTGGGAACACTGGATATGATATTAAGAAATGCCCTCTTAGGACCGGCCCCCGAATTAACTAGATCAACCATTGTGTACTCTTTTCTGATTTGTGAACTTGTATTATCTGGTAATTTAATAAATCTTATGGGCACTCTTTTCCCCCCTACAAAGGTTTAGAGGGGGTTTTTAATGAGGCCCTTTAAATTAAAAAAAACATGCCTATGGACACATTTTTTGCTTCGAAAATGTTACTTTGATAGCATTTTTAACACAATTTTCTCACATTTTCGGACACCGTCTTCCTCTGAACTTTAGCACCACTGTAAAATTAAGCTGCACATATTTGTCTCCAAACTTAGGAAAAACCAAAAAAAAGTTCGAAACACACCGTAAAATGCATTTAAACATGCCTATACAATAATGTTTCCTTCTAAAACATTGTTACTTGCCCATTTCCAGGCCATTTTCAAACATCTTAGGATATTGTATACGCTCGTATCTTCACACCATCTTAAAGATATGTTTCAATACGACACCGTTATAGTTCAAAAATTTTAATCGGGTCCCCAGATAACCCGTTATTCGATCACAAATATTGCTACCTAAACATCTTTTATTGGTTTGAATTCATTTTTCTCCTGGATTTCTCGTGCGGGGGCAACAATAATACGTTGCATTCGCGTCTTGCAGGACGCGAATTCCCTTTTGACTGACACGTCACAGGAATTCGCGTCCTGTAGGACGCGAATTTGGAATTCGCTTTCCCCAGGACGCGAATTTGTCCTACATGGCATGAAAGGGGGTATTTTTCCCAATATCAAACTTTAAAGTTATTTTCCTCAATAAATTCCCAAAAAAGAATATTCAAACCAATTTACCCATTAATTAAGCTAAGCTAAGCTCACAATAAGAAAGGACAAGACCCAACGCCAAAACTAAATATTACAAATGATACAAGAGTACAAGAAAAATCTAGCCTATTCATCATATTGAAATGATAATTAATTACATTAAAAATCATTTTTTATTAAATTCGATCCGATCTAATCACAAAACAGTTATAGTAAAAGGTTCTTCAAAGGGTCACGCTTGGAAACTTACAGTGTCCAAAACCTGGAGGGAAATCAAACAGAAAATAATTATAAATGAGAAAAAGTTTCGTAAACTTTAGTACGGTCGAATTATTATATTTTTCACAGTCAAATTACGCAATCATATCAAAAAAAATAAAAAATAAAAACGAACTTACTTGGATCCTTAGCCGTCTGAGTAGCCAAGCCGTTAAAATAACAGGTCGCGCCGCTCTTCTTGAACTGCGACCAATAAGAACTGAACGCGTAGCTCGCGTGCCAAAACAATGAATCGGGTTTGAAGCATGGCTTTCCGGGTTGAATCGGGTCACAAGTCTTATTCCCCTGCGAACACGCGTACGATAAAGCCGAACTCAGCGCAGTCGCATTAGCTCCTCCAACCGCCATGCACCAAATCTTCCCCTTATACGGCTCATTATTACCCGGCTTCGGCAATGGCTCGAAACCCGAATCCGGAGTCTTCCCACTCAAATCGATCCCGTATACGTATGACCCGTTAGGATACAGCAGCCCGAAATGCCGCTCAGTCCCCGGACCCGGTTTCTGGTTCTCATTATACAGAGCAAATACGAGAGAGGGGATAACCCATCCGGGTCGCGCCGGCGTGCCAATCGCCGGCTTAGCAGTTAGTTTCTTGACAACATTCCGGTTGTAGGTAGCGGCATTGTAAACGTTGGCTCCGATTTGATCGATGTCGCCGGCATTCGGCCAACCCGTTTCCGCAATAAAGATTCTAATATCCGGGTACCCGAGTCTCTTCATTGCGAAAACAACAGAATCAACCATCTGATCGAACAGATTAGTGTAGGTTAAAGAGGAGACGGGGTCGGTGTATGTTACGTTTCGGGACTCGAAGAGCGCGTAATCGAGGCTAATGCTTTTGGGATCCGCTGCCCATGGGAAATAAGGGTAAACGTCAAGGAAGTAGAAAGATTTGGTCCGGGTCAAAAACTGTAACAACGGTTTAACAACTGGGTCGGCGATGTCGGATCGGAAAGTGCCGTTCGAAGGGGGAAACGACGATTCCAAGACATCCATGGCCATCGAGGTAGAGACTTTGATTTTGTTGAGGCTATGGGTTTTTAACGAGCTTTTGATTTTACGCATGGCGGGTATGATTCTGGGCCAGATTTGTTTAGGGGAACTGCTGACGACTTCGTTGCCGACGAGAAGGTATCGGATTTTGGTTTTGGAGAAAAAAGGGACGACGTTGGATTCGACCCAGGAATCGGCTAGCTTTTGGCTGTTGGAGATGTTGATTATGAGTTCGTTCGGAACCATAATCGAGACTTGAATGTTTGTGTCCTTGAAAGCGTCGAGGATGTCGGGGTTTGCACCGTAGATTTTGACGCATTTTGCTCCCAGAGATTGGACTAGCCCGACGGATTGCTTCGGTGATGGCAGATTGTTCCCGAGCTCACCGTAGTTTACTCCCACAAAACTCGAGATCTCCCCACCTGGAAAACCAAAAATATCGTATCAAAATCTTTACGTATTAAAAAGTCTCAAAATTAAGTGAAAATGACTGTTTTTATTTCTGGGTTTTAGAGTCGAGCTTACTCGAAAATGAAAGGAAAAGAAAGAGGAAGTGAAGATGAAGAAGACCCATATTCGAATGCTCTGTTAAAACAATGGAGAAACAGAGCAGAAGAAAGATTGGATCTTTAATAAGGAGCTAAGAGTTGCTCAACAGTCCACATGCATGAGATTAATAGAGAGTGAAATAAGATTATTTATTGGGTGGAGTAATATACTGTTAATATATGGCGTGATCGGTTAGATAGGTGACCGATAAAATAACTAAATATGTAAAATTACTTATTTATTGATAAGAATATCAACATATTAGGGAGCCCTTATTATGTTATTAAAGTTTAAGCTAATGAGACCTTGGAAAGTATCTATATTTTTTGTTAATACTTTTGAAAGTATTTATACTTCTTTAAAAAACAATGTAACTGGTTGCAATGTGGCCCGAAAGTCTATACTTTTATGCAACCGGTTACAATGCTTTTTAAAAAAGTATAGATACTTTCGAGCCACATTGCAACCGGTTACATTGCTTTTTAAAAAAGTATAGATACTTTTGAAAGTATCAACAAAATAAGTAATTTACTCAAAAGTATCAACAAAATAAGTATTTTACTCAAAAGTATCAACAAAATAAGTAATTTTACCTATTTTGTTATGTTTGTATGATACCTACAGGGGCGGAGCCAGGAATTTTTCTAAGGGGTGTCATTTTTTTAACGGTATTTAAGAGTGGTTAATTATTTATAAAGAGATGTCATTTTATTATAAATGTGTGTCAATTATATATTTTTCAATTTTTTCATATAGAAATTATATAAAAAAATATGATTTCCAAAAAAAATTTAGGGTGTCATTAGACACCCCAATCACCTTAGTAACTCCGCCTATTGATAACTTAAATATTTTTTTAATATTATAATTTATCTAATATTAATACTCTTATCAGATTATTTATTGGGTGAAGTAATATTTGAAAGGAACACAGCTTTTCTGATAGCTTTTAAAAGGGAAAAAGATTACAAGGAAAAGAAATGATATTGAGGAGATTCCCAGAAAGGGTGAATGAAGTAAGATTATTTATTGGGTGGAGTAATATTTAAGGAATAAAAAGTGGCAAATAAGACATGGGAGATGGGGTCTAATGTCTAATCTAGTAAGCTTTTCTCAGTCTCTAGTTTCCAGGAAATGTAGCGAAAAGCAGGAAAATTTTAAAAAAGATGGTGACTCGGAAAACTACAGCAGAGAGCCGTTGCGAGGGGTTCATTAAACAAGCATCCGTCCTTTGTAAGACGTTGATGTGTCGGTGACGGTGACTGCTTAGAAGAGCAGTTCTGCTGTGCTGAACGTAGCCAAATTTGTTCGGTCGGCAACGGAACGTTGACAGCATTGTTGATTGTTCCCGTCAAATGGGAACAAGTTTTTCTCTTTTATATCAAAAACCCTTTTTTATTAATTATTTGGAAGAATGACCCTGCTGCCTTTTATTTGAAAAAATGACCCCTAAATCTGTTACATATAAAGAATTTGCTTTCTGAAAAACGCGAGACGCAATATCGCTTGCTGCATAAAGCTAGTTCTGCATACATGTCATCGTTTTTCAGAATAACGAATTTAACAGGAACTCGAGTTCTGCAAAACGCGAGTTCCCCGATAACTTGAAAGGCCGGCTGAATTTATCGCGAGGAACTCGTTTTCTGCAGAAAGCGAGTTATCTGTAAATCGGGCTGCCAGACCAAGCGTCTATAGGCATGTTCGAGCAATATTTCGAGCTTATTAATTGTATATTTTTAGTAAACATTGAGTTTGGTTTCGTAGTACTGGAACATGTCTTTCATTTGACACCAATATGGACAAGTTCGGTCCATTCTAAACCGAATAAAATTCGCGTCGAAAACGGTTATATAGCTTGTTTTTCTGAATGAATGAAAATATAAAATGACCTGATAGGCTTGTTCTGTCAAAATTTCCAGGTTTATAATCCGAGAATTATCGCAATTTTGACCTTGGAGGCGTTGTACTAGAACTTGTCTTCGATCTGAGACTGATATTGAGACGCACGATACATGGAGAAGAGTATAAAATTTGCGTTGAAAATGGTTTCAAATCGTGGCTTTGTGCAGGAACGACAAATCCGAAAGAGAATTTTTAAAACAAATTAGATCTTATTATTTAAACTGAAACTTGAGGAACGCGAACAGTAAGAAATTACAATCACTTAGTTGATACGAGGGCCCGAGCGATTAGGACACTTGTTACGCGTGTGTCCAGGATTTCTACACATAGTGCAATGTTTCTTTTGTCTGGTTTTTTCTCTATGTTCGACCATATCCTCCGGACAGTAAATTCATGTCGATTGCGGACGTCCCTATTGTCTTAGTAGTGCATGATCTAGGCGTATGGTTGGTTCAACGTCAACGGCATACGAATCAATTTCATTTTCGATGGGAGGAAACTCTTTTTCATAAACCTTGAATACCGTTTCTAGTAAGTATACCAGATCAAGCACTCTCATGTAGTGAATCCGTTGGGAAGAATAAGCAGCAATGGTGTGTGCTCACGGATATTTGAATGTTTGAAATACTCCGCACTCGCAGGTTCTTTGCCTAAGATCTACCACATACGCATTGTGTTGTATGCCTTCCAACAGCCTCAAAAATTCTGAAACACAGAACAAATGACCTTCTCGAGAGAAGAAAGTTGCGGTTATCGCATTTGAATGGCGCACATAAGTTTGTAATTGTTCGAGGAGGTTCGGGTGGACTTTGTGGCCACCTGCCATGTACTCAGTTGCTTGCCTTCTCAGGGTTGCAAATAGGGTAACCAAACGATAGTAGGTCGCTTTGACAACAGAAGCGATAGGCAAATGCCGCACTCCCTTGAGTGCTGAATTGGCCGACTCAATCAAGTTCGTTGTCACGTGACCATACCGTTTACCTTCGTTATATGATCTAACCCATTTTCCCTCAGAATTTTGGCAAGGTAGTTCGCGCCATTTTTTCCTCGGGATTTTGGGTATGCGTTTCAGCCGGCTTTTCAAATTCTCGAAGAACTCGCGTTATGCAGAACGTGAGTTCCTGTTAAATTCGTTATTCTGAAAAGCGTTGACACGTATGCAGAACTCGCTTTCTGCAGAAAGCGATATTGCGTCTCGCGTTTCTCAAAAAGCGAGTTCTTCATACGTGGTAGGATCATTTTTCCAAATAAAAGACGACGAGGGTCATTTATACAAATGATTAATAAAAAAGAGTTTTTGATAACAAAAACCTTATTTTATTAGGCTATTTTGTCTGAATATTTTTTTTTAGGGAATTAGTTTGAATTCTAACCCGCAAGTTAGATTATTTTAAAAAGTAATCTCCACATAAGGTCAACCTGCAGTCTGTAAAATGCGAATTATAAATACGGTTCTTGCTAGACGCGGGTTCAATATGAGGTTGCACCTCTTATTCGTTGTAGTGCTGAAACATATCATTAAAATAAGATAGAACCTGCGTTTGGCAGAAAGCATGTTCATAATTTACGGTTTGTAGACTGTAAATTAACCTTACGTGGACTAAAAAGGAATTATTTTTCTAAATGATTTGTATTGGGGCTTGAAATTCAAAAATAATTTCCTAAAAGGGAATATTTAGACGAATTAACCATTTTATGATTTCAACTTAATATCTATAATTATTTTTATAATAACAATATAAAATAATATCGTTTCCAAAAATTAAATTTAAATTTCTTATTCAAAGTGTAATAGCATATTTTATAGTACATATTCATTTTTCAATCCAGTGCAACACAATGTTTGGTTTTGATTTAAGAGTCAAATTAAGTTGTATAGATTAGGGTACCCTATTCACATAAAGGCAAAAGAAATTGCTCCTTTTTTCCACTTAATACAGGAAATCTCTTAACCTAATTAATTAATATTTATTTTTTGACAAATCATAATTCTAATCCTAATCATATTTAGAGGGAAGGAGAAAAGTAGACTCTAGGGGAAAGAAATGGGTGTTCATAGTGAGTTTAAAACTCATGACCTAAGAAAATATGAGAGAACAAAGATGAGCAGTTTAGTCAACCGGTCAAATGTACTTGCTCAACCACTGTATTTTTTTTAAACGAGTAATATTAGCCATAAATAATTCAACCTTATAAAGGTAATTGTTTTTTTTAAATAAAAAGGTCAATTTTTTTTTATAAAAAGAGGGGCAGGAATAAGTCCCTTTATAAAAGTTGATTATTTTAAAAGAAATTGAAAAGTCCCCAAACCAAAAACCAGGGTATCCCTAAGGTTAGACAAAAGAAAAAAAAAGGTAAAGCATTCCAAGTTCACTTTGGTAAAAACTAATCCAATCCAATTGATTATTTTTTTAGATATAATAAAACTTCAATTATTAACTCAAGAATCAATGATTATTATAATTATTTCAATGTGATTGAAATAATAAAGCAAATGTAGGTGCTAATCAAGTGATAATTGAACCGTATGATTTCAATGTGGTAAGATTATTAATTCCATGATAAAATGCGTTCATAATAAAGCAAAATAAATTTGAGATGTTAATGTTAGAGACAAATATTGAAATAGAGTCCGAAAACAAACCAAAGTCACAAATCTGAAAATAATAAATTACACAAAACCATACTGATAATGTCTGAAAATAGAATAAAATCGGACACGTGAAATTACACTGACTCTGAGCATAACAAAAATAGTAGATTTGTAAAACAATAAAACACGGAATGAGCTATAAAGCTCAATGCGGTCTCTAAGTCTAAAAATTAACCAAAGAGCATGAATAAACAAGAAATCAATAAAACATCATATTACATTCAGAATGTTCATTTAGGTTCAGACAAATCAAAACAAATGCAGACATGACATGATAAATATAGACAAGATAAAACATATATTAACATGACAAACCGATACAGATGTAGAGTCGGGCTAGTAAACTTCTAACTACCCATCTATCCTCTATACACCAACAATAATTCAGAAGTAATACGGAATGTTACGTCGTATTACAATAACAATAATTTAGAAGTACTACAAAAAATTATGTCGTATTATAATAACAGAATTTAACGGGTTTTTATTATATTATAAAAAATATCAAAAACTCAGAATTTTTTAAAATTATTCAACAAGAACATGCTTATAACATAACAGAATAAACCAAACACATGTGTTTCAGATAATTATATAAATCAAAGTATAAACCATAAAATCACGTAATCATGCTGATAGTACATATACAACAATCACATTAATCGGGTCATTTGAACACAAAAATATTTAATGCTAGCTGAACACACACGTATATTTTTATAGGATGCGGAAATTCACGAGTCATCGTGTAAAGGTTTTGCGGTGGTAGAATTAATTTTGGATCATCGTGATTTTATAAAATTGAATTTGTGTATAATTGATTTTAAAGTAACATGATTTATGTTTGGGAGCTTTTTTCTTAAAAATCATGATTGTGTAAAAATATAGTGTAAAAATCATGACGAAACGCAAAAGCTACTTCTACCTCGTTTTTCCCAAAATCACGTTTGGGGTACAAAATTACGTTTAGATTTTTAGAACCAAACATGTTGGCACAATGACCGAGGCATATTTTCATGTTCAATCGGGATTTTTGGACCCCAAACGCAAAACCAAACATGCAATCTCGTTGCTCTGGACATCGAGAATATGTAGGAAAAATATAGAATTTCGATTGCTTCATAGTCCTCCAAATAAGGTACTCGGTATTTTATAATGTCACGAGTAAGTCTAATTTGATAACACCGACAACTATCTATCTGAAAGTGAAAATCTCGAATTATTTTTATTTTTAAACGAGCACACAATTATGATCACTTAAAAGTTCAGTCAAAAAAATGTTCAACTAAAGAAAATTTTACATGTGAATGAAATGCTTATGTATAGTTCATTTATAAATTTAATGGAAATAACTAATCATATTAACCATTAGGGTTGGATCTATTCAAGAATATAGATTAAATCCAAAATTTCATCATTATATAGGGACTAAAATCAGAAATAGACCATTTACAAAACTCAAACTGGACATCTAAAACGGGCCACGACCCAATCTAATTTTAAGGCCCGGAATAGAATCCAAGAAGGAAGACCGTTTCGGCCCGTCACTGTTATAGGCATCGTTTCCTGAGGTCTGTTTATAAAAACCCAAACACTAAATTTCTACAGTCCGAAGAGTGTTGCAGATCGAAGAGAAAATAGAAATTAAAAATGAGATTCGGCAGAGCGTTGAAGGTAGCTCCGATTTTGCTTCTTCTGCTGATCATTTTCACATTTGGTAAGTTTTCAAATCAAATCAACTCAAAATTCAGTTCATTAATTATACGCACCGTCTCGTTGTTTCCAGATCTGATCCGATTTTGAAACTCCTTTTATGTTTCGATTTAATCTATGTATGTTCATAACGTTTGATTATCGGTTTCTTCGTTTTTCGCTTCAATTGCTCAGTGAATGCCAAGAAGTCCGGCGATGTGACCGAGCTACAGATCGGAGTCAAGGTATTTCTTTAAATATGTTTGAATAGTTTTTTGTAAGTGTTTACTTTAGTGATTTAATCTGATTTAAATAGAAAGTTGTTGAAGGTATCTTTCATTAGCTTTAATATGTTGTTGTGATGCGGAGAAGTTTATGCTCATATTGTTAATTTTTCCATTTTCATTATATGTATACATTCAATCTTCATTGATATCATTATCTTTCATGACTGCTTATCATTTAATTATAGCTTTATAAAAGAATATATATATATAGATATAGATATAGATATAGATATAGATATACACGTTTTCTGGATCGTTAGATGAGGTGAATGAATGGCTCAGATTAATTCCTTACTTTTTTTTCAAGTGATAATCTTCACATATTTACTGTTAATCTCATCTATTCGTTTCACTCATCCAACGGTCCAAAAAACGTGTAAAATTTACGTATTCACTTACATTGTGTAAAAACTAAGTTACTTTTCACTTATTATTTTTAATCTCAACCATCCATTTACCTTCATCCAATGGTCTCAAAAAGTGTAAAATTTTCAAGTTTTACATAGTCTTACATTGTGTGAGAGGATCTATATATATATATATATATATAAGTTACAGATAATTGAAAAGGTTAAACGAAGGGACATCGGACTACATTTAGCTGGTAGTAACCTGATCTTAGATCAATCTTGAAAGCATCGTAGCTCCCTAAATTGATCAAACGGGTCATCAATTCTAGGTAATAGATCTTAATTTACGTATCCAATTTAATTTGTCACTTTTGGTCTTAGTTTTTCAAAGTGATTTGATGTAGTAATTGTGTGTCATTCGACCTCTGCATGTTAAGAATATCATATAAATGCCATAGTTAGCATTTAGATCATGTGAATAAGCCCTCATACACTAAGTGGACTCGATGTTCGTTATCTTGGAACAAAAGTTTTGCACAATGAAATAAGTTAATGACACAAAAACTTATTGTTGTGGAATTTGAATGTGAACTCACTGAAATTTTGGTTCCATCCAATGTGGATTGTTGTCATTAAGTTTGTTTTGGATGTGATCATGAGTATGTTACTTTGTTAATTCCTAGCCTTGCCTTTCCATGTTTGTTTGTTCATATTATAATAATGTTTCCTTTTTCATTTCCCTTGTTTCGTTGCTTGCAATCTTATTATCTCTTGTTCTATTGTACTTTTTCCGCAGCATAAGCCCAAATCATGTGAATTTCAAGCTCACAAAGGTGATAGAATCAAAGTACACTATCGGGTATGTTAGCTTCAGCTGGATGTTTAATTTTTGCTCTACAATTGCTTCACCCTTAAATGAAGTGAAGAATATTTGATGGACTTTTTTCCCTGAAATTTGAGAAATGTATTCAATCATTCTTTTGGGTTTTTGAATTTCATTGTAATAAATTAACTAAACATTCTTGAGGTTGCTATATGGCAACTTGTTTCAAGTTTCAACATCTCAGTCATATTCCTTTTGTTGGATTTTTAAAATAGGAGGTGGGTTTAGTAATTTTCAATTTAAATTTCAAACCAACATGCCATCGTCTAGGATAGTTTTTCGGGCACTATGTATTGTCACTGATAGATGTGTCCTTTTGATTGTGCTATTTTTATTTTTCAGTTTTCAAGATTTATTTATTTTCATTAGAGATAGGTTAAACGAAGAACTGGCTGGCATGTGATCATAAAATTTGCTTTGTTAGGTGATGAGTATCCTACCTGGTGGTAGGTTCCACCTAATTGTATTGGTCACTGGCTGTGTGTGGATGTGTTATTAATGAATGACCTTTATAGGTGCACTTTTTTCTACTCTTAACTCCGAAGCACCTTTTTATGTGATTTTTTTTTTGGTTAAGAAAATAGTGTCATCAAAACTCTTACGGTTAGAAACTTACAATTAATTGTTTACGAACTAAGACTCTCATGGTTTACATATATTGTCATCCCCTTTTGCAGGGGAAACTCACTGATGGAACTGTTTTCGATTCGAGTTTCGAAAGGGGCGACCCAATTGAGTTTGAGCTTGGTAGTGGTCAAGTGATCAAAGGTTTGTACCCCCGAGCAACCACTCACATCCTTCTGCCAAATTTCAGACGATGAGTAATTCACCTTTATAGAAGGGTTGTTGGTTGTTATATGTATGGAATTGATTGATACTTGAAGAAAAAAAATGCTCTATGCAGGATGGGACCAAGGGCTACTGGGAATGTGCGTCGGTGAAAAGCGGAAGTTGAAAATACCTGCAAAGCTTGGTTATGGTGACCATGGTTCACCACCTAAAATCCCAGGTAATTCCTTTGCGTCCGTTGTTCTTGTAAAGTTAACGGGAACTACTTCGATGCCGTGAATGAATGATGTTATTAACTAAAGCAGCAATACATAATTGCATTTAAAAACCATTGCTTTTAGCTGCTTAACGATTTTGTTCGTTACAAAAATATATGACAATGTGTTGTTCTGCCGAATTTACAGGCGGAGCAACACTGATATTCGAAACAGAGCTTGTTGCAGTCAATGGGAAGCCATCAAGCGGAGGAGATACAAATACTAGTGAAGATGAGCTATAATAATTGATGATAGTTTCCGGTTCGATCAGCTTTATCTTCAACTACGTTTGTCTTTTAAAAATGCTAGCGATGGTAAAACCTCACTAGGGTTTCTGGTTGGGATTGAGAAAACATATTCGGGTTGCCTTTTCATAAAAGCTTAAACCATTTTCATCATGATACTTTCTTGGGAAAACTATTTATTTATGGGTAATTATATCATGCACAAGCATCTTAAGTTTAGAGTTTTGTTTAGAGTTTAGTGTTTAGGGGATTTAGTAGATGAGTTTTGAATTTAGAGGTTGCGTTTAGAATTAGGGTTTATGGTTAAAATTTAGGGTTTATAATAAAACTTAAATTTGTAACCATATTATCTTAAAAATTATACCATAACCTCTAAACTTTAAACCTTAAATTCTAATCTTACCCTAAATTCTAAATCCCTACACTTAAATTCATGAACTATAAACTCTAAACTAAGTTTTTAAATCCTAAAATTAAAGCACTAGTAGAAACTTTTCGTTTCCACCGTTAGGATATATTTTTCTTGATTTATTTTGCTTATTAGGCTTGTAAACGAATTGAACGAACACGAATGAGGGTGTGTTCGTGTTCGTTCGTTTAGCTTTAACCAAACAAATGAACGAACACGAACATAAACAAACACAAAATTTCTTGTTCGTGATCGTTTGTTAATGAATGTAGCTTATTTGTTTTTGTTCATGTTCGTTCGTTAAAATGATAAACGAACATAAATACCATATATAATATGTTAAATATTTAATATTTTGGTTAATTGAATTAATTTAGTTAATTAATTGATTTTAAATCGAATTTATTGATAATTGAAATTTGAAAAAACTCTTAATCATTAGCCGAAACTTAAAATTATCTAAAGATTAACCAATTTTGTTTTGGTTCGGTCGGTTAGTTTGATTTAATCGAACAATGAACACCCTTAGTCGATAAGAAGGAAGTTTTTAACGATTTGTAAAATAGGACTTGTCAACTCGAATAACTTAAATTTTTTTTACTCGACTCGATCTAATGTTTACCCTTAGACATATGTGAATAAATTTGAACGAACATAAACAAATAAATTGTCGAATATTTACGAACATAAATAAACGAACAAGTCTTTGTTCGTGTTTGTTCATTTAATTAAAAGAATAAAAAATTTATTCATGTTAGTTTGTTTGGAATATACACAAACATAAACGAACTTCTCGCTGAACGTTCGGTTCGCTTACAACTCTATTGATTATACTACACCCGTGGCTGGTCACTCACTCAACTATGGCCAAGTGTTTTTTTGGTCAACAAACAGAAATTTTGTGAGAGAGTTAAATTTGGGCTCTTTTTCAGGGTAGGCCTAATGTAACTAGAAATTTGGGCTCCAACAGAGGCAGAGTTGGGTCAATCACGTAAATCACTAAATCTAAAGGCACTACCGAGTTCAATTTGGTTGTCTTACACCATCAACTTGGAACACTAACCTACGTTCATTCCCCCAAACATACCAACAAAATCCCTATGAATTATAAATTAATATAATGATAAAATTTGCATTTTGAGACTAAAAATTTTATAACTCACTTTTCACCCTTCAAAATTTTTTATAACTTATTATTTTTAAGGGCGGAGCCATGATCGAATATTGGTAGAGGTTTAAATATTAAATTTTAAAAATGTAAGGGCTTATTATGTATCTAAACTCAAAATTCATGAGGCAATAACTAATTTGTTTAATATTTAAATTTATAAGGACTTAAATTGTTATTGGACCAAAAGATTTGAGGATACATACTCATTCTTTTTTAGTTCAACCAAGAGCTGTAAATGAACATAGCATTTGACGAATTGTTAGTAAATTGTTTGTATAACATTCGTTTATTAAGCTAAATAAACGAGTACGAATGAACACGAACATATGTATAATCCGTTCGTTTATGTTCATGAACAAGTTTGTTTATTGGCTCGTGTATAAGTTCATTTACTTGGTTTCTCTTTTCCTCTATTTTTTTACATTTTAAATATTGGTTAATCTATGGACTAAATTGAATACACGTGGTGATTTTTTGAATTCAAAATGCGAAGCCTAATGAGCTTAAAGATTAGTGGTGTAATTTCTTCATTTTGAGAAACATATAAATGAATATGTTATCGATCATATAAATGAACGAGTTCACGAACATTACACAAACATGTTCACGAACGCTAAACGAATATATTTGTGAACGTTAAACAAACAAACACAGACATCATCAAAAATAAATAAACGTTCACAAACATAATATTAAAAATTTAAACGAACCGTACATGAACAAAACCTTATTGTTCAAGCTCGGTTCATTTACACTCTTAGTTTAGTCCCCACTTAATTATACATTTAATAAATTCTTATATTTTTAATATAAATAAGTATTTTTTACATATACTAAATTATTATTAAACTAAAATTATCAAATAATTAAATTTTATAACAGAGTTCAAGCCCAATAATAATATTTGGAAATAGGCAATTGAAAAGCATGTAATGTAATGGTTACAACTTACATGATTACTTCTCCAACAATATCAAAATTATAGTATAATTGAAAATCATATTATGTATCATTTCAAACTTTTAATTTAATAGTAATCTTTGATTGTGATAAATGCATTGATTATTTCCATTCTTCACATGATGCATCATTAATTCCAAAGATACTCTTGAGTACATGATCCATACAAATATGTACATCACTATTTAATTATTCAAACAGCTAATGATAGCTTAATATTAAATTTAATTATTCGGATTTTACATAAGAAAATGTTCATTTATCATACCAATTTGTCTGCTATTTCTACTTTCTATCATCTGCTTTTAATTTTAGAGTTTAGGGACTTTATTTAGGGTTTAGGGATTTAAGTATAGTAGTTTTAAATTTATGAGCTGTTGATAGAATTTTGGGTTTAGGGTTTATAGGTTAAAATCTAAATCTCTAATTATATTATCTTAAACCCTAAGTTCTAACCATAAACCCTAAATTTTAAATCCCTACACCAAACCCCATAAACTCTAAACCCTGAATTAGAACCATAAATCTTAAACTGAGGCATTTGTGGGAACAAAAAGTTTCCACCGCCTGAATAATAATCTTTAAACTATTACATTTATGTACACTTTTAATCTTTTATCAATTTAAATTGTATTTTCTATGTATTTATGTTTTCAAAATAATGTATTATATTTTGTATGATATTTGAAGTATTATTATTTCATGTGTAGGATGTCAATCAAAATTTATTCTAATTTAGATTTTAATGTGTTTAGGCATCTAGATCAATTATGATGCAGAATTAGATATATTTCGATTATTCGTCCGTTCGTCTGTGTATTGTAATGATCATCGATCAAGTATTGATAACCAATATAATTAACATGGCCTAATCCTTTCTACAAAATTCATGGCATTTGATTAAGAATCTAAACTTTACTTGATCATAGAGAGATTATATCAACATTCTCTTTTTGTGTGTGATTGGTTTAATTGAATGGAGCCACTAGTCTTTTGTTCTAAAACTTAATTGGTAAGTTAAGGGTATAATAGTAACACTAAACCATTATTACAAGTTGGATTTGACTTTTTACCTTGAGTGCTCTCCAAGATTCTTCCACTCAATTCATTAATTTTTACGAGATTTTAATTAATATAATATAATTGTACTTATTTCGATTAATGATTGATTATAAGATTTTTACTGAGTGCTTCAATTACATTTTTTTTCTTCTGAAATTGTCATTGATATTAGTATTTTATTGGTTAAATAGGTTAAAGATTTTTATATTATTTTAGAATTTAGAATTTAGTTTCTATGTTTTATTTTTATAAAATTAAGTCTATGTACAATTTTTAGGGTTAAGTACACAATTGGCACTAAAATATTCAAGAAAATATAAAATGGTCACCAAACTTTCAAAAGTTATATAATGGGCTTTAAACTTTAATTTTTGTTACAAAATGGTCATTGAGCCTTTAACGGAGTGATATGACAATTACGATAATTTGTATAACAACACATTTAATCTTCAATATTTACACATGTAATCAATTTAGATATTAATAACGAGGGTTAAATTAAGAATAAATTGATTGAATATATAAATATGAAGGATTAAATGTGTTATTATTCAAATTTTCGTAATTGTGATGTCATTCGCTTAATGATAGTTAACGGTTCAGTGACCATATTGTAACAAAAACTAAAATTCAATGGCCATTATGTAACTTTTGAAAGTTTGGTGACCGTTTTGTATTTTTTAGTATAGTTTGGTAACCATTTATGTAATTTACCCTTTTTATTACAAATCTAATTTTATTATTAATTATTGACCTGCCATCTATGTAAAAAAAAAGGTAACATAATTTAATTTTATCAATTTGACCTTTACAATGTAATTTAGATTATTGTAAAATTGTAATGTTCGATTAATGTGAATCTTTTATTTATTTTAAAGATTAATAGTCAAATTTACAATAGCAATAAATGTAGGAGATTATAAAAGTTTTTTTATATTTATCATGTCAGTCGTTAATAGTAAAACTAGATTTTTTTTTGAAATTTTAAATTTCGCATAACGTTTTTATAGTGTCAAATAACTTCGGCTTAATAAAAAAATAGGGTAAAGTACACTAATGTCACCGAACTTTTAGGGCGCGTTTATTTTGGTCACCAAATTTTTAAAAATTTCATTAGGGCCACTTAACTTTTATGTCACTTTCATTTTGGTCCCTCAACTTTTACTTCGCTTTCATTTTAGTCATTCCTGTTACCTTCCGTTAGAAAATGCTGACGTGGCATGTTAGTTTTCATTTTCTTCAAGGGTAAACTATATAAATGGTCACCAAACTTTTAAAATACTTTCATTTTGGTCACGAAATTAAAACTTTTATTGGAGTCACCAACTTTTGTTTTACTTTAAAGCAACCTCATTGGTTTAAGAAAAAAACTCTCTCAATGTATTAAACAAAAGTAAGAAGTAGATTTTACCTTATGATTATTATGGGTGTTAAAAAAATACTTGACCCGGTTGACCGGACCCGTCGACCCAAACCTTTAAAAACCAGGTAATTCTTTAAAAAAATGCAATTTCATATGTTTAAGTGCACAATATTTTTTAATTTATTTACGGTGGCAGTTTTAAGTAATATAAATATTATATTAAACTTAATATTAAAAAATAATGAGTCAGAGGACGAAAAAGGGCCCCGGAAGAATAGGCGGTGAATACAATGTTTACACCGAATTTTAATTATATCATCCATTCACAAACACGTGATATTTTTATACTAATATACAAGTCCAACAAAGAATCATGTTATTTGTTGCAGCTAATACTTTATTATTATTATTATTATCATTATTATTATTATTATTATTATTATTATTATTATTATTGAAACGTGTGTTGCAGCTAATTAGGGGTGACCGTTTGATCGACTCGAGTCAAGTCAAAAAAATTTGAGTTATTCGAGCTGACGCGTCATATTTTACAATTCAAACTTTATTTGAAATTTGTTCGATTCGAATCGAATTTATGAAATTCGAGTCGAGTGGAGTTTTCGAGTTCCTATACACATTTAATTGTTATCATTTATCATGTAATAGTATGGTTTGATTACAGTTTAAATGACTTTTTCTAATCATATAAGATATGCATAAATATTTCTTCATATTTTTTTCATACATGACATATATTCCATCATATTTTTTTACACCAGCAAATATATATCAGGAAAAATTGAGAGACTCGACTCGAACTTAAAAATCAAACCACTAATTCTTAAAAATTTCGAGCTATTCGAATTATTTGAATTTCTATTTTACAATTCAAACTTTAATTGAAATTTTTTCTAGTCGGGTCAAGACGAGTTGATTTTTTTCACCTCAATTCGAGTTGAAAAATTCAATTTTTTCGAGTCAAATTGAGTTTTGATCACCCCTATCACTAATATTTTAAACCATGAGATGTTGGAAATAGATGAAGTGAATGGAACTCTTTTTTTTTCTATCATCTGGTGTAATTTTATAGTAATATATGTTTAATATTTTATAAATAAATTATTCGAACCGAAATTTTCTATTAATAATATTTTTTATTGAAATCACTTGGAAAACTCATAGATAAAACATTTTTGAAATTTAAATAGACATACATAACAAAATTTGACAAGAAAGTTGGCTAATACATGTGACTTGGTCCTATGAAACTACATTTATTATAATAATAAATAAAAGAATTCAACCTAAAATTCAAGGATTCACACCTAAAAAAGGGTACAGTCCATTGATCTAAAAATAATCAATTAATTAGATACTTGATTTGAATAATTGTACTATTTTTATATAAAAAATCAAATCAAACTATATATCTCCAATTATTAACAAATCCCAAAACTAAATCAACATTACAATTTAGCTCTATCCAACACATGAACATCAATTATTAAACGGGTGTCCTTGGCATTTTATCTTTTTGTTCATTAAGACAAAATGCCAACTCATCTCACAGGTCAAACTTACACTCAAAATGCAAGATACGATGTGATTATTATACGACACTAATCAAAAATGTTATAAAACACGGAACATAAAATTATAAATATTATACTTTCTTATTATATTTTAAGTTGATGGTTAAGTATCGAAACTTAGCTCTAAGTATCGATACTTATCGCTTCTAATAACATTTTAGCGGTGGCGGAGCCACATATGGGTTAGGGGTCAATTGACCCCACTTGATTTGTTATGATATGAGATTTTTAAAGAATTAAATGAGATTTTCAAGGAGTTAGTAAATTTTTTCTATAGAAATATTAGAATTGACCTTACTTGATTTGTTTGTGTATGGGGTCAACAATACTTATATTGTAGTGATATGAGAATCCTCGTACCTCAAAGTTTACTCTGACTCACTATATGAAAATCTCGAATCCGTCATTGCATTTTAGGTTTTTGTAAGTCTCGAAACTTGTCTCTTAATATCGATACTGTCGCGAGACACTAACATAAAATATTATAAAAAAGTGTAACATTTTTAGTTACATGTTTCGTGCTTTGTAAACATTTTCGGCTGGTGTCACACCGCAATCGTACCGTGACTATGACGCATCGTAGACCTACCTCAATTCTGGTAGAGACTATCCACGTCTTTATTTTTGAAAAAATAAGTGTTGTTTTTTAAAATTCTAATTTTATCTAACTTGTAAAAGGGAATTTTTTTTCATGACCATTTGAGAAAAGAAATAGTTTGAACCCTTTCTAAAATTTTAAATCCGCCACTTAAATTAACCCCTCTTTGGTTTAATCTCACCAATTGTCTCCATCCATGTTAACCGACAACTCAAATTGATTTTATTTACGTGAAATTTTTTTATTGTAAATGTATAATTTGAGTAAAACTATTCGCGTAAATATTTATTTCCATAATAAAAGTTAAATTTAAAATTATTTGATTCAAGTTCATGCATGAGTTTACTTTTGATGAGTTATTTTTGGTATATTTGATTATGATATATTCAGTTAGTCATACGTGTTTTAGCTTCTATGATAGTAATGATATTTTTATTAATGAAAAATGAGAGTAATTAGGCCAAGTACAAGAGATTAGGTCGGAACTAGATGATTATAGCCTATAACAATGACAGATTCAGAAATATATTTAAGAATAAATGCACATAAAATTTTAAAATTTTAGAGTAGACACAAATTATAAATATTAAAAAATATAAAAACTAATTATAAAATTTAGAAAATTAACCACTAACGTGTGAACTTGAAAAAGTTCAAAGTAAACACAAACACGCCCACATTACAGTTAGATCCGCCATTGACCTGTACGGAAGGCCAGTGGTATTAATCCCCAAATTTTGAGAAAATGTCATTATGCCCTTAAATTTTTTAAATTTTGATTTATCGCTTCAAGATTAAAAAAATACATATCAAGAGTTCGATTCTTTTAAAGACTTTTATCAGGACTCTCAAACTTTTTGATTTTTTTTTGTTAAACCTTCATTTTTTAAAATGTATATTAAACCATTAAATTTCATGTAAATACCCATTAATATATTTATATGCATTAATACATATATATATATATATGTGTACATTATAACGATTATTTTTTCTTACAATGTTTCGTTTTTTTAGGCTAAATGGGTACTTTTGCCCCTGAGTTCGACCCAAAAATGCAAGTTCACCCCTCGTCGAAAAGTGCACTCAATGTGGCCCTCTAGTTCATGAAATTGATTAAATTGACCCTTTGACCGACGTTGACCGTTACGGTGCTGACGTGGCAGTTAACGGTGATGACGTGGCAATCCATGATGCTGACGTGGCGGTCAACGATGCTGACGTGGCAGTACACGTGGGATGTTGACGTGGCAGGAGGGGCTGAATTGATTATTTTAACTGAATTCGAGGGCATAATTGATTTTTTTCCTGAGTTTAGGGGCATAATTGATTTTAATTAAAAGTTCGATAATTTATTTAATATTTAAGTTGAAAAATAAGAATTTATGAAATTATTAAAATTTTAAAATATTAAAACTAGATAAATAAATTTATTAAGTGAGAATAATTTAAAAAAAAACAAAGTGAAGACTCTTACAGAAGATCAAAATATTCTTCAATTTATTTTATAAAAATTCATAAAGTTAATATAAATAAATAAAATATTCTAAAAGTTACTGAAAATAAAAATTATATAAAAAATTAAAATATATTATGAATTAAAAAAGATAAAATTTAATATAAAAACTTAATAATATTTTTTAGTAAATTATTAAAAAATTAAACACTTTTATCGAAAAAAATTCGACTTCGTCATTTTGAGTATTACTATTCGTTAGATTTTTTTAGTAGAATCAACATTGTACTAGAGTAACAATAGAATTCAATTTTTTCCCGCTTTTTTACATCAAATTGATGCTCATTAATATTTGATGTACAAAAATGAAAGAGAAATTTGGCTTTATTAATACTTTAATACAAGGATCTCTCAATTGAAAATATATTCAAGGAACATTAGTACGCGTAGCATAACGAGAAACAATCGAAAGATTCTCTAATGTCTTATAAATATTTTTTAATTTTTTATATTTATAACTTTAATGTTTTTACTTATATTTAATTCTTTATGGTGTTTTTATTTTTTAAATATTTTATGAATATTTAAATATTAATACTTTTATTTTTTTAGCTTAAAGATTAAATAAGTTATCGAACTTTTAATTATGCCCCTAAACTCAGGAAGAAAATCAATTATGCCCTTGAATTCGGTTAAAATAATCAATTCAGCCCCTCCTGCCACGTCATCATCCCACGTGTACTGCCACGTCAGCATCGTTGACCACCACGTCAGCATCATGGACTGCCACGTCATCACCGTTAACTGCCACGTCAGCACCGTAACAGTCAACGTCGGTCAAAGGGCCAATTTGATCGATTTCATGGACTGGAGGGCCACATTAAGTGCACTTTTCGACGAGGGGCGAAATTGCATTTTTGGGTAGAACTCAAGGGCAAAAGTACCCCTTTAGCCGTTTTTTTTATAATTGTTAATCAATACCATTACACTTATACTTTTGCTCAATTATTTTTTTAACGTGCCTAAAATACGATGATTAAGAGCAAGTGGTTAAAAATTTTAATTAACATATTTTTCTCTCCTCTTAATTAATTGTAGGTTCGAAACCGATTAAGAACTAATTCTCCATTCCTCTCCCCTACATAAAATTGTTTAAAATAAAACTCACAATATAAAAGAAAATCGGCTAATGCCTAATTTCGGACAAAAAGAAATTCTCGCGAAATAAAAGCAGACCCTTACGTGGCGAAATCCCAATAAATGCAAACGAATGCTGAGACGCATTAAAGCGGCGAACAAACCTCCGACACAATTAAAAAATAAAATAAAATACACCCCCTTAAAAAAGAAATAGGGTTATCTTCACCAGTGGTCCCTTTTGTTTAAGGTGTGTTTTATTTTGGTCACCAAAATTCAAAAACGTGTATTCTGGTCCCTAACGTTACAAAACGTTTATATTTTGATCCCCCAACCGTTAATCTCCGTTACTTGGCTAACGAGTAGCTGACATGGCTCGTTAAAAAATTAAAAAAATCACGTGTTTAGTCCACGTGTGATATGTTAATTAATTATTATTTTAAAAATGGGTAAAAAGGAGCCATGTCAGCTACCTTTTTTCTGCTTCTTCTTTCAATGATGAAAGGAGGATTTCACAACCACTCCACCACCGTCAACTCCATTCCCCGTCAGCTCCACCGTGAACCCATATGGGATTTCACAACCACCACCGTCAGCTCCATTCCCCGACAACAACAATGCATAAACACGTGATTTTTGAAGAAGACGAAACCTTTGTTCGAGGGTGTGTTTTATTTCACCTCCGTCGCCGCCCCATCCTCCTCCTCGAGACCCACCACTTCGAACCAAACCGCCACCAAATTTTTCCGCCATTTTTCCGCCATTAATGTCTGATCTTAAAGCTTCAAATTTGTTTGAAAAAATGTGATTTTTGGTGTTCTTTTTGCCTAGATATTGAAGTGATGAGTGGGGCTATAGTTTTCATAAAAGACGATCTGAAAATCAGCGACGTTCAAGTTGAAATCGTCGTCGGAATCCTCAATTTGTATTGTCTCATCGGTACGTACGCCGCCGGACGGACATCCGATTGGGTTGGCCGCCGTTACACCATCGTCATCGCCGCTGGTATCTTCTTCGTCGGAGCTTTCCTCATGGGGTTCGCCACTAACTACGCTTTCCTCATGGTGGGTCGTTTCGTCGCCGGAATCGGCGTCGGCTTTGCCATGATGATTGCTCCTGTTTACACCGCCGAGCTCGCCCTCGCCTCCTCCCGTGGCTTCCTCACTTCCTTCCCCGAGGTTTTCATTAATATTGGCTTATTGCTGGGATATGTTTCGAACTATACATTTTCGAAGCTCCGGGCCGACTTAGGGTGGCGCGTAATGCTCGGCGCCGGCGCAATCCCGTCGGTTCTCTTGGCTATCGGAGGTTTTTCAATGCCCGAGTCGCCTCATTGGTTTTTCAATGCCCATGTCAGCCACCCGTTAGTCAAGTAACGGAGACTAACGGTTGGGTGACTAAAATATAAACGTTTTGTAACGTTAGGGACCAGAATACACGTTTTTGAATTTTGGTGACCAAAATAAAACACACCCTAAACAAAAGGGACCACTGGTGAAGATTACCCAAAGAAATATTAATAAAAAAACAAAACAATAATAATAATAATACTGATAAATATTGAGTGAGCTGAGAGGAACTCAGAAGGAGAAGAAGATAGCAGAAAGTATTAGCTTGTCCTTGTTCTAAACTTCTAGTAATTGTTTATTTTTTTTAATATATTAATAAAGATAATTTTTTTAATAAGAGAATGAAACAGAGTATTCTCAATTGATTATAGTTTAAGGGGTTTGGGGTCGGAAAGAATCTGATGGCGAAGACGGGGGTGTTGAGTTCTGATCCGACGGTGAGGGCGAGAGCGGTGGAATTGAAGAGAGAATTGCAGAGGCTTGTTAGGACTATCGTCGACGACGACGATTACAGCATCCACGCCGTCGATCGAGCTAAGGATGCTCTTTGTAGCTTGAGAGAGCTTATGCTTAATAAACGATCGACGGCGACGGCGACGGAGACGGCGACCTTGAAGTTACATAAAGCGGCGTCGTGCCCTGAAGAATTTAAATGCCCTCTTTCTAAAGAGCTTATGAGAGATCCTGTTGTTTTAGCTTCTGGTCAGGTAATGAGGATTGAGGATTGAGGATTGCTTCTGTTTTTTTTAATTCAATTTTTAGGGTTTCTTGATTTGGTTTCATTTGGATTTGCAGACATATGACAGAGCCTTTATCCAGAAATGGCTGAATGCAGGGAATAGGACTTGCCCTAGAACCGAGCAAGTTCTTTCTCACACGGTTCTCACTCCGAATCACCTGCTCAGGGAGATGATATCGCGGTGGCGCAACCGTCGGGGGGTAGAATTCCCGAGCCCGGTGCTGTGCGGTAGAGAAGAGGGAATTGCCGAGGAGGAGCGCGGCCGTTTCTTTTCTTTGCTCGACAAGTTGTCGGCGGCGCTTCCTGAACAGAAGGAAGCTGCAAAGGAGCTTCGTTTGTTGACAAAAAAGACGCCGTCGTTCCGTGCTCTTTTCGGCGAATCTATTGGCGCCATAACTCAGCTTCTCGCCCCACTCTCCGGCAGTGTTCAACCTGATCTCCAAGAAGACGTGATCACGACGCTGTTGAACCTTTCGATCTATGACAGCAATAAGAAGCTCGTTGCCGAAACTCCAATGGTTATTCCCCTTCTTATGGAAGCGCTAAGATCCGGAACAATTCAAACACGCAGCAATGCAGCTGCAGCCCTTTTCACTCTATCGGCTCTTGATTCGAACAAGGCGCTAATCGGTAAATCCGGTGTCATAAAGCCTCTCATTGACCTTCTAGATGAGGCTCATCCGTTAGCAATGAAAGATGTTGCTTCTGCAATATTCAACCTATGCATATTCCACGAGAACAAGGCACGAGCCGTGCGGGATGGTGCGGTAATGGTCATTATAAGAAAGATTATGGACGGTGTTCATGTCGATGAATTGTTGGCTATTCTTGCAATGCTTTCGACCCATCAAAGGGCTGTTGAAGAAATGGGGGAGCTGGGAGCGGTTCCGTGCTTGCTTCGTATCATAAGGGAGAGCAATTGTGAACGGAATACGGAAAATTGCATCGCAATCCTGCATACCGTCTGTCTTAACGATCGAACCAAGTGGAAGGTGCTAAAGGAAGAAGAGATTACGTATGGAACAATATCTAAGCTTGCTCAACACGGTACATCTAGAGCCAAGAGAAAGGCTAATGGCATTCTTGAGAGACTAAGAAGGGCCATTAACATTACTCATACCGCGTGAAGACATTACTCGATGCAACATCGCCGAGTGCATCATTTGTAAATTCTGTTTCCAACACCGGTCACCGGTGGCTCTTATCATCAATCCGATCCGATGGATTTTGTAAATTCTTGAAATTTACTTGCCATTATAACTTTCTAACCCTTCTCCTAGTTGCACTTAATCCTTCATTCTTGGACTTATGCTTGAAAGATTTGATCTTCTAACTTGTCCATTGTCTTTAGTTTCGTCCATATCCTATTCCGTCGTACGATGGAGCCATCCGTCCTCCTCCGAGCGAAGATAGAGTCGATTTTTCTATCGAACAAAAAGTTGAACGAGTGGTCCTTAAAAAGAGTTAAATATGGAACGGGAAGAATGTGTCCATATTGAATGGTTTGGTAATTTCTGGTGTTGTGGTCCATCTTCCCCGCCCCCAAAGTCTTCAATGCCAACAGTAACTGCCCTAAAGATACCTACTAAAGTATTGGCAATGCCTCATTTCCTCTTCCTCTAGTTTCCTTAACCTTCTTTGAATGTTCGAAGATCGAGTTTCGTTAAAACCGGGTTTACGATAGTGACATGTGCCCTTCACTTTTTAAAGGTGATTATCCGAATACGAACCAAAACCGGACTCGAGTTCATTCCATAATGCATGACAATGGTGGAAGTACAGAGAGGTCGTTAATGTTGTATGCTAAACCAAACAAATTTGAACCACCAAATTGGGTCTACCATGTGATAGCTCGTAACCTTGCTTAAGTGAAACGCGCATGCTTTGTCTGCCCTTCTGCAGTAATAGCACATGGTCCGATTCAGGGAAGGACGAAGGATTTTATGTTAGGGGTGAACTTATAAAATTTTAAGGGGACAAACTTATAAAATTTTAAGGGGAGCAAAATTAAATTTTTAATAGAGAATGCATAGAAAATTTTATATCGTATATGAATTTTAAATTTTAAGGGGCGACAACCTCTTCAGCTCTCTCTCTGAAACTGAGCAAGAGCCATTTCTACTAATAAAATATATTTTTATAACTTTTTATATTTTATTTGAGTATAACATAATATTTATGTTTAATTTTAAATTTAAATAAATTTACATATACTTATAATTTATAAACCAAACTGTTTGAATCATTCGATGAGATAAAATTGAACAATATAATCGGTACATGTGCTTTTCTTTTTTGGACCCTTAATATGAAGATAGTCTTTTTTTTTTTTACTTTGTCAGGTTTCTACTATATCTGTTTCTTGGGCAGTTTTTTCGTTTGCCTCTATGTTAGTTCTTTTGTCTGCTTGTATGGGAGTTTTTTTGTCTACTTTTATGACAGTTTCAGTCTACCTTTTGATAGTTTAGAGTTCGGGTGATGAGTATTATCGAACTTTTTTGTCACCGAAGGAAGGCCGAACAGTTCATGTTATGATTCCCTTTTTGTGGATGTGCCGATATGCCAAGAACAAGTAGCTAAAGAATTATGTTGTCTTCAAAGAGCACCCAAGACAAAGTAATAGCTTTCTGGATTTCATTTCAGAAGTTTCTTCTGAAGGTGTTAGATTTGATTTTTTTAACGTCTTTCACACCGTTAGATTTTTCTGTATTTTTTATTTTGCACTGAACTTTCATTATTTACGGGTGTGATTCATTTGTAATTCTTTTACCATTGAATATAATCCAGTTTCAAAAAAAAAAAAACTAAGAAAATGAAAAATTAAAAGCATTTGTGACATGTATAAATTATATTAGGATAAAAATTTTCTGTCCTTTTCGGTACTCTTATTTATGTCTGACACTAAAAAATAGTATAAAATTAAATTTTAAGTCCTAACTCTAAATTTTAAACCTAAACCTTGCACCGTATACCTTAAAAAATACATTATACCCTAAATTTTTCTAAACCTTAACCATAATTTATAAACCTTAAACCCTAAGTCTAATTTTGAGCGTGAATGCATAATAAAGACACCGAAAAGGGCAGAAAATTTCCATACATTATATTGTATCTTCAAACGGAGACTACAATAACCCCATAATTGTAACAAACAAAATAATGTGTATCGAAAGCAACCCATTTGAAGTGACCTATTAAAAATTTAAAATTAGCTAAATATCAATTAAATTAAATTAACGATATAAAATATTAGATTCTTTAGAAAAATTAAGAATTATCCTTTTTTTAAAATCATGTGCTTTGCTCTCATTAATACAAAATTTAAATCGATAGCAAATTGCTTACCCACGTAGATTAATTTCATTAGTACTTAAAATCAAATTTTGATTTACGTTAAAGTTGGTTGGATGTTGCAGCCTCTTTTCTTTTAATCAATAAAGAAAAAGAGCAAGCTTTGGGTATTTTAGTCAAATTCATCGGCCAATCTATAATTAATGTTTGCTAAATATTCTTCACCGACAGAAGGGGAAAAAAGGTTTGAAATCCCCTATTTAAGGTTACTTTTATTAGTTTATTATAATCTTCAATAATCATTTCCATTAGACAAACGAAATGTTGTTTATCGGAAAATATTTGTTTGTGGACCCAAATCTTATTATTATGTTTTTCTTCTACTTTATGATGTTTATATCATTTGTGTATAATAGTATGACAAACTACTCAAATAACTTTTTTTAAAAATTTGACACGTGAATTATTAAAATTTATTTTAGATTAAAAAACATTGATCAAGAAAATAAATATTAATTTAGATTAAATATTACAAAGACACACAGGAATGATAAATGAAGCGGGCAGGTGTAATTAGCCCGTTCTATACCATACATACTTATAATTTTCATACTCACCGCTTATCTATCTACAATGGGTACAATTTTTAAATCCACATCCGTCCACGTGAACATATTCTTAAATTCATCTCAGAATTTACTACTCAGCCGAGTACCTATCACTGTACTCATATCCATATATACTCGCCAAATTTATCATCTAAATAACCGCTAATATTAAATATAACGAAAAAGTTAAAAATTTTCATTTCAAAATTTGTGAAACTGAGTTAATAGAGTTTAATGTCTACAAACTTAACAATTAGCGTAGATTTTAAAACAAACAAAAATCTTAGTAAATGAGTTTAATTATTTTATGCGATATAGAATAAGATTCACGAATGTGTGTGCTGGGCGGATGGATATAGGGTAGGTAATGTCTCAAATCTACACCCACCCACTACACACTAATTTCGCACTCATCCTCTGCTCCAACTGGGACGGTGTGGTACAGAATCCACGAAATTGTACCCATCTACTATCAGTAAAGACAAATTATGGACATGATATTTTCAATGTATTTCATTTCATTCACAACATTAGAATTCGAAACATCTAACTGCGATATAAAATTTAATCCCTTATTCTACTAAACCAACTAATCGAAATAAATATTAATTTATGTTTCTATCGTATTAAAAAATTAAAAGAATTTAAATACATTTAATAATAGAAATTAAAAGGGTTGAAAACAAGCACCCCTTACCTCCATTGGAGATATATACCTAAATAGCAGACAACATGAAAACATTAAATAATTCAGAAACTCCCAGACAAGAAGTTTAATTTCAGACAAGGGAATTAAATTCAAACTAGAAATGAAGAACGTAAAACATTTCGATTCAAGTTCAATTTGGTCCTATTTTATTTTTCCGTGGTATCGGGACATCGGCAACGAGGTTTGACATGTAAAGGGAGGAGCATCCTTTACTGTAAGGAAAGAAGATGCATCCCTATCCCAGGGTCAGAGTCATGAAATTATTTAAGGGTATCATTATTCTTAAATTATATTTAAGGGATGTCAATTATTTATAAATAGACGTCATTTATTTATTTAAAAAAATTATCTATAAATTATATATAAAAAAATTATCCCAAATTTTTTTAGGATGTCATCTGACCAGCTATTAGTATGGGTGGCTTTTTCCATGCCTATCCTTTTGCAAATTTTATCTATAATTAGCCACAATTATTTGCAAAAGGTTGCAAGTTATTAACTATTTTTTTGGACATTAAACTAATGAAGATGTAATATTGTGATTTTGATAATATTCACCTTTATGAAGACAAATAATCGATTGTAAGAGAAGACAGAATAAAATAAAATAATATTTACATACATTGAAGATAAAGAACCAAAATAAAAGAGGAAACAGAGAGAGAAAGAAAATATAATTTTTTTACCAATAATTTGTTAACTTAAAATTTTTAAATTAAATTTTCTGACTTTACCACTTTTTCGAAACATGTTCAAAACTTAAATTATGTTGTTGCGAATGGAACAAATCATTGAATTAAATGATTTATATTATATACAATGGCGGTGTAAACTAAATATTTTCGCAAACTCCTTAGTTTTAAGAGTTTAAGTTTATGTGTTTAAAATTTAGTGAATATGGATAAAATTCAAGGGTTAGGGTTAGAATCTAGGGTTTAGATGATAGGGTAATATGGTTAGGGATTTAGGTTTTAATATCTAAACTATAGAGTATAATTACAACCCCTAAATTCTAAACCCATAAATTAAATTCTTAAATTAAAACGCTTGTGAAAATTTTTAAATTTCCCTGTTAATGTATGAAATATTTTTTTTCGTAAATTAAATACTTATTGTTATTAAAAATAATAATGGATCGGATAACAATATTGAATGGCTTGTTAAGATGCGGTCATTGAAAAATAGGACGTTGCTTTTATGGCTTTAAAGCCCATCTCGATGCCGGATAATAATGGGAATAACGAGGCTCAACTACTTAAGCAATCCATGGAAAAGCCCAAATATAAGCTCGAACGAACGGCACTGTTTGGAGTGTTCATTTTCGAATATCGGATCGGATCTGATCCAAAAATTGGATATTTGAAATTTTTGCATCGGTGAAATAGCGATCTTCATTCAATTTGGAAAAAATCGGATATTCGAATATACATATGTCGGGTATTTAAATCAGAAATTCGGATATTTGATTATGGGAATATTTAATTTAATTTAAATATTTTTCGGATTTCACAATCATACTTATGAAAATTTTGAAATTATGAATATAAAAAGCAACAAATTGTTAAGTATAACGAGATTCACGTTTATGAAAATTTTGATTTTTTGAATATAATAAGCATCAAATTGCAAATATAACAATATTAATATTCATGAAATTTTAAATTTTCAGATATTCGGATTTTTTGATAATCTGAAACATAAAATATTACGATATGTATCTAATCTAAAAAAAATAAAAATCAAATCAAATATCTGATCTGAAAATAAAATCGAATTAAATATTTTTACACATCCCTAATCATTGCCATTGTTGAACTCTGGGTCGCAGAATTCAGTCTACTAAGAGCTAAAGACAATGTAGGCCCAGCCAGATATTAGTAAAGGGGCCTTGCAAAAATTACACACTCTTGGGCAATGTCTTGCAACCATGCCTTTTAAAATAGGGTAATTATTTGATCAACATTAATTAAAAGTATTTTTTGGTTAAAAATATTTTTTTACAAGCAGATTTTAAAAATTAGCACATATATTTTTTAAAGATCATAAACTCTAACACTTAAATTCTAAACTTTAATCAATAAATTATAAAATCTAACTACATATCCTAAAATCTTAAGCTCTAACATTTACACCGTAAAATTAGGTGCATGTGAAAAACAAAATTTTTACCGCCAGTACGTAAAATAGTTTCCCTTTGTTTTGTGGAAGAATATTTTTCCCTTTAAAATATACCTAAAGAAGAAATAAATAAACAAACTATTTATTATTATTTTAACCTTACTCGCAGAGGTGGAACTCAATTTTTTAGTAAAAAATATTTTTTTATTGAGGGTTGTTTAAAATTTTTAAAATTTGAAAGAAACAATTAATTATATATTTGTTTTAGAAGTCAAAAATAATTTTACCACAATTTTTTCTCTCTAGATTTTAATTATTTTTTAGTGTTATGGTCCCACTAATTTCCCTATAGTTTCGTCGTTGCTTATTTGTGTTATTTTTTAATTTTTTTTATAAAATTTTAAATCTAATCCTAATTCTACAGAGGAGGGGGAGGAGGACTCTAGAGAAAGGAATAAGAGTGCTCCTAATGGGTCTCGAACCCATGACCTACGAGAATATAAGGGAACAAAAAAAAAAACAGCTTGGCTGACCGGCCAAATATGTTTGCTCTGTTATTTTTAATTTTTTAAAACACCTAATTTATATATGTATATATTGTGATTGAAGTAATGGTATTGAAATGTTTCTATTTTATGATGAGACTCATGTTAGATTTTGATAGTAGATTGTGTTACATTTATAATGTTGGTAAAAAACATTACATGTTAAGAAAAATATTTAAAAAATCAATAAATGACGTTATAAAGGATTTGTATAAAATTCCTATCAATTATGTATTAGATTATTGTTAAATAGGGAGTAAGTTTTAGTTGTTTTATTTAAATATTATGTAAAAGTATGAAAGAAGAAAAATCATACATTAATGTTTATTATTATTCTAAAAACATATGTTTAGTATTTTTCCTAATTGAGTTGTTGTCTTGTTAACTTATGATATTAATTTAGTCAAATATTATTATGTACTTGAGTTTTTTGATCACATTCATTTTGTCAGTAAAAAATAAATGTTTGATGTAAAAATTACATTTTCAAAAATTAAGTTAAATAACATTATAGGCCATTGATAAAATTTTCTACTGAATTGGTATAGAGTTGACTCGCGACAATTATATACCGTACAAATAAATTATTTGAATAATTTAAAATAACAACATTTCATTTTAAGTGGACCAAGTGAAATTTTCTTAAATGCATTAAATAAATGGGAACTTGTATATTTGGTTTCTTCCAAGTTCCATCCCAAGAATGACGGCAAGTCATTTTTCCCGGGGACTACGTAATTTCCTTGAAATTTCAAAATGGGTTAAATTAGTAGAAAATAAGAAAAGTAGTTCCACTTGGTAAAAAATTGAAAACTTTTACAGAATTTCAGGGCAGAACCGTAATAGCGTCGTTACTTTCTCTTTTCCCAACACCAACACCTCAGCAGTCGGCAGTCACAACCACTCGCGGCAGAAACAGCCCCACTTTTTCTAGAACCACCACCTCCACCAATATTTTAATTCTCCCTCCTTTTTGTACAAATATTAGTTTAATGCCTAAAAACACCACGTCACGTAATTTTTTTATTAAGTAATTCACTCATAAAATTAAATATGCGACGTAAATTGAATAATCAAAATAAAAAGCTCTGAAAAAATTTAAGAGGGCAGAAGATTGCTGACATGGCCAAATCTAGTCTCGCAAAAACAAAAAATTATTAGATGAGAGTAACTCACCACGTTATTTTATAATCCCATTCAATGAAAAAAATTTATTTTATTTTTATCAAGGTGAATATTCACTTTTTTGTTACATGTAATTAATGACTGAATAATTACTTTAAAATTACATTGAAATTGATGTATATTATTAGATGGACCATTGATGACGTAATTAGAGACAAAACTATATAGGGATGTAGAGAGACAATCACCCTAACCCCGAAGAATTTTTTTTGACTTTTATGTATTTATGTTTTTAAAAAAATTAATTTATTTATAAATTTACCAATAGACTTTCAAACATTTATATATTTTTTTTTATTTCTTCCTCGGCAAGAAATTTTATTTATAAAAAAACTGAAAGTATTCCTTCCTTATAAATTGTAGCCACCAACCATCGCTTCCTTCCCCCAAACAGCAGGAAACAGACAATAAGAACCAAACGGTCTTTCTCCAAACATTGGTCAGCCTCCGCCATGATCGACGGTCAAAAACAACTCAATCTGTCTCCACATCATTCAATCCCGACCTTTGATTTAGACCGCCTGGAAATCGTCGCGGCTCTCGGCCGAGGAGCCAAAGGAGTGGTGTTTCTAACCAGAGACAACGTGAAAGATGAGATCATAGCTTTGAAACTGATATCTCGAGATTCGATCGAGAAGAAGAATGCTAAAGCAGTGAATAACAGTGATGGAAATGAGTACAGAAGAGTTTTTTTTGAACAGGAAGTATTGGCGATGGTTAACCACCCGCTTTTACCACGGCTGCGCGGAGTTTTGGCTACCGATAAAGTCGTCGGTTACGCCATTGATTACTGTCCCGGCCATGATCTTCACTCCTTGAGGAAGAAACAGACGGAGAAAATGTTTTCCGACGATATGATAAGGTAAAAAGAGAAAAAGTACTTCTAAATTCTAATGCTACAGTTTCAGTTTATTTCTTTGTTTGGAATTTAATATGATATTTTTTCCAGATTTTATGCTGCGGAATTGGTTCTGGCTTTGGAGTATCTTCACAATTTAGGCATTGTTTATCGAGATTTGAAGCCAGAAAATGTTATGATTCAAGAAAATGGCCATATCATGCTTGTAGATTTCGATCTCTCGACGAAACTTTCTCCAAGATCGCCTGACAAATCAATGCCTCCCAACTCGTTCCATCAAACTCCGCCTGACTCAGTCAAGAAAAATCGGTTATTTCCGTTCGTTAGGTGGTGTAACTCGGGGATATCTCCGGACGACGCGGCATCTCAAGCGAGCGTCAACACGGATTGTATTTGTACTGAGTTAGACTCGGCAGAGAAATCAAACTCGTTTGTTGGAACGGAGGATTACGTGGCGCCGGAAATCGTATCAGGTAAAGGTCATGATTATGCCGTGGATTGGTGGTCACTGGGGATCGTCCTCCACGAAATGCTGTATGGAACGACGCCGTTTAGGGGATCAAACAGGAAGGAAACGTTTTCCCGGATTTTAACGAAACCGCCGGAACTCGTCGGCGAGCCGACGTCGTTGCGGCACTTGATAAGAAGTTTATTAGAAAAAGATCCAAAGCAGAGGATCACGCTGGAAGGAATAAAGGGGCACGATTATTTCAAGGGGATCGATTGGGATCTGATCCTGCGAATCCAACGGCCACCCTATATTCCGGCACATTCAGAGGAGGAGATTACAGTGGCCGACAAGGAAGGAATAAAAGGATTCGACGTTGAATTATTTGTCCAAGAAATATTCGCAAACGGCGACGACAGCGACGGTGGTGGGAAGAACAAACACGACGGGAAGCATTTAAACCAGAATAAAGGCCAGTTCCATCGTCCGGAAGATAACCAATTTTCTGTTTTCTAACTGTGTATTACATTTACACCATTAATTATTTTTTTTTGTTCTTTTAATTGTAATAATGATAAACGCAATTCAAATTTTTGGTATGAAATATGAATTTAATTATATACACACATATTTTAGTATATGTTATTTGTTTGGGTAAATTACAACTAAGGTCATTTAATTATGAGTAAAGTTACATTTGGGTCACTTAATTATGAGTAATATTACATTTGAGTCACCCAATTATTAAACATTACATTTGGGTCACTAAATATATATAGAGTTAGGATCAACTTACACAATGTAAAATTCTTTAAGTTTTACACGTTTTTTGGATCGTTAGATGGGGAAATGGATGGCTCAAATTAACCCCTTACTCTTTTTTCCAAGTGATAGTCTTCACATATTTACTGTCCAAAAAACGTGTAAAACTTAAAGAGTTTTACACTGTGTAAACAGATCCCCCCCCCTCTCTCTCTCTCTATATATATATATCAATTTAGTCAATTTTCTTCTAAATCACTTGTATAGGGAAGTTCTAGAAAACAACCGATTAAAAAAAGGTGTGTACAAAAATTCTTACAAAAAATCGTAAGAATTTATGTACATGTACCGAAATTGTTACCAAAATAGTAAGTAAATCACTTGTATAGGGAAGTTCTAGAAAACAACCGGTTAAAAAAAAGGCGTGTACAAAAATTCTTACAAAAAATCGTAAGGATTTATGTACATGTACCGAAATTGTTACAAAAATAGTAAGAAATTCGGTATATACGTAGTTGCTTACTACTTTTATATACATACCGAAATTTTTACAAAAGTTGTAAGCATTTTTGTACATACCTTAAGTTTCATGATTTTTGTAAGGATTTGTACATGTACCGAAATTCGGTATGTACATAAATTCTTACCACTTTTGTAAAATTCTTACAAAAGTGGTAAGAATTTATGTACATACCGAATTTCTTACGATTTTGTAAGAATTTCGGTACATTGTACAAATTTCCTTACGATTTTTGTAAAAAATTCTGTACACGCCTTTTTTTAGCCTGTTTTTAAGTGGTTTTTTTAGAATTTTTCGTCACTTGTATACTCTCGTTAACACTAGAGTACTTCATTTGAAATCATTAATTAATTTAATACAAAAATTGATATATATATATATATATTTATGAAGGATGACCCAAATCTAACTTACCCATAATTAAATAACCAATGTGTAACTTTTAATAATTAGGTGACCCAAATATAACACTACTTATAATTGAGTGACTCAAATATAACTTTACCCATTATTAAATGACATCAGTTGAAGTTTACCCTATTTGTTTTTGTTCCTTGTGAAGTATGGCTAATCGAATCAAACGGCACTAACAGATACCAGAAGAGGTGCTTGGTTTATTCTGTTTGTGTGACGTCATTAATGACGTCGCGTTAATGGTTGTAGATTAGTAACTTTGACTTAATAAATAAATAAATAAAAATAGTAAATCGGTAGATCAATACAATTGAATCATGGTGAATGATCTCACTTTTTTTTTTTTAATTTCTTTCTTATGGTTATAAATTTTAACTTATTAATTTTTTATTTAGATCATGTGTTATAAACTTTTAATTTTTTTTAATTTTAAAAAAAAAAACTAATAAAAAAATGTGAATCGTATACCCGGTACTCGATTTTACAAGTACCCAAATTTAGCAGGTACTCAATTATATGATACCCAATACTCATGAGCCAAAACACCGGCCAACAAATATAATACCCAAAAATCTAAATACCCGATTTTTCGAGTACCCGAATTTAAACATCCTTACCACACATTACAATATTCTCACGCCAAACCACAGGTACTATGCTATGTTCAATTCGCTGACGCATTGGAATTTGAATACTTGTATAGAGTTCAAAATTAAAAATATATATATAAAGTCAAAAAAAAAATTCATAACGTTTAGTTATTTAGTATGTATTCTTTTTAGTGTAAACTACATAAATTAGTTCCTGAATATGCTCCAAGCCTCCAGTTATCTTTTGCATCTCCCGACTATCAGAAGTTACAAACTGATCCCCCGACAAAAAATTAACAAATTGGTCCAACGCCGTTAAAAATTTAACGACTGATGACGTGACAGTTAATCTAAATTGATATAATTACATAATTAGCCCTCAAGTTCTACACTTATTTTAATTTAACCATAATTCTAAAAAATTAACCTACGTAATTTTAATAATCTATCAATTTAGTATCATTTTACCCTACCCATATTCTTCTTACTTTTTCTCCATTTATACAAACCCCACGAAATCACACAACTTTACAAATATACGTTGGGTGGAATGGACCCAACCAGCATCAACATAATAAGTAGATTCATTCATTTTGTCATCCAAACCAAGGATTTAAATTTTTAATTGTTCAAAAACAATACTAAGTGATTTCAAATTTTGTTTTCAGCTTCTGAAAAGCAGAAAAGCAAACAATTATAGCAATTGACTTACTTATAAACTTTCCAGAAAAGAAGGCGAAGACCTTCTTGGAAAGCAACTAATATGAATATAAGAATTGCAAAAGGCCACCATGTTGTTGAATTCAAAGGAAGGAAAGCCCTCCAAATTTCAGATAATATTATCAAACTGATAAGCAAAACCAATGTTCTGCATTATCAATAAACAAACGAAAAAAAGTCGGGGGCTAATTTTAATGTAGGTTAATTTTTAGGACTAAATTGATAGATTATTAAAATTATGTAGGTTAATTTTTTAGAATTAAGGTCAAATTAAAATAAGTGTAGAACTTGAGGGCTAATTATGTAATTATATCAATTTATATTAACTACTGCGTCATCAGCCGTTAAATTTTTAACGGCGTTGGATCAATTTGTTACTTTTTTTAAGTCGGGGATAATTTGTATAGTCGGGAGATGAAAAAGATAATTGGAGCATAGTCGGGGGACCATTTATGTAGTTTACCCTTCTTTTTATTGAATCAATTTAACCCCTAATGTTTTATTTTGGGTTAAAATAACCTCTATGCGAATGAATACTGTTAGTCAACTGACGATAAATAACTTTAAATGACTTGAAATAATGACGCGTTAGAAAAATAATATTTTATATTTTATACAATTTTATAAAAATATTTTTGATTGATATGTCATTATGTAAAGTCAGCATATTTGTCTATATGATACAACTATTGCGGCGTCCACTATCGTGTAGGTTTGTCACGTCATTTCAAATGATTTATCATCAGTTGACTAATAGTTTCCATCCGTGAAAGGACCATATTGACCCAAAATGAAACGTTGGGGTTAAATTGGTTTAAAAAAAGAATAAGGGGGAAAATGACGATTCAGTTAAACGTTAGATACATTTTTTGACATTATGCAATTAGAAAAGGCTTAACTATAAAATAAGTGCCCAAACTTTGCCAATTTTTTGCAATAGGCGCCTAAACTATTTTTTGGCTGAAATATGTACCTAACATTTTATTTTTGTTCATTTTAAAGTCAAACCGTCAAAAAATTCATCACCCAATTATAGCTTGACATGTAGATTTTATTTTTTTTATTTTTTATTTTTAAAATCAAACTGAAAAATAAATTAAATTAAAAATAGCCTAAATTTTAAAAAATTATAAAACAGTCCCAAATTCCTAAAACCTCAAACCCCAAGTTTCAAAATTGATGGTGTTGTCGCCGTCGATGGCCTCGCCGGACCTCACCTCCTTCGTCGCCGGCGCTCCCCGCCCATTTCTCCCAACCACCCATCGCCGGTAATCGACGGGAGACGTGCCAATCGGACGTGGAATGGTTGGAACGTTTTGCGTTCGTCATCCGGTTGACGTGCCTCCCGCCGGTTACCGACAATGGGTGGTTGAGAGAAATGGGTGGGGAACTCCGACGACGACGGTGGGGAGGTCCAACAAGGCTGGCTATCGACAGCGACAATAACGAAAAAAATAAATTTGGGTGTTTGAATTGGGGAATGTTTTGATACTTTTGAAAATTTTCAGAAATTTTAAAAATATTTTCTTTTCTTTTTTTCAATTTTTTTGGAAAATAATAAAACAAAATAAAATAACATGTGTCAAATTCTGATTGGGTGTTAAAAACGACATTACCTTAAAACAATAACAAAATGAAACTTTAAGCACTTATTTCAGACAAAAATAAAACATTAGGCACTTATTTTAGTCAAAAAATAGTTTAGGTACCTATTACAAAAAGAAACAAGGTTTGGTCACCTATTTTATAGTTAAGCCACTAGAAAAACACAATTAGCTTATTTTGATGGAAGATGGTAATGAATATGTGACAAATGGTACCAGTGTAATCTTTTTTGTTTTTTGTTTTGAAATAATCAGTGTAATCTTTTTTATTATTTAATTTTACACCGTGGGTCCAATAATCAGGACTCAGGGTGATAATGTGGCAATCAAGATATTATAAAGATTATGTTGGAGAGAATATAATATCACATCTAAAAAGATTAAAACATTAATTTAATATAAGAAATAAAAATTATGGAGTATAAAATCAATGACTTTGCACATAATATCAAATTTTAACTTTTAATAAGAGTATAAAGATCTTAGAAAAAAAATCGTATCCTTTAGATTTTTAGAATTGAACAAGAATTTCGCGTTGAAAATTAGTATGTAATTTTTTAAAGGACGTGCAATAAATGTATAGTTTACGTAAAAAGAAAGAAAACATTGATGATATCCTCACAGCGCAGGGTCTTAATGCGTGTGGAAAGGGTGGGGTGGGGGATGGCGATGTATTTTTTTTTTGAATATGATGATGTAATGTAAGGTAACATTTGTTTAATTTTTTTAATCTTTTTAAAGACGACACACACAATATGCATTACTGGTGCTTGAATTTTGGTCCTAAAGGATGATGAGCATCTACCTTTGCCACCATGACACAAGGGGATGACGATATTTAACCGTGCGTCAACGACGGTTCTCTTCTCTTATTAAAAAAAGCACAAATTATGAGGCACATTCAATGTGTTGCACTTATTTGTTATGGTCAAATTGTGGAATCATGACTATGGGAGATGTGGCTGTAAAATCTGGTTTAAATGATATATTCAGAGACGAAGTTAAAATTCGCGGTGGATAGTAAAACATAAATTTTTAAAAGTATGAGATACATTCATAATTAATCTAATTCTTAAGAAAATAACAATAAAAGAAAAATTCATGTATTAAGGTTAAGAGCTCCTCCCACATTGCATTTAATACCATCCCTGAATATATCACCAATAAATGCACCCAAACCACGTATTATGTCTTCATGAATCCTCTACCTCAACTACATTTCGTTTCTAATAAAATTGAAGAGTCCAACAGGCGTCTGCAGTAATCGATTTAGATTGGTCGATCAATGAATCAGATATCAATAGTTTAAGTTAAAATAATGTCATATTTGTTATATGTGTTTTGACGAAATATAAAATGCGATATATATACTTTGACAAAATATTTAATGTTTTACATACACTTTGACGGAATATCTAATTTAGTACTTGAACTATCATTTTATTTACTATTATCATATTAAATGTGTGTTATTATTGGCTGATTTGACACTTATTAACGATGTTAATTTAATTATCATAATATACAAAAAATGATAGTGCGGGTACCACATTTATTAACAGTGTTAACTTAGTTACCATAATAACAAACAAGATGATTATTCAAGTACTATATTTGGTATTTTTAAAAAATAAAAGTACTCCTCACATTAAACATTTTTTTTGAAAGCTAAGGTGATTACAAGTAGACAAGTAATATCTGTTCTATATATATTCTCAACCATTTGACAATACATGTTTAATCACCCTGCTGGAGCTGCTGGTGCTCGAACATGTAACCTCTAAGAACAACAAATGTTCCCTTAACCACTGAGGTAAGTTAGTTCGTGCTCCTCACACTAAACATTTTATCAAAATAAATACATCAAATTAAACATTATTTTCAAAAAAAAAATGTATCATACTAAACATTTTCAAAGTACACCTATCATATTAGATATTTTACTAAAGTCTAAACATCACCTCTTACATTGAGTCAAAAGTCACTCATTTTGATAGCTTGTGACGCTATAAATTTAGAGGTTAGTAAGTACTGAATAGTGATTTAAAAATCAAATACACACACCAGGCTGGTCCAGCATGCAGTTACCAAAAAATTATCAAAAAAGAAAAAAGAAAAAAAAATACATACTCCATAAAGAACAAAAAGTACAAGAAATCCCAGCATGTCACTCTGCAAACCCTAAGTCCTAACAAGAAGCAAAATGATCCGAACAACGGGGATCGGGATTGGAGTCGATTATCGACCTCGCCGGTACGTGCACCTCCGGTCGCAGAGACCATTTTAGTAATATTTTTATAAAAGACCACCTTGAACCGAGCCAACATCAAGGGCAACCAACTAGCATAGCATATAAGCATGTGATTAGGAGCTACGTAAACATGTGATTTCTTATCTAGTATTGGTAGCAATAAGTTGAGCACACAATGGGGACCTAACTAAATAATTATTATATAACAACAACCCTTTATTAAGCTGATATCATTTAATACATCAACTTAATTACACATTGGCAAAATGACAAAAGATGCCTCAACGTTTGCATGTTTTGTCATTTGGCCCCCTATTCTTTCTTTTGGTCCAAATATGCACCCAACGTTTCATTCGTAGTCCAAATATGCCCCAACGTTTCAATTTGGTCTAAATATGCCCCCGTTAGATGGAAACTGTCAGTCAACTGACGTTCAACAACTGATGCTGACTGGACTTGCCACGTATTAAGATATGCTTATGTCACGTCAAATTTTTTTTATAAGCCGTTGAACGTCAGTTGATTGACAGTTTACATCCAACATGGGCATATTTGGACTATGAATGAAACGTTGGAGGCATATTTGGACCAAGAGAAAGAATATGGGGGCAAATGACAAAACAAGCAAACGCTGGGGGGCATATTTGGACCAAAAAAAAAGAATAGGGGGGAAAATGACAAAACATGCAAACATTGGGGGCATCTTTTGTCATTTTGCCTTACAAATTTAATTGAGTGGCCTTAATGTAACTTTTAATAATTGAGTGACCCAAACGTAATTTAACCCATAATTGAGTGACCTTTGTTGTAGTTTACCCAAAAATATATAAAAGTCATTTACACGAAAATCTCATTAAAAACTCGTACAATAAAAATATAAAAAAAGAAATAGTTTTATATATTAACTTACTAATATTTCAGGAATATAGAGTTGGGATGAAATGGGAAACTAACAATAATGGCGATTCCATTAAATGTAAATGCAACGGTTAACTACCAGAGTACTTGAAAACTTAATATCATGACGATGATATTTGGCCTAATTCTCTAATGAATTTACAGCCTGCTGCAATGTGTTATCGGTCTACTTCAAATCATCTTTTTTTCTTATTTGTTTTAGGACACCATTTTTGCATGAAATAACAAAAGCATGTGTTTTTATTTCAGCTAAAACTTACCTTCTTTTATGGGTGACAGGTATATTAATCCCCCTTTTAATGGCGTAGTGTAGAGAAAATATCAATAATTTAAGATAGGCACAGTGTTAAAAAAATACCTCTAACGTTTGACTGAATAATATTTTGGCCCTTATTTTTTTTGAAACAATTTAATCTTCAACAACTTGAAATAACTTAACAGAAGGCGAATTTGTCCAGATATTCCTTTTTGGGAATTTGTCTGGAAAAATACCTCCTTTGAAGAACATTTGGAAAAATACCCCCATTTGGCCCACGTCAGGGTAAATCGCGTTCTGCAGGATGCGATATCTAAAATCACGTTCTATAAGGCATGACTTCAGTCAGATGTGGATTATATTATCCGGTAAATATATTTTTTTAAAAATAAATTGAAGTCGCGGTCTGCGGGACGCGACTTCCAAGATAATTTCAAACGACTCGTCACAATAAAATGAAGTAGCGTTGTGTGTGCCGCGATTTTCGCGGTAATAAATTACGTCGGTTGAAAATTTAATTACCGCGTTAGGGTTATAAAGAAAACGCGTTCTGTAGGATGCGATTTTCAGAAGTCGCATCCTACAAGATGCGATTTTCATTGAGCAATCGCACCCCAGCCGGTGCGGTTTCCACTATAAATTGGTCTCCAACCCCATTCTACCCCACACCAAAAATATTCACTCTCTCTCAAATATACTTTCTTTCAATTTTTCGGTTGATTTTTTGTGTTTGATATAATGGCGGAAATGATAAGGTTGGATCACAAGCACGTGTTCGATTATCATCGGAGAAATGTAAGTTTTATCCACTTTTATTTATTATTTATTTTATTATATATTGTTATTTATTTAAATACGTATTTTTTATATTCTTTTATATAGTTTAATTTATACATACGAGTTTATTTTTTTAGAATGGGATAGAACGATGACTAGAGGTGTAAAAATAGTCATTGATTTGGTAAATGCTCTTTTAGAGAGGTGGAGGTCAGAGACACACACATTCGACCTTCCTTGCGGCGAGGTGAGGATTACCCTGGAGGACGTGTCTCATATCCTGGGTTTGCATGTTGATGGAAAGGCTATCATTGGTCCCGGTGCTGAAGATTGGATGGACCTATGTTTGAATGGGCTAGGGGCTGTACCGGAGCGTTTTTACGGCGAAAAAATTAAATTTGTATGGTTGCGGGATAATTTTGGTAATGTACCCATTGACACGAGTGAAGATGTAAAGAAGAAAAAAAATAATTTTTTAGTGAATAATATTGAAATAATATTTTTTTTTACATATGCTAGTATATATATATATATATATATTCGTATAGTAAGCATATGCTCGCGCTTATATTTTATAGATGATCGGTGGGGTATTGATGCCTGACAACACCCAGAACAAGGTTCACACAATCTGGTTGCGGCATTTGCAGAATTTTGAAGATGCCGGTAAACTGAGCCGGATATCCGCAGTTTTGGCCACTTTGTTTAGGGAGCTGTGCAAGAACACCGATTCAGAAAAGTATTGCATCGGAGGTTGTTTGGTGTTGCTCCAGTCCAGGGCGTGGTGGAGAATGTCGTTTTTACGCCCTGAGCTTCTGGAGCCTACTCTATATGTTTTTCCGCTAGGCCGGAGGTAAGAAAAGAGTTAACTTTTTTAATATACGTATTATTATAATTTAAATAATCTTCTTATTTTGTAGGTGAACCGCTCCTTTAACTCATGTTGGTGTTGCGAAGGGCCTGGAGATTACTAGACAGAATATTGAGAATTTTTCGAAAAATCGGGTAACACTTTAGTGTATTTATATAAAATAAATTTTATATTTAACTATACGTATTATCTTCTTCTTCTTTAATATACGCATTATATATTGTACATTTTTTATGGACACCGTACGAGAATTCGGAAGTGCACCACTGCATCCCAAAATATTCGGGCGAGATGAAGCTTATTTGGACAACCTCTGTACCACTCGTCTGCTATGCCACAGTTTAGTGGCATCCGACCGACCGCGTCTTACGACAATTTGGTTGTTTTCAACGTATCCCAGTTGAGCCTCTAAATCTAGATGAGTTGCACAAACTCACTCGACAAGGGAAACCCGAGGTAATAAATATTTATATACTTACCACATTCTTTTATTAATTAAAACGTAATTCATATCTAAAAAGAATAATAATTTTTTATTGGTCGATAGGTTAATTGGTCGGTGTACCACCACGCTTATATCGCTCACTGGAGGGACATGATGAATCTGTGATGGCAAGTGCAACCCTGGAGTGATTATCGTATGTTTAATACGATGGTGAGCGATGATTACGATGACTGGTTTACGGTGAATAGGAAGCCGTTAATTCTGACTCGAGAGGAGGCAACGATCGTCTATCGATGTCAACAAAGCAACCGCCTACGATCTCAGCGTTCGAGGGGTACAATTGACCACGTGTTTAGGGGTATAATTGTTTTTAACATACAAAAAATAAAAATATAATTTACATATGTAATTCATATATGATATTTTACGTGTTTCAATGCATGTCTTCTATAAAAAAACGTAGATGGTTTGAATGAACACCAGTTCATTTACACCGGTTTATTTACACCCCTATAAATAGACCCTCCGCTCCCTCAAAAACTCACTTTTTCCTTTCATTGTAATTCGCTCAAAATTTCTCTTATTCAATTCTTTTCATTTTAGATTTATAATGGCTGCAAACGTAGATGATTTACCATCTATTGGGAGCCAGTTCTGTGATGCTGATGTTGATACTAACGCTGAACTACAAGTTGGGATGCTATTCACTACCAAGAAAATGGTAGAGGATACAATTAAAAACTACAACATACGCCAATCAGTTCGTTCGACAGTGAAGAAAACGACTACAAACAACTATATCGCAGAATGTGTCGAAAAGGACAACGACTATAACCGGAGGATTCGTGTATCACGAACAAAGAGGCTGAACAACGTTTGGCAGATAACAAGATACGACGGACCTCATACATGTTAGTTGTTCCAATGTAATTGACATGTTTTTGTTAATTACATATTTTGCAATTGTTAATTGTTTGAAAATCGAACCGGTTAGATGTAGGAAATTATATTTGCGAAAATTATATTAACGAAAAGTACTACAAGATTTTTAATTGACATAACAACACAAACATTAAATTACTAAGCCTACTTAAAATCTAAGAAAATAAATCATTTTCGCTGCCCTCGTAATCGTTACTTATGTTAGACGTTAAGTTTAGTTCCTCAATTATTTGTTCCTTCTCCTGCCGTCTCCTATAATTTCGTATAGAGACTACGTCCTCATCTTGAAGCTTAAGTACTGTTGATGAACTGAAGCCTTCATCAAAGTTTACACTAAGCTCGATGTTTGTACCCCTGACACGTTTGTATGCCCGAAACATCTTGCGTATATATTTCTGATTGGATAGTTTTAGCATGTAGTGTTCTTCTAGGTCGGGCTCATTCACTGGCACTTTGACTTGCAATGCTGAAATTTTGGAGCTTGTAGACTCCCTGACCCGTGTTGAAATCAACTCAAACAATTCATCTCTTGTGATTTTCTCACTGAAAGAAGTGTAGAAGTAGATTCCACGAAAGAAAACAGTAGCAGAAAACATGTCATATTTTTTATTTGTAGTTTCATAGCGGAATGCATATAGAAGTTGTTTGAGTGGTGTAAAAAGTTTTGTGACTCGTGCAGAATATATAGGGTAAGAAAGTTGTGTTTTACAAGACGCGATTTACACCATTATTCAAAGAAATCGTGTTTTACAGGACGCGATTTTTCCTGGCATGTCAGAAATCGCGTTTTACAGGACGTGATTTTACTTGGCATGTCAGTAATCCTGGAAAGGGTAGCAAAACTCGCGTTTTACAAGCCTGCCGGTACATGTCAACTGAAAATTTCAGAGTATCCGAGCTTTAATAATCATGTATATGGTATACTTGCTTGCAAATGTGCTAAAATTGTCATGTATATGGTGCTAAAATTGGCGCATTTTAACGAAGTTTTAAGGAACGTTAAAAATTTAAATAAAATTTACATATTATTCGGGACTTCGATAACATCACTACGATCAGAAAACATTGCATACAGCTCAAGCTCAAGGGCCCACCCTGAACAAAACTATAGGTGAGATTCCACCATTATTTCCACATCAGTGTCGTCAACAATGTGGAATAATAAGTACATTAATGGTTCAAACGATGTCGACATTCAAAACTTCAACGGTTCCAGCTTTTGCCTAAGACTATGTGGAACATATTTCTTCACTTTATTGGTCAAATTCTTATACGATAAGTTGTATGGCAGCGGAAGCAATATAGTACTTGAGAACTGAAAAACGACGCCGATAGATGCATCATCGATTATTTGCCCATCATAATATACCAAAGTTGTAATAGTTTCTCGTCTCAACATATTATATCGATCGGAATCTTTACAAAGTAAATTCCAAGCTTCAGCGAACCAAAATTTTTGTGCTTTTGATGTAAAATTCATTCCGGTGTATATATATACTGAGGCTGGCCAAAAGTCGCGTTCTATAGAACGCGACTTCTCTGAGGAATCAGAAAGCTGGCGAAACTCGCGTTCTATAAATGCGAGTTCTCTGAGGAATCAGAAAGCTGGTAAAACTTGCGTTCTATAAAACACGATTTTCCCTGACACGGTACGTATATTGCAAAGCTGGCACAATTTGCGTTCTATAAAATGCGATTTCTCCTGACACACCAGGAATCTTCAAAGCTGGCACAACTCACGTTTTATATGACGCGAGTTACGCTCTGTCTCTGCTGACACGTTACGTCACCTCCCATTTTATTAAATAGGAGGATAAAACTCGACTTCTCAGAGGAATCAGAAACTCGCGAAACTCGCATTCTATAAACGCGAGTTCTTTAAGGAAGCGGAAAGCTGGCAAAACTTGCGTTCTACAAAACGCGATTTTCCCTGACAAGGTACGTATACCGCAAAGCTGGCAAAACTTGCGTTCTATAAAATGTGATTTTCCCTAACACGGTACGTATACTGCAAAGCCGGCACAACTTGCATTCTATAAAACGCGATTTCTCCTTACACGTCAAGAATATGCAAAGTTTGCACAACTAGCGTTTTATACGACACGAGTTACGCTTTGTCTCTCCTCACACGTCACGTCACCTCATATTTTATTAAATAGGAGGATAAAAAATTTACAGCCAATAAACTTATTTCTGCCCAAGGTTCAAAGCATTTCGTGTGCGAAGAAGACATATTGCTTCATTTTTTCAACAATGCCAAAAATAGTGGATGCTCTGGTTCATTATGATGGTGAGATGATCCCTGATGCTGAACTCGGTGTCATATTCCAATCCCCCAACAATGTTACGCTACAGATTCTGATCGGAGTAACGTATGAAAGGCTGAAGCGAGCGTTAAAGGGGAAGATTCCACATGCTTCTCGGAGGGAGTTACACTCACTGAGGTATCGACTACCTTCGTCGACAGATCCCCTTTATTTTACAATATTCAATGTGAATATGACGAAGATGTGCAAATAACGATCGACACCCATACGCGGTATTTCATAGGATGGCCCCTAGAGCTCTATGTAACATTTTCTGAATGAAATGTCGAATTCCAAACTATTGTGCCAAATTGGATCTAAGCAAATCTTGACTTCGACCCAAATGCTAATAGTCCAACATCAAGTTTGCGACAAGGCTTCAACTTACTAAGTACAAGAAATGACCAGGCTTCATCGTCTTCTGCCTTGAAGCCAAGGTATTCTTCCATAGCCAGGTTCGACATTGACCTGAATATGCCGCCAACCCAGCACTCAACATACAATTCATACAGTGCGGGTGTAGGTTGTCATCATTTTTTAGGCCGTCCCACCGTGAAAAGTTTAACCTATTCGATGACTTCTCTTTCGGACGTCATTCAACTTATATCCCTAGTGAGACAAACGTAGATGATTTCTCATACGGACGACACTCAACTTATATTCCCAGTCAGATAAACGTAGATGATTTCTTATACGGACGACACTCAACCTATATCCCAGGTGAAGGGACGTCATCATCTACGGGGCCGACCTACCATAAAGAGTTTTATCAATTTGATGACTTCTCTTCCGGACGTCATTCAACTTATACCCCCACTGAGGCAAACACAATTGATTTCTCATCGATGGGGACACATTCTCGCGATCGGGTTACAGTTGCAAAACCTAGTAGGGTACACGTTGCTGATGAATAAAACTATACAATTTTGAAGGGTATAATTTTGATGAGGAGCCGCTGATAGAGCCCAGGCCCGAAGGTGATGAGATGGGTTTATTTTTGACCAACCATCATACCTTGACGAGCATGTGGAAGTTGCAGAGGATGTTACGGATGATGTTGCGGAGGAAGAACCTATGGAAGTTGTTGCCCTGGGAAATTTTACTGGAACTTGCAGAAGATTCATGTATTACAATCCACAATCTCACTTCACAACAGTGGATATGGAAGGCTTCTACGCTACGGAATTTCCAGAATTCCCACAGTTGGACCAGTTGAACGAACGGAATAATGGTGAACTACATGTTGGGATGGTCTTCAGGACTAAAAAACTTGCGGAGGCAACCATCAAGCATTACAACTTACGCAACTCAGTTACGTTCACTGTGCGGAAAACTGAAGCAGACAAATATATTGCTGAATGCCCTCAGAAGTCCTCCGAATGTAATTGGAGGGTCCGTGTATCATGTCTGAAGAGGAAGAACAACCTATGACAAATAACAAGATACGAAGGACCTCATACATGCTCTGTAGGAAGCCTGAATCAAGATCATCCTAACTTGGATGTGCACGTGCTCTCTCATCATATCCTTCCACCCGTGAAAGCAAATCCACATGTATCTGTGCCAATATGTATAGCATCGATAAAAAATCATTTCACGTACACTGTTAAATATTATAAGGCGTGGTATGCAAGATATCGTGTCATCCAACAATTGTATGGGCAGTGGGAGGAATCCTACAATGAGTTGCGAACGTGATTGAACTGTATGCAGAAATACAACCCAGGAACTGTTGTGGAACTTGAGACAGTTCCAAGATACAAAATTGATCGTGGCATACCTGGGGAGCGTGAATTTTTCCGCCTATTTTGGACATTTCGACAATACGTTAAAGCATTCCGCCACTGCAAGCCGATGTTGTAGATCGACGACACATTCATGTACAGAAGATACACCAAGATCTTACTAGTGGCAGTTGCACAAAACGACAACAGAAAATGCATTCTGGTAGCGTTCGCCATCGTTAAAAAGAATGATATCCCTTCGTGGATGTTTTTTCTTACCAACCTGCGCACCCATGTCTTACCCCGGATCCTACGGGCAAAAGAAGACGACATATGTATTATTTCAGACAGAGGCGCAGGGATCTGGGGATCGATCAAATGTTTGGGATCGTCTTGGACACCTCCGTATATTCATCATCGGTACTGTCTGCAACACATTGCTCCAAATTACTATCAGAGGTATAAGAATAATGATGAGCGTATAATGGTTCTTCGCATGGGTACGCCTTTCACTCTCAAAATTATTAATTAACTTGCCTTTTATTATTAATTCTCGTTAATTATTCTGTATTTTTTAAATAGGCAACGCACACCGAGTAGAGCTGGTTGAGGAGCTTCTAGAAGAGTTGAAAGTTAGAAATCAATGTGGATATAACTATCTTCTTGATATCCCGAAGGAGAAATGGTTGTGATGTTATGACGGGGGTCGTTGATATGGTCACATGACGACGAACTTGGCTGAGGCGATCAATTCGTCTCTGAAGGGAACGCGTCATTTACCTATCACATCTGTTGTGAAGGCAACATATCATCGACTAGCTACCCTTTTTACAACCCTCGGAAAACAAGCTACGAACTGGATGGCAAGTGGCCACAGGTTCCATCCAGATCTTCAGTAAAAATTTCATATATATCGTGCGCAACCAAACGCGAAGGGTGTCACATGCTTTTCTTGTCACCAACATCGCTTTACGGTTACTGAATTTTCATGGCCGCTAGAAGAAATTATGCACCACAATTACGTTGTTAATCTACAATAGCGAACATGCGATTGCTGAGTCTTCCAGACATTCAAGTACTCGTGTGCGCACGCTTTCGCTGCATGTGCATCCGTTCATTTCGACGCAATGACACTTGTTAATTCTTTATACATACTTGAAAATATTTTCAAGGTATACCGATCTAAGTTTCCTCCAATAAAAAATAAACGTCATCGTGATGTGGTTGAAAATGAACCTAAGATACGGCCAAATGAATCCATGCGACGCAACAAAAAAGGTCACCCAAAGTCAAGTAGGATTCATTGTGCCGGGGATATGGTTCCTCGAGAACGGACCGGCCAACCTAAGTTGTGTGGAAATTGTAGGAACCCTGGACACAACATCAGAAAATGTCCTTCTAGAACCCTCCTCAAATCGATTAATTGTAGTTGTAACACTAATGTTTTAATCCTAAATAACATTATCAACCTCCGAAGCTACATTTTCTAGGCACTATTGTAAATATGTGTTATCGTACTACCACGCGAAAGTTAAATAACAAAAAAAACCACGACTATACACTAGAACAACAAAATCGACTAAAACATTAATATCGACTCATGTTTCATTTTCTTAATGGAAAGGAATATACTAAGATAACATTTTTCACACAATTTCTACACCCTTTAGGAAGCCTTATACGCGCCAGTTTCTGCACCATTGTAAACATGTGTTCCTGTACTATGACATGAAAGTTAAATAACAAAAGAAAAACCCGCGAAATTACCACAAAATTAACTCAAAAATGAGTATCGACCCATATTTTCATCTTCTTCATGCAAAGAAACATGGAAAGGTAGCGTTTTTAACGCGATTTATACATCGTTTCAGATGCTTTATATACGCCGATTTTTACACCATTTTCAAGAGATGCATCACTACTATGACTTAAAAGATCAAAACCATAAAAAATTATCCCTCAAGACCATAAAAATTAACCATAAACAACCTTATCGACCTATGTTTCTATTTTCTTCATGCAAAGAAACATGACAATGTAGCGTTTTTAACGTGATTTATACACTGTTTTTGACGACTTACATACGCCGATTTTTACACCATTTTGTAAAGAAACATCACTACTATGAGGTAAAAGATCAAAATCATGAAAAATTATCCCCAAGATCATGTAAATTAATCATAAACAACCCTATCAAAAATAATTTAAACAACATAATTAAACAAAAGTCGCGTTCTGCAGAACGCGACTTCCGCATACTACTCGATTAATTCGCGATGAGTTATTTAAAATTCTCGTGGAAGTCGCGTCCCATAGACTGCAACTTCAATTGATTTTTTTAAAATATATTAACCAGATAATATAATCCACATTGGACTTAAGTCGCCCCTGTAAAACGTAATTTTAGATATCAAATCTTGCAAAACACGATTTACCTTGACGTGGGCCAAATAGAGAGTACTTTTCTAAATATTCTTCAAAGGGGTATTTTCCAGTTAAATTCCCAAAAGGGAATATCTAACCAAAATACCCCTTAACAAAATGACACGTGGTGAAAAAATAATTTATATAACCTTATAAAATTATTTTTTGATAGATGCAACATTATTTCAAGTCTAATATATTTGTCTATATAACACAATCATGTAGATTTATTACGTCATTTCAAAATATTTACTATAAATTAACTAACAATTTTTATCTAAAAAGATCATTTTGACCCAAAATAAAATATTAGAAGTTAAATTGATTTGAAAAAAAATAAGAATTAAAATGACAATTCAATCAAACGTTAGAGATATTTTTTAATATTATACCTTTAAAATTATATCTAAACATATTCATATTCTGAATATATTCCTATTATTAATAGGATAATACTTTGAAACGATAACCTCTAATTATATACTATAGATTATTCAGATATGAATTATCAATCGCACCTAATATGGTTTTGATTTATTATATATATCGTTTAATCTAAATAGACTTCAAAATTAGATAATGGTGATATAAAAGCATGCAATTCAAGTAGAACAAAACATTTGACACAAAGTTCTTAAACTTTACTAAACGAACAAATATCATACCGAAAAGCAAAAACTAACGATCAAGATCGATCAACCATTCACTCGTCCTCTTGGCTGCGCAGCCTAGCCAATTTGTTGGTTACAACAACATCCAACTGTGCTGCGCGCTCAACAATTTCCTTCCTCTTCTTTGTCGAAACGTCATGGGCTATCTCGGCACAGTATGTCCTGATAATGCATATCAACAATCAGAAAATGTTACTCGACAAAATGCAGTGGTAAGTTACACGTCATACCTGTTGTGCATCATGAGAAGCTCAAGCTCTTGAACATTGTGCACTACAAACTTCTTGAACCCATTGGGAAGATAGTGGCGAGTCTTCTTGTCTGAGCCATAACCGATATTTGGCATCAGAGTGCATCCCTTGAACTTCCTTCTAACACGGGAGTCAATACCCTTGGGCCTTCGCCAGCTTTCCTGCCAAAACAAAAAAAAACTTCTTGAAATTATCACAAGAGAGACTTTTTTTAATCTAATCGAGACATCAACCAGCCATGATGATTCAAATATTGTCGTATACAAACATCAAGACCATGAAACTGAAACGAATAACATAAAATATGCTCCCTAATATAATGCAGCTATTACGGAGAAGAAATAATCAGAGACTCCGATAGATATACAGACTATTATAAGGTTGCATAAGCATGGGTTCTTCAACTATTTGTCGGGTAGAAACCTTTGTATAACACTAGAAAAAATGATTTCAGCCATTTGTGGATCCTTCACTTCCTGATTTGTGCAACTTTTTCACAGGGGTGGCGAATAAAATACCTATTCTACTTGGAAACAAGATGAAATGTAATGTGGGACAAACATGAAAAAACAAACAAAACTTTATACGAGACTAGCGCGATTTAAAACCCTGCTTAATTGCTAACTCTTAAATCACAAAATTGAAGTTACATTATCACGAATACTTAATTACTCTGAAATCAAAGATTATACACAAGGCAAAGCCAATAAGAAAGCAGGTTAAAAGAAACCTTGACGGAGATCTTGCGGTCACTTTGAGGCCTCTTGAACTTCTTGACACGCTTCTTCACAATATTCTTGGACAGAAGAGGGACTGCCATTTTCCCTAAAAAATTACAAAACAAAGCCCAACCACGATACCGCAATTAGGTTAAGATTCGGGCAAATTACATCGAAAACGATTTTAATGAAAGAATCTAACAGAAATGCGTAAAATTACAGAGATTTAAAAGAGTTACCTTGTGGAAACAATCGCCGCCGCTTGTGGAAGCCCTGAAGCGGAAGTGGAGGGAGTTAGGGTTTCAAACGGGAATTTAGAGTTATATATTGGGAGGAGGAAGATGGATCTAGTGTTTGGGTTACAGAGTAGAGCTGTTTGTTCTCATTTTTAAGTCCACCCAATATTTTATTGGGTTCTATCAAAGCCCGTTGGACCTTAAAAATGAAGTCGTACATGGTATCTCTTGACACGTTTTAAAGTTTTTTAGAAATTGGATTATATTCGGTGGTGAAAGAATTACAAATGAATCACACCGTAAACAATGAAAGTTCAGTGTAAAATAAACAATACAAAAAAATTTAACGGTGTGAAAGACGTTAAAAAACTTAAACCTAACACCTTTAAAAGAAACTTCTGAAATTAAATCCAGAAAGCTATTACTTTGCCTTGGATGCTCTTTGAAAACAACATAGTTCTTTCGCTATTCGTTCTTGGCATACCAGCACAGCCAATAGAAGAGAATCATAACATGAAGTGTTCGGCCTTCCTTCAGTGACAAAAAAGTTTTGATGATACCCGTCACCCAAACTCTAAACTATTAATAGATAGACTAAAACTGTCATAAAAGCAGACAAAGGAACTGTCATACAAACAGACAAAAGAACTGTCATAGAGGCAGACGAAAAAACTGCCAAAGAAGCATATGTGGTAGAAACCTGTCAAAATAAAAAAAAAAACAAAAAAAAACATGAAACTAAAAAATTCATCCGGCAACAATGAAACTTATTTATATATATAACCAGTAAAACGGCCAACGACTGCCGTCGGCGAAAGGAAAAGAACAAAGATAAACTTTAAAATTTAAAAATTAAAAATTTTATAACCGCTTCAGAGAAAATAGAAGAGGGAAAAAAACACATTTTAAAGTTAAATCAAAGTTTAATTTTTGATTAATTATTTTATTTATTTATTTTTATTTTGCTCTTATATTAGTTCTTTCATATTAATAAGTTTTCACGCTCACTTCATATGTATCGTACTTAAATTGTAAAAAAAAAATTATCAATACCGTTGTGTTTATTGGTATATTAGTATTGATGGCGATTATATTTCACTACCGACAATGATGTATGGCGATTATATTTTCTTGAGTTATTTGTTTGAATTATTTAACATTAACTTGTATTATTTAATTTTATGGAATGGATGAATTATATTTAAAAGATAATTTGATCTGAACGAAGTCTTAGATTATATTGTAACATGATATATTTATGTTATAAATTTGTTTGTGTGTACTTTCTAATGTTTGATCTTGGTTTTAGTTATGTAATGTACTAATAGTAATTATAATTATGTTTATATATTGCACCGATTGATTACAATTGTGATTTCAATGGATATATAATTGTAACTTCAAAAAATTTAAAAATGATAAGAAGAAGAAGAAAATGAAAGTTTAACGAGTGAATAATTTTTAAACAAGTATTTTTTTTCAAAAAAAAATAGAATGTATTTTTAAGTTTTTATTACAAATAATTATATTCTTGAAAAGTATTTTAAAAATATAAAAAATTGTTAATGTTTATTTTTAGTGATAGTTAGTTATTAATGTAGGTAAAAATAAATAAATGCCCTTGACTTTAATTAAATTTTGACTTACTTTTATTTTACTTTTGAGTTGATGCTATCTTTTTTTAGTTTAACCACTCATATCTAACTTATTGACCAACTAATTCAGGTCGAATTTTATGAAGGTCTAATATAAGGGTGATCATTCCAATCCAGTTTTTTCATTCGCAACACCAGAATTTAAACTTATGATATTGTTTAAGTGACTTAACGTCTCATCCAGTAAGACTAATTGATTGTTAGTAAGTTAAAATTATCTTGTTAAACGATATCAAACTGAATGAAAAGTTCTGTAATAAAAATTATTTATATGCCAAACAATAACAACATGTCATTAAATTTAATTAGTCAATGATTATTGAACATATTTGATAATATGTGAATAATCTCTAAAGCAAATGGTTAAAGTTTTTAGTTGACATCTTTTTCTCTCCCTAAGTTGTGGGTTCTTAATTCATTATGAGAAAATTCTTCCTTCCCTACGTCGAAATCGTTCAAAAAAAACATATTCAATAGTATTAATTTTTATTTAATTTTATCAAAAAAAATATTAAATAATGACTCACTTAAAAATTAGTCTTCCTATAGAATTTCTAGATTGAAAGGTACGTGAGCAACTCTTTAGTATTTAACCTTTAGAATTTTTTTTTTTAAAATCCAATTAAATAACATACAATTGACCCGAAAACGATCTTTTTGCTGGTCAAATGATGAGTAGGTGCATTGAACTTCACATGTACATAGATGGCATCCAAAATCCATTACCAAGATTTTGTTACCATCTTCAAAAGGCGAATATGGGAAAGGAATTTTCAGATCTCTAATCAAATTCGATTCAATTTTTCTAGAATAGTTTCAATGTGATTATAAGGTAGTATCTGTTCATACAAATTTTTAATCATTTGACAATACGCATACATCTTGTAGACAAAACGATCCGAGCTCGTATCTCCTAGGATGTACATCATCTGCTTTTTTAATAGGACACTTGTTGGGTTCAATTTTTTATTAGTAAATGAATAATAAGGTGGGTAAGTTTGGGTTTGAATTTAAATCTAATTTATACAAACTATATTAATATTAAAATTCAGATACATTTATTAGCGTTTATTCATATTTACCTAACTAATAAATTAAGAAAAACGACAGCACACAGTAATATTAAAATACATAACTTTCATTTTGGAACTCCATTGGGATATTTGGTTCGGAATTCTCGAATTCAATCCTCTTTTTTACCTACTGCTTTTTTTAATTCACATTGTATTATTTATTTATTTATAAAACTCGAATTTAAAACGCAATCGATTCCTTACAATTTAGTATAAGAAACGTTTACATATACCCAATTTTCACGTTTAAAAATGAAGAAAACAACAAATTTTGTTATGCAAATACTTGCGTTGAAATGCAGAAGAGTCCTGAAAATCCTCTCTACTCCAAAAAACATTAATTACAACCTTGATGTTTAAGCACAAGTGTAAGCCATACCCAAATTACCTACATGCATATGTATATACAAGGCAAGTTCATTTCTTTCTGTTTAAGCACCGACATTAGGTTTGTCACGTCATTTCAAGTTATAAATCGTCAGTTGACTAACAATTTTTATTTTAGGGTACCGGTTTGGCTCATAATGAAATACAGAGGGTTAAATTACTTCCGAAAAAAGAATAAGGACTAAAATGATTATTCAGTTAATCGTGCCGGTGGCTATAAATCCATGTAATTCTTCACTCAGCTGCTTCCTTCAACCTTTCTCCATTTCCACAAAAAAGGGTTTTCATCTCTGCTTAAGAAAGTCTCCCTCCATACATGGTAAGCTCGAAAACAAAATAATAAACGTTAGAACTTTATGCGACGCTTTTTTTGTTGTTGCTTTTTTCTTTCATGAGATATGTATGATATTAATGTTTGATTTGGTTCATTGTATTTGGAGAGGAATTCACTTTAGTTCTTTGATGCCAACAGGCTGAAGAAATGGTGATCGGAAACGGAGAGTTCGAGGATTGGCGAGGGTCGAAGGCGGATCCGGTGAGGCATGGCGGTGGTGCAGCTGCAAGCATTGACTGTGGTAAGTTTTTTTTTTTATTTAAAAAAGTTAATTTGATTCATTTAGGTTAATAATTCGTGTCTAAATTGTTATGGGTGACGTTTGGAGTCAGTGACGGAACTATGTGGGATGGGTACTCCAAGATTTTTTTTTAATTTTATTTTTCTATATAAATTTTTATACTAATTTATTTATTTTTGAATTTATCCCGGCTACAAACATAAATTTTGCTACCAACTTTAAATCCTGATTCCGTCCGAGCTTGTAGTGGTTGAGGTATTAGAGAACATGGTGTTTTTATCCAACGCCACAAACTTCGTCGCCTATTTTCTCAAGTCAATGCATTACTCCGCCGCGGAATCTGCAAACATGGTCACTAATTTCATGGGGACCTCCTTTTTGCTGACAATACTTGGAGGTTTCGTCGCTGATTCTTTCCTCACAAGATTCAAGACTTTCATCATCTTTTGCACTCTCGAGCTATTGGTATATAATATATTATATACTTTCGCTTAACTTTATGTTAATGTTTTCATTTTGGTGACCAAATTGAACTAAAACCCGAAATTATTTCCGATTCAGGGACTCATCCTGCTGACGATTCAAGCTCAGAATAGCCGGTTGTTGCCGGATATAAACAGCAAGCCTTCGAAGACTCAGGAGGCTATCCTTTACACCGGACTTTACGCGATTGCGGCCGGTGTTGGTGGCGTTAAGGCTGCCTTGCCTGCTCATGGGGCTGATCAGCTTAACCACAGCAACCAGCGTCTTATCTCTTCTTTCTTCAATTGGTTCTTCTTTTCACTATGTTTAGGTGGCCTCATTGCCTCCACTGTCATGATCTGGATCGAAGAAAACTTGGGTTGGAATTGGAGTTTCAAGATTTCCGTGGCGACACTAAGTGTAGCACTCTGCATTTTCGCAACGGGGTTCCCGATTTATCGATACAAACGTCCCGGCGGAAGTCCATTGACAAGAATTTATAAGGTAAAACAACAACTTATGGTTCTAGTTTTGTTGGTATTAGTATGGTAACAAAGGCTTAATGGCTCTAATTTTGGTTCTTGTTTATAAAGGTGTTCGCCTCGGCTATCGGAAACCGGAAAATGTCGCTTCCCGAGGCAGAGTGTACTCAAATTTATGGTGAAAAGAGAAACCAAGATAAGCTCAGGTTCCTAAACAAAGCATTAATCGGCGACTCTGTTACGGCCACCGATGTCGAAGAAACGAAGACATTCCTAGGCCTGCTCCCCATCTTTGCAAGCACCATTATGATGAACTGCTGCCTAGCTCAATTGATGACATTCTCAGTGCAACAAGGGAACATTATGGATAGATCACTCGACAATTTCAACATCCCAACTCAGTCCTTATCAGTGTTCCCCTTGTTCATCATGTTAGCTTCCATACCGGTATACGAATATTTCGTACGCTTGTTCCGATTAAAGAACAACAACCATCCTAGAATGCTCAACATGTTCCAACCACTGCGACGGATCGGCCTAGGGCTGGCTCTTGCATCGGGGTCGATGGCTGCCGCTGCTATAGTCGAGGCTAAGAGGCGTGAGGCGGCGCATAATGCTGTTATCTTATCTGTTTTCTGGCTTGGATGGCAATACTTACTACTCGGCGTATCGGATATGTTGACGCTCGGAGGAATGCTTGAATTCTTCTACTCGGAGGCTCCGGATAGCATGCGGAGTATGAGCACTGCATTGTCTTGGTGCTCGACGTCGATGGGGTACTTCGTCAGCTCGGTGCTGGTAACTATATGCAACTCGGTGAGCGGACATTTTGGGAAAGAATGGCTGGGAGGGAAGGATCTGAATCTTACACGTTTGGATCTGTTTTACACCCTCCTTTGCATCCTTAACTTCATCAATTTGTTGAACTACATTTTCTGGGCTAGAAGGTACTAAAAATATTTCAGAAAAAAAAACATAGATATAGTTTAAACTATGCTTATTAGGTGTTGTTGTAAAGCTTCATGCTGCAGTTTGTCATGGCCGCGATTTAAATCTAGCCCGTGACAATTGTTGTTCTAAAACTATATATTTGGCACAGTTGAACGAATAGAATTATATTAAACGAAAACGTTAACATAAAGTAAACTGCATTTTTTTAATTGGAATCCGCTAATTTTATTAAACGAAAATATATCCGAAATTACAGTGAAAGTTCACAACTTAGTAAACAAAATACTTAATCCAGAATAATCCTAGTAAACAAAACTAACATCTCAAGACCAAAGAGTGTCATACAAGGAAAAGGTAAAAACCTAATCCAAAGACTCGAAACAAAAGATGGACACAAACATCACCAAGGATCGACGATGAAAGGTAAAACCATCAACAAAAAAATATAAAAATACATATTACAATGAGGTACGTTGACAACAAGGTCATTACCACAACTCAATCGCGAATAAGGAACGGTGAATGTAATCGCGTATCCAAATCCAGTTCGAAGGTCTGAGACAGGGAGATCAACAACATAATGAAAAGAACACAATCTTGATCAATCGTGACGTCGTCAGATCCAACCCTAATAGAAAATTAAAATAAAAAAACGTGCTAAAAAGCAGAGTAAAACATATTAAAAGGTAGAATAAATCGTGCCACTATAACATAATAATTTATTAAAAAATAAAAATAAAACAAACGAAACAATTAATTTCGGTAGTCGATGAACAATATTAAAATCAGTGTAACCGTTTACGTTTAAGGGAAGCTTCTATAATTAAGAGAAAAAGTTTAGGTAAAAGTGAGCGGCGCTTCTAAAACTTGTTCACAATTCCATTTAATTTTTAAAATTGAACATGATGTACTACGCAAAATAAATGTACTCAAATAGATTATTTACAAAATGTACAATAACAACGGTTCCAATTGAATTAATATCAAGATCACAAACTTTTCATTTTTACTAATAAACTTGGGATCCGGGCCCTGGTGACAAAGGTTGATGTTCATCATCCCTTGGGACCCAGGTTCGAGCATCAGTAATATATGTTGTGTGTGTCGTCTTTAGAAATACTAAAAAACTTGAACAGATGCTACTCTTGCATCACACCAGCATATTTAAAAAAAAACTAATAAACTTGGTATAAAATTGCAAATAAAAATTTAAAAAGTACAATTTGGGTCTAATCAAGCTTAAAATTTTAGGTCCGATCCAAACGTAGTTATTTTGTTTATTATTCTATTCGAATGTAAAATAATATTTATATTTATATTTAATTTTAAATTTTAATAATTTTAAATTTTAAAATTCAATGTGGACGGTGCTGTGAGCTTAGCTACGGCTGGTTGTCGAGGTGTTATGCGAGAAGAAAGTGAGATTCTCAAGGCTTTGTTTTCAGGTCTGACTCCAAGCTTAGGTTCTACTTTGTTTTGGCATTTGGTTTCTTTTCTGATTTGGTTGTTCGGTGCTGGTTGTTTCTTCTCATATTTGTATTTTTTTCTTCATTTAGATTTAAAGAGATTTTTAACGAGACACATAAGTTGGTTCGGCTTTTATATTAATAAAATTATATTTGTCGAGCAAAAAAAATGCAAACTAAGATTAATACTAACTTTGCTCATTTTCAAAACATCTTTTTATTCAAGTATTTTTTTTATTAAATAGAGATTATATTCTCATATCGAAATTTGAATCTATATAAGATCAAGTAATATCAATATACTTGGCCAATAAGTGAATCTCTTTTATCAGAGTATTATCTTCAACTCCAGTAATTTTGTCTAAAACTTCCACAACATCGAACAAAACTTTGAAGTCCATACATGAGTGGATAGGTAAACCTTCAAATAGATAAATTTAGAATGGTTTAATAGGAATAAAATCACTTTAATGAATAAATAAAATAGAGACATGATTCTTTTAAAGTATGTAATTTTATTTAATTTTATATATTATTTTATATTATTAAATATTAATTTTGAATTATTTGATAAGTGTAAATTGTTGACTAAAATTCAAAATTAAAAACGAAAAAAATCTTTAAGAGAGACAAATGTGAATAATATCAACCACAAATTTTTATGTATTTAATAGTCCAAAATTAATAAAAAAAACTTTTTTTAATTTTTACACCGAAAATATTGATCTCGACTATACATACATGTATATAGTGAGTTTGTAAGGAAATTAAACTACTGAGATCCTTTTCTATATTTGACGATAATCACAAGAATTTTATACTATTTAATTGCTACGTATAAATCCACGAAAGATTTTCCTACCATTTTTAATGCACCTTCGAAGATTATGTTTTATATGGTAATATCTCCATTTAAATCTTTAAAATTTTGAAAATTATTTATAAATGTGTCTTTATTATAAAAGAAAAATAATTACAAATATCCGGTAACAATAATTAAGATTATGGCTCTGTTTGATAAATAGATGTTTGAGCTAAAATTAGATGCTTGTGCTAAATTTAGAGGTTTGGCCGGTCAAATCCGCTAATTTGAATGTTTGGTGAATAACTTATTGAAGTGATACCTCTAATTTTGAAAAAAAAAACTAATAAAGACTAATATGAGCTTTTTGAAATTAGAGGTTTTGACATTAAAGTTATAAAGATCCTTTTACCCTTAATAATCATAAAAAAAAACTTCAAATAACCTAAACTTAACATTTTCTATTTTAATTATTCACCCTCACGTATTTACATTGTGACATTTGTAAATTAATACTTATTTTTTTTCTTTTTATTCTCACACATTTATATTTGTATTTAAATTTAATAATTAATTAAATTATATTAAAAATAATTATATAAATAATAAATTAATATATAGATCCTTAAAATATGCTTAGTAATGTTATATTAAAAAAATTAGTTTGCACGATGTAATTAATATTAATAGATACAAAATATTGATAACTAATAAACTATTCGAACAAGTATTGAATATAATCATACCTCTATATGTCATTTTGCTTGTTTAAATAATCAAATAACTATCAGCTATCAGTTAATTTTACCAAATACCTTTATACAATCAGCTAATACAATTAGCTAGTTAAATCAACTAATGCAATTAGCTATCAGCTATCAACTAATATAATCTGCTATCAGTTATCCGCTAATTGTCAAACAGAGCTTATATAATTTATATTTAATGGAAAAGTAGTTAATTTTTTTTTTTGAAATTGGTAAAAATATGATAAGTAATTCATCCTTGACACTGCATCCTTTTAAGGATTTTCAGGTAATGTTCATTTCGTGGAAAGTTCTATAAAGTTTAAATGCGTTGTTTACAAAGTGTGTATTATAAAAAGGTTAATAATATATACAAATAAATATTATTTTGTATTATCAAATGGTTAAATATATTATATATATTATTGGAAAAAAAACTATATATAAGTAAAGTTAAATGCCAAGGCAAGGTATATATAATGTGTCCACTTTTTGACTAATTAGGTTCCAATATTCTTTGACTTTTCTATTAAGGAAGTTGTCGTTTAAAATCAAGACTTATTAATTTTTTATTAGAAAAGAAGAGTTAGTTAGGTGCCTCGTAATTTTGCTCTTTGGAATATTCTTTGACTTCTCTGGTTTTTGCCAGTTTTACTCTCTCTGGTTTTTGCCAGTTTTCTTTGACTTCTTTCTTCAGCCTTGGTGCATAGCTTTTTTTGGCTCTCTTTTGTCTTCATCACGTTTTCTTGTTTCAAAGGCAACGATTTCTGATGGGATTGTTGTAGAAGTTGACCCGGCTCCGGATGATAGTCGGATCTCCTTTGATTTTTGCTTTGTGGGATCCTTCTTGACATCGAGTATGATTAATTTTCAGGCGATGAGGATCACTCTTGCGAATCTCTGGCATCCGATTGGAGGCATTGCAATATCAGATCTGGGCTCTAGTCGTTTTCTGTTCCGGCTTTTTAATGCGGTTGATGTTGAGAGGATTGAGATGGATGGTCCGTGGTATTTTAACTCCCACCTCCTGGTTCTTCACAAACTGCAGGCTGGTGAGGAACCGCTGAATGTAACGCTACAGTTTGTTGATTTTTATGTTCTAGTACATGATCTGCCTCATGGCTATATTAAAGAATCAGTAGCGAAGCAATTGGGTAATTATCTGGGTGTTTTTCTTGAGTATGATGCTAGAGCAGTTTCGCTGGGTATTCGGGGTACGATGAGAATTCGCGTAAGGATGGATGTGCTTATTCCACTCAAACGCCGGAAGAAGATGCTGCTTCCTAATGGGCAAAGTGGTTATGTAACCTTCCAGTATGAAAAACTCAAGCTTTTTTGTTATCGCTGCGGAAGATTGGGACACGGTGAAGGCTATTGCCCTCTTCGTATCCTCCAGGATCAGCAGGAGGTTGTGTTTCAGTGGGATGCATCGCTAAAAGCACCACCGTTTCGTCGAATTCAACAGACTAGCCCGTGGCTCCGTGACGAAGATGGTGGCCGGCGATTGGAAGATAGGATCCGTTTTGGAGTTACTGCAGGGGCGGAAAATCAGCCTCCAATTGATCCTAATATTAGGCCACAATCCAATCCACGATTTAACACAGCGGTTACAAATGTCAGAGGTAGATATGGCCAGATTAACGCTGTTGGAGGCATATCTGTTTTAGATAATAATCCTGGAATTGGGCCTGGTGGATCTTCTGTGGGACATGGGCCTGATGCTATGAGGCCGATTGGATTGGTACAATCAGTCGCAACTTCTATGGATTTAAGTGAGGAGGGTATTGTAATAGCTAATTCTGATGGGCTTAAACGACTTCGACAAGACTCTATAGTTTCTGGGATTCGGGATTCTCATGAGTCATCACCTTCACAAGCGGCAGGCCTGGGAGCCCAGGCTGGCCGAGCCCAATGAAACTCCTGGGATGGAATGTCCGAGGCTTAGGGAAGCCTCGGGCGCGTAGGCGTCTCCATGCAACTTTAAGAGATGCCAAACCTTCAGTTATTTTTCTTATGGAAACTAAATTGCAATCAAATGATATGGCACACGCCCGTCGGCGTTGGGGTTTTTTATCCGGTTTTGATGTGAGCTCTAGAGGCCGTAGTGGAGGTCTTTGTCTTGCTTGGAAGGATGGATGTGATGTTGTGTTACGTTCTTTCTCGAATAATCATATTGATATTTTGATATCGAAAGATATTGATGGTCATTGCTGGAGATTTACGGGATTTTATGGAGCCCCCGAAGAAAGTTTACGTGAAAACTAATGGAATTTACTCCGTTCGCTAGACAACTGTCCTAATGTACCTTGGGTTGTTCTTGGTGACTTTAACGAGATTTTGATTTCAACAGAAAAGGTGGGAGGTCGTTTGCGTAACCCACGGCAAATGAATGCATTTCAGGATGCTTTGAATGACTGTTTGCTCTCGGATCTGGGATATAAAGGGAGATGGTATACGTGGGAGAAAGGGAAGTTCTCGGATACAAATATTAGGGAACGATTGGATATGGGAGTGGGTAACTCTCTTTGGTGGTCCACGTTTCCTAATTACCAACTTTTACATTGTGTTGACTCCCTCTCCGATCATTGTCCGTTACTTCTGGACATGGGTGCCACTTAGATTGGTTACCGGCATTCCCATTTCAAGTTCGAAGCATCTTGGTTGGCTGAAGATAGCTGTGAGATTGAGGTCCGGAAGCTGTGGTCTGTTTCGTCTGGTTCTCTCCTTGAACGTCTAGCTGAAGTCAGTAAGGGCTTGGAATGTTGGTTTCGAAGACTTCAGTGTTCGAGAAAGGTTTCCACAAAGGCTCTTAAAAAACGGCTTAAAGAGTTAGCCGATCAAACACCAACTGATGACGTTTTGGAGCAGATTATAGAGGCTCGCCTTGCTCTGAATTTGGAAATTGATAAATCTGAAGTATACTGGGAGCAAAGAGCCCGTGCCAATTGGTTGAGACATGGAGATCAAAACAATTCTTTCTTCCACCGATTTGCATCCCAACGCAAGCGCACTAACAAAATTTCAGCTTTACACACAAGTACAGGTGTGCGGATGGAGGAAATTGGGGATATGCATACTGTTGCGAATCAATATTTTCATGATATTTTCACCTCCAGTAACCCTGTTTTTAACAGTCAGATTTTTGACGGAATACGACCCTGTATATCGGATGAGATTAATGCTTCCTTGGCTGCCCCCTTTTCCAAGGATGAGGTGTATTCTGCGCTTCAATCCATGGGGCCCCTCAAAACAGCTGGTGCGGATGGCCTGGGGGCGATTTTTTACTAGAGATTCTGGCATGTTGTAGGGGATTCGGTAGCTGATTTCTGCATTGGTCTCTTGACTGGAGTCTATGATATGCAGTCGGTTAATCGTACACATATTGTACTTATTCCAAAAACCAGTGATCCGAGTAATATGACTCATTATAGACCAATCAGTCTTTGCAATGTTATCTTCAAGATTGCATCCAAAATGCTGGCTAACCGTCTCCAAATGTATCTAGATGTTTGTATTGACGAATGTCAGAGCGCGTTCATTCCGGGCCGGGCAATCACGGACAACATAATGGTCGCCTATGAGGTCTTACATTCTTTCCAGAATAATCGGGCAGGAAGAGATGGTCATTTTGCCTTAAAACTCGATATGAGTAAAGCATATGACATAGTTGAATGGGGCTTTGTTTTGGCAGTTATGAAAAGGATGGGGTTCGCGGATTCATGGCTATCTTTGATGGAACGGTGTATGTCATCAGTTTCATATTCTGTGGTGATTAATGACATGGTTGGTAGCCCTTTCTGTCCTTCAAGAGGGTTGAGGCAAGGGGATCCTCTAAGCCCCTACCTCTTTCTTTTTTGTACGAAAGGCTTGTCCTCATTGTTGCGCCAAGCATTGAACACTGGAGATTTGAGTGGCTTTAGGTTGAACAGGTATGCCCCGACTGTATCACATTTACTCTTTGCGGACGATTGCCTAGTTTTTGGTAAAGCTTCGGTGAATAGTGCAGTCCATCTAAAGAATATTTTGAATATGTATGCTGAGAATTCTGGACAGATTGTTAATTTCGACAAGTCTGGATTATTCTTTTCTACAAATGTCAGTGATGAGACTCGGTCTAGAGTTGTACAAATTTTTGGGGTAAGCCAAACTTCCAGTGTGGAAAAGTACTTGGGATTGTGTAACGCCCCGGTTTTGGGCTTGGAAGTTTTGGGCGTTGACCGGTTTGGTCAAAGTGCTGTTCGAATCTTAAGAGGTAAAATTAGGAAAGCCTAGTTCGGGTTGCATTAAAAATATGGAAAAATGTTCTAAAATCATCTTTTAATATAATTAAGTGAACTGTGAAATCAATTTTGAAAAATGGGTTTTGGAAGTATGACATTTTGGCTAGTGACCAAAATGTAATTTTCGAAAGTTTGGTTACTATTTTATAAAGGGTTGAAACTTTGAATCTTTAAGGGGCTATTAATCCAAAGATGATTTCTCCAGATTTTTCTAAGATATTTTAAGTCTAAAATCTGATTTTAAAGGTTATTAAAATTGGAGGGAAGCTATTTTGACAATTTTCTCAACTAACTTCCAATTTTCTTCTCTCTTTTTTCTCTCAAACCAAACACTATTTTTTCCAGAGAATTGGATCTGATTTCTTCACCTAAATCCCTCCATTCAACTCTCATTTGATTCCTAATCAACATATCTTCAAAACCTCTTCAATTGCTTCTTGATTCTTCAAGGATTTTCATTCCAAAAAGTGGAGAAACACAAGTTTGGAGGTAAGAACGTCCTTCTCCTCTAAACTATCAGTTCTTTACTGAAATTCCCAAGTTCTCAACTCTTAATTGATGTTTAATTAAAGGCTTTTGAGTTTGGAATTGTATCTTGGCTTAAAATGCAAGATTTGATGATTTTTCATGATTTTCGTTAGATCTGATTAATCTATGATTTGAGATGTGTTTTTGATGTTAAATGAACTCTAAATTGATAAGGAAATGAGTTTTGATTGATGCAATCCCGGATAGGTTGAGTTTCCTAAGTTTAGCTTATGTTTCTTGGATGTTTTTGTGGTGATCTTTTGGATCTGTTGTTGCTGGAGGTATAAGGATGTTAATAGGTTGTTTTTAGATGTTATATGGTGTTGATGGATGTTAGGTTTTGCTGGTTTATGGCTGGGCTTTGTTAAGAAGTGGTTTTGGTGCAATTTCGGTTGTGTTTGGTGGCCGAAATTGGTGTACGAATGAGAGCAGCGAGTTTGAGTGCTTTCATTGAAGCTTTTGATGCTTGATGATGCATTAAACCTCTGCTTTAATGTGTTTAATCAGGGGAGGCATCTTTGGATCCAAGAGTTGTTGATCCGGAAGCTTGAATTCGTGCTTCGGCAAGTGGCGAAGTGGAATCGGTGAGTGAAATTGGGTTTTCGGCTTTGAAACCAATGTCTTGGGAGCTTAGTTTAAGTCTAAACAACTTTGCTAAGCTCGAGTGTAAGTTTTCGGAATTTTTCTCTAGTGGTGGCCATGATTTTGTTGTGATGCGAAATGATAAATTGCATGTTTTACATACTGTTTTGGAAGCATGTTTTAGCATGGTTTTTGCTGATGATGTAAGCCATATGTTGAAGGTAACTCTAGGTAGGAGTTCCTTGCTTTTGTACATTGAAATGATGTGGTTTAATGCTTTTAAATGCATGATGAATATGGCTTGGTTTTATGCTTAAAAACAGTGATGTAAGTGATGAAAATGATGTATATTGGCAAGTGATGTTTTTAAAATGTTAAGGTCACTAAGGTGGTTAAAAGTCCTTGAGTGAGCCTTGTTACTTATGAACATCAAGGTGGTTAAAAGTCCTTGGATGGTTCATGTTGTGGACACTAAGGTGGTTAAAAGTCCTTAGGTGATCCTTTTCTATGGTGTTTAAAAGTCCTTGGGATCAAGGTGTTTAAAAGTCCTTGGGATCAAGGTGTTTAAAAGTCCTTGATGAGATATTTCATGGTGTTTAAAAGTCCATGGCCAAGGTGTTTAAAAGTCCTTGGGATCAAGGTGTTTAAAAGTCCTTGATGTGATACTTCATGGTGTTTAAAAGTCCATGGCCAAGGTGTTTAAAAGTCCTTGGGAAGTTGATGAACTTGTTTTAAGAAATGAAATGTATCACTTGAGCCAATATGACATGTTAAGTATGTAAGAAGCATGAGATGCTTGTTTTGATATATGATATGAAGCATGAGATTGCTTGTTTAAAGTATGCTTTGAGCATGTGCATAGGTTGACTCTAAGCATGATTTATAAATGGTTTTAATTGCATTATTGAATTGTTTTTATTGAGCATGCCTCACTAAGCTTTTGCTTACGCTCTCTACGTTTTCTTAATTCAATAATGCAGAGCATTAGAGTACCTTGAGGGCAGCAAGAAAGGGCAAGCAATCAAGTTCAAGTGAAGCTCAATGTATGAAGGTTTTATAAGTACATTTTAGCTTTTGTGTGATTTGGCAATGGGGGACCAATGTGTATGTTTTGGGAGGTGTTGAAGACTCCCTAAGTATGTTAAATGTTGATGTGTTTGCTGGCTTTTGAGTTGGAACCATATATGCTTGTTTTGGAAGTTTGGAGTTGAATAGCTAGCTTGTGTAGGAAGCATGCCTATAGAATTGGGGCTTTTTGCATATGAAGATGTTTGGTTGAATTGGTGATGCTAATATGTTGTTTATATGTTGAATTGCATGTTGGCAAAGTTTGGTAGCATTTGGAGCATGATTGGTTGTGTAATTGCATGTTTAAAGTTGAGTTTTGGAGTAATCTGGGCAGGGTGTTTCGGAACAGCACCTACCGTTTCGGAACGGGTGCCTTAATCGTGCCCAGGCGTCCGAAACGGGAGGGGCCGTTCCGAAACGGAAAAGCCTCTGCCAGACCCCCGTTTCGAAACATGCTATGCCTGTTTCGGAACGGCCCCGCGTTTCGGAACGGGCTGTCTCCCGTTTCGGAACGGTCGACCGTTGGGGGCTGACATTGGCAGTTATGTGTTTTGGATTGTTTGCGTTTTGGTCCTGAAACTTGTTTGTGCAATTGTATGAGTTTGGGAAGTCCTTTTGAGCTGAAGTTTCATAGGGAAGCATGAAACCTGCTTAATTTCAAGTTGGTAACTTCAATTTGGGTTAAGTCCTTATAATTATCAGAATTTACAATTTGGTCCCTAAAGTTGTAAATTGTTCAATTGGGTCCCTGTTTGATCTCTGATGTTTGTGATCTTTTGGTATGATGTTTGTGTGATCACAATTAGGTCTAAAGTGCATCTAGACAAGATTAAAAAGAAAAAAAAGGGTCGTTAATCAAGGTTGACTTTCGGGTTGACTTTGGTTTTCCCCGTGTGACTTTCTTAATTCGGGTCAACCGTCTAGGCCGGGTTAAGGGGGTTACATTAGGTGGTATCAGAGCTGAGTTCTCGAGTAATTTGGAATGAATGTATGCATGATTGAAGCATGTTTGCCTTGTATGCTTGTTGTTTGAAAGCATGTTCAGTAGTTTGAGGTGTTGATGCAATTGAGTTGTATGTTGTGATGTTGCATGTTGAGGGTACCCATTGCCAAACAAAAGCTAAAGGAAAGATGTTGTTTTGAAATGAAATTGAGCTTGAATACTTGGATTGCTTACCTTGCTGGGCCTGATTTTGTTTTATTTGTGTTGTGATTGCATGGTAAAAGTATGGCACCACGTAGAGAGTTAAGAGGTAATGCGAGAGCTACGGCTCCTAACGAGAATGAGAATGAAGAGCAAACTGGTAGTGCTGTGTTACCCCCTCCTCCGCCTGGTGGTGGTGCTGGAGGTGCGAGAGCTGAAGCTGCAGCTGATGCTGGTGCTGGAGCTGCTGGACCAGAGGTTGGTCAGGGGCAAGCTATGCCTGATATGTCTGTTTTGGTACAAGCTATTGCGGGTGCTTTTCGAGCAGCAGTAGCTGGAGCTCAGGGAGCTGGGCATCAGGGAGATGCTGGAGTCAGATTGCCTTTGGAGATTCTGCGCAGTCTTGGAGGGACTGAGTTTAGAGGTTTATCAGCTGAGAGTTCTGAGGCTTGGCTGGAAAGTACCAAGCGTATCTTGGGTCAGATGAGTTGCACGGATGTGCAAAAGCTGGGCTGTGTTGTGTCCTTGCTGCAGGACGATGCTTATACATGGTGGACGACTACCATTTCTGGTATGGCTGAAGCCGATATTACCTGGACATTCTTTCAGAATGTGTTTAAAAGAAGATATCTGGGAGTGAGATATCTGGATGAGAAAAAGCGGGAATTCATGTCTCTTACCCAAGGGAGCATGAGTGTAGCTGAGTACGAGGTACAGTTTGTACGGCTCAGTCAGTATGCACCGGAGCTGATACCTGATGAGAGGGCTAGGTGCGAGAGGTTTCGTTACGGTCTTGTAACGGATGTTAAGATGTATTTGCTGGCCACCGAGTATGTTGATTTTGATGTGTTGGTGGGCCGAGCTAAGGACGTTGAGATGAACCTGAGTTTGTCTGCTAAGGGTGCTGGCAAGCGAGCTGCTGAGTATAATTCCGGAGGTGGACGGAACAAGAGAGGACGAGATCAGAAGTATCAGTCCTCAGCCAGGAGAGGTGGTGGTGTGCCTGCTAGGGGTGGCGGTGCTAGAGCTGATCCGAGTGCTTGTTGGATCTGTGGTTCCCGTGGTCACTTGAAGCGTGACTGTCCTCGTGCTGAGAGAGTGGCACAAGCTCCTGTTGCAGCTGCCGGTAACGGGTGCTGGAATTGTGGTTCTGCAGACCACATCAGGCGAGATTGTCCGAGGATGGCTGGTGAGCAGGTGCGTGCTCCTGTTGTTGCTGCACCACAGAGAGGTCGTGGGCGCGGCCGTGGTAATTTCCAGAGGAGAGAGGAAGGTGGCCGAGGGGTAGCTCATGTTGTAGCTATTCAGCCTGAAGGTGGAGGCCAAGCGAGGGTGTATGCTCAGAGAGAGGGCAGGAATGATGCAGATGTGATTGCAGGTACCTTTACTTTGCAGTCCTTGTCATTGCTTTCTTTGATTGATTCTGGATCTACGCATTCATATATTCTTCGTGAGCATGCTGAATTGCTTGGTTTGCCTGTTGAGTCTTTGGATGTTGGTGTTCGGGTCACAAGTTCTTTTGGTGAGACTGTTGTGACTCGAAAGTTGTATAGAAGGTGCCCTTTGGTTGTTCAAGAGCATGTCTTTCATGTTGATCTTATGGAATTGCCCTTCTATGGTTTTGATGTGATCCTTGGTATGGATTGGCTTGCTGAGCATCGTGCTGTTGTGGATTGTGAGAATAAGCGTGTTTCGCTTAAGCTTGCGGATGATTATGAAGTTGTTGTGGTTGGTGAGAATGTGAAGTTTCTTGCCAATGTGGTATCTTCTTTGGAGGCGAGCAGGATGCTGAGGCAAGGTTGCGAAGCCTATCTAGCTTTTGTGATGAATCCTAGCTCTAAGGAGTTGAGGGTGCAAGATATCAGGGTTGTAAAGGAGTTTCCTGGTGTTTTTCCTGAGGAGTTGCCTGGTTTACCTCCTAACCGCGAGGTGGAGTTTGGAATTGAGCTGTATGAGAATACAACTCATGTGTCCATTACTCCCTATAGAATGGCACCTAAGGAGCTGAAGGAGCTGAAGACGCAGTTGCAAGAGTTGCTTGATCGTGGTTTCATCCGGCCGAGTGTGTCACCTTGGGGAGCACCGGTCTTGTTTGTGAAGAAGAAGGATGGCACTATGAGAATGTGCATTGATTACCGTCAGCTGAACAAGTTGACTATCAAGAATCGGTATCCTTTGCCGAGGATTGATGATCTCTTTGATCAATTTCGGGGAGCTGCTGTGTTCTCTAAGATTGACTTGAGGTCAGGGTATTATCAGTTGAAGGTGAAGGATGTGGATGTGCCTAAGACAGCTTTCAGAACAAGGTATAGGCATTATGAGTTTCTTGTGATGCCGTTTGGGTTGACAAATGCTCCTGCTGCTTTCATGGACATGATGAATCGTGTGTTTCATGAATACCTGGACAAGTTTGTTGTGGTGTTCATTGATGATATCCTCGTGTACTCGCGTACTGAGGAGGAGCATGAAGAGCATTTGAGGGTTGTTTTGCAAGCTTTGTTGGAGAATCAGCTTTATGCTAAGCTGAGCAAGTGTGAGTTCTGGTTAAGAGAGGTGGTTTTTCTTGGACATGTGGTTTCAGCTGAGGGGATTCGTGTTGATCCTCAGAAGATTGAGGCGGTGATGAGCTGGAAGGTTCCTAAGTCTGTTCATGAGGTCCGTAGTTTCCTTGGTTTGGCGGGATACTACCGAAGGTTTGTGGATGGGTTTTCCAAGATTGCTGCTCCTTTGACGAAGCTGTTGCAGAAGGATGTTAAGTATGAGTGGACAGAAGCGAGACAGCAGGCTTTTGAGAAGCTGAAGGCGGCTTTGACGCAGGCTCCTATCTTGATTCAGCCTGAATCAGGGAAAGAGTTTGTGGTCTACAGTGATGCATCCTATGTTGGTTTGGGGTGTGTGCTAATGCAGGAGGGTAAGGTGGTGGCTTATGCATCGAGGCAGTTGAAAGTGCATGAGCGCAATTACCCTACGCACGATATTGAGCTGGCTGCAGTGGTTTTTGCTCTGAAGATTTGGAGACATTATCTGTATAGTGAGAAGTGTACTGTGTACACGGATCACAAGAGTTTGAGGTATCTGATGTCTCAGAAGGAATTGAATCTTAGGCATCGGCGTTGGTTGGAGTTGCTCAAGGATTATGATCTGACGATTGAGTATCATCCTGGAAAAGCTAATGTTGTTGCTGATGCCTTGAGTAGGAAGGTAGCTGTTGAGTTGAGAGCCATGTTTGCTAGCTTGAGCATATCGCGTGATGGTGGTCTTGTGGCTGAGTTGCAAGTGAAACCATCTTTGGTTCAGTTGATCAAGGATAAGCAGTTGTTGGATGATTCCTTGGTGTCTCATGTTCAGGATATCACGGAGGGTAGACCTTCGGATTTCTGTTTCAATGATGATGGTGTGCTGTGTTTTGGGAGTCGAATAGTAGTGCCCAATGATGCTGAGTTGAGGCGTGCTATTCTGACTGAAGGTCATAGTAGTCCTTTTGCTATGCACCCTGGTAGTACTAAGATGTATCGTGATCTTTGTGATGAGTACTATTGGGTGGGTTTGAAGAAGGATGTTGCGGAGTTCGTGAGCAAGTGTTTGGTGTGTCAGCGAGTTAAGGCTGAGCATCAGTTTCCTTCTGGTTTGTTGCAACCGTTGAAAATCCCTGAATGGAAGTGGGAGAGGGTTACCATGGATTTTGTATCCGGTTTACCTTTGTCTCCATCGAAAAAGAATTCGGTTTGGGTGATTGTGGATCGCCTGACGAAGTGTGCACATTTCTTGCCTGTGCATACTACGTTCTCGTTGGATAAGCTGGCAGAGCTGTACATTGCTGAGATTGTGCGGCTGCATGGTGTGCCTAAGTCGATTGTGTCGGATAGGGATCCGAGGTTCACATCGCGGTTTTGGCAGTGTTTGCATCAAGCTCTGGGTACAAGGTTGCATTTCAGTACATCCTATCATCCTCAGTCGGATGGTCAGTCTGAGCGAGTTATCCAGGTTTTGGAGGATATGTTGAGGTGCTGCGTGATTGAGTTCCAAGGTTCTTGGGAGAAGCATCTGCCTTTGGTTGAGTTTGCTTATAACAACAGTTATCAGGCGAGCATACAGATGGCACCTTATGAGGCTTTGTACGGGAGGAAGTGTAGGACTCCTCTTTGTTGGGCTGAAACTGGTCAAAAGTTGGTTTCGATGCCGGCTTTGTTGAAAGGGACCACAGAGAAGGTGAAGCTCATTTGTGAACGGTTAAAGGCTGCTTCTGATCGGCAGAAATCTTACGCGGATTTGAAGCGTAAGGAGATAGAGTATGCGGTGGGTGACCGTGTGTTCTTGAAGGTTTCGCCTTGGAAGAAGGTGATGCGGTTTGGCCGGAAGGGCAAGTTGAGCCCTAGATACATTGGACCATATGAGGTGGTTGAGCGTGTGGGTCCTGTTGCGTATCGGTTGAGGTTACCTCAGGAGTTGGAGAAGATTCATGATGTGTTTCATGTTTCTATGCTCCGGAGGTATAGATCTGATCCTTCGCATGTGATGCCTGTGGAGGAAGTGGTTTTGAATCCGGATTTGACCTATGATGAGGAACCGGTGAAGGTTCTGGATTTGGATAGCAAGGTTCTTCGTGGCAAGACCATTGAGTTGGTGAAGGTGCTGTGGAAGCATCGCGGTGTTGAGGAAGCCACGTGGGAGCGGAAGGAAGATATGCTGAAGCAGTTTCCTTATCTCTTTCCTTCAGGTAAATTTCGAGGACGAAATTTCTTAAGGGGGGGAGAGTTGTAACGCCCCGGTTTTGGGCTTGGAAGTTTTGGGCGTTGACCGGTTTGGTCAAAGTGTTGTTCGAATCTTAAGAGGTAAAATTAGGAAAGCCTAGTTCGGGTTGCATTAAAAATATGGAAAAATGTTCTAAAATCATCTTTTAATATAATTAAGTGAACTGTGAAATCAATTTTGAAAAATGGGTTTTGGAAGTATGACATTTTGGCTAGTGACCAAAATGTAATTTTCGAAAGTTTGGTGACTATTTTATAAAGGGTTGAAACTTTGAATCTTTAAGGGGCTATTAATCCAAAGATGATTTCTCCAGATTTTTCTAAGATATTTTAAGTCTAAAATCTGATTTTAAAGGTTATTAAAATTGGAGGGAAGCTATTTTGACAATTTTCTCAACTAACTTCCAATTTTCTTCTCTCTTTTTTCTCTCAAACCAAACACTATTTTTTCCAGAGAATTGGATCTGATTTCTTCACCTAAATCCCTCCATTCAACTCTCATTTGATTCCTAATCAACATATCTTCAAAACCTCTTCAATTGCTTCTTGATTCTTCAAGGATTTTCATTCCAAAAAGTGGAGAAACACAAGTTTGGAGGTAAGAACGTCCTTCTCCTCTAAACTATCAGTTCTTTACTGAAATTCCCAAGTTCTCAACTCTTAATTGATGTTTAATTAAAGGCTTTTGAGTTTGGAATTGTATCTTGGCTTAAAATGCAAGATTTGATGATTTTTCATGATTTTCGTTAGATCTGATTAATCTGTGATTTGAGATGTGTTTTTGATGTTAAATGAACTCTAAATTGATAAGGAAATGAGTTTTGATTGATGCAATCCCGGATAGGTTGAGTTTCCTAAGTTTAGCTTATGTTTCTTGGATGTTTTTGTGGTGATCTTGTGGATCTGTTGTTGCTGGAGGTATAAGGATGTTAATAGGTTGTTTTTAGATGTTATATGGTGTTGATGGATGTTAGGTTTTGCTGGTTTATGGCTGGGCTTTGTTAAGAAGTGGTTTTGGTGCAATTTCGGTTGTGTTTGGTGGCCGAAATTGGTGTACGAATGAGAGCAGCGAGTTTGAGTGCTTTCATTGAAGCTTTTGATGCTTGATGATGCATTAAACCTCTGCTTTAATGTGTTTAATCAGGGGAGGCATCTTTGGATCCAAGAGTTGTTGATCCGGAAGCTTGAATTCGTGCTTCGGCAAGTGGCGAAGTGGAATCGGTGAGTGAAATTGGGTTTTCGGCTTTGAAACCAATGTCTTGGGAGCTTAGTTTAAGTCTAAACAACTTTGCTAAGCTCGAGTGTAAGTTTTCGAAATTTTTCTCTAGTGGTGGCCATGATTTTGTTGTGATGCGAAATGATAAATTGCATGTTTTACATACTGTTTTGGAAGCATGTTTTAGCATGGTTTTTGCTGATGATGTAAGCCATATGTTGAAGGTAACTCTAGGTAGGAGTTCCTTGCTTTTGTACATTGAAATGATATGGTTTAATGCTTTTAAATGCATGATGAATATGGCTTGGTTTTATGCTTAAAAACAGTGATGTAAGTGATGAAAATGATGTATATTGGCAAGTGATGTTTTTAAAATGTTAAGGTCACTAAGGTGGTTAAAAGTCCTTGAGTGAGCCTTGTTACTTATGAACATCAAGGTGGTTAAAAGTCCTTGGATGGTTCATGTTGTGGACACTAAGGTGGTTAAAAGTCCTTAGGTGATCCTTTTCTATGGTGTTTAAAAGTCCATAGGCCAAGGTGTTTAAAAGTCCTTGGGATCAAGGTGTTTAAAAGTCCTTGATGAGATATTTCATGGTGTTTAAAAGTCCATGGCCAAGGTGTTTAAAAGTCCTTGGGATCAAGGTGTTTAAAAGTCCTTGATGTGATACTTCATGGTGTTTAAAAGTCCATGGCCAAGGTGTTTAAAAGTCCTTGGGAAGTTGATGAACTTGTTTTAAGAAATGAAATGTATCACTTGAGCCAATATGACATGTTAAGTATGTAAGAAGCATGAGATGCTTGTTTTGATATATGATATGAAGCATGAGATTGCTTGTTTAAAGTATGCTTTGAGCATGTGCATAGGTTGACTCTAAGCATGATTTATAAATGGTTTTAATTGCATTATTGAATTGTTTTTATTGAGCATGCCTCACTAAGCTTTTGCTTACGCTCTCTACGTTTTCTTAATTCAATAATGCAAAGCATTAGAGTACCTTGAGGGCAGCAAGAAAGGGCAAGCAATCAAGTTCAAGTGAAGCTCAATGTATGAAGGTTTTATAAGTACATTTTAGCTTTTGTGTGATTTGGCAATGGGGGACCAATGTGTATGTTTTGGGAGGTGTTGAAGACTCCCTAAGTATGTTAAATGTTGATGTGTTTGCTGGCTTTTGAGTTGGAACCATATATGCTTGTTTTGGAAGTTTGGAGTTGAATAGCTAGCTTGTGTAGGAAGCATGCCTATAGAATTGGGGCTTTTTGCATATGAAGATGTTTGGTTGAATTGGTGATGCTAATATGTTGTTTATATGTTGAATTGCATGTTGGCAAAGTTTGGTAGCATTTGGAGCATGATTGGTTGTGTAATTGCATGTTTAAAGTTGAGTTTTGGAGTAATCTGGGCAGGGTGTTTCGGAACAGCACCTACCGTTTCGGAACGGGTGCCTTAATCGTGCCCAGGCGTCCGAAACGGGAGGGGCCGTTCCGAAACGGAAAAGCCTCTGCCAGACCCCCGTTTCGAAACATGCTATGCCTGTTTCGGAACGGCCCCGCGTTTCGGAACGGGCTGTCTCCCGTTTCGGAACGGTCGACCGTTGGGGGCTGACATTGGCAGTTATGTGTTTTGGATTGTTTGCGTTTTGGTCCTGAAACTTGTTTGTGCAATTGTATGAGTTTGGGAAGTCCTTTTGAGCTGAAGTTTCACAGGGAAGCATGAAACCTGCTTAATTTCAAGTTGGTAACTTCAATTTGGGTTAAGTCCTTATAATTATCAGAATTTACAATTTGGTCCCTAAAGTTGTAAATTGTTCAATTGGGTCCCTGTTTGATCTCTGATGTTTGTGATCTTTTGGTATGATGTTTGTGTGATCACAATTAGGTCTAAAGTGCATCTAGACAAGATTAAAAAGAAAAAAAAAGGGTCGTTAATCAAGGTTGACTTTCGGGTTGACTTTGGTTTTCCCCGTGTGACTTTCTTAATTCGGGTCAACCGTCTAGGCCGGGTTAAGGGGGTTACAGATTGCCTTCGGTGATTGGTAGGAATAAGCGTCAGGCTTTTATTGGATTGGGAGAACGAATGTCTTCCAAGATCAATAACTGGGCTATACGTCCTTTGTCACAAGGAGGAAAAGAAGTGTTTATTAAAGCTGTTCTACAAGCTATACCAGTCTACACTATGAGTGTGTTTCTTTTGCCTAAAACTCTATGTAGGCGTCTTGAATCAATTTTGGCTAAGTATTGGTGGCAGAAAGGACACAATAGACAGGGGATCCATTGGTGTACTTGGGCGGACTTATGCTACTTAAAGGAGGATGGGGGACTAGGATTTCGCGATAGGCAGAAATTCAATATATCGCTTCTGTGTAAACAAGGGTGGCGTATGATTGTTCGCCCATCATCTTTGGTGAGCCGCATTTACCGAGCGAAATATTTTCCAGGATTGTCTTTCCTTACATCACGCCTTGGTTCACACCCTTCGTATATATAGCGGAGTATTTGGAGTGCCCGTGGATTGCTTGAATCTGGTCTTCGATGGCAAGTAGGGTCGGGTCTTGGCATCAACATCTGGAATGACTACTGGTTACCAGCTACGCCACCAACTTTGATTACAACCCCACGTATCGATTCTCTTCATACAGTAGCAGATTTGACTGTTCCAGGAGCGGGTATGTTGTTGAGTTGTATAGTGCTCGATTCGTTCAACCGATTATGCTCACCAAGTGGTGGAGAGGTGGATTCTTGGCTGGAAGGGTTGTGGAAGCTAGAATGTAAAAAGACACAATGATTTATAGTGGTTCGGCCTTCTAACAAGCACCTACATCCACTACCTTAGCTTCCCACTAAGGATTTCACAATCAATCCACTAATTGATTCGTCCCCTTTTCTAGGATTAGGAGGAAACCCTTACAACCGATCAAGCTTCTACCCAAAGCCTTGATCAAAACCCTCTTTTACAAAGAGATAAATAAAGCAAACTTAAACCCTCTAATATGTGTTTGTTTGCATAATGAAGCACTCACCCAAAGCCTAAAACACTTGAGCAAATTTGACAATTTTGGCTCACTGGTGTTTGTCTATACAATAAATGACAATTTAAGCTCTAGGACAATCTTTGATCATTTGTTGATTGACAATTGAAGCATTAGTCTTCTCTTGATGCTTGGAGGTCCCTTTTATACTCCCAAATGAGTTTGTAGCCGTTACTAGCCGTTGGGGAGGAATTGGAGCCGTTGAGGACTTTATTTCCCTTCATAAATGCTGTTCTGCAGCTAACGATATCGATACACGTGGAACGGTATCGATATGGCCTTCATCTGAACTAGCCGTTGGGCACTTGCCAGCTTGGGCGTATCGATACGCTTGAGGGCGTATCGGTACCCTTTGACATTTAAATGGCCGTTGGGAAATAGCCGTTGGGGTAGTTAAAATGGGATCGGTACGCTGACGTGGCGTATCGAAACGACCCCACTCCGTATCGATACACTAAACTCTCGTATCGATACGGGTTTTGACAGTGGCCAAACTGGGGCAAAATGGTATCGATACTAGTACACCGGTATCGATACTTGTACTTTGAAATCACGAGTTTGGCTATTAAAAACATGAAAATTCTTTGTCAAAAACCTCTTAAAATACCTCAAACATAATTTCAAGTTGTTTGGACTTAAAAACAAGTTTTAAATTCTTTTCAAATTAGTCCAAAACATTTTTCAATTATTATATCAAAACATTAGTTCTACAATCTCCCCCTTTTTGATATAATAAAACTAACTTGAAAAATTGTTTGGGATTCTCCCCTTTTAACTTTTAAAAACTTGAATAAGAGATTAAAGATATGAAATCAAATTAAGCTTCCCCTTATTCATTTGAAAATTCAATTTTTCAAACCATTTCTCCCCCTTTTTGTTATATCAAAAAGAATTTAAAAGACATTTAAGTTCAAGATAACATAGGAGGCAAAAACATTTTGACACACTTAAAAAATTTTGGTTTAAAATTGGCTCCCCCTTACTCATAGCATCATCAAAAATGTTAGTCCAACATATATGATCATCTAGTTGAATTTAAACAAAGATAAACAAATAAAAACAAAACAACTAGAATTTTACCACACTTGAACTCAAGGTAGGATGTGAAGCCTTCCTTCTTCAAGTTTTCTTCCTTGTGTGCATGGAGCTCCCCCTCAATGTTTGACTTGTTGAACATCTCCATCACACCTACAATAGACAATCAAGTAACTTTTGGTATCCAAATTGCTTTGGATCCATAAACGTTAGTTGCACAAAATTTAGTCCCCTTAGGAATCCATTTTTCAATTTCATCCTTTTTAGTTGAAGTGGTTAGTCCTTTTGGGACCCAAACACTTCTAAAACATTTTCCATTCACAAATCTAGGGGAACTAGATTGTCTAACATAAAAATTTGATTTTCCAAGATTGTTTTTCTTTTCAAGCTCTTTGGAAATCAAATCTTTTTCTTCTTGAACATTTTGAAGCAATTTTTGTAAATCAAAACATTTTAATTCAAACTCTTCAAGTTTTGCTTCAAGTTCAAGTTTGGTTTTAGAAAGCAAATCATTTTGAATTGTTAACTTTGAAACCAATTTTTTGTTTTTCAAAATATGGCTTTTAAAATCTAAAACCAAATCATCATAGGCATCTTGTAATTCATCAAAGGAATAAGAACATGAAGTAGATGAATTAGAAGTTACCCTTGAATCTTCTTCGATGGCCATAAGGCAAAGGTTGGCTTGTTCATCGTCGGTGGAGTCTTCATCACTCCAAGTAGCCAAATGTGCCTTCTTCTTATGGCTTGAAGTGCTTGCCCTCTCCTTTCTCTTAGGTTCTCGTTCAAGCTCTCTCAAGGCTTTCTTCATGAACGGGGCACACTTCTTGAAGAGATGAACTATCTCTTCTTCTTCATCCTTCTCTTCACTTGAGTAGACATGATGGCAAGTGGAGGATTTGAGAGCCATGGCACTAGCATTGATGCCAAGCCCTTTGATTTTCTTCTCTCCCATAGCTCTAATTTCTTCCCTTTTCTTCTCTTCTTCCTTGTTCTTCTTCATAATTTGATGAGTGAGAAGAGACCCCATAAGTTCATCAAGCTTCAAAGTCTTCAAATTTTTGGCTTCGATGATGGCGGTCCTCTTTGAGTCCCAAGACTCGGGAAGTGAGTAGATGAGCTTACGAACAAGCTTTTCTTCCGGGATGGCTTCTCCAAAACCTTTAAGTCCGTTGGTGATGGTGGAGAACCTATCAAACATCTTCTCGATGTTCTCTTCCGGATCCATTTTGAAGTTCTCATACTCCAAGGTTAGGAGCCCAATCTTGGTCTCCTTGACTTCGTTTGTCCCTTCGTATGTGACTTCAAGCTTGTCCCATACCTCCTTGGCACTCTCACAAGAAGACATCTTCTCATAGATGGATGGGCCAAAAGCACAAAACAAGATGTGCAAGGCCTTGCAATTGAGCTCCATCTTCTTGCGATCGTCGGCACTCCACTCCGCTTTACTTCTTTGAGGCACGAACGGACCATCTTCAACTATGTCCCATAGCTTGTAATCTCTTGACTTCAAGAAGAATTTCATCTTTGTCTTCCAATGGGCATAGTGGTCTCCGTCAAAGAAAGGCGGTTTGTCGATTGATTGTGCCATTTGAGTCGGTTGATGAACTAGTGATCGAGCTTGCCGGATCTTCTCAATAGGATGTTAATCCTCACCGATTGAGCCAAGCTCTGATACCAATTGTTGAGTTGTATGGTGCTCGATTCGTTCAACCGATTATGCTCACCAAGTGGTGGAGAGGTGGATTCTTGGGTGGAAGGGTTGTGGAAGCTAGAATGTAAAAAGACACAATGATTTATAGTGGTTCGGCCTTCTAACAAGCACCTACATCCACTACCTTAGCTTCCCACTAAGGATTTCACAATCAATCCACTAATTGATTCGTCCCCTTTTCTAGGATTAGGAGGAAACCCTTACAACCGATCAAGCTTCTACCCAAAGCCTTGATCAAAACCCTCTTTTACAAAGAGATAAATAAAGCAAACTTAAACCCTCTAATATGTGTTTGTTTGCACAATGAAGCACTCACCCAAAGCCTAAAACACTTGAGCAAATTTGACAATTTTGGCTCACTAGTGTTTGTCTATACAATAAATGACAATTTAAGCTCTAAGACAATCTTTGATCATTTGTTGGTTGACAATTGAAGCATTAGTCTTCTCTTGATGCTTGGAGGTCCCTTTTATACTCCCAAATGAGTTTGTAGCCGTTACTAGCCGTTGGGGAGGAATTGGAGCCGTTGAGGACTTTATTTCCCTTCATAAATGATGTTCTGCAGCTAACGGTATCGATACACGTGGAACGGTATCGATACGGCCTTCATCTGAACTAGCCGTTGGGCACTTGCCAGCTTGGGCGTATCAATACGCTTGAGGGCGTATCGGTACCCTTTGACATTTAAATGGCCGTTGGGAAATAGCCGTTGGGGTAGTTAAAATGGGATCGGTACGCTGACGTGGCATATCGAAACGACCCCACTCCGTATCGATACACTAAACTCTCGTATCGATACGGGTTTTGACAGTGGCCAAACTGGGGCAAAATGGTATCGATACTGGTACTTTGAAATCACGAGTTTGGCTATTAAAAACATGAAAATTCTTTGTCAAAAACCTCTTAAAATACCTCAAACATAATTTCAAGTTGTTTGGACTTAAAAACAAGTTTTAAATTCTTTTCAAATTAGTCCAAAACATTTTTCAATTATTATATCAAAACATTAGTTCTACATATGTGGAATGAGGATTTAATCAGATCGACATTTAGCAATGCCGAAGCGGAACAGATCTTATCCATTCCGCTGACTCGTTTTCTAAAGGCAGATTGTCGAGTTTGGAGTGCAGAACCTTCAGGTATGTTTACGGTTCGAAGTGGTTACAAACTACTTCTTAATTCGAATGGGACTACGGCTAATGATAGGAAATTGTTTAATACAATCTGGAGTGTCCCTTGCCCATCTAGGATTAAATTTCAGACATGGAAGTTTATTAGGAATTTTGTGCCTACAAGAGCCAATCTATGTTTCAGACGTATCCTGAATGATAATTCATGTCCTAGGTGTAATATATTTCCTGAAGATTCTTTGCATATAATCCATGACTGTCAATTTAGTCTCCCTATCTGGTCTAGCCTGGGTTTTACATGGAATACACAGATTAACAGTCTAGAGCTACGAGAATGGCTTTCATGGCTTTTTGCTAATTATCCATCTTCCCGTTATGTTGAAATTCTGGTTACGATTTGGTCAATTTGGTGGGCTCGTAACAAATTGGTCAATGAAAATACGTTACAGAGATGGCAGTCAACCACAAGGCATATACAAGGTTTTGTGCGCGAACTGAAGGAATTACCTGTGTGGTTACAATCGGGCACTTCACTCTGTTCCCGTTGGCAGCCCCCGCCGTCGTCCTTTGTCAAGACCAACTTCGATGCATCGTTTAACCCAAACACAAAAATTTCATGGTCAGGATGCGTTATAAGGAACAACGAGGGTTTCGTCTTGGGTTCAAGTCGGAGGAAGTCTTACCGGGTACATTCGGCTTTCGCCGGAGAGGCCATTGCGCTGGTGCATGCTATTTCCTTCGCCATCGATCTGGGGTTTTCATAGGTGGTATTTGAGGGAGATTGTCTGGCCGTTCTTAAGAAGATGAGAAGTCAGGAGATGGATTTCTCCGTTATTAGCTCAATAATCTGGGAAGCCCATCAGCTAGCTAGCCGCCTACATGCATGTCGTTTCCAGTTTGTCCGGCGGGGTGGAAACACGGTGGCCCATGCTCTGGCCTCTAATTCTTCGTTGGGAGACGATGACGGCTACTGGATCGAGGAGGTCCCACCACTCGTTGAGCGGCTTGTAGAGGCGGATCGTCGGGACGCCGTCTGATGACAGTAAGGATGGAAGTTTTCGTCAGCTTCACCATCGCTGATATGCTCTATTCACTGGCGTTTTACTTTTTTCCCCTTTTGTGTTTCTTCATTGTTTAACAGAGAGCTTTGGCTTGTAGGGGAAGATTGGGTCGGTTGGGTTTCATAGAATAGCTCATTTATTTTTCTTTGCTTTGTTTTAAATGGGTGTGGGGCCCGTTTTCTTTATTTTAAAGAATTAATAAAATCAACCGACTATTCATTGTCAAAAGGTTCCAATATAATGAATATTGCTACCGTCAATAAGTCATTGCTTTAGTTGCAAGCGGAGAATTTTTAGAATTTTATGCTTAACATTTAAACCTTAAATTTAATTTAAGTTTATTTTAATATATAAATTTGAACTAAATTAAATATTTAAAGTTAGAGATCGCGATTTGATTCAATTAGAATTTAATTTAAAATAAGAATCAATATATTTTACTTATTTTACATTAATTAAAAATAAGAAGAGTAATTCGAGTAGATTTATTATTACATAAATTTTCTTTTGTAATCAAGAAACTATCCATATAAAAACTTGTACAATATATTTATTATTTTCTTTATATCTTATATTTTAATTAAACAAGGTTACTATCAGAGATTTAAATATGCTTAATAGTTAAATAAGTGCTTAAATTATACATTTTTTTGTTAAGTGCCTAAATTTTGTTTTGGGCCAAATAGACGCCTCATGTTTTTAATGTTACTCAAATAGGTGCCCCAACATTATTGTCTGTTAATTTTCACTGTTATCTGACATGTGTCATCTTCTTAAATTTCTTAAATAATATTTATAAATAAATAAAGTTTAATAAAACAAAATAACTTCAAATTTCACAAAATAGCCCCAAAATTTAAAATCCCTAACACCCCAAAAACCCAAATCCCGATTTGACCTAATTTCACCGCCGATTGCTACGTCGTCGCCCATCACATCTGTCGTCGGACCATCATGACCATTTACCCCACCACCTCGTCGCCGAAAATCGACTGACGCCGTGCGAAACACCGAAATCGTCGAATGCTTCATTCGAATGATTCACGACGAACGACGGCTTAACATACGATGAAAGGTGTGTGGGTCGTTCGACGAAAGGAGGACGCTTCATTTAGTCTTCGGAAACGCGACCAATGCCGATGGGACTGGCCGAATTTGGGGTTTAGGGATTTGTGGACTATTTTGAGATTATTTAAAAATTTTAGGATATTTTAAAATTTTAGATTTATTTTTTAGAAAAATAAAATTCAGAAAATGTTTCATATTTCCACTTGTTCGATTTTGATTGGATAACAAAAAAATAACGTCCATCACGGTCAAACCTTAAATGGGTCACTAAATGAAATGTTAGGCACCTATTTGACCCAAAATATAATTTGGGCACCTAACTAAAAAAAATGTATAGTTTAGGCACTTATTTGACGGTTAAGCCATTTAAATAAAACCCTAGTTTTCTCTATTCTCTCTCTTCAATGTCAAACACATCTTTTTTTGCTTTTGATGATGATCAGTTGTTGGTCTCATCGACGATTAGCCTCCCAGCCCTTGTCGTTTTCTTTCTCACTTTATTTCCTCTCCCAATCTCTTGCTTTTACGTCCTCTTTTTCTATTCGTTTTTGCATTATGATGCACATCATGACTTGCTCGATGGGTTCCTCTTCTCCGACGACATAGGTCCTGTTCGGACCGCTTATGCGAGATGGAAGCATGTAAGCGGACGAGAAAGAGAGCCTTATTTCTTCTTCTTATCTCTTTTGTTGGGTGTTTACAGAAAAATGTTGTGTAGGTCTACAGTGGTGGTATGAGTCCTCGCTCTTTCACTGGCGAAAATTTGTTGGCTTGACTCTACGGAGTCGTCTTTCTGTTACTGGCCATTGTTCATTGCTAATTTCAAGACATTTCGACACGATGACTTCATAATGGTTCATCTCTCTACATTTTCCCAAAAGACATATGCTTATGCGACCACAGAAATGACATGCAAATGTATATCGATATTGCTTGCTTTGTTCTTGTGCTGGTGCTCTTGTCGCTTTTGATCTGTTGTCTTTGAATGTTGTGTTATTTTCATTTGTTTCTTTTGTTTTATGTTTCTTTGTTGTTGTTGTTTTCGTTTTGGTTGGTTGTCTTGTTCGTGCTTGTGCTACCTGTTTATTTTGAGCTTCACTGGCGAAAATATGTTGGCTTGACTCTCTGGAGTCGTCTCTTCTGTTACTGGTCATTGTTCATTGATGACTTCAAGACTTTTCGACACGATAACTTCACGATGGTTCGTCTCTCTAAATTTCCCAAAAGACATATGCTTATGCGACCACAAAAACGCCATATAAATGTAGATCGATATTGCTTATTTTATTCTCGTGCTGGTGCTCTTGCCGCTTTTGATCTGTTGTCCTTGACTGTTGTGTTATTTTTCTACTTGTTTCTTTTATTTTATGTTTCTTTGTTGTTGTTGTTGTTCTATTGTTTTAGTTTGTTGTCTTGTCCGTGCTTGTTTATTTTTGAGCTATGTTTATGAAATTTATTTCTTTGTTTTCTCTGTGATGTTTTTTTTCCATCAATTGAGCTGATTTTTTTGTTAAAAAATAGAAAAATAACTTCATGTTTTTTCTTTTAATTTAATTATAAAAAACATGTTTAAAAAAAGGCTAAGTTACCCAAATATTGTCCTTCAATTTTTCCCCAACAATATGGTCCTCCCAAGTTTATTTTCAGATATATGGTTAATTACTGTAGCAGTCAGAAGTCGGACTACTTTCACCCCGTTTTCGAACAGTATTTTATAAAAAAATATTTAAAAAATGATGTTGTAGTCGTCATCCATTGTTCTATGCACGCCATGTGTGAAAAACACTGTTTGAAGTCGGACTGTAATCTATCTGAGTTTATTATTTTAATATTAAAATGGAAGTCATTGTTTGAAGTCGAACTGCAATTTATTCGACTTTTGACTTGCTACAGTAAAGAATTATATTTGTGGAAATAAACTTGGGAGGACTACATTGTTAAAAAAATTGGAGGATAATATTTGAGTAATTCCTCAAAACAAAAATTTATAAAAAAAGGCTTAAATATATATTTGGTACCTGAATTAGGTATCTTCTCTCAAGTTGGTATCTAAAGAATTTTTGCTCCTAAATTGGTACTTGAACTAAACATTTTTTCCAAGTTGGTACTTAAAGAATCTTTGCTCTCAAGTTGGTACCCGAACTTTAATTTCATTCATAGTTTTGATATTTTATTAACAATTTAGTCCTAAAAACTTATACATTCTAACAATCTGATCACAATTCAATAAATTTAACCCTTAATATTTTAAAATTACATCAATTTAATAAAAAATTATGATATTATCAAATCAAGTGAGTATATAAGATCAAATTTATTGATTAATTTAGGAGAAGAACAAACAATTTAGGAGAAGAACAAAAAATAATTTAGTATGTAACATTTCTGAGAGAAGAACAAACAATTTAGGAGAATAACAAAAAAAAATTGATAGAATTTGTAAATATAAAGTGTTAAATTTATTGATTTGTTCCGAATTATGACCAAATTAATAGAATGTATAAGTTTTGATACCAATTTAAGAGAATGTGTCTAATTCAAGTACCAACTTGAGAGTAAAAATTCTTTAAATACCGACTTAAGAGAATGTCACTAGTTTAGGTACCAATTTTAAAACAAAAATTTATTAAATACCAACTTAGGAGAATGATCATAATTAAGGCACTAAATGTATATTTTAGCCTATAAAAATCAAAACCGATACGGCTCAACAAATTATTTGTTGAGCCATTTATGGCCTCTATTTATTCCGCCAACTTTCAACCCTCCTCACTTAGCCAGTTAGCCGTTATTTAATTTTTTTGATTTTGTGTTTTGTTTTCGTCCGACGAAAAAAGATAGAGTAAAGAAAGAACATGGCTCCGTCGCCTTCGCCGCCGTCTGTTATTTGGCTATGCCTTTGGGCGCTGATAATTTCACCGGCGGCGTCTCTCACCTGCTCTTCCCAGAAGTTTACCCAGAACCAAGTATACCCCAGCTGCCTGGACCTCCCTTCTCTTTCCTCTTACCTTCACTTCTCTTACGATTCTGCCAACACCACTCTCTCCGTCGCCTTCGTCGCCACTCCTCCCAAATCGGGTGGCTGGATCGCATGGGCCATAAACCCAAAGGCCACCGGCATGGCGGGTTCACAATCTCTCGTCGCCTACAAAAACTCCACCACTGGCGCCGCCCAGGTTCATACCTATGACGTCGCCTCGTACGGTTCGATTGTGCCCAAGGATCTGTCGTTCGAGGTCTGGGACAAGACGGCCGAGAGTAGAAGCGACGGCAGTCTGGCGATTTTCGCTAAAATTAAGGTCCCGGAGGATTTAGCGACGAGTGGGAAGATTAATCAGGTTTGGCAGGTGGGTCCTAGCGTCGGAGCCGGTGGCATGTTGGCGAAACATGACTTCGCCGCCGCTAATTTGAATGCTAAAGGAACCCTGGATTTGAAAAGTGGACAGAGTACAACCGGTTCCGGAGGAAACAACAAGCTTAAGAAGAAAAATGTGAGTTTCCCTTTCAATAAATTTGGGTTTTCGATGAACTTGTTGAAATTTGACAAAAAAATTTACTGATTTCATTTCCAGATTCATGGGATTCTAAATGCTGTGAGTTGGGGAATTTTGTTTCCTCTTGGGGCGATGATTGCACGATACATAAGAACCTTTGAATCGGCAGATCCCGCCTGGTTTTACCTTCATGCCTTCTGCCAAGTATCAGCTTATGCCATAGGAGTTGCCGGCTGGGGAACTGGTCTTAAGCTCGGAACTGAATCCTTCGGAATTACATATTCAGCTCATCGAAACATCGGAATTGCCCTTTTCGTTCTCGCTACCGTTCAGGTATAATCACCCCGGAGCAACTTGATTGGCTTTGAAATGTATACTTGTTTGAATTTCTTAGCTTCACAATTGATTGCAACTTATTGTTTATCTTGGACTCTCCGTTAGATTTTCGCCTTGTTTATAAGGCCGAAGAAGGATCACAAGTATCGATTCTACTGGAACATTTACCACCACAGCTTCGGATACGCAATCCTCGTCCTCGGCATCGTCAACGTGTTCAAGGGTCTCGGTATCTTGAAACCTGAACATAAATGGAAAACATCTTACATGATTGTGATCATTGCCTTGGGCGGCATTTCGTTGCTGTTGGAAGCCATTACTTGGGGCGTAGTTTTGAAGCGAAAATCTAAGAAATCCACCAAACCCTATGATGGATACAGCAACGGCAACTGATTCTTCCAGCAGGTTTTGTAACATCCTCGACCTCTCTTGTTCATGTTCGGATGTTATCCGTTTTCGGACCACATATTTATTTTCCAGTCACTTGTATAATTTTTGCTTGGTTCCAAATGTTGTCATTCTCAGATGAGAATTGGTATATATAAATATATATATATATATATATATATATATATATATATATATATTTCCGCGACCGGTTTGTAATTTTTCCGTGTGCGATTCGAATGCTAGATTGCCATAACATGGACACCGAGATGATTAGATTTTGTGTTTGCATAACAAAATCATAGTCACCAAACCGGCAAACCCTTGTTCTAATTTTGAATTGAAAGTTTGTTTTGGCTGCAATAAGTGGTTTTAGGGCAGGGGACCCTTCCTGCTCCATAATTACAGGACTGTTCCTTGGTTCCAACGCTGCTTTTGCTTTTTGCTCATTGGTTTTGTATGAGTCGCTTTGTTTGATGAGATTCCCTTAATTTCAAGGGAAGGGACTTGGGAAAAAATTTAAATAAGGTTTGAGTTATAAAATGGAAATTCATATAACTTGAATAACTCAAAATATTTAGTAATTAGTGGATCAATTTTCAAGTTTGAGTCGAGTATCTCAATTTTGTTCGATATATATATATATATATATATTATATATGAAATAATATTAAGAAATATATATGTGTGTATTGTATATGATTATAAAAAATCGTTTAAACTGGAACTAATTAGTATTAAAGCCTTATAAATGTTTACACTTAAATTTGAACAGAAACTCGACTCAACTCAACTTGATCGAATACTCACCTCTAGTCTTTGAGACTTTATTGACGATGTGCAACTGTTCGTTTAAATTTACCGTTGTAATTAAATTTACCGTTGTAATTAATTCATTGCCTCTTCCAAAATTATTTGGTTTATTATTTTTAAGTCCTTATAAGTTAAAATTATTAAACTTAAGCTTTGACCTTTATATTTTCTAATTTAATTACTTTTAAGACCTTTCAATTTTATATAATTTAGGCTTCGTTCTCCATTGCTGTTAGAACGTCTGTTTCGCACGCAAACGCTGAAACATTGTTGAATGGTACGACAAAATTGCGTTGCTGCCGTTTTTGCTAGAATTTATGCCTCAAATATTGAATTTTTCACCGCCAATTTTTTCAGTTTCTCCAGCGCCGCAACTTTTTCACTGCAAATTGGGTCCGATAGCAATGGAGAATGAAGCCTTAATCCTTTTTTAAGACCCTATCCATTTTAAAATTAACTAATTTATCCCATTATAGTTCAATCCTAACTTCATCCATGTTTGTAAGTATTGTGAATCTAATACATTTAACGTTTATGTTGATTAAAATGAAAATATGTTTTTGTTCAAATGAAGAGACACAAATTCAAACATTCCAATCCTTCTTTTGTATAAAATTTTAGTAACACTTATTTCAACGATCCTTAACGTCACGACGGGTGCGAAATTGACAAGAGTTGGTAAGATTTTGCTTGGATCATTGACGTCGCCGAAAAGTTGAATTTAGCTAAGTCGACAAGAAATTAAATAGAAAAAGGAGGCGAGTCCTTTGGATTAGCTCTTAAGTATGTCGTCGCTAAAGCTGAGTTAAGAATTGAAAACGACGGAAGAGTATTCCGTGTACAGCTAAGCAAAGATTACGAAACAAAATCTGTCACTAAAAATTCCTAAACGAGTGTAAACGTGAATCTAGCGTAGCTATGTGTAGTCAACTGGGTCACAGTTTACATACAGTCGTATGAAACGACTCCGTGTTTCATATTCTTATTCTATTTAGCGACGAATCTTTTTTGTTTTTTTCTTTCAATTTATAATACCTTTTCACACCTTTCCATTTCTAGAATTTAATAGTACACCTTGGCATAAAATATTGATTTAATTCTACAATTTTTTTAAAGGGAAAATGGGAATCAAATATTTAATTAAAATCCAAACTGTTGCTGTTTGTAAAAAAATGGGGCCATATGCCATAATGATGCCAGGATGACTAAATAAATATATAATTAATCCCCTTTTCTACTTTATTGGCAATAATATTTTAATATTACATCATAGCAGCGTCACTATTTGTTCATAATGATTGCTCTATTTTTAAAAATAATACCGAATAATTTTTATTATTCAAAATAAAGTCAAATAAAGAGGTTCAAACATAAAAAAAAAACTTGACGAACAAAAAAGAAATAAAAATATGAAAAGAGAAAAAGATGAAAGGATTATCTTTTTCTAAAGAGGGAAAATTCAGTCACACTAATAAAGAATGTTCTTACCGTTGCTCAGATGAATAAATATAGGTTCAATTGAACGACAAAAAGCTAGAGGTGTTGTCAACACATAAGAGATAAAAAGTGAATTGCCTAGACGTTTGATAAGTGATGAAAAAGTGGTGAGCGAAACCAACAGTCTTGCAAGCTACTTCGCTGAATAGATCTGAATGCATCAACAAACAACCATAAGAGGGGATAAAACTAGGGGTGGGCATTGTCGGGTACCCGGTTTTCGTGTACCCGGAAAATCAGGTACCCGGTTCATCCGGGTACCTCATTAAGCGGCCCGTGTCCCGGCCTATTATATTCGAGTACCCGTAAAATTCGGGTACCCGATTTCTATTTTTTTAATTCTAAAATTAAAAAAAATCACATGCTAAACACAAAAATATTTTAAAAAATAAACTTAAAACTTAAAAGAATATAATACAAACATAGAAAAAATGTAGAGATTTAAACTTAATTTTAGAGTGAAAATATTAAGAAACATAAAATAAAAATATAATTTTAAATATAAAAATATATATATTAATTTTTATCGGGTCGGGTCGGGTACCGGGTAAGGGGAAACTTCCAGCCCGTATCCCGGTAAATTTGTCGGGTCGAGTAATTTTTTCCGAGAATTACTCGACATTTTAAGTTTGGGTCGTCGGATTTTCGAGTCGGGTCAATCGGGTCGAGTATTTTTGCCCAACCCTAGATAAAACTATTGAATGACAACCGACAATCATACGTTTTAATATTGTAGATAGTTAATATTCTACGTATTTAAATTAATAAATTAGAGACTTGTGCCATCACCATCACCATCACCATCTTAATTATTATTATTATTATTATTATTATTATTATTATTTGTTAAAATGGATTATTCAGTTTATCTAATTTATTAGAATATGGAAAATACAATCTAAAACCATTTTTTGATTAACACCCGTGAATATTTTTTCTAACATTGTGTTTAAATATAAATCTTCACATTGAAAATATAACATCTAGGGACGGTCACGGTAGGAGTGTGTAAAAATACCTAATTTGATTGATTCGATCCGATTATTTATTGATTTGATTCAAAAATTCAGATATCAGATACGGAAATTAGGATATACGACTTGATTTTAATATTTAGATCGAATATTCGGTCTGGTTTCTTATTTTTCGGATCATGTACAGATCACGGTATTTTATGTTTCGGATTATCCGAAAAATCCAAAAATTCAAATTTTCATAGATATGTATCTTGTTATATTTAGTTGTTTGTTGTTTGTTATATTCAAAAATCCGAAATTTTCATAAATACAATCTCCAAACTCGAAAAATACTTAAACCAAATTATATATTCGGATAATTGGGTATTCTATTCGAATATTCAATTTTTTTCCAAATCGGATACAAATCGATATTTTGGAATCAGACCCGATTCAATATTCGAAAATACACACCCCTAGTCATCGGTCATGTTGGGTTTTTGGCTTATCTGCACCCTACTCAATAAATAAAAGTCTTCATCCGACTTAAACTAGATCCAAATTTTGAGATAAATCTCACACCGACTTGACCTGACACATTAAAACTTATTTTTGTTAGAAAAAATATATAGAGATAAATTTATACAATTATTGCAGGTCAGATCAAATCTAAAAATTTTCACCTTAAACTCGAACTCAACTCGACTTTATTCTCCACAAAACCCGACCAAAGCCAAACATTTTTTTCTTCTAAAAATGACCTTATAAAATTGGGTCGGGTCAAAGTCTATTGGACTTGAATAATTTGATCATCTCTAATTAGACCTGGCAAACTGACATGAGACCCGAGAATCGAACCGATTTACCCAAATCGAAACCCGAAATCGAACCAAACATGATGACTTAAATTTGATCTGAAATCTGAAATAAACCGAACCGAATTTCAGTTGAACCGAAAATGGATCAGAACCAAAAGGACCCGAACTGATTTTCAACCGAACCGAATAGAATTGTACATTTTTCACTCGAACCGAAAGCAACTCGAACCGAAGGCAAGCCGAAATAAAGAAAATATATTAAAATAAATAAATAAAGATGAGATTTGAATTGTCGCACAACTCATCAAATAGTCAAATATACATGCTATATAAAGTCGTATATAGGGGTGAGCGTTCGATCGAGTTAAGTCGAGTCGAGTCAAAAAAATTCGAGTTATTCGAGTCGAGTCAAAAAAATCTCGAGTTATTCGAGTCGACGCGTAATATTTTACAACTCAAACTTTATTTGAAATTTTTTTGATTTGACTTTATGAAATTCGAGTTGAGTCGAGTTTTCGAGTTCCTATACAAATTTAATTGTAATTATTTATCATGTTATAGTATAGTCTGATTCCAATTCAAACGACTTTTTCTAATCATATAAGATATGCATGTATATTTAATAATATTTTTTCATATGTGGCATATATTTCTTGATATATATATCAAGAAAAGTTGAGGGACTCGACTCAAACTTAAAAATCAATCCACTAATTACTAAAATTTCGAGTTATTCAAATTTCTATTTTACAACTCAAGCTTTATTTGAAATTTTTTCGAGTCGAGTCGAGTTTATGTAATTTCGAGTCCAGTTAAAACGAGTCTAGTATTCGCCTCGAGTCGAGTCGAAAGTTTTAATTTTTTCAATTCGAGTCGAGTTCTGCTCACCCCTAGTCATATATAGGGTGGAAAAACCTAACTCAGCTTGAAAACCCGACTAAAATCGATCAATCTCTTATTAACTCGATATTGACCCGATCTGAAATTAATTGACCCGAAATCAACCGAATCGAAAGTCAACTGAACCGAAATCACCATAGGCCAGAACTAAAACCAAACCGAACGTAAACCAAATACAGTTAGCCCAAAATATCTAAAATCGAAACCGAACCGAATGACCCGTTTGTCATCTCTACTTTCAATAACATGTCTTATCATTACATCTAACTCTTATCGGTATATTTTGTCCGTCTTCTATTGATCTTTATGGTGAAAACTTTTGCCAGACTAGTCTCTTAAGAAACAAAAAAAAACTTTGATCATCAAGAATAGAAGAAACAAAGAAAAGAGTGGGCGACTACCTAAAGTCTAAACCGTTAGCAATCGGCAAAAGCAACCCCACAGAAAAGAAAATAAGAGCAGAAACTAGACTTTACAAAGACTTTTCGAGTGTTTTCATGGAGGTTGGTGGGATTGTGAGTGTACATCTCGAACCAAACATGAAACTTCCATGCTCGAACTGAAACCACAAGCTTAACTACGAGTCAATGTCTACGGCGACTGCAACAATCATGTAACTTGTAAGCACTCACTCAATGGTTGATGAGTGTGTTTCACACTTAACTCCTTTCAAGGACTTGTTGTTTTCTATTCGATCCACGAAATAAAATATGATGTCGGAACCTAATTCTTTTGACCCAACCACTACAACTTTTTACCAAATAAAACACGTTGTAGTATGTTGATTAACCATGAATAGTCTTTAATTAGGTCGTCGTTGTCATAAAAGATATGGGCAAGGCCTTATCGTTGCCCAAAATCCAACATTGAATTTATGTGATAACAAAATCAATCCCTTGCAACCTTTAAACCGAAGAACAAAAATCTCTTGCCCCTTTACAATGCCTTTTTTATGCTATTTACTAAAAAATTAAATTTTAAGGAAAATTATATCGGTGGTCCCCAAATTATTACAGTTTTTCTATTTTAGTCTCCAAATTATTTTTTTCGGTAAAATTATCCCTTCTGTTACATAGTTCTTTTGTTTTGGTCCCCGACGTTAAATAGCTAACGGTTTTGCTGACGTGACATTTTTAAAATATTTTTTAATATTTTTTAATAATTTCCCTCTCCTCCTATATATTAATTTTATTTAACTTTATTCACCCAATAATGTGGTGCCACGTGGCATTACCCTATTGGTTAAATACCCCAAAACCTTAAAAGAAACATTCCGTGCTGCTAAGATTCGAACCTAGGACCTCCAGCACACAAGCCATGCGCGTGAACCACTTATGTTATGCTAATTACATGATTCAAATCTACTAAAAATTATATATAAGCTATACATATTAACCCAAAAAAACCTTAAAAACACAAATTATGGCCACTAGGATTTGAAACCATGCAATCAACATGCAAGGCCAACGTGCAAACCAACTGTTCTAAGCTAATTATTTAATTTAAAATTTCTAACATTTATATTTAACCTATACAAATTAGAAACAACACATGGTTAATGAATATAAAAGGCGGAGAGTAATTCGAACACAATACCTTATTGATAAAATTTGAAATATTTAACCACCAAGTTCAACTAATAAATTGTGTTATTTTTAACTTAAATATTTTTAGGAATTTTGTATTTTTATAAAATAAATAAATATTTAATTAATTTTTTATTATCGAACAAAGTAAAAAATCTAGTTTAATTTTTTAAAATTTTAAACATAATTCAGTTAAATATATTTAAGTTCAAAATAGCACAATTTATTATTTAACTTGGTGGTTAAATATTTAAAATTTTATTAATAAGGTATTATGTTCGAATTACTCCCTAACTTTTATATTCATTAACCATGTGTTGTTTCTAATATTTATAGGTTTAATATAAATGTTAGAAAATTTAATTCAAATAATTAGCCTAGCATAGTTGGTTTGCATGTTAGCCTTGCATGTTTGTTGCCTGGCTTCAAATCTTGGCTTCCCCAATTTTTGTTTTTAAGGGTTTTTTGGGTTAATATGTATAGCTTATATATAATTGTTAGTAGATTTGAATTAAGTAATTAGCTTAGCACAAGTGTTTCATGCGCATGGCTTTTGTGCTGAAGGTTTTGGGTTTCGAATCTCAGCAGCACCAAATGTGGCTTTAAGGTTTTTGAGGGGTTTTTTCAACCAATAGGGTAATGCCACGTGGCACCACATGATTAGGTGAATGAACTTAAATACTAACCTTAAACTTAAACTTTTATTGTAAAGACATAAGTAAAGACACTGAAAAGTAACAAATGATTTCTATTCTAAACTCAGCCTATCAATAGAAGAAACAAAAGCTCTTTTTTGTCTTGCAGAGTCCAAATTTTAAGGTTTGGACCCATTCTTTATTAAGCAACCAAATCTGATAATAAAATCTATATCTGTGGATGCTAAAAAGACACCAGATTGTATAATCTTTGAAGCTACGATTTCTCATTGGCTCCTGCGTAAGGGTAGAGCCGCACAGTGGGGCTCTCAAAAGCTCAAGTTTTACTATTATGATGTGTTTTATGGGCCACAATGAGAGCTACAAGGCTCCAGGCCAGATATCAGGAAAAAAAATTCTTTTTGTATTGTATTCTGAATGAAAGTGACTGATAAGAAAATATCAAGACTTGATGTGTTGCTGAGATGTTTAGAAAGGGAAGGTGCTTATTTTTGCCATCTTTGATTCCTGCTCTGTTGTTTTGATAGCTTCCAATGCATCGGCCGTTTCACGGCACACCCTTGTCGAGTAGTGGAGTTCCCTTCTCACTTCACGGCGGGGCCACATTTTGTCCGATGGCTGCGAGCCTCTTGGTTTGCCATACCAATATGAAAGTGCCCTCTTGGTTTGGTAAAATGGTCGCATTGAATTGCTCTTTATGGCCACCAAATGTATTAACACTGAACAACACATCTCAAGGCAACAAGACTGATGCATCATTCTGCTATAAGTTCAAACACAATTTTCCGTTTTAATCTACGGGATTCGGGTTCGTTATTTCCTTTGAAACACCCGCATCTAACACATATTCAAATATGAATAGAAAAATATAACCCTTCAAATATATGAAAATTTCTATGAAGAACATATAACTAACACATAAATAGGGTCTCCCTAATGTGAAATCTTTCAGTATGCAAAAGAGTTCAAGTCCGGAGCAGAGATCATCTAGCACAGCAGGAGAAACCGTCCTTGGACGGGTTCATTCCATCCT